>OU343050.1:26172495-27514162 GCA_910593695.2 Ocypus olens | reverse complement strand
CGCACACGCACACGCACACGCACACGCACACGCACACGCACACGCACACGCACACGCACACGCACACGCACACGCACACGCACACGCACACGCACACGCACACGCACACGCACACGCACACGCACACGCACACGCACACGCACACGCACACGCACACGCACACGCACACGCACACGCACACGCACACGCACACGCACACGCACACGCACACGCACACGCACACGCACACGCACACGCACACGCACACGCACACGCACACGCACACGCACACGCACACGCACACGCACACGCACACGCACACGCACACGCACACGCACACGCACACGCACACGCACACGCACACGCACACGCACACGCACACGCACACGCACACGCACACGCACACGCACACGCACACGCACACGCACACGCACACGCACACGCACACGCACACGCACACGCACACGCACACGCACACGCACACGCACACGCACACGCACACGCACACGCACACGCACACGCACACGCACACGCACACGCACACGCACACGCACACGCACACGCACACGCACACGCACACGCACACGCACACGCACACGCACACGCACACGCACACGCACACGCACACGCACACGCACACGCACACGCACACGCACACGCACACGCACACGCACACGCACACGCACACGCACACACACACACAATTTTTTCTCGTACTTCGTAACGGAGAAAGTAAAAATAAAGATGATTCAGATATTACTCCATCCATTCAAAAATTGTTTATAAATAGAAAGAATTAAGTGTTGCAATGTTCAGGTACAGAAAAAAATACAAATCTACATTTTTTTGTGAACTAGTTTAAAATTTATTATAAGAATAATAATTTTTTGAATTTTCCATGTTTCTATTTTTTATTGTCTAACCACAAAAAACACCCTAAAATTTTTTATGGTGAAAAGAATTGATTATTAGCATTATGGGAAAAAATGAAGATGGTGAAATTTATGGTTTTGCAGTAATAAATTCCTGAAATTTGCATACATTTTGCAACAAAAAATTATTTTATTGCACATTTCTAAAGGTTATATGTAAATTTCAAGCATTTTAGAAATTCTATTTTGTAACTTACACTTTTTCCTTTCAAATGACACTAAAATGAACTAAATTGGTTTCAAAATAACAAAGAGCAGTTATTAGAAACTTAAAGACCACCTTGTCCGTTGGCGCCGTGTTATTAAATTGCGTCAAATTTCAAAATGACCTACCTGACCTTAGTTCTAATTCAAAA
The DNA here is from genome assembly GCA_910593695.2 of Ocypus olens. Taxonomy (NCBI): domain Eukaryota; kingdom Metazoa; phylum Arthropoda; class Insecta; order Coleoptera; family Staphylinidae; genus Ocypus; species Ocypus olens. The sequence continues at coordinate 27,512,895 of OU343050.1, read as the reverse complement.
ATTCTGAAATAAAGATGTAATGGTTTTTCATAATATACTTGCTGACAACAAAAAATTACAAAAATCTGTGACATCAGGGCAATGGCCATTGAGTGATTTCTCGTGAAATGAGTCATATGTGTAACTTCTTCGTGAGAGTTAAAATTTGGCATTTGAGTTGTTACTTCTTTGTTATAAATAGTTGAAAATAAATTAGCAAATAAATTCACACATTCTGCGCCATTGCTACTCATAATACTATTATAATGTATCACTTCGGGAAAGTTTACATCGCGGTTATTAGTTTTCATAAAATTCCAAAACAATTGGGGTTGTTAGTTATACTATTGTTAACAGAGTCGATATAATGCCTGTAAATTGAATCTCTTATATTATTACATGGAGTTCTCAATACTTGAAATTGTTGTTAATTTTTTGACATCTTGAGTGTCAGAAATTCCACTAGGTTGCCGAACAACTCTCGCCACAAAAAGTACTACTTACGAAACTTGATTTATTACGAAAATCACACTCAAGAATCTTACCGCGTAGGTGTAGTTTGTTCGTCACATCATTTAGAATGTTGGCGAAAATCAAGAACAATAACAAAATGTTGGAACTTTTCACTTTCTTGTGTTTGTCACTAAATATGTCAAAAAAGTCTAATCTAACAGTGAATATGGTATAATAAAATCACGTTGATGCAAGGTTAAATTGTCAAAAATTTCAGATAAAACATTTTCGCGAGTTAATGGAAAAACTAGAAAGACTTTAGTTATTTACGAACCAACGCGGGAAGATTATTTACGCATGAGGTTTGTACACTATTTTTTTTAACGAACAAACCATTACGATAAACATGGGTTGGGTTGGGTTGGGTTGGGTTGGGTTGGGTTGGGTTGGGTTGGGTTGGGTTGGGTTGGGTTGGGTTGGGTTGGGTTGGGTTGGGTTGGGTTGGGTTGGGTTGGGTTGGGTTGGGTTGGGTTGGGTTGGGTTGGGTTGGGTTGGGTTGGGTTGGGTTGGGTTGGGTTGGGTTGGGTTGGGTTGGGTTGGGTTGGGTTGGGTTGGGTTGGGTTGGGTTGGGTTGGGTTGGGTTGGGTTGGGTTGGGTTGGGTTGGGTTGGGTTGGGTTGGGTTGGGTTGGGTTGGGTTGGGTTGGGTTGGGTTGGGTTGGGTTGGGTTGGGTTGGGTTGGGTTGGGTTGGGTTGGGTTGGGTTGGGTTGGGTTGGGTTGGGTTGGGTTGGGTTGGGTTGGGTTGGGTTGGGTTGGGTTGGGTTGGGTTGGGTTGGGTTGGGTTGGGTTGGGTTGGGTTGGGTTGGGTTGGGTTGGGTTGGGTTGGGTTGGGTTGGGTTGGGTTGGGTTGGGTTGGGTTGGGTTGGGTTGGGTTGGGTTGGGTTGGGTTGGGTTGGGTTGGGTTGGGTTGGGTTGGGTTGGGTTGGGTTGGGTTGGGTTGGGTTGGGTTGGGTTGGGTTGGGTTGGGTTGGGTTGGGTTGGGTTGGGTTGGGTTGGGTTGGGTTGGGTTGGGTTGGGTTGGGTTGGGTTGGGTTGGGTTGGGTTGGGTTGGGTTGGGTTGGGTTGGGTTGGGTTGGGTTGGGTTGGGTTGGGTTGGGTTGGGTTGGGTTGGGTTGGGTTGGGTTGGGTTGGGTTGGGTTGGGTTGGGTTGGGTTGGGTTGGGTTGGGTTGGGTTGGGTTGGGTTGGGTTGGGTTGGGTTGGGTTGGGTTGGGTTGGGTTGGGTTGGGTTGGGTTGGGTTGGGTTGGGTTGGGTTGGGTTGGGTTGGGTTGGGTTGGGTTGGGTTGGGTTGGAATGCGTAAAACATAGCTTTCAGGGCAGTGAGTTAAAAAAATGTGTATGAATATGAGATTATTTCACTTTTATACCCCTTCTAGCTATTGGTACATAAACAACTATTAAGAGCATTAAATAAAACATTTGAAGGGCTAGATTAGATATGTATATACACAGTGGGCCGAAAGAACGGTACAAATTTTAAATATTCATATTTTCAATAACGCATTAAATATTGTTCTGAAAAACAAAATATTTACACTTTGAAGATTGCAAAAATAATTAATTGCATTTTCTTAAAGTTTTTTTTTTTATGGAGGATATTTTGCACTAATGAAGGCTCTGCAAAGACGGGAGTTTATAATGCACCGCCGCCTCGCATTTGTAGGTTTGAAAATTAGTGGGCCATGATTTGTTTTTGTTTTCTAATGAGTCTCAGACATAATATGTCACTGCTATCAGTCATTTTAGTTGTTGTGATAAAAATGGTTTGCCTAAATAAAGAAGATAAGATATTCATTAAACATTTGTTTCAATATGACAATTAATCTGCACTAAAGATTGTGAACAATATCCATAAAATGGTCGGTCGGTTACAAGTATTCACTGATTAATAATTAAACCCAGAACTTATGGTAACAATAATCGCAAACAGTTAAGTTTAAGTATTATTTTTTTAGAGCAAAAGTACTTCGTCTTATCTATAAAAATGAGGCTTTTCAGTGTTTTATTATTTATTAAAAAATATTAATAACTCGCGAAGCTATATGAGACCGAAACTACTTGTACCATTTTTTTTACTATGTTGTATAATTCATTCACAATAAACTTTTAGAAAGTTGGCCATGCTAAGGTGACATTTTTAGTGGCACGATTTGCTGTTGCCCGCAATATTTTCCTAAATAATGCAAATAAGATTGTGAACAGAGAATGTTGGTATTTATTAAGTATTTCTTATTAATGTTATTCATTTTCATCTCAGTTCTTTAGTATTGTAGGGAAAGCTGATTCATGTTTAAAAATATATTATTCAGAGAAATAAACAAATATCATACCCTTCTTTACCAATAGTGAATCGTAAATATGTTATAATCGTATCTACTCTAATATGAGATGAATAAGACGCTTTTGTACGTCTAAACCAAGTTAGGGAGCCACGATGACTCTCTTTGGCGATTTAACGGTAGGGTATCCATCAAAAGTACGGTAAACGCCCAGGAGAGGGGGATTAAATCAAATTGGTATGACTATAGGCAACCCAGCTTACAGCGAGGGTAAATTAACTCAGTGCTATTTCCGTATATCTAATACATTCAAGGTTGCGCCTGCGATTCTAAAAGAGAGAGGCTATTATACGTCTGCACCCTGCTACAGCGCGAGCGTGAGAACCGTATTAGAATATGTATTGTGGTTATTTTTTTTTCGCATCGGTGGTGGCGGGTGAGAAGTTATAAAAAAACACTACTGCTGTAGCGTTTACACCAAACCCCGCCCAACCCAACCATTTCACGGTCTAGCGAGCGTCGTCCAAACACAATTGAAGGGCGACATAATCGTAAGCAAGTAATTCCCAAGAAATAATCTCTTGGGGATTATAACTTGAAATTTTCATTATTGTCATACAACATATTCTAACCCAAAGTTCTGTTGTCGGCTCTTTTATATCACTATGTCAAAATTCCAATCATCTATTGAAATCAATGTAAAATTTGTAGAGCAATTTTGGAAAAAGTGTATGTATGTTAATGTAGAATTCCTAAAGCAATTTCTGTAAGAACTGCAATTATGGTCATCATGCTTTGTCTTCATGTTGCTGCAAAGTCAAATTAATTTTCTTTATGCAATTACAAAGACACGTTATTCACTCTATTATGTCCCTTTTTATGACTCAAATTTCCAATTAGAGAACAGCATATTTACGACAATTATTATAGACGAGACTTAGCAATAAAATGTCGTACCTGAGTTACAAGCCAATTAATAATCAATTAAAAAATACAAAATGTGTGCAAAGTAAAACATCGCCGACATAACATAACCTCATCTGCATTGAAATTCAATATATTATACCCCGAATCAGGCCCGGGGTTCGGAGGCAGTTCCCTCATCTGCCTCATTACAGTTACGCCACTGCACAGTGGTCCAGCTGCACTCAAAATCTGGCCAAAATCCTAAATTGCAAAGTCGAAAAGAAGCTTCAAAACTAAGGTAGTTTGAAAGATAAACGTGGATAGCATTATAAAATATTAATAATTAAAATAAAGTCGTACCCCATAGTCCATGATGAGCCCTTAAAGTCGTAAGATGTAGTGAGTGCTTTGAATGCATAATAATACGGCTTACGAATATAAATTTTTCATATTTGTGTACAAAGCATACAGAAGGCCTATGTGGAAAATTATATTGCATTATGTTTCTTACAATATTAAGCTCTTCCAAAAAATGATTTTATTTCTAAAATACGACGTTTCATTATTAAGATACCCACAATAATCATCATTTTTTATTTCATTTTTGAGTAGCTTTTCACCTCCCAAAATTAATGAAATATCACACTTAACACTAAATTGTTTGCTATAGGAGTTATTTGAAGTTGAAAAAAATTGAAAAACGCGCTGAATGAAAAATGGATCATCAATTTTGTTTAAATTCATTTTGACTTTAGATTCGTAATCTGCGACCTCGAAAACCCCCATATACTAATTTTCATCACTTTTTATATCATTTCCACATATGTTGCCGCCATATTATAATATATTTAATGAAGCTATTAATAAACTTCCATGGGCAAATATTTACATGACCAATGATATTAATAATAAATTAAGATTATTTAACAGCTATATTCTAGATGTCTTCAATATCTTGGCACCTATAAAAACAACTACCATGAAAAAGAAAAAAGAACCATGGCTTACAGAGAATGTGAAATTTTTAATTAAATTAAAAAATAATGCACATAAAAAGTTTAAATCTACTAAAAACCCGGTTCATCAAAAAGAATATGCAGAATTGCGGAACTTTACAACACAAGCTATTCGCAATGAGAAGAAAGCCCATTATAAATATTGCTTGGAACATGAAAAAAATCCTTGGACCGCGTTAAAGAAGTGTGGCATACAGCGGAAACAAAACCTAGAACTACCAGAAAATCTAACAAATCCTAACTTTATTAACCAGCAAATCCATAATAGTCTACCGAAGGTTGCTGATGACGATAACTTAATAAATTACTACAATACTCATATTCTACTAACAAATGATGTCAAATTTAACCTGGAGCCAGTGCATGAGGAACAAGTTCTGAAGGTAATATCTGAGATGGGATCTAACGCTGAAGGTGGGGATGGACTTAGAGGGAATTTGTTAAAGTTAATCTGCCCAGCAGCTCTACCAGTCATCACTCATATGATAAACTGCACCATTACGGAAAAAAAAATTCCTTGTCTTTGGAAAACTGCGATCATAGTTCCTGTACCAAAAATATCGACACCAATCTCAAGCAATGACCTTCGCCCGATAAGCATTCTCCCACCGCTCTCGAAAATCTTCGAAAAGCTAGTGTACTACCAGCTAATTGATTACGTTAATAAAAACAATATCATTCCTGAGAATCAATCAGGATTTCGTAAAGGCCATAGTTGTACAACAGCATTATTGGAACTATCTGAAGATATTGTTTCTAATTCAGATAAAGGTCTTGTCACCTGCTTAGTATTACTAGACTTTTCCAAGGCGTTCGATACTATATCACATCGTCTATTACTCGCTATCTTGAGATATATTGGAGTATCAGAAAATAGTTTGGAGTTCTTTTCAAGTTACCTTCTGGACAGGAAAAAATTGGTTAAAATTAAAGGTCATTTTTCAGATTTCTTAACTGTTAACAGCGACATCCCCCAAGGTTCAATTTTGGGGCCTCTGTTCTTTAATCTGTACACGGCATTTATGAAAAAATATATTGCAACCTGCAAGCTAATTCAATATGCAGACGATAGTCAGCTATATCACTTATTTAACCCCTCTAACCACGTTGTTGCGTGTAATAATATTAACACCGATCTTCAGAATTTTCTGTAATGCTGCGAAGCGCCACAGCTTGGTTTTAAATCCTAATAAATGTAAAATTATGTTTTTCAATTATCACCTCATAAAAACAGTGAATAGTCCCATTAATATAGATATCGATGGTAAAAAAATCGAAGTAGTAAAATCAGCCAGAAATCTTGGTGTCATTATTGATGATAAATTACACTTTGGTGCACATGTGGCGAGAATGAAGTAGAAAGCATACTGCAATCTAAAGCTTATTTACAATCTACGTAGTTTTATTGACATTTCAACTAGGAAGATTTTATGTACCTCAATGGTACTCTCACAGTTTAATTTTGCCTGTGAGGTATTTTCTCCGTTTTTACGAAAAACTGATATCAACGGTATTCAAAAAATGCAAAACAATTGTATACGATATGTATTTGGCTTGAAAAAAATACGATAGGGTCAGCCATAAACTACAAGAATTAAATTGGTTGAACATGTCTAATCGTTTCAAACTCCTTACATTTGTGCTTTATAAGAAAATTCTTATTAATAAGATACCTGAAACACTTTATAAACGCATATATTTTAGAGACTCTTTGCACGACGTAAATATACGTTGGAAAAAAAATATTAATATACCCAAACACAGAACCGAATATTTAAAAAAAACATTCACATACAATATCACTGCGATGAATTCGTTGCCTTGTAGCAACGTAAACAATATCAGACTATTTAAGAAACAACTGTTTAGTTATCTACAAGATCATTAAAAAAAATATATTATGTAAATTATTTACGGATACTAATTATTATAAGTTAAATTTTAGGGTTGAGTGGAAGAGCAGCAATGTTATTTATAACATATATGCTGAACTCCGCCTATTTTCCTCACTGTAATGTACTGTATGTTCACTTTGTTATGTATTGATGAGGTAAATAAAGTCTTAATAAATAAATAAATAAATAAATATTGGATCCGCTATTTTGTTTAGAATAATTTTAACTTTAGATTTGTAATTTGCGACTTCGAAAACCCCCACATACTAATTTTCATCAATTTTTTATGTCATTTCCACATATTTTGCCGCCATATTGGATCCGCCATTGTGTTTATAGTAATTTTGAATCAGCGACGTCAAAAATCCCTATAAGTTCATTTGGGATTTTGGCCAGCTTTTTAGGGTAGCTGGACCACTGTGCTGGGGGTACCGGTATTTAATTAGCAATATAGTAGGATACCAGTGGGTAAATACTGTTTAAAAAGCAGACCTAAAAATGTTTTCTATAAAAAAAATTGTGGAATAGATAATAAACAGCCGAACGTTAAACAAAAACAAACAAAACAAAAAAAACAATTTCCAATTAATACTCTATAAATTATCGGACCAGTGACGGCTCGCGGGGTGACTCTGGACCGGCCGAGGTAGCAGAGATGGTAATACAGATAGATCACGCCGCCAGCAGTCTTTGCAACCGACCCTACCTATCTGTATTGCTACCTCGGCCATACCATGAGTCACCCCGCGAGCCGTCACTGTATCGGTCTTAAATTATTTACTAATAAATATTTGGAATTCCCCGATTATGTGACTATTCTTATTAGCTTGTATACTTTTCAAGTTAGTTTTGTACTCTGCAATGATGAGGGGATCAACAACTTCTATTTATCAAAAATATACATGACGTAATTAATTTATAAATTTTATTGAACGCATTACTAGTATGTACATCTTATAAATCGTAATCGTCGCAGGTACCCTGCCCCTGGTCCTTTGTTTATTTTTTTAGTGGAGTTGTAACTCGATACACTAATATGAGTAAGTGCCGCCGTCGCGAGTGACGCAGAAATGTGAATAACATGCGATGTTATTGGGCATGCAGGTGAATATGCATATGGCATACGAAATCTAGCACGGAAGAACGATTTGAACGTCGCGCTAAATAAACTCCCCTATCATAACGTATCCACTAATCCCCGCGCACACTACCATCACGCTCAAGTGGCCGAATGCCCGTACTAGGATGAAGAGCAATAGACTCGCTGCAAGAAATATCTACAAAACTTTTTTTATTTCTTTCTGATTGACTATCTTAAAAAGTTGCCACAGGATTATTTTGAAATTTTGTACATATGTCAATTATGTTCCTGTCTAGACAGTAAGAAAATTTTATCAAGTTTTGACCAATACTAATGGAAATAGACACAAAAAAACATCATTTTAATATTCACTTGTCTTCTAATTCGTTCATATTTTTTTAATTAACTATGATTTTGCCTTCAAATTACTTCATTGCCTAGATGTATGTATTGTTTGGCTACAAGTCAAATTTCACTGTTGTTACTTACTTGGTTCTGCAGTTTGTCTGTTTAAAGTAAAATGTTGCTAACTTTGTTAATAATAACGATTAAACCAAAACTTAAACACAGAAATAATAATCGATCTTTATATAATATGTTATCAAAATAAACTTTTCGAAAAAGTTTATATTTACAACGATATATTCGATTTCTTGAGCGGCTAATTTAATGGGTACCCTACCCTTAACCCCTTTATATCCTACGTTAGTGTATTAATGTATTAAATAGATTTAGAACGATGCCAATACTAGAAATAAGAAACAAAAATGGAAATGCTGATGATGTAGAAAAACAAAATTACAATGTTAGAATAATAATTTTTAATTAACAGTTATTCTATGGGATTCAAACTAATAGCGGTTTGTCTCTATCCAGTCCAACATACTTGTCATTCTGACAAAAACATCAGGACTTCCTTTACCGCAAGGAATTCCCCAAGACACAATACCAATAAGCTTTCCTTCCGAATCAACCAACGGGCCGCCAAAATCACCATTACAAGCACCTTCGCCAACTTTGGTCAATGTGCATATCTGGTGGTCAAAAATTAAAAATCCGGTCATTTTTTGTTTGCAGCTTTCCTGATCTATGGTTTTCAATTTTATGAATTGGAGAATCTCTGGAAAATTTCCCGAAACAGCAGTTGCGCCCCATCCACTTAAAGTACACTCCTCCCCGGGGAGTATCTCGGTCTCGCGTAGTTTAATCGGTTGCACCTTTTCATTGAACTTTATTGGCTTGTCAAGTTTTAAAATTGAAATATCGTTCGATTTAAAGAATGAATCGTAAAATTCATGTTGGACAACTGATTTTACTTTGTAAACATCTCCTCCATATCCATTCAGGTTTGTTGTTCCCACGCTCACATCCAAATTGGGTTGCCTAAAAAGATCATATTTAGTACATGTGTTGTATAAATTAAACCATATTTTATATTCATTATACAAGGTCTACAAAAGCGGGAAGTTTTAAGACACACTTGTGATGAAATTAGATGCGATAGATGTATAACCCAGACATTATAGTCCTTTCCACATCCTCGATGTAGAAAAGGTTTATATGTGTGTGGGGGCGTTTAGATTTAGAGATATAAATTGATCCTACTACTTCAGGCTTAAACTCTAACCTGCAAACATTTATAGAAATGTTATTCAAACTTGAGGATAATATTAATTTTGAAAGGTAGCTTTATAACATCAAGGAAAGGAAACTGGAACTAGGACACGTCATGAGAGGGAATACGTGCTCACTACTCCGCCTTATAATATAGAGAAAGATAGCAGGGAATAGAAGATTAGGAAAATGAAAGATGTCCTGGACGAGAAACCTAAGAGAATGGGTTGGTTGCGGGTCAATAGGAATGGTTTGAAATGTGGTCAATAAGGTCAGAATTGCGATAATTTTCAACCTCCGATAGGAGAAGGAACCAGAAGAACAACATTGCAATTAAATAACAATATTTTCAAGACTGTCCAGTTCCGTGGACCATTAGTAATAAATTTCAAAGATATCACAGCCCAAGAGAAAAAAATGTGTTGTTGGCCAAAGGGAAAGAACTGATACGCCCCACTACGAACTTTTTTTTTCATCGAATATTTTTTCAATTTTAGCGAAAACGCGGTTGCCTGTAAACTGGACAAAACATGCTGCTCCGGACTCTGCGCACGAGCCTCCCAAGGAATTGCATTGGTATGTTCCAGGGTTCTAGAGGCAGAAATAAAAAATGACTCATTTCTATTGGTGCGGTAGAGATGAGTTGTCCTCGCCAATCTAGATATCCGCTGGCCGCACAATAAGTCACGCTACTAACCGCTTTTTTGGATTTTCATAACCATCGCGAGAAGGTATTTTCCCGCACGTCTTTACCCGGCGATATTTCATATGTTTGGCGATATCCAAAGCCGGGTCTGTTCCTTTTGAGAGCTATCATAATAGGTCATGCATTTATGTAAAGCGGGGTATTTATGAAATGGGAAGTTCCAAAAATAACGTCGATTTTTATTTTTTATTGCGCACTTTTTAGCGTCTTCAAATATAGTATGACGTCACTAGTCTTTCACGTATGACGTCATAGACATTTTTTTAAATGGAAACCATTTTTTTTTATTTCACTAAATTTGTTTTCACTTTTTATTCTATTTACGGCTGTATAAAAATATTTTGTTTTTTTGTTTTGTTTTTATTTTAAAAATTGAAAAAAAAAATATTTTTTTTTAATAAACTTATTTAATACCGTGTGTTCGATAAAAAACGCCCAACGCCATAACTCTGTTATTTATTGACCGATATGAATGAACTAAAGATCAAAATCAATGGTGGTCTAAATACTAACAAATGACAACAATATTAATTTTTTTCAATAATAACTTTATTGTCAAATGATAGCCAACTTAAAATTTTCAAATGACAGCATATAATGTTTAATTTTTTTACATTCGACATTATTTTTCTGAATCCAATAATGCCCAATATGTTGTTTTTCGTTCAATATTTTGGTCGAAAAAAATAAAATAAACCTTCTATTAAAAATTACATTTTTCAAAAATTATAATTAGCGTGCCTTGGAAAAAAGTGACAAATATCATTTGTTGTAAGGTTATGTCTGACATAAATAATAAGGACCCAATAAGTAAGTACGTATGTTATAACTCAATGTAGAATAGAATCAATAATTAGTGCAAGTATTAATTCACGTGCGATTTAGATATTTTGTCCATGAAATTGTCGATCCACTCGCTTCGGCGTTTAACGGTAGGGTATCCATCAAAAGTACGGTAAACGCCCGCGAGAGGGGGATTAAATCAAATAGGTATGACTGTAGGCAACCCAGCTTACAGCGAGGGTAAATTAACTCAGTGCTATTTCCGTAAATCTAATACATTCAAGGTTGCGCCTGCGATTCTAAAAGAGAGAGGCTATTATACGTCTGCACCCCGCTACAGCGCGAGCGTGAGAACCGTATTAGAATATGTATTGTGGTTTTTTTTTCGCATCGGTGGCGGGTGAGAAGTTATAAAAAACACTTCTGCTGTAGCGTTTACACCAAACCCCGCCCAACCCAACCATTTCACGGTCTAGCGAGCGTCGTCCAAACACAATTGAAGGGCGACATAATCGTAAGCAAGTAATTCCCAAGAAATAATCTCTTGGGGATTATAACTTGAAATTTTCATTATTGTCATACAACAAATCTCCAAAAGCTACCAATAGATTTTATAATGTAGTTTGAAACCATATCTGTTGTAAGGGACCATTATATAAGTAATGCGCATATTCTGGCAAAAATATATTTATTGATCGCACCGGTACAAATGCTTCCAATTCTTCAAAATACTCTCCCCCTGCATCAAAACACTCGAGGAGACGTGCCTAGCATACCTGGAAGGCACCCTGAAACTCCTCGACGGGAATGTCTCTTTGTAATATGCTTTTGGATGTTTTCCACAGACTCCCAATGCTTTCCTATCAGCTCTCTCTTCAGTCGGGAAAACAAAAAAGATCGCACGGAGCCAAGTCGGGACTGTAAGGGGGTTAGAGGACCACCGGGTTGCTCCGGGTCAGGATATTGGTAACGATGAAGGCCGTGTGGCTGGAGGCATTGTCATGGTGGAGCCTGACCGTGTCTTTGATGTCAGCCATCACGCGCACGACCCAGCGTTTCAACCTCTTGAGCACCTGCAGGTAAAAGGCTGGGTTGACAGCTGGAAGTCCATGAAAAATATCTAAAAGCATGTTACACGTTTCCTAAAAGACATTCTCGTCGAGGCGTTTCAGGGTGCCTTCTAGCCATGGCAGACTCGTCTCCGCAAGTGTATTGATGCTGGGGGAGAGTATTTTGAAGAATTTTAACCATTTGTACGGGTACGATCAATAAATATATTTTTCCATTAAATAAATTAAATAAAGACGAAAGGTAGCCTGAATAAACAGGTTCCTTTTATGATGGTCACATCAACATTTTTGAATTTACGAATCATTAAGTCAAATTATTTGCCAAAATAATTTGCTTCAAGACTGGAAACGTAGGATTAATGAAAGCTTAAGAAAGCAAGTTTTACACCTTTTCGTTGTTGATAAAAGGTTATTTTACTTTATGTCTTATAGTAATATTAGTTTCGAAATTAAATTCCTTTTCCAAATTGGTGTTCTACTATTCTAAAGAGTATAGACTTTTACATCATTTAAAATGTTAAACATATTTTAACTTTCGCCGTACAGTATTGTTTTCGAGATTGAAAATGTTCATGAAAATATTCATTTTGAGGTTCCCGAAAACAATTATTTTTTTGGAAAATGGTCTGTATGTCCGTGTGCTGTGTCGACCTATCTCTAAGTCTGTCCTTTTATGAGCACTGTGTCTCAAAATCTAATATTTTTAAATTGCCTGTTGAGGTAATTTGTAAAATTGTCTCAATAAATGTATTGTCTCTCTCTCTCTATTACAAAAATGATTGTTCATCTATTTAAGATAACAATCTTTTGTTGATGGATGAATTTCGTAAACTCTTTGATTTTCGAGAAAAAATTTTGAATGGAAAAATTTTGACTTTTTTGAGATAATGTATAATTTTTGTTCGAAATCAGACTTGAAAAAAATCCACGAAAATGCAAAACATCCGAAAAACCCATTTTATACTTTCAAATAAAGAAAGTAACATGATGGCCACATGAACATTTTTAAAATTATATTACATACATGAACTTTATTCCAACATACATACAAAACATACATATGTTAGAAAGGGCCATCGATCGAGTCCTTCAGTCCTTTAAATTATATTATTTCGTTTTAGTCTTAAAAATATTGCCCTATATTATAAGTTGTAATGTTTAAAAAGTTTTTAAAACTGATGCCTTATTTCTTTTTACTTTCTACCTTATAAAATTAATGTATATAAAGGCTTCTGAACTCTGCGTAATCTTTCTCTGCTACTATGTAGAATGTGGCGAATCCAGCCGGAAGTTTAGATACAATAGTGATGAAAGTACAGCATACTCTAACCCAAAGTTCTGTTGTCGGCTCTATTATATCACTATGTCAAAATTCCAATCATCTATTGAAATCAATGTAGAATTTGTAGAGCAATTTTGGAAAAAGTGTATTTTTGGTCAGCCAGCCATTTTAGGTAATGCAAAGTTCAAATGATTTTGATTGGACATATTGCTTAAGATTAATTTGTTAAAATGTTAATGTAAAATTCCTAAAGCAATTTCTGTAAGAACTGCAATTATGGTCATCATGCTTTGTCTTCATGTTGCTGCAAAGTAAAATTAATTTTCTTTAGACAATTACAAAGACACGTTATTCACTCTATTATGTCCCTTTTTATGACTCAAATTCCCAATTAGAGAACGGCATATTTACGACAATTATTATAGACGATACTTAGCAATAAAATATCGTACCTGAGTTACAAGCCAATTAATAATCAATTAAAAAATACAAAATGTGTGCAAAGTAAAACCTCGCCGACATAACATAACCTCATCTGCATTGAAATTGAATATGAACTACAGTGCGGCTGGGATATTATACCCCGAAATCAGGTCAGGGTTCCTCTAGACCCGGGGTTCGGAGGCAGTTCTCTCCTCTGCCTCATTACAGTTACGCCACTGCACAGTGGTCCAGCTGCACTCAAAATCTGGCCAAAATCCTAAATTGCAAAGTCGAAAAGAAGCTTCAAAACTAAGGTAGTTTGAAAGATAAACGTGGATAGCATTATAAAATATTAATAATTAAAATAAAGTCATACCCCATAGTCCATGATGAGCCGTTAAAGTCGTAAGATGTAGTGAGTGTTTTGAATGCAGAATAATACGGCTTGCGAATATAAATTTTTCATATTTGTGTACAAAGCATACAGAAGGCCTATGTGGAAAATTATATTGCATTATGTTTCTTACAATATTAAGCTCTTCCAAAAAATAATTTTATTTCTAAAATACGACGTTTCGTTATTAATATACCCACAATAATAATCATTTTTTATTTCATTTTTGAGTAGCTTTTCACCTCCCAAAATTAATGAAATATCACACTTAACACTAAATTGTTTGCTATAGGAGTTATTTGAAGTTTAAAAAAAATGAAAAACGCGCTGAATGAAAAATGGATCAGCAATTTTGTTTAAATTCATTTTGACTTTGATTCGTAATCTGCAACCTCGAAAACCCCCATATACTAATTTTTATCACTTTTTATATCATTTCCACATATGTTGCCGCCATATTGGATCCGCTGTTTTGTTTAGAATAATTTTAACTTTAGATTTGTAATTTGCGACTTCGAAAACCCCCACATACTAATTTTCATCAATTTTTTATGTCATTTCCACATATTTTGCCGCCATATTGGATCCGCCGTTGTGTTTATAGTAATTTTGAATTAGAGATGTCAAAAATCTCTATATACCAATTTCTGCACGAATGTAAGTTCATGTGGGATTTTGCCAGTTTTTTAGGGTAGCTGGACCACTGTGCTGGGGGTACCGGTATTTAATTGGCAATGTAGTGGGATACCAGTGGGTAAATACTTTTTAAAAAGCAGACCTAAAAATGTTTTCTATAAAAAAAAAATTGTGGAATAGATAATAAACAGCTGAACGTTAAACAAAAACAAACAAAACAAAAAAAACAATTTCCAATTAATACTCTTTAAATTATCGGACCAGTGACGGCTCGCGGGGTGGCTCTGGTACGGCCGAGGTAGCAGAGATGGTAATACAGATAGATCACGCCGCCAGCCGCCTTTGCAACCGACCCTACCTATCTGTAGTTTTGTACTCTGCAAATGATGAGGGGATCAACAACTTCTATTCATCAAAAATATACATGACATAATTAATTTATAAATTTTATTGAACGCATTACTAGTATGTACATGTTATAAATCGGAATCGTCGCAGGTACCCTGCCCTCCGGTCCCTTGTTTATTTTTTTAGTGCAGTTGTAACTCAATACACTAATATGAGTAAGTGCCGACGTCGCACAGTGTGTGGAATCGCGAGAAAAGTGGCCAAGCGAGAGTGGGGGAAGCCAAAAATAAAGGTCCTTATTGAATTAAAATAATGGCGGATTCTTGTTCGCAAAACTTGAAAACCCCTAAATCTAAATTATTGAGTCATACTGCTAAACCGTTATGGTGTAATTGGGCTCTAAAGTCAACTGTTTTAACCGATGAATTTCAAGCGAAAATTGCAACGCGTTTAATAATTTATTGAGTGAATTCCAACAAAGCTATTAAAATAATTTTTGGATCTGATAAAATAGGATGAAAATGCTTTTAAATGACATTAATTTCAACGCGTTTTACTAATTTTGTTATTAATTATAAACTCATCATTTATGCTTAAATTTAAATTTCATTTCTGACTTTGGAAGGGCTGCAATCCCTTGTATTAAAAAGTTCCACGCTGAAACCTACATCAATTGATAGCCGAAAGTGTCCTCTATCTTGCCATGCCCGATTCATAATCAGGTCGATCCTCCTCCGGTCGTGGGGGCTCCATCAACTTAGCCCCCCGAAGTTCGACTTTTTTGAAAAAACCTATTGCGCCAGAAGGGCCTTAGCTAGCGCCACCTAGCGCCACAAAATTTAGAGCTAGCGCCCCTAAGGCGAGAAAGTTACAAGGATTTGAAATTCCGGGGGGCCAAGTCGACGGTTGCCCCCCGAACTTTGATTTTTTAAGTTTTTTCACTTGATTCGGATTCCCCTGAGCTAGCGCCACCTAGCGCCATCAATTTAAAAGCTAGCGCCACCCCCACAACCCTAGAAAATACAAAATTAAAATTGACCCCAGCCCCCCGAAAACGGATTTTTTTACTGAAATTGGGTGGAAATAATGGCTTAGAGCTAGCGCCAACCGAATATGAAAAAAAATTTCTCTCAAAAAAATCTGGTGAAGAATTATTCACATCCAAATTTTGATAGAAGAGCTTTCAGATCCCGTATGCGTATGCTGAATTTCTTCGTATCGTATTCGAAAAATTCAATGGAAATAATGGAAAACAAATATGTGTGCATACTCTTTTGGCACTGCAATTACTTAATTATTGTTCAGTGGTAGTAATCATCACAAGGGTCGCTTAAGAGGGAGCACAATAGGGGATTAATTTTAAAGCCATAAATAATATTAAACGGAGCATATTGGTACATAAGCCAAAAAACAAACGATGTCAACAAATTTTCCTGCATTATAACAATGTCTTCAGTTTTACTTATCACGATCAAGTATAATAAAGACAGTGGCGTACCCAGCTCTACATTGTTCCTCTGTTAATTTTAAAATTGTTTTAACTTGACAAATAAACCACCGATTTCAAAACACTTTACACTGTTATAAAGGCCTTCATACTGCTAATTGACATGAGTAATTAGAAAGCTAGCGCCAGTAAGGCAGAGGCGTACGCAGCGATTGTTTTTTTACCCCCGAATAATTTAATCGTAATAGTTTAGTTTAGTTTATTTCCAGTGCAAATGTACATTCATGCAATGGGTGGGTCAATACAGGAAAAATGATGATTAAAATACTCACATAATCCAAAAAATAAAGTAAATATAAAACTTAATGCTAGGGTTAATAACATATTAAAAACACGATGTAAATATAAAACTTAATTCTAGGGCTGACAACATATTAAAAACACGATATAAAATTAAACTTAATGCTAGGGTTAATGACAAATTAAAAGAAAAACGTTGTAATCATAAAACTTAATGCTAACACAAAACACATTAAAACACGATGTAAAAATAAAACTTAAGGCTAGTGGTAATAACACATTAAAACATGATGTAAATATAAAACTTAATTAATAAAATAAAATAAATAAATAATAATTTAAATAAAAAAAAAAAAAAAAAATATTTCAGTAAAATAACACAAGGAGCAATATAGTAATATACTGACTATAATTGAAATTGTTCTGACTTGACAAATAAACCACCGATTTTAAAAAACTTGACAGCGTTATAAAGGCCTTCGTACTGATAATTGACATGAGTAATTAGAAAGCTAGCGCCTGTAAGGCAGAGGCGTACACAGCGATTGATTTATTACCCCCGAAGAATTGAAATTGTTCTAACTTGACAAATAAACTACCGATTCCAAAAAACTTGACAGCGTTATAAAGGCCTTCCTACTGCTAATTATTATGACCAATTAGAAAGCTAGCGCTAGTAATGCAGAGGCGTACGCAGCGATTGTTTTTTTACCCCCTAATAATTGAAATTGTTCTAACTTGACAAATAAACCACCGATTTCAAAAAACTTGACAGCGTTATAAAGGCCCTCATACTGCTAATTGACGTGATTAATTAGAAAGCTAGCGCCTGTAAGGCAGAGGCGTACGTAGCGATTGATTTTTTACCCCCGAATAATTGAAATTGTTCTAACTTGATAAATAAACGACCGATTTCAAAAAACTTGATAGCGTTCTAAAGGCCCTCATCCTGCTAATTGACATGAGTAATTAGAAAGCTAGCGCCAGTAAGGCAGAGGCGTACGTAGCGATTGATTTTTTACTCCCGAATAATTGAAATTGTTCTAACTTGATAAATAAACGACCGATTTCAAAAAACTTGATAGCGTTCTAAAGGCCCTCATCCTGCTAATTGACATGAGTAATTAGAAAGCTAGCGCCAGTAAGGCAGAGGCGTACGTAGCGATTGATTTTTTACCCCCGAATAATTGAAATTATTCTAACTTGATAAATAAACGACCGATTTCAAAAAACTTGATAGCGTTCTAAAGGCCCTCATCCTGCTAATTGACATGAGTAATTAGAAAGCTAGCGCCAGTAAGGCAGAGGCGTACGTAGCGATTGATTTTTTACCCCCGAATAATTGAAACTGTTCTAACTTGACAAATTAACGACCGATTTCAAAAAACTTGATAGCGTTCTAAAGGCCCTTATACTGCTAATTGACATGAGTAATTAGAAAGCTAGCGCCAGTAAGGCAGAGGCGTACGTAGCGATTGATTTTTTAAGCCCGAATAATTGAAATTGTTCTAATTTGATAAATAAACGACCGATTTCAAAAAACTTGACAGCGTTATAAAGGCCCTCATACTGCTAATTGACGTGATTAATTAGAAAGCTAGCGCCAGTAAGGCAGAGGCGTACGTAGCGATTGATTTTTTACCCCCGAATAATTGAAATTGTTCTAACTTGATAAATAAACGACCGATTTCAAAAAACTTGATAGCGTTCTAAAGGCCCTCATCCTGCTAATTGACATGAGTAATTAGAAAGCTAGCGCCAGTAAGGCAGAGGCGTACGTAGCGATTGATTTTTTACCCTCGAATAATTGAAATTGTTCTAACTTGACAAATTAACGACCGATTTCAAAAAACTTGATAGCGTTCTAAAGGCCCTTATACTGCTAATTGACATGAGTAATTAGAAAGCTAGCGCCAGTAAGGCAGAGGCGTACGTAGCGATTGATTTTTTACCCCCGAATAATTGAAATTGTTCTAACTTGATAAATAAACGACCGATTTCAAAAAACTTGATAGCGTTCTAAAGGCCCTCATCCTGCTAATTGACATTGGTAATTATAAAGCTAGCGCCAGTAAGGCAGAGGCGTACGTAGCGATTGATTTTTTACCCCCGAATAATTGAAATTGTTCTAACTTGACAAATAAACGACCGATTTCAAAAAACTTGATAGCGTTCTAAAGGCCCTCATCCTGCTAATTGACATGAGTAATTAGAAAGCTAGCGCCAGTAAGGCAGAGGCGTACGTAGCGATTGATTTTTTACCCCCGAATAATTGAAATTGTTCTAACTTGACAAATAAACCACCGATTTCAAAAAACTTGACAGCGTTATAAAGGCCCTCATACTGCTAATTGACATAAGTAATTAGAAAGCTAGCGCCAGTAAGGCAGAGGCGTACGCAGCGATTGTTTTTTTACCCCCGAATAATTGAAATTGTTCTAACTTGACAAATAAACCACCGATTTTAAAAAACTTGATAGCGTTCTAAAGGCCCTTATACTGCTAATTGACATGAGTAATTAGAAAGCTAGCGCCAGTAAGGCAGAGGCGTACGCAGCGATTGTTTTTTTACCCCCGAATAATTTAAATTGTTCTAACTTGACAAATAAACGACCGATTTCAAAAAACTTGACAGCGTTATAAAAGCCCTTATACTGCTAATTGACACGAGTAATTAGAAAGCTAGCGCCAGTAAGGCAGAGGCGTACGGAGCGATTGATTATTTACCCCCGAAATCGGTGGTTTATTTGTCAAGTTAAAATAATTTTAAAATTAACAGGGGAACAATGTAAAGCTGGGTACGCCACTGTCTTTATTATACTTGATGGTGATAAGTAAAACTGAAGACATTGTTATAATGCAGGAAAATTTGTTGACATCGTTTGTTGTTTGGCTAGTGTACCAATATGCTCCGTTTAATATTATTTATGGCTTTAAAATTAATTCCCTATTGTGCTTCCTCTTAATCGACCCTTGTGATGATTACTACCACTGAACAATAATTAAGTAATTGTAGTGCCAAAAGAGTATGCACACATATTTGTTTTCCATTATTTCCATTGAATTTTTCGAATACGATACGAAAAAATTCAGCATACGCATATGGGATCTGAAAGCTCTTTTATTAAAATTTGGATGTGAATAATTCTTCACCAGATTTTTTTGAGAGAAATGTTTTTTCATATTCGGTTGGCGCTAGCTCTAAGCTATTATTTCCACCCAATTTCAGTAAAAAAATGCGATTTCGGGGGGCTGGGGTCAATTTTTATTTTTTATTTTCTAGGGTTGTGGGGGTGGTGCTAGCTTTTAAATTGATGGCGCTAGGTGGCGCTAGCTCAGGGGAATCCGAATCAAGTGAAAAAACTTAAAAAATCAAAGTTCGGGGGGCAACTGTCGACTTGGCCCCCCGGAATTTCAAACCCTCGTAACTTTCTCGCCTTAGGGGCGCTACCTCTAAATTTTGTGGCGCTAGGTGGCGCTAGTTAAGGCACTTCTGGCGCAATAGGTTTTTTCAAAAAAATCGAACTTCGGGGGGCTAAGTTGATGGAGCCGGTCGGGGGCAAGTTTTTTTCCCTCGCGCGTCACGAATTATTAGTTTAATTCGTTGATAATTTACGTTATACCAATGGATTAAAAGCGAATTACTTTTAATTTAACTTTAAATACTACCGCCCTATGTATGCTTTTATGAACACCACTCATCTTCTTATCAGTTCCTCCCTGGGCGGTGTGTATTATTTTATTATTTGTTCTTTGTGAAGGTGATCGCGATATACACATTTAAAACCAACAGATAAGCACGTAGTTTCCTGGATTAATGTTTACTATGGCATTCAATAATTCAAATTTTGATCTTGTTTGCAAATTGCTCGTAATCCAGGTAACGATTTCTAGGACCTCCCGCTTTTCACATCAGGTGGTCGCTAAGCAGGGTATTTCTGGGATTAATTTTGCATCGGGAAATCTCCGGGGGTCTTAGTAAATCTATTGTCGGCTTATTTTGCAACACCTGCAATTACTGAAAATACATCCTTATCAAAAATATTGTTGGGGAAAACGTGCCGACCAATAAAGGTGTTAAGAAATAATGATCACATCCCTAATTACCAATGGAGGGAGAATACCCTTTCAGTTGAACTACAAAAATGCAAGGCAGAAGATTATATTTTTAAATCTTAAAAGTTGTGTCTTTAAGAAACATACGTTATTGTACGCAATGGCACAAATTGCATATGAAGTTTTATTTAGTGAATGGTATAACCAAAAACCATTGTTAAAATTAAGTTCCAAGGGTGCTCGTGAGTTTTTCTTGAACATTGTCCAAGAAAAAACAAATGACCAGCAAACCATTGATGTAGAAAAATTTGAGTACAAAATTAAAATCTTTTGCACGCACCTAAGAAGTAGGTGGGTAACGGCAAATTATACGCATTCATGTTTTTTGAATCAAAATAGTGCTTGGCTAAAATCCTAATTGAAATTTAATTTACTCCATAATGATGCTAATATTGAAAATGTACCTACCATTCAAGATGTTGACGCACCAAGTACTTCTTCCGGAATTTCTGAAAGGCCCTTTTCTTCACAGAGTTCGAGAAGTAAACGAAGAAAAGTGGATTTATTGGTGAGGGATAAGTCACCTGAAGAAATTATTTCTGCTGCAAACAAAATTGCAAGGATTCAACCGACAGCAGCAGCTATTTTAAAGAAAATTTCTGCAGAGACCGTGAAACATGATGTAATTTCAAGTATTACGCCAATAACGGAGGATGAAGCTCTTTCCATCATGGTGGATTCCAAAATGACGGTGAAAAGTTACTGCAACTTACGGAAATCAATCAAAAAACACGGAGCGGGACAATTGTTTCCTTCCTATGAAAAGGTGCAACAGGCTAAAAGAAGATGTTATCCAAATAACATAAATATATCGGAGAAGGGCGCAACAATACCACTTCAGGATCTCCTCGACCACACATTCATGCGATTGTTGGAAATCGTCGATATTCCCGATAATATTGACAATATTATTTTTAGTTGTAAATATGGGTGCGATGGAAGTTCCGGACACAGCGAGTATATGCAGAAACATGAAGAAAGCAGCAGCGATGAATAAATTACAGATAAAAGTGTATTTATATTTTCACTTGTGCCATTGCAATTAAAAATCGATGACACATTATTGTGGTTAAATGAAAAAGCCTCTTCGACAAATTATTGCAGGCCAATTAAATTTAAATATATTAAAGAGACGCAAACCAGCATCAAGGAAGAAGTGGCAGAAGTTGATGCAGAAATAGCCACATTAAGACCCCTTCAAATTAATCTGAAAGGAAAAAATATCATGGTTAAATACGATTTATATTTTACCATGGTAGATGGCAAGGTAATAAATGCCCTTACCGGAACATCTAGTTCAAATTGTTTTATTTGCAATTGCACTCCAAAGGCTATGAACAATTTAGAGGAAATCAGAAAAATTGCGATAAACGAAGATAACCTGAAATATGGCATATCATCACTACATGCATGGATTAAGTGTTTGGAATGCATGTTGCATATTGCATACAAGTTAGATTTCCAAAAGGCCACTACACACGGAGCATCTGAACAACAACGGGAAGGAATATTAAGAAGAAAGAAAGATATCCAAAGAAGTTTGAAAAAAGAGTTGGGTATTCATGTGGACATGGTTGTACAAGGAGGAGGTACATCAAATACTGGGAATGTGGCTAGAAGATTTTTCCGCCAATCAAAGACAATTGCAGAAATAACAGGGCTAAATGAAGGTTTATTAAAAAAAATGGAATGTATCTTATTGGTTACCTCCAGTGGCTACAAAATTAATATTAATTATAATATTAGTTAATAAACAGCAGATTTGTTTGTGAAATTATATGGATGGTACCGAATGCCTGTTAGTGTGCACAAAATTTTAATTCATGGATCGAAATTTATAGAAACATGTTTGCTTCCAATTGGAATGTTATCTGAGGAAGCCCAGGAAGCTACAAATAAAATTTATAAACGTATAAGGGAACACCATACAAGAAAAAACTCTCGAATTAATACAATAAGAGATCTTCTTAATATGCTTTTAATTAATTCAGACCCTGTTATTTCTGCGAAGAGGACAACTAAAGTGATCGAGAAGAAAAAAATGCCATCCGATGCCCTAGAATTAATTGTGGTGGAAACAGATGTGAGTGAAAGTGAGGAGGAATTTTGCATCGGAGAAGAGGACGACGAGGGATGCTAAATGTTTAATTTGAAAATTCCGGACGAACAATTGTTTTGGTCAGTGAACTACGCTACTATTGAAAAATTGAATCGGCTAATGTGACATTAATATTAATATTTGTACCTCTGCGAGTTTCGATGGAATGAGTGGTCAAATTATATATTTACTACGATATTTATGTAATATCTGTAAGTTAATAATATGTTTACAATGTTTCTATTTAATTTTCAATTTGTTTTTAAATGTTCCTTGATGATTTAATATTAATGGTTTTTACAATGACTTTAATATGATAATGTGTATTTTCATTTCTTTTCAATATGTATACCTGTAATTTGAAAATGTTTATCTTTTAATATTTTTAAAATGCTTACATTTGATTTATTTACTAATTTTAATTATAATATTTATTATCCTACCTTTTTTCATGTTTTTAATGTGTATCAGCTAGGGAAGTATCTGTTTCAATTTATTGATTCTTTTATCACGACTTGTGTAAACTGTAATGTAATAAAACCAAATATAATTATTATTCTTCTTATTATTATTTTTTATTATTTCCTATTTTTAAATGTTTTTTCTTTTTGGTTTGTGTAAAACTGTAAATAAAAAACAATAAATTATGACTATTATTACTATTATTATTGAATTATAATAAAAATATACAATTACAAATATATAATTAATGAGTAATATATTGCACCAACATTTATGTCCTCTTGAGAAAAAACACCCTGTCCAGGGAGGAACTGATAATATGATAAGTGGTGTTCACAAGAGCATACGTAGGGCGGTAGTATTTAAAGTAAAATTAAAAGTAATTCGCTTTTAATCCATTGGTATAACGTAAATTATCAACGAATTAAACTAATAATTCGTGACGCGCGAGGGAAAAAAACTTGCCCACGACCGGAGGGGGATCGACCTGATTATGAATCGGGCATGGCAAGATAGAGGACACTTTCGGCTATCAATTGATGTAGGTTTCAGCGTGGAACTTTTTAATACAAGGGATTGCAGCCCTTCCAAAGTCAGAAATGAAATTTAAATTTAAGCATAAATGATGAGTTTATAATTAATAACAAAATTAGTAAAACGCGTTGAAATTAATGTCATTTAAAAGCATTTTCATCCTATTTTATCAGATCCAAAAATTATTTTAATAGCTTTGTTGGAATTCACTCAATAAATTATTAAACGCGTTGCAATTTTCGCTTGAAATTCATCGGTTAAAAACAGTTGACTTTAGAGCCCAATTACACCATAACGGTTTAGCAGTATGACTCAATAATTTAGATTTAGGGGTTTTCAAGTTTTGCGAACAAGAATCCGCCATTATTTTAATTCAATAAGGACCTTTATTTTTGGCTTCCCCCACTCTCGCTTGGCCACTTTTCTCGCGATTCCACACACTGTGCGTCGCGAGCGAGTGACGCAGAAATGTGAATAACATGCGATGTTATTGGGCATGCAGGTGAATATGCATATGGCATACGAAATCTAGGGAAGAACGATTTGAACGTCGCGCTAAATAAACTCCCCTATCATAACGTATCCCCTAATCCCCGCGCACACTACCATCACGCTGAAGTGGCCGAATGCCCGTACTAGGATGAAGAGCAATAGACTCGCTGCAAGAAATATCTACATAACTTTTTTATTTCTTTCTGATTGACTATCTTAAAAAGTTGCCACAGGATTATTTTGAAATTTTGCACATATGTCAATTAAGTTCCTGTCTAGACAGTAAGAAAATTTTATCAAGTTTTGACCAATACTAATGGAAATAGACACAAAAAACATCATTTTATTATTCATTTGTCTCCTAATTCGTTCATAATTTTTTTATTAACTATGATTTTGCCTTCAAATTACTTCATTGCCTAGATGTATGTATTGGTTGGCTACAAGTCAAATTTCACTGTTGTTACTTACTTGGTTCTGCAGTTTGTCTGTTTAAAGTGAAATGTTGCTAACTTTGTTAATAATAACGATTAAACCAAAACTTAAACACCGAAATAATAATCGATCTTTATATAATATCTTATCAAAATAAACTTTTCGAAAAAGTTTATATTTACAACGATATATTCGATTTCTTGAGCGGCTAATTTAATGGGTACCCTACCCTTAAAGGCTATCGTCTCAAATTTTCTTCTAATCTTCTAAATTTAGTATTCGCCGCTCTGAAAACCGTAGATGATAAATTCGTGCCGCAGCTCTTCGATTTCTATTACATAGACAATTGCCCTCATTTACTTAATCGAATAATGTTGATGACATGATCCAATAAAATTCCACTTACGATGCGTAACAGACCACGCTGCATGTTATGCATGGAAATTAACCCTGGGTGGTATCTAACCACTAATCTCTCAATCTCTCATGTTGGTATTGCCTAGCAACGCGTTGCTACATGTTCTATACCGTACATAACGTCAGTTATTGCTGGACCATTAAACAGTTTGCTTCTGAATGCTTCTCGCAAGAATTGTTTTAATTGCTCTCGGGACAACACCTCCGATTTCTTAGGAAGGTATCCTAGTTTTTCGGAGGAAATCGGCCAGTGTAAACCCCGTATTATGACAAAGATGATTGAATTCTTTAAAAAATATTTAAAAATGCAATTTTAAGTTGTCACTTGCTCTAACCCGTTAACATTATATAGTATTATTATCAACTACAGGGAAGAGTGTTGTACCTGTGGGTGTATATAGAGTACGTTTGAATAGAGAAGAACCCCAGGCTGCGCGAGATCGTACGCAGTGTAGTTTCGACTACTTTACCTATAAAGAAAAAATATTGCCTCTATCTTCCGCTGAACGTACCATAGTGTGGTTGTTAAATGGCAAAACAAAGCGAGTATTTAAATAAGAAACTAATGTTTAATTAAGAATTATTTAAACTTCAATTGATTTAAACGAAGCGAAATACGCCTAGATCTAAGGCGTTTATGGCCTTTTACTTTTACTTACTCCCACTTTGTAATTGATGAATTACCGAACTGTTTTCACCAATTGTAAGCGACCCATTACGAATATATAGAGCATATATACGTAAATCTTAAATGTTGTACATAAATGTGTAACATGTACTATTACCACTTATATACCTCGCTATATTATATACTTATTAGCCTAATACAATTAACGTAAGCCGAGTCCCTCTGCATCGTCTGTACGTCTTTAAATATCAAAAGTGACAGTGACATTTAAACGTCAGATTACAACTTATCGGTTAACACTTCAGAGTGAGTAAAACGATCCGTATCCTTAAATTTGTTTAATCAATGTATTGGACAATATATTGTATTTTAAGTTTTATTATTTATTGCATGTGTATGTATGTATGTATGTATGCAGGTATATATGTAAAATAACTTTACTGGTACACTAGCTTTGTTTTTAAAAAACGTTTTATTTGCAACTGCCGGGAAGCGGCGATGTTGCTCAGACAGAATACAGGTTAAGACTAAAATAATAATATTACAATAACATTTCCTACGGCTAACATGACTCATGCATGATAAGATAAGGTGCAGGTGCACTGGGTTATGATGATGAAGCAGCTAAATACATCTACAATTAATATATTATAATAATAATTAAACAAAGGGTTTCTTTGTTGTTAGCGTCAGTTAACTCCTCCCCCCTTGGATTCTGGCTTCTCCTGGAAGGCAGATGTTGGTCCGGGTGGTTTCTTGAAGTTTTCTTTTCTTCATCCACTTGATTATGACGTATCCAGCGGCGGCGAAGATGACAATGTATAGGGTAGCACTCCACATACTGGGGATTAAAAAGTTTTTCTCCTGCATAATAATTGGAGGTTGCTGGATAGTTTGGACATCTTGTAGATCCAATTTTTTCAGATGAATTGTAATTCCAGTAAAGTTGCTTCGATAGAGCTTGATCCGTGGGTTATCGATTAGAACGGGACTTCCAGTAGTATATTCCAGAAATTTGATTTTTCGATTTCTGAATATGATGTTGCATCCATCTTCTTTAATTAAGTAGATTCCTGTGAGGATCTTCATCCTGGTTTCTTGTGGACATTCGATTTTTATTTCTTCTGGCGTTGGAAGTACGGCCAAGTATTGGTTTATGTCGGGAATCAGCTCCAGGTGATTCGTGGTAATGTTCAATTTTGTGTACATGCACTGTTTGTTGTCTTCTTGTAGAATCAGCTCTTTTTCGCATTTTGCATTATGGTTCATCAATTGATGATCCAGACATTGATAATACTTATTACTTTGGGTACACAAGTGACTTAGGGCCCAAATTTGGTTTTCATTTTTTGACTTTATAAAATATTTAACATCGGGTAAAATAGTTACAAATTCAGATTCGTATCTGGTTGGGATAGGATTTAAATGATAAAGTTCAAAATCTGTTTCGTAGTTAATTGGTATTGATAAGAAATAGTTTATTTTGGTAAATTCTAATTTACAGTTTACTCTGATAATTGATTCGAAATTAAATATGTTTTCGGGAATAAGTTCGAAAGGAAATTGTTCGTTGTAATGTACAGAGATTTTTTGAAGTTCCAAAAATAATTCGTTAGTGTTTATAATACTGGAATGCATTATTCCTAGTCTACAAAATAAAAGGGAATTTTCAATATTCTTTAAGATATCCAATATAACATTGTATAAAATAATCAATTGATTAAATAAATCTTTAGCGAACAGAATGTGTTCGTGTTCTACTTCGTTTTTTAAGAGAACAGTTAATTTTAATATTTTACTTTTTAGCATTATTTCGTTATGTTCAATATTTCGTAAGGTGTCATTAAATTTGACAATAATTTGATTGTTTACACTATAACGCATTTGCAATTGATTTTGTAAATTCCTTTGGTTCATTTGTAAATGTGATAAAATATAATTCATTCGTTTGCCGTCATTGGCATCTAAATTTCCCGAAATAGTTTTGATAATGGTTCCAAGACCGTCAATCAATCCTCTTTTGTTTTTATGTTGTTTGACCGATTGTAATTTAATATCGCGAATTCGACTTGAGATTTCATTTTTGATATAATTTACTGTTTTGTTGTAATTATCGAATATTACAACAAATGTTGATATATTTTGGATTGTATTGGTTAGATACGAAAATTGTTTATTTAGATTTTCATATTCATTATATACAGGGGCTAAGTCATAAAAGTGTACGAAGGTGTGATCAGTTTTTTGTAATTTCGCAGGTCCTAAATTTATAGGGATTATGCCTAAATTTTCCGTTATATTTTTTATCTGCACTGTCTGCGTCAATACGACGTAGAGGGACCTGGAAGAGAATTTTCCATCGTGAGAGTATTTAAATAAATGTGCACTATTGTTTGTGACTTATTAAAAATATATTGTAACATCGGTTTTACGCGTTTATATTTAAGTTTATCTAAACCGCATCCCAATCTTGGTACGGCTAAATCCTTGATTTGATTAATTGTACAAAATTCTTTTAAGTTGATTAAGGTATTAAATAAATCCTCATATGTCGGTTTATCATCAAAATTTAGTTTGGTGATTAAATAAAGTATATATCTATTTTTGTCCTTTAAATTACATACTGAATATAATTGGGGGTTTTGATTTTTTAATTCTTCAACTTGCTTAAATCTTTCTTTGAATTCTACAGCAATTCCTTTACCCATTTCTAGATCTGCACTTACGCAGTGAGCTAATGAAAATGTTTCTGGGGCGAAAAATAAGTTTCCATTATTTTCTTTTACGTTCGCGGTCGCGATTTTATTATGTGTAGTCATATAATTTTTGAATTCATTATAATTTAATTTACCTTGTTGCTTTTTGGGTTTTGCTCGGGGTCTCTTAATATTTGAAACATGAATTTTTTCAACAACATTATGATGTTTTGGATGAATGTTTACAGTTTTTAATTCTGTATTTATTTCCTCAATATTTTCTTTTTTATACTTATTCTTTGTTTTCGACTGCTTCTGTTTGTTTTTTACATATATTTCAGTTGTTAATTCGGGTACATCTTCACGCGATTCATTGCGTTTATTAATTATTTCAGTTTTGTTTAACATCAATCGTTCGTTAATTACCTTATAAAATAGTTTGACTTTGTCACGATGATTCACAATATAATTATTTATTAGCCTACTTTCGATATCGATATTGAAAGGGCAATTGACATCTATATGACCGGAAATTATTTCAGACGGTTTAAATTTGGTAACAGAGTGAATTGAGTTGTTATACGCAAGGAGTGCGTAATTTACTTTATACTCGATTAGATCCTTTTTTGCAAAATCTTGATTGTTTAGTAATCTAATATGCTCTATTATCGTTGAGTGAACTCTTTCGACAACCCCGTTGGATTCGGGGTGTTGCGAACTGACAAAATGTAATTTTATTCGATGTAATTCTAATAATTCTTTTAAGACAGAATTTCTAAATTCTAAATGGTTGTCCGATATGATTTGTTCTGGTACCCCGTGGTGTGTAAAAAATTGAATTAATTTATTTGCAATTTCTACAGCCTGTTGTGAGTGTAATTTGTAAAGTTGCGTGTATTTTGAAAACGAGTCTATCAGTGTGAGGAATTTGACACCTTCTAGAGTAATGGTATCAATATGTATTATTTCGAACGGCTTCGTTGCCGTTGGGGTTATATTAAATTTAATTTTAAGCGGTTTTCTATCGTACTTACTAACAAGACACGTTTCACATTGATTTATATAATTAATTATTGTACGTCTTTGATCAGGCCAATAGAACCTTCTTTTAATTTGGCTTTCAGTTTCGTCTATTCCGCGGTGATTCGACTTTCCTTCGTGATAAGCTTGAATTGTATCATTTATTTCTTCATCGCTTTCAATATCCGTAAGTATTTCTGTACATTTGGTTAAGTTAATCGCGGAATTTTTAAAATATTTTTGCATGACTGTTACGAACTTTTCGTATACCGGGTTTTCAAAATAAAGGTAATACTTTACGTTTGGTACTACGTATTCCTTAATAAAATTTACGACATCTAATTCAAAATTTTGTTTTGAAAGTTGTACAGCTATCCGTTGTTTCTTTTTATTAAACAATTGTCTTATTACAGGTACCGATGGGGCATAATTTACTTCTGAAATTATTATTTGGTTACTTCCGTAATTAACGGCTTTCTCTAATATGGGGATATTTAACACGGGATTCTCAATATTTGAGTGAATTGTATTATTATCGCTACCTAGTATATCATCAATATCTAAATTAATACCGGACTCTCCGATTTCAGCGATCATAGATTCGATTTCATCACTTACATTCGCGGGTTTAAATACCTTATTATTATCATCATTCATATTTACATCAATACGTGATAAGAAGTCTGCATTTTTATTCATAACACCTTTTTTGTATACTATCGTGTAATCGTACTCGGAAAGTTTGAGTCTCCACCTTACTAATTTAGAGTTAGGCTCTTTTATCGACATAAGCCATTGAAGTGGCTTATGATCACTTACTATTTGAAATGTCCTTCCGAATAAATATGGTCGGAAGTATTTAACTGCCCATATAATGGCGAGGAGCTCTTTTTCTATTGTGGAATAGTTAATTTCCGAATTATTTAGAGTACGACTTGCATAAGCTATTGGTGGATCCGATCCGATCTTGCCTTGCGATAAAACGGCGCCAACCGCGAAGTTACTGGCATCCGTGGTTAAAATAAACGGTTTGTTAAAATCGGGGTATTGCAGAAGAGGTTCATTCGTTAAAACATTTTTACATAGGTTAAAGCATTCTTGATAGTCGGGATCATCAATATTAATAACTGCATCTTTTTTTAATCTTTTCGTTAAGGGTTTTGTTAATTTGGCGAAATCCTTAATGAATTTCCGGTAGTACCCGAGTAAACCAAGGAATCCTTTAATTTGTTTAACCGTTTTCGGAATTGTAAAATTTTGTATTGCTTTAATTTTTTCTGGGTTCGGTTTTACTCCTTCGGGGGTAACGACGTGCCCTAAATACGCGACTTCTTTTCGCAGGAATTCCGACTTATCTAGCTGGATTTTTAAATTTGACTCTCTAAGACGTTTGAATACCTCTTTTAACCGATCTACGTGTTCTTGTAAACTTGTACTAAATATGATGATGTCATCCATATATACAAGACACTTTTCATTTTGTATCCCTCTTAAAATGTTGTCCATTACGCGTTGGAACGTAGCAGGGGCGTTTTTCAAACCAAAGGGCATCCGCAAAAATTCATAGTGCCCGTTCTCTGTATTAAATGCCGTTTTTTGTATATCATTTTCTGAAATTTCTACTTGATGAAAGCCAGAGGCTAAGTCTAGTGTGGTGAAATATTGTGAACGGCCTAGTTTATCAAGCAAGTCATTTATGTTAGGCAAGGGGTATCGATCACCGATAGTTTTTTCGTTGAGTTTACGATAGTCTATCACGACGCGCCATTTGCGTTTTCCGGACGCATCTAACTTTTTGGGGACTACCCAAATTGGCGATGACCAGGGGCTGTATGAGGGTCGTATTATTTTTTGGTCAAGCATATCTTTAATTTGATTTTCAACTTCTATTTTGTGTATGTGAGGGTACCTATATGACCTCGTATATATTGGTAATTCGTCAGACGTTTTTATGGAATGTTTAATTTTATTTGTGAATGTTAACCCTTTATTTTCCATATGAAATATGTCTGCGTATTCTTTAATTAAATTAGTAATTATATTTTTTTCTTCCTCGTTCATATGACTTGAGCGAATTTTAGAAATATCGAACTTAATTTTTTCATAGTTCATTGTATTTATATTACTTTCAACATTATTATTATTATTATTTTGTAGTTCCCAATCATATTCATTGACTGATTCTACTCTAACCGGCCTTACTTCTCTTACTTCTTTATCATTTTCCGTCGGGTTAATTATTGTACATAAGGCTTTGTCATTTCGTACACGCGTAACGCATTCTGGTACTTCCAGTTTATTTATTTTCGTGTGTGGAATTATCACATCACCGTTTTTTACATTCGCAACGTTAACCTGGATTATTTGTTCGGACCTTGCGGGTAGTACTATACATTTCCTATCCGTGGTTTCACGAATTTGTCCATAGTTAAGTGGAATATCGCAATTAGGCGTACTTAATATATTTTCGTCGAATTTTATTATTGCTTTAACAAGCCTGAGATTGTCCGTACCTAGCAGGACATCAAAATTTGAATGAAAGTCAAAAAGGTAGACTTTAATATTCGCGTTTCGCGATTTGAATAATTCATTTAGTGGAATTATCGTGCTACTATTTCCGTTTGTAGTGCCATGTGCGCTGGTCACTTGGAAATGTTCCGTTTTAATATTTTTTTTAAATAATTGTTTTGCAATTTTTTGGTTAATGAAAGACCGTGTACTTCCCGTATCAACTAGGATTTTTAAATTATTTTGCGGGTCAATAATATACGGTAGTTGGCTTTCATTATTATGTATTCCCATTAATTCGATCGGTTCGCAGCCCGATCGCTGTCGTCTAAAAAATTACCTTCTTCGACGATATTGTATAAATGATTTGGTACGCGATTTTCCTGCGGCCTAGTGTATGAAGTTTGTACCGACATCGGTGTGGGTTTTTGACCTTGTACAAAATTTGGTACATTTTGATTATGAACATTAGGGTTGTTGAACCTACCGGGATTGGTATTTCTTTGTTGATAAGAATTGTCACGATTCACGGTCGCATTAAATGTAGGTCGTTGATAAGGCATTCTAAAGTTACGCGGAGTATAACGAGGGGCATTATAATTAAAACGTGGTTGAAAATTATCCGTTTCTTTTTTGCGTTGATTTAAAGTAACACTATTAATTTTGTTCGTTAATATTTCCACCTGGAAATCGTTTGTAAGCATGTGCAATGCCGTGTTTAAATCAGGAGGGTTCTTTACCCTCATCTGCGAACTTAGGGGTTCTTTAAGACCTCGGAGTAACACACGTAATGCGTTGCTACGGAAGAAATTTGACAAATGTTGTTGTTCTTGAATATTTGCGATGTTTGTTACCACGTACGCGATTTGTAAATTTAATAGTGATTGAATACGGTTATAGAAAGCAAAAGGGGATTCATTTTGGAATTGTTTCAAAGTTACGATTTCGTAATTTAAGCTAATGTGGTCACGTTTGTCACCAAAAGAATTTAATAATGCGGTTTTTAATTGAAACCAATTTGTTATTACACTTGACGAAATATTTTTTGCCGCGTCACCTTTTATCTTTGCAATTATGCTCGACATTAAGTATTCGTTTTGGAAATCATCTGCATTTCCAGCATTATAAAATTTATTAACAAGCTTTTCGCTGATTTCTATAAATCGCGGGAGTAATTCGACTTCGCCCGTAAATTCGGGGATCATTTGAAGATATTCTGCTTTTAAAACAGCCATGTTTTTTGTTTTGTTTACGCGTTTAACAGGGGATCGTGATCTAGAACGATTATTTAGTGGGGAACTTGAATCTGAATCTGAACTTGACTCTGCGTGAAAATCACGAATTGATTTCGCGTTCATTAAAGTTAACAAGCTGACTTGTGTACTCACAATAGTAAAATCTTGTCCATTGGATGTTGAATCCCTCGGACGTTGTGGACGATGCTTCTCCTCTGGACCTCGGTGGTCTGGACTGCTCAATATTCGGAGGGTCGCTCAAAGGCCAAGATGTCCAAAAATTCGAATTCTTCGATAAATCGTTGAAACGAACCAGGGTGATATGCAAGCACCCTGTCAGAAGAATCCTACCGACTGCGCCAAATAACTTTACTGGTACACTAGCTTTGTTTTTAAAAAACGTTTTATTTGCAACTGCCGGGAAGCGGCGATGTTGCTCAGACAGAATACAGGTTAAGACTAAAATAATAATATTACAATAACATTTCCTACGGCTAACATGACTCATGCATGATAAGATAAGGTGCAGGTGCACTGGGTTATGATGATGAAGCAGCTAAATACATCTACAATTAATATATTATAATAATAATTAAACAAAGGGTTTCTTTGTTGTAAGCGTCAGTTAACTTGTATATTTGTGTGTAACCTCGCCTACTGGGTAAAACTTATGTAATCAGTTTATAATTATTATTATTATTATTATATAATCCATTGTCATTTATTCATATTGTAAATGTTTTACTTAATTTTATCCAATTCTGACCTGTGTAAAATTATATATTCCTAACACAAATAAATTATTATTATTATTATTATTATTATTATATTATGCGACGGAAAATTGTTTGAACGGTAATTCGTTCAGAAAATTCTGAAGAAGCATGTTTATGATTCCTACAAGCATCAATGCCATCAGGAGATCTGCTAGTGGATGAAGAAACTAGGCTTGAATTCTGTGAAATAATGCGGGATCGATCAAATATAGACCGAAAGTTTTTGCAGATGAATGCTAGATGAATGAATTACAATGCGTAAATTAATATGTGACTAGCAAAATTATTTTTATTATTTCTGACGTGTATGCTGGTACAAACTTTAATTAAATGGATGATACATTTACAATTTTTAATTCTCTAAAAAATATTCCTTCACTATTTTTCTCTGAAATGGGCAATTGTATGTACATATTTTATATACCTGGGATTAGGGGCGAACATAGGAATTTAACATGTAAAATTAATTATGTGTAGTTACTAGCTCCTGTTCATTTTAGAGAAAAATCGTAAAGGAATATTTTTTAGAGAATTAAAAATTGTAAATGTATCAACCATTTAATTTACGTTTATACCAGAATCCACCTCAGAAGTAATAAAAATAAGTTGAACAATGTACCACTTAATAAAAACCCTTGCCATGAGTTTGACAAATGCCTTGTTATGGCATATTAATTTAATATACAGGGTCTTCATTTCAAAAGGAGCCACCCTGAATAATTTTGGATCTGAAGTAGTTACGGTTTTAAGAAAAAATACGTCAATTTTGTTTTCGAGGGGGAACTTAAAAAACACTGTTTTTAGTTTTTTATCTTTCACCCTCTCACCCCCAGCCACCCTATCTTTAAAATTTCAAGTGGCACCCCCTATTGTGCGATACCTCATTGTAAAGGGCATAAAAAATGCTATCCAGCAACGCAAAAATAATTGAAATCGGTTCTTTTTTTTTAGAGAGAGAGGATATTAATTTCAAAATAAGCCACCCTGGATAACCCTGGCTCTGAACTAGTCACGGTTACAGGAAAAAATGTGTCAATTTTGTTTTTGAGGCGGAACTTGAAAATACTGTTTTTAGAATTTTATCTTTCACTCCCTCACCCCCAGCCACCCCATCTTTAAAATTTCAAATGGCATCCCCTTTTGTGCGACACCTCATTTTAAAGGGCATACAAAATACTGTCCAGCAAATAAAAATTAATTTAAATCAGTTCATTTGTTTCAGAGATATTCATATCAAAATATGCCACACCAAAGATTGTGTGGCTGGGAGTGAAAGAAAAAAATATAGAAACAGTGTTTTTCAAGTTCCACCCTCTAAAATAAAATTGACGTATTTTTGCTTAAAACCGTAACTACTTCAGATCCAAAGTTATTCAGGGTGGCTTGTTTTGAAACAAAGACCCTCTCTCTCTAAAACAAATGAACTGATTACAAATATTTTTCATTTGCTGGATGGATAATATTTTGTATTGCCTTTAAAATGAGGTATCACACAATAGAGTGCCATTTGAAATTTTCAAGTTGTGATGGTTGGCGGTGAGGGGGTGAAAGATAGAATTCTAACGGTGTTTTTTAAGTCCCCCCTCAAAAACAAAATTGACGTTTTTTTTTTGAAACCGTGACTACTTCAGAACCAGAGATATTCAGGGTGGCGTATTTTGAATTGAATACCCTCTCTAAAACAAATGAACTGATTCGAATTATTTTTACATTTCTGGATAGTATTTTTTAAGCTCTTTAAAATAAGGTATTGCACAATGGGGGATGCTATTTTAAATTATAAAGATGGGGTGGCTGGGGGTGAGGGGTGAAAGATAAAATTCTAAAAACAGTGTTTTCAAGTTCTCCCTCAAAAACAAAATTGACGTATTTTTTCCTGTAACCGTGACTACTTCAGAACCAGGGTTATTCAGGGTGGCTTATTTTGAAATAAATACCCTCTCTCTCTCTAAAACAAATGAACCGATTTCAATTATTTTTGCTTTGCTGGATAGCATTTTTTATGCCCTTTAAAATAAGGTATCGCACAATAGGGGGTGCCATTTAAAATTTTAAAGATGGGGTGGCTGGGGGTGAGGGGGTGAAAGATAAAATTCTAAAAATAGTGTTTTTTAAGTTCCCCCTCGAAAACAAAATTGATGTATTTTTTCTTAAAACCGTAACTACTTCAGATCCAAAGTTATTCAGGGTGGCTCCTTTTGAAATGAAGACCCTGTATATTATTATAATATATACTAAAAGCCTAAGGCCAGGGTGGCTGTTTTGAGAAAACCGAAATTACTAGCGAGTTGAAATTTTAACGAAAAATCTAAATAATTCAAAAAATAACACCATCAAAATTTCAAAATCCGCCCATCAACCGTCCACATTTAGGGTTGCCACCCCCTTAATTACAAATAAATCGACAAAATGCTACAAGTTTCCGATAGACCGGAGGCTCCTCTAGGGGCCCGTGAAAACCGCGATTTTCCAACTCACCCCTGGACGCCGGGGTGAATTTTTGAAAATCGATTTATCGCGATGCAGAGGTTTACGCCAAATGCTAAGCCTTTTTTGGTTTTTAAGTTGGAACGATCGGATATGACTCAAAAAATCCACAATGCATGGGGGCACAACGGCCACGTACGTAGGGTCCGGTGCTCCTCTCCGTTAGCGAGCAGCAACCCTTTCTCTGCAGAGGTGGCTTTTTTTGTGCTTCCGCGATCGGGGCCGCGCCCCCTTTACAGTCGCGACTAGAATTTCCAATGAAATTTGTAGAACGAGTCCGCTTCTACATTTCATGTCTCTTACGGATTTTTGATATCTACAACCCTTGAAGAGTTATTCAAAGAAAACCACCTTAGATTTCAATAAAAAAATTCTAGAGCGGCCATTTTTAATCCGACGCAAAAAATTTAAACAAAGTGCCATTCAGAATTTAATTTTGCGTCGAAAAGCTTAGAGCCATATTTTTTGTGGGGCGCACTGTTTACGATCTACGGCCGATTTTAGATTGTTTTCCGGCAATTTTTCGAAGAATTTTACGATTTTTTTTTTCGAAAATTAAAAATCTTACGACGTCATTTCAATCATCGATTTAATCCGCATCAAAGATCCTCATAAAGTTTTTCTATCCGATTTTTAGTTTTCGAGAAATGACGTTGTACACGGAACGGGGAAGCGAAATTGACCAGCGGGGCACAACATTTTTTTATCCGATTTGAAATCTGATTACACCACCGGAAAGCCCTTCTCAAGCCCAACAGAAAATCCAAATAAGATTTCTCGATCCGACCCCTCCTTCTAATTAAAAAAAATCATTAAACTTTCATTTATTTTGCCGGTAAATATTTTCGATCGTTTCAAAATGAATTTTTCTATTTCATCTTAAATCACGAATCCAACGACGGATTATCATTGCGGTATTGCGTGTACGTAAAACGCACTTGGAATTTTTAAAATCGCTCCGTTATTAAGCGAGATATGGATATTTGAATTATTGTCGTTTTTGAACGTTGAAAATTTTTCCCCGGAAAATCAATTGAGAGAAAAAAAATATTTCCGGGAGGGTTAGAACAATGAAACCTTGGGAAATCATTAAGAGTTCCATTTGAAGCAGACCACCAAAGTTTGGTAACATTTCGGTCACCCCGTCAGCCGCAACGGGGTGCCAAAGACCGAAACAACCCCATTTAGTACCGCCCTAAATGCTGTTTTTATGTCGGTTTGTAATGTGTATACGCTTTTCAGACGCTCACCAAATAATTTTTAGAGGCCCAAAGTTGATGAGAAAAAAATAAACTTCTTACTGTTAACGTTCGAGTGCTCTCCAAACAGCAAATTAAGAAATGCATTGATGGTGCATTGTCACATTTGACAGATGTCAGATTCGGAAACTGGGGTTACCGCCAGATTACACTCCTCGAAGCGTGTGGTTGGAGCAAAACAATTTAAAATAATGTGTTTTTTCTTTTTTTCACCCCCTTCTGCACGGTTGAGGGAGGTGGTGCTTTTGGGCAATGTAGTGTCAATCAATTGTCATCGAATGAGCCAATTTCATCATCCCCATGATCCACCCCGTGGCCGTCGGGGCCTTCTCAAGAAATTACACAAGACAATTCGGCCCGGCCTTCCGGGTGCATCCTGGACAATTTACAACTATTCTATCCTCTTCACAAAAGATCCCCATTTTTTCAAAACCTTCTTAACACTTAACACACATTTGGCCCACCCCGGAAAAAGGTTGTATTTTTTCTATTTAAATTGAAGAGTTGAAACTTTTAGGGTAGGTTCGGGGTACAACCGGCCTTGCTCCGTAATTTAAAAAAAAATTGAAACAGCTACCCTTCCGTAATTTTTTAATTCGACATTCTCGAAATACTTCAGCAGGGGTGTGGAAGGGAAAAAATTGAATTCAACTCAAATGCCAGATTTTTCAATAACTATTGAAACCAAATCGAAAACATATACAAAATTTTTACATAAAGTGCATACTTTTTAAAATACTGATTTTTCCCAAACAGCCTAAAACGATTTCAAAACATATTTTATTTTTTTAACCCTGTTCTGCACTGCCGATGGAGATTTCCTGTTTAGGAAATGTGGCAGCTATGACGAAGCACGGATTGAGAAAATTTGATCGTACCAAAGATCTTTCCTGTGGTCTTTAGGGCCTTCTTCAGAAACCTTTAGAAATTAGACGAAAAAAAATCGCACAGCCTTCCCAGTATATCCACGTCAAATCATTTGTCGATTCAATCCGTATCAAAGATCCCAATAAAGTTTTTCTATCCGATTTTTAGTTTTCGAGATATGACGTTGTATACGGAAGAGGGAAGCGAAATTGAGCGTGGCACATCATTTTTTTGTTCGATCGGAAATCTGATTGCACTACCGATAAACCCTTGTCAAGCCCAATAGAAAATCCAAATAAAATTTCTCGATCCGACCCCTCCTTCTAATTTTAAAAATTCATTAAACTTTTATTTATTTTGCCGGTAAATATTTTCGATCGTTTTAAAATGAATGTTTCTATTCCTTTTTAAATCATGAATCTAACGACGGATTATCATTGCGGTATTGTGTGTACGTGAAACAAACATTGAATTTTTAAATTCGCCCAATTATTTACCGAGATATGGATATTTGAATAATTGTCGTTTTTGAACGTTGAACATTTTTCCCCGGAAAATCAATTGAGAAAAAAAAATATTTCCGGGAGGTCTAGAACAATGAAACTGTAGGAAATCATTAAGAGTTCCATTTGGAGCAGACCACCAAAGTTTGGTAACATTTCGGTCATACCTTTCGGCAGAAGGGGTACCGCGTGACAAATATTTTTTCTCTGAGGGCCCTCTTCCCGGGGCCCCGGCCTTAAAAGTGAGCGATTCAAGATTACCTTTATCTTCATGCATTTAGTTTTGACTTTGAAGAGTCTGTCAAAGCTCCAGTATATTTACAAAGTTTTTCCCTACAATATTTACGTTGGAACATTTTTTGATTTATTGCTCCCTTAACGGGATACGATTTTTCAAAGATTGACCTCATCGTTTCCACCTGTTTTCAAGCTTCTTTCATATAAAATGACAGTTTCTATCAGATTGAAAAATTTCAGATTGAATGACATTAACATGCCATGCTTAAAGTCGCGGGTTTAAGTCAGGAACCTATCAGCTGTGCGTCAGACATGACATTAACTGACATATCTGGAACAAGGTTATGATTGCACACAATTTTCAGATTGAATGACATTGACATGACATGCCAAAGTCGCGGGTTTAGGTTAGGAACCTATCAGCTGTACGTCAGACATGACATTCACTGACATATCTGGAACAAGGTTATGATTGCACACAATTTTCAGATTGAATGACATTGACATGACATGCCAAAGTCGCGGGTTTAGATTAGGAACCTATCAGCTGTACGTCAGACATGACATTCATCGGCAACTCTGGAACAAGGTTATGATTGCACACAATTTTCAGATTTAATGACATTGACATGACATGCCAAAGTCGCGGGTTTAGGTTAGGAACCTATCAACTGTGTGTCAGACATGACATTCACTGACATATCTGAAACAAGGTTAGGAGTGCACATAATTTTCAGATTTAATGACATTGACATGACATGCTTAAAGTCGTGGGTTTAGGTTAGAAACCTATCAGCTGTACATCAGACAAGACATTCACTGTCATGTCGGGAACAAGGTTATGATTGCACTCAATTTTCAGATTTAATGACATTGACATGACATGTTTAAAGTCGCGGGTTTAGGTTAGGAAGTCATCATCTGCGCGTCACACATATCTGGAACAAGGTTATAATTGCTCTCAATTTTCAGGTTTAATGACATTGACATTACATCAAAGTCGCGTGTTTCGGTTAGGAACCTATCAGCCGCGTCCCGGGGCCCGGCTTTAAAAGTGAGCGTTTCAAGATTATTTTTCGGGAGTCTTTATGCCTTCAGTTTTGACTTTAAAGAGTTTGTCGAAGCTCCAGTATATTGACAAAGCATTACCCTACAATTTTTATGGTTGAACATTTTTTGATTTGTTGTTGTTGTTCCCTTAACGGGATACGATTTTTCAAAGATTGACCACATTGTTTCTAACTGTTTCTTTTAGGGGCGTATTTTTTTTCCATTTAAAGTTTAGAATTCGTAAAGGGTACGAATAACGATCTTACATCTCTATTTTTTAAAATATTGGAACTACCTCTGCACGCCATTTGCGCCCCTCAGGGTTCAAATTAAATTAAAAATGAATAACGAAAAATGAAAAATGGAAAATGGAAAATGAAAAATGAAAAATGAAAAATGAAAACTCAAAAATGAAAAATGAAAAATGAAAAATGAAAAATGAAAAATGAAAAATAATTTAAAAAATACATATGTGTTTCATCGACGGCGCAGCGGAGCCGACGTTCGTCACCGGTAACTTTGTTTAAATTTAATGTGCAACGCACTACGGTTACTTTGGTCAATTTAGATGGGATACGCTCAGACGACGGCGCAGCGCAGCGGAGCCGTCGTTCGTCACCGGTTACTTTGCTCTATTTTTACAGGTTACACACGGACGACGGCGCAGCGCAGCGGAGCCGTCGTTCGTCATCAGTTACTTTAATTTTTTTTTTATTATTTAAATTAAAGAAGACAATTTTACCAAAAGAATCTTTAGCTTGAAAAACTAGTTAATATATACTAAAAGCCTAAGGCCAGGGTGGCTGTTTTGAGAAAACCGAAATTACTAGCGAGTTGAAATTTTAACGAAAAATCTAAATAATTCAAAAAATAACACCATCAAAATTTCAAAATCCGCCCATCAACCGTCCACATTTAGGGTTGCCACCCCCTTAATTACAAATAAATCGACAAAATGCTACAAGTTTCCGATAGACCGGAGGCTCCTCTAGGGGCCCGTGAAAACCGCGATTTTCCAACTCACCCCTGGACGCCGGGGTGAATTTTTGAAAATCGATTTATCGCGATGCAGAGGTTTACGCCAAATGCTAAGCCTTTTTTGGTTTTTAAGTTGGAACGATCGGATATGACTCAAAAAATCCACAATGCATGGGGGCACAACGGCCACGTACGTAGGGTCCGGTGCTCCTCTCCGTTAGCGAGCAGCAACCCTTTCTCTGCAGAGGTGGCTTTTTTTGTGCTTCCGCGATCGGGGCCGCGCCCCCTTTACAGTCGCGACTAGAATTTCCAATGAAATTTGTAGAACGAGTCCGCTTCTACATTTCATGTCTCTTACGGATTTTTGATATCTACAACCCTTGAAGAGTTATTCAAAGAAAACCACCTTAGATTTCAATAAAAAAATTCTAGAGCGGCCATTTTTAATCCGACGCAAAAAATTTAAACAAAGTGCCATTCAGAATTTAATTTTGCGTCGAAAAGCTTAGAGCCATATTTTTTGTGGGGCGCACTGTTTACGATCTACGGCCGATTTTAGATTGTTTTCCGGCAATTTTTCGAAGAATTTTACGATTTTTTTTTTCGAAAATTAAAAATCTTACGACGTCATTTCAATCATCGATTTAATCCGCATCAAAGATCCTCATAAAGTTTTTCTATCCGATTTTTAGTTTTCGAGAAATGACGTTGTACACGGAACGGGGAAGCGAAATTGACCAGCGGGGCACAACATTTTTTTATCCGATTTGAAATCTGATTACACCACCGGAAAGCCCTTCTCAAGCCCAACAGAAAATCCAAATAAGATTTCTCGATCCGACCCCTCCTTCTAATTAAAAAAAATCATTAAACTTTCATTTATTTTGCCGGTAAATATTTTCGATCGTTTCAAAATGAATTTTTCTATTTCATCTTAAATCACGAATCCAACGACGGATTATCATTGCGGTATTGCGTGTACGTAAAACGCACTTGGAATTTTTAAAATCGCTCCGTTATTAAGCGAGATATGGATATTTGAATTATTGTCGTTTTTGAACGTTGAAAATTTTTCCCCGGAAAATCAATTGAGAGAAAAAAAATATTTCCGGGAGGGTTAGAACAATGAAACCTTGGGAAATCATTAAGAGTTCCATTTGAAGCAGACCACCAAAGTTTGGTAACATTTCGGTCACCCCGTCAGCCGCAACGGGGTGCCAAAGACCGAAACAACCCCATTTAGTACCGCCCTAAATGCTGTTTTTATGTCGGTTTGTAATGTGTATACGCTTTTCAGACGCTCACCAAATAATTTTTAGAGGCCCAAAGTTGATGAGAAAAAAATAAACTTCTTACTGTTAACGTTCGAGTGCTCTCCAAACAGCAAATTAAGAAATGCATTGATGGTGCATT
This sequence comes from Ocypus olens, assembly GCA_910593695.2. Lineage (NCBI taxonomy): Eukaryota > Metazoa > Arthropoda > Insecta > Coleoptera > Staphylinidae > Ocypus > Ocypus olens. The sequence goes on along the minus strand of OU343050.1, from coordinate 27,470,014 downwards.
GTCACATTTGACAGATGTCAGATTCGGAAACTGGGGTTACCGCCAGATTACACTCCTCGAAGCGTGTGGTTGGAGCAAAACAATTTAAAATAATGTGTTTTTTCTTTTTTTCACCCCCTTCTGCACGGTTGAGGGAGGTGGTGCTTTTGGGCAATGTAGTGTCAATCAATTGTCATCGAATGAGCCAATTTCATCATCCCCATGATCCACCCCGTGGCCGTCGGGGCCTTCTCAAGAAATTACACAAGACAATTCGGCCCGGCCTTCCGGGTGCATCCTGGACAATTTACAACTATTCTATCCTCTTCACAAAAGATCCCCATTTTTTCAAAACCTTCTTAACACTTAACACACATTTGGCCCACCCCGGAAAAAGGTTGTATTTTTTCTATTTAAATTGAAGAGTTGAAACTTTTAGGGTAGGTTCGGGGTACAACCGGCCTTGCTCCGTAATTTAAAAAAAATTGAAACAGCTACCCTTCCGTAATTTTTTAATTCGACATTCTCGAAATACTTCAGCAGGGGTGTGGAAGGGAAAAAATTGAATTCAACTCAAATGCCAGATTTTTCAATAACTATTGAAACCAAATCGAAAACATATACAAAATTTTTACATAAAGTGCATACTTTTTAAAATACTGATTTTTCCCAAACAGCCTAAAACGATTTCAAAACATATTTTATTTTTTTAACCCTGTTCTGCACTGCCGATGGAGATTTCCTGTTTAGGAAATGTGGCAGCTATGACGAAGCACGGATTGAGAAAATTTGATCGTACCAAAGATCTTTCCTGTGGTCTTTAGGGCCTTCTTCAGAAACCTTTAGAAATTAGACGAAAAAAAATCGCACAGCCTTCCCAGTATATCCACGTCAAATCATTTGTCGATTCAATCCGTATCAAAGATCCCAATAAAGTTTTTCTATCCGATTTTTAGTTTTCGAGATATGACGTTGTATACGGAAGAGGGAAGCGAAATTGAGCGTGGCACATCATTTTTTTGTTCGATCGGAAATCTGATTGCACTACCGATAAACCCTTGTCAAGCCCAATAGAAAATCCAAATAAAATTTCTCGATCCGACCCCTCCTTCTAATTTTAAAAATTCATTAAACTTTTATTTATTTTGCCGGTAAATATTTTCGATCGTTTTAAAATGAATGTTTCTATTCCTTTTTAAATCATGAATCTAACGACGGATTATCATTGCGGTATTGTGTGTACGTGAAACAAACATTGAATTTTTAAATTCGCCCAATTATTTACCGAGATATGGATATTTGAATAATTGTCGTTTTTGAACGTTGAACATTTTTCCCCGGAAAATCAATTGAGAAAAAAAAATATTTCCGGGAGGTCTAGAACAATGAAACTGTAGGAAATCATTAAGAGTTCCATTTGGAGCAGACCACCAAAGTTTGGTAACATTTCGGTCATACCTTTCGGCAGAAGGGGTACCGCGTGACAAATATTTTTTCTCTGAGGGCCCTCTTCCCGGGGCCCCGGCCTTAAAAGTGAGCGATTCAAGATTACCTTTATCTTCATGCATTTAGTTTTGACTTTGAAGAGTCTGTCAAAGCTCCAGTATATTTACAAAGTTTTTCCCTACAATATTTACGTTGGAACATTTTTTGATTTATTGCTCCCTTAACGGGATACGATTTTTCAAAGATTGACCTCATCGTTTCCACCTGTTTTCAAGCTTCTTTCATATAAAATGACAGTTTCTATCAGATTGAAAAATTTCAGATTGAATGACATTAACATGCCATGCTTAAAGTCGCGGGTTTAAGTCAGGAACCTATCAGCTGTGCGTCAGACATGACATTAACTGACATATCTGGAACAAGGTTATGATTGCACACAATTTTCAGATTGAATGACATTGACATGACATGCCAAAGTCGCGGGTTTAGGTTAGGAACCTATCAGCTGTACGTCAGACATGACATTCACTGACATATCTGGAACAAGGTTATGATTGCACACAATTTTCAGATTGAATGACATTGACATGACATGCCAAAGTCGCGGGTTTAGATTAGGAACCTATCAGCTGTACGTCAGACATGACATTCATCGGCAACTCTGGAACAAGGTTATGATTGCACACAATTTTCAGATTTAATGACATTGACATGACATGCCAAAGTCGCGGGTTTAGGTTAGGAACCTATCAACTGTGTGTCAGACATGACATTCACTGACATATCTGAAACAAGGTTAGGAGTGCACATAATTTTCAGATTTAATGACATTGACATGACATGCTTAAAGTCGTGGGTTTAGGTTAGAAACCTATCAGCTGTACATCAGACAAGACATTCACTGTCATGTCGGGAACAAGGTTATGATTGCACTCAATTTTCAGATTTAATGACATTGACATGACATGTTTAAAGTCGCGGGTTTAGGTTAGGAAGTCATCATCTGCGCGTCACACATATCTGGAACAAGGTTATAATTGCTCTCAATTTTCAGGTTTAATGACATTGACATTACATCAAAGTCGCGTGTTTCGGTTAGGAACCTATCAGCCGCGTCCCGGGGCCCGGCTTTAAAAGTGAGCGTTTCAAGATTATTTTTCGGGAGTCTTTATGCCTTCAGTTTTGACTTTAAAGAGTTTGTCGAAGCTCCAGTATATTGACAAAGCATTACCCTACAATTTTTATGGTTGAACATTTTTTGATTTGTTGTTGTTGTTCCCTTAACGGGATACGATTTTTCAAAGATTGACCACATTGTTTCTAACTGTTTCTTTTAGGGGCGTATTTTTTTTCCATTTAAAGTTTAGAATTCGTAAAGGGTACGAATAACGATCTTACATCTCTATTTTTTAAAATATTGGAACTACCTCTGCACGCCATTTGCGCCCCTCAGGGTTCAAATTAAATTAAAAATGAATAACGAAAAATGAAAAATGGAAAATGGAAAATGAAAAATGAAAAATGAAAAATGAAAACTCAAAAATGAAAAATGAAAAATGAAAAATGAAAAATGAAAAATGAAAAATAATTTAAAAAATACATATGTGTTTCATCGACGGCGCAGCGGAGCCGACGTTCGTCACCGGTAACTTTGTTTAAATTTAATGTGCAACGCACTACGGTTACTTTGGTCAATTTAGATGGGATACGCTCAGACGACGGCGCAGCGCAGCGGAGCCGTCGTTCGTCACCGGTTACTTTGCTCTATTTTTACAGGTTACACACGGACGACGGCGCAGCGCAGCGGAGCCGTCGTTCGTCATCAGTTACTTTAATTTTTTTTTTATTATTTAAATTAAAGAAGACAATTTTACCAAAAGAATCTTTAGCTTGAAAAACTAGTTAATTTTACTAGTCAGATATCAATTCACGCATTGCAATTACTATAAACAAAAACGTTGGGCTTGTTGTTAAGTGTGAACTAGCATTTATCGGTAAACCAGACAGACTGCAAACAGTTTAGTTTAGTTTAGTTTTTAGTTAGTTTATTAATTCAAAACTTAGCCACAGTTTGCCGATGTACAGGTCAAATACAATATAAAATAAATAAGATAATTGTTTGATTTTCAACCAAGTCACAATATAATTAACATGAAAATACGAATAAGTAGCACAAAAAATAAAAGAGAAAAAAAAACTAAGTCTCTGGAGCATCATTTAAAAAATCGCTAAATAAACACTTTTTAATTAGGTATTGTTTGAGTTTTTGCTTAATTTGGTTGCGATTATTTACTTGCCTAAGATATTGTTGTAGCTTATTGTATACCAGAATACACGACTAGTAGGCCGATCTCTCATATAACACAGAACCGTGTTTCGTTATGCGCAATCCCTTGCCGTGCCCGGTATCGTAATTATGGTTCACATTATTTTTGTCAAACATCTCTAAATTGTTCGCAGTAAATGTTGCTATTTTAAATATGTAAATGCATATGAATGTATGTTCTTCTCCTTAAATAAACTATGGCAAGTCTCCAATCTAGTTCTGTTAAAAATGAATTTTAATATTCTATTAAAAAACTAAATGTTTACTGTTTTATTGCTATTTAGAAGTAAATTATTTTAGCATTCATTATGGTCTGTATTTGATCGATCCTGCATGATTTCACAGAATACACGCATCGGCTAGCAGTATCTCCGGGTGGCATTGATGTTTGTAGGAACGATAACCATGCTTCTTCAGAATTTTCTGTACAGAGAATTTAGACACGTTACGCTCACGATCAGTGCATCGTATGCTCGTTGTTGTTTCAGCATTTATCAAACCCAAAACCCTTTCTTCCAATTCGTCGTTGATTCTTCTGATCCCTTTACTGTTTTTGAAATAATATTTGATGAAATTGGACTATTAAAATACTTTTTGAGTCAGCTGCGCTACATTTGCTGTATTTTCGAACTAATTCACAAACTTGGTAATTATTGATGACGGAATTGGTCTATTGTTAAATTTAACCGAAAATGTCACGAACTCTGAGTAAACTGATGCCACTGCAAAATATTTTGATAATGAATTCTCTCTCTTCATTGGAATAACTCAGATTATTGTTCACAGTAATTACAATGCGTGAATTGATATTTGACTAGAAAAATTATTCTCACCATAACATGGCATTTGTCAAACTCATGACAGGGATTTTATTAAATGGTACATTGTTTAACTTATTTTTATCATTTCTGCGGTGAATTCTGGTATAAACGTAAATTAAATGGATGATATATTTACTATTTTTAATTCTCTAAAAAATACTCCTTTACGATTTTTCTCCAGAATGAATAGGGGAGCTAATAATTACGCATATTTAATTTTACATATTAAATTTCTATCTTCGCCCCTTATCCCAGACACTCGGTATATACAGGGTGTTCCAGAGCTTTGGAAACGGTAAATCACGTGCTTATTTGTAAAAATTTCGAAAAATGTTTTATACAAAAGTTGTGCAGAATAGTAAGCTGCTCGTCCTTAAAATATTTAAATTCATACAGGTTGTTTAATAACAAAGTTACAGACCAAACTTATGTATTTTTTAAAGAAACATCCTTTATATGTTAGCATTTTTAGATTCCTTGTTACATGAAGTTGAATATGATCTAAGTTGTGGCGATTGAAACTATGCTGTTTTTGGGTTATTCAATTTATACAAAAATTTGAAGAAAATTGTTAAATTGCTACCCTGCAACCAATAAAGATAATTAATTAATAATAAATAGGACACTCATATACAGCATGTGTGTTCAAAAATAGCAAAGTATTCGTATGTAATTTATGCAACACGGAAGGACATACATGAAGAAGCTGCAAGAATAGTATATATGTCTTATTGCCAATCCCAAGTAGCCTATGGCATAATCTTTTGGGGATGTACAACAGCCAAAAATATTCAAAAACTGTTTGAGTGACCTAGCACTAGTTGTCGTAGTTTATTTAAAAGACTACAAATCATGCCCCTAATCAGTCTCTACATATATGAAACAATTAAATTTGTTAAGAAAAATCTACATATATTCGAAGAAAACCAGGTAATACATGAACACGACACAAGAACAAGAACCATCAGACTCCCTAAGCACAGCCATAGCTTCTATCAAAACTCGTGTATAGTACAAGCAGTTAAAATATATAATACTCTACCTAGCTCCCTAAAGGAATTAACATGTAAAATGTTTATAAGAAAAACGAAACAACTAATGCTACAACATAGTTTTTATATTATAGGAGAGTATTATGCAATATGTGAACATCTATGAAACTCACGTGTAATGGCTTCTTATAGCATAATCTAAAAGTTGTGCATGTTCCCCAAATTTAATATTAGGACTACGCCACTATTTATTGTTACATTTTATTACGTCTATCTTATATAATTTCTATATTGAGTATGTGTACATTCGTATGTGTAGACCTAAGTTTTAATATGTTATTAGTAAGTACTATGTCTAATGTTTTATTTATTTGATGTGAGTAATTTTAAATTGTTATACAGGGTGTTTCAAAGCTCTGGGAACGGTCAATCACGTGCTTATTTGTCAAAATTTTGAAAAATGTGTTATACAAAAGTTGTGCAGAATAGTAAGCTGCACGCCCTAAAAATATTTAAATTTATACAGGGTGTCTCATAACAAAGTTACAGACCAAACTTATGTTTGTTTTTTAATGGAACACCCTGTATATTTTTGCATTTTTGTATTCCTTGTTACTTGGAGATTAAAATGACTTAGGTTTCGGCGATTGAAACCGGGCCGTTTTCGTGTTATTCAGTTGTTTATACAAAAATAAAAAATACATTATTAAAGTGCTCCCCTGAAACTAATAAAGATAATTCATTCTAATTTAGTGGTAAAGTTTAATTGAACTTTATTCTTCAAAATTACTCTATCAACCAAAACATAACTCAGCGTATTATACAGGGTAATAGCTATTCGCACACTGCACAATTTCTATGTTTTTCAAATGGAACACCCTATATATTATTTCATAATTTAAAAGCTCATTAAGAAAGCTTTTGTTTCATATAAGGTTTAATATATCTGAAGTCGATGGTTACTCTAATATTTAAAAATTCGTAGGTAATTTGCATGTTTTTATTATTAGTTTTAAAATCTTAGTACCAATCATTTTAAATTAAGGAAAAAAGAAACAGGTGACAATAATTACTACATTGATCTCAAAAATAAATTTTACCATTTAAGTTGTGATCTTAGTTCATAATTATAAATTTTTCCCAAGAGGAATTCGTTGACATGATTTTCATTCTTGGGGAATGTCGCAAAAACTGTCTATTTGCTTCGCGAGTGTATAGAGCCCGGATACCGCTATCTATTCACGATACACGAACTTCTTCTTGCCGTATCCACAACAAGAAGCATTTCGAAGAGTACAAGAGCGATTTGAGGCTACAGGTAACGTTAACTATGCAAAACCTGTGCAAATCAATTCTGTAGTTAACGAAGGCAATGAATTTCTGATTTTGGCATCATTTAAAATCCTAAATTATTTTTATCCGAATTAAATACTCAATTGGATATAAGTCGGCCTTCAGCACATAGACTTGTGAAAAAACATAAATTTCACCTTTACCACAGCTTGAGTCTGTCACTGTGTCCTTAATACTGTGGAAAACAATAACCATTTTTTAAATTTTGTGCTGTTTACTGATGAGGCCACATTTCATAATATAGGCGAGGTAAACAGACATAATCTTTATTATTATTCGGAGCGCAATCCTTATTTTGCAAGGACACTAAATAATCAAGAAAGATGGAGATGGAATGAATGGGGTACTTCTTTGAAGGCAGCCTGAACGGGGAAGTGTTTGAACAATTTCTTAGGAATCATTTCAGATCTAAATCTAGGAATCATCTATATGAGTACCTACTTGATGTACCACTCAACGTAATTAGAGATATATGGATCCAATTGGATGGTGCACCACCACATCTTGCTCGCAGTTGTTACCTGCGTTTATCTAAAACGCCGCAACTTTTATTTATTCAGCTTTTATTTTTTTTTTGTAACAACGGTACCCATTTGTTTTATTTTTTTATTCTATTTTTTCTCTCGGCTTCATAAATAATATTAATTATAAAATGAGTAAAGTCCGTATTACATTCATTGAAAGTTGAACTTGTAAATTTTGTATATTTTGTATATTTTGTATATTTTCCAGATAGTTTTATATTAGGATTAGTAAGATTAGGTTGCTGTACATTTCACTCGCGATAAGCCCTCTTAAATATTCTTCGCGGAACGCCCCAGTAAGCGTGTACCAGAATTTTTCTGGGTACCGAATCCGTTACGCCCCATATTTTTGCCGAAGTGACAATTTGCTAATCCGTCTTTACGACGCCGCCGACCTGCCCAAGACACCCGGACTATTGTTAAGCGTAATTTAGGAAAAATATGCTTAAGCCTCAATCGGTACAGCTGCGGCACAATTCATTGAAACTATTATTTAATTTGTTTAAATAATAATTGAAAACAGAAATGAACGGTAGATCGCATAAAAGACAGGATAATATAAACGATACCAAATCACCCATATGGTAATAGTGTAATATTACTTAGCACGGAACACATCCGTCAATGGTTGCCATAAATGGTAAAAGTCCTGTCGTCGGTTCAGTTGCTACAATCATAACATGTAAATACATAAGATTGTAAATATTAGTAACAATAATATTAGTAACAATAATACTAGTAATTATATGGTTGTACAACCGTACTAGTTCCCGGCGACAGGCAGTTTGAGCAAGAAGGGATGCTGAAGCACCCCCAACGCCACGCGTCACACAATGGGAGGATGCCTACCCCTACCGTCTTCTCCCTGAACAAAACCGTCTGACGAGCGACAGACGAAGGAAGTTCAGTTTTTTTTTCGGTAGAGTGTTGAGAAGTGTTTTGTTTTTTTTTGGGAGAATTGTTTTAGAATTGTGTTTTGGTTTTTGTTAGAGTTGATAATTTTTGTTTAAGAGTTGTGTTAAATTTTAGTTAAAGTCAACGTCTATTTGTATATATTTAATCTCCAGTTTCTCTTGACTTTTATTTTTAATTTATCGTAACTCGCGAGTGTAATCTATTATTTTGTTTCTTGTGTAATAAATTTAAGACTTGTTTTTAACTCAGAGAATTTTATTCACATGATTATACTCCCATTCAAAGTTAAGGCCAGCTTCAAACAAGTGCTAGTGTGTACGTGCCAACCCAGTGAAGGTAGAGTTTTTTTTTGTACTGCAGCTACCGGATCATCTGAGCTAAGCCGGAGGTTAACAGGGAATGCCACATATTTTAAGGGAAAACTTTATTTTATTTGCCAAGGGTGTGTTCCCCGTTACAATCGGCGCACTGTCTGCCCCCCTGTTATAATTGGCATCCGACTCCCTGTTACACAGTGTACGACAATTTTTGAAGGACCGTTACCGACCAGTAGTGTGGCCACCTAGGTCTCGGGACCTCACTGAATTATATTTTTTCTATGGGGCTAATAAAAACATGCAAATCACCAACGAATTTTAAAATATCAGAGTAACCATCAACTTCAGATATACCAAACCTTATATGAAACGAAAGCTTACTTAATGAACTTTCAAATTATGAAATAATATATAGGGTGTGCCATTTGAAAAAAAAAATGAAATTGTGCAGTTTGCAAATAGCTATCACCCTGTATAATGCGCTGAGTTATGTTTTAGTTGATAAAGTAATTTTGTTGACTAAAGTTCAACTAAATTTTACCACTAAATTAGAATGAATTATCTTTATTAGTTTCAGGGGAGCACTTTAACAATTTTATTCAAATTTTTGTATAAACAACTGAAAAACACAAAAACGGCCCGTTATCAACCCCCACAACCTAGGCCATTTTAATCTCCAAGTAACGAGGAATCCAAAAATGCTAAAATATACAGGGTGTTCCGTTTAAAAAAAAACATAAGTTTGATCTGTAACTTTGTTATGAGACACCCTGTATAAATTTAAATATTTTTAGGGCACGCAGCTTACTATTCTGCACAACTTTTGTATAAAACATTTTTCAAAATTTTGACAAATAAGCACGTGATTGACTGTTCCCAGAGCTCTGAAACACCCTGTATACAGGCTTAATCTATTTTTACTTTCTCCGTTACGAAGTACGAGAAAGTTTTGTGATCGTGATTTTTTTTCCAACAAAATTTTTTACGGAAATATCCGTTTTAGGGTTCCTAAATGCCATTTCAACAATTTCTGGAAACAAAAAAATTTGTGTCTGTGTGTGTGTGTCTGTCTGTCTCTGTGTGTGTGTGTGCGTGTGTGTGTGTGTGTGTGTGTCTGTCTGTGTGTGCGCTGTATCTCAAAAACGAATAGAGCAATTGATATGAAACAAACTTTCAACATACGTCTTATTTGATAACCTGAAGAACTGAAAAACTTTTGGTAAAATTTTGTACACCGGAAGTGGGTGTTTACCTTCACTGTTTTTTGCCAATATTTTCTTAAATATGAAAAATATCACAAAAATATTTAAACAAACATTGAAGACAATAAAGAAATGAACATATTTTGCTTGAAAATAGTTTTCATAAAATCATTGCTATTCGAGAAAAAAATTATTTTTGTTTTTCAATTTTGGTTTATAATTATAAAACGATAATAGTTACAGCAAATTTGTGTAAATAATAATTGTAGAGAATACCAAAATGAACAACTTCTAAAGAATAAGTTTTTTTTTAAATCTCGTTAGTTTTTGAGTAAACCGAGTTTTTGAATTTGAAGTATAATTTTTCCATCTTTCATAATTTTGACGTTTTAAACGTCAGTTTCATCCGAGTTTACGCAACGCTCGATATACATTTAAAATACGTTTTCAATATACCATGAAAACGTAAATATAAATGGCTATGATACCATCAAGTCGGAGAAAGTAACATGATGGCCACATTACCATTTTTAATCTATTGTATGTAATTTATAAGTTTACTGTGTCTAGCTTTAAGATTTCATCATATTACCATATTATTATTCTAAACTATTTCACCCCTCGACTCATCCACGAATGTATTGTGTTGTTACTGGAAATATACGAATTATTATTATATATTATTATACAGGGTGTTAATTTGAAAACTTTCAATGCGAATATCTCTGAAAATAAAGGAGTTAGAAAAGCGCAATTTGGTACAAATGTTATACAGGTAGGGGGAACTAGAACCACTATATTTTGGTTATGGGATGAGTGACCCCTTGGGCCCCATTCACCCTAACCCCAAAATTTTAAATGGCATCACCCCTTTTGTGATCCCTTAAATTAAACGTTTTTTCGAGTAGTATTCACCAGTACAAGAATGTTTTTTAAAATTTAATACAGGGCCGAACAAAAAGTATAATTAAAATAAAATTAACTCTGATTCTATGAATTGCTATTTTATTTAATTAGATTCTTATAATGCATTCCATTTTGGGCTACAAAAAAGGATAATAAATTTGTTTTCTCCAAATACTGGAACCAGTGGGTCAGGTTTCAGCAAATAACAATCACCTATTGCAGTCAGGTGTGTTAGATTGTACGTCAAATTCAAAAACGATCGAAGTGAAATAATTTCAGACGAATTCACTATTTAATTTTCTTTTTTATCCGGTATTAGACATGGTTTACAGTATGGCTGAAAGAATTGCGATTTAGACACCTGACTGAAATAGGTGATTGTTATTTGTTAAAACCTGACCCACTGCTTCGAGTATTTGGAGCAAAACATTTTATTATCCTTTTTGTGTCCCAAAATGGAATGAATTATAAGAATCCAATTAAATAAAATATCAATTCATAGAAACAGAATTTATTTTATTTTAATTATACTTTTTTGTTCGGCCCTGTATTAAATTTAAAAAAAAAATTGTGCTTGTGAATACTACTCAAAAAAACGTTTAATTTAAGGAATCACAAAAGAGGTGATGCCATTTAAAATTTTGGGGTCAGGGTGAATGGGGCCCAAGGGGTTACTCACCCTATAACCAAAATATGGTGGTTCTAGTTCCCCCTATCTGTATAACATTTGTACCAAATTGCGTTTTTCTAGCTTTTTTATCTTCACAGATATTCGCATTGAAAGTTTTCAAATTGACACCCTGTATATTATTTCATAATTTAAAAGTCCATTAAGTAAGCTTTCATTTTATGTAAGGTTTTGTATATCTAAATCTTATAGTGACTCTGGTATTTCAGAATTTGTTCGCATTTTGTATGTTTCTGTTGATTAGGATCCGTTTATAACCGTTGTGTGTTATGTCTAAAAAATCTTACTTTATATTTTTAAAACATTTAACATTTATATTCTACCATATTTTAAACAAAACCTAAATGAATTATTCTAAGGGCCGGTATGTTCATCTGTTCAATAAAGTGTCTGTTAGTTACTTCTTCAGTAAATTTATAGGTCACCTGTAAGGCATTTGGGTATATTCATCCGAATTTATGTGTCACGTAACTACGAAACACTTTTAATTCGGGTAGTACAGTTGAAAAGACAGGGTAATTATATATATTTCTATAAGGGAGAAAGAGATATTATGCATTTTCAGTAATACGGTTGGGAACACTGTTTCATTATTGTTTGATGCTTGTTTGTCTGCCTTCGGCGCCGTACCCCGAACTTGCCTCCGTGTGATATCGATGAAAACAATTGTGTCATTCTAACAATTTAAGGGCGCTTCACAACAATCCGGGTATAGTAACGAGTACCAAAAGTTAAATGATATGATTCGCATGTTAAGGGTAGGGTATTGGTTAAAATGTTCCACTCATTCTCGCTAGGCGGCGATAGTGCATACCGCGACTGTTCTTTCCTTTTTCAACTGCTCGGCGGAAACGCCCGAAGAGCCGCTAAAAATGACAGGTCCGCAAGAATTTGTCACCAAGCCCTCCGGCGGCCGACCCCAGAGAACTCCAGGGTGTTAATCACCAGGAGACTCCCAAATCTACTACATCGGCTAGATGTAAGGCAATGTACCCCATGGCGGACAAACCACAACAGCCCATTGTCAATATTAGGGTCGGTACTTCAGATAATTTATGGGGGAAATCTTTCTTAAAATGGGTATCACGTGGCACGTGCTCAACCTACTTGTCGGGATCAGGTACTCGGTCGCCCTTTTTTGAGGGATCTTAAGAAGCCAGACTTTTATGTGACGAATTTAAATCCAACGCCGAAAGTAAATCTGAACATTTTATTGTCTCAAAATAGTAACGTTATGAAGCTTTTTACATCACGAGAGAAAAGTTTGGAAGCACGAGCGACGCAAGAGTGAGTGCTTTTAAATTCTCGAGTAATGTAAAAACAAATAACGTTACGTGTATCGAAACACGGTTTATTTTATCCTATTTCATTTTTTTTTCTAATTTGAAAAATGTTTAATGAAAACTGTCAAAAAGCGAAATCATGTTTGTTTGCCAATATCTTCATAGCAATGAGTTGCGTTAAGATACATGTAATAGAACTAGTGTTGTTAAGAATTTAAATTTTAAATTTTCTTAGTGTTGTTAAAGGTACCTTAATGTAATTCGTTACTAAGGAGTTATTGGCATGTTAACATTACAGGATAAAATAATAGTAATTTACGTAACAAGTTCCGACAGTGATATTTTACGGGATGAGTAGGAAGTTTCCATGACGAGCCGTAGGCGAGTCCTGGAATCCGTAAAATCACTTTTGGAACGAGTTACGTACAATATTTTTTCTGCCGCCGTTTTTTATGTTAAAAAAGCAAAAACACACACGAATGTTATATGACAAGCGCTGTCATAATTTTGTATATTACGACACAAGTTAACGAACCGAGTATTGTTTGCGCTACCGATTTAAATAGTTATAAAAAAAGTAAAAAAAATAGTTCAAAACAACTTTTATAATTAAAAATCCCTGCTCTTTTAACTAGCCTATAACGGTACTAGGACTGTTACGATTCAGAACAGGCTTGTTATTTTGAGAATTTTAAATTGGTGTTGTTTATCAGTAAAGTCTGGATTTATATGTGCTAAACAAAGGCATTATAATTATTTCAAATGCGCTTCAAATTAGCCAATATATGATTCAAATACGGATTTTATATGCGGTTTAATTAAAAATAATGCTGAAAGATTAAAAAATACGAATAGCAATTGATAATTTATTTATTGTAACTACAATGTAAGACCAAAATTTGATTTAGAATTTCAATCGTAACATTAAATGAGTCCATGGGGTTCATGTTAAAATTTATTAAGTCCTCCTCAGTCTCGCCGTTTAAAATTCCACACATAATTTCCAAATTCTTGATTGCAAAAATGAGCAATAAAAGCCTATTGTTGCGTAATATTTCTACGTGCAACATTTACATTTTTAAGTGCTGCCAATTCTTCATCATTAAAATTAAGAAAAACATTCTTTAATTTTTCAAAATTATGCCGTAGAATAAAGCAGCTTCCAGTCAAGCACAATTACCGTGTACGGTTGCATCGAGTATGACCTGCATAGGCGTACCAGCTTAATTTGCTTACAGGGAAATCCCCTTATTCTATATAATCGATATAATATGTATATGGGTCATTGCGTGTCATATTTGCAATTGAAAAATAAAATTGCCTTTTTTTCAGTACTAGATACAAAAATAATTGACACGTATTTTTTTTAATTTGATGTGATATCTGAAATATCGGATTTATGATTTTTTTAAATTGTTACAGTCGGAAAAATTAAACTTTTATTGAATGCTACTAGTTCATAAACAGTTTTATACATTTTCAGAGAAAATCCACAATTGCTGAAACTCTGCATTAGGCAGTCATTCGAAATATTCCTTCTTTTATTTATGCAACAAATTATTTCAAACAAAATAATAGAAAATAGACCTCTTGAAAATCGTTTCTTTCCGCATCAAAATATTAATCACAGAATCCATCGAATTTCTTATAAACATTTTGGATTTGTAATCAAAGGATTAGTTAAAAAAGAAATCTCGTCATGTTTTTGACTTTAGTATACCGTGTGTTCGATAAAAAAAATGCCCAACGCCATAACTCTGTTATTTATTGACCGATTTGAATGAACTACAAAAAATGTCAATGGCTGTTTAAATACTATAAAATGACGGTAATTATATATTTTTTTCAAAATCAACTTCATTGCCAAATGATAGTCAACTTTAAATTTTTAAATGGCTGCACATACTTTTCTAATTTTATAATATTAGACATTGTTTTTCTGAATCCAATTATGCCCGCTATGTTGGTTTTAAGTTAATATTTATGCCAGAAAAAGATAATATTAAACATGATTTTTTTGGTAATAAATGTAGTGTGTCTTGAAAAAAAATCAAATCGACAAATGTCATTTATTGTTTAAGTAATGTCAACCATTTGTTATTAGTGTGTTTCAGACATAATCATGAACAATAGCGAATTAACAGACATGTTGCAAATTTATTTTCTTTGAAATAGAAATCGAAGAGCTGCAGCACGGATTTATCATCTACGGTTTCCAGAGCGGCGATCACTAAATTTAGAAGGTTAGAAGGAAATTTAAGACGATATGGAGCCTTTAAAAAGCCGAAGAGAGTAGATCGACAAATTCGTGGACTTAATTTTTGAAAAATATAATTTTAAATTAAAGATTTATTTAATTTTTTTTCGACCAAAATATTAAACGAAAAACATCATATTGGGCATTATTGGATTTAGAAAAATAATGTCTAATGTAATAAAATTAAACCATTATAGGCAGCTATTTAAAAATTTTAAGTTGACTATTGAAAAAAATCAATTTTAATGCAATTTGTTAGTATTTAAACAGCCATTGACTTCGGTTTTTAGTTCATTCATATCGGTCAATAAATAACAAAGTTATGGCGTTGGGCGTTTTTTATCGAACACCCGGTATATGATATGTATTATTTATTTATGCGGCAATCACCATTGTACAATATAAAATAAAGAGTTGCTTTTATTATCAAAGAAAAAACCTTATGAATTACCCGAAATTTTAGTACATTAATTTTGTTTCCTACCTACGCAAAGTTACCCATCTCGGAAGGGACACCCTCATAAATAAATCAGGGACAACCGTAAAATTTTGAATGAGCTGTTGTGGGTAACACACAGTGGGGTGCAATCTTTATCCGTGCCGAAGTGTAGTAGAGTTGGCATGCTCGCTTAATCACCCATATCGAATTTCCATAATACCAAAAAAGGGAAATTTACAATGAACGAGGGTTGGGTTTGATTACCTGCAACACAATTGAGGAGTGTATATGTAATAGTTTAAATAATCGCAATACTGACTATACTTATTTGATTAAATAATTAGCAATTATTAGTAAACACTCTATTTTATTTTAAATATGGATATTTATATACAGAATGGTGAAAAAGTTCAGCACAAAATTCATAACAGCTTAGCAGGTCGATTTTTGTTCATTATTGCGCACTTTTTGACGTGCTCAAAAATATTGTGACGTTACTAGTGTTTGAGGAGCAACTTTTGCAGAGCTCTTACTGTGGATTTTGAAATTTTAACTCTTTCGTGGTGCTATTGATTGAACAAATCGCATGATTCCTCACAAGTTCTTAGCCTATCGCCATATTCCATCATCATTCATAACTATTATTTCTTGTTCAGTCAAATGCACCATTTTGAGTTAATTTTAGAAGTAAAAACTTTTTAATTTAAACTTAAACTTGTTAACATGAGTGCGTTTTTGCATTCGCAGTCGGCACGAGTCAAAGACGACCGATTGCAATCGCAAAAATTGATGCATGTGGGATATTCGGAAGAATATCGCTCGATTTTAGAAGAATGTAATGGAAGTAATATTTATGAAATTTATAAATTCAATTTTGAAGAAGTAAGCTGTGTAACTATGACATAACCAAAAAGAAACGTCAAATAATTTTATAACTAATCGGTTATTATTACAATCTCGCAACACTTTGACAAAAAAATAGAAGCGAGTTACCTTAGCAATAAAAAGTTGAAACTATCAGTTTAAAATAAACTAGTCTTAGCTTTGACAGAAGTGAAAATTTGCCGTAGTGCTTATACCCGGTATTTTTAGTGTTGCATAATTTAATATTCTTTATAATACTGCAGTCAAAGATATAAGCGGGTTGTTTTTATTAATAGCTTTGACACCAGAAGAACAAGACAATTATTTTCTAAAATCACCCAGAAGTAAAATGCCACAAATGGTCTATTTGTAAGCCTGTCTCAATAAAATGCCTAAATGTAAAGAGAGCACGTGCTGTTTTTACATGCATTTACAGATTGTGACATCATTCATCATCATCGTTCTATAATAAATGTAAAATTACATTTGCTAAAAAAATTGAGGAACAAGAACATTTGGATAATTTTTCAAGACAGCAAATCAAGTTATAGATGTCATGTATCCAGCTGGTATAAGTATTCTTTCTTCCAACCGTGTTCCAAAATCTGCAGTAGATTTAAATCTATTCCAATATCAATATTTTACAAAAAAATACCAAAAGATTCCTATGTGCAACCAATTGAATATTTATTACCAATTGAATGGGTCAGGAATTATCAGAAATATATACAGGGTGTAGTCAGTAGTGGAACAAAATAGAACATAGGATTTTCACTGTTAATTTTTTTATATTGGAATATTATCTTCTCTGATCATTTTAGAGTAAAAACCCGAAATAAATAATAAAATACAAATGATAATATTCGCGAAAATAAAGGTTGCCATGAAAATGAAAAAATAGTGTTTAATTTTTAATTTTTAATTTTTAATTTTTAATTTTTAATTTTTAATTTTTAATTTTTAATTTTTAATTTTTAATTTTTAATTTTTAATTTTTAATTTTTAATTTTTAATTTTTAATTTTTAATTTTTAATTTTTAATTTTTAATTTTTAATTTTTAATTTTTAATTTTTAATTTTTAATTTTTAATTTTTAATTTTTAATTTTTAATTTTTAATTTTTAATTTTTAATTTTTAATTTTTAATTTTTAATTTTTAATTTTTAATTTTTAATTTTTAATTTTTAATTTTTAATTTTTAATTTTTAATTTTTAATTTTTAATTTTTAATTTTTAATTTTTAATTTTTAATTTTTAATTTTTAATTTTTAATTTTTAATTTTTAATTTTTAATTTTTAATTTTTAATTTTTAATTTTTAATTTTTAATTTTTAATTTTTAATTTTTAAGTTCATAAGTTGTGCCATCTTCGTTAATTTTTATACCTTTTATGACCTGTGTAAGACGCTCCGTTAATAGCACCAATAAATTATTATTATTACTAATAAAAAAGCAGGCGAAAAGGTCCGACCGCTGTAAAACTACCCCATTAAAATTCCTATCCGGCCGAGTGTTGCGGTAAACACAGTCATGTATTTTTTTCGTTTTCCGTGCCGATGCGTTTTTAGGTGATCTCGATTATTCGTTTAAATTCCGTCTATCCCCACTGAAAATAGTCTCCAGATGTATTTTGCCAGATGTATTATTCGGCCGATGTCGGGGCGAAAGCGTAAATTGTGTCTATCTTTCTCTACTGCAGTCCTAGTAATTCCGAAAAAAACGAAAATTTGTATGTTTATTATTGCTCTTATTAATTATGCAATTTTCATGAACTTGGTCTCAGAAAAAAGCTGCTAACATTTTCAAGGTATCTCTAACATTTTTTTTTTATATTCTGGTAGAGATATTAGCAAAAATGAGAGATTACTCATTTATTTCCATACATTACAACACATAACACTGTATTTCTCCTATATTTTTCACTCAATATTCATGAAAATATACAACGACCTATGAAATACTATGACAATTAACTATTGAAAAAAAATATTCTATAATTGCTATATTTTTTCTGATTACTAACATAAATCTAACTTTTTTATTAATGGACAAAAAATTTTTTTTTAAACATTTATATATTGTTCATACATTTCAGAGTAACATACATTTACGACGTAAATAAATTTAAATAGCAAATGACTAAAAATTACGTTTTCCCAACAACAGAATAGAGCCTATACCCTACCGTTAATATACACAACTTATAACTAATTTCCGGTAACCGGAACAAAAAGGTTGGTATATTGTCGTCCCCGTTGCTGTTTACGGGTTGTTGTGAAATCGCCTTTTTAAATTGTTAGTAACGATTCTGCCTGTTATAAGGTCGCCTATTTATATATCACTAATCTCGTAATCAATTTCGTCTACCTCAAGCTTATAATAGCAATCTTTCTACACACGTCGGGATATTTTGAGGTTATGATCCTCTCTGTAAACTCCTACTTGACACTCAAAGGGATCTGTAAGTTTATCTGTTCAGTAAACTAGATTTACTGAAAGGTTAGTGTTACATGAAGATGAATATACGTTTATCTCATCGGTAACGCTACTGAACACTTTACTAAAAGGTGAATATACCGGCCCTAAGTAACACAAACAATTATTTTTCAATACAAAGAGAGAACTATAGTAAAAACTAATAAACCAACTTAACAAGACGTTTACAACATTCCGCAAATCTGATTTATACAAATTCTAAGATGTGCAAGGAATGATTTGTGAACCGTAACTAAAAACTGCGGCGTTACTGCAGAAAAAGCCTTCCTTATTCGAATACGCAAATCTTCTGCTGTAGTCGGTGGTATGCGGAATACCATATCCTTAATACAGCCCCATGGAAAAATATAATTTAGCGAGGTCCGGCGAAAATTCCCGTACACTGCCAGCAAAATGTGGTGGTGAATCATCCAACTGTATTCACATATCTCTTGTTACGTTGAGTAGTACATCTAGTAGGTACTCATCTAAATGATTCCTAAGAAATTGTTCAAACATTTACCCATTCAGGCTGCTTTCATATGATGCGAGTTCCTAAAATAGCACCCCATATATTCAGGCTTACCGGTTCTCCCTCAGGAGAGTTAGATGAGAATTTGAGAATCTTACACCAATTGTTTTGTAAAAATGGTTATCCTCCAAATTTAATTAATAAACTTTTATATAACAGCGCAAATCAGGTCCCCACTGTGCCCCCTGAGGAAGAACCGGTTCAATTCAAGTATAAAAAAATACCTTTTGTCCCGGATATTACCGGTAAATTAGTTAATATTCTTTATGCAGAGAACATCTGGATTGCCAAGTACAATGTAAAAACAGGAGCCTCCCTCTTTTCCAATATTAAAGACAACATTCCGGCCTCTCAGGTTAGTGGAGTGGTTTACATGATCCCATGCATGGATTGTAGTGGGTGTTATGTGGGACAGGCGTGGCAATGGTTACGGTCGCGGGTTACACAACATAGAAGCGACATAAAACATGGAAAAAATCCTGTGCTTTGGCGATGCATGCCAATGCTACGTCACATAATGCGGATTTGAATTACGTTAACGTACTGGAGCTTGATCCTAAGTATAAGACCAGACTTTTCTTAGAAATGGTACATATCACAAAAGTAAACAATACTTTTAATCATAAAACCGAAGTTGAAGGTTTAAGGGGAGGGTACCCATAAAATTGGCATACAAATAAATTGAATATATTTATGTAAATACAAAATATTTTTCATAGTTTTTTATTATAATGTATTATTTAAAAGTAAGTGAATATTTTCAGCTTTTAATTTTTGTTAATTTGTTATTATTAACAAAGTTTGCAACATTTCACTAGGGACCAATAGACTAAAGAATGAATTTAGTCAGGAAGTTTAAATTTGCTATATAACCGACCAATACATATATCCTTCTATTGAAGCAGTTTGAAGGTAATACTTTGACGCATTAAGAAACTGTGGTTAAATAAAGTGACGATTGAATAAAAAAATAGTGTTTTTTGTGTCTGTTGTCGTTAATAATGCTCGGAAAACGATAATATTTCTTCAGCCGATAGACACGAACACAATAGATATCTGTGCAAAATTTAAAAAAAATCTGTTGGCAAATTTTTGAGCGAATTGGAGCCGAAGTTACAAAAATTTATTTGGGCGCTCGGCGCAAGTTTGCGTGACCGTTCATGTGAAAGCGTGGTTGGACACATTCGGCACAGATCGAACGGCTAACGAGTTTCGCACGGCGAAAATCTCGCACAGGTCACAAGCCAACTGCCGGTATCAACATGGTTGCGAAGAGGGGCGTGGGGCAAAGATACGGGTATGCAGGGGAAAATTCCACACACAGCAGTATGAATCACGGAATAACGCATGTATTTTATAAAGAAACTAGATAAACTTGCCGCATGCTAGTAGTGTGTGTGAGTCGGACGAACATGTAAATATTTTGAGCCGGAACATGATAACCTACCCCCCGTTTTCGAGGATGCTAAATACGATGGCGGTGTTAGAATTTCTCTTTGGGGTTGCGCAACCCCTCAAAATGGCCAAAATCCACCCCCTAAAGGGGAAAAACGCGCTTGACCCGATTACCCTGCAGAAAAACACTCCCCCGTTTTCGAGGATGCTGAGCACGGTGGTGGTGTTGGATATCGCGTCCGACCTCTACCAACCCCTCCACCGGCCAATACTCGCCCCCGAAAGGGGTGAATTTTTATTTTTTTTAAATATCACTGGCAAATATAAAATCCCCCCCCCCCTTTTCGAGGATGCTGAACACGGTGGTGGTGTCGGATACCGCGTCCGACCCCTACTAACCTACTAACCCCCCCACCGGCCAATACTCGCCACCGAAAGGGGTGGATTTTGATTTTTTGAAATATCACTAGCGGAAATAGAACAAATAATCGTATTTCTCTTCTTGGTTGTAATGGGCACATTCGGCACAAATCGAGCGGCTACGTAGTTTCGCACAGCGAGGATCTCGCATAAGCCATACGGTAACTGCTGAAATTATCAAGGTTGGGCAGGGAGACATGGGGCGAAGCTGCGAGGTTGCAGGGGAAATTTCCACACGCAGGAGAGTGAATTTTATTAGAAAACGATAACAACTTGCGGCATGTCCTCTTTCGGAACGTCACGCAATTTATTTTACTCTTTGATTTTTCTGCTGTTGGCCGTAATTCGAGTTCTAGATTTGTTACGTTTATATATTTTTCTGTTTTATATTATTGCTTTCAATTTATTTCTAATTACGTTAGTTCGTAAATACATTTTTGTTTGAAAATAGCTAAGGAAAATATTGCCAAACCATGCAGACCTAAGAAACGGAATAAACGCCCTAAAGCTAGGAATCGCTTCATACTGAAGGATCAGGTATTACAACAATTAAACAGTGGGAATGTTAATGTTTTCGAAGATGCCCATCTACAATATTTTGACAAGTAGGTGATTGTATTATTATGGACATGTTGAAGACAGTGAAAATATGAACATTGAATCATTATATAAATATATACAGCATGTAATAAAAATGTGGGTTGCTACTGCAGGAGTATATTTTACTTGTCAAATTAAACGTGTTTAATAACATAAATATATAAAATATAAAATGTTAAAATTTAGAAACGTGAAAAATGAGTGTTTTTCATCTTGTCTTGATATGTTTATTAAAAGTTACGATTTTTTAAATTTACAACAGTGTAAAATATGGAAAATATAAAAATATATTAAAATAAGGCAGCTATATTGTCTGCATTTTTTGTTACTAAATATTTGTCATAAATTAATGTGATTGATGGTTAATTTATAAACTTGATGGATAGTATACAAACTAATTAGATTCGACAGTTATTTTGATGGAATGGTTATTTTCTAATAAAATAACCAGTCATTTGGTTAGTGCATAAAATAACCAAGTTTTTACTACGGTAACATATATAAAAAAATACAGAATTATTTGTAAAAGTCAAAAGATAAAATACTGTGTCATTAAAAAAAACAAAGTTGTATCCGACATTACTTTTCTGTTATGCCATGTATTGGCAAAAATTTGATTGAAAAGAAATTTATGTAGAATCCAGATGTGCAATAAAAAATATAACTTTCTATTTAAAATAAGGAAGTTGGTGTTGACTTCCGGTATAATCGATGATTACATTTTCTGTTGAATAACAGAAAATTCTCTATAAAATAGTTTCAATATTTTTTATTAAGAGTGCAGATAGTCTTAAACTTAATTTAACCAATGCACCTTATCATATTTTCGGCAATCATAGCAAATGTATTGATAAACCATGTTTTGATCCAAAAGATTCTTTTTATTTTAATTTGATGAGAAATAACAATATGTGGCAATTGTAAATATAATTGAAATAATTAAGGGAAAAGCGGATAGGTTAATTGAAAATATAACTACCAATTTTGCTGAAAGATACATGTCAGTAGTTGCCAAATTCGGTACGAACAAGGGTAGCTGTTATGGTGCAGGTTTAGCCTACAATGCAGGACCACAATTTCACAAACATTCTGGGGAAAATAAATCATATTTAAATAAATATTGTTTGAAAAAAACAAAATTAAAATGTAATGTAAAGAAATATATAACAAAAAGGTATGCACAATGACGGTGCTGATTATAGTCCCAAGGCAGCACAACCAGATATGGATCAAGATAAATTTAATATAGCTAAAGAATTATTTTTGAAATCCATCAATAACGTTGACATTGTTAGTATTCAGAATGAAACAGTTGGACAGAGAGAAAACATTAATTGGTTTAGATGGCAGAGAGACAGAATTACAGCATCGGTATTTGGAAAAATGTGCAAGCGGAGATCAGACACCCCACAGATAATGTATTAAAAGAAATATTTTTTAAAAACTGTGCTTTACAAAGTCTCGCAATATTATATGGGCTTGATAATGAAAAAAGAGCAATAGAACTATTCGAACAAAAAATGAATTTCAAGGAAAAATAATGTGGACTATTTATTAAAAATACCCATGATTTTTAGGTGCAAGTCCAGATGGAGTAATTGATAGCAATACCATTGTTGAAGTGAAGTGTTTATATTCTATTAGAAACAGAAAAATTAAGGAAGCTATTACTGAAAAAAAAACATTGGGTTTAGCCATTGACGATATAGGAAATATTTATTTAAGAAGTAATCATGCATATACCGGGTGACCCAGGGATCTGTAAAAGCCCCATAACTTATTTACTATTTGAGATATCGACTTCTAGTTTTCTTGAACTGGTACCCACACTTATTCTACATATTCTAAAAATATGTATGTTTTTGTACAGGGTGTCCCAATATACATAACAGGACAAAGTTATGTTTTTTTTAATGGAACACCCTATATTTTATACTTTATTTTCAACCCTCTTGTGAAACTGATAAAAATAGTATAAGATAGTATGGGTCTATTATGGACGGTTGGTTAGTTATGGGCAAATTTGTGGCAAAAACATGGACACATTGAAAAACTTGCAGAAGCGCTCCTTGCAAAGCTAGCGTCATTTTTTATATACTAAAGAATTTTCCACATCATGAAGAATAATAGAAATTGGCTTTGGTTCTTTTTTGTTCATACTGCTATACAGGGTGTCAGCATACGCAAAATAATGGATAACTATTTTTTTTTTCAAATGGAACACCCTATATATCTTGCCACCTATGCATGGAATTTTTAATAAGCTTTCCAATGATGTACAATTTGTATAATGAAATATTAAGGATTCTTGAGATTTATCCATAAAAACATTTTTCTTTTGTCACCTCCTGCTCATTTTTGGATTTTCAGCCAAAACCATGCATTTTCTGAAAAAATAATAAGAGACCAAAGTTGTAGAGTAGAAAATTTTCGATCGATATAGGTCTTTCGTGCAATTTATTAATAAAAAATTTGAAAAGAAAACGATTTTGCGCGCTCTGGCGGGCAATGCATGCATTATCTTAAAAGTTGAAAGACCTCAATCGAAAATTTTTCACTCTACAACTTTAATGTCTTATAATTTTTCCTGAAAATGCGTAGTTTTAGCTGAAAATCCAAAAATCAGCAGAAGGTGGCAAAAGAAATATGTTTTTATTGATAAATCTCAAGAATACTTAATATTTCATTATACAAACTGTATATCATTGGAAAGCTTATTAAAAATGCCATAGATTGGTGGCAACTTATATAGGGTGTTCCATTTGAAAAAAAATAGTTATCTATTGTTTTGCGTATGTTGACACCCTGTATAGCACTATAAATAAAAGAGAACCAAAGCCGATGTGTATTATTCTTTATAATGTGGGAAACTTTCTAGTGTATAAAAAATGATGCTATTTTTGCTAGGAACGCTTCTGCAATGTTTCCAATGTGTACATGTTTCTACCACAAATTTGCCCATAACTAACCAACCGTCCATAATAGACCCATACTATCTTATAGTATTTTTATCAGCTTCACAAGAGGGTTGAAAATAAAGTATAAAATATAGGGTGTTCCATTTAAAAAAAACATAACTTTGTTCTGTTATGTATATTGGAACAGCCTGTACAAAAGTATACATATTTTTAGAATATGTAGAATAAGTGTGGGTACCAGTTCAAGAAAACTAGAAGTCGATATCTCAAATAACAAAGAAATTATGGGGCTTTTACAGATCGCTGGGTCACCCGGTATGTACCAAATTCAAGGGCAACTAATGATTTGCCAAAAAACTACTTGTTATTTGATTATCTATACTGACATAGATTTGGAAATTATAAAGATTAGCAGTTGAAATATTTTGTGAGATAATATTGGAAAAATTCATATATTTTTGGGAGACATTGCCAAATTCAGAGGGGAATTAAACAAGAAAATGTATGTAATTTTCATGTTTTTTAATTCAATTTCTACAAAACAGAGTTTATTATTGAAACCAAATTGACAATTGTACCGTATCCGATCATACATTTTCATTTTCTGAAATCATAAAAGATGCTGTCTATGATCGCTCAGAATGGATTGTAATTTCACGAGTTTTTCCTAGTTTTGATAACTGAAAAATATTACAAAACTGTTTTAATAAAAATTGAAGATATTTAGCTAAAATAGAAATATTTGTAAAATTTCAACTCAATGTTTAATTTATCTGCAACAAGTAAATGGCTTTTTCCCATTTTGATTATAAATATTTATGGTAAATGACATTACAAAATGTAAAACCAATTTATTGCCTACAATTACGAAATAATAGTTATATCAAATATAATACGGTAATATAAACGACGATAAATAATGATTAAAGAATAAGATTTTGTTCGAAATCCTGTCACTTTTTTTGAAAAATGGGAATGGGAAATACATATTTGCATTTGATAAAATCAATAAAACTTTTTGTGAATCACATTTTAATAAGAATAAAATGATAATTAGACTCATCCACTTCTTTTATTTTTTCTTTTGTACTTTTTTCCCAGTCTTTTTCTTTGCCTTACAGGAAACATAGACACGGCACACACTAACAACAAACTAAAAGGGTTACTACACAACATAACTTAAAATAATATAAATTACAAATGTATATAACACCGGGATTCAAATCATTACATGCTATAGATGCTATAATAAACATTTATCAAAATTTAACTTATTATTTTATTAAATATTTATCTAATTTAATGTTATTGTAACTGTTGTCTTATTTGTGTAATGTATATATGTAATTCACTCAAATATAGCACATTTCCGGACGATTTCCATGATTCGTATTTCGGAGATAAAAAGCAATGCGAATTTCTTTCGCACGGATTTGGCGCGGATTCACAAACCGCATCATTAGCATATGACGTCAGTTGAAAAGTACATCACTGCATCTTTCAATGCATGATTCATGCGTCACTGGAGGCGCGCGAGGGGAACAACCAATCGGCAGTAATTATATAAATGGCGCAACGGAACTATCGAAGACCTTCGAATGGATATCGTATGGATCTTGTTGGACGGTGTGTGAATCATATGAAGATAAAAGAAATTACATATGAAAATGTTATTTTACATTGTGTGGAGCGTATTGTTTAGAAGCGAAAACCTTTAAAACCGAATAGACCCGAAATATTACCCGAAAAAGTAAGGTGTGTGTGTTGCCTATAATCACACTAATTTGATATAATCCCCCTCTAGGCGACAGTTTTACGTACTTCTTGAGGGCTACCCTACCGTTAAGCTCCACGTACGCTTACATCCTCAGTAAAGACTTCCGTTGTGTCACCCGTGATATGCCCCCTTCCCTGCCTGCCTTGCAAGCCACCACCTCAGTCCTTTGACTGTGGATTGTCCTAATCCTCCTTTTTAGTTTAATTCACTTATTTTTATCTTGGGCTATTGGAGTGGTCGACATGATCCCGGACATGGATTGGGGTGGGTGCTATGTGGGACAGACGGGGAATTGGTTACGATCACGGGTTACACAACATAGTGGTGAGAGACCCCCGTGATACGTCCCCTTCCCTGCTTGCCCTGCATGCTACCACCTCAGTCTCCTGACTGTGGATTGTCTTGATCCTCTTTTTAGTTCAATTTCCTCACTTATCTTTTTCGTCATATTTCAAATTTTCACGAACATAGGTCCATCAGACAAATCTACATTACTTGCAGTTAACCAAAAACAATAAATCTTCAATCGCATTACCCCAGTTATTACATTAAGTCCTCAGCAGTCACATACATTTTTTGATCCCATTAATAATTCAAAGTTTTGCAACCATCGGGTAAAACGGGTTGTATTTTACAATTTTCTCCACAGAACACAATTTTTGTTACACAATTACGCCTTTTGCTTGTTGTGTGTGCTCAATTTTAATGTTACACCAATATAGTTATTTGTATGGTAAGAGCGCAAAGTGATACATTGCCGCTTGAGAGAGGAAGTTTCCGCGCGACGCGAAGCGGGGCGCGGAAACCTCTCGAAAGCGGCAATGAGCTTTGCGCTCGCACTATACATAAAAAATTTTCTACGACCGCTTTGAAAAAGAAACATAAGTATAATTAAATATAAAAAGCAATAATACATACAGACTGTACCGTGGTCAGCCATGGATGTCGTATCCATGGTAACGGGTCAATAAAAATTGTGCAAAGTGATGTTTAGATAGTCGTTGTGAATACGTTGCCTACAGCAACGCGCGGCAAAGTACTTTGTCGCTTGCTTCTCGGGAAACGTCCACTTTGCGTTGACAAACGCAAGCGCAAACGCCTTCTTTTTATATCGGTCGTAGAAAAAATTATTTTTCACACTGATAATTGTTAAAAATTTTCGACATTTGCATTTAAATAACTATAAATTCATTCATTTTCAAATTTAAATATCGCGCTTTTCTTGGACCGGTTGGCGCTCCGGCATCAATTTATTTCATTCTTAGGTTGGAATTAGCGCTGGTAACGACGGGAACGCTGCAGTTTCTACACGTCCTTGTCCTTGTCAACACCAATAACGCGCACATGTTGCACTTAACCTCTGTGTCGCCATGTTTTTAATTGTGAATCGTCGAAAAAATGTTTAATCTGAGGACATCGCCTTGTAGATTGGGTTTTAATGCGTTTTATTAAGTTGTAATGCTAATAGTGTTTCTTAGCTTTTTTATTGAAATTTACTCAATCTTTTCGCCCATGTAGTTTTTGACGGTATTATTAATAAATTTTAGCGAATTTCACTGATGAAGCCTAGCGTGGCGGGCGAAATATTGGAACTTGAAACTAGAGTTTTATTGGATTGAATTGAGTCCCATGCTTGCCGTGTTGCATCACCTCACATTCAATTTCTTCACTTTATATTTTACGGCCTTACTTCCCGAAGTTTATACAGGGTCTTTTTTTAACTCAGAGCATATGACTGCTAATGTCTATGTTCTATGTAATAATAATCACATCAACGCATTGCAATGTATTGACAATGTAGGCCATACTTACACTCAGTTTTATTTAATTGTCAAAATTGTGTTATTAATAAAAATGTATTACACCACCGAAGAAAGAATACAGATAATTAATTGGTACAAGAGTGGGAACAGCATTCGACGTGTTAGAGATTTGTTTTCGGTTGAGTAAGTTTCATCCATCTCAAAAATTTGTAATATTGTCCATCATTTTGACAATACTGGCTGCGTGAGTAATTTTCATATTAAAAGGGCTAAAGGAAATCACATTTTAACGGAAGAGATGAAACTCAACATTTTATGTTACGTAGAGACCCCATATCTTCGTTAAGAGTTATCGCATCACAGTTTCAAATAAGTTCAGCTTCCGTTTACAAGACATTAAAAGAATTTAAATACAATGCTTACAAGTTTTCAAATCATCAGCAACTGAGGACAAAGGCAAACGAACAGAATTCTGTAAAACCGTATTCAATTTAATTAATAATGATCAAGAAATTTTGGAAATCTAAACAGTAATGTTTACTTAGATCTTCTGCGAACTCGTATAATGCCAGAAATTCATACACCAAACATTGCTGCTCCTTATTATCAGATGGATGGAGAGCCTCCACATTCTACAGCTGCCATTAATAATTATTTAAGTCAATTACTTCCTGATCGCTGGATAGGTAGATTTGGTCCAATACCTTGGACACGCCTGATTTGTCTCCAAACGACTTTTTTTTGTGGAGGTATCTCAAAAGCAATGTTTATAATAACATTATTATATACAATACTTCAGAGTTAAAAGATCGCATAATGACTGTTTTCGATGAATTAAGAAGAAATCCGCAACACATTAGAAATGCTATTCAAGGATTTTATAATCGACTTGGCTACTGCTTAGAACGTGAAGGTGGTCATTTTGAAATGTATTATAATTACTTAAATTCAATTCAATTCAATTTATTAGTGATATACAATCAATTGTTTACACAAGTCAAGGTACATAAAATTGGTATAAGTGCTATTTTACAGTGTAATACTGTTGAATACTTAAAATTAACACATTAAAAGTACATCTAAAACTAGACAATAGTTTAATAAAATAATATAAAACAAAATAAAATTCATAAAATACTACAACTAACATATTAAAAGAGTAATATAAAATAGCGAAGTACGATTTATCATTGTTTGTTTCATTAACCTCACTTTATTCGTAAAAATTTTAAGCTTCCACTGTACTGTGACAGGTAGGGGTGTTTGATTATGGAAATGAATAACGAGGCACGAGACGAAGACAAGAACCGATTAAAATCGTAAAAATGCACGAGCAAAAAATTATCCAGTACGCGGGATATTCGGAGGAATATCGCACAATTTTAAATTAATGTAACAGACGTAATATTTATGAAATTTATAAATTCTATTTAAAAAAAAGTAAACTGTGTAACTATGACATAATCACAAAGGAACGTCAAATAATTTTATACCTAATAAGTTATTATTATAATGTCGCAATGCTTTGACGAAAATTCGTTTGCAAAAATGATAGTTGTTCAGTCAATTACCCCTGCTAAATAGTCCTAATTATTGATTTAAAATCAGTTTAAAATAGTCTTGGCTTTGACAGAAGTTAAAATTAGCACTTGTGCGCATACTCAGCAATGTTCATGTTGTGTTCATCAGCAACTTATGATACTGTTGAAAGCAAATTTAAGGGATACAAAATTCAAGTTCCCAAGCATTGAAAAATATATCCAGACAAACAAACAATGATTTGCTTTAACCCAAGCAAAATGATTCTTGAAGTTGAAGCTGCTGAGAAAAGAAAAATTCAAGAGAAAATTTGAAGATTTTGGTAAGATTGAAAATATTGCACTATTTTTTTTCAAATGTGTTTCAATAAGATATCAACATAGAAGGAATTGTAAGCCAAATCTCTACAATAGTTGATGCAAATCATGATTGATAGAATTGGAAATAATCAAACTTCAAATTGATTTGTATTTGAAATCCAAAAATTGTTTTAGGAAATACACTACAGAGAAATACCCAATCTTGACAAATGTCTTGCTTTGCCTCGATTTATTTGGCGGAATCCTCATTTTCTGGCGAGTATTTCTGAATTAAAAATAAGAAATTCTTTAACTAATAACTATTTAACTATCCGATCAGTGTCTATAAATATCTCTTTTATCAGATGATCCCGCCTTGAAAATATTGCCAAAATGTAAAGTCAACGATCTCATTAGTATTAGTCTTATGTAAATATTTATAATTTTCTTTGTTTTTCTTATTATAAGTTCGTTTAGTCCGATAATTCAAATACATCAATTATTCAAAGGATCTAATAAGTAAATAATCTATTGATATATTATTAAAATAATCATTAACAATAATGAATCAATTTATTATTCTCTGGACTAGGGCTATGCAAAATAATCGATTAATCGATAAATAATCGATTAATCGATTAATCGACAGTCCGATTAATTCTAAAAAATAATCGATTAATCAAATGATCGATTAATCGATAATTTGATTGATCGATTAATCGATAATTTGATTAATCGATTAATCGATTAATCGATTAATCGATTAATCGATAAATGATTTGATTAATCGATCATTTGATTATTTGATTATTTTAATAACCGCCCAATCTGTTATATTAACATTAAGCCATCATATCTACTTTATTCATTACATTTATTAAATTGGTAAGCTGTAAATATGTGGGTATAAATACTAATGGAAGCGTATTACAAGTTTTCGAGTTTCATCCGAGAAAAAAACGTCATCACGACGTACTGTGAGTATGCCAGAAAAAAAGATCTCGTTGATAAAAGGATTGAATTTTAATTTGTCTATTGATCAATTATTACAGCTTGTTATTGGCGATATTATTGATGATGTTCACGTAAAAACGGCTGCTTTTAATAGTAGTATCGGGTCCGTCGCGGATTTGCTGACGTTGCTTGATAATTATAAAATAAATAAACTCGTAAATCCAGCGCAATCGCGCAGCAATGAAGTGAAACAGTCCTATCCATTTGACAAAAATAATGAATATGAATCACGATTATGTTATAATTGTAATAAGCCGGGACATTTAGGCCGAAATTGTTACAAACCACGCAACACAAATTCAAATATGAAAGATAACTCCAAATTTTTACCCAGTAGACTTGTTTGTGATTTTTGTGGTAAATCCGGCCATCATGTTGACAGCTGTTTTTCGAAAAATAAAAAGAAGGGACCGTCTAACACACCAACAATTCATTAAATTTAATAACGACAAAAATTAATGCACCTGCAATAAGTGAGTTTTTCTCAAGTTTATTTAACAAATTATTATTTTAGCGTAAATTTAGATAATTATTGTTGTATAAAATTAAAAATGTAGCCAAAATATTACGCCAAATCACGAAATAAAAACAGCCTAATTAAAATTCAAATTGAAAGATAAATTTATTTACTACATTAGACATAGCGACCGGTTTCCATCAAATCCCGGTAGCGTGGCAGAATTTGTTTTGCAATCAAACCTATTTTATTTTTAATAGACGCGTTTACGAAATTTTTATTTTTAATTCCAATGAAAACACTGCTCGGGTCGAAAACCTATAAGAACTTACGAATTTATTTAAACGCTTTTGGAACTATCCGAAAATCAAAGTTTAATGATAAGTCAGAATGGACGAGCAGCATTTCAAAATTACAAATAACATTCAACACAACAGTGCAAAATACAACCGGCTTCACTCTCATTTTTCTTTTAATCGGGGAAAACAGTAGTAATTATAACATACAATCTGTAACGGATCAAATTTTGACCACTAGTGGAAATAATAATTTAACAAATGATCGATTACTGGCATACGAGCGTACCAAACAAGAATCGGATTACTTCAAAACGTTATTTGATAAGGATATTCGCATCTGTTGAAACTGGACCCAAAATATGAAGTCCCGTTTGAAGTATTGCAGTTGCTACCAAATGACCGAGTTGAACTGAAGAATTTTGTTACCAATAGAAAAAGAACCGTCGTCAAGGACATGCTTTGAAATTGGCTCGGTGAATTCTTGCCAGAAAAAAAAATGTGAGTATAGATTTGTCAGGATGCCCGTGGGAGCATTTATTTGAATAAATGACTTAGTAAAGCACAAAAAAATGATAATAATTTTAGAAAAGTCAAAATTGAAATTAAAAAAAAAACAAGTTTGAATGATTACGAAAGCAATTTTATATCGAATTGTGCCCACCAAAGTTTTGGATTGAACGATTATAATAGTTTTGACCAAGACATGGAGTCATCAGGCAGTGACTGTGTTAACTCGCATGTAACACGTAGTGACTGTAAACTCGCATGTAACACGCAGCGACTGTGTAAACTCAAATGTAACACGCAGTGACTGTGTAAACTCCCATGTAACACGCAGTGTCTGTGCCAACTTTGAAAAATAAAACTTCGTTGTAAAAATAATGCTACACGCTGTGTCTGTGTCAGCTTTAAATAATAAAACTTCGCTATAAAAATAATGCTACACGCAGTGTCTGTGTCAGCTTTAAATAATAAAACTTCGTTGTAAAAATAAAGATACACGCAGTGTCTGTGTCAACTTCAAATAAGAAAACTTCGTTGTAAACATAATGCTACACGCAGCGCCTGTGTCAGCTTACATAAGAAAACTTCGTTGTAAAAATAACGTCACGCAGTGTCTGTGCAAGCTACAAAACTTCGTTGTACAAGTAGTGCTACACGCAGAGTCTGTGTTAGCTTCAACCAAGAAAAACTTCGTTACTAAATAAAGATATCACGCAGTGGCTGTGAGAATGAATGGCTGAGCATTGAAGTTCGCAAGTGTTAGGATTCGATGCTTGTCATTGTTTTTGTGTTGTAGGTGCAAATTATCCTGATAATTCGAAAGCGAATTAAGTGTCAGTCTGGCCGTGTGAGCATTTTCCATCCACTGCAAGATTACGTCACCAAGGGCGAGCACTCTTCAGCATGTTATCGGATCTTTATGTTATGTTAGCGTTTTGTGTTTATGTATGGGAATGCGGGGCATTCAGAAATCGAGCGTCGAATGGTATAGACGCGAGTATAATAAATGAAAGTATTCGTTCGTAAAATTAATTAGATCTTTTAATTTACTCATCCACCATTAATTCTGACATACTGGATGACCCAGGGATCTGTAAAAGCCCCATAACTTATTTGCTATTTGAGATACTGACTTCTATTTTTCATAACTGGTACCCACACCTATTCTACACATTTTAAAAATATGTATGTTTTTGTACAGGGTGTCCCAGTATAAATAACAGAACAAAGTTATGATTTTTTAAATGGAACACCCCATATTTTATACTTTATTTTTAGTCCTCTTGAGAAGCTGATAAAAATAGTATAAAATACTATAGGTCTATTATGAACGGTTTGTTAGTTATGGGTAAATTTGTGACAAAAAAATGTACCCATTGAAAAATTTGCAGAAACGTTCCTAGCAAGGATAGTGCCAATTTTTATACACTAGATAATTGTCCACATCATGAAGAATAATACACATCAGCTTTCGTCCTTTTTGTGCATATTGCTATACAGGGTGTCAACATACGCAAAACAATGGATAACTATTTTTTTCAAAAGGAATACCCTATATTTTTGCCACTAATGCATGGCATTTTTGATCAGCTTTTGCAATGATATACAGTTTGTATAATGAAATATTAAGGACTATTGAGATTTATCCAAAAAAACATTTTTCTTTTGTCACCTTCTGCTGATTTTTGGATTTTCAGCCAAAACTATGCATTATCTGGAAAAAATTATGAGAGACCAAAGTTGCAGGACGCAAAATTTTCGATCGATATAGGTCAGAGTGCGCAAAATCGGGACCGTATATGCATTTTTGTTTTTTTTTTTTTTCTTTTTTTTTATTAATAAATTGCACTATACTTTATTTTCCACGCTCTCTAGTGGAAAAACGGGAAATTGTATGAAAATTCAAATGACCTATATAGATAAATTAGAAACAACATTACTTGTTGCAGAAAGCATTAAATAAATTCAATAAAACGAAATATAGCCTGAATATATGAATATTCAACCTGTTCCTAACTCTGCAAGCAAAATTAAGTCTTACTAAGACTATTAACAAATGACTTATTGAAACAACTACTTCCCTGGCAAATGCCACGCCGGATTTTGAATGATACAAAAGAAATTTGCGTTATTACTAGTACTAAGTACTTAGTGAAATAACATTGGTTTAAGATCATTTAATAAATAAAATAGAAACTACCTTACTTTTATTTATTTTAATTTATTTAAGATCATTTATTTCTACCCACAGGACTAACTTGAAAATTATACTAAATTGAATTTGAAAACTTTAAACTATAAAACTGTACCCTAAAATATGTAAAAATTAAGTAAATAGCCATCTGCAGACGCGTTTCGAGATTTATCTCTCATCAGTGCAGCTTTGCATTTAAATTGAATGAAATAGAATAAAATACAGTTACGTGAAGGTGACCGTGAACGTGAATGAGTCAATGAGGAGATTATGGAAGGTTTGAACGAGTTTTATACCTGAGTTTTAGGCGATTTGTGAAAGAACAGATGTGAAGAAATAAATGATCTTGTTTTTTGGCATCAGCCAGGGAAGTAGTTGTTTCAATAAGTTATTTGTTTATAGTCTTAGTAAGACTTAATTTTGCTTGCAGAGTTACGAACAGGTTGAATATTTATATATTCAGGCTATATTTCGTTTTTTTGAATTTATGGATCTTGTTTTCAGTTGGAAAACCGAATACATGATATTTTATTTATTATTTAAATCGTGTAAATCTTAATGTTGAAATTTAAATACCTTATTATTTATTAAATAAGTAATTATAAATAAGTAAAAATAATAAGTAAAGTAACTACAGATTTATTGCTTCTTAACCAATGAGATGGCTGTGCCTGGTATTTCTTTGCAAGGTTCCCTATATTTGCTTCGAAATTGATCAATTTTAATTTTAATTCCCCTCGAAACTTCACATTTAATTTGTTTCTGTACTTAGAAGGAACTAACCCAAGTGTCCCTCTCCGATTTTAATGACATTTGGTGGATTTGTAGAGGGGATATTCGATACATATTTTTTTTGTTTCGGGTAAAAAACATGTTTACGGGGTGAACTCGCCCCTCGAAAATCAGCCATATTTTTGTTTTTGGCTATAACTTCTGAACAAATCTTGATAGCGTAATTTCGTAAATGTACAAAATTTCAAAGCCACAGGTGTAAAAAATGTGTGTATTGACTACTTCGGGACTGTAAAAAAAATATTGATATTTATGGTTTGTATATCCTGCAATAATGGTATTCGTTAAAAAAATTCGTACATAAAGACAAATGACGATCACCAAAAATAGTTTAATAATTTTTTTTCCAAACGCGGAATCCAAATATATATATATTCATACATTTCCTCTAAATAAAACCTTTCTACTAAAAAAGGTTTCATGTTCACTAGCGAAAATTAAGGTTCATAACTCCTTATATTTTCTTCAATTTTTTTTACACTTGTTTTTCCTTAGACCCCCACGATTTGGATCGACCTCCATTCGACCCCCTGGCTCAGATAGATCCCTACTTTTGTGAAATAGACCCCTGGTGTCTATATAGACCACTTTGGCGACCTCTGAGTTAGAGTGTATTGAGAGTGCACATGATTTTTTGCCCAGTCTGTAGTCGCTCTTGTGTTGCGTCATGCGTGATATGAGCCACTGAGAGGTTTGACCCACATAGCAGAGATCACAGTCCCGGCAAGGAATATTGTAAATTAAATTTGACAAAGTTTCTTCTTTTAATCTTATGAAAAAAACGTCTATTGAGTGTATTATTAGATTGCACGATTCTAACTGTGTCGTTGCCCACAACGTTGATGAGTTTGGGGATGAAACCATCACCTTTCTGAAAGCTATTTGGTCCGGTGGTTGGGATGAGGGTACTACAGGTTTCACTGAGTGACGATTGGGTACCGTCGGTTAAACAGTACTTTAGATACAAGTGATCTAGGAAACCATTATCAATTGCTACGTCTGATAGCAAACACATGTTTTCTGAAGCAGTAACGACAAATTTTAATAATTCAATTTTTTAAATCTAGTATGATATTAATTTTGCCTTTAAAAGGAGAGTGTGAGTGAAAATTGATGTCAAAATCGGAATCATCAGTTATAATATTTACCGAAAACTCGGTTTGACATGGAATGAGTGATATGTATTAGCACGAGTTTTGAGCTATTATCACATTGGCAATGACAGTTATAAAAATCAAGGGGTGGTATTTTGAGGTACGAAACTATTGATTTACGTAATGTCACGTTAGTTTTCTTTCGCGTTCTCTCATTAGTTGTTTCATTTTGGCCTGCAGCAAATTGTGATTTTTTAAACACAGTCGTCTTCGATGAGATTTTGCTGCCCGTGCCGATCGAGGCCATGGACCGGATTTTCATCCCTCAGCCCAAACTTTTTCGTCACCATTGTCCACCCCTCTGCCCCCGCAAATGCATAAATAGTGGTACGGCACAAATATTCTTTGTATTAGTCTTATCAACGTTGTACTCGAAACGAATAAATATACAGGGTGGGTGGGAAGTTATTGAATAAAAAAATAACTTTTAAAATAAATAATATATTTGACTAAAACAAAATGTATTTTGTTCGTTACAGTGATCTAACTAACTTTCATGGCGACACGACTCTCAGCGCAGGAGCGAGCTCAGGTGGCCTCGCGATATGAAGTGTGGCGTTCTATGGTACAGGTGCAAAGATGTTGGCGCGCCGTTAATGGACCTTGCACTGCTTTGCATCCGAGGACCATCAATAATTGCCATACCAAACTGATGACTACGGTATCCGTGGTACACAGTCAAAGAAGTGGTCGTCCTTCAACATCGAAGTCGGAAGAAAATGTTGAATTGGTGCGTTCACCCGAAGGCATCCCGTGAAAGCGGCCTAAGTCGGTACACGATCCGATTGGTCCTTACGAAATAATTAAATTTTGGACCATGGAAGCAGCATTTTTGTCAGGAACTGTCGTCGGAAGATTGTAACCGTCGGATGGAGTTCACAGAGATCATGCTATGCTGGTTCAGAGACTGTGACCAGTTATTTCACAACATAATCTGGAGCGATGAAGCTGTATTTCATGTTGGAGGGTTTGTGAACCGCCACAATTGTCATTACTGGGCAAGAGAGGATCCAAAAGCTACCTTAGAGAAATCCCAACATCGTTCAAAGGTAACGGTGTGGTGCTGCATGACATCCAACAAAGTTATTGGTCCGTTCCTTCTTCGGGAAACAACGAATGCAGACCGGTAGCCATTCTGGAAAATCAGGTTTGGCCAATTGTTTCCACCTTGGAAAACATCAATGGCCTCATCATCATGCAAGATATTTGCGCTTACTGTTCGCGACTGGTTAGATAATCATTTTCCGGGGCGTTGGTTGGGTCGTCGTGGCCCTCATGAGTGGCCAGCACGGAGCCCTGACATCACTCCATGCGACTTCTTCCTGTGGGGGTGGGCGAAGGAAGAAGTTTATCGCACCAAACCACGTACACTGAATGAGTTGGAGGACCGCATTCAGCATGTTCTCTCCAATGTACTGCAAGCATTCCTGCAGAAAAGTGTTGCGGATATCCCCAGACGATTGCAGATATTGGCAGAAAATGCTGGTGCCTATATGTAATTTTAATTGTGTACTGTAATTGTACCACTTCACTCTTCATAATAAAACTTGTTTCACAACAATCGATCGCATATTACGGACATAATAAATAAATGACAATAGGCACTTACTTCCCACTCACCCTGTAGTTTAACCGAACGTTTGTTTTTTATAAACCACCCTCGCCATTAAATATGATAAATCACTGTAGGTACCTTTGCTAACAAAGGTCGAAACAGTCGTCGCT
The DNA here is from genome assembly GCA_910593695.2 of Ocypus olens. Classification (NCBI taxonomy): domain Eukaryota; kingdom Metazoa; phylum Arthropoda; class Insecta; order Coleoptera; family Staphylinidae; genus Ocypus; species Ocypus olens. The sequence continues at coordinate 27,431,845 of OU343050.1, read as the reverse complement.
GAAAAAGAGTGCCTATCCCTGGCTAAGAGTATTACCACCAAAATTATGTTTCCATTAAGAGAACCGCGGATGTTTCTACTTGTCAGATACAAAATAAATCTTACCTGATAACACAATGGGCTGCACTGAGAATAGTGGTGTTATCCAAAATGGAACCGCCACATACATGACCGCACCTGGTTCTGACAGATACTTGATAAGGAAATTGACCTTCTGCAGCATTACTGCCACCAAGAACTCGTGACCCAATTTCAATTGAGGGTGCGCCTACAAACATATAAAGTAATAATCATTACAACAATGTATGATTTTCTTGCCTAATGCTAGTCCCACAAACAAAACAAACAGTAGCTTTATCATCTTGGATAATTGAAGTAATTTAGCATTGAACATCATATTTATAGGTAGATAGTTTAAGATTAGATAAGGTACCTTATCTTGATATTACCAGACGAAATATTTTTAAAAGCATTTTTTAAGGGTTATTTATTAAGTAGGTTTTTAGATTGTAGCGCTATCATTTACACCGAAGGTGATTTCGACAATTAATCAATTGAATTGATCACAAAAATTGTTACATTTGAATCTGGAACGCAAAATGTTAGTAGTAAACAGTAAACATATGTTTTGCACTATAATCATGAATATTATATTAAACCCTAAGCTATTATAAAATGAATTCAGATTATGTGATGTACAATCAATTATAGATCAACTTTTAGTAAGGCAGGCCTACTTAGGGTGACATTTTTGTTAGCCGATTTAGTTAAGTACCATGAAATTTTGTTTTGAGGTTATAATTTCTGAAGGTCAGTCAAGCGCTGTAGCTATTGGTAGTAGTAGTAGTAGGCAACGCAACAGAGGTGTGATCATCGTGTGCGACTATATGGACAAGCATACACAAAGCTTACCTGTTGTAACCATGCTGTGTGTTAATAAACAAACATCTCATATTAAACATTTCAATTATTAAATAAAGGCGCTATATGGCACAATCAGTATCAGTTCTTAAATTAGAATTTAAAAAAAGGTAAAAACGTGCAACCCTGCGGATTCTAAAAAGAGGTGTAAGGATTACCGAGGAATATAGCAGATAAGTATGGCCGACGACCAAGAGGTGAATTCAAAAACATGGAGGAATAGGTTTTAAAATTAACTCATTCATCACGTCTGAAAAATCAGTAACAAAGAAAAATACATTCTATGGGCATAACGATTACATTATATTGGTAAGGATTGGTTTAGCACAATAAACAGCAACAATTTGTCAGTCTTGTTTTAAAAATTCGAATAACACTTCAACCTCGTTTAAACGTATCCTTTGAGAGGTATAGAGGTTTCAAAAACCGACAGGAGGAAGGAGAGACAGTGGAGCAGTTTGTAATTGACCTGCGCAATAAAGTGCATACGTATAATTTTGGAAATTCAAGATTGCTGGAGATGTACGTACACACTCAAAATAAATGTGCTGCGTTTGGAAAGATAAGTGTAAAAAATAATCATTTCCAAAATCTCGTCGTAGTAATCACAATGTTCACATTAAATCAACGTCAGAAATAAATTAAATTATTTATCTACTAAAAATTCTATTAGGTAAATTAGATGATAAGAACTCTGATGGAAGTATGAGTTGGTACAGCTACATTTCAAAAATAATACAAAAATAAAGTATAAAATCAATACAGGTGCAGTAGTAAATCTAATGCCTTTTGAACAATTTAAACAATTGAAAATAAATATTAAACTGGATTTTGCAAGTATGTATTAATTTAGTTTCATATATAATAAACACGGTACTAGGTAACATTAAATTAAATGCGAAACCAAAACGATTGAGGAGGATTTAATCTTTTACATAACTAGTCTTAACACTGATACCATTCTAGGTCTAGATGTCTGTGTAAAATTTAAATTAATCGATAAAATAGATACACTTGAAAACAAGATAGACAATTATATTTTTGAGAAACATAAAGAATTATTTGTTTAAACTTGCCATTGAAACTTTTAGTTTCTTTCGTAGATTATTAATCGACTTTTTGCTATATCAAAAAGAGTTTAATAATGAGATTAATTATTTTACAGTTTTTGCTCATTATTAAACTATTTGTGGTAACATGTTAGTAGTCGCGATTGGCAGTATTTAAACGTGACAGCAGTGGCGGCGGTAAGGATTTGGGGGCCCCACCGCAAAAAAAATCTTGGGGCCCCCCTTCGTCAAAAAATAAAAAAAATAGTCCATCCAAGTCTAATTTCCGCGTTCGTTCATGTTCTATTATACTAAGTAAAGTCAAAGCAGTCAGTCTAAGTTTACTTATTGTACCGCGCAAGTAACTTTTAATAAGTTTGAGTTTTGAGAAGCATCTCTCTGCACTAGCGGATGTAACCGGTAATGTAAGAAATAATTGAAATAATGAAAACACGTCTGGTAGACTGTTGAAGATGCACCTGTTATCTGTCGCGAAGAAATAATTTTTTAGTGCCTGCCTCTACCGAAACCATTTATTTCGGCCATAAATATCGGGCCGAAACTACGATTTAGCGTATCTAGGGCCGAAAAAATAATATGCATAATCTATACAACCTTCCGCGGAATATGAGTAGGCCATGCAAAAATCTGACAGTGACAGTTCAATGGTGTGCGATATAAAATTTCCTGAAACACTGTTTTTACTTAAAGCAGGCGAAAAAATATCGAGTGTAACTCATGCCGAAATGCTTTAGCAACCTTTCACTTTTAACAACCCTCGCTCGGCGGCGGGTTGCTAAAGCCTATTTTCGGCCCTTGATACACTATATACTATTTCGGCCCTAGATACGCTAAATCGTAGTTTCGGCCCGATTTTTATGGCCGAAATATATGGTTTCGGTAGAGGTAGGCGAAAAAAAACCTTTAGCAGTCGCGCCGCTATGATACAAATAAAATAAAAAACAAATATTATTACTGTAACAGTAACGTCGCGCTTCGTTGTTTACAATCATCATTAAAATAAATTCATTCATACGTGATCGATTTTTAATATATAATTGCATGGCCCAGGGCCCATAGATGCTCGCCCCCCCCCCCCCCCCGCGCCGCTGGGTCTGCGGGGGCCTTATCGCCGCCACTGCGTGACAGGTGTTGACATCAAAATGTAAAATTGCCGTTAATTCATAGGATAATTGAACCCCCCAATGCGTTACATACTGAATATGTTGGATAATGCATATTGGGGATTTCGCCACCAGTACCACTAAGGTTAAAAAAACGGAGGCGTAATATTGTTCACTTTTTATCAGCGGTCGAAAACGTAGGAATTCGGAACGGCCGGACGCATGAATTCACTTAGCTCTTGGCGACGATGTTTAGGCAACACAACACACGCAGAGGAAAGATTATGATTTATTATATTATCACATTGTTTTCATAACGAATAACACAAAAGAAACAGCGAGAGTACAATGTATGTTTCGAGCCGCTTTTTCGGTGTATTAAAACGAGAAACAAATGTAAACATATCCTTAAATTTCGTCGATAAAAAATAGGCAAGTACGTTGCATTATTCTATAAGCTTAAATTGGTTACAATTAGCAACTTCCCTCATTTCTGGAGGTGTGTAAGTAATATTCTAGATTTAATATGTTTTAAAATTGACTATTGAAATCTCCGTAGAAATACGTATGTCAAATATTAAATTCGTTCGAAAGGAACAATTGATTTGAGTACTGCCACATGTTGCAGATAAAACTCACTACGTTTAAGTACATATTTTATTTTACAAATAAATCATTAACTAAAACCAAAGCAGAAAAAATTGTATATAATACTTGTTTATGTGGTAAGTAAAACACGTGTGTTGGGAATTTTCACAAATTTGTGAAAATTCTGAACACACATGTTTTACTTACCACATATATTATGAAATTTCATCAAGTAACAGCCTCATCAATCCAATATTTATACTTGTTTCCACCCGTTCTTCAACAATATAAACAGACATTGTCTAGTATAATTTCGTTTGATTACTTTCCTCACTAATCAATCTGACATTTCGTAAATTCAAGGCACTTTGATTATTTTTGCTCAGTTATTTATATTAAATAATTTCATTTTTTTTAATGGAATAAAACATATTTAAGTTATTGTAATGCAGCGCATCATGTAGAATAATTATTGATTTATTACTAATTACAATTTCCTTCAAAATTTTATTAGATATACATTAACACAAGGTATAATTTTTAGAATGTAAAATCCTATGGCCCACGATAAAAAAAATATACTGTATAATTTCGCCATTAGGGTGGACTGTTTAATTTTAGGGGGGAATATAAAAAACCGCCTTTTTCAAAATTTAGATTGCTAGGGCCCGGTTACACAATGTTCGATATGGCTCAAAATTTACAGTTATTAGTTTTGTATCTATACGAACAAGTTTCCGGGTTGTCCCGTTGATTTTCACATACTTCGAAACTCCACCATATATAGGGTGTTTCAGAACTCTGGGAACGGCCAATCACATGTTTATTTGTCAAAATTTCGAAAAATGTTTTTTACAAAAGTTGTGCAGAATACTGAGATGCACGTCCTAAAAATATTTAAAATTATACAGGGTGTCTCATAACAAAGTTACAGGCCAAACTTATGTTGTTTTTTTTTAAATGGAACATCCTGTATATTTAGCATGTTTAGATTCCTTGTTACTTGTAGATTAAAATGACCTAAGTTGTGAGGATTTCGTATATCTGAAGTTGATGGTTACTCTAATATTTCAAAATTCGTTGGTGGTTTGCATGTTTTTATTATTAGTTTTTCATACTTCATCTTGGGTTTTTCCGGTACCAAATTCAGCGAAATAGAGCTCGCAATATGTGCAATATCGCAAGGTATACTTATAAAATCACTGTCATTGCTATTTTCACTATTTTCACTCATAATTATTGGTATTTTATCAATACCGCACAACACACACGTCAGTTTTGTTTCTATTTAAGCGAAAATAATGGCAGATGGTTGATATCTACGTATATTAGTTATACATATTTATGAATTGTGTTTTTTTGCAAAACGGTCGTAGAGTAGTACATTATTATACAAGTTTAATGAGAGGTTAAATTGTGGCACGAGTGGGATAGGAGCACGACTCGCGCAGCGAAGATTACTCCAATGTAACGAGTGCCCCACAGTGCCTCTTATTAAACAAGTATAAATATTGAATTGATGAGGCTGTTACTTGGTGAAATTACATAATATATGTGGTAAGTAAAACACGTATGTTGGGAATTTTCACAAATTTGTGAAAATTCACAAAATAATTATTCTACATGATGCGCTACTTTAGAATAACTTTAACTAATAGTATATTATTAAACGAGTGAGAAAGTTGGCCATTGCCACGAGGGTGAAGTTTGCAACACTCGCCTACGGCTCGTGTTGCAATTCCCCCGAGTGGCAATGGCCAAGTTGCTCACGAGTTTAATACTATACTTTTTCGCATTATATTAAATAATTACCTAAAGATTTTTCTGTTTATATTAAATTATAACGAAGAATTTTTCTCATATTCATATTTGCAAATTGAGGCATTCCGCTGACAAAATTAGGATGTTTATGAATTCATGTTTTCTATGGTAACCGTAGTAATAAAACAAATATGGTGGATTACAGGCTGCTACTTAAAAGCGGCACTCGCGCAATCCCACACGATTGGACTGGCCCTTTCCAAACCCGGGCGAAGGAACGTACGTGTAAATGCAAAAACATCGCACAATATAAAAACGCACACTTTTTGTCTCCGCCCGTCTCGCACGGGATTAGATGCTTGAAATTTGTTAGTCTGCCTAAAATTCTACTCCAATCGCGACGGATATAACACAATTTTGGCATTGATACACTATAATTTGTCCTGTACGGCCTGTGTAAGTAACGCACGGTCAGAATGATATTCAATAACCCGCGAAAGAATGTATATGTGAACGTACCTAAAACACTACTCTGTTAAGCACTCCACTGGAGAAATTTTGACGTTTATGAATGCGTGTTTATACAAACAAATGGCAACCATAACAACAACTAAACTGTTGGGCAATGAAACTGCTATCATTTCATTGGTTGAAATCTGTTGGGCAATGAAAATGCTATCATTTGATTGGACGTCACCTGTGGAAAAAATGATTCGGCCGAGTAATGGACAACTTTCTCAATTAAAAATGATTCAGCAACGTTTATATTATTTAATAGGATGCGAAAAACATGTTTTATTCTATTAAAAAATAGTATATTATTAAATGAGTGAGAAAGTTGGCCATTGCCACGAGGGTGCAATTCACCCGAGTGGCAATGACCAACTTTCTCACGAGTTTAATACTATACTTTTTCGCATCATATTAAATACTTACCTAAAGATTTTTCTGTTTGTATTTAATTATAACGAATAATTTTTCTACTTGGAAATTGCAGCAGTACGCTGACAAAAAACGAATCAACCATAGTAACAACTAAACTGTTGGGCAATGGAACCGCTATCATTTGATTGGACGTCACCTGTTGGGAAACGAAACCGCTATCATTTGATTGGACGTCACCTGTGGAGAAAATGATTCGGTCGAATAATGGACAACTTTCTCAATCAAAAACGATTTAACAATGATTATATTATTTAATAAGATGCGAAAAATGAAATTATTTAATATAAATAACTGAGCAAAAATAATCAAAGTACCTCGAATTTACGAAATGTCAGATTGATTAGTGAGAAAAGTAATCAAACAAAATTATACTAAAAAATGTCTGTTTATACCGTTGAAGAACGGGTGGAATTTGTAACGGCATGTATTTGGTCACCTCATTTTAATAATAAAAGAATACAACTTGAACGTGTACAAAATAAATTTCTCATTAGTATTTCGTACAAGTTAGGTATCACCCGGGAGCGCTACAGCAGATCCTATATCATTTCTTATTTAAACTTGAGATCTTTGCACGAAAGAAGAGTTTATTTAGATTTATGTTTTCTTTTTAAATTGGTAAACGGTTTGACTGACTGCGCTGTTTTACTAAATATGTTTAATCTTAATGTGCCATCTACAATCAGACTCCAACAAATATTCCGCATTAAGTTTTATAGATCAAACTAGGGAACCAATGAGCCGTTGTGTCGTATGCAAGGTTTTTGGAATTTGTTAAACTCGAGCTACAATTTATCCATTTTTGCCACCTCTTTTAGTCATTTCACAAATTCGCTAAAGCGCGTAGAATTAACTATCTGTTTGTGATTATTTCTTTGAAATGGTAACAGTGTATTTTCTACAACTTTGTTTTTTGTATACTACTTATAACATGTAACTAATACCTTTATTGTAATGTTTTTAGTATTAAGTTATGTAATATTTATGTATAACTTTATATTCTATTTATGTATATGCATGTAAAATGGTGATTAGCCGTAAATAAATATCTAATCCAATCTAATCTAATTATAAGAGGTTTGTCCAGCAGGGAAATAGTTGTATTTTTCTACAAGAAGTCAGGGAATTTTTATTTTAGGGAAATAGTTGACAACTTTTCTGCAGCTTATTCCGATTGTCCGGTTCCGAGCCAAAGCTCTGTTTAGGACCGCATTTACAATCGTCGGATAAATGATAGTTAACTTATACCCTCTTTAAATAATCCTTTAAATTTTTCAAATTTTAGAGGGCTAGGGCCCGGTTACGCAATGTTCGATATGGTTTAAAATTTACAGTTAGTGATGATGATTGATGGTTTGTGGAGGGCGACCAAATGGTCGCAGCGCTTAGACCATACGTTGGTCCTTTGTGCCGCCTCCTGGGCCCTACTCCTCAAGCCAACCTAAACTTCTTGTGAAGTCAAGTAGTTGGCCGTGTGGAGTGTTGCCCAGTTGTGACCAATCTGGCCACTCCTCTCCGAAAACGGACCACCTAAGTTGTTTGAGTGACTCGCATTCACACATGATGTGTCTTAGTGTCTCCTCTTCTTGCTCGCATTTCCGACATAGGGGGTCTTTTACCACCCCTATGTTGTGGAGGTGCTTTTTTAGTTTGCAGTGCCCAGTAAGTGTACCGACTAGCAACCGCAAGCTACTTCTTGGTAATTCAATGTATTTCCTGCTCAGCTTCGGTATTGGTGAGTGGATGAATTTTTTGGCGACCACATATTTGTCAGTCTGTAGCCATTCCTTTTTGTGTTCTTCAAGAGAGTTTCCTTTAAGTATTTGGGAGACAGTGAGTGGTGCCAGTGGCAAAGCCTTAGAGCCTTCCCTTTTCAGGGCAGCCCTTTTGGCAAGCCTATCGGCCCGGTCGTTCCCTTCATTATTTGAATGTCCCTTAATCCAGGAGATTGTGACTCTGTTGGTTGCGGCGAGTTTGTCTAAGGCTTGCTTGCACTCCAATATTATACTGCTGGCCACCCTCGGTCTCGAAAGCGCAGCTATGCTTGATTTGCTGTCAGTGAGGAACAAAATGGATTTGTTCGAGACTGCCAGTTCCGATAGTTTCCGAGCACCTTCAAGTATCCCGAAAAGTTCCGTTTGAGTGATCGTCGCATTCCTACCTAGGGGGATGCTGAGGCTGAGGTCAGGTTCCTGGCAATAGATGCCTGCCCCTGCGCCTTCATGGTTCTTGGCCCCGTCGGTATAGACGGTGATTTCTGGTTTGTCATTAATCTGATCTTTTATTTCGTATTGCCGTTTAAACAGGTGTCTCGGTGGGACACTGTCGAGGGATTCTTTGAGTTCAGGCATGGTTAACCCCGCCTCTCTCAATATTTTCCCGTGTCTCACACCGTTTGCTGTCGGGCTCCACGTGCCATTTGCCTTTAGTCTTAAGGCTGTGCTTACTGCCACCTCCTTTACATGTATGTGAAGGGGCGTCAGGTTCAGTAGAGTTTCGATTGCAGCCGTGGGTGTTGTGCGCATTGCGCCCGTCATGGCCAGGCACGCCAATCGTTGTAGATGGTTTAGCTTCTTCCTGGTTACCGATTGGTCTGTTCTCGGCCACCAGGTTATCGCTCCGTATGTCAGAGCTGGTCTGACAATTGCAGTGTAGAGCCACCGGGCCACCTTTGGTTTGAAGCCCCAGGTTGGTCCTAGCGCGCCCCTACACTGCCAGAAGATGACACATGCTTTTTTCAGCTTGTGTTCTAGGTGGTTCTTCCAGTTAAGCTTGGAGTCCAGTATAATACCGAGGTATTTCGCCTCGTCTGCCAAGCATAGCTGGTTGTTGAAAAGTTTGGGAAGTCTACCTGTGTTGATCTTCCTTTTTCTTGTGAATAGTACTAACTCTGTCTTCTTGGGGTTAACCGAGAGAGACGTTTTTTCGCACCAATCCTCTATGATTTTGAGGGCATTCTGCATAAGGCTAGACAGAATGCTCTCGTGTTTTCCGATAAGTAGGATTACCACGTCATCTGCGTAACCCACAGCATGGTATCCTGCGTTGTTCAGTTGCCGTAGTAGGCCGTCCGCAACGACGTTCCACAGAAGCGGGGATAGCACCCCACCCTGTGGACATCCTTTTGTGGCAGCTACTGTTTGGCTTTCTTTACCTATTGAGGCAGTTACAGTTCTATTCCTTAGCATGGCCCCGACCCATCCAATGATGGTTGTGGGGACCGCGTGTTTGTTTAGACCCTGTTCTATGTTGGCGTAGGAGACTTTGTCAAAAGCCCCCTCGATATCTATGAAGGCTCCTAGGGCTGACTGTTTGTTAGCCAGCGATCCTTCAATCCTGCATACCACATGATGAAGGGCCGACTCAGTCGATTTGCCTGGCCTGTAGGCGTGTTGGCTTGGGTGCAGTTTGCTGTTCAAGCAGCACTGCTCCCTGATGTAGTTGTCGCACAGCCTCTCTAGGGTTTTCAGAAGAAAAGACGTGAGGCTGATTGGTCTGAACGATTTGACTGCCGTGTAGTCAGTTTTGCCTGATTTGGGAATAAAAATCACTCTGGCTTCCCTCCATAGTCTCGGTACGTACTGCATTGCAATACATGCCCGAAACAGTCTGCACAGTAGCGGCAGTAAGTGCTCCAAGCCCCACTGTAGTAGGGCAGGATACACACCGTCCGGTCCTGGCGATTTGAAAGGGGAGAATGATCTTATTGCCCATTCTATTTTGCTTTCTGTGACGATTTCCATGCTCATGTTCCAGTCCTCCGCTGTGGGGAGATATTCTGGGTCATTTTGATGGTTTGCATCAGAACCGCTTTTGGAGTCAGGGAAGTGTGACTTCAGAAGCAGACTTAGGGATTCTCGGAGGTCAGCAGTATAGGTGCCGTCCTCCTTTTTGAAGATGCCTGGCTGTGCACTACGGCACCCAGATAGTATTTTCCTGGTGCGGGCTGTTTCCGATACGGAGTTAATGCCCTCACAGAAGTTATGCCATGAGGCCCTTTGGTTTCTCCTGAGGGTCATTTTAAAGTCCCTCTGGGTTCTCTTGAATGTGGCCCAGTCCTCCTCAAGTCGGGAGTTCTTGGCTTTGTTAAAGGCTTTGCGAGAGTCTGACCTTTTTTGGTCGAGCTCTGGGCACCACCAGGGAGGTTTGGCAGATGTGCCTGCCTTCCTGGCGGGGCAGGCCTCGTGGAAAGAGTCTATAAGGCTGGTCTGTAATTTCAGAGACAGTCTCTCAACCGCCTCGCTGTTTACAGGGTCCTGCCTGAAGACGTCCTCTTCTAGATGTTTGGATAGGCAGTTGTTGAACAGTTCCGTATCCGTTCTTCTTGGGTTTCGAACCAGGATTCGTTCCACGGTCGTAACTCCTATACTGAAGCAGATCCATCTATGATCCGAGAATGACACGTCTTGGTGGACGCGCCAGTTCTCTATCTGCTTTGCTGTGTTCGCATTTGCGAGGGTGATGTCTATGACCTCTTGTCTAGTGGGGGTCACGAAGGTGGGTTCGCGACCCCTGTTCACTATCTCTAGGGTCGTAGTTGAGAGGTACTCTAGAAGAGATTCTCCTCTGTGGTTGGTGTCGCTGCTGCCCCACACTATGTGGTGGGCATTGGCGTCGCACCCTATTATCAGATCTAATTTGCCGTCCTCACAGTGTTTAATGAGTGCCGCCATCTCCTTTGTGGGAGGAGGGGCCTCACTGTCGTACGGAAGGTAAGCTGATGCCAGGATCAGGGTCCTGCCCTCAGCACCCTCCACACTGACCACTGCAAGGTCCGGTGAGCTTAGTTGTGGTAGGAACACGCACTGCACATTCTTAGGAGTGTAGATACATGTTCTTGGCTTAGTGGAGTGAAAATAATTCACCTTACCTTTTAGAGTGCCCATACCGGCAACCCTTTCGCTTGTTAGCCAGGGTTCCTGTATGAGGGCTATGTTATCCTCGTGGTTGTGTAGATGTTGGCACAAGTGCGCCACAGCCATCTTGCAATGTCGGAGGTTAATTTGTATGATATTGAGTTTGCCTGTAATGGTTAAGTCAATTTCTTGGTTGTGTGGTTAGTACTTAATTGCTAATAAGCAAAAAGAGACTTACCTTTCTGTATTTCCCGGTCCGTCCTGGTCTGGCCTCGGACTTGGGGTTCTAGTTTTGGGAAGCATCCTGGACTGCTGCGGTCTCCATGGGAGGGTCCTCAACGGTCTGCGGGGTGTCTTCCTTTTCCTCTGGCTGCTTCAGGTGAAGGGTCACTTTCCCCAGGCCATACCATAGTTGGCATTTGCCTTGGGGGTGCTTGCCCTTCAGCAGCTCGATTTCTTGAAGTGGTATCCCGAACACCACCAGGATGCCATCTTCTTTTTTCTCGTGGTGGAAAATGCACCACTTGGCTGTTTGGGCCTCTCTGTTCTGGACGCCCAGACAGGTCAAGGCTTCATCCTTGTCCTGTGCATTGGGCAGCCAGGCTGAAGCTTTTACTAGCCTGGGCAGGCTGTCAACCTGCACCACTGCCAGTTCGGCTCCCACCCAGAGAGGTCCAAGTCCGTTGACCGTTTCCTCGAGCCATCTCAAGGAATCGGTGTCCGCGCAGGTGATACGCAGTATCTCCCCCAAGTAGGACCACCTGGAGAAGTGTGGCGCGACCGTGCTGGCCGGGTCCACTCCCAGGATTGCCCTCATGAGGGAGTCGCGTACCAGCTTCTCCTGTTCCTCCTTTAGTTTACCTAGGAGGTTGCTTTTGTCGACGATGGCCATCTGCAGGTGTCTGTTGATGGCCTCCGTGTATGACTTGGGCTTTGAGGTTGCGTCTCTGGGTTTCTTCCTGGGGTTGAGCCCAGGCGACTTCCCAGAGTCGTCCGACCGGTTTCGCTTCTTTGTGGGGGGGACGGTCTGCTTGACCTTTCCCGGCAAAGGGCCTTGTTTGGTTGAAGGCCCCTTTTTGGGGATCGGTCTGCTGCCGTCGCCCCCTTTGGTATTGGTTTGGGGGGGGAAGCTGCTGTGACTTGTGCCACTCGTCCCTGGCTGCCCTTTTTGGGGGCTTGCCTTGGAGCTCGTGGTGGCCCGTTCCACAGTGGAGGCTTTCTTGCCAGCCCCCTTCAGCTTCTTCCTCCTTTTCTTTTCAGCCCCGCAGAGCTGTTTCCTCACCCTCACGCGAGGCGCCGCCCCAGTGTCCTTGTCAGGGACAGCCAGTTGGCCGGCCCTGAGCAGGGGGGACTGGTGCAGTGCACTCGCGATATGGTGGCTGAGTGTTGGTGGTGGGCCACCCGAAGGCGAGCCCACCAGGGTTGTTGTTTTTGGGCAGTCGATGGATGACGGTCGGTGGGTGCCCGCCCGAGCACACCCGTCTCCGACCGGAACTGGAGTTCCGAGCTCCTGCTCCGTAAGCTTGACATTGGTGGTGTCCATTCATAGAAGTATTTGGTTTGTTCGGGTGTCCTTCCCTAGAAGGGTTGCCTTCACTGCGGCTGGGAGCCCCTTCTGCCCCATGTTGCGTGCTGCTTAGTCAGATCCATCACCTACGTCCTTCCCAGCATGGGTGGCCCTGCCGGGAGCTGACGCTCCCGCTGGTGTAGCACTTAGGATCATCTGGATACGCAAGCCCCCCCACCACGTCAAGGTGAGCACACACGGAGGAGTACAGTTAGTAGTTTTTTATCTATACGAACAAGTTTCCGGGTTGTCCCGTTGATTTTCACATACTTCGAAAATAAGAACCACACCTAAGGGCAATTTCTCGGTGGGCCGGTATGTTTCTGGCCGAATCAACGATCCGGTCTGAGAACTGCAAATACTGCATACATGCGTTTGGCATCCATACCAACCCCATAGTTTCTTTAGCTAATTCGCCACTGCCTACATTTAATTGAAGTGTGCGGCAAATTACGATCGTGCACACTGCTATGGATAACGTGCAAGAAAGTGCAACTGTTCGGAGAACGTATACTTTACGTTGTCAAATGAATGCGCAAAAGCCCACTTTATTTATCGGCAGTAGAAATAGTATATTACGTACCGAGTCGGGATAAACATCATTGGAATTGTGTTCCCGCGAGGTATGTATACTATTTTACCTACTCTCACTTTGTAATTGATGAATTACCGAACTGTTTTCACCAATCGTAAGCGACCCGAAACTTTCCCGTTGAGATTTCCTCGGGATCGCATTTTTCCTGCACTTTATTTAGCTTTCTGTCGTCGCATTATATTTTGTAATTAATGTGACCGCAGGGATGATTTTATTACTGTAAAACTAATTGGAGGATTTGTCAATTCAAAACATTTACATACAAACAGTAAAAGATATCGTTGCAAAAAATATATAATTAATTTAAAAGTTTTGAATGGATTTATTCTGCATTATTTTGACGAATGCTATCTAACATACAGTGTGATCAAAAAGTTCGAAATATTTTTTTGTGCCAAAAACCTTTGGAGGGGTCAAACAGCATTTTAAATTTGCTATTTTTCACACTAGAACTATGCACAGTGGCGTACACGGAGAAGCCAACGGGGGCGATTTTTTTTAAATGACATCCTCTATAATATATAGAGCATATATAAATGTAAAATGTTGTACATAAATGTGCAACATGTACTATTAGCACTTATGTACCCTGGTATTATATATATACTTATTAGCCAATTACAATTAACGTCCGCCGAGTCCCTCTGCATTCGTCTGTTCGTCTTTAAATATCAAAAGTGACAGTGACATTTAAGCGTCAGATTGCAACTTATTGGTTAAAACAATAACCGACACAATAAACACCTCGCCATGCCTTGTGGGTACTTCCTTCGCAATGGTATCTTAGCAGATTAACACTTCAGAACGAGTAAACCGATGGGTGTCCTTAAAGTTGTTCAATCAATGTGTTGGACAATATATTATTCGACGGAAAATTGTTCGAACGGAAATTCGTTTGTTTAGTAGTGGTTCTTCTACATTGCCATTGCCGGCTAAATAAAAGTAAATAAACGTCAGCCTGGCAAGATTCAGTTTCAATATGTCTTTAGTTTAAGCGAATAAATGTAAGGTCGAAGGTAAAGTATAGTACATAACGCGAGTTGTAACGCAATATCTTTCACTTGCGCGTAATTTGCTACTTACAACTCTAGTTATGTAATATACTATTATTCACAATCACGAAATGTAATGATAAAAGTAAAATTGTTTGATTTTGGCACACATATTTATTTCAATGTCGGACATCTTTCATTCGTAAAAAAATGACGTATGGGTGTCGCTTAAAACTCAGTACCACACTTTTTATAATTGTGGTAAGTAATGTATCACATAATACAGCTAGATTACTTGGAGAACCCGAGCCACAGCAGATAATGATGTAATTCAATCGACAATTGACATAAAATGGGGTAAACGTGCATTTCACGTAACTCAGTACGGACAAAAGTAAACGCAACAACTCCAGGTCCAATTTACGACGTTGCCGGATTTCTTGCGTCACTATAACTAATGTAAAATAAAATAAATATCATTAAACTACTGGTGAAACTAGCCTGTCCAAAAAGGAGGGAACCTTAACCTCACCCTAGCCTAAGCATAAGCATAAATCGTTGCAACTGCTAACTGGTACGTAATAACAACATGGTTTTAAAAGGAATCACACCGATTCGCATAAAGAAACGTGACAACATAGCGCACCATTTCGCAGATTTCACGCATGCACACTTTTCGGTCGGTCACATGGAATTCACGATTATATTCCTGATGGAATTATTGAAAATGGAGGTAATGAATTAGGACATGATCGCTGGATAAAGTTATGCATAACCAATGGTAAGATAAGAGAAGAAACAGATTTAATAATATACATATAAAACAGTAAATATCAGGAAAGAACAGAAAAAGTGCAGGATAATACAGGAAAGGAGAGGAGCGACACGAAATCCCAGGAAACGATAGGAACAGGACAGGAAAACTCAGAAAAGGACTGGGAAGGACGGAAACGGCAAAAACAGGTCAAAAAAGGAAAGGACTGTAAATGTCAGAAACAGACAGGAAAGAAGAGGAAGGGGACAAGAGGACAGAACGAGACAGAAGTGAATTAAATTTAAGAAAAGACATTTTTATCCCGTTTCAATGTACTTTTTAAATGGCATGGAAAAAATAGTGTCTACCTCGTGTGAAAGTGCGTTTGCTGCATTTATGTGCTTGCTTGCTGTGCCACAATTATTGTTTCCGACCATTTGACCGGTTCTTTAGTTACTATTTATGGAGTTAAATAAATCAACACTAAATTAAGAGAAGAAACATTTAATAATAACATTGAACAATAACTTTTAATAATAACATTGGAACAGTTACATTTAATAACATAAAATATTAGTTATTTAAAGAATTAACACCATTAAAATTAATGGTGATATTTGAATTGTCAGAGCTGTTTATTACAAGTGAAATTCCTTGTTTACTAGGTTCACTTGAAAAATTTAATGTTTTGGTGGAGGTTCCAGAATAATGCACGGTAGATGTATTATGATTATTATTGCTGGACAAAATTTTGGCTGCTTTTTCTTGGCCATCTAGAGAATTATCAATATAGCTCTCGGCTATCGCACTGGACTTCCATCCACCCAACCTCTTTAGCTGAAGAATGTCACCTCCACTATTTGCTAGTAATGTGGCTGCAGTTCGGCGAAAACAATGTCCGGTGAAATTATCAACATTTTTTAGATTTAAAAATGATGCTATTTTCTTAGGAAATTGTGCTATTGAGTTGTGACCATAAGGCTGCTTTGTGGCTTTGCCATATCTAACTTGCAGGAAGAATCGTTCACTGTCAATATTTTTCTGCAGTTCCACATACCGGGTGACCCAGGGTTCTGTAAAAGCCCCATAACTTATTTGCTATTTGAGATATCGACTTCTAGTTTTCTTGGACTGGTTCCGACACTTATTCTACATATTTTAAAAATATGTATGTTTTTGTACAGGGTGTCCCAATATACATAACAGAACAAAGTTATGTTTTTTTAAATGGAACACCCTATATTTTATACTTTATTTTCAACCCTCTTGAGAAGCTGATAAAAATAGTATAAGATAGTGTGGGTCTATTATGGACGATTCGTTAGTTATGGGCAAATTTGTGGCAAAAACAAGGACACGTTGAAAAAGTTGCAGAAGCGCTCCTAGCAATGCTAGCGTCGTTTTTTATGATCAGGGAAGATAATATTCCACTACACCCTGTATATATTTCTGATAATTCCTGACCCATTCAATTGGTAATAAATATTCAATTGGTTGCACATAGGCATCTTTTGGTATTTTTTTGTAAAATATTGATATTGGAATAGATTTAAATCTACTGCAGATTTTGGAACACGGTTGGAAGAAAGAATACTTATACCAGCTGGATACATGACATCTATAACTTGATTTGCTGTCTTGAAAAATTATCCAAATGTTCTTGTTCCTCAATTTTTTTAGCAAATGTAATTTTACATTTATTATAGAACGATGATGATGAATGTTGTCACAATCTGTAAATGCATGTAAAAACAGCACGTGCTCTCTTTACATTTATGCATTTTATTGAGACAGGCTTACAAATAGACCATTTGTGGCATTTTACTTCTGGGTGATTTTAGAAAATAATTGTCTTTTTCTTCTGGTGTCAAAGCTATTAATAAAAACAACCCGCTTATATCTTTGACTGCAGTATTATAAAGAATATTAAATTATGCAACACTAAAAATACCGGGTATAAGCACTACGGCAAATTTTCACTTCTGTCAAAGCTAAGACTGGTTTATTTTAAACTGATAGTTTCAACTTTTTATTGCTAAGGTAACTCGCTTCTATTATTTTTTTTGCCAAAGTGTTGCGAGATTGTAATAATAACCGTTTAGTTATAAAATTATTTGACGTTTCTTTTTGGTTATGTCATAGTTACACAGCTTACTTCTTCAAAATTGAATTTATAAATTTCATAAATATTACTTCCATTACATTCTTCTAAAATCGAGCGATATTCTTCCGAATATCCTACATGCATCAATTTTTGCGATTGCAATCGGTCGTCTTTGACTCGTGCCGACTGCGAATGCAAAAACGCGCTCATGTTAACAAGTTTAAGTTTAAATTAAAAAGTTATTACTTCTAAAATTAACTCAAAATGGTGCATTTGACTGAACAAGAAATAATAGTTATGAATGATGATGGAATATGGCGATAGGCTAAGAACTTGTGAGGAATCATGCGATTTGTTCAATCAATAACACCACGAAAGAGTTAAAATTTCAAAATCCACAGTAAGAGCTCTGCAAAAGTTGCTCGTCAAACACTAGTAACGTCACAATATTTTTGAGCACGTCAAAAAGTGCGCAATAATGAACAAAAATCGACCTGCTAAGCTGTTATGAATTTTGTGCGGAACTTTTTCACCATTCTGTATATAAATATCCATATTTAAAATAAAATAGAGTGTTTACTAATAATTGCTAATTATTTAATCAAATAAGTATAGTCAGTATTGCGATTATTTAAACTATTACATGTACACTCCTCAATGGTGTTGCAGGTAATCAAACCCAACCCTCGTTCATTGTAAATTTCCCTCTTTTGGTATTCTCGAAATTCGATATGGGTAATTAACACCCTGGAGTTCTCTGGGGTGGGCCGCCGGAGGGCTTGGTAACAAATTCTTGCGGACCTGTCATTTTTAGCGGCTCTTCGGGCGTTTCCGCCGCGCAGTTGAAAAAGGAAAGAACAGTCGCGGTATGCACTATCGCCGCCTAGCGAGAATGAGTGGAACATTTTAACCAATACCCTACCCTTAACATTAAGTCATCATATCCACTTTATTCATTACTTTTATTAAATTGGCAAGCTGTAAATATGTGGGTATAAAAACTAATGGAAGCGTGTTACAAGTTTTCGAGTTTCATCCGAGAAAAAAACATCGGTTTATAAAGAAACCCATGATTCGGCCGCCGCCGCCGTAGACATTAATGTTGCTTAATTGACAAAAAAAAAAATAAGAACCATGTATGAAATATACACTTTGGTATGTCAATTGAGTTATAAATCATGTGGATATAAATAAATACACCGGTGTTTATACTTTCCGCGAAGAAAAGTCCGCACCCGCAATGCATATCAATGAAAAACAATTGTAGTCTATTGGTTAAATCTCATTTTTATGATGCCGAGCTTATATTAACATACTGTGACAATTATTTATACTAATTTGTTAATATTAATATCTCCATATTAAGTGCGTGTTTCTAAATATTGTCTATTTTTATTGGAATAAAGATTATTATGATCAAAATTATAGAATTTTGACGCCAGTGTCCAGAGAATAATAAATTGATTAATTATTGTTAATCATTATTTTAATAATGTATCATTAGATTATTTACGTATTAGATCCTTTGAATAATAGATGTATTTGAATTATCGGACTAAACGAACTTATAATAAGAAAAACTAAGAAAATTAGGAACATTATAAATATTTATATAAGACTAATACTAATGAGATCGTTGACTTTGCATTTTGGTAATATTTTCAAAGGCGGGATCCTTCGATAAAAGAGATATTTATAGACACTGATTGGATAATTAAATAGTTATTCGTTAAAAAAATTCTTATTTTTAATTCTGAAATAATCGTCAGAAAATGAGGATTCTGCCAAATAAATCGAGCCAAAGCAAGACATTTGTCAAGATTGGGTATTTCTCTTTAGTGTATTTTATCAAATTTATCAATTTGAAGTTTGATTATTTCCAATTCTATCAATCCTGATTTGCATTAACTATTGTAGAGATTTGACTTACAATTCCTTCTATGTTGATATGTTATTGAAACACATTTGAAAAAGATAGTGCAATATTTTCAATCTTACCAAAATCTTCAAATTTTCTCTTGAATTTTTCTCTTCTCAGCAACTTCAATTTCAAGAATTTTGCTTGGGTTAAAGCAAATCATTGTTTGTTTGTCTGGATATATTTTTCAATGCTTGGGAAATGCTTGAATTTTGTATCCCTTAAATTCGCTTTCAACAGTATCATAAGTTGCTGATGAACACAATATGAACATTGCTGAATATATGCAGAAGTCCTAATTTTAACGTCTGTCAAAGCCAAGACTATTTTAAACTGATTGCTAATCAATAATCAAAAAGCATTGCGACATTATTATATTACGTCTGTTACATTAATTTAAAATTGTGCGATAGTCTTCCGAATATCCCGCGTGCTGGATAATTTTTTGCTCGTGCATTTTTACCATTGTAATCGGTTCTTGTCTTCGTCTCGTGCCTCGTGATTATGAACGCAAAGCACTCGCAAATTATCCGTAATATTTGAAGCACTACGGATGTTATATGTGATAATGTCCTAATTCAGTCGAATTGATTACAGCTTCCAATTTACATTAATTAGATTGAAAAACAGTATTCACAAGGCTGTGCAAAACTTTGATGTTTTGATTCTTACTTGAGAAATATTCAATTAATCGATTACTCGATAATTTGATTTTTCATTAATAGATTAATCGATTAATCGATTAATCGATTAATCGATAATTTTGTTTTGATTAATCAATTAATCGATCATTTCGATTAACCGATAATTTCGATTAATCGATTAATCGATAATTTCGATTAATCGATTAATCGATAATTTCGATTATCGATTAATCGATAATTTCGATTATCGATTAATTGATCTATTCGATTAATCGAAATAATCGATAATTAAAAATAATCGAAAATCGATTATTCATTTCCATAATCGAACACCCCTACTCACCGCATGTATTTCGGCGAGTCGTGTCGAGAATGACCCCTCTACTCCCCGCCTAGCGCGACATCATCAGTAAAATGCTGCTCCAGGGATTTATTTTTGTGATACTACGCGACTTTATTTTTAAATTGTTTGGGTCAGGAAAAAATAGTGATGTGGCCATCATTTTACTTTCTCCGACTTGATGGTATCATTTATATTTACGCTTTCATGGTGTATTTTTAATTGAAATCATATTTTAAATGTACATCGAACGTTTTGTAGACTCGGATGAAACGGATGTTTAAAACGTCAAAATTATGTAAGATGGAAAAATTTTACTGCAAATTCAAAAACTCAGTTTACTCAAAAACTAAGAAGATTTCGAAAAAAACTTATTCTTTAGAAATTGTTCATTTTGGCATTCTCTACATTATTATTATATAAATTTGCTGTAACTATTGTAGTTTCATAATTATAAGCCAAAAATGAAAAAGATAATAATAATTTTTTTCTCGAATAACAATGATTTTATGAAAAATATTTTCAAACCACAGATGTTCATTTCTTTATTGTCTTCAATATTTGTTTAAATGTTTTTGTGATATTTTTCATATTTAAGAAAATATTGAAAAAAAAACTAAAAACAGTTAAGGTAAATACCCACTTACAAAATTTTACCAAAAGCTTTTCAGTTCTTCGGATTATTAAATAAGACTTTTAAAATTTCGTATCAATTGCTCAATTAGTACAGATTAAGCGCGCGCCCACACCCACACACGCACACACACACACACACATGCGTGGCTGTTATGTAAACAGCGAGAAAAATCAATAAACACCGCACAATATATTTCGGACAGAAAATCGAGCGAATAGCAATCATATTGGAAATATGAAATAAATTATGAATGATGATATTATTTCATTGTTAGCTGTGCGAGTCGTGCACCAATCCCACTCGTGCCAGAATATACCCTCTTATTAAACTTGTATAATAATGTACTATTGTTGGTCTGCATAAAATCGTATTGTCATTACCGCCTTATTCCTTATAAAATATCAACAACTCGTTTCTGTCGACAGGAATTTCTCCTTTTTTACATTCCCTCTCACAATTGGCGAATTCATTTTTCTTTTTCTTTAATATCATGTACAGGTCGGCAAACATAACTTGCCGTTGCGCAGTGGCAAAATTGTGGGCTGTACCTTCGAAAGGCGCTCTCGATAGATTTCGTAAACAGTTCGCGCGCCTAGTACATTCTTTTTCAATGTGGACGAGAGCGCCCGATTGAGTTTTAAATAAATAGCGCACGCGAAGAATATATGCTTGTTTATTACAGAGATTGTACTCGGCCGGCAGTAGAGAGAGAGAGAGCTTTCACTTCCTCTCTGCGCGCATGGCCAACTTACATTTGCCATCCTGTACCCAGCTACATAGGTAATTGTTTGCGTTTCTCATTGTCTTGCTCAATATTTTCACTATTTCCTTGTGGTGAAAATTCAGTCACATGCACCAATTTTTCTGTAAATTGTTCGGATTCATCCACTACATTTAGTTGCTCATCTTTAAAAACCTCGCAATTTGCAGCTTCAATGGGCATCTGCAATCTGACGTGGATATTGTGCTGCAATTCTATTCTACATTATTTTACAGTGGGATGTAACCACATCTATGCCTAAATACAAAAAGCAGTTTTCGATCGGATCTTGATTAATGCTTGAGTTAATTCAAAATCTTCAAAGACGTCTACAAAAGCAAATTACATTTGCATTTTTTTTGTTTGGATTTCAATTCAAAAAAACATTTATTATTCAATATAATCCGATTTTAAAGAAGTTTCAATGTTGAATTTAGATATGAAAATTGACGAGCCATATTGTTGACACTGGCGCCGATAAGAGGTGTTTTTTTGTCTCGTCCAATATGTATATTTGTTGTGGTTTATTTTGTGCTTCGTAAGAGCACCTGGTTATATATTGTATGGTAACTTCAAAGATTAATACTTATTGTAATACACAGATTTACAAAAAATGACAACTTGCTATAAGAAAGGGGCGCAGTTGAGATGTGTCCATTACGGGTCCATTACCCATAAAATTTTCTCCCGGCCACGCCGACTAATGCACTTCACACAGATTTACAAAAAGACATCTGGCGATAAATGTCCTAGAAAACAGCCCATGTCTGAAATACTTAGGGCCATAAATTAACACTTGCAATAATGCCTGGTTAATTTCCTCAGGCCGGCCGGCAGGTACTCCAATGATTCTGATCGCAGTACACATGTCAACATTTTCCTCTTAAAAATGTTCGCCAAAACTGAAGAGTTGTGTTATTTTAAAAGTGTCAATTTATGTCCACTTAGAATACGATTATAGTCCAGCGAAATTATCTCTATTTCTTTCTAAAACATCCAGGCTCTTAAATGTGATGAATGCAGTGCAATTAATTATATTTTGTCAAACGCCTCTTAAGTTTATACCACCACCCCACTCGGATGATTTTCTAAAATTTGTATGAACCAGTTCACAATTTCCCTAACAAAATGTATTCGATATCAAATCATACGTGCGTGTACAACTTGCACCCTAACAACAGGAAAAATACCGGTGGTGGAATAAGTTTTTTTCGATTTCCTGCGAAACATGAACAAATATATCATGAGTGGGTATTAAATTGTGGAAACAAAAAGTCAAACCATTTTTCGAAGAACAGCTTTAGGAACACATCTTCAAGAAGAAAATTATTAAATTGGAACGCTATAGGGCATAAAGTAATTGTTAATATGAACTCGTGTAAAAAATCTAAAGGTTTTTTTTTTTAATGGAGTCTTGTTTCTGTTGAAATTAAACACTTGGTTTCGCAATTGAACATACAATCCGACTAGTTTCGACTTTTACGTCATTAAAACAAAATGCGATTCTTTTCATAATTAACAACAGCGAGTGTTACAAAGAGTAAAAAAATTATATAAATGTAAGTACAAGCTTTAAAGATATAAAATAATTTTTCAATTCAATACTTTGATTTAAAATTATAATTTAATTGTGTATACCGGGTGCCTTACTGAAGCGTCTAAGTAATTTTTTGGCCTTCAATATTTGCATAAAAGATAATTTCATGGGTAGTTTTTAATACCAATTAAACTGATAATTGACCACATAATAATAGATGTGATAACAGGAAATCGATCATTAATGGGGTAGCTTGACATTACAACAATGTTTTGCATTGTCATGAAGTTAGGTTCGATAAGAGAAAAACGGCAATTTAAAAAAATAAAATTAGGAAAACATGATGGTCATGACATTATATCACTGTCATTAAGTTTTAATTTTTACAATTTCTCACTCTTGTAGCAAATCAAACTATACAACTTGTAATAAACCATAACTTTTTCTGTTCCTTATCATTATTTCATTTTCTAAATTATCTACCCAAATATACCGCAGGCTTGGATGAAATATCAAAAAACATTTTTTTCGTACCTGTTACCTTTTGGTAATTCATCTCGACATAACATTTGTTATCAACTGGTTATTGTCTCGTTAAATTACTAGGTAAGAAGGTACTCAAAAAACTATTTCTTTGTAATTAACCTCGATGGTGGTATTTTACTGGCGATAATAACTTTTATTTTTTAGTAGTATAATATTTACTATTATGGACATGGAAACAAGGCATGGAAACGTACTCATAACTCCCTCGGGAGACATGAGTTATATCTCCCAATGGAGTTATGAGGTCTGCTCCTGTTTACCTGACTAATAGTATGTACAATTTCCAAATTCTCCGCCCAAGATGATGGTTGAAGATAGACAATCTTGCGTTTGCTCACGACCAACATTATAGCGAGAAAGGAATTAACCTTTTCTCCCTGATTTGTTCACTTTTTTATTCACAATCGTACGTTTGTTGTTAAAGCATTAACGTCAAATCAAATCAAATTAAATAAACGTCAGTTCATGAAATGCGGGCGGTTTGATTTAAAACAAACTCATAGCAACCATGCAAATACATATTGCAGATTGATATACTGAATATTTTTACGAATTTCTAATATTTAACACCCGGTATGACAAATAAGATCCAATATTTTTATATCACTGTTTAAGTTGTAATAAAAAAAAAACAGGATATTAATGGAGGTTGTCAAAAAATGAATAAGACGCCTTAGCGCAAACATCAATGGCATTATATACAGGGTGTCTCAGACATGGCTCCCCAGGCCTATAACTTTCTTATTTTTATATTATATATTTTTAAATGGGAGCAAATTCTCTTTAAAATTATAAGAATAAAATTTTCAAAAATTTCTGCTCATATTTCGACAGTGATGTTCAACTTTTTTTTCAAATGGCACTGGACTTGTTTTTACATTAGAAAAAAATTGAGAAAAATGAGATTAAAGGTTGATTTTGAAATTGATTGTTTTTTTAGTTGGCTTTGAAATATTTGATTTACAGAATGACATATGTGACAATTATTCTTTTCAAAACTTGTTGCACCTTGTCTAAAGTTATAAGAAAAATGAATTACAGAAACCCTCATAAACTTGACATGATCCTTCTTTATGGTTTGTGCAAGAAGAATGCGAGAAAAGCTGCAAGGTTGTATGCACGAAGATATCCGGAAAGACCACATCCGGATCATAAAACAATTATTAATTTGGCGAAGAATCTTTCTGCGCATGGCTCATTCAAAAAGAACAAAAAAGTTCCAGATGTAATAAAACGAACCGCTCCCGATGATGCTCATGCAGAAGCAGTTTTGGGGTACGTTCAATTATACCCTAATACCTCGCTCAGGACTGTTGCATCTCAATGTGACATATCAAAATGTTCGGTGAGTAGGATACTAAAGAGGAATTTATACCGGCCTTTCAAATTTATTCGGGTACAAGTACTGCATCCAGAGGATAATGACCGTTGAATGGAATTTATTAGTTGGATAACATTCTAAGTAGGATATTATGGACGGACGAAAGTAAATTTCATAATAATGCTGTGGTGACTACTCAGAATTCTAGATATTGGTCAACTGAGCAGCCGTACTGGATGAAGCATCGAAATTTTCAAAACGTATGGGGGATTAACGTTTGGTGTGGCATAATAGGAGGAAACTTAATAGGGCCATATTTCTACGAAGGTACTTTGACAGGTAATCGTTACTTATCATTTCTTCAAAATACTTTTCCACGACTCTTAGAAAACGTACTGCTTAATACAAGAATAAATATGATATTACAACAAGATGGTGCTCCAGCTCACAATAGCCTAATAGTTCGAGATCATTTCGGAACATATGGACTGCAATAGGTGATTGTTATTTGTTGAAACCTGACCCACTGGTTCGAGTATTTGGAGAAAAACATTTTATTATCCTTTTTTGTAGCCCAAAATGGAATGCATTATAAGATTCTAATTAAATAAAATAGTAATTCATAGAATCAGAGCTTATTTTATTTTAATTATACTTTTTGTTCGGCCCTGTAATTTTAAAAACATTCTTACACTGGTGAATACTACTCGAAAAAACATTTAATTTAAGGGATCACAAAAGGGGTGATGCCATTTGAAATTTTGGGGTTAGGGTGAATGGGGCCCAAGGGGTCACTCACCCCATAACCAAAATATAGTGGTTCTAGTTCCCCCTACCTGTATAACATTTGTACCAAATTGCGCTTTTGGTTTTCAAATTAACACCCTGTATATATATATATATATATATAGTAACAAATTTTTTCGAGGAAAAGTCCTCGTATCAGGGAATCCGACCAAAAAGGGTGTTAATAAGTCATCTATTTATCATATACCGAGCTAAATAGATGACTTATTAACACCCTTTTTGGTCGGATTCCCTGATACGAGGACTTTTCTTCGAAAAAATTTGTTACTATTCCCAACAAGTACGACCGTTACTTCCCTCCAGCATCTATATATATATATATATATATATATATATATATATATATATATATATATACAGAGTGACCCATTTGAAAGCGGGCCACCCTCATAATTTTTTTATTTATGGAGCGATTTTGACGAATTTTTTTTTTTATGTGGAGGTGGGAAATGTGTATTTTGGAGCCAAGCGGCGTCCAGTTTTTTTTTAAACCAAAGCCTACAAGATAACATTTAGAGTTGTAAAATCCATAATCCATATTAGCGATTTTTTTATTAAAAATCCGCGTACGCCACTGGAATTGGCGTCCTCTGAAATAGATCTGTACCAAGTTTCATGAAAAAATATTCAACATTAACGATTCTATGACTAAATTACTGACGAGTTGTTTATTATGCATTAAGAAGCTTTTTATCCAGTAACCCATGCGATAACAAATGAATTTCAACGATTATTTTATGTAATAACAACATTTAATAAACAGTATTTTACAGACATTCTTCTAAAATAATATTAAATTAACACATAAATTAATTTTAAATTCTGGATTTTTCAACTAAATCTCCATTTATTTGAATGCATTTATCATATCGTCTTTTAATATTTGCCATAACATTAGACAATTGATGTGGTGTAATTTCAGCGCATGCCTGCCTTATTCTTTCGCGCAGTTCTTCTGCGTTGGTTGGACGAGTATTGTAGACTTTTTCTTTAATAAACCCCCATAGAAAAAAATCTAGGGGAGTTAAGTCAGGAGACCTGGGAGGAAACTGCATTAACCTACTATTTCGCCCTATCCACCGATTAGGAACATTTTCCTCCAGCCACGCTCTCACAGTCCTGGCATTGTGGATACTTCTGCAAGTGGAAGTTCATCAACAGCATCCGAAAATCCATTGTTTAAAAAATTTAAAAAACTTAGGCTATTCAAATTGCCTTCAAAAAGGAAGGGGCCAATTATTCTGGTATTTAATATACCGCACCATACGTTTACCTTCTGTGAATATTGTCGCCTACAGTTTATTACCCATTCGGGATTTTTTTGTGCCCACTGTCTCGTGTTCTGTGAATTTACCGTCCCATTGGTTGTAAATGTTGCCTCGTCACTAAACAAAATTCTTTTTTGAAAATTTATGTCATTAAGGAATTCTCCTTGGTACCATAAGCAATATTCCATTCGCTTATCATTATCACCTTCATCTAAGGTGTGGAGAAATATTACTGTACTTTTTAAGGTTTCTTCTTATTGTTTCCCGTGTTAACTGGAGGTCCAAACTTGCAATTCTCAAACTTTTTTTCGGATTTTCGATGAAATAATTTCGAATTCGTTCATTGCTTTTTCGTGGCCGTTGTACTACATTAATATTTTTTTAAATGTGCTGAGATACAGCTCCGTAATCGTTAAAAATATTGCACACTCGCACAACGGTAGACTTGCTAATATTTTGAAGTTCTGGATGAAATTCGAGATACTTCCCTTCCAGACCTGTCTCTGTCACCACGAAGTTTTACTATTTCAATCTTATGTTGTACCGTTAAATTATGAGCCATACTTATTGACAGTGTACTTACGGAACAGTACGTAAATTTCACTACTTAACTGACATTTTCGTCTTTTATTTCATCTGTGACTTTAGTAATTGCAAAGCCTACTATTATGAATTGTTTATCCGTGTGTAGCTGTATTCTTAATGCATAATAAACAACTTGTCAGTAATTTAGTCATAGAATCGTTAATATTGAATATTTTTTCATGAAACTTGGTACAGATCTATTTCAGAGGACGCCAATTCCAGTGGCGTACGCGGATTTTTAATAAAAAAATCGCTAATATGGATTATGGATTTTACGGCTCTGAATATTATCTTGTAGGCTTTGCTTTTTAAAAAAACTGGACGCCGCTTGGCTCCAAAATACACCTTTCCCCCCTCGACATTAAAAAAAAAATTCGTCAAAATCGCTCCAAAAATAAAAAAATTATGAGGGTGGCCCGCTTTCAAATGGGTCACTCTGTATATAAGTTACCTGTAGTCCACAATAGACATGTTAGGTATTAATTGAATTTATTGTTAATATATTTATATTTAGAATTAATGCGCAGTTATCGCCAGATGTTATAATGCTTAGTTTATAATTTTATTTAATATAAATAGTAAGAGTAAATATTATTCCACACATTCTATAATTATAATTCATGCCGTAAAGTTAATGCTGTAATTAATGTACAAGAATCGATGTAAAATATTATTTAATAATTAAATATTTTCGTGTAGAATTAAAATAAAGTTTTTAAAAACCCTAAAGTGCTCTCCGAAAATATAATTGGCGCAGTCAGTAGGATTGTTCCAGAGGTACATTGAATGCATATCAGTGGCCATTCCTTTCAACGATTTACTGGAAACACCTAATCATCTTCCACGTCGCTTCCGATTCGCAGAGTTCTCCAAACTTCGAGAAACCAGCTCCAAGGACAGCAGCACGCAGAGGATAACATCACCCGCTTCATAATCTCCCTGGAGGAACACCAAGGACCCAATGGGCAGTGTGATTTTTTTGTGGTATTATTTTTTAGAGGCTTTTCTTTTTCTTTTATTACGCGATTAATTTATGTATGAAAATAAAACGGATTCTGATTTAGACTCTCCACCTAAAAATAATTCTCCTTTCCGTTCGCGTTCCCCTGTTCAATTTATAGTTGACGAGTTATTAGATATAACCATGGAAAACGTAGATTATCAACTTCTAAAATTAAACGTAGATACTATTCCTTTGTTTGATGGAAATAATGAGTTGACGGAAATTTTTATTTCACGTTGTGAGGCTGTGTTAGGTCAGTTCAGAGCTTTAAATAATGACAGAATAGATAATTATTTAATAAATGCAATTATTGGCAAATTAAGAGATAAAGCTTTGATTGCTATAGGTTCGAGAATAGAATTAAATGCTGGCCGCAAATTAGAGATCATATTAGACAACGGTTCGGTGATTATTATGATTGGTTCAACAACTTATTAATTTGAAACCTGTAAAATGAAAGTTTTCTAGATTTTGGTGAAAAGTTACAGATTTTGCGTAGTAAACTTTTGAGTAAAATTAATTCTTTATCTGCAGCAGAAATGTCTGATGCCGCTAAACGTATACACCAACGCAGTTATGATGAGCTAGCACTAAAAACTTATCTGCGTGGGTTAAAAAGAAATATGCAAAGTATTGAGCGCTTACGTGAACCTGGCACACTCGAAAAAGCGATAAATTATGTTATTGAAGAAAATAACTTCCAGAGTACATTTGATGTACCAAATAATGCTAATTTTAATTTAAATAATAAAAATCAAAATCCATTTTTTAATTCGATTTTTTCTAATCGTCAATTCCTAGTCAACCTATTAATTTGCAATTTCGGCAACAGAATCCCCGTCAATTTCCAACTAACAGGCAGGTATTTGGGAGACCTCCAAATCAATTTAATCAGTTTAATAACAGGCCTTTTAATAATAATAATAATTACCAAATAAGCGACCTCGTTATAATAATTATAATAATAATAACTCAAATCAAAATTCAAATTATAATAATCGAAATAATTTTAATCTAAATTATAATAGAAATTTTAATCAGTTGCCTCAATAAAGTGCGGTTCCATTACCAAACCCCACGCCAATGTCAATCTCAACAACGCATAATACAAGGCCAATGTTATATAATCTTGACGAGTCAGGATCGCCAAGTAATACAAATGATAATAATAATATTAATGATAACGATAGAGGAACTTTTTTAGATTAAATGGCCTCGTGAAAACATCAGTTAATTTCTTAGGAATAATAAATAATACTAGTAGTTTACCATTTATCGTAGATCCTAAAACTAAATTAAAAATTATAATGGATTCGGGAAGTACCCGTCCTCGTTTCGCGAGAAAATTAAATAAAAACTTAATTAAAATTGATCCATTTGAAGTCACCAGTGCATATGGTACTTCTCGCGGAATGCATAGTATTGATATTTCACTTCAAGATTTATTTAAAGATAAATTAGCATCGAAATTGAAATGCTGTATTTGATTTTCATTCGCCTTTTGACATTCTTTTAGGTGTAGATAATATGAATAAAATTAAAGCTTGTGTGAATTTTGAAAGAAATTCAATAGTAACCCCTAATAATGAATTCCCACTTAAAATTCGTGAGGACTTAAATATGTTAAATATAAATAATAATAATAATAATAATAGAAATGAAATAAATAATAATAATAATAATAATAATAGAAATGAAATAAATAATAATAATAATAATAAGTATAATAATTTTAATATGTTTAATACAAATAAACTTAAATTTGATTTTTCTAAGATCCGGATGGATCATATGAATGATGAAGAAAAAACAGTTATAAAGAACTTAATTTTAAAATATTTAGATATTTTTCATTTAAAAGAAAATAATTTAACATTCACTAATAAAATAAAGCATAGGATAATTACAACTGATGAGATTCCAGTTTTTACCAAAACATATCGATACCCAGAAGTGCATAAAAATGAGGTAAACCACCAAATTAATGAAATGTTAGAGCAAAATATAATAAGACCATCCTTTAGTCCATGGTCTTCTCCCATTTGGATAGTCCCGAAAAAATTAGACGCATCAGGCCAGAGGAAATGGCCTGTCGTCTTTGACTGTCAAAAACTAAACGATAAAACTGTTGGTGATCGTTACCCACTTCCCAATATCATTGACCTTTTAGATAAATTAGGCAAAGCTCAGTACTTTACGACATTAGATTTAGCTTCGGGATTTCATCAAATTGAAATTGACGACCGCGATATCCCCAAAACAGCATTTAATACCGAATATGGACATTATGAATTCTTGAGAATGCCGTTTGGACTTAAAAACGCACCCGCTACTTTCCAACGAGTTATGGACAATATTTTACGGGGCATTCAGAATGACTATTGTTTAGTTTACATGGACGATATAATTATTTTTTCAACCAGCTTACAAGAACACATAATTAGACTAACGGAAGTATTCAAAAGATTAAGAGAATCCACTTTTAAAATTCAATTGGACAAATCAGAATTTTTGCGCAAAGAAGTATGCTATTTAGGACATTTATTTAGGACATGTAGTTACACCTGACGGAGTTAAACCAAACCCAGACAAAATTCAAGCCATCCAAAATTATCCCATCCCGAAAACAACCAATCAAATTAAAGGATTCTTAGGACTGTTAGGATATTACAGGAAATTCATAAAAACCTTTGCGGACTTGACTAAACCTATGACAAACTGTTTGAAGAAAAATGCTGTTATTAATATTGAAGATTTAGAATATAAAAATTGTTTTTACTTGTGTAAAAATGTTCTAATAAATCATCCCCTTTTACAATATCCGGACTTTTCAAAACTATTTATATTAACCACAGATGCCAGTAATCAGGTTCTTGGTGCTGTATTATCGCAGGGTAAAATCGGTTCAGATTTACCTATTGCATATGCCAGTCGGACATTGAATGACTCTGAAACTCGTTTTCGACAATAAAAAAGAGCTACTTGCCATAGTTTGGGCTGTTAAATATTTTCGCCCTTATTTATTCGGACGCACCTTCCAGATAGTCACTGACCACAGGCCTCTCCAATGGTTGATGTCAATCAAAGAGCCAAATTCTAAATTAGTGAGATGGCGCTTAAAACTTTTGGAATATGATTACACAATTATTTATAAAAAGGGAATTTGAAATAAAAATGCAGATGCTCTGTCTAGAATAGAACTGAATATTAATGAGGAATATGCACAAAATTTAGAAGGTTATTTAAAGGACTTTGATGATCAATCATCTATGATAGCAGAACCCGTGGAAAATACTCATGTAAATGATATTGTAAATGATGGTGCGACTATTCACTCTAGTTTAGAGCACCCTATTGTGGAAATACCTATTTCTGATAAACCCGTTAATATCGGTGATAATCAGATAATAATTAGAGAAGTGGAACATTCTCCTTCTAAAATTAAAATTAGTAACTTGTTTAATAAAAAGAAAATGCGGATTAATGTCCAGTTTTCCAAATTAAATTTTAATCAAGAAGTAGTCGATTTTATTAAAGAATATATAGTCCCCAATGTTAATTACTATCTTTATTTTGAAAATCAAGTTAATGAAAAATTTAGTAGTGTTCTCCAAGAATATTTTAAGAACTCTAATATTAAAATGACTAAATGCACTCAATTCGTGACTGATATTGAAAATAATAATGATGTCTTAGAAATAATACAAAATTATCATGAGGGTAAAACTAATCATCGAGGTATAGATGAAACAGAAGCAAAATTAAAACGTACGTACTTTTGGCCCAATATGAGGAAAACCATTCAAGAGTATATAAATAATTGTGAAGTCTGCCTTGTTTCTAAATATGAACGTAAACCATTAAAATTAAAATTTAATAACACCCCCACAGCAATGAGACCTTTTGAAATAATTCATATAGATTGTATCGCTTTAGAAAATGCACAATTTCTTACCATAATAGATTCCTTTTCAAAATATACTCAGTTATATAAATTAAATTCTTACCAAGCTATCGAAATAGCAAACAACCTAATTAAATTCTTTTGCCACCATGGAATCCCAAATTTAATTATATCAGACAATCATTTAGAATTCAAAAATATGGTAATTAAAGAACTTTTAGATGTACATAAAATTAAATTAATTTCATTAGCTCACAACATCCCGAATCTAACGGAATTATAGAGTTAATTCAACAATCATTGAACATATAAGATTATTAAATAATCAGGATATATTTAAACGAGAGTCAATTGAAACAAAAATTATTTACGCTATCCTAGCTTATAATAATTCTATACATTCCACTACCAAATTATAACCTTCCGAAATTATTTCCGGACATATTGATAATAAATCTTTATTAGATATTGACTTAGAAAGTATTCTCACAAATAATTACGTTCAAATGCACAAAAGTAAAGTGAAATTACTATATCAGAAAATTAACGAAACTATAGATGTAAATAAAACTAATGCTATTGAAAAGCGTAATGTGACCCGGGAAGAAGCTCCCCAAATTCCAGAGGATGTATTTATTCAAAACAAGCAGAAGCAATCTAAAACAAAAAATAAATATAAAAAAGAAAAAGATAAGAAAGTAAACTTTAACCGTAAAACGGCAGAAATAGAAACTAGACATCATAATCAATTAAGTAAAAGAAAGTTAAGAAATCAAATTTTGAAGGTATTCCAACTTTTGAGAATTTTATTAATTGTTTAAATACTAAAAGAAATATTGTAAATAAGAATGTAATAGAAATAGAAGATGATTTATTTCATGCTCCATTGAACTTCTCACTTGCTCACTGTGTGAGTCAAGACCTTAAAATGGGTGCAGGTATAGCAAAAGATTTTAAATTCAGATTTGGTAGAATTAGAGATTTAAGTAAGCAAAATCCACAATTATATTCCTTATGTCATTTAAAAGAAGATGACAGATATATAATATATCTAATAACAAAAAGATATTATGATGACAAACCCACGTTAGAATGTTTGTTTAAAACATTAATTAATTTGAAACAGTTCTGCTTAGATAAACAAATTACTAAATTAGCAATCCATAAAATAGGCTGTGGCCTTGATAAATTAGAATACGAAACGGTAAAACCAATGATACATTATATTTTTTTTAAAATTTCAATTTACAAATAAATATTTACCTTGGTAAAACTGAATTAGACGATTCAATACCAGGTCCTTCAACAACTTCTGATAATCTAGTTCAACAGAGGAAATCATTTTTTGAAAATTATTTCCAAAAATAATAATTCAAATTAAGTAATTAAATTTAATTAATTTCAGGTTGTTCTTCATCACTTTGGAGATTAAAAATATTACAGAAAATATAGGATTGCTACCTGTTAATTTGGGTACAGCTAAACTAGAAAAAAGTGAACATACTTTGATGCATCACTATAATCTCGAGCCCCTTAATAATGAATTTAGAAAATTGGAGTATCAATACGAATTCCTGAGGAATACCATGATTAATATATTTAAATTTAAGAATGAATTTCAAAATTATGACAAATTGGTAAATTATTCTAGAAATGATATAATTGACAAAATTAAGATTATTCAACTGAATGTTAAACCAAAGAGAGTAAAAAGAGGTTTAATAGATGGACTAGGCACAATAATTAAATCAATTAGCGGAAATATGCCCGTGATGAAAAAAGAGTTAATACAATCTTAAAACATTTAGGAAAAAATCAGAACAACCTTCAAAATCCAATAAAATTTGGCTATAGTATTAATACTAAACTTATTAAAAACTTTAATGACACCATCAAGGATATTACGCATAATCAAAACATACCACAATCTAGAATTATGCAATTTCATGCAATTTATAAAGAAGAAATTGATCACCAACATGTTTTATCCACGAAAGATCTGTACAATCAGTTTATCTTACTGTTTGGTACAATTAGAAGTATTCTTCAAAAAATTATAAATTCTTTAACGTTCTACTCACTATCAAGAAGAACTACCTTTTGAAATAAAATTAGAGAATATTTTGAACTTTCAATCCGTTATGAACTGATTGTTCTATTTCCGTAATATATACCGTATGTTTTTTTTTTATCGTGGGCCATAGGATTTTACATGCTAAAAATTATATCTCGTGTAAATGTATATTTTATCATATAATTTTGAAGCAAATTTTAGTTGATAATATAAATCAATTATTTTTCTACATGATGCGCTTAATTAGAATCATTTAAACATGTTCATTAAAAAGTGATTTTGCTCGGAACCGAACGATCGAGATACGCTGCAGAAAAGTTGTCAACTAAAAATTTCCCTAAAATAAAAATTCCCTGACTTCTTGTAGAAAAATATAACTATTTTCCTGATGAATAAACCTCTTATAAATGCCGTTACAAATTCCACCCGTTATTCAATAGTATAAATGGACATTTTCAAGAATAAAGTCCGTTTGATTACTTGCCTCACTTATCAATCTGACATTTCGTAAATTTAAGGTACTTTGATTATTCTTGCTCAGTTATTTATATTAAATAATTTCATTTTTAATGGAATAAAACATGTTTAAGTTATTCTAATGCAGCGCATCATGTAGAAAAATAATAATAATTGATTTATTACTAATTTAAATTTCCTTCCAAATTTTATGATAAAATATACATTAACATAAGGTATAATTTTTAGCATGTAAAATCCTATGGCCCGCGATAAAAAAACATACTGTATATACATGCTGTTGCGTTAATTAATAATAAATAAATAAATAAAATAATTGTAAAATGACCGAGAAAATTAGTGATCAACCCTGGGCGTTTTTTTAAATAACCGCTGTCTCTACCCAGGACGGACGATGTTCAAACACTTATAACACTGGGCAACAAAAAACAAATATATTTCCTGTTGCATGAGATTTCTGAACTGTTTCTGAGTATTTTGGCAATGCTGATTTCAAATCTAAAATCACTTTTCTTCTACAAGCTACGGTTTTCATGCAATTTGACATTTTTGATTTGTCATTATTTCTGTAGTTAGGTGGTGAATTTATTTAATTGCTCGCCATTGAATAAAGCCAGAATGATGGGGCTGGCCTACTTTATGATCCAAATATTTCACAAATAACCTCCCGTTTTTCGTTTTATTTTTATAGTTTGCACAGATGCCCAATCACGTGATTTCGGCCAATTTGGACATCTAAAACATTCGCCTCATTTTTCTGTTTTCTTAAAATTTAGTTTGCCATTATTTTGTAGCAAGAAACCTCACGAATAACCTGCTGTTTTCCTTTTGTTGATATGTGCCGAGCAAGCGTTTTTGGGCGCATCATTATTTGCCGCTTAAATATCCCTGAATTAGCCACCTTCTTCGCCCCGAAAACACACATTTCTTCACGAACGCGCCGAAAGAAAATCATTCATTAGACGTGTGACTTGCGTGTAAACTACGAGCTTCTGGTTACGGGAAAGTTGTTGTCTTTCCGCGAACTGGGGTGCAACATGAGTATCAAGGTCCATTTCTTGAACAGTGGAATTCCCAGAAAACTTTGTGGCTGTTAGTTACGAATAAGGTGAATTCTTATTAAGCTCTATTAACTGCCACGAGACAGGAATATAATGGCGGACTACTGCTGGAGTATAAAATGAGATTGCCCTGAGCAAGTGCACAAATGCAAGACCTACAAGCGTAAATTTTTGCCGGAATAGACTACTCTCTTCGCCGATTTAACCACGGTATATCATATGTTAGTGGTTTAATGTATTACATACCTAGATTTAGAAAGATGCTGATACTAAAAAACAAAACAAAAATCGAAACGCAGATGGTGCAGAAAAACAAAATTACAATGTTAGGATAATAATTTTTAATTAACACTTATTTTATGGGATTCAAACTAATGGCGATTTGCCTCTATCCAATCCAACATACTTGTGATTCTGACATAAACATCAGGTCTTCCTTTACCACAAGGAACTCCCCAGGATACAATACCTATTAGTTTTCCATCTGAATCGACCAATGGGCCGCCAAAATCACCATGGCAAGCACCTTCGTCAACTTTGGTCAATGTGCACAGCTGGTGATCAAAAATTAAAAACTCGGTCATTTTTTGTTTGCAACTTTCCTGATCAATGGTTTTCAATTTTATGAACTGGAGAATATCTGGAAAACTTCCCGAAACAGTGGTATCACCCCATCCACTTAGAGTACACTCCTCGTCGGGGAGTATTTCGATCTCACGTAGTTCAATCGGTTGCACCTTTTCATTGAACTCTATCGGCTTGTCAAGTTTCAAAATGGCAATATCGTTATATCTAAAGAATGCATCATACAATTCATGTTTGACAAACGATTTTACTTTGTGAACAACTCCTCCTGCTCCATGCACTTTTGTTGTTCCCACGACCACATCCAAACTAGGTTGCCTGAAAACATTATATTTAGTACATGGGTATAAATGAAACCATATTTTATTGGCATTATGCAAGGTCTAAAAAACGGGAAGTTTTAAGAACGACATAATTGTGGAAATAATTACAAGTGAAAACAGATTATTACAGTTACAAGGATTATTTCTTAACAAATTAGGCTAGGTAATTGTTAGACTGGTTAAAAATCTGCATAATTCGAATGAAATTGAATAATGAATATTTCTTTTCTTCTCGGCTTATTTATAGGAGCCCTTCTCTTTAGGTCATCTAGTGTGAGTGAATGTGCACGTTTATTTCGCTCCGTATTATCTGCAAGATACAGTGGTAAATGTTAACTGTTATTTAGTCAGATGTGCATCATTAAACGCAGACTAAAAATTGCTATTCGATGGTATAAATTAAATTACTATTCAACAACACTAAAAGGCAGAAAACCTCCCGCAAGTGCACTGCTCTAATATTATAGGGACCCGCTGTTATTTCACTTTTTGCGCTAGAGATAATCTTATCTGTTTGCATTGATACCATCCATTTCACCACTATACACAGTTTATTAGTTTATTTAAAATTGTTTTCTCCTCTGTACTCTCTGCCTTTATCCCTGCCGTTGCCGTTGCAGTGATTATTTCTTGTATTTGTTAATTTTGAAGTCGCCGCTACGGGCACAGCTGGCGTGAAGTGTGTGCCTCCTTGTTAGATATCCTTTGCTTAATCTGTACTTAAAATTTAAACTTTCATTAATAATGGATAAAAATATTTGCAATAAATGTAAAAAGTCAGTTGTGAATTCGAAAATTAAATGTATGTAATGCAATTAAAAATATCACGTAAATTGCTCTGTGAAAATAAAGAAGGCGGTATTTTTAAATGATGATGAGTTCTACTGCTGCAGCGAGAACCCACTACCCACATCGCCGAATGTCGATCCTAATTCGCTGAATTCTTCCTTCATGTTAGCGGAAATCAAAAACTCTATATCTACTTT
The DNA here is from genome assembly GCA_910593695.2 of Ocypus olens. Lineage (NCBI taxonomy): Eukaryota > Metazoa > Arthropoda > Insecta > Coleoptera > Staphylinidae > Ocypus > Ocypus olens. The sequence goes on along the minus strand of OU343050.1, from coordinate 27,393,814 downwards.
GCTTGTCGAATTTGAGCGCCAGCGCGCCGACTTAACTGAGATAAACACTACCATAGAAACTATTGAAGTTCTAAAATTGTAAAATTAGCAACTAAATTCTACAGTATCGTCCCTTGAGAGTAGAATTGAGATATTAGAGAATAATATTCCAAAAGACAATAGTTCTCTTTTAAATGAATTGGCTCAACGTCGCGCACATGAGACAAATTTAATCATACACGGACTACCTGAGTCGGAAACATCGGATATCGAGATAAGAAAACTTGAGGATTATAACACCGTGAAAACCATGTTAAAACCCATCAACGGTAATTTAAAAATAAACTCGGTGGTACGTCTGGGTCGCATTATATGTTAAGGAAATTATGGAAAGCAGGAATAAACTTCCACCTCAAGTTAAAATTCATCCAGATAAAACACCACTACAAAGAGAAGAATTTAAGGAAATTTTGCAAGCGCTCAAGACGAGGCAGGATAATGGTGAACTAAACTTAACTATAAAGTATATAAATTCTCAACCCAAAATTGCAAAAGTACCGCAGGAAAACTAGAGAACGCCCAACAGACCTCAATAACTAAATATAAATTAAATTGTTATTATCAGAATACAAACAGCATACGGAACAAATTACATGACGTATACCGGGTGTGGCACTTAAGACGCCTCGGACCATAGCTCCTTTACGATAAAAGCTATCGAAAAAAATCTAAGAACAAAGTGGTGCATAGTTACCGTCGCTATGTTTCAAAAATATTTCTAATCATCAGTGGCGTGCCGTACTCCAGTGGCGTACCAAACTTATGTTTTTTTTAAATGGAATGCCCTATTTTTTATTGCAGATTTGGAAAGTGCTCGACGAGTACTTATTTTTTTATTTAACATGTTATACCCTTCACTTTAGCGGTTTCGCTGTTATAACCCCTTCTTTCAAAATTGCGCCCCATTTTTGAGATTTTTTTGTAGAGAAACTAATTGACGCCGGCGCCTAAATTTTGAATTGAGGTACAGGTTAAGACCTCGTATACCTTCACATAATTTTTTTTCGGGTAATTTATGGAAAAAAATAATTTTTGATTGATCTTCGCATGTTGTCATTTTTTCCGAAAATTTCAAATAGCACCCCCCTAAAAAAGTTACGGCGTTGTACAGCCAAAACTCTAAATTTTTCATTGGTGTGAAAAAAATTACACATTGCATAACAAAATTTCGGAGAAAAAAGGAATTTCATCGCAAATGTCGGAAAACGTTTTCCGTTCCCAAGTGTGCCATGAGAAAACAAAAGATTGGTAATTGTCAAAGTAAATTATTAGACGTCAGTAGCAGCCATAAGTCATTTTTGATAAACGTTCTAAAAATGTTCCGAACTCAAGAGGAAATGGTTGACATGATATTTATTCTTGGAGGATGTAACAAGAATTTTTTCTTGGCATCACGAGTGTACGCTGCGAGATATCCGCACAGGGCACATCCAAATGAACGTGCGTTTCAAAAAATGTTGGAGAGATTTACTACTACGGGAAGTGTGAAACGGCCAAGGAGAGTTAGAAAGAAGGCATTTATTACCGAAAATAATGAACTGCAGGTTCTGGAGGCAGTTATTGAAGATCCTCATACCAGTATCCGTGATATTAGTAGGAATCACGATATTTCAACGCGATCCGTACATCGTGTTCTTAAAAAGTACAAATTCCGTCCATTTAAGATTCAACTGCACCAAGAATTGCAACCTCAAGATTTTCATGCGAGGCAAGATTTCTGCATGTGGGCTATCAACAAAATTGCGCATTTCTTATGCGCGTATTATTTTCTGATGAAGCAACGTTCCATAGAAATGGGCATGTCAATCGCCACAACTACCATTATTACGCCGATGAAAACCCACAAGCCATGCGAATGATAAACCACCAGCAAAGATGGTCGCTGAATGTTTGGGGAGGCATACTTGGAGAACACCTTTTGGGTCCTTATTTCATCGAGGGGCACCTGAACGGCAACAGTTATTTGAGGTTCCTTCGCGACGACTTGGATGATCTCTTGGAAAATGTCCCTCTAGCCGCTCTTCGACAGATAGTTTTCTAGCACGATGGAGCTCCTGCACATAATAGCTGTGTCTTTCGGGAATTTCTCGATGAAACGTTTCCGGACTCCTGGATTGGTCGTGGGGGTCCTGTGAGGTGGCCGCCAAGATCACCAGACCTCACTCCCCTTGACTTCTTCCTTTGGGGCCATATCAAAGACGAGGTTTACAGGACGGTACCAACTACTGTCGAGGATATGAGGGAGAGAATCCGCGCGGCTTTCCGCGGTATATCACCAGAAGTCCTTAGGGCAGTGTCTAGAGCCTGTGAGTCGAAGTCGCGGTTATGCCTCCAGCAGGAAGGTCGTCATTTCGAACATTCAGTTTAAGTTGTTAAATTTTCTTTATCTGCATTTTTCATATCATGTTGAATAAATAGGTACATACTATTATGTTGACCGTATTTGTGTATTTGTTTTCTCATGGCACACTTGGGAACGGAAAACGTTTCCCGACATTTGCGATGAAATTCCTTTTTTCTCCGAAATTTTGTTATGCAATGTGTAATTTTTTTTACACCAATGAAAAATTTTGAGTTTTGGCTGTACAACGCCGTAATTTTTTTAGGGGGGTGCCATTTGAAATTTTCGGAAAAAATGACAACATGCGAAGATCAATCAAAAATTATTTTTTTTCCATAAATTACCCGAAAAAAAATTATGTGAAGGTACACGAGGTCTTAACCTGTACCTCAATTCAAAAATTAGGCGCCGGCGTCAATTAGTTTCTCTACAAAAAAATCTCAAAAATGGGGCGCAATTTTGAAAGAAGGGGTTATAACAGCGAAACCGCTAAAGTGAAGGGTATAACATGTTAGATAAAAAATAAGTACTCGTCGAGCACTTTCCAAATCTGCAATAAAAAATAGGGCATTCCATTTAAAAAAACATAAGTTTGGTACGCCACTGGAGTACGGCACGCCACTGATGATTAGAAATATTTTTGAAACATAGCGACGGTAACAATGCACCACTTTGTTCTTAGATTTTTGTCGATAGCTTTTATCGTAAAGGAGCTATGGTCCGAGGCGTCTTAAGTGCCACACCCGGTATAATAACACTGCTTGCAACTACTATGACATAATATTTTTAACAGAGACGTGGTTAGATAGTTCTTTTAATGACATTGAAATTATGACACAAAATTACAATATATTTCGTCATAATAGAGCACAACGAATTGGAGGTGGTGTACTAATAGGAGTAAGAAATACATTTATTTCCAGAAGGCTAACTCTTAATTTTCCGGCAGAACTTCCTATAGAGTGTGTGGCCGTGGAACTTATCAGCGATAATTCTCCAGTTACTTTGCTATGTACCTATATTCCGCCTAATCTTAGCTCTGATGTATATGAGGCGGTGTTTAATGTATTAACCACTCAAATCGATATGTCAAATCCTACTATTCTTTTGGCAGATTTCAACATCCCCGAATATACCCAAAATAAAGTTGGATTCTCTATAAACAAACTGGGGGCATTAAATAACTTTCTTAGCTTCTGCAATATGTGCCAACACAACTACGTCAGAAATGAAAACGGTGTAATCTTAGACTTAATTATAACCTCATCAGACATTGAATGTGTTGCTAATAAAGAAATTGAGCCTCTTGTCAAGGAAGATGTACATCATCCAGCATTATCTTGTGAATTTGTGCTAATTTCATGTCTCACGCCAAATTTTAAAGGTGATAACTCAGGATTCTATAATTTTAAAAGAGCTAACTTTCCATTACTTTACACACATCTACAACACATCGACTGGGGTGAATTATTCGCAACCTCTACTGTAGATATCGCCTGCAGCCTACTCTATCAGCTATATACTCTATATGAAGGATTCGATCTTTACGTACCAAAATTTAAAAATAAGAAAAAATTCAGAAACTGTCCATCTTATTTTGATAAAACAATAACTATAGCCTTAAAAGAAAAAAATAACCTGAGAAGAATATATCTTAAAACCAAAACCACAGTGAATAACAATAAACTTAATCTCTCTAGAAGTAAATTGAAATGTGCAATTAAACAGGCTAAAAGAAACTGCGTCAGGCGAGCAGAGGAACAATTAAATTCTGATCCGACTAAATTTTGGTCACACATAAATTCATTAAAAGGAAGCTCAAGAATTCCAGGAACAGTAAACTATTTAGGCAATCAATACACAGATGCCAGTAACATAGTAAACTGCTTCGCTGATGTATTTAATTCTGTTCACACGAGTGAGGAAGACGCTGAAACTATATTGAAACACTCCATGAATCACCTAGGAGACTTTAGAGTTTCTGAAAATTCAGTTTTTCACCATTTATAGAAATTATGTGCTAAGTTTACTATGGGATTGAACCAAATTCCGTCATTTTTAATGAAAACTGTGCAAGTGTTTTATTTCCACCAATTACACATATTTTTAATTTAATATTAAAATATGGAAAGTTTCCCAACATCTGGAAAAATGTTCATGTATGCCCCATCTTCAAGAATGGTGATAAGAGTGAGGCAGTGAATTATCAACCAATTGCGTTAGTCAGCATTTTCTCAAAGGTACTTGAGTCCATATTGAGTGAACAAATAACGCATTAAGTGCGCACGCAAATTGTTACTCAACAACACGGTTTTGTTTCGCTCAAATCAACCATGTCTAACCTGTTAAATTTCACCCAATATGTATCCGCCTCCTTAGATGAAAGATGTCAGGTGGATGTAATATACACGGACTTTAGAAAGGCCTTTGATACAGTATCGCATAACATCCTCATTAACAAATTAAAAACTTATAACATTCCTTTTAATGTTATAAACGTATTCAATCATACCTAACAAATCGGCTTCATTTCGTACAATATCAGGATTCTACCTCCAAGTCTTACACACCAAATAAGGGGATCCCGCAAGGCTCCAGTCTTGGTCCGCTGCTTTTTATACTATTTATAAATGACAGTAAAGTATGTTCATTAAAAAAAAACCTCAAGTGTGCCATGATTTTTTAATTTTAAAAATTTAAGTTGGTTACACATATTGAGGTTATGTTACTTCTCAAAATTAAACAAACTGTAGTCAATTTATAGATACTAAATTTTTCACTATAAAATTATATTAAATGTTGTATATGCCTTCCTTCTTCTTGAACACAAGCCTGAACTCTTCGTCGCACACCCTCCATTACGCTCCGCAACAACACAGGATTATTGTTAATTTCTATAAATTTATCTCGAATGCGTTGCCGCATGTCTTCTAGATTGTGTACTGGCTGTGCATAAATACAATTTTTCAGGTATGGCCACAAGAAAAAATCGCATGGTGTTAAATCGCATGAACGAGGCGGCCAGGGAATCCGTGCATTTCGACTTATTATTCGGTCCTCAAAAAATTCTTCCAAAATGGCCAAATTATCCACTGTGTAATGAGGAGTTGCTCCGTCTTGATGAAAATATCCACTTTGTAGTTCATCATTTAATTCATTTATAAAAGGCAATAAAATTTCTGTACGATAACGGTTTGCAGTTATCGTACCTCAAATGAATGCACGGTTATTGAATTTTTATTATCAATAATAAAAATAGGATTTTACCTTCAAAGAATATCGGTCCAACTAATCTTCTCCCACTAATCGCTTCCCAAACGCCAACTTTCTCTAGATGTAGTGGTTTCTTTCGATATATACGAGGATTTTCATCCGACCAAATTCTCATAGTTTGGGAATTAATGTACCCATCCTTGTAAAACCAAGCTTCATCGGTAAAAAAAGTAATTTGTAAAACATCCTCGTTAAATTTTGTAAAAACCACTGACAAAATTCCAGTCGTCTGGGGTAATCAACAGGTAATAACTCTTGCACCGATGTTATGCGATAAGGGCATATTTGCAAATCTTTTCGTAGAAGCTTGTGTCATTTTCCTACCGATAAATTTGTCACAAATGACGCAGAGAAGTCGTAGGTTCATCTTCCAAAATTTCTTGGGCTGTGTTAATAGCATCTTGAGTTCGTTTAACTGGTCTACCACTTCCTGGTATACGGAGAATACTACCCGTTTCACGAAATAATTCAACAGATCGTGATAAGGTATTTTTAAATTCATCATAAATAATAGGCACGTTAGGAAATTCTTCCTGAAACTCTGCTAAAGGTGCGTCGAATGAATAGTGGTCGGATTCTTGCCGGCAATTTTTGTCAGTAGTAGCTTTTGCGATGAAAACTAATTTTCTAAGGACAAAAGCTACGAATTAATCTACCAAATTACTAAAAGAGTCCGACCACGAATTGTATTTGGGTAGACAATCCAGAGAATTACTTCTGCTTTTTAACTGTCGCGGTCGGTAGGTGGCTCGGTCGTATTTTTATAGTTGTTTCACTCTACAATATGAACCGGAGAAAACATTTGCAATTTTAAAGTTGCGTGAACATTAACGAATCATTTTTTTGTAACTATCCATCAAATTGTACCAGAGAACTTATGTAGATGAGAACATGGAAAATAGTAAAATATTTAGAATACTTCTTAGAATCGAGGGACTTTTGCTTTGATTTAGTTCTTACGTTATAATTATCTAATACATATTTTACTGTTATAATGTTGCATTATACATTAGAATAAAGATAAGAAAAATAAATAATATTCAAAATATAAACTGTCTCAGGATCAGTGCGACATATTTATTTCTTGTGTATTGTACCAAAATTATGATTTGAAATTCAATAAATAACTAGTTTGACGCTTAGCACGATATTCTTTTTATAAAATCACGAATTTTTATCCTCAACCGCAAAAATCTGAAGATTTGGATTAAAATGAGTTGCGTTTTATAAAATATTTGCGATATTTAAGTATTGCAACACTTTGGGAAGAAAAATTTTTAAGGTTCACACTTAATCATGGTGCTTTAAATACAGAGAAAAAAATGGTGATGTGGCCATCATATTACTTTCTCCGACTTTATATTTATCAAAATCGTGAAAGATGGAAAAATTATACTTCAAATTCAAAAACTAGGTTTACTCGAAAACTAACGAGATTTCGAAGAAAACTTATTCGTTAGAAGTTTTTTATTTTGGCATTCTCTACAATTAATATTCACATAAAATTGCTGTAACTATTATCGTTTTATAATTATAAACTAAAAATTTTAAAAAAATTAATAAATTTTTTTCTCGAATAGCAATGATTTTATGAAAAATATTTTCAAGCAAAAGCTATTCATTTATTTGTTGTCTTCGATGTTTGTTTAAATGTTTTTGTGATATTTTTTATATTTAAGAAAATATTGGCAAAAAACAAAAAACAGTTAAGGTAAACGCCCACTTCCGGTGTACGAAATTTTACCAAAAGATTTTCAGTTCTTCGGATTATCAAATAAGACGTATGTTCAAAGTTTCATATCAATTGCTCTATTGGTTTTTGAGATACAGCGCACACAGCAGACACACACACACACTCAGACACACACACACACACACACACACACAGACACAAATTTTTTTTTTCCAGAAATTGTTGAAATGGCATCTAGGGACCCCAAAACGGATATTTCCGCAAAAAAAAAATTTGAAAAAAAAATCACGATCACAATACTTTCTCGTACTTCGTAACGGAGAAAGTAAAAATGTTTTATTCCAATCTACAGAGAAAATTGTTTCGTCAATGTTGTTTTACAAACAACTTTAATCTCCTTGGAAACAGGATATGTAATAGCACGAGTTTTCAGCTATTGCGTTGTCAATGACAGTTATAAAATAAATTCCTATAAAAACAATAAAAATCACGGGGCCCGGGGTGCTGTTTTATTTTAAGATATAAAACTATTATTTACGTAATGCCACATCATTGGTTACTATTACGTTCTCGCTAACACACAAGATTTACGAAAATGATTTCATTTTGGCCCGGGGAAAATGATGACTGTTTTAATACTACTGCCACTGAAAAGGATCCCTCACTTAGAGTATTACCACCAAAATTGTGTTTCTATTAAGAGGACCGCGGATGTTTCTTCTTATTAGATGCAAAATAAATCTTACCTGACAACACATTGTGCTGCACTAATGATAGTGGTATTATCCAAAATGGAACCGCCACATATATGATTGCATCTACTTCTTATAGCTACTTGATAAGGAAATTGACCTTCTGCAGCATTGCTGCCACCAAGAACTCGTGACCCATTTTCAATTGAGGGTGCACCTACAAACAGATAACGTAACAATCATTACAACAATGTATTATTTACTAAATAAGTAATTGTGGTGGCTTTCTCTTCGTGATATATTTTGAATAATCCAAACAAAACGAGTAACTTTGTTGGATTATATACAGATTTATATAATATTTACAGCACATATTATTAGAATATTAGATCGGTCTGGTCATTGTTGAGTAATGTGTCCGGATTACGCTTAACCATGAAATGAACTCGAGTAAATCCATTTTTAATCCCTTCTCGGTAAAATGGATTAACTCGAGTACATCTTTTTCAAGGAAGATTAATTTTCCCTAATATGATTCGCGTACGTCGATTTATTATTAACATTTTTATATGCGCTGATATGTTCTATTAGACGGGTGATGAAATTACGTCCAGACTGACCAATATATTCTGGATATATGAATATTCAGCCTGTTCGTGACTCTGCAACATTAAGTCTTACTAAGACTACAAACAAATAACTTATTGAAACAACTACTTCCCTGGCTAGTGGCACGCCGGATATTGAATGATAAAAAAGAAATTTGCATGTTATTACTGGGGCCTGCCCAAAGTGCCGAATGTCCAAAATGCCGAATCAGAATTTTGACCAAAGTGCCGAATTTCATACTACCGACCATGCCCAAACTGCCGAATCTCATCCGTAACTCGTGCCCAAGGTGCCGAACGACGCTAAGCGACGTCGCATCATTCGTAAACAAGGCGTCGGACCCGAATGCAAACCAGCAGTTTGGACATTCAGCACTTCGTCCTCGCACCGACATAGGAGTATGAACCAAAATGCCGAATGCACGCCGGTTCGGTACTTTGGTCATATCCAAATTGCCGATTCGGATGAGATTCGGCACTTTGGGCACGGTCGGTAATGTAATATGAAATTCGGCACATATTCGGCAAAATATAGATTCGACACTTTGGGCATTTGGCACTGTGTACTACTAGATAATAACATTGGTTTAAATTTGAAACTGTAAATGTTATTATTAAAATGAAAAAACTAGGAAACATTTTGACAAGAACACACAGTGCTAAACTTATCCAGTGTTACGAGATGAAATAAATTCAAAAGCGAAGCTGCACTGATGAGATATAAATCTGGAAACGCGTCTGCAGATGGCTGGTTACTTATTTTTCATGTATTTTATAATTCAGTGGTATATTTAGTTATTGTCAAAATTGCTTCATCTAGTTTATTTACTGTCTTACCTAATGCTACTCCCACAAACAGAACAAGTAATAGCTTGATCATCTTAGATAATTGAAATAATTCAGCATTGAACATCATATTTATAGGTAGATAATTAAGATTAGATAAGGTACCTACCGACTTGATACTACCTGGCGAAATAATTGTTAAAAAAATTTATCAAGTGAGTTTTTAGATTGAAGTGCTATCATTTACAGTGAAGGTGATATCGACCATTAATCAATTGATCCAATCACAAAAATTATTACATTTATAACGTCAAATGTTAGTAATAAACAATAAACAATATGTTTTGCAAGAAAATTATATCATACTATACCATAAGCCATTATAAAATTAATTCAGATTCTGTAATAAATAGATTGCTTATAATCCATTGACGACCAACTTCTAGTAAGATAGGCCATGTTAAGGTGCCATTTTTGTGGGCACGATTTAGTTAAGCACAAAGTCATTTTGTTTTCAGGTTGCAATTTTTGTAGCTGTTGCTGTTGGTAGTCGTGGTAGGCAACACAATATACATGCGTTAGAGGGAGTTGTAATAATTGCATGCGACAACGTGGGCAAGCATAGTGATGTAAAAGCGCGCACGAAGCGCGAAACGAAAACATATTAGGGTAGTGTAGGCACACAGTCATCGGCTGCAATTGCTTGGTTCGCGTTTTCTCTCGGGTATTCCCCGGATTGTGGGGTCGGCAACTGCAAGGCAGTGAGGGACTGTTTGGTGGGAAGGAAAGACATTCACGGTGCGACTCTCATGGAGATAAGACGTCCTATTAAGCTCAAGTTATAAGTACAGTGGTACCTCGATATACGAGTGTTTTGAGATACGAGCCGCCGAGCGAGCGATATTTTGCTTTGAGATGTGAGCAAGATTTTAAATACGAGAAATCGCATACTACACCGCTGCACACAACCCCAACATGCGGGGCGCATGTTGGGGTCGTATGCAGCGTCTAACAGTTTCTCCCACCTAAGACTAGACCTCCTCAGTGTGTGTGCTTGTTTCCCTCGTTTTCAAAGCATTTTTGATAGTTAGGTTTGCGTGTTTTGCTTTTTGTACATTTACAAAACATTATCACATTTATTTTTATAACCATGGGTCCGAAGAAGAAGATGATGTCTATTGAATTAAAGCGTGAAATCATAGAAAAACATGAGCAAGGTGTGCGAGTAATTGACTTGGCGAGGATGTACGGGCGTAGCACATCAATGATATGTACTGTGCTTAAACAGAAGGAGTTGATGAAGGGTATAACGCCAGCTAAGGGCGTTACAATAATTTCTAAGCTCCGGACCTATCTCCATGAAAATATGGAGAAACTACTGATGGTGTGAGTGAGCAGCTTCAAGGAGAAACCTTAACACAAAGCATCATATGTGAGAAGGCACGAGGGATTTACGGTGATTTGCTGAAGCAGACCCCATACACTTCCACAAACAAGGAGGAAACGGAAGACTCGTTTAAAGCCAGTCGGGGCTGGTTTGACAACTTTAGGAAAAGGACCGGCATTCACTCCGTCGTCAGGCATGGTAAGGCAGTAAGTTCGGATGTGAAGGCAGCTGAGGTTTGCATCAAAACGTTTTCCGAACTTATAGAAGCCAAAGGATACATCCCCCAGCAAGTCTTCAACTGTGACGCGACAGAGCTTTTCTGGAAAAGGATGCCGAATAGGACTTACATAACGGCAGAGGAGAAGACGATGCCAGGTCACAAACCCACGAAGGATAGATTAACTCTAGCACTTGGCGCCAATGCGAGTGGCGACTGCAAAATCAAGCATCTGCTAGTATACCATTCGGAAAATCCCAGAGCCTTTAAGTCACATGAGATTTTAAAAGAAAAACTGCAAGTAATGTAGAGGACAAATCCGAAGGCGTGGGTCACCAGGAAATTCTTTGTGGAGTGGATAAACCTGGTGTTTGGCCCTTCTGTTCAAAAATATCTACAGGAAAACAACCTACCCGTGCAAGCTTTTCAAAACTTTCTCCACTAGATAAACGTCGGAATATTTAGCCTTTTGAAGTTCTTCAGCATGAAATGCTCCAGTAATGGGTTGTCCGTTGGTTTTATTTTTTATAACCTCTACATAGAAAATATATTGAACTTATTATAATAAATAATATGACTGCAGCTATTGCGCAAAATGATATCCACATGCTGAGAGAAATTTGCTCGAAATCATTTTCATTTTTGTTTTCGTTAGATAGAAAAATCAAATGTTTTATAATTTTATTTTGTATAAATATAGCTTGGTATGAAAAAATAATTTAATTTTCATTGACCTTCCACACAACAACAATGTTTGACCTGTTCATTCACTGTGCACTAATTGTAACAGTATCAGTTTGTGTTATTAATTCTTTTGAATTTAAAGATGCTGTTAAGTATTTGTATAGATACGGTTATATCAAGATTTGCTCCAAGATATTACAAATGGACAAAACCCTACATTTAAGGATGCACTTGAATAATTTCAAGAGAATTATAATCTTCAAATTGATGGAAGATTGAATAACCAAACTGTAATTTTCATGGAAACCCCTCGATGTGGTACATCAGATGTTAACTTAACAGTTACAGCCTTGCTGGAATTTGGCAAAGATGGAATTCTACTAAGATTTCATGGCAATTCATGAGGGGAACTGCCAAAGATATTGAAATAAGTGAAGAAGCATTTAAAGTTTGGGAAAAACATTCCAATTTGAAATTTGTGCACGATAAATACAATACAAATTTGATCATTTCATTTCAACTAAAACGACATAAATTTGTAAAGTGTAACAATCGTGAATTATGTCATTTTTAGATGGTCCTGCAAAAATTTTAGAGCATGCATTGTTTTCATCAATTTCTCAACAACACGTTGAAATACATTTGGATGAAGAAGAACCATGGTGTTACAACAATACAATTTGCCCCACAATGAAAAAAGTATTTTTCTAGTTTTACTTCATAAAATTGGACACGCTTTAGGACTTCATCATTCTCTTCGAGATGATGCAATAATGTATGCTTTGTATTCGCCAAGAAATAATACAATCGATTTATTAGATGATGATATTAAAGGCATTCAAAGGTTGTATAGACCTAACAAATTCGATCAACACCGTCGTCCCCAACTCACCACCGTCTCTTACAAAATCAACGGAGAGAACGACTACGACGAAGGCGACGACGACAACGACAACGACGGTGTAGGATAATTCTAGTGAAACATCAGCAGCACCTAAATTATGCACATTTCATAACGGAGATGCGTATTTGGTTGCAAAAGACCATCTTTACATATTTTATAAGAAATGGGTGTGGTATAAAATACGAAATGAGGACAAAGTTAATTCACCCCTATTGATAACACAGTGGTTACGTTTCTTACCCTCAACATTTACAAAAATAGATGCCATTTATCAGAGACTTGACAAAATTTTGTGATTTTTGCAAACTCATCTACGTTATCGATTCAAATTCGTTAACTCTTAGAAATGCTCCTATGACTCATTCTCAAGTACTGATACCGAATGAAGAGGAGCTGTTAACACATATACAGGTCAAACCTATGTGTTTTGTAATGATAATAAGTTCATTCAATTAAATGAATGTGATTTTAGGGTTAAACGAAGTGGATTTATTTCGCGAGATTTTCCTGGAATTCCATCAAACACAAACAGTGTTTTTCGTTATACGAACGGTAATCTCTATTTCTTTGATGAGGCTTAGACTTATGAATATAATGAATTTTCACAAATATTGACTAGTGTTACTAAGAGAAATAATGCGCTTTTCGATATATCATGTCCTCGTAAAGATATTTTAACTGAAATTAAGTTATTATTATTTAAAGTACTTTTTCCGTTGCTCGTTGGTTAACGGCTAACTTTAATGTACCCAAATGTATCAAAAATCGTTCATTAATGACCCATATTAATGAACGATTTTTCATTAATAAACGATTTTTCATTAATAAACGATTTTTCATTAATGAACGATTTCTAGGGCCGCGGTGGTCTAGTGGGTAGAGGTCCGGCCTCCGACCCCGCTGGTGCGGGTTCGAGTCCCGTCCGGGCGGTCACTTTTTTTTTACTTTTTTAACACGAAAAATAGCCATGCGGGTCCCGGGATATATTTAGTCTTTGTCCTCATTTCACTTAAATGAATTATTAAATACTATACATCGATGGTGGCTGAATGCCCTAGCTGGCTAAGCCAATTTGCTATCATCCTCGATTCCCTAACTCGAATTCCTATCAATCATATTTCCTAAAAAAAAGAACGATTTCTAGTTAAGCATTAAATAGCTAATTCATGAGTGGCTAATTACTCATAATTACTGGAAATGTAACTGATAATAGCGAGAAAACGATCTATAATTTGTTTCACATGTAAATGCAAAAGTATATCAATTCTCTGCGTTAGAAACAAATTAGAGGCGAACCGCCTTCGATTTTGTTATACAATAATGTCAAAGTGTGAAACGTCAAATTTATAAAACGCGTGTATCGAGTGAATGTCTGCTACTATGGATAGTGTCGAGTTTAAATTAACACCGCCAAAAGTACTAGCCATTGAAAATAATGCAACATTAAATTTGATTCCGGAAAAGAGTACACATTTTTACGAAAAAACTTACGTAGAATTTATTTCCTGGTGCGAGGAGTAACAGGTAAGACGTCATTCGGTATCTGCGCTATTCCCATGTTTTGCCGATATTGCTGCAAAGGACTTAATAGCAAGTTTATTTGTTTGTTTTGTTCGGATTTTCTCTAATCTAATTTCTAATGTTGATCTAAGTTACGATCAACGGAAAAATCTTGTAACCAATTCGTGTGTTAATTGGCGCTTAATGTCTCAACAATTAACGCACTCGCGCAAGCGCTCGTGCGTGAAAATGTCTCGATCATTAATCGCCATCATTAACACACTTGTTGGTTAAATAACTATTAAGTAATTAGTTAGGTATGCTAATTTTAATAAACAGTTTTAAATGTAATGTGTTTTAATTTTTTAACCTGAAAACGTATAAATTTGGGGAAAGAAAAAATATTACGTGAATTTAATATTTTATTGTACAATACATATAATAAATTCGTACACCAGAGTAATAAGTTGATTATTGCCACTCGCGTTCACAGCACCTGTATTTTAGAGGGGGAGGTCCGTTAATATGTGTTCTTCCTGTATTATAATGCTCGAAACACGGCGATCACCCAGTTTGTCCTCCTATTTTTACACCCAGCGGTAGGGGGTCATTTGCAGCCGACCGCAAAAACCCATAGAAATTAAGAGGGATCATAATTGTGATACGGAGGATGGCCGGGCCGTCAGCAAAAGAGCGGTGAATACACTATGTAACAAGGGTATCAAGCACTACAGTGACGGTTCGCGGGGTTTTTTCTGGTACGGCCGAGGTAACAAGGGTGGCAATACAGATAGGTAGGGTCAGTTGCAGAGACGGCTGGCTGCGTGACCGCACCTATCTGTATTACCACCTCTTGTTCCTCGGCCGTACCAGAAAAAACCCCGCGAATCGTCACCGAAGCACTACCTCATAAAATAACAATTTTGCAGGAGACAAAAAATCTACATGAGCAGATATATTAATAACAAAAAAATATATTATTTCTAATTGTAGTAAAAAATATATTTTTAAATTACATTTGCTATTTTTTGTTATTAATAAATCTGCTCATATCCTTTCTTTATCTCTCTTGTAAAATTTATATGTTTGTACTGCCTTGAACCACCCATAATGCGAATCGCGCGAGCTTCGCGATATTTGTCCCATATACGGCATTGAGTAAGAGCGAGAAAGCAAGTCCTAACGTCGGCGGGTTGCATACTTTTCACATTTGCCTCAATCGTTCGGCATATAGCATCCCTTCCAGTATGTATAGAGTTCACTGCATAACATAAGTAACATAACCTCAATATATGTTAGCAACTTAAATTTAAAAAAAAAAAAAATCATGGCACACGAGGTTTTTTTAATGAACATACTTTACAACGGAGCCATGGGCCGTAGGTTGATCGAACCGCCCGTAGAGCAAAGCCTGTAAATTAAAGAAAATGATCGATCGGGGAAAAATGTAAATAAAGTACGTGTGACAGACATTTATAGCTATTCCGGGAAATATGAATACATTTCCCTTGGTTGTCTATACATCCCTCGGGTTTCGCCCTCGGAATGTAACTAGCCAACCTCGGGAAATATACTATTCATATTTCCCTAGATGTAATCAATAGTTTTTTTCCTGATTGAAAGAATATTCTTCTATAAATGGGAAAATATTGAATTGTAAATTTTTTAATTTATCGGATTGCTAACATTGCTAAGGGCCTTGTTTGTAAATATCATAGTTTACTTGTTTTGATTTTTGCTTTGTTTCATAAATTGGTGAGATGTCAAACTATGTGTTAACGCAAGCGACGAAAGACCGTGAATGTTTGGTTCCGGTAAAATCCAAAGCTGCAAAATCCATAAAAGATACCTTACTAAGAAATCGGAGGTGTTGTCCCAAGAGCAATTAAAACAATTCTTGCGAGAAGCTCCTAATGACAATTGTTTGATGTTTATATTTTCCTAGGGAAATATAAGTGTGTTATGACATATCGTAACTAAGGCAATATCATTCAATATTGTTTCAATCAGAAAAAAAGTTACTTATATCGACTTTTTTTTAGCTGAGCAAGTAATTTTACAAGGTTGCATCACTGAGCATCGGTCAAATGAGAGAGAAAATTTTAGAGAGAGAACGCTGCCGTCTAGGCACAGAATGTAATCTTTGCACCATGAGTGCAAGCCTATTCTCCGCTAACCATTGATTAACTTTTTAATCATGATTAAGTAGCTGGGGTGCTATTTTTGAATCGTCCGACACGGTGTCGCATGCGAGATTTCGTCAAATGTCGATCACTTTTCATGAATCGGTATTATTGAACGCGTGACACCATGTCGCATGCGAAATATTTCGATCGACACGTCTCTACTGCCCTAAAGTAGTCGAGACAGTTATGTCGAATGGTTATCCTAACCTGAAACAAGAACAGTGGAGAGTTTATTAGTGCATTATAAAATTTATACACATGCAATAATATAACCATTTTTCATTTTTGTTAATAGTCAGTGGTTAGTTATCAGTAAGTTACGTAACACTCGTGAATTTTATTGTATATCACTGTTTGCAATGATGAATATACTTTTCATGAATGCAGTATGTTATTGCTAAATTACTGTTATGGGAGAAGAAAAATGTTTTCCTTAATTAGCGGTTACTGATTATTAGTTGATAAACTCTGATTGATATTGTAATGTCCTATCTATCCTTAAAATAAACTTTAAAATCACAATCTTAAACCATTTAACCAAATAAAAGTTTATATAATGTGGAATTCCCCGATATTAAATGCCCTTATTACCTTTAAGCCGTCACCTATTGTATATAATCCACAATACATTTTTTTGTACATCATTCTTGAAAATGGCACTAAGCCGAAACTAGTTGAACAAAAAATCAATTTAATCGTGAAACAAACCAAGTGAATTTTAATTTTAAACCTATTTATATAATGTCATCAATATCTTGTTATTTACATATAATTGTGTATTTGAAATTGTTAGGATTCAGAGTTCACTAACAACCACTATTCACAAGTAAATTCATTGGAAAATTTTCCATTCTGCAAATCCGGCTTACCATAAAGGTAATTAAACATATCCTCTGTTCGCTAGATATATATTTTTTTGGTTTCTGCCATTGTTTGCCCACAACTCGAATCTTATTTTGCAAAGAAGCAGAGTTGATGTTTACCGTTTATAGGCTCCAAATTCGCCAACCGAATGGAGTGGAGTGGTGACGCATTTTTAAGTCTCCAAAAGACCCGTCTGTCTGGCATCGAAATGTATATTTTTTACCCACAATTTCCCCAGTTTAACAATAAAAGCGAACAGTCAAAAAGGCCCAATAAACCCTCAGTAAACCTGCGTTTTATAGATGCAATATCCATAAAAAACATCGTGGGAAACTTTTTTTTCAAATGTGCAGACGCACCCCCATCAGAAATTATATAAATTATGAGCAAATAAAAAAATTATTGATATTTAATTTTTATATAATATATTTTCATTTTCTAAAGTACCCAGTGTCGTGCGCGACACTAAAACGGTATTTTTGAACACCCATCGAGATTTACGCTTGAAGAGTCACGAGCATGTCGTGTGGGTCGTTTGGCAACAAAGCAATTTCATTGATGCCAATATAAACTTTTATCATGTTGGGTACTTTAGAAAATGAAAATATATTATATAAAAATTAAATATCAATAATTTTTGTATTTGTTCATAATTTATATAATTTCTGATGGTGGTGCGTCTGCTCATTTGAAAAAAGGCTTCCCATGCTGTTTTTATGGATATTGCATCTATAAAACTCAGGTTTACCAGGGTTTATTGGGCCCTTTTGACTGTTCGCTTTTATTGTTAAACTAGGGAAATTGTGGGCAAAAAATGTACATTTCGATGCCAGACAGACGGCTCACTCCACAACATTCGGTTGGCGAATTTGGAGCGTATAAACGGTAAACATCATCAACTCTGCTTCTTTGCAAAATAAGATTCGAGTTGTGGGTAAACAATGGCAGAATCCAAAAAATTATATATCTAGTAAACAGAGGACATGTTTAATATAGTAAAACCAAGATAATTTTGTGAAACTCTTGTAAAAGTGTCATCGTCGTTTGACAGCATATCATTAAAATCGTTCCCTCTTAGTTATTAAATACAGGGGTCACAGGCTGAAAAAAGATAGAAAACGACGAGATTTGCAGTTTATATTTTATATACAGTACGTTTTTTTTTTTATCGTGGGCCATAGGATTTTACATGTAAAAAATTATACCTTGTGTTAATGTATATTTTAACATATAATTTTAAAGCAAATTTTAGTTAGTAATAAATCAATTACTTTTCGACATGATGTGCTTAATCAGATTAACTTAAACATGTTTTATTCCATCAAAAAATGAAATTAATTCACTAATCAATCTGACATTTCAGAAATTCAAGGTACTTTGATTGTTTGCTCAGTTATTTATTTTAAATAATTTCATTTTCTAATGGAATAAAACATGTTTAAATTATTCTGACTAAGAAATCATGTAGAAAAATAATTGATTTATTACTAACTAAAATTTCCTTCAAAATTTTATGATAAAATATATAATAACACAAGGTATAATTTTTAGCATGTAAAATCCTATGGCCCACTATAAAAAAAATACCCTGTATACAATTGGGGGTTGGACGCTCGGTCGCTGGACCACTTTATGGTTTCCCGCTACTCCGGACTTTTATTACGTCGTCGGGATCATTGATAATAATCGAAAGATTAAAATACATCACGAAGGTTTATCTAAATTGTTATTAAATAAGTCAACCAAAATACTGTGAAACAGGTTAAATAATAGTGTTAATGTGTATTACAGTTTGTTAGTAAAAATAAAACAATTGAATTTGGTTTTAACGAAAGGGGCATTTTATTTAAGTATGAAATTTTATTATGAAATAAGTGATATTATTTATTACAGTTCATCATCATTGATAACACCAGTTTTCGTAAACTTTTTCTGGCCCCATCATATAAACAGCGATCTTCCAAACGTTTCAATAATAAAGTAATGGTCACTGGTTCATTTAATTTGTGTATATTCTAAATTTCCTTTCGTATTTCATTTATTTGTTGAATTGGTATATCAATTTTTGGTTTTATTCTTATCCTTTTACATACAGGGGATATTCTCGCCTCCTTTGTTTCGCAAATTAGTTTAATATTTCGCACAGGTAACACAAAGCAATATGCGATCCAGCACATCGAGGCAACATTTATATACTTATTTACTATAGATTTAAATCTACCTGCATGTAATCTGTTATGTAATTAGAGCTAACTATTTAACAGATTTAAAAAGGAATTATGTAAATAACTTTCGGTATGGATTGAATGGTGGGTTCGCACAAATATTTACAACCAGCTACGGATCATAAATACCGAGAGATTTACATTACCCGCTGCAATAAATCTTTGACAATTTTACAAGAGTTTAACAAAATTATCTTGGTTTTACTTTACCTTTATGGAAGGGAAGCCGGATTTGAGGAAAGGAAAATTTTCCAATGAATTTACTTGTGAATAGTGGTTGTTGGTGAACTCAACAATTTCAAATACACAATTATATGTAAATAACAAGATATTGATGACATTATATAAACTTTTATTTGGTTAAATGGTTTAAGATTGTGATTTTAAAGTTAATTTTAAGGATAGATAGGACATCACAATATCAAGCAGAGTTTATCAACTAATAATCAGTAACAGCTAATTAAGAAAAACGTTTTCCTTCTCCCATAACAGTAATTTAGCAATAACACACTGCATTCATGAAAAGTATATTCGTCATTGCAAACAGTGATATACAATATAATGCACGAGTGTTACGTAACTTACTGATAACTAACCACTGACTATTAACAAAACTGAAAAATGGTATATTATTGCATGTGTATAAATTTTATAATGCAGTAATAAACTGTCCACTGTCCTTGTTTTAGGTTAGGATAACCATTCGACATAACCGTGTCGACTACTTTAGGGCAGTAGAGAAGTGTCGATCGAAATATCTCGCATGCGACATGGTGTCACGCGTTCAATAATACCGATTTGTGAAAAGTGATCGACATTTGCCGATATCTTGCATGCGACACCGTGTCGAACGATTCAAAAATAGCACCCCAGAGGTGCAAGTGGGCATCAGATAACGTATCCGGCAACGTCGTTTCAGTTGACCTGAAAATGTTGCGTTTACTTCGGTCCGTACTGGGTCTCTGACAATGGGCCCTATTCTGTTTTTCACTTTGACTATATACTATTGGACTGCTAGCGCCGCTTCATGAGTGTCTCCAAGCAACGGTGGCGCGGCGGGACCCTAAATGGTTGCGGTATGTTACTAAATTGGTGGTTATTTTGTGTCTATGACACATGACTCTATGAGCTCGCATTGCATATTGTGTTACCCTGCAATTTATTCACACCTTTGAATATATAAACATTTATATTGTCAAATATTCACACCATGTCAAAATATTGCTATGCGAAAGGCTGCAATATGTCCACGTATATATTCCAACGCGGTTATAATACTCGTCAGCTGATATACACGTCAGTTGACATTTGACTAATAACCTAAAATTCTGTATTAGATTTCCATCAAATCCGGAACTTCGTAAATTATGTGTTGATGCTTTGCTTGTAAAAAACAGGCAGGAAAGTGGACCCGAGTTGCCGAAATATGCTCGCATTTGCATTCTCCACGTTGCTGATGAATACATCGAGAAATATTTTTTTTGCTTTCCGGTTTTTAAATTACGCTCCGTTTTCGGCTCCGGGGCGGGACTTATATCGGGCTCTAGCTCGTGGACAACTGATCATATGGGAAATGGAGGGGGAATAGCAGTCCATTAGTATATAGCACAGAGCATTAAGGATAAAGAGGGACAGTTCAATGTTAACTTTTGGAAACGCCATCAGCGCCGTCTGCGACCATCTGGCCAAACACATCGAGCCAGCGGGAAATTTAAAATTGCGACTTTACAATTCATTTTTGCAAGTGTTTCGAACTTTTTGGTTCTCATCAGTGCGACGCATCCAAATAAAAGCGGAAATCGCTTGCTTTATGAAGAGCTTAGACTTAATCAAACGCAAAAAGTAAAGCTCTAAATGATGTTGAAGGGGATTCCCTTGAAATTTTTTCGAAACGAATTCTTTTTGGGGCAGATGTTAAATCATGAAGTGAGCTACATTCTTGAAGGGGCCGTTTTAAAAAAGATTTTGCAGGAATTGTACTGGAAGAAGTACTACAAGAAGGTATATTAAAAATTGTCGGAATTGCATTCCAATTTAAATATTTTCTACAGGAATTAAGAAATACTTAAAAAGTTGTCCTCACAAATGTGCATAACTTTTGAAAGTGGAATTTTTTTTAGAGTAATACATTCAATGGAATTAACCCATTCATCTCTGCGATGAGGACACTTCGGAAATGTAAAGAAAGCTTTATTTTTAATAAAGAGTACTTAATTTACCCATTGCACACTCTTTTAGGTTTAAGAATATTAATTTAAATTTGAATTATAAATACCTGGCCGAATAACAATTCAATTCGTGAAGTTAATGAGGTTATGTACGTCTAAAAAGGCCAGCAATTTGATGGGAAATAGATGTTGTCATATCTCATTTGTGAAATGATTCAAAAGTCTATTTTGCTTTAAAATTTATCAAATAGACTTAAACAAACAAATAACATTACTGAACTTTGAATATTACCAGATATTTGGATGTTCTTAAATACCTAAAATAAATTTAACCAACAAAAATATGACCACATTGCTTGGTTACAAAGATTTGTACATAGATTTGGCAGCGTTGCATTGCGTTAGTTGGGCCAGATGACTGTGAGATGGCGTGGATGTCGCGTTTCCAATTCTCCCTATTCAAATAACCCCCCCTGGTATATAGTCAAAGGTTTTTCACTTCACGCAAGTTTCCGATTCAGTCGACGTCAGTCGAAAAGTAAGGTTCAGTTCACCGACTTCGGAGCAGGTGATAAGTGTGTTATAACCATAAAATTGTGAAAATGGTCTTTATTTCGCTTGATTGTTGCTGCGGGAATAAGAAGCAGCAGCTGAAAATTATTATTTGCTGCAATTTTAACGACATTTACAGGATTTTAGCAATCCATTTGAGACGCCGAAATGTGAATTAGAATATTTGTTTTAAAAACAACATATTTGTGAGAGTTTCGAACTAACACACCCATATTAGATGGTGATTAGTACTTATCAATTCCATAATTCTTCAAAATTAACTTAATTACAGTTCGCTTCAAGTGCTCTGTATTGATTTTCCCGCGTAAATTTGAAAAATGGCAAAAGCATGTTGTTATTAGTTCACTTGCTTCGATATTACAGTGTTGTCACACTTACTTTATCACGTTAGAAACGGAATACCAATTTGCCGTTCGATCGAAAACGATGTGATAAATTTTCACGGCGTAAAGTTATCACCGTGATAAAAACAGAATAAGGCCCTTAATTTATCTAAATCGAAGATCCGTAGGAGCAAATAGTTAATTTTACCTGAAATTATGTACTTTAAAGTTCCCAACAACGTAGCAAAAGAATCAGAATTAAATACCCACCTATGCTTATCTTGATTACATCTCTGTTATGTGCATAGCGCTGCTTGTAAATGATCCATCAATTAAAATAATAAGGTAACCTTTCAGTTCCAACCAACGTAGCGCTAGAATCTGAATTACCTATCCGGAAGTTGTTCATCTTATTATTGTGCACAGTGTAACCTGTAGTTGTTCTACCAACTAAAACAAATCTCCAAAAATTACGTAGTCAATCTATACATACATTATCAATGTTTGACAGAAAAGTCTTGTAACAGCTGATTTGGAATCAAACTGTTTATGTCAGTTTTTAAATCCTAGTGCATTCGCTCCCCACCGAACTGGCATGTTTATCCACATTATCGTCCAATACGCGTTGTTCAGGGTGGCGGTATCCTTGTCCCAGCACCCCGTACTGATAGTGGTCTCGTATGATGCATTCAGGTACAATTATTTCGAAAGAAACGGCACCCCCTTCATGGCAAGACTACGAAAAGAGGGCACATATGCAGACAGAATGATCAATGTGTTTCCCACGAAAACGTTTCCGAATCACCACAGCATAGCCACTGGTTTGTATGCGGAAACACATGGTGTTGTGGGGAATTCGTTCTACGACCCTCTGTTGAGGCAAATACTGAATGTTACCAATGATATGTACCATTATAATGATGAAATTGTTCCTATCTGGGTGAGTTATTCTTGGTTTCGTTGTGTTAATTATGCTGATGGGTTTATTGATTTCAGACACTTAATGAGAAAAACGGGAATGGTCGGTTTTCGGGGTCGATGATGTGGCCGGGGGCCAAGTTTCCCTATCAGGGGAAAAAGATTACTTACATTGAGGATTGGGATCCTAACATGCGATGGGAATTACGTGTAAATAAGGTAAAAACAATTATATTTTATTATATTAATAGTAATAAAAGTATAATGAAAGATAAACAGCGGCGGCTCGTGGATGTTCGGCGGTGAGGCAACGGAAGAGAATTTGACCGAAAAAGCAACGGAATATTTGCTTCCTCTATAAGAGTAAGTAGTGCAGCACAAGCGGCATCTTTGTTTTTGCCTCACCTACGGAAATCCACGAGCCGCCGCTGAAGATAAATCAACTTTGTTGCCTTAAGGGTACTGCTTAAGGATAATTTTTTTTGCTCTTACTATTTCCAAAAGAAATATTAAAATCCTCTTGGAAATTCTGTTTGAAAACTTAGTCTAATTGCCATTTCATTCTACTGTTTGCAAGGAAAATATATCATCCCATAACAGGAGAAATTTGCCATTTCCAAAAATTTTATCCTTATCACTAAACTTATCCTGCACAATAATACCATCCATGTTATGTATGAGGACTGCTATAAGCGAAATTTGGTAAAAAAAAGAATTGTTTCTGCCAACATAAAGTTGATTGAAAAATCCATATCCAATATTGAGTCATTTTTGCACTAAACGTTGCTTTTAGAAGAAAGAAAGTCATGTAAATAGGATATTTTTAATATTATTATTTTTTTAGGTCATAGATTGGATTAAGAATCCGAATAAACCAGCAAATTTGGTTATGTTATATATAGAGGAACCCGACACATCGGGACATGTGTTTGGTCCTGAATCTGATGTGGTGCTGAATTTGTTGAAGCGTTTGGATAATCTGACACAGTATTTAGATGTAAGTAAATTTTGTTTTAATTTAAAAAAATTGAGCACTTAGTGGTCTTTTTAGGAGCAAATCAAGGCAAACAAGTTGCAGGATCTTGTAAATGTTATCCATTTAAGTGATCATGGAATGATTGGGGTGGCTCGGCCGAATATCATAGATATTACTCCGTATTTAATGCCAGATACTTACGAGATTACGGACACCAGTCCTTGTTTGCATATTATTCCTAATGGAGGTAATTAATTTTCTATTTTTTCAAAAGTAACCATTAAGCATTAGTTATTATTCCCCATCAACAACAAACTGCAGACCGGTTTCGGACAGTAGTCCTCATTAGTGTAGAAGAGTCTCGAATGGGCAGTCAGAATTATTTTACCTATTCAGATACTGAAATTGGTTGATAAAACGTTTTACCGCCATCTCGTTTTTAGCGTCAAAAATAGCAGAAAACATTAGTGCACTGAGTTGTGTTAACGACATGGTATGTAAATTGAGTTTGAGGATTTAAGCATTTTGTTTGTGGCTTAAAAAAATGATAGTGAATTTAAACAGAGTTTATAAACCGTCCTGTAGACCTAATAGGCCTGCTCAAGTTGCCAGTTGCACATAGAGTTGCTTCAAACAAAATATTAAAAGTTTTCTATTTCTTTGTTATATCAAAAAATTAACATTTAAAATTTTATTTTAAAAGTCTATTAGTTTTGAGATATAACATTTATAGACAGATATGTCTTTAATTTAAAATCAATGATATATTCTGTAATCATTCTTGGAAGTAAAGTGATATTATTAAGGTCAAGATTAGCAGTCAATCTTATGAAACATTTGATGACACAATTTGAGAGCGCATAAATAAATGTATTTAGATTTCCTAGTGATTAAAGTCTGCAGTTCAGGGACATGATAAAAAATGTATATGTTTTACAGATAAAATCGAGGAAACTTACGTGAGGTTGAAAAATGCGTCCATTGAAAATGGACATTTCAAGGTCTATAAGAAACAAGAGCTGCCAATAAGGTGGCATTTTAAGGACAACAGGCGGACGCCTCCAATTTTCTTGTTGGCGGACAAGGGATACGGTTTTCAAGATTTGAGCATCAGCGAAAAAATCTACGCATCAAAATATCACATAACCTGTACGTATATATTAATCTGTTTTTTATTGTTTGTAATGTATTTTTTTAATTTAAATTACTGATGGGCATAATCGAATGATTTCAATAATCGAATGTTTACTATTCGAATTAATCTGAAAATCGATTATTCATTCGAATGATAATTCGAGTGATCATTCGAATGATCATTCAAATAATCTGAAAATCGATTATTTATTCGAATGATCATTCGAATGATCATTCGACTGATCATTCAAAATTCAAATGATATGAAAATCGATTATTCATTCAAATAAAAGTTCGACTAATAATTCGAATAATAATTCGAATGATCGTGAATCGAGTATTTTGATTTTTTAAGTGGTATAGACATATCGGAATGATCACTCAAATTATCGTGACTTAAATACTAAAAATAGAACTCCGGTTATTTTGCTTAAAATCGTTCATAAATACCTGTGTTCTGATTTCAGAAATATATCATAATAAAATTATAATTTAGAATATATTGTAAACAATATCAGAGTACTTCGCTGTAATGTTTCGTGGGAAAGATATCCTATTAATACGCTGCGCTAACAATAAGTAAAGTTTTGAATGATATATATTCGAGTACAAATTGGTATAATGACATTCGAATGGTCATTCAGATTATCCCAATAGCCAGTTTTCGAATTGTTCATTCGAGTACCGATCGCTCGAATAAATCATTCGAATGATCATTTGAATGCCAATCGAATGATCATTCGAGTATAGATAATTCGAATGGTCATTCGAATGATCATCCGAATACCGATCATTCGAATGATCATTCGAATACCGATCATTCGAATGATCATTCGAATTATCACTCGAATACCGATCATTCGAATTCAAAAATAAGTTCTGGAGATAATCGATTATTTTGATAATCGAATGAATCGTTATCGTCATTCGAATGATCCCATCACTAATTTAAATCTAATTGACACCGCCTTCATCCTCAGAGCTGTTTATATGTTTTGTAAAAATTGTATTTGTTGGTATATCATTACTGCTGGCTCTTAGAGAGTTTCAAAAGCTGAACTGAAAAATTCACTGTTTTAACCACTAATAATAATTGTAAATTTTTTTTATAAAACTCAAGAAAATGGTTATATATCGGGTGTGTATAAATTGGCGGATAATCTACACTTGATGATATTCTTTCAAAAATTGTAAGCAGCTTATCTTAATTCTAAAATGTTGTACATCAAGTCGTTAAATATACGTTATTCTATATTAATTTACAGAAAACCCTGCAATTTCGGTAATATGACTAGTTTGAAAATTATTTGCCAGTGTGTGCTATCTTTCTATATCAAACGTGTATTTTGAACACTTCTTAATTAACTTATTTTCGTAAAAAATACGTTCGGCAACGTCACACACGCCTATGCCACTTTTGACACAAATAATTCATTCAAACTTGCTAGTTCCAAGTTTGCGCCAATTCTGCTGTTCTAATTATTATCAGTTTGTATCAGTGCTCCTATTTCAGTGTATCTGTGTTTCTGAGTTATTTTCGTTTTGTTTTGGTTAATTACAAGGGATTTTAGTATTTACTCATAATCTGTTTTACCTTGTATTTACATGTGTAAATAAACCCCGCTCTATCTATCTACCTTCTACTCTGAACCATGAGATTGTTGATAAACAGGACAGCTCGTGAATGCTATGTTGCCAAATGTACACTTCTTTTAAATGGCTCGTGATGGCCTAGGAGGCATGGTAGAACATTTTTTCATCAACATTTGCTATTCAGAATTTTAGGAAGTATATCGCCACGTGTAGATTATCCGCCAATTTATACACACCCGATATATACGGGGTGTCTCACTGAAGTGACAAAGTATCTTTTTGGCCTTGAATATTAAAGATAGAAACATATGATTTATATAAAAATTGTAGATAATTATTAACTCAACAACCAGAAAATATTTTTATGTACACAGGGTGCCCCACAACAAAGAGCCAACACAAACTTTTGTTTTTTTAAATAAAACACTAGATATATTTTTACATTTTTATATGTAGCTTTTAATACTAATTAAACTGACAATAACTTTTATTGGGCTAAATATAACGTGATTAATTATGGGATTCATAACAATCGAGGACGTAAAAACACCCGAGATTTTTCATTTCATCGACAGGGCCAATGCTATGTAAAACAAATTAATAAATTATGTTTGACATATAAAAATAATCCCAAAATTTGCATATTCTTATTAAAGCTTGTTGATTCGTAACTAATGAATTATGTGTAACTAAGGTCCATTGAATATATATGAGACAATAGTTTGTTGGTTCGTAACTAACACATTATGATATAATTGTACAATTAAGATCCTAACAGATGATGTTATGTTAAAAATAATTTGATGATATTTTAGAATTATCGAAGCGTTTTTTACAATAGAAATGTTACATTTTTAGAAGATTAGGTTTGATTAAGTGATTTTTATATAAATTTAAAGTCCTTTTCTTGCCTTTATAAAAATACCTAGTTTACTAGGTTTATAAATAATACTTTGAAAGTATTATAAATGATAATTTGACGGTGGATTTCACAAACATTTATTTAAGACAGGTTTTTCGTAAGCTGGTATTATATTTTCAGCTGTGTAAACGTTCTTTATGCGTATTCTCTGCCACTCACCGAATACATTTTCATGACTCGAAAAGATAAGATATAATCGATGTCAATTTTTAATTTAATTTCAAAATGTTATTTAAGTTTTTCTTAGTTTTAGTTATACCCATAAGATGGTTTAGTTACAGATTTAAAAAACCTTAAAACATTTTTTGTGGCAATAAATTGAAGATGTCACACCATGCGGCGTCTCTCCTAAACCTGTGGCATCATTAATGAAAGCTACCTTTGAAATAAACCAGTCTACAATTTAGAATATGATTTATTGCAGTTTGGAGTTTTATTGGCAAGCCTCTAAGAATTGTAAATATGTCTAAAATTTCACCCATTTTATCAGTTTTTGATGTTAATCATTCATTATCCAAAAACTAGAGCACCGATTAAAAAACGTATTTTTTTACAAATTCGATTTGATCTATTAGTTATAGCAAAATTTAATTAATGGACAAAAAAATTCAACAAAATCAAAAAATTGAGACTTTCTGAGAATAATCAAAAAGCACGTTATTGTTTTCCATGAGACCAATCTGCGTTGGTAGTAAAATGTGAGTTCTATCGGTTACACCATGTAGAGTTTTGTTGCTGAAACTCAAAGAAACATACAAATTTCGAAAATTTTTCCTAGTTTTGATCAATTTTAAAATTATTTATTTGCTTTTTCGTAGTTTTTGTTAGATCTCAAAATTTAATCATCATATTGGCAATTCATTACAGTGAATAAAGAAACGAGATACGGCGTTCACGGGTACGACAACGAGATGCTGGAGATGCATCCCTTCTTCATGGCGCGCGGACCAAAGATTAAGAAAAGCCACAAAGTCCCCCCCTTCCACACCGTGGACCTCTACAACCTGTTCTGTGATATACTGGGCGTGAAAGCGGTGCCAAACAACGGGACCTACGCAAACGTAAGAGACATCCTGGTGGCGCCCTCTGCCGCCAGTAGTTACACCACCTTCGGCGTGGCAGGTAATCTCAAGTCCAAACTCTAAACTGTCGCTTGCTTCTTTTAATTTGAATAAACATGCCTATGTTACTTACTTTTACAATTCATATGAAATAGCAATTGTAAAATAATAATGGAGATGATTTGAAATATGTGTTAAATATGTACAGGGTGGGCAAAATTCGACTTTTCTATGGGGGATCTCGATAACTATAATAGATAGAGAAAAACAGATGGCGCATCCTCGATCTCTTTTTTGGAGAAAAACTCAATGGTGAGAACCAAATTAATTTATCTTCTTTTGTTTTTGAGTTATAGCTAAAACTAGATTTAATGAAATTACAAATACAACCCCTACATGCCTTATATCGTTGAAAATAGAAAAAATAACCTAATAAAATAGGCACAAGCCAACTATAGGTTATATTTAAAAAAACACAACTTTATGTTATAACTCTCACGCTAATGAAGATATAGGAATTCTGGTAAGCTTATTTTATTCTTTTCAAAAAAGTGTCTCAACAACATATAATTTTCATTATTATCAAATGAGAAACAACTGAGATATTGCAATATAACGAAAATGGAAAAAAAATGACTTTTTGGCTATAACTCGAAAACAAAAAAGATAACTAAATTTAGTTTTCACCATTAAGGATGTGCCGTCCGTTTTTCTCTATGTATTATAGTTATCGAGGTCCCCTATAGAAACGTCGAATTTTGCCCACCCTATATATGTAGTTTATACTCGAGGCTTCTACTTAATAATACTTGCCTAAAGTAGAAGTATTTTAATATGCAATAGGTTTTTTTTAGGTAACTTTTTAGTAAAATTGCTATTTCATGTTACCATTTTTATGTCTTTTTACGTTTTAAACAAAACATTTATTGGTGGTGTTTCTTTTTTTAACCTTTATTAACTAGTTTTTGTTTTGGTTTTAAAGCTTATTTGTTGTATGCTTGTGCGTCCGTTAGCTAATGATATCTCATTACAGTAGGTGCAGTTGTAATAGCGTTGTTATTAATAAGCTTCGGCTCTGCGATAACGCTGCTGGTGATAAAACGGCAACAGAATATCACCACGACGGCGGCGCTTAACAAACGGTTCCCGCAAACGTTTAGCAACGCCAGCATTGAGGCGCAACACCTCCTCGAGCCGGAGGACGCGTGAAACAACAACAACGACAAAACGCTTTTAACGGTCGCTCTTATGTGTTGATTGTTGATATACCTACCCCCCGTTCCCTAATTTGCTCACGAACGAATTTGTATACATTTATGAAGAATTGCTGTGGATTCATGGAACAATCATTAGTAATTAATTACGATACAAAAAGACATCCCTTGTGATAAATGCGGAGAGTCGCGGTTTGGTTTTATTTTCCGGGAGAATCGCAGAACATGTGAAAACATTAACGGCTGGTGGTGTAATGGATGTATGTATTTACGGGCGCACTATTTATACACACCGTGAATTTTAGAAATTTGGTGTCCGCACGTAAACGTCACGAGCCGTATCTGATTGTAAATACCCATCAGATTTTTTTTCGTTTTTTTTCTTTGATAAAAATTGACAATATTACTAGCGAGTATATACATAAAAATTTATATTTGTAATAATCGTAAGGACGTTTTCGACATGTTATTTCGGTGTGTAAGTACCGTGGCCAAACTTGGAATGCAGGTCATTTCTTTAGTATACTTACGTAATGCTATAACTGGTGGAATTCAATTATTTCAGCAATATTTATTCAGTGTTTGTTATACTTGAATATAGATTCGGGACTTCTTACCAATTGTAAGATAAGTCATCTGATGTATGAAAAAAAGATAGGAATTAGAGATCTGGATGGTCTACAGAATTCCCGGGCCAACTACTTATTTTCGGATTTGTGTTGCGCTTAAAAATGCATTTTTCGGTTTATTTTTGCATAAAACTAAGTTAAATTGTTTTATTACTTCGATCCATTTCCCATTACTGTACTTAATAATATTAACTACCAAGATGTAAGTATCAAAAGTATTAACTGAATAATATAAGGGGTAAATGAAACACAATTATACAGTGGTATAAAACAGAAGAAGAATTTAGGGACTAATTAAATTGTTTAAAAATATACAGGGTGTTCCATTTGAAATAGAAAAGTTAAGATCATTTCCGGTTAAACCGGAAAATGGAATTTTTATTAAAAGTCTACATATTGACATACTTTATTCCTTAAAAACACTATACTCAATTTCATAAAGATATATGCAAAACTGCAAATGATATTTGGGACCTATCATTTGCAATTTTACACATATCTTTATGAAACCTAGTTTTATGTTTTTAGGAAATAAAGTGTGTCTACAAGTGGAATTTAAAAAAAAATTCCACGTCCGGTTTAACCGGAAATGACCTTAACTTTTCTATTTCAAATGGAACACCCTGTATATTTTTACATAATTTAATACGTCTCTAAATTCTGAGTTTAGAGATGTATTATACTCTTTGGTTGTTAGTTTTTTTTTTTAATTTAAATTAAATTTACGCAAAGTAACTAATTTAAATTAAATTTAAACAAAAAACTAACAACTGAAAGGTCACTCAGAATTTAGAGACGAATTAAATTATGTAAAAATATATAGGATGTTATTATTAAAGTTTAAAGATTTCCGGTTAAATTGGAAGTGGAATTTTTATTAAAATTAAATTTCAAAAAGATATATGTAAAAATTAAAATGATATTCGGGGTCTACCAGAATTCAGTTACACCCCCGTAAAGTAAACTCTTGATTATCCCGTGGTCTTCTGTCCCTTTTTTTTTTCATTTTAGAGTGATAACCTTTTTGAGTGAGTGGTCAAATCAGTCAATCAATTAAGGTCATTAGAACTACCCGTCCCCAGCACTACACTGCCTCCCCCATCCTCTGGACTACATAATTGTATGTGTAAGTTTTATAAATAATACAATAAATAAACAAATTATTTATTGAAACAACTACTTTCCTGGCTAATGCAACAACGGATATTCAATTATTCAACAAGTAGTTGTAATCTTTGATAGATTCATTGAGTATTCAGGCTACATTTTGTGTTTAACAAATGTAATTAGATAAATCATATCTTTATTAACAGTTTATTATAATAGTGTGTAACTAATTTAATACTATTGTTAGCCTGTTAAATGGCTATCGACCAAAGGTGGTTCTGCCTAAATGTAATTATTATTTAATTTATCCATATTTAAGTGAATATGTCCATTCGTTTATTTACAGTTGCCAAAGTTATATTTGTTTAACTTCTGTTTTCAAATGGACACTATTTTATATTCTACAACATATTATCTTCCACGTCACAATTTCCAAAAGACAGATCTCATTAATTAGTACCAACATGTGTGTAATGAGAACAATTCCTGTTTTAAGGGCTTTCATTTAAAAACCCATGTCTAATGTGGATCTTTTTTATGTGGAAAAATGTTTAGATTTCTTGAAGACATGGACAGGAATGTCAATCTTAAACATGAGATTATTACAATATATCTTCCATATTTATTAATTTGAGTATTTATTAGTTTCATACACAGGGTGTTACAAATTCGATGCATTAGCATTGCTATTTCGGTAACTATAGGAGATAAATTAAAGCAATTATGGAGATATTCAATAGAAACCGAAAAAGTCAATTTTGGTTTTTATTTTTTTACGACTTTATTACTGGTTATTTAAAAAGCGAAGAGCAAATTCTAAAGACGCTTTTGTAAGCTCTTCCAGAAAATAATATTATTTTTCAAATACGATGTTTCGTTATTTAGATATCAACTTAATTTTTTTAAATCCAGACCTAAATTTTTTATTTCATTTTTAAAAAAATAAACCCTACAGTAAACAATCTTCTGACAAATTATTAGTTTTGGCAGATGAAAAGCTGCTCAAACATGAAATAAAAAATTAAGGTCCACATTAAAAAAAATAAAGTTGATGTGTGGTTACTGTTTGAAGAAAAAAATTATTTTCTGGGAGAGCTTACAAAAATGCCCTAAGAAAGTGAACTTGGTTTTTCAAAATAAAAAAATTATTCAGCATTAAAATGTGCAAGTATGCCTTAATTTAACCTACTCTCTATCTCTCATAGTTACGCCAATGCATCGAATTTGTAACACCCTGTATGTACAGTTTTTAACAATCCTAAATGTGATTAATTGTTTTTAAACTTATATATTGGTAGTTTATATTAACGGCGTGTCCGACAAATGAGACTCTTAAATATTTTTATTTTTTAATACTATGATATTTACCATTATCGTCATGAATACAAGGCATGACAACATACTTATAACTCATATCTCCCGAGGGAGTTATGACTTCTACCTCCTGTTTACCTGATAAATTATTATTATTAAATTATTACATGTACAATTTAAAAATTCTCTGCTTGAGATAATGGTTGAAGATAGACAATCTTGCATCTGCTCACAACCAACTTTATAGCGATACTTCTCCCATGTTCACTATTTTATTCACAACCGTACGTTTGTTGTTTAAGCATTAACGTCCAATCAAATCCAATAGTAAAGTATTATAAAATATTTTTATTCATTTAAATAATGGGTTCAGCTCTAATTACAGCTTAGATTGAAAGAAATTAATTTTATTAGAAAAACAATTTAAATGGAGATGAGACTTTCTTTTTTGACACAGAAAAGAGAAATTTATTCGTAAATCTGTGATTTGATTCTATATAAGACTACACAAAAATCTTGTATAGAGACAATAAAGTAAGCTATCTATTTGCTGGCTTATACCATCACAAACATTGCGTTACCCAATACATAACTTATGTGTTACCAGTAGTATTTGCTATCAAAGTAACACAGGTTTTCTAAATTAAAAATTATCTAATCTAAATATTAATCAAGTCATTAGCCATCTGTTGACCTTATTTGAGATTTGTAAATAAGATATTCAAGTGCCTGGTAATGTAGGTTTTATTTACAATTAACACTGTTGATGCTGCACACTTAAGGGGAGTCTGTAGGATAGATTTTACCGACAAGAGAATGGTCGGGGGCGTCCCTCACCAATTGCGATGCACCTTTTATATGTAGTAAAGCATCAAAAGATAAGAGAGCCATATTTTTTTTATGTGCTTATCTAGGTTTAGGGGCTGAAACCACCTCTTGAAGAAAACGGTGTCGTTTCATTAGTAGCATGTTTCATATAAAAGTTTTACAGTATTTTATGCTCTTTGCAGCAATGCACTAAGTTTTTAAACCAAATCAAAATTTCTACTGTATACCGTTTTCTTCAGGGGGTAGTTGCACCCCCTAAACCTTGAGATAAGCACATAAAAAAAATACGGGTCTCTTACTTTTTGATGCTCTACAACATATACAAGGTGCATCACAATCGGTGAGGGACACCCCCGGACGTTCCCTTGTGAGTGAAACAGCTCAACTTTAAGAGGCTTTTTCTCTAAAACTACGTGGTATAATTTCGTGAAATTTTAAACAGTATTTATAGACATTGTGTAGAGTAATTTAATGGGACAATTTTCCAAAAAAGAAAATTATTCATATTTTTTTATGTTATATTATATGCCTTGTAACAGTTGTAGAGTAATAGTAGGCGTCAAATGATTCAAATTGATAGGGAAATCGAGATGAAGGCACTTAATGTCACAAAAGTCTCTTACCTGAAAAGTTCATTTTTTCTGTACAAAAGGGCAGTTTTTTCCAAAAGTTACAAAGCTAATGCAATGCAACTTTTTTTTGCATGATCGTGCTTGTTACTTGACTTATAGATATTGTTTACAGAAATGGGAAGTTGATGATACCACACTGTTCGGTTTTTACCATGACAACGATAAATACAATACTGTAATATTCAAAAACGGACTTGTGCAGGAAGTAAATATATGTTGTTTCATAGTGTTTGTGCGATTTGAATGGGACTAGTTGCGAATACCGGGCTGTTCACCCTTCTTCAAGTTCAATATCCTCATTATTATTGTATTTATTTCATCTTTATTATACCTTCTTAGAATGACAAAGTACAATTATAGTAAAATAGTGTACACAATATTGAAAACATACATATAAGTTTAACAGCAAGCTGAAGGATGGAATAAAATGATGTTCAACTTTGTCCCATTTGTTCTTCACTTTGCCACTATCTTCTTCCACATCCAATATATTATTTGTGTCAAATATGACACATAACTTTACTGTTTAATATTTAAATTTAATTTCAAATGATCGAGCAAAAAATAGTATACGATACTTTATCGGTATGTGCTAACAAGTCTCGAGAATTATCAAAATTCGACCCTGCAGGCCTTATTTTGCAAGAATATTTTCGAATGTATGAACGCACCTACCGATCTTGTACAGAATATACTATTGTCTGATAATATAGATGTTCAGCAAGAGTTATACGGAGGGATTTTTTGAAAACCGGTATAGAAAAGAAAAAAAAGATAAATTAAATCGAGAAAAAAACTACTTAAAAAATATAAATAATCTTTTTTTTAATTCACCCATTAAATTACTTTATATGATGTCTAGAAACGCTGTTTACAGTTTCACGAAATTATACCAAGTAGGTGGAAAGTAGTAGAAAACACCCCTTCAAGTTGAGCTGTTTTACTTGGTAAAACCGGGTCCTACCGACTCCCCTTAATAAAACATGTACAAAATAAAGCTGGTATTTGAAATTAAACTTTTGTTTGTATTCAGTTAACTGAAGAAATACTTGTCAAAGGTTACAGAATATTCAAAATTCCGTAACTTTTAAGAAGTTCTTGTTGAAACACGTGTCGGGTAACTGAATACAACAAAATTAAATGCAACAAGAGTTTAATTTCAAATGTTACCCTTAGTAAATTTAATTTTCTATAGTTTCAATATTTTATTTCATCTTTACCCAAAATGAATTTCAAAACCAGCCATAAAACAAAATTGAAGTTATGATTTTATTATATTACCAATCTGATAAAATGGATTTCTTATTACACAAAAAAAAATTGTAGTTGTATTTTTGCTGTTCTTTATTAAACTGATTTGTTAAACATCCATATTAACTAAACTAATAGTATAATATTGGGGATTAATATAATAAAACACTTGGTTTGTTTTACAATTTTTTACTAGTTTCAACTTTTATCATGTAAAACAAGTGCCTTATTTTATTAATTCCTAAGTGTTAAATGAGAATCAAATATGGAATTTATTAAGCTTTTTCCGGGAAGGAAGATTGCATTCCCTTGAACATTTTCACTGCATATTAACAATACAGGGTCTTCAACAATGGTTTTAAGTAACCTAAAGTGCATATGTTTAGTTTTAAATTCGTACATTTTTCATCATTTTAATAAACTTAATTGAGATCATTTCTTCATAAATAAAAGTTTTGTGCCATTGTAAAGTTTGTGATGCCATTCTGAAAAGAATGATCCAGAAATAAGCAAGAACAAGAACTATACTGACAGAATAATCAACTTTTTCATGATACAGAACTTTTCTAGTGAGAAACGATTTCAGTCAAACCTAAAGAAACAGAAGCGGCTGTAAATTTGAAATTCAATTCCTGAACTATGGACTTCAGGATAGGTACACCTAAGTGTTAATGCAATTAACAATAATGTAGAAGGCCCTACAATAATTATATGAGTTAATTAGTTATACATTCACCCACCGTACCAGAATGGTAATGGGTGGATTTAGGACACATTGGCAGCTAAATGATAATAGGGTTCTCAATTAAATTTACAACTATACACTTAATAGTGTGCTCCAGATGGTTACCTTATTAATTTGTATTACTATTTTATTTTTTAATTATATTATCTACCAAATGCAGGTTCTGTTTATTGTTACGAAGTAGCATTTGATATTTTTTTTTGTATTTAAGCGCACAGGTACCATTGTAACCTATTAGTTATAATTGTTTTAATATTTACATAATAGTAGTTCATATTATTAATAATAGTAATATGAAATATATATTAATACACCATCAAATAAAAAGACAGCCTAGATTCTAGAATGTTTAAAATTCTCGACTGGCTCCACCTTATCATGCCTGACAAGGCAAAACTAGTTGAGAATTTTAATCACTGTGGTAGTATTAACATGTATTTCAAATTACTATTCTTTCTATTAATTATGTAAAATCATTGTTATTAAGTACATTTGTATTGTTGTTAATTTATTGATAATTTTCATATTTAACGTGATTGGTGATAAGAGTGCCCGTTACTTGGTTGTGATCTGTATAGCCGTATAAGTGTTTTTGTTAACATAGTCTATAGGTACTCGATAGCTTTAAGTAGGTTAAATGATTTGCGATTCGAACTTACCTTCCCTCTCACCTACTCTCACTCACACACACGGTTTGTGTCAATTTGTACTCGTGTTATTTTACTATATACCTGATATAGACTTGGATGCCATGCATGTAAATTCCCACAGATTTATATATGTAAATACATTTTATCGAGTGATATGTTGATGTATTTTTTTCTTTCCCATCTTAGCCAGAAGATTTCCTGATACCCTTGTAAATATTATGGATTATTAGATTGATGAGCCTGTTATTGTTTAATAAAACACGATTGTTTCCATTCCTGATATCATAGGATTTTTGTTAAATTTAACTATATGAAACGCCTTTGGCACCAAATAAAATGGGAAATTGGAAAATAAATCCTTTCTTCACAAAGACAATGGTAAAAAAACCTGTTCTTTTACCTAACAGCACAACGGAAAAAAAACCTATTTGATATGTATCCGCAACGCCTACGGATGATGAAAATATAGGTTAGACTGGGGAAAATTTTTAACGTTCTATCAAAGATAAAAAAATTTAGGGTGGATTATATCGATTTTCTCAGTTGATATGATTTTTCTTCGATTGAATATAGGCCTTAATAATAGTATGTTCAGTATTAAAATAAAAGCCCTGCATATTCCAGTCTGCTTACGAGGTTGCCGGAACAAATAGATATACTGTGTGTCCCATTTCAAGACACATTATAGGGAATTTTCAATTTCAGTTTGTATCTCTATTATTGAATTTATAAAGTCGGAACAAAATTAAAATCATTTCTTTACCCACTAGCAAAAAAAAAAAAAAAAAAAAAAAAAAAAACCTTTATTGGCATATTAACCTATTACAAAAACAAAATAACTATTCTACATTCCCCAACAACTAAATCATAAATTTAACTCTCTCCTACATTCCTTCTCCCTCACCATTTTCTGCAATATCTTTACCCCGGCACCATCCTCTCTCATCCATTCCGCTACACCCTTGTTCCTTTTTCCCCCCATCCATCCTTCATTCACTCCCTCACACTCCTCCGCCAGATGCCTCCACGTATCCCTCCCATTTTCACACATTACACACCTCATATACTCTTCACCCATCCACTTCTTCCTCCCTCTCTCTTCTGATCCACACCTAGCCCTAGCTAATGTCACCCTCTCTTCTCTGTTCCACCCGTCCTCATCCAAATACTTCGGTCTCCTTCCATGTACCTGCCAACTCCCATACATGTCATTATATTCACTTTTTTCTATACTTCCCTGTCTCTCCTGTACATCCACTTCCTTCGCCCTCTCGCTCACCCACTTTGCCACATTTACCCCCCTCTCTAACCACTCCCTCACTTTCACCTCAGACAGTCCTACTCTCTCATACATTTTCATTCGTTCCTTCCTCCATTTACCCCCCCTTTCGTTCACGCATGTCTTCCATACCGCCTTTACCAACCTCTCTTCCCCTAACTCCCATAACCTCATCTCATACCTAACCATTCTCTCCATAGCCTCACATCCTAAGCTTCCTCTGTCAGTCTCCTGAAGCAGTATGTACCCGGGAGTCGACCTTTCCACTCCCAGCATACGCTTCAGAAACCAACACTGCTCCCTTTCCACGCACTCATACCCTTTCACGCCCCACACTTCTACTCCATACATTATTATCGACTTCACACATGCATCCCACACTTTACACGCCAATCTGACGCTGTTCTTCATCCATTCTCCCCATTTTTCCCACACGATACCCCACGCTTTCCTGGCCTTTCCTTGCACCCACCTTACATGCTCCTCATATCCCCCTGTCCCTTTAAACATAAACCCCAAATACTTAAATATTTTCACTCTCTCAATCACTTCTCCCTTCCATTCTAACACTTTCACGCTCCCCTCTCTTCCCTTATTCCTAAATCTCATCCATTTCGTCTTCTCCACATTCACACACAATCCCCTCTTGTCCATATACCTCTCCGTTCTCCTCAACATGTCTTTCATCCCTTCCCAATCTCTCGCCATCAACACCATGTCATCCGCATATGACAGCATCCACACCTTATCCTTCCCGATTACTACTCCTCCCGCCTGCCCTTTCCTCAACACATCCTCCAGTTCGCTTAGGTATAAGTTAAATAACATCGGGCTTAACGGGCATCCCTGTCTCAATCCTACCCACGTCCTAAAACTCTCCGACACCTCCACTCCCACTCTTGCTACCACCCAGGTTTCCTTATATACTCCTCTTACCCACTCAATCATACTCTCATTCACTCCTTTTCTCCTCATACATTCTAGCAACTTCTCCCTCGGCACTGAGTCGTACGCCGCCTTTAGATCCACAAACACCGCATACATGCTTCCCTTCTCTTCAGTCACTCTCTCCGCCATTCTTGCCAGGGTAAAGATCTGCTCCCTTGTTCCCCTCCCCCTTCTAAATCCCCCCTGAGTCTCTGGTATTAAATCCTTCTCTTCCACCTCTTCTTCCAGCCGATTCTTTACCACCAGCATAGCGATTTTGTAGCCTGTGGGCATCACTGTAATCCCCCGGTAGTTCCCGGCCTCCTTCTCGTCCCCTCCTTTATGTACCGGGCACATCGTACCCCATCTCCAGGCCTCCGGTATGTTCTTTCTTCCCCTCCACATTTCGTTCAACAGCTCCCTGAATTTCTTCTTCCCCCCTTCTCCTATCTCCTTCCACATCTCTGCCTTCAGCCCATCCAACCCTGCCGCCTTTCCTTCTTTAACTTCCTCGAAAGCTCTTTCCACTTCCTCCTTAGAGAACTCCTCCGTCATCTCCATACACCTTCCTTGTCCCACTTCCTCTGGGTACCCACTTGTTTCTCTACATTTCCTTGTCCACTCCTCCAGTGTTATCCCTACCCGTCTCCTTCTTTCGCCTCTCTTCAGTACTTTCCATATTTCCGACTCGTTTCTACACTTCTTCAACTCTTCACTTGTTCTTTCCACCTCCTGCCGCTTCTTCCTCTCGCATATCCCCTCATATTTCCTTTTTGCTGCCGTTACCTTCCTCTCCTCCCCTCCACCTCTTATACATTCCCCCATTGCCTTCCTTAGTTCACTTTTTGCCTGCCTGCATTCTTCATCAAACCACCTACTCCCTTCTCCCGTCCTTCCTTTAGCTTTCCTTCCGCACCCCACAATTAGTTCCTCCATCTCCTCTATTGATTCGACGTCTTCCCACTGGATCCTCCTCATCTTCATCCTCATTTCTTCTATTGCCTTTGCCCCACATTCTAACTTTCCCATTTCTTGCTTCTCTTCAGTCACCTTCTCCTTCTCCATCCATACCTCTACTTTTAGTGGTAGATGATCGGAGCCCATCACTTCCTCCACCTCCATACTTTTTATTTTCCTTTTCGTCATCCCCTTTATCGCCACATAGTCGATCACCGACGATCCCCGCGGCCCACTATAAGTTTTCCTCCCTTCCCAGTCCCCCTCTGTGCATCCATTTAGAATTTCCCATCCCTCCTCCATCACCCACTCCTTCATTCTCTTACCCTCCCCGTTTATACATTTGTCCCTGGACTTTCTTTCTACCACAGATCCCTCTTCATTAATCCCTCCCCCCATTTCTCCCATTCTTGCATTAAAGTCTCCTCCTAGCACCCATTTTCCTCCTCCTTTCGTTCTCTCCTCTATCTCCTTTCTTATTATATTCCAATTTTTATTTACATATACCACCCCTACGTTTATCCTCTGTTTCCCTTGTCCATACTTTATCCATGCCACGTCTTCTCCTTCTCCGAAGTGTCCCGTCACGTCCATCCCCATTTCCTTCTTCCATCCTACTATCATTCCACCCCTCGCCCTTCCTTTCGTTGCACACCTTATCGCATCCTTCCTCTCCCATATAAAGCTTCCCGGTAGCCATCTTTTCACTTCTCCCCACTCTTCCTTCCCCATCCATGTCTCTACTAGCCCCACTATGTCCTTCCCTACTAACCACTTCTCCCAGTCTCTCTTCCACTTGCCCTCCTTTATCTTCTCCTTAATTCCCGCTATGTTCCAAAACCCGATAGTTACTGACCCCTTCTTCCCTTCTCCCCCCCCTTTATCTCCTCGCCGCTTGCCTTTCCCGCTGTGCTTCTCTCCCAGTCCACTCTCTGCCACTCTGTCCTTTTTTTTACAGCTCCTTCTCCCTTCTTCTCTCTCCTCTCCTCCTATCTCCTCCTCATTTCTTACTTTTTTGGCTCCTCTTGTCTATGTAGTGTCTCCTTTTCCTTATTCCATCTCCACAGCTCCCCATTCACGAACATTCTCTGGTAACCAACCCTTACCATCTTCCCCCCTTCTCTCTCCCTACTTGCTTTCTCTCTTATGATCTTCTGGATCCTCCTTTCCTCCTTTGTCATATCATCCTCGATGAACACTCTTTCCTGTATATTTCTTAATTTATTTTTATTTTTCATTACTTTTATTTTATCTTCCATCCCCATCTTGACTACCATCACCTTCCCAATTCTATCTACCACGAAGCTTTCTTGTACCCGCACCTCTACTTCCAGTGCCTCCTTCAGAAATGTCATCACCTCCCCTTTTCCCTGCATCTCTTTTCCTCGTATAACAATGTTGCTCCTCCTCTCCTGCCTCTCCCTCTTCTCAGCCTGATCTTCCAGCTCCATTATCCTTTGTCTAAGTCTCTCTCTCTCTGTATTCCATACCTCTTTCATCTCCTTTATCTCTTCTCTCCACATCTCCCTCGCTTCCCTCATTTCCTCTTTCCAGATCTCCCTTTCTTTCCTTAATGCTTCCGTAATCATTTCCACTAGTTCCCTGCAATTTCCATTGCACCCTTTACTCATCACATCCCCCACCCTTTTTTTCATCCTTTCCTGTTCCTGCTCTCCATCCCCCTCAAACGACGTGTCCGCCATCTTCCTCTTCTCTACCCCCTCCTGCGCTGTCCCTTGTTGCGGCGACCTCCTTACTCCCGTTCCGCCACCAAAGAAAACTGCCTTCCTTCTATTCTCCTCCTCCTGCTTGTCCCACTCCTCCACTTCCCTTCTCTCCTTCTGTTTATTCTTCCCGCCCATTTCAATCACCACTTCGGTAGCACTAATCAATGCAATGATCGGCGATTGGATTCGACTGTGCCCGTTGCCTGTAGTACCTCTTCTGGGGTAGATTGATAGGTTCGGGTTATTTTATACACAATATTACTTCAGCACGAGAAACTAATTCTGCACGAAACGTGAACGGTTAAACATAACCTCCTTATTATTATTTTACTTTATTTAATTAATTGATTCAAATTGCCCGCCACATAAAGATGTTTACCACCATAAAAATCAAAACCGACTACCTTACCCACTAGCATTATTTTTATTATTTTTTCAAAAATGAAAAAAAATAATTGTTTCTTTGTAACGTCGATTCTGATTCAATATTCAATTCTGAGTATAAATTTTTTTTTTTACAAATGACCGATTAGTAGAAGTGATCGAAATTTGTAAACAACGTGGGGGAGGGGAGCTTTTGTACGGAATGCATGCCATAAATGCGTGAAAAATTTCGGAGAAATCGGCCCAGTAGTTGTCTTGAAAAGTGTACCTAAAAATCACATTTCTTAATGGAAAACAGCTGAGGACGTGACCCCTTTAAAGAGAGATGAGAGCTTATTTAAGCTAATAGGTCTACTATTTGAATTTTCTCTGAAATAAAATGTACTTTGTTATGTATATAAATTTTAAAATATTTATATCTATGGTTTATGTGCAGAACGTCGTATCCCCTATAAGAATAATTGTTCAGGACAAACAAAAAACCTTCTGGTTTTAAGAGAACTTTATAGAAATCGGAATTGATTTATTTTATATTTATGAAAAGAAACATTTTCCCAAATAGATATTTCGTTCGTTTTTTACTTTCTCCGTTACGAAGTACGAGAAAGTATTGTGATCGTGATTTTTTTTTCAAAAATTTTTTTTGCGGAAATATCCGTTTTGGAGTCCCTAGATGCCATTTCAACAATTTCTGGAAAAAAAATTTTTGTGTGTGTGTGTCTGTGTGTGTGTATGTGTGTGTGTGTGTGTCTGCTGTGTGCGCTGTATCTCAAAAACCAATAGAGCAATTGATATGAAACTTTGAACATACGTCTTATTTGATAATCCGAAGAACTGAAAAGCTTTTGGTAAAATTTCGTACACCGGAAGTGGGTGTTTACCTTAACTGTTTTTTGTTTTTTGGGAATATTTTCTTGAATATAAAAAATATCACAAAAACATTTAAACAAACATCGAAGACAACAAAGAAATGAATAGCTTTTGCTTGAAAATATTTTTCATAAAATCATTAATATTCGAGAAAAAAATTTATTAATTTTTTTAAATTTTTGGTTTATAATTATGAAACGATAATAGTTACAGCAATTTTATATGAATAATAATTGTAGAGAATGCCAAAATAAACAACTTCTAAAGAATAAGTTTTTTTCGAAATCTCGTTAGTTTTTGAGTAAACCGAGTTTTTGAATTTGAAGTATAATTTTTCCATC
Source organism: Ocypus olens (assembly GCA_910593695.2). Lineage (NCBI taxonomy): Eukaryota > Metazoa > Arthropoda > Insecta > Coleoptera > Staphylinidae > Ocypus > Ocypus olens. The sequence goes on along the minus strand of OU343050.1, from coordinate 27,349,892 downwards.
TTTCATGATTTTGACGTTTTAAACGTCAGTTTTAGGCGAGTTTACGCAACGCTCGATGTACATTTAAAATATTATTTAAATTGAAAATAAACCCATGAAAACGTAAATATTAAGTCGGAGAAAGTAACATGATGGCCACATCACCATTTTTTTTTAAGTAGTGGGTTACTACATTTGATACTCAATGTGATTGTGGCATACGACGTTTTAAATAATACTCTCTACAAATAATAATTATAAAAAACGCAAAATACAATAATTTAAAATTTATTATTTATTTCAAAAGTATACGAATACAGAGAGTACAAATATACGATATTTCATAAAATTTAAAAAAAGCAGAAAAAATTAATATTTTTTTGCAGTAATGTCGTCGTAAAATTTCTTTACCTTGGATGGTAAAACTTAATGTCGTAGTAAAATTTCTTTACCTTGGATGGTAAAACTTGTGTCAGTTCTTGTAGATGGTCATACTTCTGCTTAGAAATTGCGACCCTATTTTTATATAATTGTTGTTTGGTGAAGAGTGTAGTTGGAATATTAATGAATATTGATTCGATTGGCGCAAAAATCTAATTTTTCAAAATTTTGTGAGTTACGACATTTTCTACGTAAGCCATCGATATACATGTTGTCACAGACCACCCGGATCTGGCGTTTTTGAAAAAACGGCTAGTCGTTGAGAGTTGGGATAACAACATTTATTACAAAAGCCCATGTCTTCCATTCACTTATACACATTGTTGTGCTCTTCTGGTGACACTATCAGTGTTACAACTTCGATGAATTAACATTGATATCTCGTTAACCATAAAAGCTAGAGAGTTGGTTAAATTAAGGAAAAGTGCGTATTTTAATGCTGAATAATTTATTAAAAGGAAATTTAAAATATTCCAGTTATTTCCGGAGATATTCAATAAAAACCGAAACAGTGGAAGAGCTTGTTTCACTGAACTTAATATTTTTAATTGGTATATACAGGGTGTTACAAATTCGATGCATTAGCATTGCTATCTCGGTATCTATAAGAGATAGATAGTTAGTTGAATTATGACAAAGTTGCACATTTTAAGGCTGAATAATTAAAAAAAAATTTAAAATAAATCCAATTTTGGTTTTTATTTATTTACTATTTTATTACATCATGGTGATGGTTGTGACCGTTACTACGTGGTAATTCATTATAAAATCACTGAATAAAACACTTACTATGTTTTTTACCACAATTTATTTGATGTATGTACAAATATTTCATATACATACATATCACGACTTAAGTTTCGACGTTTTACTGTCATTATCAAGTGACACAATTAATGGAAGACGTTACATTTATATCGGTACGAACATAGGGTGAGGGTAACAAAATGGTTTACAGTGAATAGGTGCAAAAACATAATTAAGAGATTAAAGAATTTTGAAAAGCGGTGAGTACATTAGATCGGTCTGCTCGTTCAACAGATTAACGAGGGGATTATTGCTAAGTCTGAAAATTTCGGCGGATTCAAGGAAGTTAAGCTTTGTACCTTTTGTACAGTTGTGTAAAATTTTCATGTTTTGGATTTCGGGGAATGAATGTTTACATTCTAAAGAATGGTTAGAGAATGAACTGGAATTTTGATTTAATCTAAAGGCGCGGAAATGTTCAGAATATCTTTTTTCAAAACTACGACCGGTTTGTCCTACATATACACTATTGCATTCGGAACAAGAAATTTCGTAAACACCTGATTTCTTTAAGGGATTGATTTTATCTTTTGAATTGAATAATATGTTTGATAATTTGCAGCTAGGTTTAAACGCGATTTGATGGTTTTGTTTGCGGAGAATGTGAGCTATTTTTTCGGTAGTTTCACCATAATATGTTAGGGAAATGAATGGATCTTTGTTCGAATTTTCCTCCCAAGTATGTATGAGGAAACGTGGATTGAGGCGAAAGTGAGAGATGAGGTGTCCGGGAGTTTTAGGCCGTGGGTGGGTTTGAGACGGGGGTGTCCGTTGAGCCCGATATTTTTTTTTAATTTGTACATAAGTCAATTAGATGAGGAAGTTGGATGTTGGCATATGCGGATGATATGGTGCTGATGGAGAGAAAGATTGGGCAGGGATGAAAGGCAAGGTGAAAAGGGTGGTGGAGAGGTGTATGGAGAAGAGAGGATTGGGTATGAATGTAGGGAAAACGAAATGGATGAGAGTCAGGAACAAAGGGAGAGAGGGGAGAGTAAAAGAGTTAGAGTGGAAGGGTAAAGTAGTTGAGAGGGTGAAAAAGTTCAGGTATCTGGGTTTCATGTTCAATGAGACAGGTGGGTATGAGGAACACGTAAGATGGGTACAGGGCAAGGCGAGGAAAGCATAGGGAATAGCGTGGGGTAAATGGGTAAGGTGGATAGGGAATAATATGAGAGTGGCGTGCAAGGTATGATGACGAGGGTTTATGAGTGTATAGAGAGGGAGCAGGGGTGGTTTTTGAAACGGATGTTGGGGTTGGAGATGTCGACACCCGGCTATATACTACTGCAAGAGATGAATAGAGAGAGACTGGCGTGTGGTGCGATGCAAAGAACGGTAAAATAAGAAAGTAAGAAATGGGGAGGAATATATGAGATGTGGTCTGTGTGAGTGGGAGAGGGATACTTGGAGGAACCTGGCGGAAGAGTATGAGGGGGTGAATGAGGATTGGTGAAAGAGAATAGAGGGGTTACGGAATGGATGAGAGAGGATGGGGCCGGGGTAAAGACGCTGGACATAGTGGGGTGAGTGAAGGGACATAGGAGGAGAGTGAAGGGTAAAGGGGAAAGGAAAGATCGATTAATGACATAGGAATAAGGATTCGGATGTACAGTATGCCAATAAAGGTTGTTTTTTTTTTGGTATTTTTGGTAGACTTTTTTTACTGAGTGATAACGAGCATTTATTTACTGTTTGTTATGCTATACGAGTGGAAAATTCATCCGGATAGCTTATGCTATGTTTGCGAGGAATTGCCGTAAAAAGTGCAAAGAAAACTTGTTTCTCCGCTACTTAAAACTACTTTTATTTCCAAGTTCGCGATCAGGACAAGAATTTAGTTCTAATAAGTTGCTGCACTATTTGTTAAAGTAGCTTGACCGGATGGTTCAAAGATACCCAAAGTCAAAAGATTGTAAAAAACATGAAAAATAAATTGTTTTTAATGATTTTTTTTACAATCTAAGGGGTAAATCTCCCAAAATCTACCTCCTTGCTCCACGTGTTCGAGTTTAGGGGGCCCCCGAAAATGGTGGGTGATTGCCTATGATTTTTCCGGCAATTATTAGCGTCAGGATCACGATTGCTTGTTGCTTCGCAGTCGTGCCGATTTTCTAGAAGCAACAAGCAAGAGTGATCCAGACGCTAATAATTGCCTGGGAAGAATTAGTCACGAGTTAGATTCGCCGAACAGAAAGTTTACACTTCACAATTTGAAAAATTAAATTTGGTGACACCAAGTGTCAGACGTGTATTAATCTGCGCCAAGATAATTGTAGGGAAAATGAGAAATGCCTATGAATACTATTACTGACGAAAGCACTAACACATTACCCGAAAATACAAACAAATCGAATTCAAACTATTTAAAAGTCCGGCAATAACTGACATTTTATACGTTATAGAAAATGTAGCAACGAGTTGCTAAGCAGTACCAACACTATGGATTATCTGATTAGATACCACCCAGGGTGAATTGCCATGCATAACATGCAGCGTGGTCTGTTACGCAACGTAATTAGAATTTTATTGGATCATGTCATCAATATTATTCGATTTCAATGGTTAAAAAGTAAATGAGGGCAATTGTCTATAATATTATTTTTGTAAGACATTGACTGCCCAGTACGAAATAGCTGGTAGTCTATGTTTCTGTCCAGAAAGTAGACTATTAGTTATATCATAGATAATTTTCTTGGCATAGCAAGTATATTCATGTAATATGAGTGTAAATAAGCCTATACTATATCCATTTCCAAGTGGCAGCGCGTGTAAACACAATCACGTGAACGGCGAGAATGCTCAGGGTCGGACGCGCCGTACCCTAGCGCGCCCACGAGTAAATTTCATGTTACTGCCCAACACTTTTTAAACGCACGGCAATCGACGACGGGCCCAGAATACAGACTGAATCCGGGCACGAGCACGCACAACGGAACGATCAATCGCAAGCGTCTATTGAAGTACGCACGTGGCTATCACGCCGCCGGGTTTTTTATTTCTACTGCCACTTGGAAATGGATAGAGTTAAGGTGGGTACTAGAAAGAGAAAAAAAGTTTGACCGACATGAACAGAACGCTTAATCAAATGATCGACTAATCAAATTATTATTTAATTAATATTTTTCAAGTAATAATCAAAAACCAATTAATCGATTAATTAATTAAGCCCTAGTCTTGTTTACGCTGGATCACCACAAGACTAAGCGGATGTATTAGAAAGCCTTTTATACTTAGCTCCCAAATGTTATTTGGTCAAAACTTACTAAAAAAAAACACCTTTATTGGCATATACATATTTACATCATTATATTACTTCATATGTTATTTCTCCTGCATTCCTTTTTCCTCCCCAATTTCTGCAGCATCTTTACCCAGGCCCCATCCTATCTCATCCATTCCGCTTACCTCTTATTCCTTTTCCCTTCCATCCATTCCTCATTCACTCCCTCATATTCCCCCGCAAAATGCCTCCATGTATCCCTCCCACATTCACAGATTACACATCTCGTATACTCTTCGCCCGTCCATTTCTTCCTCCCTCTCTCTCCTGACCCACACCTAGCCCTGCCAAGGTCACTCTTTCTTCTCTGCTCCATCCGTCCTCGTCCAAGTACTACGGTCTCCTTCCATGCACCTGCCAACTCCCATACATTTCATTGTATTCACTTCTCTCAATACATCCCTGTCTCTCCTGTACTTCCACTTCCTTCTCCCTCTCTCTTACCCACTTTGCCACATTCACCCCTCTCTCTTACCCACTTTGCCATATACACCCCTCTCTTTCTTACCCACTTTGCCACATTCACCCCTCTATCCAACCTTTCCCTCACTTTCACTTCCAACAGTCCTACTCTCTCATACATTTTCCTTCGTTCTTTCCTCCATTCACCCCCCCCCCCCCCCCCTACAACGTCCTCCATACCTCCTTCACCAATCTCTTTTCCCCTAACTCCCATAACCTCATCTCGTACCCGGCCATTCTCTCCATTCTGAAGCAGTATGTAACCGGGCGTTGACCTATCCACTCCCAACATATGCTTCAGGAACCTCAACTGCTCCCTCTTCACACACTCATACCCCTTTACCCCCCTCCCCCTACTTCCACTCCATACATTAAAATTGACTTCACACACGCATCCCACACTTTACATGCAACTCTGAAATTGTTCCCCATCCATTCTCCCCATTTTTCCCACGCGATACCCCAAGCTTTTATGGCCTTTCCCTGCGCCCCTCTTAAATGCTCCTCATATCCCCCTGTCTCTTTAAACATAAACCCCAAATACCTAAATCTTTTTGGCCTCTCAATCACCTCTTCAGGGCCGATCCGAGACCCTTGGCCGCCCGCGTGCAAATGATAAGCGCAGGCTTTTATTTTTTAATAAAAAATAATAATAATAATAATAACCATTTATTTCCCAACAGACATATATACAATTACAGGGAATTGTAATATTATTTATTATATCCAATTTTTAACCAAGGGAGCTGGATCCACCAAGAAGGAAGCTCTTACCAGCAATCATCGAAGAAGTTATCACAACAACGAAGTTCAGTCGATGCGAAGAAAACGAAAAAAAAACTGATATGCAACTACTGCAGGAAGCCCAATCACATTGTTAAAGTGTGCAGGAAATGAATTGCAGATGGCCGTCACAAATACGATACTCGTCACTGTTAACTTGACTGAAACACATACTGTGTCGGCGAGATGCATGGATGATGGATGACAATGGCACGACAAGCCATATTTTAAATGATGAGATTTGTTTTAGAACGTTTGAGTCTTTTTCAACTGAACACACAGTGACCACAGCAAATGGTGAGAAAATCGAAGCCATCGGAATACGTGAAGAAGTTGGGGCAAAAATGGTACAAAATGACCATGTCTGAAGTTTGGTGTGTGCCCCGAATCAAGAGGAATCTGTTCTCCGTGCTTGCAGTCCAGAATAAATACCCGGAGAGCGAGTTCATCTCATCAGCCGAAGTATAAAACTTCCTAGTTAACAAAGGGTAGGAGCTAATCATGGAGGACTGTTCAAGTTGGCCGTGAGAATTTTGAACCCTATCAAATGAGGTCAATGCAGTGATTTAGGGAAACCTGCTAAAGTTGTGTCATGAGCGATTCGGACATCAGAACATGTGAAATCACTACTGAGCAGGGAACTTGACATGAACGTAAAAATTCATAGTGAACTCTACGAAGGTTGCAGAGGTCCAGAACAACAGTTTACACGAAATTCAAGACAGTTTTCTGCGACAAAAATCCGAAGTTGCTGAAAAACTGAGCCAGTTCCCAGCTGAGGCAGAAACAGTCGAGAGCTGCTGAGTGGTAATGGCAGGGAGTTCGACAACAACCAGATCAGAACCAGTCTACACAAGAAAGGTTATGTTCAACGTCTTGTAATGTCCTACAATTCGGAACAAAACAGGTTCAGTGAGAGGGAAAATCCTATGCTGGTGGAAACTGCTAGAACAATGATGCACGCGCATGGAACCATTCCTCAGGCACTTTGTGCTGAGATGAAACGAACATGTACCTACATCCTTAACAAGGCAGGGCCTTCCTTCGTCCAAGGAACATCACCTTTCGAGTTGTGGTATGGTAAGAAACCAGGTTTGAAACATTGGTTCAAATTGCTGAATTCATGTATATTCATATCGAAGAAGCAAAGGACGAACATGGATCCGAAGACCATTGAAGGAATCCTCATCTCCAATGATAAAGACGACGGATAGAGGATCTACAGTGAAGAGGATGTGAGGAGTGTAAAAAGTATACGTGTAATTAATCAACGTGTGAGAGGTATTAGCGATGTCCGACTAATCAAATTTCGTTTATTATCATAAAATTCCATTAATAGTTGCGCCCGTCTTTCAGAAAAGAGATAATGGGTTGTTATTGTCATTGTGTTTACATTGCACCAGCGCATTATGTATTTAGTGCACTATCGAAGAATGTGTATTTAAGCGGTTTTCTGAGCTACCTGTAGTAGCTAAGATGGGAATTCATAGCCAACACCTGTAAATAGTCAATTAAGTGATTATGTCTATAAATTAATTTCGTTTTCAATCTCAAGTCACTGGGTAATTGATTAAATAAATAATAGAATTATTTGGGCGAAGTAAACGCCTAAATTAAATAAAAATGGGAAAGGAGCAAATGTTGAACCAGATAAAAGCGATGTCGAATTGAACTCTGGATTCCCTTTGTCTTCGCAGGAAAATTCCTAAAGAAAACGGTGGGGACACAGAGGTTTCGTGGACAGTAACATGTAGATTTTCAGTCAGTTCTTGGAGAGTCTTATAGTTCAGTCAGTTCTTTGAGTTTTACAGTTGTCTTTGAGTTTTAGTCCGCGTACGGTACAGTTGCTCCTTTTTCCTAATGGGCGAGGTAATGTAAGGTGACAATGAGAGGTTTTGGCTAAATTCATTTATAATGTGTAAAGATTAATTTTCACTTGTGTTGTAATTATTCTTTTGTAAGATGTAACGTCAGATAATTGTCATGTTTGCTGAATTAGATTTTAATGTATCGATTGTGTTGTCCACTAAATGTATGTCAAGAGTAATGTTTGTTAAATTCTTTACTTCATTAATATATCACGTTTGTCATATCAATTGCCGTCGTTGTCATTTTGTATAGTACTTCATTGATATCCCGATCCCGTTACTCCTACGAAACGTTAATCGCGAGTGCACGATTTTGCGTCGACGCCGAGATGCCAGTGAACCCGAACTGAGACAGCAGGAGTAAAGGTAAGTAATGACTAAAAGCTTATTTTATTAGTGTTGTTAAGTCCAAGTCACGATTGCGAGTCAGGCGAACCCTTGGCTATATAATCTGGCAACCGCTCGACAGGTTATATAGCAACAATGTATGCAGGTGCCCGCTTGGTCAGATGTCAATTACAGGTTAGAGTAAAGGCGAGCACCACATATATTTTGGTGTCAGGTGTGGGGTTGCTTAATTAAGAGGTTAATTAAAGTAGAAGGTTGCTCAAATGTGGGGTTGCTTAATTAAGAGGTTAATTAAAGTAGAAGGTTGCTCAAATGTGGGGTTGCTTAATTAAGAGGTTAATTAAAGTAGAAGGTTGCTCAAATGTGGGGTTGCTTCATTATTAGGTTAATTAAAGTAGACGATTATTTAATTGTTAGGTTATATAATGGTGTGGTTGTTTAAATAATTGAGATGTTTAATTGCCACCGTAGTAGTTGTGAATTTTAATAAATTAATTAATGTTGAGATTGTTTTAATTTGGGTGTAAATGATTTTTTAGTACACCAAGTTGATTCAATTAAAAGGAGTTATTTACGTTTTAATGTTGTTTGTTCCTAAGTAAATCCAAAAATGTTTCGTTTTTGTTTCGTCAATTTAAATTGTGAGGTTGATTAATTGTTAGTTTTTTTTTGGCGTGGCTCTTTAATTAATTGAATTGTTTAATTACCACCGTAGTTGAAATTGTGAATTTTAATAAATTAATTATTGTTGAGATTGTTTTAATTTGGATGTAAATGAATTTTTTGTACTCCAAGTTGATTCAATTAGGAGGAGTTATTTTGTTTTAATGTTGGTTGTTCCTAAGCAAATCCAAACAGGGTTTCGTTTTTTTTGTTTTGTTTTTTGTCAATTTAAATTGTGGGATTAAATTAAGTAGTGATCAAAGTTCTAGATATTCCGTGATTTACAGATTTTTTTTTTATTATTCACTTTGTTTAATTTTGTTTTACATAAACATAGCAACACCTGACTCGTTTTATCACCTGATATAATCGTACTTGGATATTTATTAATCGTTGTTTGTGTTTTGTCTTCGTATTTTGAATTTATTTTTTTCGTAACTTGATTTGTATTTGTGGACGTGTTTTAATTGCGAAATTGTATTTTTGTATTTTGATTTGTTTTGAGTTTGTGTTTTGTTGTGTATTTTGATTTCGATTTTGTATTTTGGATTTTACGAAATAATTAAGGATGGCAGCGAATCAAGCAATTTTGACGTCGTCGAACTCGGTTCCGACGTTCGACGGAACAGCGAATGTAAAATATTTTTTTGAATTGTTAGATGACATTGCGGCATTAACAGGTTGGACGGAAGAAGAAAAGGCGACAATAACTAGGATTAAATTGACAGGAAAGGCGCGACAATTATTGTCGGCGGAACCACAACTAAGAGTCGCGGATTATGCAGATTTAAAGGCAGCTCTCGAGAGTCGTTTCAAACTTTCCCTTAATTTAGGTGAGGCAGTTGAGAATTTTCACAGGTGCATACAAGAGGTAGGAGAGTCAGTCCAGGAGTTTGCAGCAAGATTGAAGGAGCTGGCGCACAGAGCGAACCCGGATCACGCTGCGTACCCAGATAAATTTCGGAGCGATTTGTTTTTGCGTTTTAAATTAGGGTTGAGATTGGAGTTGCAGCAGAGAGTTCTGTCTCTCCGACCCATGGACTTGGAGGATGCTATCGAGATGGCAGAGAATGAAGAGAAAATCGCTGAATTGGTCAGTAAGAATAGGATCAGGAATTTAGCTAGAGAGAACGTGACAGGAACAACAGGTGGTGAAGATATTAGTTATGGTAAGGACGGCAGCGGAAATTCCAGTACTAGGGATTGGAATAATCGAGGTCAAGGACGAGGACGAGGAAATGACAGGCAAACCAGGGATTGGAATAATCGAGGACGAGGACGAGGGAACGGTAGGCAGACCGGAAATCGGGACGAAGGTGCTAGGAATTTAAATTGTTTTAAGTGTGGAACACTAGGACATTTTGCAAACCAATGCAGGAAGATAATTTGTTATAATTGTAATCAACCAGGACATATGTCAAGAGAATGCAGAAATCCACGTAGACAGCAGAATTTAAACGGGAAGGAAGTCGCGGCGGAGCGCCGGACCGCGGCTTAGAACTAGATGAACAACAGGTAACGGCGACGAGAGGACATTCCCGCCTCACCACCCCTAATTATAAGGATTTGAGTAGTAATAGTATAAAAATTTGGATAGGTAATCGGATATTTAGGGCGATAATTGATTCAGGCGCAGCGACATCATTGATTCGACCTGGAATTGTATATAATATTGAGGAGAGTTTGAAACCCCGATTATGGAGCATTAGCGGCGAGAGAATTCACACACAGGGAGCAGTAAGGGTAGATATTGAATTATCGCAATTGAAACACATCGAGCATCGGTGTCATGTGACAGAAAACACGGATTTTGGAGCAGATTTATTACTTGGATTGGATTTTTTAGTGGCGAACCGTGTTGCAATAGATTGGGCAACGGGATTAATTTGGATCGATGGATCACAGGTGCGACTGGAAAATTGCGAAGAGGGAGATAAGCCGTTAGTTGCAGTCCACCGAATGGACAAAGGGAACGATGAATATTTCAAAAAAATTGTCGAGAAACTCGAAAACCTTAGTAGACGTCTCGATACGATGGAGACCATCTTCAACAACCGAATGAGTGGCGAAGTACCTGTTGCGGAAACCAAGGGCCCCGGTGGAAGCAAACGTGTGGAACTCTGTTCATCGGAACACAGAAGAGAATTTTCAGGTGGAGAGTACGTTGAAGCGGAACGCGAGGGGAGCGAGGATTTAATGAAAATCAGTCAGGACCAAGGAAGAAAAGGGCGTCAAGTGAAGAACGAGAGTAACACGTGCGGAGGATGGAGAGTGACCGAGGCAGAGGTCACCAAGGAAGGTGGAGTCAATCAGAAAGGAGTAAACCAAGGAGTAGGCCGAAAAAGGAACCAAGGTGGAGTAAGAGAGGAGCAATTAGAAATATGTGACTGCGAGGAAGAGTTAATGTCGGTTTTGATGAGAGAACCAAGTGTAAGGATCCTGGACCAGAGCGAGAGTGCCGGCAGGATAAAATCGATTCAACGAGAAGGGTGCTCGTCTGACCTAAGGGTGGCGGCGCCAAATCCAGTAGTGATTAAATCGGACGTGGAATTACCTCCATTTTCGGAAATTTTAATCCAAGGTGTCCTCAAGGGGAAGCTACCGGATAACGAGAATCTCATGATCGAGCCTAGTGGAGAGGTACCAGCGGGCGTACTGGTAGCAAGAGTTTATTGTCAGGTAGACAAAGAGGTTCCAATCAGGTTGATAAATACGACGGGACAAAAGGTGCAATTAAGGAGTAAAACGCACGTAGGTAACGGATATGAGGCGATAGAAAGACAACAGGACGGAGATTGCAGACAAGGAGGATCAACAGTTAGAGAGAGAGAGAGAATTGCAGAAGAAATTTTAACATTAAATCCGGCAAAGGCGGGATCTAACGAGATAAGGGAAGTACTGATGGAATTCGCAGATATTTTTACGAGGCCGGATCAGAAGTTGACGCACACGACGCGTACCAAACACAGAATAATCACCGAGGGAAATACACACCCGATAGCGAGAAGACCATACCGTGTACCCTTTTCCAAACGGGGTGAATTAAATCAACAAATCGACAAGATGTTAGATGAAGGGATAATAGTGGAATCTCAGAGCCCGTGGTCGGCACCAATAGTTTTAGTCGAGAAGAAGACACACGTAGGTGAGAAGCCGGAATTACGAGTTTGTATTGATTACCGAGGGTTAAATGCAATTACGAAACCAGATTATTTTCCGCTACCTCACATTCAGGATACGATAGACCAACTGTCAGGAGCTAAATTATTTTCCACCATGGATCTAACAAGTGGTTATCATCAAATCGAGATTGAAGAAGAGGACCAAGAAAAAACGGGATTTTCAACTCCAACAGGACATTATCATTTCACCAAGATGCCGTTTGGGCTGTCCAATGCGCCAAGTACATGGCAACGGCTAATGTATGCAGTTTTATCAGGACTAACAGGAGTCACGTGTCTAGTCTACCTGGATGATATTATCGTATTTTCGGATGGAAGCATCGTGCAACATGTGAGCCGTTTAAGAGATGTTTTTATTAGACTTAGAGAAAATAATTTGAAGCTAAAACCAACGAAATGCAAATTCTTACAAAGAGAGGTAAAATATTTAGGACACATAATATCAGAACATGGTTGTCAAGCAGATCCACAGAAAACCGAAGTTATAAAAAAGTATCCCGTACCAAGAACAGTTAAAGAAATCAGAGCATTCATCGGATTAGCAGGTTTTTATAGAAAATTTGTACCTAGTTTCTCGGAGATAGCGAGACCTTTGACCCAGCTTACCAAGAAAGATGTAAAGTTCGTATGGACCGAAAAAACAGAAGAAGCATTTCAGAAATTGAAACAAGCACTAACAGCACCTCCAATTTTGAAGTACCCCGATTTCAATAGAGAATTTATTCTAGTAACAGACGCAAGTGGAGTGGCGATAGGTGGTATTTTATGTCAAAAATACGGAGACACAGAACACCCGGTAAGCTACGCAAGCAGAACACTAAACAAGGCTGAGCAGAATTATTCGACAATTGAAAAGGAAGCGTTGGCGGTAGTATGGGGGATTAAACATTTTAGAGAATATCTAACAGGAGTAACATTTAAAGTATATACGGACCACCGCAGTTTGAGGTATTTGTTTTCATTGAAGGATCAAAGCAGCAGGTTATCTAAGTGGTCATTGAGCCTCATGGAACATAGTTTCACCATTGAATATCGACCAGGACGTCTTAACACCAACGCAGATGCTTTGACAAGATTGAGAAGCGATACGATGGATAAAAGGATTGAGGATTACGCTGTCAGACAAATTGTGAACAACGAAGGAGGAGATAATGATCCAAAATTATTAATTACTTCTATTTACGACCTAAATGAATTAGTAAAAGCACAGCAAACCGATGAGTACGTAAGGCAAATATCAACAAAATTAGGCGAATGTACGGATTTTTTCAAAGACGGTAGGGGATTGTTATACAAACGAAGAGATGAAAATCAAAGGGACGACAGATTGGTGTTGCCTCGAAAGTTAATTAAACAAGTTTTGAAGATGTACCACGATGCGCCGTTTAGTTGTCATCCAGGTGAGAAACGAATGTTGATTAACATTAAACGAGAATTTTATTGGAAGAATTTAAACAAGGATGTCAAACAATACTGCAAGGAATGCCAGTCGTGTGCGATGAGGAAGAGTAACTATATACCACCAGCGGAGATGCAACATATGAGCGTACAATCAGGTGCATGGGGAAGGATTTCACTCGACTTAGTGGGACCACTGAATCGAACTCGAAACGGGAACAGATACATTTTGACATGTATGGATTTTTTGACACGGTACCCCGAGCTAATTCCAATACCCGATATTTCAGCAGAGACAGTTGCAAAAGCATTTGTAACGAACATTATATGCAGACACGGAACACCTAGGCAAATTTTAACAGATTGTGGTAGCCAGTTTATTTCAAAATTGTTCAAGGAAATCTGCAGTTTACTAGGAATTGAAAAGATCCAGACCAGTGCATGGCATCCGCAATCAAACGGAGTGATAGAAAGGATGCATGGAACCATGAAAACGATGATCTCTCATTACGTGTCAGCGCAAGAAAATTCTTGGGATGAAACGCTACCATTCGTAGCTATGGCGCTGCGTAACAACGTAAATGCGACGACGTCTGAAACACCGTTCTTTTTAATGCATATGAGAGACATGGAACTGCCCATAGATGCGTTGATAAAACCAACGAGAATGAAATACGACTTAGACGAAAATTACGCGACGGAGATGATGGCCAGAATGGGGGATGCATACAGAAGAGCGACGGATAATATCAAGAGGAAGGAAGAGGATCGGAATGCAAAATTTAACAGGAAGGCGAAAACGCACAAATTCGCGTTAGGTGATAAAGTGTACGTGAAAAATGAAGCACACTCGTCGAAGATGCTTGCACACAAATTCCAACCAAAGTGGACCGGACCATGGCGGATTATAAAAATTAACGGACCTGTTAATTACGTAGTGAAGGACATCTACAGCAAAAAGACTCAAGCAGTGCACGTCAACCGAATTAAACCGTGCTACACGCCAGTTGAAGACGGATTGTGCAGAGACGAACCTGAGAAAAGGAATTTCGATCCACCGAGGAGGCCAAAGGAAGTACCAGACTTCCACGAGTCTTATAAGGGAATAGATGATAATGAGATACTATTCAGTGTATGGAGAAGGCCACCACCTCCACCAGCAAACGAAGGTGAATCTAGTAATGGTAGTTATGAGAGCGCGGAGGATGCGACTGAGCGTTGCAGGATAGAATCAGTGGAATCTGATCATGAGGAGAGCACGAGCGAAGGGGAGGTCGTATTAAGCATCAAAGGTGTAGAGAGCAGCCGGGAGAACGAAAACGAGAACGAATCAGAGGATGGTATCGCCGCCCAGGAAAGCGTGCAGAGCGAGGCGCACCTAGATGAAGGTAATGTGGGTAAGGAGGATGACGACGAAAGCGGTTTGGAAGAAACAGGGTTGAACGTGTCCGAAGTGAGCGAAGAAGGAGCGAACACGCCGAGTGACAGTACAAATTCGGAGAGAGAAGGCTCAGAGGAAAATGGAAGTGGAGTTGGAACGGTTGAAGAAGGGAGCCACGAAGAAAGGCTAGATCAGACGTGTAATACGCCCAGGGACGTAAATCGAGTTAGGCGCGGGTATTTAACGCAATTCGGGGACAGATTATACTTTGACCTCTGCGACGACAAGGAAGAGGTGCCACCAGGTTGTAAGACAGAGGAATTCAAGGTAACTCCAATAACAGGAGGGTTTTTGATAGTAAATGAAAGTGGCAACCGAAGTTTCCAATGCAATGACGAGGGGGAAGTTTTGACGTCGACACAGTGTCATCGAGCACTGAGCAGCGAGAGTGTGAACAAGTCCAGGGAAGGTTTCCCAGGGACTAGTAGAGAAGGTGCGAAAAAGTCAGATGAACCAGAAGGACATAATGAAAAATTGGAGAGGAATAGCGGGATCGCAGGAAATAAACCATGGGTACGGCGAGGATTTCTTGAAAAATATAAAGGCAAGACGTGGGTTAGAGTAACCGAGCACGAAGATAAAACCACCAAGGGAGTGAAGATGGAAAATTTTAAATTTCAAAAATTGGCAGAGGATAAGTATTTAGGGGAAAATGAAGATAAAACGTTTAGGTTTCATTGTACTAAAGAGGGTAAAATAATAGCAAGTTCGAGTGCAGCCGAGCACCGACATAATACTCGCAGCGCGAGCAGTTTTAGTAAGTTGTTCACGGGAAGGAAAAAGTAGAAGATGGAAAAAAAAAAAAAAAAAAAAAAAAAAAAAAAAAAAAAAAAAAAAAAAAAGGGGATTATATGTATTAATAAGATTAAATAATTGGGAATTGCATGAATCTAACACTAACTAATTTTGGGAATTAAATTAACTGGGAGATCATTATGCATAATTAAGGTAAACAGGCTGTTAAGAGGTGATTATCGAGAAAACGAAAATCGTATTGAAATTGTAATACGCAGGAATGATTGTTGGGTAAACTTGTAAATGAAATGTTGATTGTGTAATTAAATTGTAAATATTATTGAAATCTTTTTGGTAATCGTGGAACGTATATTGAATTATGAGCGATGTAATTAGGATAAGTTTGGATTGTATATTGTAATTATGAGATGTAAATCGAATTGTGTTTGTTATGTAGTTAGGGTAAGTAGGTATCGTTCAAGGGATCGAAAGGAGAGTGCGCGGTTAGTTTACAAAGAAAACAGTGTGCGTAAACAAATAATCGTACCGCGTAAATAGACAATTGTGGGACTCTGTGTGCACATTAAAAAACGATTTAAAAGGTGAACCAGACAGTCAAGGAACAAAAGAGGCAGATCAGGAGGCGGCCGGCGGGGAAGGAAGGTTGATGAGATTTGTTAACAGTAATTTGGATCTAACAATCAATGACGTAGAAAACATCATTAAGAGCCGCCCTTATAAACCCAGGGATGAACCGTAAATTCATCATTCAGTCCAGTTCATCTTTGAGTTTCAAATCCAAAATGTTTCCATGGGAATCTTTCATGGGATTGTGGGCATCGTTGGTGCTGTGGCTGGCACGCCACCCTCTGGACCCGACCAGGCTCAGCCGGTTCCCGAATCTGGAGCCTAGGGAGAGGAATCAGGTGAGGAACGTGTTCCTCTGGTATCTGGCGGGAGCTGCCAGGTTGGAGACCGTCCTGGACTCCTATATCAGGACGGGACTTGCAAACACGCGCTCCGAGATGGACGTGGAGGCGGAAGAGGAGCCCTTCCACCGGTGGGACATGCAGCCGGAGGGGCTCCCCATGGCAGTGTTGCCATACCCGGTGCAGTCGGCCCCCTGCAACGGCTGTGGGGACCGGCATCAACAAGAGGAGGACGAAGAGGAAGAAGACGCCGAGCGAGAAGAGGCCTTCCGGCGCTACCTAAGGAGAATCGAGGACTCCGACTACGAATCGGAGGAATCGGAGGAGGAGCAGGCGGAGTAGCGCCGTAAATTATTTTCTTATGTGCTAGTATTGTTTGTTTTGTTTTATTTTAATCTATTGTTTTTCATGTGTTTATATGTTTTGCGAATTAATTTGTATCGATATTTTATCCTATTAGTCATATTTTATTTTGTTCTAATGTAGTTTTTTTTTTGTGTATTATTTTGTATTTTTAATAATAACGAATTTTGTTTTTGATATGGTTGTGATGTGTTCTTGATCCTTTTTTTAAGCCTGTTAAACAGTCAGTTTCATAATAACGGATTTTGTTTCTGTAACAATTAAGTTTTATAGAAGGGTTTTCATTTCGCATTTATCATCCTTTTTACTAACACGCATGGGTTGTGGGTTTTGTTGCTTTTGAATGGGGTGAAAGTGTGAGTAAATGCTGACAAGTAATCCAAGTTATTTTATACTTAGATTACTTAAATAAGGTGGGGAGTTATGTGAGGAGTGTAAAAAGTATACGTGTAATTAATCAACGTGTGAGAGGTATTAGCGATGTCCGACTAATCAAATTTCGTTTATTATCATAAAATTCCATTAATAGTTGCGCCCGTCTTTCAGAAAAGAGATAATGGGTTGTTATTGTCATTGTGTTTACATTGCACCAGCGCATTATGTATTTAGTGCACTATCGAAGAATGTGTATTTAAGCGGTTTTCTGAGCTACCTGTAGTAGCTAAGATGGGAATTCATAGCCAACACCTGTAAATAGTCAATTAAGTGATTATGTCTATAAATTAATTTCGTTTTCAATCTCAAGTCACTGGGTAATTGATTAAATAAATAATAGAATTATTTGGGCGAAGTAAACGCCTAAATTAAATAAAAATGGGAAAGGAGCAAATGTTGAACCAGATAAAAGCGATGTCGAATTGAACTCTGGATTCCCTTTGTCTTCGCAGGAAAATTCCTAAAGAAAACGGTGGGGACACAGAGGTTTCGTGGACAGTAACATGTAGATTTTCAGTCAGTTCTTGGAGAGTCTTATAGTTCAGTCAGTTCTTTGAGTTTTACAGTTGTCTTTGAGTTTTAGTCCGCGTACGGTACAGTTGCTCCTTTTTCCTAATGGGCGAGGTAATGTAAGGTGACAATGAGAGGTTTTGGCTAAATTCATTTATAATGTGTAAAGATTAATTTTCACTTGTGTTGTAATTATTCTTTTGTAAGATGTAACGTCAGATAATTGTCATGTTTGCTGAATTAGATTTTAATGTATCGATTGTGTTGTCCACTAAATGTATGTCAAGAGTAATGTTTGTTAAATTCTTTACTTCATTAATATATCACGTTTGTCATATCAATTGCCGTCGTTGTCATTTTGTATAGTACTTCATTGATATCCCGATCCCGTTACTCCTACGAAACGTTAATCGCGAGTGCACGATTTTGCGTCGACGCCGAGATGCCAGTGAACCCGAACTGAGACAGCAGGAGTAAAGGTAAGTAATGACTAAAAGCTTATTTTATTAGTGTTGTTAAGTCCAAGTCACGATTGCGAGTCAGGCGAACCCTTGGCTATATAATCTGGCAACCGCTCGACAGGTTATATAGCAACAATGTATGCAGGTGCCCGCTTGGTCAGATGTCAATTACAGGTTAGAGTAAAGGCGAGCACCACAAGGACAACAAGCTTTAACGATCCAAGGACGTCATCTTCGAAGAAACATTGGTGAAAAGGGGGTTATTATATCTCCAGGAAGCAACAAAGTTGAAAAGACGAAGCCTTCTGATAGATGGGTACGGTCGGTTGCAGAGACTGCACCTATCTGGATTGCCATCTCTGCTAGCTCGGCCATACCAAAAAAAAAAACACCACTGATGCTCATTTCGACGACCTTCGAGGAACCACACCTACAACGATGCCACAAAATAAAAAACAAGCGCCGATGGATTGATCGGCAAATTCAAGGCCAGATTGGTGATCAAAGGTCTTTCGTATAGAAGAGGAGTAGATTATGATCAAACCTTCAGTTCAGAGGCAAGAATATCGACTATTCGAACGCTACTTACAAGGCGAGGATCAGATGTGTGACTCACCGATTTGATCCATCTTTGGCACACGTGTAGGTCATGACTAGCAGTGTAAGAGGTGCAAGTAATAGGGCGCACTATTCAGCCGTTTTCGAGAAAAAATGTTTTTTTAATTTGTTATTTATTCGTATGTTTATATACCTCTTGTGTTAACGAAAATCCATTCATTTTCTTTTTTTTAGTTTCTATAAATCCATGTGTATTTAAATATCTTAATTTTAGAATAAATTATATTAATTTCATTTTTAGGGATAAAAGGATTCTTAAATAAATTAAACAGGAGATTGAACAATCAATAATTGTATTTCCAGACTATTTTTTTATAAATCATTGTTCGATATTATTTTCTATATGCTACTGTGCTTTTCAAGCGATGAAGGACTACACGAACTAGGATAATTAATTTAGAACAAAATACTGGAAATGAAAATATTGATTTTTCAATTTCCTATTTAATTTGTTTAACAATCCTTCTCCTAAAAATGAAATTAATATAATTTATACTAAAATTAACATTTTTAAACACTCACGGATTTATAAAACACTATAAAAAAAACTATTAAGAACTTGGCCAGAATTCGAACCATCGACCTTGCGATTACGAACCGGAGATCTTACCAATGCGCCACGGGGTCGGTACACAGCAAATAAAAAACCCTTTTTTTTCGAAAACGGCTTAATAGTCACTATTACTTGCATCTGTTACACTGCTAGTCATGACCTACACGTGTGCCATAGATGGATCAAATCGGTGAGTCACACATCTGATCCTCCCCTTGTTAGTGTTGATCTAAATTCTAAAACAATACTTTTCGCGATTTTCCATACAACATTTTCTTAGATACTTGGACTCTGCAGAATGAAATACTAGCAAACATTTAAACTTTGGAGCAGCAATTTTCTAACAGTTCAGAACGTTCGTATATCAAATTAACAGCGATATCCAAATTTTCAAGATTAAAGTGAATTCTAAATTAATCCCTAGGATCCAAAACACTTTCATCGCATGACTCATAATTGGACATCCGCGGATTGTTTCTTATATGAACTTCAAATAAAGGTGCGACACTTCTGCTTCTGTGGAAAAATCATTACCCGGTTAGAAATCGAATACAAGCGACCGGCCGCTATTTCGGGGCACTCGGACCAAATTTTGCAGATTTCGGACGCCGCGGACCCTCTATCGGTGGTCCGCGGTCTTCGCCGGTTTCGCTGCCCCCTCCTTAGCCGCCGCCCGCGTGCCATGCACGCTCTAGCCCCCCGGTAGGATCGGCCCTGCACCTCTCCCTTCCACACAAACTCTCTCACATTCCCCACTCTTCCCTTATTCTTGAATCTCATCCATTTCGTCTTCCCCACATTCACGCACAGTCCTCTCTTATCTATATACCTCTCCGTTCTCTTCAACATGTCTTTCATCCCTTCCCAATCTCTCGCCATCAACAGCATGCCGTCCGCATACGCCAGCATTCACACCTTATTCTTCCCAATTACTACCCCTCCCGCCTGCCCTTTCCTCATAACCTCCTCCAGTTTACTTAAATACAAGTTGATAGGACTTAACGGGCATCCCTGCTTTAATCACAATGTCCTAAATCTCTCCGACACATCCACTCCCACTTTTGCCATCACCCAAGTTTCCTTATACACTTCTCTTATCCACTCTACCATACTCTCACTCACTCCTTTTCTCCTCACACATTTTAAAAACCTCTCCCTCGGCACTGTGTCGTAAGCCGCTTTTAGATCCAAAAACATTGCATACATGCTTTCCTTCTCTTCCGTCACTCTCTCAACCATTCTTGCCAAGGTAACGATCTACTCCCTTGCCCTTGTCCCCCTCCCCTCCTAAATCCCCCGTGCGTCTCTCTTTTCCCTTTTCTTCCACCTCTTCCTCCAGCCGATCCTTCACAACCATCATGACTATCTTGTATCTGGTGCACATCACCGTGATTCCTTTATAGTTCCCCACATCCTTCTTGTCCCTTCCTTTGTGTACCGGTCACAACATACCCACTCTCCATGCCGCCAGTATGCTCTTTTCTCCCCTACACATTTGGTTAATTAATTCCTTGGACCTCTTCTTTCCTCCTTCTCCTATCTCCTTTCATATCCCTACCTCTAACCTATCCATTCCTGCTACCTTTCCTCCCTTCACTTCCTCTAACGCTCTTTCCACCTCCTCTCCCGTGAACTCTTTCGCCATATCTCTTTGCCTTCCTTGTCCCACTTCCTCCGGGCATCCACTAGTATCTCTGCACTTCCTTGTCCATTCCTTCAGCGATACATCCACCCGCCTCCTCATTTCACCTCTCCTCAGTACCTTCCACATTTCTCCCTCGTTCCTGCATTTCTTCAGCTCATTCATTTTTTGCCTGCCTGCATTCTTCATCAAACCACATACTCCCCCCTCCTTTCCCTCCCTTTGCTTTTCTTTCGCAGCCCACTATTACCTTCTCCATCTGCTCCATTGATTTGACGTCTTCCAACTGGATCCTCCACAGCCTCTTCCTCATTTCTTCTATTGCCTTTGCCCCACACTCTAGTTTCCCCATTTCCTGCTTCCCCTCTGTCTTATTCCCCTTCTCCATACATACCTCTACTTTTAGCGGTAGATGATCAGAGCCCATCACTTCCTACACCTCCATACTTCTTATTTCCCCTCTTGTCATCCCCTTTATCGCCACATAGTCAATCACCGACGATCCCCTACGCCCAATGTACGTTTCCTTCCCTTCCCAATCCCCCTCCGTGCATCCGTTTAGTATTTCCCATCCCCTACTCCTTTATTCTCTTACCCTCCCCGTTCACACATTTGTCCCTGAACTTTCTTTCTAGCCCCAATCCCTCATCGTTAATCCCTCCCCCCATTTCTCCCATTCTAGCATTAAAGTCTCCTCCCAGCACCTACTTTCCTCCTCCTCTCGTTCTATCTCCTTCTTTATTTCGTTCCAATTTTTATTTACATATATCACCCACATTCATCTGTTCTCTTCCCTGCTGCCATTTCGCCCATACCATTCCTTCGCCCCCTCCACTACCTTCACCTTGCCTCCTTCCCTGTCATCTCTTAACCCCACAATCATTCCCCCCTTCGCCCTTCCTTTTGTCGCACATTTTGTTGCCTCCTTCATCTCCCATCCAAAGCCTTTCGGTAGCCATCCCTTCACTTCCCCCCACTCTTCCTTAACCATCCATGTCTCTACTAGCCCCACTATGTCCTTCCCTACCAACCACTCCTCCAAGTCTCTCTTCCACTTGCCCTCCTTTACCTTCGACTTAATCCCCGCTATGTTCCAAAACCCCATTGTTACGGACCCTTTTTTCCTTTCATTTGTCCGCCTGTCTCCCCTCGCTCATTTATCCGTTTTTTGCTTTATCTCCACCTTCTTTTCTGACTATTCCTTTTTCTTTACTGTCACAAATATACATCTTGCTGTCTATTATAATTTTTTGGTATCCAACTTTTGTCTCCCTTTTTTTTGCCCTCTACTCCCTCGCAATACTCCTTATTTCTCTTTGAATCTCCCTCTCCTCAAACGTTAGGTCGTTCTCTATATACCGGGTGTGGCACTTAAGACGCCTCGGACCATAGCTCCTTTACGATAAAAGCTATCGAAAAAAATCTAAGAACAAAGTGGTGCATAGTTACCGTCGCTATGTTTTAAAAATATTTCTAATCATCAGTGGCGTGCCGTACTCCAGTGGCGTACCAAACTTATGTTTTTTTAAATGGAATGCCCTATTTTTTATTGCAGATTTGGAAAGTGCTCGACGAGTACTTATTTTTTTATCTAACATGTTATACCCTTCACTTTAGCGGTTTCGCTGTTATAACCCCTTCTTTCAAAATTGCGCCCCATTTTTGAGATTTTTTTGTAGAGAAACTAATTGACGCCGGCGCCTAAATTTTGAATTGAGGTACAGGTTAAGACCTCGTATACCTTCACATTATTTTTTTTCGGGTAATTTATGGAAAAAAATAATTTTTGATTGATCTTCGTATGTTGTCATTTTTTCCGAAAATTTCAAATGGCACCCCCCTAAAAAAATTACGGCGTTGTACAGCCAAAACTCTAAATTTTTCATTGGTGTAAAAAAAATTACACATTGCATAACAAAATTTCGGAGAAAAAAGGAATTTCATCGCAAATGTCGGGAAACGTTTTCCGTTCCCAAGTGTGCCATGAGAAAACAAAAGATTGGTAATTGTCAAAGTACCAAAACAAATACACAAATACGGTCAACATAATAGTATGTACCTATTTATTCAACATGATATGAAAAATGCAGATAAAGAAAATTTAACAACTTAAACTAGATGTTCGAAATGACGACCTTCCTGCTGGAGGCATAACCGCAACTTCTGGTGATATACCGCAGTTCATTATTTTCGGTAATAACTGCCTTCTTTCTAACTCTCCTTGGCCGTTTCACACTTCCCGTAGTAGTAAATCTCTCCAACACTTTTTGAAACGCACGTTCATTTGGATGTGCCCTGTGCGGATATCTCGCAGCGTACACTCGTGATGCCAAGAAACAATTCTTGTTACATTCTCCAAGAATAAATATCATGTCAACCATTTCCTCTTGAGTTCGGAACATTTTTAGAACGTTTATCAAAAATGACTTATGGCTGCTACTGACGTCTAATAATTTACTTTGACAATTACCAATCTTTTGTTTTCTCATGGCACACTTGGGAACGGAAAACGTTTCCCGACATTTGCGATGAAATTCCTTTTTTCTCCGAAATTTTGTTATGCAATGTGTAATTTTTTTTACACCAATGAAAAATTTAGAGTTTTGGCTGTACAACGCCGTAATTTTTTTAGGGGGGTGCCATTTGAAATTTTCGGAAAAAATGACAACATGCGAAGATCAATCAAAAATTATTTTTTTGCCATAAATTACCCGAAAAAAAATTATGTGAAGGTATACGAGGTCTTAACCTGTACCTCAATTCAAAATTTAGGCGCCGGCGTCAATTAGTTTCTCTACAAAAAAATCTCAAAAATGGGGCGCAATTTTGAAAGAAGGGGTTATAACAGCGAAACCGCTAAAGTGAAGGGTATAACATGTTAGATAAAAAAATAAGTACTCATCGAGCACTTTCCAAATCTGCAATAAAAAATAGGGCATTCCATTTAAAAAAACATAAGTTTGGTACGCCACTGGAGTACGGCACGCCACTGATGATTAGAAATATTTTTAAAACATAGCGACGGTAACTATGCACCACTTTGTTCTTAGATTTTTTTCGATAGCTTTTATCGTAAAGGAGCTATGGTCCGAGGCGTCTTAAGTGCCACACCCGGTATATTTGGGTGTCTTTTAGTTTCTTCCTGGCGTCCATAATTTTCTTCTTTTCTCCCCATGAAACCATCTCTGCTATTATCAATTCATTCTTTTTGTCTTCATTCAATGCTGTCACCTTTTGGATTGCCGCCTTAATTTTTAACTTCTCCCCACACAGCTTTTGTACCGCCTCCTCTGTCGGGTGTTATTTTCAAGCCCGTTATCGTTATATTGTTCTTTCTCTTAGTCCTTTCTTTCCTTTCACTTTTTTGTTCTAGCATTTCAATTCTTTTAATCAATGCCTTTTTCTCTTTTCTCCATTGCTCCTCTTTTTTTCCATATCCGCCTTCATTTCCCTTATTCCCTTTGTTAATTCTTGAGTATTTCTATCCAACGTCACCATGAGCTCCTTCA
Organism: Ocypus olens; assembly: GCA_910593695.2. NCBI lineage: Eukaryota > Metazoa > Arthropoda > Insecta > Coleoptera > Staphylinidae > Ocypus > Ocypus olens. Next base: position 27,325,482 of record OU343050.1, on the reverse strand, counting down.
TCATTTTCTTTATTTCTTCCATCTGTACTTTGCTTCTTGATTCGCTCTCATCCTTTTCAAACCATTTAAAGTTGTTCTTTTCCTCCTCCCTTTTTCTTTGTTCCGGTGATCTTAAAACTTTTTAGCTCCTTTCATTATTTGTGTCTTTATTTTCTGCTCTCGGTCTTTTATTCATACTCTTCAATACTGTTTTATAATTGTGTGTACCACTTCACATGACCATCTTTTTGAGAGATTACAGAAAATTATATTGAAACAGCTTTTTTTTTTTTTATGGTTACTTGCCGAAACTTTATTTCCCGATCCTAGTGTTATTTATGAGCATCTGCTTTATTCACGGTTTTTACCAAAAATCTCATAAAAATCGATATTTTTTAGAACTGTTCTTTTGTACACCTCTCCTTTTCCGTCTCTCTTGTGTGAACGTGCCTTGCAGTCTGTCAACCTTCGATTTACGCCCGTAAACATAGAAAAGATAGGGAGCTTCATTCCTGGCTGAAAAATATTCCTAAATTCCTAAACTATTTGTCCATTAACCCGAGAAATCAATATCGTATAAGATTATCTCAACACCATTAAACGTGTCATGTTTAGCCCAGGGCATGCTCCTTTCCATACACAATATAGGGTGGATCCAAACACAATTAGTGATGCAAGCGTTGCGTTGCGACCAAATGATATACAGAAATTTGACACAATTTGGGTGAGAAATGCTTTCACAGATTACCAGTTGTGATCTGTGAATGCCCCACATTTAGTCACCACACAAGATAGAACGATTGTGCACTGTGCTAACCGCACGCTTGTGTTCACTCACTTCACTAAACACAACCATAGGACGATGCAACCAAACTGGGTGCTATCATAAATAAATCTTGAATAAACTGTTTTCAGTGTCATCTTAAATAATAATAAAACCTCCAAATAACCATGAAGCAGTTACTTACTGATAGATAGGTACAAACATTTACAAAAAATGATAACTTTAAAATTTATTTCAAGTAAATCAACAGGCACTTTAAAGTACACAAATAAACTCCAACTGATTTCAAAAACGAACATACTTTTCGTCAATTCTTTACATTTGAATATAGCCTTTCGGTTTCCAAACGGTTACCACTAACTAAATAACATATGAATATAGGTGACCGCTACAAGTAATCATCATCAGACACATCTCTTTTATAAACATTCTATAGATTACAGGCTGTAAAGAAAATATGTTCAATCTTCAACTTAAGTTAAAATAAATCTAACGGAACATAGTCTGCCGAGCTGTCGAAATTCATAATTCCATAGTGCAAGAGTGAAAACTAATTAGTAAGCGTCTTATAAAATGGTTTTTTATTAAATAAATACATATCATACAAAACTAACAGTGAAGTAGAGTTCGCCAGACTATATTCCCCGCAATTACACAATTCTAGTTAATTAACTTTGTTCCTCATCCCGCCTGGACCGTCTACCTTGGCGTATCTGGTTTAGGCAGGCCAGCATCCTTATCATGAACGCCGCGGGTACCGTTATGGTGTCTTTAGTTTCTTCCAGCATGATCTCGTTCCGTTGCATCAGCTGAAATCACACAGTCAGTAAGTTGTTAGCTGCAAGAAATCGTGACGCAGGCTTACCCCCTTCGCATGCTCGCTGTCGAAATCATTGTCTTCCAAAATTGGTGCCCACAATTTGATGTCGTGGTCTATCCCGCTGGTCGCAAGATACGGTAGAGTGGGGTGTGGCTGGAGGCAATTAACTACGTGATTATCGGCCTGGAGAAGCATCTGCAGTTCAGCGGTGTGGCGATTCCAGACGAACACATGCCCGCAATCAGAGCCCGACATTACGTAGTCATTTCCCCAAAATGTTGCCTCCTTTATCATCGTCCTAAAGCACCACTAATGGTAAACTGCCATTTATTTTTCAAATAAACAAAAAATACCTTGCATTTCTGTGTCCCACATATTTAATCTTCATATGTGGCTCGTAAGTCTTGTAATAACCACCATCCGTCTTAGCCTTCTCACCCGTAGGTATGATGGACTTTAGGGAAACCCCGCAATGATCACATTCCTCACAGTCTAATTCCACATCGGATATCTGCGAAAGGCACACATTAAAAAAAAACACCCCTACCTCGTTTTGCAATCAACCTACTTGCTCTTCCTGTCTTTGGTCGTCGCTGCTGTTGCCGCACGTGGCCGGCGTGTCCTCGCTAAGGCAGCTACTAGCGGACAAGCTAATTGTCGAGTTTGACGTGCTTTGATCGGAATAACGTAAACTAACCGATGGTTCAGCTCCATGCTGCTCAATAAAGCCCTGACGTAAACTGCGCAAAATTGACAAACGGTTACGTAGTTGTCTAGTAACTATTGAGGTGTTTACATTGGATGATACTGATTGATTACTATCAGAACTTGGGGATGCAGGTGTATTTATTGAACTGAAAAAACAACGACCGTCATGTTATTATTGTGTGGCAATAAATTCTGCGCTAAACTTTCTAAGGGAGATAATATATACACAATATATAATAACAGCAATATGATGATTCTGACACGCTCATTTTCTCCCTTATTTCAAAAGCCGAATTTACACTTTCCGGATGTGTAACTTCACATGAAATTTCTTGGATTATTATTATTTATCATTTAACACGTGGTGAAATTAATTGTTATATATGGTAATAACATAATAAGCACTTGTTTTGTGTTATTTCATCATTATTATATATTCACATGAAATGAAACGTTGTGTAAGTGTAAAACCGACTTCAGCTCAATCTCAAGCGTTTGGTTAGAAATTGAATGGATTGATACACACCTGCTGGGCTCTCCATTTTCATCCATGCTCACATAGCTGGCCTCGATCTCGCTGCTGGAACTCATTGCAGTCTCATTTTGTTCAGTGCTGGGTTCCACGATGATGGGTGGGGCTTGGGGAGGGGGCGGGGTTTCATTGGGAGGTGGAGCGGGTTGGTTGTTGGGTTGTTCCTCGGGAGGTCTCTGGTTTTCGATGCTCTGATCGAGAGAATCTTCGCCGCCCGCACTCAATGCCGCCCTCGTCATAGGGTCATTTAACATTCTGGAGAGTACGTCGGTCATTCTCTGCATTAGCGTGGTTTGTAGTTGCGGTCTTGCTTGACTTATTATACCTTGAAGAAATTGAATTCATTACCTTGTGAAGGTGGCGGTTGAATTGGATAAAATTTAAAAAATCATATCCATTTTCAAGTTCTTAATTTGCAAGGAAGTAAAAAGTAATATATTCATGAAGAGGATGTTTATCCATAACTAAACCGAATCGAAAAATTTATGATGTTTTAACCACAAATAATTAATTTGAAATATCTGAAATTACAGGACGACAAATATAAGTTGGCCAGACGCGCAGATAGCAAGCGAAAGCTCTCTCTCTACAGCCGGCCGAGTACAGTCTCTGTAATAAGCAAGCACATATTCTTCGCGGGCGCTATTCATTTACAACTCTATCGGGCGCTCTACTCCACATAATTGAATGTACCAAGCGCGCGAACTCTTCACAAAATCTATCGAGAGCGCCCTTCGAAGGTTCCGCCCACAATTTTGCCACTGCGCAACGGCAAGTTACGTTTGCCGTACTGTACTAATATACGAACTTGAACTTACAAGGCGGAATCTCGTGATGAAATACGGCCAACTGTTTATGCTTATATTATCCACTTTGGATAATATATTAAAACACTATTACTTTATTTGTATAACATAAATTAAATCTTTCAGCAACTATATAACTACAGTTTTATAAATGAATGTGTTATACAAAGTAATAGTGTTTTAGTATATTAATATAATTGAGCCAAGCCAAACAAATACCATTATTGCATATTCTTTTGTCAGGGCATAATTGGCTTTTCAATTTTGGCACACTGTAAAGAAAAAATCACTCCACAGTGTAATTTTAAAGTTTATTTTCATTTGCGGGCACTTATTTTTATTCCAAAAACCGGAATTGTATAAACGACAAAACAAGAGTAAAATGTTATTTCCAGTTGCAGTTGCCAAATAAAAAGCAGCACATGTTTCCACCAACGTGCGAATGTCTTTCAACCAAGGTTCAACGGATATATTTGGATTGTTACACAACTTTCCACAATTAAATATTAATATTTATACTGTGGTGGCTATAATATACATAATTGTGAATAACATGCAAATAATAAATCATTTCACGATATATTTGTATCCAACACATACAAATGCATCAAAGTTCATTACAATGCAGTCAGTGGTGGTTTCATGGGAGGGTAATCGGGGAATTACCCCCCTAAGAATTTTTCGCTTATGAATTTTTATTGTTAAAAATTACTGATATTCCATATTCCAAACAAATAATATAACCGGTAAATATTTCCAACTCTAAAACGTTGGAAAATGATTGGGAGATTTCACGGAACAGGTGTATGAGACCGGAAGCACCAGTTTGGTTTTTATCTTTTTTTTAAATTACCCTTCTAGACTAGTTGGCTGGAAACGCCCTTGAATGCAGTTAATGGTTTTAGAAATGGAAGCTCATATAAAACACAATATTGAAGTGGTATCATTTTAACATTTGATTTAAATTATTTTTGTCCTAGTTATGACCAAAAAAGTTAAAAATTTTGTACAAAATTGTTTAGTTTTGAGGTACCAGGGTCAAAGGGACACCCCAAAATGGGTATTTCCATTTTCCAAATAAAAGTAAAAAATAAATTTGAAATTTAACACAAGAACATAGATGGATAAAACATAGATATGAAGGGTATAAGTTTAAAGTTTAATCTTTTTAATAAACTGAGTTTGAGTGCAGATTAATAAACATGTTTTAAAAAATGACAACAAAACTATACTTACTAACACTAGAACTAGTCTCCCTCTCTGGACGTGCATCAGGCCCGGTATCCGACCAATCCCCTCTCAGCCTTAGCCGGCGTACAGGCGGTGGTGACCGTCGCTCCCTTTTATTCCCTAATTTGCTTGTAATATTACGTATCCTATTCCAGTTTGACATGTTGGCCTTCTTTAGCTCCCTGGTTTTTTGTTCCTGTAAAAAAAATAACAAAAAACATGGTTGCGCATTTAAATGCCATTTCTCTCTCTCATCCACTTACTTGAATTGTGAATAGGTACAGGTGATCACACGAATAGCTGACGAGCATGTCCTGACCGTCCGGCGAGTAACTCAGCGAGGTGATCCTATAGGGCCGATCCTCCAGGTCAGGCGCCATAAAGTGGCAGAATGGGTTCGAGTCGAGTGCGCCTGAAATATCAGATTTACTTCCCGTGCCAAGGAGGTTGAAATGCGGTGAGTGTGCTTACTCTGGGTCGACAAGCACCTCCTGTCATAAATTCGCACAGCCGAATCCGAACAGCCGATGGCCAGCTGATGCGAGGCCATCGGGTTGATGGCCAGAGCGGTGACAGCACACGGTGTAATTACGAGTACATCATCTTTACACACAGGCTTTGTACATCTGTAGAAGTATTGAAGAATGATAACTGTAGTTAGTTAAAGTTTAACTAGGGAAATTTTTTATCTTTCTTAACATTGTTGATAGTGCTCTCTGCAGTCAAAATTTTCCCTACATGAGTCTGCTAAACTTTTACCCTGTATTTTTTAATTTATTTTATAAAATGTGTAACTGACAATGAGTATAATTAATTGATCATTTTTTTAATCAGACTAGGCCATGACACGACTTTATAGCTGAACGAGTTTTATAAGTTTTTTCAGATGCCAGGACGGCGGTATAACTAGAATCGGCCATATTACTTCAAATAATATATAAACCGCCTTGTATAACTTTGCAAGTGCACTGCTTAAAGAAAAAAAATACAATTATTGCTTCAGAGCAGCATTGCTGGAAGTGAATTGGCTGGAATCAGTGCAGGGCTGATAATAATTATAAAGCCCACAGTTTTGCACTTCTATATAGCATTTGTATTTGTAGGCTCACTTTTATCTTTAAATGCAAGTTATAAAAGGAGCCAGTGGGTCTCTAAACAATATGCTTTCATGTGCCACGACCAGATATGTTTGAGAAACCATGCTTTGGGGGATATAAAAGAATAAAGATTTTTGATAATATGAATTAAATTTTATAATTACTTTGTTTTTACTCGGAGATCAAACCAACGGACTGTTCCGTCTTCTCCGCAGCTAAGGAACGTGTTTGGGTCATTCGGGATGGTGATCACTTCATACGTGGTGCCGGCATGGCAGTTGAATTGATTTTTGAGGGATTCTTTGGGTCTATTTAAGTCTAAAAAAAGAGTTTTAATATTCACAGAAAACATGGTTGCAATTGTGGTGTTATTAAAAATAAAACACTTGCTATGTTTCACACGTGATGAAACAGTTGAAGTTGTGATGGTATTAGAAATAAAGCCTTTGCTATGTTTCATGTTTTTATATTCAGTTTTTCCTTAATTTTTTGGTTTTCGCAAAGGAATTCTCAAAAGAGTAAAAAATTAATTGATCAAGTTTTGTACACCTTTCAGAATGGTGAGAACCGAAACGCATATGAGAAAACTGAATAGAAATACATGAAACATGAGAACTACTTTATTTCTAATACCACCACAAAGGAATTGTAATTTATTTATTTATTCATGTACTTTTATTTTATTTTAAATTTTTACTAAGTTTGTATTATCAAAGGAAAGTTCCTATAAATGTATTATTTTTATATACACCTACCTGTATGAAGTAAAATTCCATCACCGGAACAGGAGATGATTTGTTCATCATTATGGCACGGTAAAAATTTTGCACTGAAGATGTTCGCATGGTGGCTCGTGCGGTAGTTTTGCAGCACCTTGTAGTTAAACCCATGTGTGATGATGAGATGTTGATCATCGGATCCCGATAATATGTACTCTCCATTTGAGCTCCACGACAGGGTGTTCACGCAACCATCATGCACGGGTAGTCTTTGCAGAAGGCCCAAACGCTGCACCAAATCCAAATTATCTATAGTAAACAGGGAACAATCAATCAATTAATTCATATAACTTTAACAATTTTAAACACTCATTAAAAAATAACAGCAATTGTACATAAAATGTATATGTATTGGAAAGTATATAGTATACCTTTTAGTGTGTTTCGAGAGAATAGCTTTTTAATATCTAATTTCAATGTTCTTTAAAAAAACAATAACATATTTATGTTTAAATATTAGTTATCTTAATATGTCATCATAAAATTTAAGCTGAAACACAAACGACTAGTCCATGGTCATATCACCAAACATGCAGACGTGTGAGTAGTGTTACTCCTAGTGGATTTACTTTACAAAAATCTCCAATGAAACCCAACTAGATTATGCAGACTGCCAGGAAATTTAGATTGTTATCGTGGAAAGACAATCCGAAAGTAATGATTTGTGAGAAGAAAAACAAATTGGCAATTGAAACACGTACTGCTTCTCCAGAAGTTATTAAAAATACTGCAGAGCAGGTACTGTATATGAAATCTGCTCAACTGTAAAAGCATTTCAAAAAGGCTAGACTGCCAAGCATGTACTACTGGAGTGCTCGGCCATCTCTACTACAAGGCAATCTGTAATGGGAGAGGGACTATCAGAACACATTTCGATGCCCTTTTGGTGGATCGAGTCGACACATTTTTCCAACTCGGTACACATTGCCAAAGTAGTCCATTTTGTGCCCAAAAACGTGTTTTTTTTGTTGGGGGGTTGCAGGGTTCGAAAAGGGATCATTCCAATCTGAGTTTACCACCTTAAAGTAAAGCCAAAATGGCATTTTTCCCGAAATAATCATCAAATTTGGTTGAAGTCACTGAGTTATCATCAGTCACCCATAACTTGGTGCTAAATCGTCGTATGAACTTTATGGTGGATCGAGTCGACAAAATTTTTCGACATGGTTTCCTCAGGAGCGCTAGAGGGGGGTGGAAGGGATTACGCTTAAGTTGGCATGCATGACTTTAAAGAAGACACTTCAAAGTTTCTCGCCCTCAAAGATTCATCAAAATCGATTGAAATAAGCTGAGTTAAGAGTATACGGTTTGAAAATGGTCAAAATTTCACGAATTTCAAGTGTTTTTTTTCCTTCAGTATACAGGGGTTTAATTTAAGTGAAGACATTGGAATATCTCGAAAACTAGACATCGAATAAAAAAAAAATGATAATTAAAATTTGTTCACCTCGGAGGGGGACATCTAATGATACGAAACTCGACCCACTACCCTCAACCCCCTAGGAGGTAGGGGGCGAGAAATAAAAAAGTTAAATAGGAACCCCCATTTTTTTGTACGGATTTGAATACTCCGGGAAAAAATAAGAAAGTTTTATCTGAATTTTTTTTTTATATTCGTGACAGACGACGCTATAATCGACAAAATTCAAAATTGGCAATAATCGTTGAAAAATGGAGATTTCCTGAGAAATGGGGATTCGTAAAATAAGGTTCCCTATGCTGCTGAGAAATAATGCGACGTGCTGGGAGAAATGTAAAACACTGTCTTACACTGTCAAATCTCCCTCTCTATTCCCACCACTCCCGCCACGCTACATCGCTTAATGCCAGCCTAGCAGCCTTCGAAGATGGGAGCTTCCTATCGCTGTTACCGCCAGATGCAAAATTCGCGCTGTGATACGTTTTTTAAGTGCAAAACGGATTTCACCTATCGACTAGAACTTCGTAAATTATGGATTGATGCTTTGCTTGTAAAAGAACAGGCAGAAAAGTGGACCCGAGTTGCTGAAATATGCTCGCATTTGCATTCTCCACGTTGCTGAGAAATATTTTTTTTTTGCTTTCCGGTTTTTAAATTACGCTCCATTTTCGGCTCCGGGGCGGGACTTATATCGGGCTCCAGCTCGCGGACAACTTTTGGAGCAATGATCATATGGGAAATGGAGGGGGAATAGCAGTCCATAAGTATATAGTCAAAGGTTACAGCAAATTTATTTTAATAATAATTGAATTAATGAAGAGAATGCCAAGATGAACAACTTATAAAGAATAAGTATTTTTCGAAATCTCGTTTTTAAGTAAATTGACTATTAGAATTTAAAGTTTAATTTGTCATTTTCATCTTTCATAAATTTGACGTTTTAAACGTCAGTTTCATCCGGTTCTACAAAACGCCGTATGTACATTTAAAATATAATATAAATTGAAAATAAACCATGAAAGTGTAAACATAAATAAGTATACCATCAAATCAGAGAAAGTAACATGATGGCCACATCACCTTTTTTTTGTTGTATTTGTACTTAAAGTTGGAAACAGCTTTTTCTATTTAATCTTTCAATACTAAATATACAAATAATTTCAATAAGAAATATGTTTTACATAATAATAATATAAAAGTAGGTAATAGTTAATAGTTAGTCATACTTAAAAAATAAAATTTGTAATAAACAATAATAAGGGGCCATCCATAAATTACGTAAAGCAAATTTCAACTATTTCCCCCACCCCCCTCGGAGCGTTACGTAATTTATGGATGGCCCCTAAGTATAAAGTGAAAATTCAAAATAAAATACGTAAGATATGTGAAATATACAATGGAAATAAAAACATAAATAACTATAGAATAAGTAAAATCTAGAGCCGTGGACACGTAACTAACAGAATAAATAAAACCAGTACATATTAAAAAAAAAAAGGCCTTTAATGGCATATTAACCTATTCTAACACTAAGCTAAACTACAACTATTCCTAATCTCTAAACAAATAACTATTCTAACTACCCAAAAACTAAAATCATAAATACAAAAACTCTCTCCTACATTCTTTTTCCCTCACCATTTCCTGCAGTATCTTTACCCCGGCACCATCCTCTCTCATCCATTCCGCTACCCTCTTGTTCCTTTTTCCCCCCATCCATCCTTCATTCACTCCCTTACACTCCTCCGCCAGATGCCTCCACGTATCCCTCCCATTTTCACACATTACACACCTCATATACTCTTCACCCATCCACTTCTTCCTCCCTCTCTCTTCTGATCCACACCTAGCCCTAGCTAATGTCACCCTCTCTTCTCTGTTCCACACGTCCTCATCCAAATACTTCGGTCTCCTTCCATGTACCTGCCAACTCCCATACATGTCATTATATTCACTTCTTTCTATACTTCCCTGTCTCTCCTGTACATCCAATTCCTTCGCCCTCTCACTCACCCACTTTGCCACATTTACCCCCCTCTCTAACCACTCCTTCACTTTCACCTCAGACAGTCCTACACTCTCATACATTTTCATTCGTTCCTTCCTCCATTTACCCCCCCTTACGTTCACGCATGTCTTCCATACCGCCTTTACCAACCTCTCTTCCCCTAACTCCCATAACCTCATCTCATACCTAACCATTCTCTCCATAGCCTCACATCCTAAGCTTCCTCTGTCAGTCTCCTGAAGCAGTATGTACCCGGGAGTCGACCTTTCCACTCCCAGCATACGCTTCAGAAACCACCACTGCTCCCTTTCCACGCACTCATACCCTTTCACATAGTACATATTAAAAATCATGAAATTATCAGACAGGCATTCCTCGATAGACTTTTTTTATTAGATAATTTAATTGTTTCTTTGTACTCTTTGTTTGGCATCTTTTCTTAACACAAGCAAATGTAAATATCCACACTAATTAAAATAAAAATCAAATTCAGATATACTAGAGCCTTCTGAAAATGGTCTACAATTGTAGACCGCGCGACCAAACTTGACATGAATGTATGCGCGCCTACCGGTGGGTTAAGATATGTCTAAATGTGTGATTAAAACATTAAAACATGCCCTGCGCACTACATACGAAATAAATTGTTCGCATTGGAGCTACACACTGGAAACATGGGATGGCATAAGTATCGCCAAACAGGCTAGAATTTGTTACAGCAAATGACGCTATATGTTCCAACCTGCTAATACAATTTGAAAATCTCGTCCGTAAATCATTCAACACGAAGCGATTATCAGTGAGGCCGAGTATATGTAAACAAACGAGACCATAAGTATGTGAAATTGTGAATATTCGATTCCTTTCAGTTTTTCAAAACGAAGAGAAAGCCATTCACACCCTTCGCGTTATAAAAATATTATAAATAATGAGTCGTTATTGTGCCATTAAATCCTGCAAAAATTTCAAAAAAAACACTTATATGCATTCCTTCACTAGAAAGGAACCGGTAAGTGATATTTATTACAAGTACATTTCTTTATTGTCTGTATGAAGATTGAATGTCATATTTTTATCGTTTATTTCTTATAGGTGACGAAGAAATAATTCCTTTGTTTGATTCTCCTTATTTTCTAAAGTGTGTGAGAAATAATTTAATGAAATACCATGCCATATTCAAATGGAAGGAGACAACATTTTCTTCTTGCTGGTTAGATATTGTGAAGCTACATAAAATGGATAATGGAGCACATCATATGTTAATTATGAAGAAGATGGTTGCAGCGCAGCACTAGATTTTCTAAAAACATTTTTAACTAAAGACATTTCACAACCTTTAACTACATGTCCTCCAAATATCCCAGATGTTTTCACATTTAAAAATGTCTACAATTTTTTGCAAGACAATACAAATGCATATATAGGAGGATATTTAGGACAACATGTGTTAAAGAAATTTCAACAATGCACAACATGTAAAAATTATTCCATTTCGGAAAGTCTGAAATTATTCATTCCTATATTGAGTGCAGAACATATAGCAAAGGAAGTTTATTAAAACTTTTTACAAATATCTCAGCCGAAGTTTTCAAATCATTTGTTTTTATTTGCCCAAAATTTGAACATTAGACCCACTTACTTTCATTGTGAACATTATAATTTGTCTGATATTATTGATAATTACCTAATTCCATATTATGTTTTGATGTGGACTCAAAACGTTACTAATATATTGAAAGGGAAAGGACGCACAAAAATTAATGACAATGTCGAACAGCTGGCTATACATAAGTAACAGAAAATTATGTCACGGCACCTGGGGATTTTGAAATCAAAACAATTAAAGAATTAACTTTTCCTGTATGTACTGCATATATCAGTGTATTAGGTCAGATGTATTCAATTTTTGTGGTTCTTGGGTATAGTCTTTAATTACAAATATTTGTGGAAAATGCTATTTTGAGAACTCACTTTTTGCAGAAGCATTAAATAAATGTAATAAGGACAAAATATAGCTTGAATATATGGATATTCAGCCTGTTCGTGACTCGATCTTAAACCGATGTTATTTATGTAGTAGTAATAGTAATAACATGCAAATTTCTTTTGTATCATTCAATATCCGGCGTGGCACTAGCCAGGGAAGTAGTTTAAATAAGTTATTTGTTTAAAGTCTTAGTAAGACTTAATTTTGCGAACAGGCTGAATATTCATACATTCAGGCTATCTTTTGTCTTTATTAAACAAATGTTTGGGTAGTTAAGTTGATACAAGATTACCGTCAATTGCACATTTTAAAGTTAATATATATCATTGAATAAATTGGCTAATCAGTTGCGCTGTTTTTAACTTAGATGTGCACAGTATCCACCGATAGTTAAGTTTAATACCTCTTGTTCATCAATCATGTTTTTGATTTTGTTTTAATTTGAAGTATATACATATATAATATTATTAATATTATTATACTGTAAGTAACCATTTTTGCAATTTGCAATAAATATATTATTTTGTACCAATAACTTCTTATTACTCCTAGATTTGATTTTAATCAAGTACTGTGGAATTTGACACACAAGCTCTGCAACCCGTTCTACCCGCACCCGCTTTTGCGCCATCACCATGACTTCAGTGATGAATTAAAAATGTGGTAAATGTTTTATTCAGAGAGTCTATTTTACATTATCTATGAACATGAGAGCTAACGTTCAATGGTTTTTTGTTTCAACCATTCCAAGGCACCACCAATTTTTACTAAAATAGCAGTTTTAATTCCTTCGATTTCCCCTTTGAGTGGAAAGTAAAAAGTAAAGTAATGACATGGTTGTATACAGTATTTTTGCTCTACAAGAAACATATTTACACTTTCTCAATAATAATTTGGGGAGCCAATATTTGAACATTAAAAATTTAACATGGAAATCCTTATGGTGGGTTAACTATTTCTACACCCTGTAAATAGAGAAACACCCCACATGTACCGATGTTATTGGCACCTACTTAAATGATGCAATTAACGAAGGTCGAAGGATCCAAATCTGTATTTTCTTGAAGATTTCCTCGTACATTTCTTAACATCTGTAATTTTGTAAAGCCTTCATATTTACTTTCTCCGTTACATAGAATGGGAAAGTAGAAATGGAAAGTAGTGTTAAAATTTTTCAACCTTCATTTTTATGGGAAATATCTGTTTGGTTTTCAAAGGTATTTTGAAAAAAAAATGTGTGTGTGAGTGTCTTAACTGTACCCTTGTTAAAATAATTTTATTGCCATAGGCCCGTGTAGTCCACCGATAACCCACACTTTACTTTTACTGCTGGACCATGTGGGGCGCATGTAGCCCACAACTGGTATATTTTATCATGAGAAATATACAGTCTAACTGTTGATAAAATTCTCTCAAATTAAAAAAAAATGTCCCGTTTTCGAGCACTAGAGAGCACACTTTATTGGAGTAATTAAAAAACCCATTTTTTTAAAATATTTTTATTATAATCCATAAGTCGTACAGACATTATATAATATAAATATAAAATAACATAAATGATTATAGTATGACATGAATTTAATTGTAAGACACTTAAAATAAATATAAAATAACTAATGATTATAGTATGACATAAATTTCATTGTAACATGACATACGAACAAATGGTTTTACTACACTCATTGAACAAAACGTGATCACTTTCTTGGTATCATTACAAGCAGCATTACTCCCTGCACCATCTGTCATATTTTTTTTCATAGCAATGTTTACATCTTAGAAGGACTTTTCTTTTCCTGCTGTCCACCATTGTTGTGGTTTCTAATTTATGGCGTGGCATTTTGGAATTCCATGAGCAGATGGGATTAATCAAATTTATCGGTTGGAAACTAAAATTTAATATACCCATCGAAATAATTTCCCGAAATCGAGTAACTATCATTTTACTTCCAGTCTTCATCTTGTACAGCATAAAGGCGTTTAAAACTGACATGCCAAATAATATTTCAAAGGCCACATTATGGTTTTTCTAAAAGGTGTGGAATAACTGGAAAGTTGATCTGATACCTGCTTTACCGGAATTATAGTCCATGATAAGTCTAGGTTTGTAAATGTCCTCATTTTTTCTATTTTTACGCCTTGATGAAACCTTTTTAATTGGGTTGCACGTGCTCAGGGCCAATATTTCTTTTTTGTCACTCCACTTCATCACCACAATTCCGTCACCATTTTCTTTTCCAATAACTTCTCCAGACATAAGTTTTTTCTAAGTGATTTCTTTTGGCAATCCTTTACGGTTTGGTTGAAAGGTTCCTAAACTATAGGTTTGATTTTACAATAATTTGTATGACATGTATGAAGTATAATAATTATCTGTTACTATCATTGATGTCAGAGTTTGAAGAAATTGAAACATCTTCCGTTGAACTATTATTTTCACTATCCGTTTCCATAAGAGCTGCATACATTTCTTCCTCAGTAAGATATTTTTTGGAACACCTTTTACTAGTGGACGGTAATGCTCGATCACACATGTTTACGGTTGCACCAGGATAAATACGCAAACGGCCCCTTGGATTACCTCGTCGGACACCGGCTTTAGATTAAAGCGGTTCCTAATTGCGATCTATGCCGAAAGGGTCATTAATAGGGTTCCAGGGATTATATCATATTAATTTCTAAAACCATTTACAGATCTAAATACATAATCTGGATAAATACGCAAATTACTGTTCGCATTACAATGTCGTACAAACGTAAAACAGATTATGGGTAAATATTGTCGAGAAAAGTCTATTTTGACACGTGGCAACTAATACAAACTGATAGTAACGAGGAAAGCAGAATTGACACAAAATTTGAACTTTTTTTCACGAATGATGGCGATCACGTCATTAATTCCAAAGTCTGGAATCAATCCGTTTAAGGTCACAATAGTGTGCATTAGCATAACGTTAAATGGGATGTTTTTTTTTACTGAATCCTACATTAAAGCATACCCAAGATTTTCTGTCTGGCATTCCAACACCTAATCAAACATTTATGAATGAATCATGCCGATGAAAACTATAATGATATTTTAAATGTACATCAAGCTTTTTGCAGGGTCGGATGATACTGACGTTTTAAACGTCAAAATTGTGAAACATGATGACAAGGTATTCTTCTTTTTCTTCCGGGGTGTGTATGTTACCACAGAAGTATTAGGGGTGTATAGCTCCTCCAACACTTTTGATTCCTTAGATACCCTTGTTACCGTCCGCATACTAATACCTGAGATACTCGCTGAAAAATTGCATTTTAAGTATTCACCGATTTTTGTATTAATTTTAACAATTTACCTCATGAACTGCACCCAGAAGTAAAAGGGGACCTTTCTTCACTACCATGTCTCGGGCTAATGCATTAAGCCTGTTTCCAGGCATTTTGTGATTATGTTTATTTAAAACGACCTAATCCACTAAACAAAACTAACACATAACAACTACGAACACAATATTAAAAACACCATGAATTAATGAAAACTAATGAAAAACAAACAGAATCTCGAACAACTTGCAAATTAAATAGGGTTAGTGCCTGCTAATGACGGATGACTGACAGTGACTGTCAGTTCTGATGAGCGTTGTGGCAAGCTAGACATATGCTATAGCGGCTTCTTTGTCTAACCATTGCCTCATGTTTTCGAGCGGTGGGCACTGCGGTCGGTACTTGTATCAACGCTCAGAAGATATACATTTCTACTATTGACTACGATGAAGCGCATGGAATGGTATAAAATGGTAGAAAGCTGCTTGTCTTTGATATGTTCAAAAATTGATGACGTGAACGATAACATTAGTGAAATGAACTCTAGCAAGTTTGAATGAATTCGTTGTGTCAAAACTGACATAAGCGAGTGTCGACAATGCCAGCTCTACTTTTTATGAACATAAGCTAATTAAGAAGTGTTAAAAATACACGTTTGAAATAGAAAGGTAGCACTCACTGACAAATAATTTTCAAACTAGTTATACTACTGAAATTGTAGGATTTTCTGTAAATTAATATCAAATAATGATGCATATGTAATGACTGGATCTTCAAACTTTGAGGACCTCGTGAAGGCTCAGAAAGCATGGTACAACATTTTAGAATTAAGATTTACGGCTTAGTATTTTAGGAAGAATATCGTCACGTGTAGATTATCCGCCAATTTATAGACACCCCATATATTTAATCTGTATTTTGCTAGATTGACATTTGTGAGAACAGACTAGTAGCTCAAAATAGGAAAAAACAGCACCGCATGAGTATATTACAGGACACAAGACGATTCACGATGGAACCAAGTGGGTGCCTGCGGTGCATGCGGGTGATTTTTGGTAATAACTTAAATTATATTTAAAAAATGGTGATGTGGCCATCATGTTACTTTCTCCGACTTCATGGTATCATTTATATTTACGTTTTAATGGTTTATTTTCGATTTAAATCATATTTTAAATGTACATCGAGCGTTGAGTAAACTCGGATGAAACTGACGTTTAAAACGTCAAAATTATGAAAGATGGAAAAATTATACTTCAAATTCAAAAACTCAGTTTACTCAAAAACTAAAGAGATTTCGAAAAAAACTTATTCTTTATAAGTTGTTCATTTTAGCATTCTCTACAATTATTAGTAACATAAATTTGCTGTAAATATTATCGTTTCATAATTATAAACCAAAAATTAAAAAAAATTAATAAATTTTTTTCTCGAATAACAATGATTTTATGAAAAATGTTTTCAAGCAAATGACGTTCATTTCTTTGTCGTTTTCAAAGTTTGTTTAAATGTTTTTGTGATATTTTTCATATTGAAGAAAATATTGGCAAAAAACAAAAAACAGTTAAGGTAAACGCCTACTTCCGGTGTACGAAATTTCACCAAAAGCTTTTCAGTTCTTCAGATTATCAAATAAGACGGATGTTCAAAGTTTCATTTCAATTGCTTTATTAGTTTTTGAGATACAGCGCGCACAGACAGACACACACACACACACACACACACACAGACACACACACACACACACACACACACACACACACAGACACAAAAATTTTTTTTCCAGAAATTGTTGAAATGGCATCTAGGGACCCCAAAACGGATATTTCCGTAAAAAAAATTTTTGAAAAAAAAATCACGATCACAATACTTTCTCGTACTTCGTAACGGAGAAAGTAAAAAATGGGGACCGCCGGCTGCCCACTTGGCGCTTAATGTATTAAGGATATTTCTGCATTAGATCTGAGCAATATAAAAATAAAACGTTCGTTATGGAGAATCAAAACTAAGAAGAATATGTAGGCTGTTAATGTTGGTACAAGCCATCCTGTGGTAGTTGCCAAGCAACACACATAACTATATGGAAATATTTAATAATAATGATCTTTCTTTATTTATTTTCTCCCCAATAGGCTGGGAATATCTTTGGCTGCATGTTTTTTTTTATCTATTTTCATCGTTATTAAGTACAATAATATGAAACAGCCACTTTATTGCCACATAAAAAGTTAGTTAGAGCTAACTTTTGAGTAGTTTCACCAGTTACAGCATTCGCAAAAGAAATTTCACTGCCCTATGTCCAATACCACTAACCCATATCGTATACACATTGTCAAACAATTGCGATATTAAAAATACTCATCATTCTTCTATTCAATCTATTTCAACAAAATTCATACTTTAACTTTGATATTGGTAAATAATATTATCGCGTATTATTTACCAATATCAAAGTGAACATGGACTTTAAACCAGTATCAGTCACAACTAGTCAATTATCATACTTCAACTCTAAATTGTAGTTAAAAATCTACATATTCTAGGTACACATTCTGAAAAATAACCTAAAGATCATGTGAACTATACCAAAACGAACTCATTTCTATGTTGGAAAAATTAGAATGTGCAACATGTATTAACCCTGCAGTGGTCGCGCATTTTAACGAGACAACAGTGGTCGGGCGGACTACACACGTAGTCCATTTTCAAATTGAAATAACTTGTTTTTTTATATAACTTCTTTATTTTACTTATGGAATTATAATCAGTACAGTATGCTTAACTATATAAAATCAGCAAAACTTACGTCCCGCGATTAGTCATTTAAAAGTACCTAGCGCCACAAAAAACTACCGCTTACCGTTTACGAAATAAAACTGATTTTGTATTAGTGGACTACATATGTAGTCCACGCGACCACTGCAGGGTTAAGGGGGCATATACGTTTGTCATTTTTTGACAGTTTGAACCTTCAAGAATGTCGGCCTAAAACCGTTTTGTGAAATTCGAATAAATAAAGAGGCTACAATGCGTTTTGTTGGGCAGTGCACAGGCATGCGTCTCCCCTTTCTGAAGCGGTGCAGTAGAAGAGTCGGATGCTTATACAACAGTTCTTTTATCCTATTTACCATATAACTTACTTTTGAGATTGAAATACAAAAAAATTGCAAAGACATTGAAGGTAGAGATAAGTTGACAACGATGATGATTGACAAACTCGCCCTCTACTATGGTCATGCAATTCGGAGACATTTTTATTCAGTTGAAGGAATGCGGAATGCGATATGGGCGACCTTTTAATACTACAGCTCATCCGTGAAAAATTCGCAACACCACTTTTGTCCCAAAGGTTCCGATTCGTAGTGCGAGTCGCAAAAATTAAAGGCTAACGGCACTTTGGACAAATATATCGGATGTGTATAAATTGGCGGATAATCTACACATAACGATATTCTTCTGAAAATTCTAAGCAGCTTACCATCAAAAATATGTTCGGCAACGTCACACTCACTTGTGTCACTTTTGACACAATGAATTCATTCAAACTTGCTTGTTCCAGGTTTGTGCCAATTCTGCTTTTCTCAATATCATCAGTTTGTATTCATGCCCCTGTTTCAGTGTATATGTGTTTCTGTGTTATTTTCGTTTTGTTTTGTTAAATTACAATGGATTTTACTATTTACTCATGTTTTACCTTGCATCTGTAAATAAACCCCGCTTTATCTATCTATTACCTTCTACTCGGATCCAACCCACATAATTAATCATAAGGTTTATAAAAACAGGGCAGCCCTTGAATGCCATGTTCCCTAGTGTAGATTTCATTTAAATTGCTCATGATGGCCTATGCGGCATGATAGAACATTTTTTCATTGACATTTTCTATTCAGAATTTTATGAAGAATATCGCCACGTGTAGATTATCCGCCAATTTATACATACCCGATATATAGAGAATGGAAGAAAGTTTTAACAATATGATCGGGAGGATAGCACTGAAGATAATAAACAGCAGCACTGAAGTCGTTCAAATTGCAACTTATATTACTATTTGTTTGTTCAACGGAGGATGACATCTTCATTGCAAATAACGAAGACTATGGGAGTGACAATTGGACAAAATGTGGCTTAATTCGCAGCAAACAACGACTCTTAGCGGTATACACTAGTGGGAATTTGAGCACAACATGCATCTCCGGGGGCCCGTATAAGCCTCCTCCTTGCTAAAAACTAACAAATGGACGAAAATCTCGATCAGGAGAGCTCCTTGTATTCTTCCAGGAATTGACGATGACGTGAAGTTGAATAAATTCAGTTTCACAATAGAGTAAAAGTGTTCCAAAACTTAAAGGAGTTTTCTCAAAACAATGTTTTTCAAGTCGGTTACAATGATAACTTGAAGACGGATTAACCAATCTGCTTTTTCTTTTTTTTTTATTGAAATCTTATACAATTCCCTTGTCGTTGACGGATCCGATTTTGAAAATTTCAATTAATTAACTTTGAAGGTTCGCCATTTTGTTAAAAATTCGAATTTAAAAAATCGGATCCATCAAACGGAAATGCACTCTCCTTTAAGATGCCGTTTAAATTTCGCGTTTCAGATTAACGGGCAAAGAGAAATAAATCATTGTAACTGCGGAATCAAGCATATCTTGCGGGACTGACTTCACAAGGCTGATAGAGGGGGATTTTATAATTTAATCTTTCTAATAAAATGTGAATACGATGCACCAAAGGTGGCTTTATAATGCAAAAAGGCCCTTTTTTATAATTTGTCACTTCGCTCTGAAAAAACTGATCAAAATTGCCTTTTTTTTAGGGGCTCCAAATGTATATGCCCCCTTAATACAGTGACTGCCATGTGAGTTAAAAACAACTCATACCTTGTTCTGACACGGGTGCTGCTTGAGTGACCTATAACTACATGTCAAATTTGGTTCTGAAGCATTAAAAAGTCACTCCAGGATCCATATCTTATTTCTTCTAAATGGCAGTTAACACATGAAAGCATCTTCTAAGTTCACGTTTGAATAAATTCTCGTTAAATACTTAGTAAAACATAATAACACAATTATAATGGTATTTAATCACTATATTCATCCAAATTCCAAATGTTATGCAAACGCAATTTTAAAAATTCAAACTATTTATCTTAAATTTACATTAATTTGCACCAAATTGAAAAAATCAGTTTTCTAGTAATAAAACAAAGTTTGTATCAGGGTTCGGAATATATCCGATATTTATATAAATATCAATATATCGGATATATAACCGATATACAGGGTGTTTCAGAGATCTGGGATCGGTCAATGATGTGCTCATTTGTCAAAATTTTGAAAAATGTTTTATACAAAAGTTGTGCAGAATAGTGAGCTGCATGTCCTAAAAATATTTAAATTTATACAGGGTGTTTCATAACAAGTTACAGACCAAACTTATGTTTTTTTAATGGAACACCCTGTATATTTTAGCATTTTTGGATTCCTCGTTACTTGGAGATTAAAATGGCCTAGGTTATGGGGGTTGAAACCGGGCCATTTTTGTGTTATTCAGTTGTTTATACAAAAAATTGAACAAAATTGTTAAAGTGCTCCCCTGAAACTAATAAAGATAATTCATTCTAATTTAGTGGTAAAGTTTAGTTGAACTTTAGTCTTCAAAATTACTCCATCAACCAAAACATAACTCAGCGTATTATACAGGGTGATAGCCATTCGCAAACTGCACAATTTCTCTTTTTCTTCAAATGGTACAGCCTATATATTATTTCATAATTTGAAAGTTCATTAAGTAAGCTTTCATTTCACATAAGGTTTCGTATATCTGAAGTTGATGGTTACTCTAATATTTCAAAATTCGTTGGTGATTTGCATGTTTTTATTATTAGTTCTAAAATCTAGGTACCAATCTTTTGAAATAAAAAAACAGGTGACAATAATTACTACATTGATCTCAAAAATAGATTTTACCATTGAAGTTGTGATCTCAGTTCATATTTCTGAATTTTTCCCACGAGGAATTGGTTGACATGATTTTCATTCTTGGGGAATGTCGCAAAAACTGTCTATTTCCTTCGCGAGTGTATACCGCTGTCCATTCACGATACACGAAATTCTTCTTGCCGTGTCCACAACAACAAGCATTTCGAAGAGTACAAGAGAGATTTGAGGTTACAGGTAACGTTAACTATGCAAAACCTGTGCAAATCAATTCAGTTAGTTAGTTAACGAAGACAACGAATTCCTGGTTTTGAAATCGGTCATTTAAAATCCTAAATTATTTTTATTCGAATTAAATACTCAGTTGGATATTACTCGGCCTTCAGTACATAGACTTGTCAAAAAACATAAATTTCACCCTTACCACATACACTTACAACAGCTTGAGTCTGTCACTGTGCCCTTAATACTCTGGAAAACAATAAACATGTTTTTTTCTGATTGAAACAATATTGAGTAATATTGCCTTAGTTACGATATGTCATAACACACGTATATTTCTCTAGGGAAATATGAAGTGCTCATATTTCCCTAGAGAAATATAGATATAATTTTATCAATGGATCTTTGCGTGTGCGTCATTACAGAAGACTGAGTTTTCTCGCCGTGGTCGACATACGTGCACATATGATTGAGTCTAATTTAACCTATCGCAGAGAAAACGCATGAAAATTTTGTCGGAACTTGGTTCGGCTATCTATGACGTGCACGCAAAGATCCATTGATCAAAGTATATCAAACAATTTTCATTAGGAGCTTCTCGCAAGAATTGTTTTAATTGCTCTCGGGACAACACCTTCGATTTCTTAGGAAGGTATCCTTTATGGATTTTACTGCTTTGGATTTTACGGGAACCAAACATTCACGGTCTTTCGTCGCTTGCGTTAACACATAGTTTGATATTTCACCAATTTATGAAACAACAAAACAAATCAAACCAGTCAACTATGATATTTACAAAAAAGGCCCTTAGCAACGTTACCAATCCGATAAATTCAAAAATTTACAATCCAATATTTTCCCATTTACAGAACAATATTCTTTCAATCAGAAAAAAAGTATTGATTACAACACGGGAAATATGAATATATTTCCCTTGGTTGTCTATATATTTTAATTTTATGCTGTTTACTGATGAGGCTACATTTCATAATATAGGCAAGGTAAACAGACATAATCTTCATTATTATTCGGAGCACAATCTTTATTTTGCATGGACACTAAATAATCAAAAACGATGGAGATGTATGGGGTGCTTCTTTGAAGGCAGCCTGAATGGGGAAGTGTTTGAACAATTTCTTAGGAATTAGTTCAGATCTTAATGTAGGAATCATTTATATGAGAACCTACTTGATGTACCACTCAACGTAATAAGAGATATGTAGATCCAATTGGATGGTGCACCACCACATTTTGCTCGCAGTGTACAACATTTTTTGAACTACCGCTACCCTAATACCAGTACTGTGGCCACCTAGGTCTCGGGACCTCACTGAATTATATTTTTTCTATGGGGCTATATTAAGGAAATTGTGTTCTGCATTACGCATCACCTGTTTTTTTTTTATTTAAAAAGATTGGTACCTAGATGTTAAAACTAATAATGAAAACATGCAAATCACCAACTAATTTTGAAATATTAGAGTAACCATCAACTTCAGATATACGAAACCTTATATGAAACGAAAGCTTACTTAATGAACTTTCAAATTATGAAATAATATATAGGGTGTGCCATTTGAAGAAAAAGAGAAATTGTGCAGTTTGCGAATGGCTATCACCCTGTATAATACGCTGAGTTATGTTTTGGTTGAAGAGTAATTTTAAAGACTAAAGTTCAACTAAACTTTACCATTAAATTAGAATGAATTATCTTTATTAGTTTCAGGGGAGCACTTTAACTATTTTGTTCAATTTTTTGTATAAACAACTGAATAACACAAAAACGGCCCGGTTTCAACCCCCATAACCTAGGTCATTTTGATCTCCAAGTAACGAGGAATCCAAAAATGCCAAAATATACAGGGTGTTCCATTTAAAAAAAACATAAGTTTGGTCTGTAACTTTGTTATGAGACACCCTGTATAAATTTAAATAATTTTTGGGCATGCAGCTCACTATTCTGCACAACTTTTGTATAAAACATTTTTCAAAATTTTGACAAATAAGCACATGATTGACCGATCCCAGAGCTCTGAAACACCCTGTATATCAACTTCTTGATATTTATTCTTGGTCATTAATATTAATGTTTATATGATTTATTAATTATATAATGCACATACTTTATTTATATTATATTTATTTATTGCAAACAAACACAATTGCTTACAAGATAGTAAAAAAATAACATTTAAATTGTTAAAATATTTGACATCAAATTGAAAAATTTTTGAAATGAGGATTTTTATGTTCTTCACTATGTTTTCAGGGATGAACTGAAGAATTTACAAAGTGAGGACCTTTTTCTTGTTTTTTTTTTGCTCACACTTACTTTTTCATTTTTAACACAGTTGTGAGTCACTTGAACAATCGACTCTTTTCGACAAAATTGAGTCATTTCGCCCATCTCTAGTTTATATTAGAGCAAATGCTTACTATTCATATTGCTGCAACTGGGAATATTTGAGAAACGGAGGAATTTTTGGGTATTGTGTGTTTCTAAATATCCATGATATATATCATCGATATATCACGATATATATCATGATATATATCCGATGATATATATATATATCATCCGAACCCTGGTTTGTATTGAATAAAAAGAACAAAAATTGATTCGACAGAACAACATAACAGATGGCAACTAAAAATCATCGTAATTAAAATTCGTTTTGACCTTTTGGCACGTACCTTTTGCATGGTTGTACAGCTTGACCCGCTGCCTCCTGTAGGGCGCGTAGTAGATCTCCCTGAATATAGATTTCTTAGGGTTATTCATCTCGACGAACAGATTAACTAAAATATCACAGTTTTCATGACAAGGACCTCCAGGCGCGCGGGACACGTTCAAAGATCACTATAAATAACGGGCGCCTAATCACGGACGAGGGTCGGTCCCCGTGTGTAAATGTCCATGGTGGTGGTGGTTTTATTTTTTTCTACCGTACCGTCGCCCGCAGACGGCTAGCGCGGAGATCGATTATTTTTAACCGGAAACGGAGGCCGCATTTAACGGGACTTACTCGTTTAGGACCAATCGGAGACTATTTTTAGCCCGAATTTTGCGTAATTTGCCCGTAATTCGCCGTGTGAAATTCGGATTTGACTTTTCCACAAATATAACTTTGACGTGTGTCAGCTGTTGCCCACATTACCAACCTCGGTTTTGATGTAACAAGATTTTTAATATCACGTTTAATGCTTTAACAATATATTTACAAAAATCAATGGCATTGTTTAAATAATGTTTTACCAATTATTTATACCACTCTGTTATAATATAATCCCTGTTAACTTTAATAACCAATTACGGTTACAGGTACAAGCAAAAAATACCAAAGAGAAACAAAATTACTATTTCTAAGGGTTAATGTATGTAGGTAGATTCACGGCAAGTACGTACTACTATTGTATATACATATCTAGTAGTGCAACGCTTATAGGAGAAAAAGAGGCAACTTTTGGAAGCCTCTGGGACCCTACTTCGGGAGCCTCCATATGAGGCGCTACCGCTGCGATATAAAATCACTGAACTCCTTTGACTATATACTATATGATATATACTACTAGTATATAGTCAAAGCTGAACTCATACATATGTATAGAGTTCAGTGTATAAAATAGATATGAAATTGATTTTACTATGCCCTCATAGGTGGCTACACAGGGTGGCTATGAAAATAATATGCCTTCTGAGTTGCCTGAATTTAATATGAAATTATTTGTTTTTGTGGAGAATGACTAATAACACGCGTCCTAATTTACATTTTCGGTCGTACAGCGTTGAGATATTTACTGTTGATAAATGCTCTGGGTTTGTTTAATTTTTTTATACCTACTCGGTATTTTTCAATACTTTTTTTATAATGTTTGGTGTTCCACTGAACTCTATACATACTGTAAGGGAGGCTGGTGCGCATTTCCCTGAAAAATATTGCCAGGCGCAGAAGAAAGAGAAGGAAGAAGCGTAAGGGCTTTGCATCGCAGTCTAACGCGTTACCGTATACCTGAACGCATAGCACCACGCAAACAATCTCTTTTACCTGTTGCTTCTACCTGTGAAGGATGCTATCCGGACGAAATCTGTGTTTGTTCTGTAGCGTAAACGTGAAAATGGTGGCTAATTGTGTAGCATATGGATGTAAAACCGTTTATTCGAAGGACCCGAATATTCAGTTTCACTCGTTTTTATGTAGTATTTATTTTTGTTTCACACATTTGAATAGTAATCAGCAAAACGGCAGATCAGATTTTACAGAAAAAGAATCAGCATTTATATCTTTTTTTTAAATAAATTTAAGCCGTTGCGGATATATGTTCATATGAACTTTTCTTTATAAAATTACCTTAGGAATTACTCCCTGAAATATTAGCACGTCATTAAGGAACACCCTGTATTTTGTATTGTTGTGTTCACAAAATTATACTTGCTGCTTTGTATATTTTTCTATTTCAAAGTTGTCTAATTTTATTTCATAATTTGTATATTTTGTATATGTTCACAAAATTGTACTTGCTGCTTTGTATATTTTGTATGTGTTCGCTAAATTGTACTTGCTGCTTTTTTGTAATTCTATTGCATTTTAATATACATAAATGTGTCAGTGACGGTTCGCGGGTTTTTTTCTGGTACGGCCGAGGAACAAGAGGTGGTAATACAGATAGGTAGGGTCAGTTGCAGAGACGGCTGGCTGGGTGACCGCACCTATCTGTATTACCAGCTCTTGTTCCTCGGCCGTACCAGAAAAAACCCCGCGAACCGTCACTGAAATGTGTGTCCTGATTTTGTAGTTGTAGTGTGACTTTATTTTCAAAATAATTACCTATACACATGAAATGCCATATAGACACAATTATCAGTAGGTATAACAAGGGTATCAAGCAGTACCTTATAAAATACAAATTTTACAGGAGACAAAAAATCTACAGATAGATATATTAATAACAAACAAATATATTATTTCTAATAGTAGTAAAAATTATATTTTGAAATCACATTTGCTATTTTTTGTTATTAATAAATCTGCTTATATCCTTTCTTTATCTCTCTTGTAAAATGTATATGTTTATACTGCCTTGAGACCACCTATACCGCGAATCACGCGAAACGCGCGAGCTTCGCGATATTTGTCCCATATACGGCATTGAGTAAGAGCGAGAAAGCAAGTCTTAACATCGGCGGGTTGCATACTTTTCACATTTGCCTCAATCTTTCGGCATATAGCATCCCTTCCAGTATGTATAGAGTTATATAGCTAATTCTACTCATTCAAAATCGGGAACATTCCGTTAATACAACCATTTTTAATTACTGTATAATTAATTATCAATATTAAAGCCAACACGGAAGAAATTTATTGAATAAATTTATATTTTTATAATATAGAAAATTAATGGTGAAGCAATGCTTCGCCTGCCTCCCCTGACGAGCCGCCACTGGTTGTTCTACGTAATAATTACGAACCCGCCTTTAATTTCTTACGTTGAAGTGCTTATAATTGGTTTTCATTTTCTAAATTTTGTGTTGGTACTGTTTTCTGTTAGGTTATGTCTAGCAGGTGAAATTCAAGCCAAAATCAAAAGGTGTTGAAAATATGGTACGATTACAATTAATGCTAAAGTAAGAAATATATAAATAATTGTATACATAAGTACATTTCTAATGATGGGTTTATTTGTAGATCAGTAGCTGCCGCAAATAAGTCCTTACAATTGGGAGCGAGTTATCAGCTTTCTCAAAGGTGCTACTCTTCTAAGAATGACTCCGATTCTGATAAAGAGGCGGAGAAGAAGATGAAGGGGAAAAATGACCATGCGATAAACAAGCTCAACATTTTGCTAAAGCAAATGATTGAAGTAAGTGTATTTTTTTACAAATTTTTTGTGATGGGCATAATGGAATGATTTCAATAATCGAATGATTACTATTTGAATTAATCTGAAAATCGATTATTGCTTATTGGAATGATCATTTGAATTAAACTGAAAATTGTTTATTATTATACATGGGTCATTCGAATTGTCATTCAAATGTCTTATTAGTCCTTCAATCAGTTTGTTGCTTATTTTTAAGAATCTGAACTGGGCTTTTCCTCATCCTCGACTACTAATTTTTCATTCTACTGCTTCTGCATAATTTTGATTGGTTTTGTCACTTTCATTTTGCCTTTTTTCCATGTAATAATAATAATAATAATAATAATAATAATATTTAATGCATAAAAATTATACAACTGGCCATCAACCTGTCCTTCGGTCATCGTCAATCTTCAGTGAGTGCAAAAAGTATTCGTACAGAGAAGATTTCTGTGAAAAAGTCCTTATTTTCGAAAATAAACTAAAAAAAATATTTAACACTGAATGTAATATGCCGAGTGTCTGGAATAAGGAGCGAACATAGGAACGAACATGTAAAATTAAATTTGTGTAATTATTAGTTCCCCTATTCATTTTAGAGAAAAATCCTAAAGGAAGATTTTTTAGAGAATTAAAAATTGTAAATGTATCATCCATTTAATTTACGTTTATTCCAGAATCCACCTCAGAAATAATAAAAATAAGTTGAACAAAGTACCATTTAATAAAAACCCTTGCCCTGAGTTTGACAAATGTCATGTTATGGAGAATAATTTTACTTACGTGAACAATAATCTGAGTTATTCTAATAAAGAGAGCGTATTCATTATCAAAACATTTTGCAGTGGCATCAATTTACTCAGAGTTCGTGACATTTTCGATTAAATTTAACAATCGACCAATTCCGTCTATCAACAATTACCAAGTTTGTGAATAAGTTTGAAAATACAACAGATGTAGCAGCAGCTGATTCAAAATGTATTTTAATAGTCCAATTTCAACAAATATCATTTCAAAAACAGTAACATTAGAGGCAAACGGAACATAAGAAGCAACGATGAATTGGAAGAAAGAGTTTTGGGTTTGATAAATGCTGAACCAACAACTAGCATACGATGCATTGCTCGTGTCGAAATTCTCTGAATTCTGAAGAAGCATGGTTATCATTCCTACAAGCATCAATGCCTTGAGGAGATACTGCTAGTGGATGAAGAAACCAGGTGTGTGTTCTGTGAAATAATGCAGGATCGATCAAATACAGACCGAAACTTTTTACAGATGAATGCTAGTTCACACTTAACAACGACCCCAACGTTATTGTTCATAGTAATTACAATGCGTGAATTGAAATCTAACTAGCAAAATTATTTTCACTATGACATGACATTTGTCAAACTCATGGCAAGGGTTTTTATTAAATGCACAGACTAACCAGACGACCAACTCAATGTATTTTTCTGTCGGCAAAACTTAACACGTTTGTAGATGGCGAAAGTGTAGAAAATTGTGGGAAATTCAAATGTAAGATTAATAATAATAATAATAAATATGCTTAATAAATTCAGTTTTAAATAAAGTGAATCTATCAGGTGTAATGCAATATTAACTTCGTTAATGTATGTTACCAATAAATTCACACATTTATTTAAAAAAAGAACAATACAAAATAGGAATTTGAAGTTACGAAAGATTTGGTGACCTTTTAACAATATTAATTTCCTGCATTATGATAAATTCATTATTTAATATATTTGTAGTAGAGTCGCATGTTGCATTAGGTGAATAAAAGAAGAGGTTGTTTATTACATTCATGAACGTTTATTGGTTTTATTTTTAAATTCTGGTATTTACCTTGATATGCCAAGAAATTACCTTACCTTATTAATATGTTTATTAACGTAAAATACAAATTGGGAATTTGATTCTTGTCACACCAAAAGACGAGGAAACCCCAGTGGGAAAACCAATCTCAGAACTATCATTTAACAAATTTACATCAAATAAAACAGGAAAGACAATTAAAATTGAAAACCTTACTTGTTGCAGTTGAAGAGCGAAATATGAAATGATAACATTCGAGTGTCACAGGCTAACTTAGGAATGACATTTCGTTTTTTGTTGAAGTTGTACAAATATGTCCATCTATTAATACCTAAACGAATTAAGCAAATCATCTGCAGTTGCATCTACAGTTTCCATTTTTTTGTATCGTCTACTCGGGCGCCTCTACATATGTGAAAGGTTTTATCGAGGAGAGAAAGAGCGATGTACAATTTTGATGGAAGACAGAGACAGTAGATCCGGACAAATTTCCCTATGCACTTGGCGGTCTGGTTAGTCTGTGATTAAATGGTACATTGTTCAACTTATTTTTATTTCTGAGGTGTATTCTGATACAAACGTAAATTAAATGGATAATACATTTAAAATTTTTAATTCTCTAAAAAATATTCCTTCACGATTTTTCTCTAAAATGAATAGGGGAGCTAATAATTACACGTATTTAATTTTACATGTTAAATTCCTATGTTCGCCCCTTATCCCAGACACATGGTATATGTAATATATTTCTCGTCAGTATTATAGCAAATACAATGAAATAATTTGAATCCATTGTTCTTATAATCAACAAAAATGAAAACTTATATTATTTCAGCGCACAGTAAGTATTCGTACACTCGATTTTAATTTTTACTTTCTCCGTTACGAAGTACGAGAAAGTATTGTGATCGTGATTTTTTTTTCAAAAATTTTTTTTGCGGAAATATCCGTTTTGGGGTCCCTAGATGCCATTTCAACAATTTTTGGAATTTTTTTTTTTGTGTCTGTGTGTGTGTCTGTGTGTGTGTGTGTGTCTGTGTGTGTGTGTGTGTGTGTGTGTGTGTCTGTCTGTGTGCGCTGTATCTCAAAAACCAATAGAGCAATTGTTATGAAACTTTGAACATATGTCTTATTTGATAATCTGAAGAACTGAAAAGCTTTTGGTAAAATTTCGTACACCGGAAGTGGGTGTTTACCTTAACTGTTTTTTGTTTCTTGCCAATATTTTCTTAAATATAAAAAATATCACAAAAACATTTAAACAAACATCGAAGACAACAAAGAAATGAATAGCTTTTGCTTGAAAATATTTTTGATAAAATCATTGCTATTCGAGAAAAAAAAAATTTTTTTTTTTTAATTTTTGGTTTATAATTATGAAACGATAATAGTTACAGCAATTTTATGTGAATAATAATTGTAGAGAATGCCAAAATGAACAACTTCTAAAGAATAAGTTTTTTTCTAAATCTCGTTAGTTCTTGAGTAAAACGAGTTTTTGAATTTGAAGTATAATTTTTCCATCTTTCATGATTCATCGTCAGTTTCATCCGAGTTTACGCAACGCTCGATGTACATTTAAAATATGATTTCCATTGAAAATAAACCCATGAAAACGTAAATATAAAGTCGGAGAAAGTAACATGATGGCCACATCACCATTTTTTTATTGAGACTCCTTATTAATACTTTGTGGTTATCCTTTAGAACTGATCACATTTCATAGTCTTCAGTTCATCGATGCACCAACTTTAGCGTGACTGTTGATGAGATGGAGTTTCATTCTTCTTGAAGAGCTATTTTCAATCTTTTTTTAGCCTGTCTTTAATAGCATCTGCAAGAGTTTAAATGCTCAATAGAATTAACACGTTCAGTGATTGAGGAGGTGTATGTAATTGTTTGTGAACATTATACCGGGTGCGCAGAATGTCCGGCAACGGGTCAATATTTCCCCGGGGGTAGGGTTTCAAAAAAAAAGTTTGGTACAAAAGTTACGAATTCTTTGGATACTAAACCATTCCTCACCCCCTCAACCCTTCGCGAGGGGTGGGGGTGACTTTAAAATTTAAATAGCAACCCCAATTTTTCTTGACGGATTCAGATTTTTGGGGACAAAATATATATAAACCATTCCTCACCCCCTCAACCCTTCGCGAGGGGTGGGGGTGACTTTAAAATTTAAATAGCAACCCCAATTTTTCTTGACGGATTCAGATTTTTGGGGACAAAATATCAATCTTTTGTCTGAAAAATGTTTTTAACCGAAACCTCCCTCACCCTTTTATTAACGTTTTCATGCCTCGATGACGATCTAAACTTTTTATGCTCATTTATTAGTTTGAAGTCATTTGTACACTGACCCACCCCACAACAAAAATTGAAAAATAATCCGAAACATTTTGGGATTTGCTACTTTTTGTTCTCCTGCAGTTTCTCGAGAAAAGCTGTAGTCACCCGTGTAAACTAATTCAATCATAAAATTGCACAAAAAAGCACTGTTGATTTCCGCGTCACGAATAAGCTAGAAATTACAAAAATAGTTTTGCGAAAAAAAATTTTTACATAGTTGAAGAAAAGACACCGCAATTCAATCAATTTTTCACACGGCCCAAATCTAACCAAATCTTGCAAAACTGCGATTTGGGATTTGATTCTTGGGGGGGTTTCGGATGAAAAAATTTCTCGGGCAAATGATTAATATTTTTTCCCCAGAAATCTGAATCCATCGAAAAAATGGGGGTTGCCATTTAAAATTTCAAAGCCACCCCCACCCCCTACGAGGGGGTGGGTGGTTGTGGGGTGGGTCAGTGTACAAACGACTTCAAACTAATAACTGAGCATAATTTGTCTCAAACTTGTTCTCGGAAAAAGTTTAGATCGTCATCGAGGCATGAAAACGTTAATAAAAGGTCAGAAAACCGAGGTTTCGGATAAAAACATTTTTCAGACAAAAGATTGATATTTTGTCCCCAAAAATCTGAATCTGTCGAGAAAAATGGGGATTGCTATTTAAAATTTTAAAGTTACGCCCACCCCTCGCGAAGGGGTGAGTGGGTGAGGGATGGTTTAGTATCCAAAGGATTCGTAACTCATAACCAAGCAACTTTTGTACCAAACCTTTTTTTTTAAAACCTACCCCCGGGGAAATATTGACCCGTTGCCAGACTTTCTGCGCCCCCGCTATAAAAGCCATTGCTTCGTATTATATACTGTATGCTTAGGATCATTGTCCTGTTGAAAAATATATTTGACAGCAATTCCCAATTTCTCTGCACTGACATGAAGATTTTTCTTCAAAATCTCTATGTACACTTTGTGATCCATTATACCATCAATAAATGTAAATTGCCCATTTCTGGAGAGCTGATACACCCTCAAACAAGTACAGAAACGCCACTATGTTTAACTGATGGTATAAGATTTTTTGGCTGCAGCATCATCGGATCGAAAAATATTATATTTGCTTTTTCTGAGAAAACAACTGTGTTCCACTATTCATGTTGTTTCACAAATTCCAATTGTTTACTGCGATTGGTCGCATTTACCCAGAACTTTTTCCTGGCAACATGGCCTTGATATCCATTCTTTTTGATCACATTTTTAACAATGATAGCGGAAACATCTACACCATGATTTTTTAGTTCGTCCACAATCTTCGGATCACTTATTTTTGGATCTGGCTTTATTTGATGAATAATAAAACATTTGTTGGTTTCGATAAAGGCTTGCGGTCAGTCGTTCCTTGGTTTATTTTTAACTGTTTTTCTTATACAAAAACGGTTAATTATTAATTGGACTGTTAATCGAGGTCTACCAATGAACTAAGCAATTTCCCGGAGAAATTTGTACTGGTTACGTAATTTAAAATAAATTTTTCGCCCTTCTTCGCTTGTCTTCTTTCTTTTGCGACCCATTTTGTTTAAATAATGCAAAAACTGATTGTATTGAATGTAGTTCAAGGACTACACTGAGAAGGGGAACACATATTCCAATTATAAACAAAAGAGCTCCATTTAAAAACTTGTGTTAGCGATTTTGGAAGCTTAATTTCTCAACTGTACGAATATTTTCCGCGTGGTGAATTAATATGTTTTCGTTATTGTTGAATATAAAGACGATGTATTCAAATTTTTATATTCTTTTTGTTACAATATTGACGAGAAATATATTATTTTTAAAAACTACCTTTAAAACAAGTAACCTCAAAAAACCACAAGACGTCAAAATAGACAAAATTCTTATGTACTGTAATATTGTGTATAAAATAACCCGAACCTATCAATCTACCCCAGAAGAGGTACTACAGGCAACGGGCACATTCGAATCCAATCGCCGATCATTGCATTGATTAGAGCTACCGAAGTGGTGATTGAAATGGGCGGGAAGAATAAACAGAAGGAGAGAAGGGAAGTGGAGGAGTGGGACAAGCAGGAGGAGGAGAATAGAAGGAAGGCAGTTTTCTTTGGTGGCGGAACGGGAGTAAGGAGGTCGCCGCAACAAGGGACAGCGCAGGAGGGGGTAGAGAAGAGGAAGATGGCGGACACGTCGTTTGAGGGGGAGGGAGAGCAGGAACAGGAAAGGATGAAAAAAAGGGTGGGGGATGTGATGAGTAAAGGGTGCAATGGAAATTGCAGGGAACTAGTGGAAATGATTACGGAAGCATTAAGGAAAGAAAGGGAGATCTGGAAAGAGGAAATGAGGGAAGCGAGGGAGATGTGGAGAGAAGAGATAAAGGAGATGAAAGAGGTATGGAATACAGAGAGAGAGAGACTTAGACAAAGGATAATGGAGCTGGAAGATCAGGCTGAGAAGAGGGAGAGGCAGGAGAGGAGGAGCAACATTGTTATACGAGGAAAAGAGATGCAGGGAAAAGGGGAGGTGATGACATTTCTGAAGGAGGCACTGGAAGTAGAGGTGCAGGTACAAGAAAGCTTTGTGGTAGATAGAATTGGGAAGGTGATGGTAGTCAAGATGGGGATGGAAGATAAAATAAAAGTAATGAAAAATAAAAATAAATTAAGAAATATACAGGAAAGAGTGCTCATCGAGGATGATATGACAAAGGAGGAAAGGAGGATCCAGAAGATCATAAGAGAGAAAGCAAGTAGGGAGAGAAGGGGGGAAGATGGTAAGGGTTGGTTACCAGAGAATGTTCGTGAATGGGGAGCTGTGGAGATGGAATAAGGAAAAGGAGACACTACATAGACAAGAGGAGCCAAAAAAGTAAGAAATGAGGAGGAGATAGGAGGAGAGGAGAGAGAAGAAGGGAGAAGGAGCTGTAAAAAAAAGGACAGAGTGGCAGAGAGTGGACTGGGAGAGAAGCACAGCGGGAAAGGCAAGCGGCGAGGAGATAAAGGGGGGGAGAAGGGAAGAAGGGGTCAGTAACTATCGGGTTTTGGAACATAGCGGGAATTAAGGAGAAGATAAAGGAGGGCAAGTGGAAGAGAGACTGGGAGAAGTGGTTAGTAGGGAAGGACATAGTGGGGCTAGTAGAGACATGGATGGGGAAGGAAGAGTGGGGAGAAGTGAAAAGATGGCTACCGGGAAGCTTTATATGGGAGAGGAAGGATGCGATAAGGTGTGCAACGAAAGGAAGGGCGAGGGGTGGAATGATAGTAGGATGGAAGAAGGAAATGGGGATGGACGTGACGGGACACTTCGGAGAAGGAGAAGACGTGGCATGGATAAAGTATGGACAAGGGAAACAGAGGATAAACGTAGGGGTGGTATATGTAAATAAAAATTGGAATATAATAAGAAAGGAGATAGAGGAGAGAACGAAAGGAGGAGGAAAATGGGTGCTAGGAGGAGACTTTAATGCAAGAATGGGAGAAATGGGGGGAGGGATTAATGAAGAGGGATCTGTGGTAGAAAGAAAGTCCAGGGACAAATGTATAAACGGGGAGGGTAAGAGAATGAAGGAGTGGGTGATGGAGGAGGGATGGGAAATTCTAAATGGATGCACAGAGGGGGACTGGGAAGGGAGGAAAACTTATAGTGGGCCGCGGGGATCGTCGGTGATCGACTATGTGGCGATAAAGGGGATGACGAAAAGGAAAATAAAAAGTATGGAGGTGGAGGAAGTGATGGGCTCCGATCATCTACCACTAAAAGTAGAGGTATGGATGGAGAAGGAGAAGGTGACTGAAGAGAAGCAAGAAATGGGAAAGTTAGAATGTGGGGCAAAGGCAATAGAAGAAATGAGGATGAAGATGAGGAGGATCCAGTGGGAAGACGTCGAATCAATAGAGGAGATGGAGGAACTAATTGTGGGGTGCGGAAGGAAAGCTAAAGGAAGGACGGGAGAAGGGAGTAGGTGGTTTGATGAAGAATGCAGGCAGGCAAAAAGTGAACTAAGGAAGGCAATGGGGGAATGTATAAGAGGTGGAGGGGAGGAGAGGAAGGTAACGGCAGCAAAAAGGAAATATGAGGGGATATGCGAGAGGAAGAAGCGGCAGGAGGTGGAAAGAACAAGTGAAGAGTTGAAGAAGTGTAGAAACGAGTCGGAAATATGGAAAGTACTGAAGAGAGGCGAAAGAAGGAGACGGGTAGGGATAACACTGGAGGAGTGGACAAGGAAATGTAGAGAAACAAGTGGGTACCCAGAGGAAGTGGGACAAGGAAGGTGTATGGAGATGACGGAGGAGTTCTCTAAGGAGGAAGTGGAAAGAGCTTTCGAGGAAGTTAAAGAAGGAAAGGCGGCAGGGTTGGATGGGCTGAAGGCAGAGATGTGGAAGGAGATAGGAGAAGGGGGGAAGAAGAAATTCAGGGAGCTGTTGAACGAAATGTGGAGCGGAAGAAAGAACATACCGGAGGCCTGGAGATGGGGTACGATGTGCCCGGTACATAAAGGAGGGGACGAGAAGGAGGCCGGGAACTACCGGGGGATTACAGTGATGCCCACAGGCTACAAAATCGCTATGCTGGTGGTAAAGAATCGGCTGGAAGAAGAGGTGGAAGAGAAGGATTTAATACCAGAGACTCAGGGGGGATTTAGAAGGGGGAGGGGAACAAGGGAGCAGATCTTTACCCTGGCAAGAATGGCGGAGAGAGTGACTGAAGAGAAGGGAAGCATGTATGCGGTGTTTGTGGATCTAAAGGCGGCGTACGACTCAGTGCCGAGGGAGAAGTTGCTAGAATGTATGAGGAGAAAAGGAGTGAATGAGAGTATGATTGAGTGGGTAAGAGGAGTATATAAGGAAACCTGGTGGTAGCAAGAGTGGGAGTGGAGGTGTCGGAGAGTTTTAGGACGTGGGTAGGATTGAGACAGGGATGCCCGTTAAGCCCGATGTTATTTAACTTATACCTAAGCGAACTGGAGGATGTGTTGAGGAAAGGGCAGGCGGGAGGAGTAGTAATCGGGAAGGATAAGGTGTGGATGCTGTCATATGCGGATGACATGGTGTTGATGGCGAGAGATTGGGAAGGGATGAAAGACATGTTGAGGAGAACGGAGAGGTATATGGACAAGAGGGGATTGTGTGTGAATGTGGAGAAGACGAAATGGATGAGATTTAGGAATAAGGGAAGAGAGGGGAGCGTGAAAGTGTTAGAATGGAAGGGAGAAGCGATTGAGAGAGTGAAAATATTTAAGTATTTGGGGTTTATGTTTAAAGGGACAGGGGGATATGAGGAGCATGTAAGGTGGGTGCAAGGAAAGGCCAGGAAAGCGTGGGGTATCGTGTGGGAAAAATGGGGAGAATGGATGAAGAACAGCGTCAGATTGGCGTGTAAAGTGTGGGATGCATGTGTGAAGTCGATAATAATGTATGGAGTAGAAGTGTGGGGCGTGAAAGGGTATGAGTGCGTGGAAAGGGAGCAGTGTTGGTTTCTGAAGCGTATGCTGGGAGTGGAAAGGTCGACTCCCGGGTACATACTGCTTCAGGAGACTGACAGAGGAAGCTTAGGATGTGAGGCTATGGAGAGAATGGTTAGGTATGAGATGAGGTTATGGGAGTTAGGGGAAGAGAGGTTGGTAAAGGCGGTATGGAAGACATGCGTGAACGAAAGGGGGGGTAAATGGAGGAAGGAACGAATGAAAATGTATGAGAGAGTAGGACTGTCTGAGGTGAAAGTGAGGGAGTGGTTAGAGAGGGGGGTAAATGTGGCAAAGTGGGTGAGCGAGAGGGCGAAGGAAGTGGATGTACAGGAGAGACAGGGAAGTATTGAAAAAAGTGAATATAATGACATGTATGGGAGTTGGCAGGTACATGGAAGGAGACCGAAGTATTTGGATGAGGACGGGTGGAACAGAGAAGAGAGGGTGACATTAGCTAGGGCTAGGTGTGGATCAGAAGAGAGAGGGAGGAAGAAGTGGATGGGTGAAGAGTATATGAGGTGTGTAATGTGTGAAAATGGGAGGGATACGTGGAGGCATCTGGCGGAGGAGTGTGAGGGAGTGAATGAAGGATGGATGGGGGGAAAAAGGAACAAGGGTGTAGCGGAATGGATGAGAGAGGATGGTGCCGGGGTAAAGATATTGCAGAAAATGGTGAGGGAGAAGGAATGTAGGAGAGAGTTAAATTTATGATTTAGTTGTTGGGGAATGTAGAATAGTTATTTTGCTTTTGTAATAGGTTAATATGCCAATAAAGGTCTTTTTTTTTTTTTTTTTTTTTTTATATTATATATTACATTCACTATTAACAGATTGTTAATTGAAGTTAATTTTCTAAAAATAAGAACTTTTTCGAAGAAATTTTCCATGTACGAATTTTTACACTCACTGTTTATAAAAATTAATGTGTCTTTGTTCGTCCCGTATACCATTTATCAAATTGTGATGAAACTATGTTAAATTGTTGTTTGCTCGCCCGCGAAGGTTTCTGAACTAGTACATACCACCTATTGTAAAAAATAGAAGACGGGCAAATCATTTCAACGAATGAATGTATTTCATATAGTTTAGCGGCAGTTTGGGTGTTTTCGGTGTATGATTACGCATACTGGTCAGAATTGGATTGAATCAAATGCAAACAGCGACGTTTCAATTTGTATATGATATAACAAGTGGTGTTGATTGTGAAATTCTAATTTCTGATGGACATTACATAATAGATACCACACACGTTTTCTTTACTTTTCCAAGCGAATTTGCGGGCCAGGCAGCACATTTTCTCGGTCGGTCGGGCCGGTCTTCAAAAAAAAAAGTGCAAGGGCAAAGTTATCATCGTTCAGCATCACTACTACCACTGCCAAACGCAGATCATAAATTTATTTCATAGGAAACACTAAGGAATAAATTGATCATCATTGTCGATTTAATACGGCCACTAAACGAGAAATTGTCACTGCATTACAAATTTTATTTGATCAGCACAACGAATTAATTCAATTGTTCAGAACTGCCCTCGAACAAATGACAGATGATGACTACAAAGTTGTACTTAGAGCAGTCAAAACGAAAGACAGTACAATGCACCAATAAATAGCATTAAAACACAAACACTGTGTTTCTTTGAGTGGCATTGCAACGCATGCCGGGTACTCGCTTGTGTTTTATAAAAGCAGATAGCATTAAATATTGAGTGGTGGGAATTTATCCAAAAAGTATCGGTTCTGGATCCAGATCCACACAAAAATATACTCTTGGGAGTCAAGAGATCCAACGAGCATTTCTACAACTTGGAAGATAATAATAATTCTTATAATGTTACAGTTGACAATTTATATTTGAAATGCAAATTGTCTCTTGACAGCATCACTTTCTCAATTGCAGTTATAGTGGTACTATTGTTTGTAGATTTTGTGGCTACCTTTACCTTCACATCTGTTATGATTCACTTTTTTCTTGAGAAATCTTTATTTTTTGGTTGTGATTTATTTAATACTACTTCAGGTAGAGAATAAGAATAGAAGGTATTTAAGTCCTTATACACCTCCACTTGTTTAGAGAGCTAGCTCTCCAGCCATACTTGCCTTTTGGTTTTAAGTTTAGAATTCTGCTGGAGAACAAGTGCCTTTTTTGCTTATTTTGAAATTTTCTATTTTCATGACTTATTAGCAACTTGTTATTATGATGCAAATAAAATCTGGAACTTATAGAGACATCATTGAAGTTTTTGTTATAATTTGATATCTATAATATAAATTTATTACTTGTGATTTTGTTGACTTTAAAGCCCAAAGAATTTTGTAGATTCACCTGATTCCAATGATTATTACTGTTACATTTAGCTCGACACTAGCAAAACAAAGTTGGATTTGGCCAAACCCAGGAATCAAAGGAAACTTCGTTCTGAATCCGGTGTGGTATCTGTTAAGTCGGAGCCTGTTGGTAAGTTTTTATAAATAAGAACTCATCTGTGTGTATTTATATTACAAGAAATGCATTTTTTCTTGTTATACTTGAAATACTTTACATAATATAATTTAAAATGAAATATATATTCCTAAATCTGTGATTTGTATAAACGTCTTGATTAGAGATTATAAAGTAAATTATCTATTGCAACAAGTACTTTCGTTAAATTATATTATTATAATCATCTGTGAAAATCTAAACTTATTCATATACAGGCTTAATCCACGTCATAATTAGATGTAAAAAATTTAACACAATAGTTTAATCCCAAATATCACAAGTCGTATTTTAGAATATTTTCTGATCTTTTTTAAGTATTATATTTCCGGTAGCGGAAAAAAATTAATAAATAAAATACGGCTTGTAACATTCGGGATTAAAATTTTTATAGTCACCTATGCGTCGTATGGTAACCCAGCAACAAAGAAAACAATGTTGAATTTTGTTTGTGTCAATCCAATGAAACTTTTTGCGGGCATGGATATTAACGAAGCTGCGAATATTGCGTGTCAAACCTGTTGCCGACAAAATCGAAAAAAGGTATGCGTCGTGTTACGACGCTTTTAAGCAGTAGTTATATAAAAATGATGCCGATGCTATAGACGAAAATGTGTTGCTCGCCTAGATGTTGGAGCATTAAGTTTCTGTTTTGTATTTTCCTAGGTCCGTAGTTAAAAATTAAGTTCCGTCGTCAAGGACAACAAACACCACGAATGTTATCAGCCACTTACGGTACCTGTAACCATGGATGCAATACTCATTTACGTTGTCGGTACCGGAAAAACCAATTAACCTAATACAATCAATAATCAAGTAACCTGATTTTGACAGTGGCAGTCATTAATTGTTTGAAAGTCCATGTTGTTTGTTAAAATAGGTGATTTTACTCCAAGGGAATTAGCAGATATTGTTTTCGTGTATGGATTTCGCAACGGAAGCACCTTAGCAACCGTTAAGAAATGCCACTGCAGATTCCCTAACGGTAGAATCCCAAATCATCAGGACTTCACTTCAACCTTTCAACGATTGGGTGAGGTTGGTCTTCTGCGAGGTCGAGGAGCTGGTGCACCGTATGGCGAAAATGTAATCCAAGTAGAGGAAGCTGTAATTGATTTGGTTTTAGACAATCCTACTACAAGTACTCGCCGAATATCTGCACAGTTAAAACTTCCACAAAGTTTTGTTTCGCGAACTCTGCTTAGGGAGCATTCTGGTGATGGCGAGCACATGTAGTTTTTTGTCGGTGGCTTCTTGAAAGGATAAATAACGATCCCAATTTTATTCTATGTTGTTTACCGATGAAGCAAATTTTACCAGGGTCGGAATTACAAACTTGAAACCTAAGGGGTATTAGGTTAACTTCTTTGTATTGGCCTAAAGAAAAATAAGCTTTGGTTAAATTTTTTATACCTAATTATGACTCGCTCCATATACCTTACATAATTGAACTAAAAAATGAATGAATTAATAGCGTTTTGCCCCAAAATTTAGAATGTACATTTTATGTCAAGACTTACAATTGCAAGCGCCAATATTACTACTACGAATTTATATAATGCACTTTTTTTTGTTTTAGAAAAAAAAATTATTAAAGCTGTGAAAGATGTTGCAGAATCTGTGGGTGGCAATGCAAAGCAAATGGAATCTGAACTCCTATCCAAACTTTTGAATTCATCAAGTGCCCCCGACAGTATTACCAGCTTGAGGTAATTAAAAAATCACGACGAAACTTTGCTTTGTAATAAGTCCTGTAGACCAAGTACTGTTGACTTATTCATCACTTAGAAGTAAACTTTTTCTGTTCTGTGATGAACTACTTAATGAGCTGGCCTCTTCGAGTAATCCAAAAAATACAAATTTGAGCTATGATAAATATGCTGTATTGTTTTGAAAAGGTTCATAATTTTCTTCAACAATATTGATGTTGTATCTTTATATTTGCGAGCAAATATCTTATTTATTTATTTATTTATTACTGTATACAGAAAATGTTATATACATCTTTCTGTAAATTATAATTAACAATATAAACGTAAGAAGTAATAATAATTAGAATTACAACTCAAAATATAATGACTTACAGGTCAATTAACTATACATTTTTAACTTGTAATTCTGGAGTTTTGAATCAAATAAATCAAATCAATTAGATAAAGACGAAAGTAGCCTGAATATATGAATATTCAACCTGTTTGTAACTCAAAAATTAAGTTTGATTAGGACTACTAACAAATAACTTATTGAAACAGCTACTTCTCTGGCTAATGCCCCGCCGGATATTGAACGATACGAAAGAAATGTGCATGTTATTACTAGAACTACTAGATAAATATTTAATGCTTCTGCAACAAGTGAGGTTGTCTCAAATTTATTTAAATCAAATTAAGGTTGGTTATTAATATTTGCCGACCTCATCATTCTACTGATAATG
Organism: Ocypus olens; assembly: GCA_910593695.2. Classification (NCBI taxonomy): domain Eukaryota; kingdom Metazoa; phylum Arthropoda; class Insecta; order Coleoptera; family Staphylinidae; genus Ocypus; species Ocypus olens. The sequence continues at coordinate 27,283,442 of OU343050.1, read as the reverse complement.
TTCTTGTAACTAAAATTTGAAGAAAAAAAAATTTGAAAGAAAATCAAGATGAAGTAGAAAGCCTGCACATTTCATGGATACTTTAATGAGTTTATGTAGGATACACACTGGTGGAAAAAAAAATGAAACACTTGAAATTAGTGAAATTTTGACCATTTTCAAACCGCCACAACTCGGCATATTTTCAATTGATTTCAATGAATCTTTGAGGGCGAAAAACTTTGAAGTGTCTTATTTAAAGTCATGCATGCAAACTTAAGCATAACCTCTTCCGCTCCCCTCAAGCACCCCCGTGAAAAAAAAAAGTTTTTTCAGGAAACCATGTCCAACTTTGACGATGTCTATGGAGTTGGAAAATTTTTGTAGACTTGATGCACCATAAAGGCATTAAAATTAATTAATAACTCCTTATGCAGGACTCGAAGAACGAAGTTCCTACGACTATTTAGCATTAAGTTAAGGGTGTTTGAAAAAAAAGTGCATTTTGAGGTTTTTCGCACATAACTCGGCGACTTTTCAACCAGACAGACAATAAAAACATAAATTAACAAAAGTAGAGTAATTCGAAATATACAAAATGAGGTTGTTAGTCTGTCTGGGCTATCGACCGAAGGTCTTTCTGCCCACTTTTCAACCAAATTTGATTCCTTCGGGAAAAAATCTTATTTTGGCCCTACTTTAAGGGGGTAAACCCAGATTGGAATGATCCTTTTCGAACCCTTCAATCCCCAAACAAAAAAACACGTTTTTGGGCAAAAAAAAAAACGTCCAACTTTGGCAACGTGTACCGAGTTGGAAAAAATGTGTCAACTCGATCCACCAAAAGGGCATTGAAATGTGTTCAATTACCAGTGCAGGACTCAAAAACAAAGTTCCTACGGCGATTTGGCACAAAGTTATGAGTAGTGTGCAACCTAGTGGAGAATTTAACGTGTGATTTTCTTAACTTATACTATACTTTTTTGCACTGTTTATCATTAAGGTTAGTCCACTTGACGCTGGTATATCTGATCATATTGGTGTAATTAGCTCTATAGTTTGGCCTCACTCACTCCTTCGTCACCTGAAAAAATGTATCATGAATTTTACAGAAACTAAATTTATTATATCGTCTAATTAATTCATTGTCTATCAAAGAGGGATATGGGACGTCATAAACACCATGAGAAATCGAGACTCAGAAACTAGAAACTCTAATATCTCATGTGACCAATTCAATACATTTTTTGTTACTGTTGTGTATTGTCAATTGTCTTCTCTACCAACCATCAACAGGAGACCCTAGACCCTACATTAATAAATATCAATTCTACCTGTTGTCTCAAAATTTATTGAAATTATAATGAAAGATCAAATCACAGAGTTTCTAGAACCAAATAACTTGTTATTCTCGTGTTAATTCGGTTTCCGTAAGAACTCAATTTTCGTTCCCCCCTCGTGTTCGTATAAGTGAGGTTCCACTGTACTACTCTCATCAGTACCTATGAAAAGTTTGAAGATGTGACAGTACTCTACAATGAAGCAAAAACTTCTGCAAAACACTGGTTTTCCAGTAATAAATTATTTTTAATTAATACTAACTCCATGTTTACCCTTAAAAAACAGGACGGGTCATTGCAAACACAACAAAATTTCTAGTATTAAATCTGGATCCTACTTTAAAATGGGACGTTCATGCTAATGAGGTGGCAAATAAGATAACAAAAGGCATCTTTTGCCTTCGCAATCTATCGAGGTGTGTGTCCCCTCAGACGTTAATAAAGGCATACTATGGTTTATGCCACTGCCACCTGTCATATGGAATTTTGACAACTCGCGTTATGTACTATACTTTACCTCTAACCTTTATTCACTTAAACTAAAAACGAATTGAAACTAAATCTTGTTGTTGTATTACTATAGTCTAGAGGAATTTAAAATTAAAAACTTGTGTCAATAATTATCGTATAGTTGGAGGAAAGGGGTTCTTCGAAGTCAAATGCTTAAGAAATGTGTACTTGAATGTTTGCTATCATTTTAATCCAAAATTTTCCACTCACATTTTGCTGTCCGATCTGAATTGGATTTATCGCATTCGTCAATCAGTTTAGAGCAGAATTAAGTGAATTAATTTTGTCCCCAGTGACATTGTAAAGGACATGAAAATCGATCGAGAAACTAAAACACCTGAAGTCAAATCCAGGGCACAACAGGTCCAACAAATATTAGGATCTAGAAAACCACAACAGCAAAGACTCCCAAGGACAACGAGGAAATCAAGACAGGATGATTTAGAAAATATTGTGTAAGTTTTAAATGTACTGCAATTTTCCATACTCATCAATGAAATCTTAATCCCTGTTCTCTTCTGCTTAAGTATTAATACTCGCCCAGACTCAAATGTTGTTAAGCCAAGCCAAATACATTTCCTAACCTGCAATTCCTTTAAAAAAAAGTTTTCAGAACCTATAGACATATTTATCTTTATAGATTTGTTTTTGACTATAAATGAAATTATATTATTTTTGCATGCAGTCATTCTGAACCAATAGACATTTTTGGAAGTGAACCGCTGGGAATTTTCACTTCAAACTTTGAAGGTGTGGAACAAACGGTGAATGAAACCTGGAACAAGTTGCTTGAGAGAGAGTTGCGCTTGGCCATAACTCATCCCCCTAGCAATCATTTCCAGGAGATGATTCTTTGGACTGAACAAGGAAAGCTTTGGAAGTTTCCTATAGACAATGAACAAGGTAACGTTTTTTACCAGTAGTTTTTGAACTTTCGTAAAAGATGCTAAAAGATAGATATTAGCACGCCTTCAAAACAACCGTCCACGATTGCCCACTTACTCCTTTGAAAGAATCAAGTAATGAGCCACCATTTTCTTCCTGTTTTTTGTTTTGTTTAAGTATGTATTTTCAGGTATGGAGGAAGAACAAAATGTGTATTTTGCTGAGCATGTGTTTCTGGAAGAACACTTGGAGCCCTGGTGTCCGCAAAAGGGACCGGTGAGGCATTTTATGGAGTTGGTTTGTGTGGGTCTATCTAAAAATCCTTACATGAGTGTTAAGGTTAAACGTGATCACATAGAATGGTACAAGAATTATTTCCTTGATAAAGTTGATCTGTTAAAAGATATTGGAGCTATGCCAGTTGATGCAAAGAAGCCCAAGGAAATTGAAGGTCAATAGGAAGCTTTTTTTAAAGTAATAGTAATAAAATATATGATACCATGTTTACACTGCAGTTTGATTTAATAATAATTACATCCAATATAGTAAATAAAATTAATATTATTTTATAGACATTTATGTAATGACTTTGATCAATGGATTTACTTGCCATAAATAGAGTGGCACCTAATTCTGATAATATTTTCATACATTTACTCCCTCTGTGAAAGAGGCGGCTCGTCGAATAATGTGGTGGGTGTTCTGCAGTTGCAAACACTGAGGTGTTTCAAGTGATGAAAGTTTCCATGGAGTAATAATAATAATAATAACAATGTCTCAACGGAAAAACTGCTACACGACACTTCACAAAAATTATTATTAATAATAATAATAATAAATAACACTAAAAACATGTACGTGATAAAATATAAACCATTTTAACTTTCAATTTTAAAGTAAAAGACATGAAATAAAATAGAGAAAGACACAAAAATATGAGTAACTTAAAATGAACCAAAATGCAAAAACATTAAAATACCAATAGATTTTTTTAGTAAACAAGTCCTCATTATATATATTTTCAAGTGCGGGATAAGCTAAGCAAGTATCAGTTAAAGTATCATCGGGAAACTTATCATAATACTCTCGAAAACTTTTAGGGAAAAAAAAAAGATACAGCTGGTATCTTTAAAAATAAATCTTTGACAGAATTCGTAATAACATCACACATCTCTAAAGTGGCAACATGGTGATCAAATTTGCTATTACCGGGCCGTTTTCGCTTACTTTGTGGTGCTTCAGTATGCATATTGATCATCGATTGTATTCCGAGTATGGACGATGCTTTTTTCTAAGTTCTCAATGGCATGTTTTACCTCTGTTGGATCAGTTTTTTTTCTTTTGCAATTGATTAAATAAAATGTCGGGGCACTGAATCCTGTAACATAGGTAGAATAGAATTAGCTGCGCTGCACACGGTTGCTTGAGTGAAGTTTTCCACTATTTCTTCCATACGAGAGACTCTCTGTGCTCAAATACAACATTAATTGTACGTATGTTAAAATTCCAGTGAGTTGTAGCACCATGGGGAACTTTTCTACCCACAATTTTGTTCAGAGAATTACTGAAAAATCCAGGAATATCTTAAAAAATTCCAAAAAAGACACGAACTTGAGGGTTTCTAGAAGCAGCTTTGGAAATAATCTAATTTAATTAATGGGCGTAACAATGTATAAAATGAGCAGATGGATATTTATGTTTAATTCTTGCTTGAACTCCTGCATGTTGACCACTCATAACCACTGCTCCATTATAACTTTGCGCAATTAGCTTGTAAGGAGAATTTTCTACGATACTTAAAATATTTTTAGCAAGAGTTTCAGCGTCTCCTTTTTCAGGATTTAGATATGTCCAAAAACGTTCAATTGGTTCACCATCGCGCGTATACCTCAAAATTACCACCATTTGAGTTTTCGTAGACACAACCGTCGTTTTATCAGCCATGACCGCCAAAAAAGATTTTCTTAACGTTTTCTTCACGACAGATGTCAAGCATGCAATCCAAAAGGTCGTTTTGTATTTCTTTAGAAGTACCTTTAAATACGGTAGCATTTTTCAGGTGTTCACTTAAAGTGGAATCAATTAAGTTCAACAGAGAAATTTATTAGTCCGTGAAATATCCCCAGATTTTGGGACGTATCAGATTCGTCATGTCCTCGCAGTGCCAATTCAAAAGCTCCACAAAATTTTATGCAGTTTATTATTTTTGTTGAAACATATCTGTTTTTTTTTCTTCACATTGTCGTTATTTTGCCGTAAAATTTCCCAATAAGCTGTACTTAATTGAGATCTAATATCAACGGTCCCTAGTAATGCTAAATCCATTGTATTTTGTAGATGACGTTTGGAATTCTCATGCTTTTTAATTTTTTCACGTAGGAGCGTTGGGAGTATCAGGAAACTATATGTAAATGCATGTGATTTGTTAACATAAATTGAAGCGATAAGTCCGTGCTGCAGCTCCTCGATTTCTATTACATAAAAAATAAATTTGCAACATGTCTGTTAATTCGCTATTGTTCATGATTATGTCTGAAACACACACTAATAACAAATAACAAAACTTATACAATAAATCACATTTGTCGATTCGAATTTTTTTCAAGGCACACTACATTTATTACCAAAAAAATCATGTTAACAAAATTTAATATTATCTTTTTCTGGCATCTATATTAACTTAAAACCAACATAACGGGCATAATTGGATTCAGAAAAACAATGTTTAATATGAAATTAGAAAAGTATATGCAGCCATTTAAAAATTTAAAGTTGACTATCATTTGGCAATGAAGTTGATTTAAAAAAAATATATAATTACCGTCATTTTATAGTATTTAAACAGCCATTGACTTTCTTTTTTAGTTCATTCAAATCGCTCAATAAATAACAGAGTTATGGCGTTGGGCATTTTTTTATCGAACACACGGTATTATGGTATGTATATTTTATAATTCGGAATCGTCGCAGGTACACTGCCCTCCGGTCCCTTGTTTTTTTTTTTAGTGCAGTTATAACTCGATGCACTAATATGAGTAAGTGCCGCCGTCGCGTTCAGTTCAGTTCATAATATTCTTGAAACATTATTGACCCAAAACTGTGTTGCAAATGAATATAATAAATGGAAAAGAACTTGCCATGTTTTACTTGAAGAGATGGAGTTGAATATTCTGGTATTAAGAAAAACCCAATCACATCTCTTCAAAATTTATCCGAAGAATTTGTTATCTCAACTACGTCCGTAAGTAACACTTTGACAAAATTTAAATATAAACCCTACAAATTTTCCTATCAGCAACTTTTTGAAGAAGATAAAATCAAAAGCATCGATTTTTTTGTAACATTATTTAATTCAATAACTGATAATGAAGAAATTTTACAGTCAAAGCAACTTTTTGAATAAATGCCCATGTAAATTCGTATCCATTCCTTTAACCCTTCAAACGGTCCTACAAATCAAACCTCGATTTTTCTTATCATCCATAAACGATCAAATGCAAAAATTGACCCAATCCCGAAAAAGTTAACTTCTGGGTAGGAATTCTCGACAGTTTCCTTATCAATTAAGGAAAATCTCAATGAAAGTTAATACTGCTCAACGTATTATACCCTAAATCGAACCTCTGAATATTGATAATGCGATTTTTCAATTCGATTCTACCAGGAGTATTACTCGTTATCTTCACCAAATATTTCCATGTTGCTCGATTGGCAAATGTGGTGCAATGCATTGGCCTCCACGGTCAGTTGATTTATCAACGAATGTTTTTTGCTTTGGGGTTATCTAAAATCAAAAATTTACAATAATGTTAAGTGGAATTTTCCTTCAAAGTCGGTATTAACTTTCCGGACAACCTCAATATTACAATTGGCAATATTGGAGGAAAACGTTGCCGCTTCTTCCCGGGCGGATCCGAGTGTTTGGGTTGGACATCACACGGGAGGCGGGTCTTTAGGGGTGGCAGGCAATAAGAGACGCCGGTTATTAGCCCGAAGCGCCGATGCGAAGAGGGCGCTCAGTATTTTTGGTTTTTGCGTCGTACCCCGGCAGCAACATACCTTGACGCGGCTCTGCTTGTTACAACAACTGTTTTGAACAGGAGACGAATTTGATGACTGAAGAAAGCCTGATCACGATTCCGTACGTTTATATCATACAGGGTCTTTTTTTTAACTTCGAACATATTGTTAATGTCTATGTTCTATGTCATAATAATCACCTTAACGCATTGGAATGTATTGACAATGTAGGCAAACAAGTATACAAAGGTCCCGTCGACCTGTCACAGTACAGTGAAAGCTTAAAATTATTACGAATAATGTGAGGGTAACGAAACAAACAATGATAAATCGTAAGTAATTATAATTCATATTCAAAATGACCACCTTCACGTTCTAAGCAGTAGCCAAGTCGATTATAAAATCCTTGAATAGTATTTCTAATGTGTTGCGGATTTCTTCTTAATTCATCGCAAACGTAAATTATGATCTTTTAACTAACGAAGTATTGTTTATAATAATGTTATTATAAACATTGCTTTTTAGATACCCCCACAATAAAAACTCGTTTGGAGACAAATCAAGCGACCGGGGTGGCCAAGGTATTGGAGTAAATCTACCTAGGCGCTCCATCCATCTGATAATAAGGAGCAGCAATGTTTAGTGTATGAATTTCTGGCATTATACGAGTTCGCAGAAGATCTAAGTAAACATTACTGTTTAGATTTCCATTAATAAAAAAAGGACCAATAAGGATATCATTAATTAGTCCAGCCCACACATTAACTCAAATGCGTCAAATTTTGCAAGCGAGGATTATTGCACGCCCAAAATCTAAAAGGTGAAGGAATGGGTGTAATGAATGGGTATCGATAAGGAATGAAGAATACTAACCTCTAATTTTATGGATTAACTTTACCATTTAAGGAAAATGATGCCTCATTAGTAAATATTATTCTGTGTAAAATTTCTTGATCATTATTAATTAAATTGAATACGGTTTCAAAGAATTCTGTTCGTTTGCCTTTGTCCTCATTTGATAGTTGCTGATGATTTGAAAACTTGTAAGCATTGTATTTAAATTCTTTTAATGTCTTGTAAATGAACTTATTTGAAACTGTGCTGTGATAACTCTTAACGATGATATGGGGTTCTGCTCTACGTAACATAAAATGTTGTTTCATCTCTTCCGTTAAAATGTGATTTCCTGTAGCCCTTTTAATGTGAAAATTACTCACGCAGCCAGTATTGTCAAAATGATAAACAATATTACAAATTGTTGAGATGGATGGAACTTGTCTGCTCGGATACTCAACCGAAAACAAATCTCTAACATGTCGAATGCTGTTCCCACTCTTGTACCAACTAATTATCTGTATTCTTCGGTGGTGTAATACATTTTTATTAATAACACAATTTTGACAATTAAATAAAACTGAGTGTAAGTATGGTTGCCTACATTGCAATGCGTTGAGGTGATTATTATGACATAGAACATAGACATTAACAATAATATGTTCTGAGTTAAAAAAAAGACCCTGTATACGAATTAGTGAATATGGCGCCTTCTGAACCTGAGGACTGCTGATCAGCTGTTCTCTGCTGGCGCGTTTGCTTTTGTAAACGGTTATATAAAAGAATACAAATTAATCAAGAGGATGTTCTTTATTAGAAATTTGAGCTTTATTATCTTATATCGCCTCTCTACAAGTGCCCATCCATAGGGCGAAAAACCTTTTTCCGCCGATGTCGCGGCCACATGATAGTGCACGGGAAACTTAAAATTTCAAAATTCCCAGTCGTTTACATGAATATGTGCCCAATATATTAAACCAATATGTTTGATGGTTTTTAGTTTTAATAATAATACTCAACTTTATATTTTATATACGTAACCTAGACTCGAATTGCTTATTGGACGGTGATCAGAATTGACTCAAGCGCCAAGGAAGCGAGCACAGTTAAGTTATTTCGTCTTTGTCATATTGCCCTCACTATTGCATAAGCGTTCTATACATGGTACGCGGTATCAGGCGAGCACCCAGGGGGGTGGCTATCGGGCTTGAGCCCCCCCTCCCCCCTGATATTTATCTACCAAACTTGGCCATATGAAAATAGAGCTTCTTAGAATTCTATCTAATTCTAATGCCATTGCTAGGTTACACTGTTATTTAATGTCATTTTCACGGATTTTCAGTTTATATACATATATGCTTGTGGTGAGTTATTATTTGCTTGAGCGCGGTATATACTATACCTCATTTAATAACCAGGCGGACTAAACGCGAAAGCCACATTTACACCAGAAAAAATCACCAGAAAAGTAACCAGAAATATTTTGGCGGTAAAAATAAATTTATTTAAAATTATTTTACCCCCAGCATTTATTTAAAATTGGTGTAATAAAAATGTAATATTTAGTTAAAATTTTACCAACCCATATATTTATTTTAGTGAAACTTTCTTGATTATATAGTCAATAATTTAGTATGTAATATTCAAATATTATTTAAAATATGTATACTTTAAATTGTAATAATCTTTATCATGAGTTTATGCAAAAATTAATGAATTAAAAAAAGTATTTCCTGTAAGTTGTTCATTTTGGCATTCTCTATAACTATTATCAATAAATTTAATGTAACATTATGATTTTATAATTATAGACCAAATTATTTTTTTGAAAAATTGATTTTATGAAAAAGAAAACAAGATGTTAATTTGTTATCTTCAATATATATTTAAATGTTTTTGCAATATTTTTCTTATTAAAAAAAATATCTGAAAAAACTAAAACAGCTAAGGTAAACAGCCACCTCGGGTGTATGAAATTTTACCTTTTCAGCTCTTCAGATTATCAAATAAAACGTACAAAGCTTCATGGAAATTGCTGTATTCGTTTTATACAGCGCACACAGACAGACACATACACACTTACAAACAAATATTTTCCCATACTTCGTAACGGAGAAAGTAAAAATACATATAATTCTGCACAAGGTTTGAAATAAATACTAGATTGTCGGAAAGTAGAATTTTATTAAATTAAGTAAATTTGCTATTTAAAAACATATAATAACAATAACAGTAATGTACTTTTCCCGACAAATATCTCGTGAGCCAAAAAGACAGGGTTACAACTGTTTACAGCCTCATACAGTCGGTGACATAATTTATATGAAGTGCCGGACGTCTTTGTAATTGAGATCCATTTAATACGGTGTATTTAGAAAATTTTACAACAGACTGTATCATCAAATGAGATCTCTACTTTGCTAATGCGTACTCGACCTTCAAGTTCAAGAGAGATTTGCTGGGCTGTAATTAAATTAACTAAGAAACGCCCTATATGCACTACATACATTATATCGTGCGAGCCACAAGATTTTGATTCAGAATTGGCTGCGAGATAAATACGAATGTCGCATATTAAAATTAGGACATTTAGCCTACAGGCTATTGGAATTAATATCTACAAAAAAAAGTTATTTGGAGAAAATAAAAAATTGTAAGATTGTTAAGTTTCGACTTTTTACTGTCATTATCAAGTGAAACAATTAATGGAAGAAGTTATATTTATATCAGTACGAGAATAGGGTGAGGTTAACAAAATGGTTTACAGTTGCACCTGTTTACTGTAAACCATTTTGTTACCCTCACCCCATTCTCGTACTGATATAAATGTAACTTCTTCCATTAATTGTTTCACTTGATAATGACAGTAAAACGTCAAAACTTGTCGTGATATGTATGTATATGAAATATTTGTACATACATCAAATAAATTGTGGTAAAAAATATAGTAAGTGTTTAATTCAGTGATTATATTAATTGTAAGATGGGTTATATGCCCACCATATTCATGAAAGCCATTATTTAATAACGCAAATTGTCTCGAGTTTTTTTTAAGCAACAATTCCCGTCATAAAAGACTGGATTTGTTCAGTTGGATTAAAAAAGTCACTTCAGACATGGCTGCTATGTTTCTCTCTCTTAGACATGGCAATCTCAGCAACAAAATTCAGTGGCTCACACCTAAAAATAAATATTAATGAGTTACAACCACAAGGCTACTCATCAAGATAATCTTCATCGGCGTCAGATTCTCCTAAAGATATTATTAACGGCTCTAATATTTCATCAATAATTCCATCAAGTGTATACATTTTCTCTTCCTTCTTGACAATATGCCTAATACACTTTTTCCAGTCAACAACTGTGACATTTGCTACTGCTTCAAGCATTAATTTTTTTAGATCTACTAATTTAAATGTTTTATTCTTTGAAGCCACTTTGAGCCCAAATCAATTCTACAGGATTGAGTTCACAGTGGTACGGCGGTAATCGTAACATGGTTTTGTTATATTTTGCAGCCATTTCGTCAAGAACATATCTGTCGTAGTTGTTTCTGTGCATTCTGATAATTTGTAGTAACTCCATTTTCACCATTTCTTCTTCAAATCGAATATTTTTGGATCTTAACCAATCTTGCATATCTCTCTTCCTCGTGCAGATGGTTGGAATTTTTTCAAGTTTTCTACTGTGGTGGGATGCATTGTCCATGACAATCACTGTGTTATCGGGTAAAGTTTTTAGTAAACCTTCAAACCATTTTTCAAAGACAGCTGCATTCATCTCTTCATGGGAGTCTCCAGACTTCTTACCTTCAAAAACTAACAGATGTCCATCAACGAATCCTAATTCCTAACCAACATGTAGTATTATTATTCGCCTTCTTTTCCCTGATGGACTTTTAAGGCCTGTACTTGAACCGTCAATGAAGATATCTCTTTTACTTTTTATAGCTGTGTCTGTCCACCCTTTGTCTTTCGTGTGACCTTCGTTCAGCCACGTTTCATCAAGGTAATATATGAATTTACCTGCCTTTCTATGTTCTTTCATCGATTTTAAGTACTTTCGTCTCCAAATGATCTCATCTTCCTGTTCTATTAAAATGCTTTTACTGTTTCTTTTTAGAAATCTGCAAACATATACCCTATATAAATATATTTTAGTTAATTTCCATAGTCGATTAAATGTAAGAATATATTTGCCCGGCCTACCGTTAGTTACCAATGAAACGAATAAGGCAGCGGCGGCTCGTGGATGTTCGGTGGTGAGGCAACCGAAGAACATTTGACCGAAAAAGCAACGGAATATTTCCTTCCTGTATATGAGTAAGTAGTGCAGCACGAGCCGCATCGAATAGTATATTTCATAACAAGGGCCGAAACTGGTAAATAGCTAGCACGTGTAAAGTTTGACGAAAACACACGAGCAATATGATGTCGCAGTTTTGCCCGAGTTATGAACATTATTTTTTTATTGGTTGGAAACAAAACGACCGGACGAGGTTAATGCATTTTTACATTTAATAGACTATAGTAACGAATAGCCTTAAAATAATTCTGTTTATAAGTATATTATTATTTATAACTTACTTAAAATTAATTTCTTTCATTAATGTATATAATGTTGAACGGGACATATTTGGCAGGTCATCTCTATCCTTCAATTCAATTAAAATTTTATCCAATGTAGGGATTTTATTTTTAAACATCTTCGGTCACCAGATGTCCTCCAAGCCATTTAGGACTTGTTAAAGCTCCAACCTCCTTATACTCCCTAATTGTGCGATACACCGTACTTCTAGCCAATCCTAAAAATAATGCATGTTTACGATTTGGCAGTAGGTTTTAAACCCTCTTGTATCAAAACTTTATATAAGTTCAACATGGACTGCTTTTCCACTAGGGTTGAAGCTCCCAAATCCAAATTCTTCCTTTTCTTGGGGTGCGAAATCGACGCCGAACTAGTGCCGGGTACAGCATCCATAGTTATAAACAAAATAACTTTCCAAGAAAATCACGGGATAAGCCCTTAAAAGAACTGATTTTTTTACACTACCAACGGGAGAAATAACTGGTAGAAAACACAAAAACTGAACGAAATATACGGAACCGGTAAGACGCAAGTAAAGATCGGCTGATCATAACAACCGCCATTACTATTTTCAGCAATTTTGGCCTGTGTAAAAACGGCGGCCCTTTGGCCAATCACAACAACGTATTTTGGCGGCAATAATTTAATTTAGTCCGCCTGGTTATTAAATGAGGTATAATAGGTATACAGGTATGATTTGTATTTTGTTTATCTATTTACCATTCTTTCCGAAAAACACGTTCGCAAATTCTTTTTAAAACAGCACAGATCGTGGTAGCCAAACCAGCTTTCAATACGAAATATATCATTAAATTCTTCACAACTTTAAATAGTTGAAAGTGTTAAAAATCACATTTAGATATCGCAGATAGGGAACTGACAATTCCTTCATATGCACCAGGTCCAATAAACTAATGGTGCAGCAGGTGGCTCATTAACGTGTCCCCTCCGACCCCCCCGCGCCCCAACAGGTACCACTCGTTTCCGTCCTGGGGAACATACAATTTAAACGGGTTGAAGAACATCAAATATTCCGCACCTTTCAAATTATTCCTTTTGTCTACTCGGAGAGTAACGGTCGGAAGTAATTGCATCTTTCAACAACCGCGGATTACATTAATGATATAAATTGCGAGTCCGGCGTTAATAAATTTGCATGAAATTGTGTAATTATAATGTGTTAACGATTTTGCAGGTACGCGCCGGTGTATGTTTAGAAATTTCATGTCACGTCGATTGTTATGTAAAAGATAATAAATAACGGATGCATCACCGAAACAATTGGTAAAAATGAAAACCATTAATTTCATTTTATTACTGGTCATATTTCAAATTGATGAGTGGAGAACCTCTTACAAGAGATATTGAATAATATAAAATCTCCACAGATTAATGTAAAATGTGATCGGTTTTTCCTATAGTAATTTTTTGTCCGCATTCTTTATAAAAATAATAAAGTTTTCTACTCTTTATTGTTGTTCATTAACATTTTAAAGAAGACAATAATAACTTTATTAATGTCAGTACATCTACAGCCTATGTTTATACAGGTAAAGAAATAGTATATTGTACAACGAGCATATAATGATTCCGCATGGGCACGGTGGGCACTTGCCCAGGGGCCATGCGCCGCCGGGGGCCCCATCGCGATAAAAACCACGACTTTCATAAATCCATAAACGGAAGTAGTCGAAGCGTTGTAATAATTCAAATGTACATACTTGTTCTTGAGTTTGGGCCAAATCTTTAATGTGCTCCTATGACACAAAAGTTTTATTCATTGCGGTCGTAAAACACTCACAACCTGACAGTAATTAAGAAAGAGTAGAGCTTAACAATTTTGTGAATACAATTTTTGCGCGTTTATACATGCGAGCCGAACACTAGATTTTCTTAGAGCGTTCATAGCGTCCATAGAGCGCCAATGCTCCAAGGTACCAAGGTAGTATGCTGAAAACTACGCGCAGTTGTAAAAACAAGATTTAAAAACATATAAAATTGCATATTGTTTTGCGCGTACTTTTCGGCATACTGCATTGAAGCTGAAAGGCGGCATGAACGTTCTATTGAACGCCCACGCTGGAATTTCTGGCTCTGCATAAGCAGTGATTAGCAGTGTCTGGCAGATCGCGATAGCGTACACGTGCAACTGCAGATACCCCAATCCTACACTACATTGTTTGCTGTCATACTAAATTATCATTGATTATTTCATTCAAATAATTTAGAACCAATCAGAACCCCCAAATTGTACCAGGTGACTTGTTTTAATAAACGGAAAAACCGCATCGTACCACGAAGTTTTTCCGGAAAAACTTCACCATGCTAGTCAGAGTTGGACTTTGTCACCTTTCTGGTATTAAAAATGTTTGATAACTGAAAGCATATAGTAATATAATACAGTGATAATAATTGCACTATCATTAACGTGGAAATTATGCTTCGATCCCAACGGCGGAAATTCTCTCTGATCGACTGCCAAATGAGACAATTTTCTGACAGATTGGGCAAGTCCGAACAGGCCCAGTAAAAGTTTTTCCTGTGTCTCGTTGGTAACGCAAACTAGGAATACAAACATATAAACGTCAAATTAACCCACCAACTTTTCAATTTATTATCTTGTGGATCAGTGAAATTAATTAAGGTAATTCAAGATTTTGGGTTTCGATACAAAAAGGAATAGTGAAATCGACGATATAATAGCAGGTACCGTAACTAAAAAAACTTCAAAAACACATAATCTTCAAAAATGATTGATGAACAAATAGTGTTTAACATTGGAAACTGTTCCATCTATCAAATTTTTGAAATACTAATAAAACCAATTATTATAACCGTTTAAGAAATATGTCCTATTTATTTGTAAGAAATGTGTAAGGAAATTGCTTTTCATGAAATAATCATGCCAAAAACCACTCAAGTAGGGTTTTTATCCAGGAAAAACTTCAAATTTTTTCACTCAAACTTTGTTGTTTTTTTAAATTTAACTCGAGCAAAATCACCAAATCGCTCGACCTGCGGTCTCGCGATTTAAGACGTGATTTTGCTCTCGTGAAATTAATAAACAACAAAGTTATCGTGAAAAATTTCGAAGTTTTTCCGGAAAAAATAAACCTCTTGTGGTTTTATTTATGATTATTTCATTCAAATCATTTAGAACCAATCAGAACCCCCAAATTGTACCAGGTGACTTGTTTTAATAAACGGAAAAACCGCATCGTACCACGAAGTTTTTCCGGAAAAACTTCACCATGCTAGTCAGAGTTGGACTTTGTCACTTTTCTGGTATTAAAAATGTTTGATAACTGAAAGCATATAGTAATATAATACAGTGATAATAATTGCACTATCATTAACGTGGAAATTATGCTTCGATCCCAACGGCGAAAATTCTCTCTGATCGACTGCCAAATGAGACAATTTTCTGACAGATTGGGCAAGTCCGAACAGGCTCAGTAAAAGTTTTTCTTGTGTCTCGTTGGTAACGCAAAACTAGGAATACAAACATATAAACGTCAAATTAACCCACCAACTTTTCAATTTATTATCTTGTGGATCAGTGAAATTAATTAAGGTAATTCAAGATTTCGGGTTTCGATACAAAAGGAATAGTGAAATCGACGATATAATAGCAGGTACCGTACCTAAAAAAACTTTAAAAACACATAATCTTCAAAAATGATTAATGAACAAATAGTGTTTAACATTGGAAACTGTTCCATCTATCAAATTTTTCAAATACTAATAAAACCAATTAATAAAACCATTTAAGAAATATGTCTTATTTATTTGGAAGAAATGTGTATTTAAATTGCTTTTCATGAAATAATCATGCCAAAAACCACTCAAGTTTTATTTTTATCCAGGAAAAACTTCAAAAATTTTCACTCAAACTTTGTTGTTTTCTAAAATTTAACTCGAGCAAAATCACCAAATCGCTCGACCTGCGGTCTCGCGATTTAAGACGTGATTTTGCTCTCGTGAAATTAATAAACAACAAAGTTATCGTGAAAAATTTCGAAGTTTTTCCGGAAAAAATAAACCTCTTGTGGTTTTACTTATGATTAATCGTTGTGTGTGCGATCGCGGAAAATATCATTTGTACACCGGTGGAAAAAAATGAAACACTTGAAAAAAATTCGTGAAATTTCGACCATTTTCAAACCGCCATAACTCAGCGTATTTTCAATCGATTTTGATGAATATTTGACGGCGAAAAACTTTGAATTGTCCTCTTTAAAGTCATGCATGCGAACTTAAGCGTAACCCCTTCCGCCCCCCTCTAACACCCCTATGAAAAAAAAAAGTTTTTTCAGGAAACCATGTCCAACTTTGACGATGTCTATGGCGTTGGACAAATTTGGCACCAAGTTATGGGTGTTTGAAAAAAAGTGCATTTTTAGGTTTTTCGCACATAATTTGATGATTCAGGAAAAAAATCTCATTTTGGCCCTACTTTAAGGGGGTAAACTCAGATTGAAATGATCCCTTTTCGAAAGGGAAGTGGCAAAGTGTCATATTTATCGGCTAACACATGTCAAGAGTTCATCGAAGTGTTATGGCACCACGTTTTAAGAGAAATCCTAGAAGAAGTACCAGAATCAAAATATTATTCCATTACTTACAAATAATAAAGATGAAAAATAGCCTGAATATATGAATATTCAACCTGTTCGTGACTGCAATATTAAGTCTTACTACTTCCCTGGCTAGTGCCACGCCGGATATTGAATGATACAAAAGAAATTCGCATGTTATTACTAGTACTACTAGATAATAACATTAGTTTAAGATCGTATATTTCTACATACAGGACTCACTTGAAAATTATTAGTAGTACTAGTAATAACATGCGAATTTCTTATCATTCAATATCCGGCGTGCCACTAGCCAAGGAAGTAGTTGTTTCAATAAGTTATTTGTTTATAGTCCTGTAAGTAGTAATAGTCTTAGTTAGACTGAATGTTGCAGAGTCACGAACAGGTTGAATATTCATATATTCAGGCTATTTTGCATCTTTATTATTTGTATTTAATAAATTTGCAATAAGTGAAGTTGTCTCAAGTTAATTTATTCCATTAGTGTTTCCACCCGCGATATTGCACACACAGATCAGCTAACATTTATTCTACGGTATGTGCGAAGTCACAGCCTGTGGAACGTTTTCTGATGTTTATCCCGATTTTTTCGCATGATGCCCAAAGCCCATCAGACGTGATCATTTTAAACGAGAAAAAGATTCCCATATCAAATTGTCGGGGACAATCATATGACAACGCGGCTAATATGTCCGGACGTTATAACGAGTTACAAACACAGATTCGGGAGTTTAAAATGAATTTGCTCTTTATGTTCCATGTGCTGCGCATAGTTTAAAGTTAGTGGGAGTTACTGCTGCATCTTGTTGTCAGCAAAGTATCAAGTATTTTGATTTTATTAGGCGACTTTACTCTTTTTTTGCGGGATCAACTTATCGGTGGAATATCTTTACAACAAAGCTACAAAAAACGCAGAGAAACGCCTTTCAGGCACAAGGAGGTCGTCATGGTTTGATGCTGTCAATGCATTATACAAATGCTATGACAATATTAAGGAAGCAATAGATATGTTGTCATCGGAATCAAAATAAGAAGATGCAAAAGTAATCGGATTGAGAAGAAGATGGCACATTTAGAAACAGTGTTTCTCACCACATTATCGCACGTCATCTTAAAAAGGATAAACAAAACAAGCCAAACTTTACAGTTCCCAAAAGTCAACATTCTTACAGCAGCCATCGTTCTCAAAGTAATAAGCATGTATCTCCATTAAGTAAGAGCCCAATTCAATGTATACGAATTAAAAGCCAAGACAATGTGTCCAACCTTTGTATACAGTGATATAAACAAACGAGAGCGAAAACGTAGTGTGCTTCGCACAAGATACGATACTGCGGCTGAAGAAGTAGAATTGAATTCATCCGAAAGGTTCAAAATTGAAACTTACATTCCAGTGGTAGATCTGTTATTCAGCGATTTGACAAAACGAAGTGATGCATATGATAACATTGCCGATTTATTTGCATTTTTAACAGAATTGAAGGTAATCGACTCAGAGGAACTTTCGAGAAAATGTGAAGTGTTATTTAATGTCTATAATAAAGATCTGGACAAAGACGATCTACTAAATAAGTGCATCCAACTTAAACATTGTATAGGTGAAGAAGATTGCTGCAGCTTTCCGTTATTGTACCAAAAAATAATTTCGGATCAGATTAAATCTGTTTTTCCCAATATCGAGATTGCACTTAAAATATTCTTATGAATGACAAATGCGACTGGGGAGCGCTCATTTTCAAGGCTCAAAAATTTTAAAAACTATCGCAATAATATTAGCCACTCGCGTTTGAATTCACTTGCATTATTATGCATTAAGAACGATATTTTAAAAGCTTGGATATATCTCAAATAATAAACGATTTTTGTTAAAAGAAATGTCGCAAACGAGTATAATAATTTCTAATAAATAATATTTTGTAATTGAGTTATTCTTATTGTATTCCTAGTAGGAAAAGGCACCAGACATTGTCCATAATCTGGGCATATTTTCTGTGCTCATAACAGAATATGGCCAGATTTGTGTCAACAGAAACCTTACATTCATGAAACGCTTCAGTGGCCAGAATCTGGCCAGAAGGTATGTTTTGGAATATGTTATGGTTTCTGGACAGATTCTACCAGAATTTTCATCAGAATTCTATCAAAAAAAAGTTGTTCGGACAAGATCAAACTTTTGATACTTGTCCGAACAAGTTATCATTATTATTATTATTATACACATTGTTTCTATCATTAATACATTTTTTTTTAAATTTTTTACATTGGGTCACCCATCCAAATTCTGAACGTGCCGGACAATGCTTGGCTTCGAAAATAACTACAATATTTTATGGTTGTTATAAACAACTCCAATTATTTTACTTTCATCTTTTTCATGGTTAACTATTTTTTATTTATAATCAAACCCAAAAATGACTGTAACTCACTTATTCCTAGAAACAACTATGTCATATGTGATGTCGGATTAAAGAGAAAGAAAATTGTCTTTCGAATGAGGTCATAGCCAACTATGGTTTCCATTTAAAAAAATGTAAGTTTGCGTCATATCTCAAAAAATAATGGCTTTAAAAAATTCCTAAAATTTAATTTATTAAGCTGCGTAAAATTATCTACAACTTTGTCCTTTACAGTTTTTTCTATCTATCATAATAACCGAGATATATTTATTTGAAAAAATTGACACATTTTTCAAAATATCTAGTTACCCTTCACTTTTTTAAAACTTTGAAAGCTTTATTTTATTGGGCTCATAAAATTGCATTTTTTTGCCCATTTTACCGTTTCTCTATCTCTTATAGTTTCCGAGATCGTCATAGAGAACATCGAAAAAAAAACTCACCCTGTATGTATATATATCCGGAAAAAATGTCAGAAATCTGTTCACTGAATATGCTTAAATTCTGTCCATAATCTGTTAACAGTTTATGGATAATTTTCTGGCAATATTATTTTACGGTTTCTAGCAATATTATGGACATAATATTAAAACAGATTATGGCTAGAAAATTTTACCAGATTATGTGACCAGATTATTGGCTATTAATCACGAGAACGATGTTTGCGGAATGAGCCGTAGGCGAGTGGATTAATGCTGCCCGTACAATTAAATAATGTGCACAGTATAACATTTTCGTGAGCAATGGTATATTGTACAACGGGCATATAATGATGGCTATTAATTAAGAGAACGATGTTTGCGGAACGAGCCGTAGGCGAGTGGAGCAAATCGTTCTCGTGATTAATAGCCATTATATGCGAGTTGTACAGTACTTTGTTCACGAAAATTAAAATCAAAATTAAAATCAAAATCAACATAAAAAAAACAAAAACAAAATCAAAATTAAAATTGAAATTAAAGTTGTGATTACAATTACAATTGAAAAAAATTAAATAAAATCAGTATTAAACAGGATAAACAAAATATCATAAATCGCGTTCTGTGAATTAAAGCGCGAATTAGCGTGTTTAGGTAGATCTTACATAATTTTTCACCCGTTTTAAGCAAAAAAGCTTCTTTCACCCGAACAATTTGTCGCTGGTGTACATAGAGCCATGCGAACTGCTATATCCAAGTATAGATAAACGTTTTGTAAATTCTGTTTTCGCAGGAACAAAGATAGACTTTTCAATGATCCAGACTCTGGTTTTACCAAAATTCCTTCAGAAGAAAGGTATCATTGAAAATATATGCATTCTTGAACTAAGTCAGTCTTAATCATGCGACCACTACCTCTTGCCTTCTTCGGCACGACAAAGGAAAATGGTACAAAGGTCTTGTTTACCACAACACTCAGCGGGGTCTCAAGTTTACGATGTTGTAAAGCGACCCAAAAATCTGGCGTGTGCTAAAATCGGTCGGTCCTTTTTACCTGCCTGTCAATACAGATATTTAATGCGTCGGAACATGATTGCAATAATGAAATTCATAAGAAAATTATTATCAATAAGAATATCTGCTGTTCAATGAAAAAGGATTGATAAATAATGCAACAAATAAAAATAAATTAAAATATAGAGTTATTAATTTTAATGTAATATATGTACAATGTGTGATTTATAAATTAATAAAATAAAAATAAATATGAGTACAATATCATAACAGATTTTTTTCTACTCCCAGATTTAATTATATTAATTATAAATTCAATAGCTGCATTTTAATGTTATTCATTATAATACAGATTTTCATTATGATTCAAATTTGTAACCAATCGAATAATCACATTAAAATCAAAGTTGCCATACGCATAGCAGAAATATAAAATTTGATAGATGAAGATTGTCATTCATAAACAACCTCCACTGTGAATTTTTTTTCTTAATTTCAGTTTGATTATTTCTTTCATTGCGCCATCTTATAGTTTGACCCAATAGTAGATCTCCATTCGGTCAAAATAAACCAATGTTTCATCATAATAGTGATTATGTTTTTAAGGATTAATTGCATAAACATGCGTTATGGATTAGTATTAACCCAAAGTGTAATTTTCATTCACGAAATAATTTAAGTTGATATCCATCCGTAAATGACATTATTTGTCAATACATTAATAATTCAATAACAGTCATTTAAATTGGGCTGTCACCCAGAAATGAACGAATGCACGAATTTATTAACCTATAATTAAATATTACATAATCAAAATTATAGCCACTTGGTTGGTTGAACCATTTTTTATATTTTTTATTCTGACTAGTTTCGATTTTTACAACCAATGTACAATTTTAATTTCGGCGTCAAAAAAAGCGCCACTCGAAAAATAGCGAAAAAACTCGATTTTTCAAACCGTAGTAACTTGGTTCAATTTGGTCGAAAATCGATAAATCTTTCAGTTTGGGAAAGATTCAAGTTTTATCTTTAAGAATGTGTAGTTGATTTTGACCCCAAGTCCAACCCACTCCCCCGTAACAACGCCATGAAAAAAAATGTTTTTTTATCTAAAAAATTGTCCAACTTTGAAAAGCTGTACCGTGCGCAAAAAAAAATCGGCAGGAAATTTAATCAATTTCCTTCAAATGCCTTAAAAATTTGAGTCGTTTCGATGATTTGGAGCAAAGTTATGAATTTAAAAAAAAAATGACATTGAAAATGAAAACAAGTTGTAAAAATTTAACATTTTTTGTCAATCCAAAACACTTTTTGAATGGGCTTTCAGGGGGTCACGAAAGTCGAAAACGTCTTAGATCGCAAAATTCCATCGAGTTTCGTGCGCAATTCACCTAGTTATGGCTAAAAAGGCGCAAAATGTATTTTTTTTTCAAAACTGCATAACTTCGCGCCAAATTATGGCATCGACTTGAATTTTGGAGGAAACTGTAGGAAAATATTGAACTTTATTGCAATGCTGACCGATTGAGTCCACGATTTTTTTTGCACACGGTACAAGAAACCAAATTTGCACATTTAAACTTCAAAAACATTTTTTTTCCTTTAGGGGGTGGCAGGGGTTGTAATCGTTTTAGCAACAAAACAATTCACATGACGTTGAAGAGAAAATTTGAAACTGTTCAGACTGCAAAAGTTCATCGATTTTGGTGCAAAATTACTCAAGTTATGGCTAAAAAAGTTTTTTTTTCTCAAAAATTCATAACTTTGCTCCAAATCATCGAAATGACTCGAATTTTTAAGGCATTTGAAGGAAATTGATTAAATTTTTGTGCCATTGTGGTGAAATTTCCTGCCGATTTTTTTTGCGCTTGTCAAAGTTAGACAATTTTTTACATAAAAAACATGTTCTTTCCATCGCGATGTTATGGGGGGTGGGTTGGAGTTGGGGTCAAAATCAACTACACATTCTTAAAGATAAAACTTGAATCTTTCCCAAACTGAAAGATTAATCGATTTTCGGCCAAATTGAACCAAGTTACGACGGTTTGAAAAATCGAGTTTTTTCGAGATTTTTCGATTGGCGCTTTTTTTTTGACGCCGAGTGTATAAGCGAAAACATTTTTCTTCTATATAAAAAAAATGAGAACCAAATTCTATGAATTTTTCTGTCATTGAATTCATTTTAAAATCCCCTTGAAAATGCCCTGATGAGGCAAAACTGTTTGTATACCTGCACGCGCCCGGAAATGCGACCGCCCCCATCTGGAATCGAAGATTTTACTACCCCATAAATTTGAGTCCCCGCTGAGTGTTGGGGTAAACAAGGCCATTGTACCATCTTCCTTTGTCGTGCCGAAGAAGGCAAGAGTCTACGGTCCTAGAGATTCGCAAAGATTGGCAAATCTACAGTAGAAGCCTGAATTTGAAAATGCACTTTGTTTATTCTTTTCAAAAAAACATTCCAAACAACAACCATTTCCGTCGCTTCGTTTCGCGTTACAGGCTTTTCGATATAATCATCCTTAATTGGTTCCAAAGTTTGAAGGACTTCGTGCGAAGAATCTCTCAAACTTTAACATGCGTCCTCTCTAGCCGACCAACGTGTCAGATTTACTCTTTTTAGCGTTTTCCCTTTCCCGATTTCAGCCATTAATTTTTGCCAGTGTTGTGTCGAACTTACAAAAAAAAAAACGTAAATTTCTTGAAGCAACATGAAGAAGCAACAAGCTTCTGTGCAAGATTCAGCAGCCGCAGTTGCCACTAAATTTAAAGAGTGGGCAGAGCAAGGAAGGAAAAAAGCAAAAGGTGCTTGGCTATTAATTTTAGCCTGTAAGCCATTGCACTAGACATGTTCGCGGCATTATCATATGATTGTCCACGACAGTCTTTAATATTAATGCCCAGTGTTTTGACTTCTGAAATAATGGCAGAAAACATTTATTCAGTTTTAAGTCCCACAGAGGGCAAAAATTTGAGAAATATTTCACATGGTTCGTCTGTTTCCAAAACGTATATAATGACGATCGTAAGATGTGCTATATCTGTTGTTGAATCGATGACGAAGGAAAAATATTTCACTTTTCTTATCTTGTCTCGAATCTATTTTAAAACTTTATGACCCATCAAGAGAATAAACTCATCGCCAACGGTCTTTGATAAGTAACTGGTACTTTCAGATCCTTAATTCCCAAATCGTTGAACATGACTGGCTAAAAAAGGATCGAACTCAACTAACAGTGCCAAAATCATACAATAATTTCCATTATGCAGATCACCGAAATTTCCTTTTTTCCTTCGAAAGCGAGGCCTCTTGAACACAGTCGCTTCACTACGGCAACAACCCTCTTCAGAACGTTTCTCCAATAAGTAAGTGTTTCATCAATCTGGACATGCAGTAAATTGAGTCGGCCATCAATCTTACTTCTAACTTTCAAACTAAGGATACTAGATTTATGACGCGCAGAATTTTCGTGCTGAGCTACTCGGTGTTCTGCATTTTTCCAGTCATGAAATTATTATTATTCTCCAATGGACCGTCTGCCAAACAAGACCCGCAATTTACAGATCTTTTACTTTCAGAATACACCAGCCAATTTCGGTCATTCACTTCATTATTTTTCATTTTTCTTTGGAAGATACTGACAAGAAACGACGCTAATCAGCTTTTATTTTTTCACTTTTGGAGAAGTCACAAGACTTGTTTTGATCGAAGCCGTACCTTGCGATAATCTCCCTTAAGGTATCGTTGATTTAACATAAAGCTGGATCTTTGTTTATTGATGATTCCTATACCGCCTCTTCGTCAAAAACATAAATATCCGTTTTTTTCAAAAGTAGATTGTTCACCAGATAACCGTTGTTGTTGAGCAGCAGAGTTCAAATCCGTTTAATGTTTTCCAGATTGTATTGTATCATTGCATGTTGTTGAAGTTCCTGGTCTTTCAACACTTCCACTTAGAAAAAAAAACTGTCAATTTGTATCGTTTTACGCATAATCTGTTCTTGTTTTTCTTTTTTAATTTTGGCCTTCTTTTTATACTCATCTCCACTAAGTCGCTTTCTCCCATCGCTCATTCTAACAATTTTTTATCCAAGAACTGAAATAGAAGATATTGAAAAATTAGCAAACCTAACAAGTACAAAAAATATTTTTAAGGATGATATAAAAAAAAAATCGAAATTTCTTTGTATAGCTTCCGAAACAGCTATATATCTGTCACAAATACAAAAAAAAATTCAGATAAAACTTTCTTATTTTTTCCCGGAGTATGCAAATCCGTACAAAAAAATGGGGGGTTCTATTTAACTTTTCTAATTCTCACCCACCACTCCTAGGGGGTTGAGTCCCCCTCCGAGGCGAACAAATTTTAATTATAATTTGTTTTTATTCGATGTGTAGTTTTCGAGATATTTCAATGTCTTCACTTAAATTGAACACCCTGTATAAATATGAATCTTTTTAATTTCTGTAAGATATAAAAAAAAATTGGCCCAAAATTTGCCGCCCCTAAAATCTGTCGCTTTAGGCTCCAGCCTACACAGCCTACTGGCAAATCCGCCACCGTTGAACGCCAAATGAGCTTCGTTGTTAATCTATGAAGAAAGTGGCCAAAATAAGCAGTTCTCCAAAGCCACCATTAATAATTGTAAGAATTTGCACTTCTCGAGAAACTATAGCTTCCGCGAATACATTCTGCAAAAGAAAACCGTCTCTATTCTAGAAATTATCACAATACTTGCATTTGAATAATCCAAATGTCACAATTACTGCTTCGTGCCTCAATCAGTATTCCTACTAGTTTGCCACCGGTACGTCTTAATTGCGATTTGTTTAAATCTGCATGAGAACGGCCGGTGCAAGATAATGGAGGCTTTATGGGATCATTAATTTTTTATATGAATATTGTCGATGCAAAAATTAACCATTAACATTATGGCTACAATGGAGTCGTTCATTGGAAGACCGTCGAGATTTAGCGAATCATGCGGAATTACATAATTTGGCACTAAATTAGAAACGGTACTCGTGAATTTTTCTGATGGTGGAATTGATTGTTGATTGAAATGCAGTCATGTAAGTATGCTCATTAAAAAAAACCTCAAGTGTGCCATGATTTTTTATTTTTAAAATTTAAGTTATGTTACTTGCGGCATGTTCCGATAAATTAATTTGCTGTGATAAATGACGTACAGAAGACCACCTTCCAAAATTCCTTGGGCCGTGTTAATAGCATCCTAAGTACGTTTGACTGGTCCACCACTTCCTGGTTTACGGAGAATACTACCCGTTTCATGAAACAGATCGTGATAAGGTATTCTTCAATTCATCATAAATAATGATAACATTAGGAAATTCTTACTGAAACTCTGCCATAGTCGTCGAATGAATACACACAATTTCCGTCCACTTTAGTCCCATTTCGGAAATAACTTTCAACTAGAAACGTTTTTGCTGGTTACTGTAAACCATTGTTACCACGGAATGATTGTGACTTTTAGAACGATCTGACGTTTTGTTTGTCAATTCCCAACATGTGTGCCAACTTACATTTTAAATAAAAAATCATGGCACACTTGACGTTTTTTTTTTATTGAACATACGATATATAAGGCTAATGAAAAATTAAAAAGTCGAGACAATTTATGTTAAATAATGGCTTTTTCATTCAACAGATTCTCCTTAGGGACATTGCCAGCTATACACCAACCTTCCGAGGAAGTAACAAAGCCTCATCAAAAATATGTGGGTTCTCTGTAGGCTACTCTTAAGGGTTTTGTGAGTTTACGTCGCCGCTAAGTGAAACCAAGCTTCGTCACAATAAAAGGTTATTTCTAACAAATCGTCATTATTTATAAACTCGTTAAACCAGTTACAATACTGCACTCGGCGAAGATAATCAGGGGGCGGCAACTGTTGAATCGCAGTTATCTTATATGAATGTAAATTTAAAAAAAATGACAACCCTTCTGCCATGTACCGACCGACAAATTTGTCGGGGCAGATAAACATCGGAGCGATTTCTTCGGACTCACATCTAGTCTTTGCTGAATATCTGCAACGACTGCTTCCGTAAGGTCAGTTGGCCGGCATGTAGATTTTCCTTTGGAAACGCTGCCGGTCTCACGAAATTTCTCAACAATACGGCGAACATGTTGCACAAAGTAATTATGACCGAACTCAAGTTCAGGATCATGAAATTGCTCATGAAATTGTTCTTCACAGTTTTTATAGGAATAATTCCAATTTTTTTCTAGGTTGTGTCCGTTTGAAAATATGCTTCAATAATAAACTTGTTGTGGAGCTCTGAGAATGTCATTTCTAATCTTAAATCCCATAATTAAAATTTGCATGTGTTAATTAGATACTTTTTTACTTACTAACGAAATATCTGCAGTAGGATGAGATGGTAAAAAACGTAAAACGCAAAACTGAATATAAAGCACAAACGACCGCATTGACATTGCACGGGTGCTTATAATCGCACACATTCGCGGGCAAGGTACCAACATTGCAAGATGAAAAACAGCGTACCAAATTCAAACCTTTGACTGTATACTTTTGGACTGCTAGCGCCACTTCATGTGTGGCTCCAAGCAACGGTGGCGCGGCGGGACCCTAAATGGTTGCGGTATGTTACTAAATTGGTATACTTGGATCAATGGACCTTTGCGTGCACGTCACTACCGATAGTCGTCTGATACAATCAACGCTATGGATTCCACCAGTGGCGTAGTCGAAACAAATTGCGCATCAGACAAATGAACAACAAATTGAAATTAGTCTGAGACCGCGACGTAAACGATTAAAACAGCAGTACCAATGAGATGTATACGCAAATATGCCGTTGTAGTGACCGAATACGCAACGCTTGCGTCTGTCGGGCCGCATTTGGCCGGAAGGTAAACAAATCACGTTCATTATGAGCCAACATTCCTTCATAATTTTGACGTTTTAAACGTCAGTAAATTTCGGTATGCGAGCGAGGAGGGACAGATCTCAACGGAGTTGTTGCGCGAAGCGCAAGCTACACCGTGATCTTAGAAACCTTTTAAGGCGGCTTCATAACCCGGGAACGAAAATATACCCAGCTTTACGTTCCCGTTACCGGAAATTAGTTATTAGTTGTGTATGTCAACACGCGAATCATATCATTTAACTTTTGGTGCCCGTTCTCGGGTTGTTGTGAAGTGGCATTTAGTTTATAAGTAATGGAATCTAAAATGTTCAGCTCATAAAGAATTTGATTTGCTTATCTTCCGGCCAAATGCGGCCCGACAGACCAAGCGTTTCGTATTCCGTCACTAAAGGCATATTCGCGTATACATCTGATATTGCTGTTTTAAAGGTAATGGTTTGCGTCGCGGGCTATTATATAATATGAACACTAAATTATATGGGAACTCCACCTATCGGTCCCACCTTCTTGAAATTAAATTTAAAAAATGCAAAATAATATACCTTTTATTCACATTTGTCTACTCTTTAGGTTTGGCGGAAAATAATAATTTCCGATCGTTCGGCGAGATGGCCTTTCGCCGGTTAATGTCACACTTACGAAATTAAAAGACAAATTATTCACTATTGTGTGACATTATTCCAATTTTGTACCAACTCTGGGCAGATAAGCGGAAGTCCCAAATAAAAAATAAAAGTGACCATACACGGAAAACACTGCTTATAGCGCCGCCACTGCATTACGAATCACGAAATGACTTACGGACCAAGGTTTTGTCTTTGTTCAACGCTTGGTTTTACCGAGTGCCGTACGTCCTCGCCATGGACGACATACGTACACACATTATTGTCTAATTTAACTTATCATAGAGGGAGTAAACATTTGAAAATGTTGTCGGAGATAGGTTCAGCTAACTATGACGTGCACGCAAAGATCCATTGATTCAAGTATAGTTATTTTGTGTCTATGACATATGACTCCATGAGCTCGCATATTGTGATACCCTGCAATTTATTCACACCTTTGAATATATAAACATTTATATTGTCAAATATTCACACTATATCAAAATATTGATATGCGAAAGGCTGCAATATGTCCACGTATATATGCCAACGCGGTTATAATACTCGTCAGCTGATGTACACGTCAGTTGACTTTTGACTTATAACCTAAAATTCTGTATTAGATTTCCATCAAATCCGGAACTTCGCAAATTATGGGTCGATGCTTTGCTTGTAAAGAACAGGCAGGAAAGTGGACCCGAGTTGCCGAAATATGCTCGCATTTGCATTCTCCACGTTGCTGATGAATATATCGAGAAATATTTTTTTGCTTTCCGGTTTTTAAATTACGCTCTGTTTTCGCCTCCGGGGCGGGACGTATATCGGGCTCCAGCTCGTGGACAACTGATCATATGGGAAATGGAGGGGGAATAGCAGTCCATTAGTATATAGTCAAAGATTCAAACACAATGTTGAACGCATGGTATTAGTTCCAATAGCCTGTAGGCTAAATGTTTAGTTTTTAATATGTGACATACCATTTATCTCACAGCCAACTCGGAAACAAAATTTTGTGGCTCACACGATATAATTTATCATGTAACTGAAATTGAGAAAATAAAAATAGCTTAATTTAAATTATATTAAAAGGACACAAACAAAGGACAGCAATCATAATGGCCGAAGTAACGTTCATCAAATACCAACATTCAGCGTAAATGAAAATAAACATGTTGACAGTTGAAAATTCTGACCAACACGCCCACTCTAATGGCCGTACTAATAGTCGCGGATTGATCCGGGATTGAGGATTAAATCTCGGATCAGGTTAGAACGCATCCAATAGTCGATATAATCCTGGATTAATCTGAAAATAATGCTCCTTCAAATAATCTTCCATCAGCCGCGATTAAGCCCAGATTATTTGCAATCTGTCAATTTATTCACCAGAACAGCTGGTTTAATATAATAATATATATTATAAACTTTAGAATATTTATTTAATACTAACATACAATGGATGAAGCCGCATTTCGGGATGAATATCCATTAACTAGAGTTGCTAAGAGAATCTTTTCCATCTCCGTGTAATGTTTATTTCTGTTCATTTTAACTATTAGGTTAGGTTACTACTCATTATGAATATAGCACCAACACACATTTAGTAAAATTGTAATGTCACTAAAAATATTACCAAATCCTGGTTTCATTCTTGAATTCGCCGATCTTACCCGAATCCGTGACTATTGGATACGATTATAAATATCGACTAATCCAGGATTCTGTAATCCGTGATTAATCCGAGGATTGAACATTGTCTATTAGTACGGCCGTAACTGTGATAAATATCAAAGATGTCAAATTTTATTAAATTACACAATTGAATATATAGATAAAACAAAACTGAAACAAATCACAGCCAAGTATGTTATGTTATAACTTGATACTACTAGCCAAAATTGAAAACAGAAATGGATTACTTCTAAATTTTTCGAGAAAATGACAACTGAAGGTGAGAACCCGATATTTAGAATTTTTTTAAAATGACCTTATTCCAGCGCTTGTAGCAATTTTTCCAAACAATATTGATCTTGACCTTTCATATAATATATAATACATTATGGTTTCAGCAAGACGGTGCATGCCCCCCTATGCGCGTTTTTGTTTTTTTTTGTTTTTGTTTTTTTTGTTTTTGTTTTTTTTTGTTTTAGAACATGTAGAAATTCTTCTTGAATATTTTCCAGGCTAATTCTGCGTAATTCATCTCTTTCGTGGGCTATTCTATCGGTCATCGCCTGCCAATCACCTATTCGTAATGCAATTGTCAAAAAACGCGCTGGAACAAGTTCATTTTGCAAAAACTCTAGATATCAAGTTCTCACCTTCAATTGTCATTTACTCGAAAAATGTCTTATGTAAGATGGCAATATTTTTATACTGCCAGTTCGACAATAAAAAGATCTCTCAAAATCAAGAACAAAAATAGGGGGTTGCCATTAAAAAAGAAAATGGATGACGTCATTACTCAAAAACAAATGACGACTGAAAATCGACTTTCATGCAAAAATGT
The DNA here is from genome assembly GCA_910593695.2 of Ocypus olens. NCBI lineage: Eukaryota > Metazoa > Arthropoda > Insecta > Coleoptera > Staphylinidae > Ocypus > Ocypus olens. The sequence continues at coordinate 27,252,829 of OU343050.1, read as the reverse complement.
GTATTTTTATAAAAGAAAATCGACGTTTTCTAGGATTTTTTCCAAAAATATTTTATTTCGATTTTACTGACTATATTCCATACTTTAGGCGCGCACGGTATGCTGACAATGGATGGCTGCTAAACCCTTTCTTGGATATATTTTATGTCAGTACAACTGGCTGATCTATCTACGAAGATTTATAGATTTAGCTGCTGATGGCATGCTAAAATGGAATTTTATTCGCAAAATATTGACGTCTTCTGGATAAAGAGAAAACAAAGGATATCCAGAGCTAGCAAGGAAAGCTTTAACATTTTTAGTGCCATTCGCCACTTCCTACCTATGTGAATTAATGTTCTCTTCAATGGTGAACATAAAAACTAAAAAGAGAAATAGGCTGCAATTAAAAACTGATTTGGTTATATGAGCTTCAAAAATAGAACCAAGTTTCGACTTAATTAATAAGAAAATAAACAGGCATAGCATTCTCACTAAAATTGTAGTTTCTTTATTGTAGTGTAGGACCTACAAACTCTTGCCTTCTTTTTAACAGCGACCCCCCGAGTAAGGCTTTGCGACCCCTCTGTGGGTCGTGGCCCATAAGTTGAAATACTCTGATCTAAAGCATATCAAGAGAGGAGACTGGTACGTGCTCTTATCGAAGGAAAAACTCCAGAGGAACAGATCGGTCGGAAAACGAAATAACTCATGGCTGAAGGACTTTCGACACTGGTTCGGTTGCACATAAATTCATATTTTTCATTTTGCCCTATCTAAAGCCGTCATTGGTGATAGGATCACTAAAGTAAAGTGTTGGCGTAAGACTAAGAAGAACCGGAAGTCAAGATTGTTGGCCATCATTCTAATTAAGAACATCTGCAGTTTAGATGCACTATCGAATAATCGGTGGTAGCGCATGTTTTCACATCTTAAGACACAAACCTAATTGCAGTAGCGGCTAGCGTTATGACTCATGGTACAGCCAGCGGAAGTAGAGCTAGTTCAGGACAACGCATCACTGCTCCAATAGAATTCGATTCACACCCATTTTTATTGCCACCTCTACTACCGGTGCCGTGCCATGAGTCACGTCGCCGGCCGTCACTGTTTAATTGTAAGTTACGTTATCAGCAGAGGTGTACCTAGGGTAAATGGCGCCATGGCAAACACCGATCTTGACGATTAGGTAATCAAGCACAAATTAAAACTACTAACACTTTATTATAAATTTATCTTTCTTTCTTTAGCTGATGCAAATTGTTTAATTATATAAAACGAAATATAGCCTGAATATATGAATACTCAACCTGTTCGCAACTCTGCAATTTCTTCGGTCATTTATCGTTCTATGCTCAGAAAAGCAAGATCACATAATCGATTTTGGCCCATCGAGTCTCTGAAAGTATCAATTTTAATTTGCTAAACGATCTTTCGCAACTGGCGATATAAACCACGATTGTCAGCAATATTTGCAATGTCATACGCATATTTGGAAAAACGTTTTCATCTCCATACTGAATTATAAAATTAAGTAATTGTTCGGTAGCGTTCTGAATTCCAAAATTTCTTCATATAATTCTTGCCCTTCACAACACAACTGTAGCCTTTTCTAAATATTTCACAGCGCTCTTTCAAGTAGCTTGTTTCGGCTTTAAAAACACAACCCTTCCATATCAAGAAGAAATCCAATTTTTGTAAACGCTTCTACTTTTTAATTCATTGAATAGACACGCTCGACAGTCTCTTTCATAACTCGTTCCATTTCTTCTTTAGTTGGTAAACCAGCATCTCTCGATGTTTCGCGTTCCATTATTTCGTTTCTTCTTTGACGTCTCATTCATTGCAAATTCGAATTCCTTATTTCAGTGAGTCTCTAACTAACACTTTGGAGGGCTTTTAAATCTTAACCTTGTAATGAGTGCAAGGGTCCCGTAATAAAAATAATTAATGCAATAATTTTCAGCAAAATCATTCGTAATTGTAATAATCTGATAAATATAATTCACCCAATAATCATAACAGCGCATGATAAATATCAATCGGAAAGATAATGTGAGCAAGAAGTTGAAATAAGTAAACAAATAACGCGTACACGCGCGGTATCACGATCGGAATAATATCGTTAAGATAAACAAAAACAACTGCACCGAAAAATATGTCTCGGACAAAGAACTCTTTGACTTGTATCATCTAAAATCACACTTAGTACCGGGAAGAAAACGTAAACATCCTCCTGACCTAATTCAGAAAAATGCAATTCATAAAAATCAACGTCCAAAACAAGACCAGAAAAATACTAATAAGTTAATTCACAGGAAAGTTCATAACCTCAAACATACACGAGGCAATTTAGCACGTGTATTCTTGAACGTGGCGGGGGCAAATCAACTTATAAAAGGAAAGAAATCGCGAAACTCGAGAGATTGAATAATGGGCGATCCGTGATAACGCTACAACATATGATGTGAGTATTCTCCGATATAAAAAGGGTTAACCGAAAACGAGAAACGACCGCATCCGAGTAATCATTCTGTACGAAATGTAAAACAATTCACATTTGAATAATTACACTTTTACGAAATGCGAAACAGATCCAATGAATAACTGCAAAATGTCAGACTATTCACAATTGAGTTGTTACTCTGCCACGAAATGCGAAATCGTCAGAGAAAGAATGACTAATCTGAGTTAGCAGACATTATACTACGAATTACTTTCTTCACAACCTCCAGACGCTTTGAGGGCTAGGACCATGGGTTGTGTAGAAAGAGGGTATCGCCAGACGCTTTGAGCGCTAGGAAAAGAACCTCCAAAATTTAATGTCTAATAACTTTAAGGGCGGCACGTTGGTGTAGTGGGTACAGGCGAGCGCTTGTGTCGGTTGCACCGCGTGCCGTGTGGGTTCAAATCCCAGCTCGGGCGAAAGATTTCGGGGCCGCGGAATATTCGCTCGGGACCATGGTCGTTGTGTTTGTATCATTATTCATTTATTCATTTAATTTCGAATTTATTAAAAACAATGGTGGTGGCAGATGGCCTAGTAGCCGACGCCAAAATTCCCTAATCATTCACTCTCCTTGACCCCGCAGTTCCATCCACATCCTTCCTTTAAATTAATTATTAATAACTTTAACTTGACATTATTGAACGTATTGATTTCTTTACAACCTCCAGACGCTTTGAGCGCTAGAACCATGGGTTGTATAGAAAGGGGTATCGCCAGACGCTTTGAGCGCTAGAACCATGGGTTGTATAGAAAGGGGTATCGCCAGACGCTTTGAGCGCTAGGAAAAGAGCCCCAATTACCATCCGAAAGAGTGACTAACCTGGGTTAGCTGACATTATACCACGAATTACTTTCTTCACAACCTCTAGACGCTTTGAGTGCTAGGACCATGGGTTGTGTAGAAAGGGGGTATCGCCAGACACTTTGAGCACTAGGAAAAGAACCTCCAAAATTTCATGTCTAATAACTTTAACTTGTCATTATTGAACGTATTGATTTCTTTACAACCTCCAGACGCTTTGAGCGCTAGGACCATGGGTTGTATAGAAAGGGGCATCGCCAGACGCTTTGAGTGCTAGGAAAAGAGCCTCAATTACCATCCGAAAGAATGACTAACCTGGGTTAGCTGACATTATGCCACGAATTACTTTCTTCACAACCTCCAGACGCTAGGACCATGAGTTGTGTAGAAAAGGGGTATCGCCAGACGCTTTGAGCGCTAGGAAAAGAACCTCCAAAATCTAATGTCGGATAACTTTAACTTGTCGTTATTGAACGTATTGCTTTCTTCACAACCTTCAGACGCTTTGATCGCTAGGACCATGGGTTGTGTAGAAAGGGTGTATCGCCAGACGCTTTGAGTGCTAGGAAAAGAGCACCCAATTTCTGATGGTAATCTTATTCATTTCTGTTGGTAATCTTATTCTCCGAACGAAATAGTATAGTTAAGGTCACCGATTGTGTAAGTTATTCATTGAGATCTAGTTGAAAGATTTATCGATATCGAGCAAAGAGGTCCATTGCCAAGCCTCACGTCGTTACAAATAATTCTGAGTCATACGTATTCTGGTCTGGTCAAAGAGGAAGTACAACGCCGATGTGTAGATCTCAAATTCTTGCAATATTCTTTTGTAAAATGTTCGACGACAGTTCTGAGACTGGTTTTCCCACAGGGTTTTCCCAAATCTATTGGTACAGCAAGGAAATGTGACCATAAATCAAATGACATACCCTTTGTTATACCAATGCAAATGCCAGAACTGATAAATCAAATGAATAAACGTCCATTCATTCAACAAACAAGCATTTCATTTACCTAAACCTAACCAACACACATCGACACTCGTAACGAATCTGTTAAATAATTAAGGGTTACTACAAAGATTAAACACAACGTATGTAAGTACAAAAAGGTCAGACTTGACGTACTATAACCTGCATCATGAAGGTTCATTTTAGAATCCTACAACCTCTTTTGAACGAGATCAATACGAATTAGGATCTTGTTCCAAAATTCTAACAACGTTAGAAAGTCATATGTTAATATTCGATAGAGTTGCTTTGCGTCGCTTTTAGTTTCAGTAGTCGCTCTTTCATCGTCCATTATGTTCTGGAGAACTTCCACTATTTTCTCAGATATTTGTTAACAGGTTTCTTCGCTCTATCTGGTATCGGAGTCAGACTCTAAAGGAACAGGAACAGATTTGTGCTTTTCCCAGAGCTGGGTTGAACGAGAGGAAAACATAAAATGCATCGTTGGTTCCGAAAAAAGTTACCATTATTACTTCTTCTTTGGCTGCATAGTGAGTGAATGATTATCACAAGTCACAAATATTACCATGTTGTTTTTTTCTTGATTCTAGTCTTGTGTCCAACCATAACAGTAGCATTATCATAGCACTGTGACCTCAATCTTGTAAATTCATATTGTCTTTTTCTAACTGCTACAATATTTCTTGAACCAAGCTTACAGCGTCCTTGCCGCTTATTTGTATAAAACCGAGAAACAATTCTTTAATGTGAACAGTTTTTTTCTCAAAATGTATGTCAAAATATCTTACTACCTCAGACATTTATTTACGAGTTTGATCAGGAATCGAGTCAAATATTAGTCCATAATACTTTGGTTTACGTATTCGTAAAACTCGTGTATTCTCGGTGAAATATATGAAGTGGATTCAGGATGGCTCGCAAAACTTGTGTTCTTTTATCACAGGGTCAAAATTGGAAATTAGTTTCAAACAAGTCAATTTCCTGTATTAAAATCTGACTGAAGTGACTCTCTGCAAAGCCAGGTTTTGTATCGCAAGGTAATGATGCAGTGTAAAAGTCTTTTGAAAATATTATACCACTTCTGACTTTCTCTTTGAATTTGCTCTTGAAGTTCTGCATTAATTATGCCTCTGTTGCTAAGTACATTTCTTTCCATTTCTTTCCGCTGAGTAAAAAAGCATTAAACAAATTAGAAACAACTTTACTTGTTGCAGAAAGCATTAGATAAATACAAGAAAACGAAATGTAGCCTGAATATATGAATATTCAACCTGTTCGTTAATCTGCAAGCAAAATATTAAGTCTTACTAAGACTATAAACAAATAACTTATTGAAACAACTACTTCCCTGGCTAGTGCCACGCCGGATATTGAATGATACAAAAGAAATTTGCATGTTATTACTAGTACTACTGGATACGGTTTAAAGTTTCACATTTCATTTTAGAATAATTTTCTAAGTAAGTCTTGTATGTAAAAATAAACGATCTTAAACCAATGTTATTATCCAGTAGTACTATACCTCGTTTAATAACCAGGCGGACTAAACGCGAAAGTCACGTTTACACTATAAAAAGTAACCAGACATGTTTTGGCGGTAAAAATAAAATGATTTCAATTTCTTTTATCCATAACATTCATTCAACATTTATACCAACACATAAATTAATTCTAGGCATACTTTCTTGATCATATACTCAATGATGTAGTATATAATATTAAAATAATAATTAAAATAAGTATGAGACCCTCTTAAGAATTTAGGGGCATATTGAAAAAGTCTAGTTGTACATATATTTATTTACATATAAAGTGGATTGAAGTAGTAGGTGTATTTTAAAAATACATATAATTCCGTAAAAGGTTTGAAATATAAATACTAGATTGTCGTGAAATTAAATTTTATTAAATTAAATAAATTTGCTATTTAAAAACGTTTTCCGTTGCTCGTTGGTTAATGGCTAACTTTAATGTAGCCAAATGTATCAAAAATCGGTCATTAATGACCCCTATTAATGAACGATTTTTCATTAATAAACGATTTTTCATTAATGAACGATTTCTAGGGCCGCGGTGGTCTAGTGGGTAGAGGTCCGGCCTCTGGATCCCGCTGGTGCGGGTTCGAGTCCCGTCCGGGCGGTCACTTGTTTTACCTTTTTAACACGAAATATGGCCGTGCGGGTCCTTGGATATATTTAGTCTTTATCCTCATTTCACTTAAATGAATTATTAAATACTATACATCGGTTGTGGCTGAATGCCCTAGTTGGCTAAGCCAATTCCCTATCATCCTCGATTCCCTAACCTGAATTCCTATTAATCATATTTCCTAAAAAAAAGAACGATTTCTAGTTAAGCATTAAATAACTAATTCATGAGTGACCAATTACTCATAATTACTGGAAATGTAAGTGATAATAGCGAGAAAACGATCTACAATTAGTTTCACATGTAAATGTAAAGGTATATCAATTTTCTGCGCTAGAAACAAATTAGCGGTGAACCACCTTCGATTTTGTTATACGATAATGTCAAAGTGTGAAACATCAAATTTATAAAACAAGTGTATCAAGTGAATGTCTGCTACTATGGATAGTGTCGAGTTTAAATTAACACCGCCAAAAGTACTAGCCAATGCAAGTAATGCAACATTAATTTTACTTCCGGAAAAGAGTACACATTTTTAGGAAAAAACTTACGTAGAATTTATTTCCTGGTGCGAGGAGTAACAGGTAAGACGTCATTCGGAATCTGCGCTATTCGCATGTTTTGCCGATATTGCTGCAAAGGGCTTAATAGCAAGTTTATTTGTTTGTTTTGTTTGGATTTTCTCTAATCTAATTTCTAAAGTTACGATCAACGGAAAAATCTTGTAACCAACTCGTGTGTTAATCGCTATCATTAACACACTTGTTGGTTAAATAACTAATAATAACTTGCTTAAAATTCATTAATTTATATAATGTTTAACGGGACGTCATTGGCAGGTCATCTCTATCCTTTAATTTAATCAAAATTTAATCCAATGTAGCGATTTCATTTTTAAAGAAAAATCTATGTACAATTTTCCACACGCAGAATTTGTAGATATCTTCGGTCGCTGGACGTCCTTCAAGACGTTTAGGACTTGTTACTGCCCCAATCTCCTTTCACCCCCTAATTGTGTGAAACTCCACAATCTCAAATATAATGTATGTTTATGATTTGATTCCATATTGCAATAACTTGCGCCACACTTACCTAATGAATTATAATTTTGTATACGACGGCAGTAAATTTTTAAGCCTCTTGTATTAAAGTTTTATATAAGATAATTTTGGATTGTTTTTCCTCGAGCGTTAATGCTCTGGAATCCAAGCATTTCCGTTTCTTGGGGGCCGAAAATGACACCAAACTTGTGCTGGGTATTTATCCGTAGTTAAAAATAAAATAACTATTTCCAAGAAAATCGCGGGATGAGAGGAATCGATTCTTACACTATCAACAGTAGAAATAACTGGCTAAAAACACAAAAACTGAGGCGAAACGCGTGGAAACGGTGGGACACAGATCGGTTAGAGATCAGCTGATCATAACAACGGCCATTACTGTTTTAAGCAATTTGGGCCTGTGTAAAAACGGCGCCCGATTGGCCAATCACAACAACGTATTTTGGCGGCTATAATTTGATTTAGTCCGCCTGGTTATTAAATGAGGTATAGTAATAACATGCAAATTTCTTTTATATCATTCAATATACGGCGTGGCATTAGCCAGGGAAGTAGTTGTTTCAATAAGTTATTTGTTTATAGTCTTAGTAAGACTATAAACAAATAATATTTTGCTTGCAGATTAACGAACAGGTTGAATATTCATATATTCAGGCTACATTTCGTTTTCTTGTATTTATTTAAAAAAGCATTGTCGATAATTTTTGAAATTCTCTCAGATGCTTTCCATTGCTTAAATTCACTTTCTTGCTCCAAACTAGATTGTTTATGGAATCGGGGAAAAAATACAATTTTCAGGAAATTCTGAAAAAGCCGTGCGTGTGCATGATTTAAAAAAAAGTTTTAAAAATTTTGTTTTTTTCTACTTCTTTTGCCTCTAACAAACGTTTTTTCGACCTGCAGTTCCACTTTCTTCTTCTCAAATTCAAATGAACGTTCTCACTTCTCAGGTACTATTTTCTAAAGTATAAAAAAGAAAACAATTATTTATAATTTGCGATTTGCGGAAAAAATATTGTTTTAAATAGGAACTCTGGTTACCAGCCATTAAAAAAAACATGGAATAAAATTTTATAAACATATAAATAAATATCTGATATTCTTCAAGAAGTACATCATTTACAAATTTCACTTCTATATCCTCGTAGTAAGGACATTAACATGTTCATCAATGTTCCCTCTTAAGTAGAACAGAATTTAAATTTAAAACCAATTTTAACTACTTAAAAAAATATAAAAATATTTATATCTATAAAAATATTTATATCTATAAAAATATTTTTTTATTTTCATTTTAGTATTTATACGTTAGGCGCTTTTTCGCGCGCTCTCTTCAGTGGCGCCCATGGCACGTGCCATGCCTGCCATACCCTAGTTACGCCTCTGATTATCAGTATTATATCATTCGTCATCAACGTTGTATAGCAACTTGGTGATGAAACAGTTAAAGAAGATTTAAGTATTTTAGAAAGATATTTGTTTTTTAAGTTGAAGGAGATTTTCTTTTATTCTTTCAAAAATCGACCTCAGCTGCGGTATTCTTTATTTTTTCTTTCTTTAATACTTGATCGGTTCCTCTTATACCTTTATTGGGTGTCGAATCTGCGCCGTTCTGCAAGACCCAATTAGTGCAATCAAGAGTAAGTCCACCTGCGACTTTTCCTCTTCTCAAAAAATTCAGCAAAAGTCTATATGCAAATTTTTCTCTTTTCTTCAAGAAATTCGGTAGCACCATCCACACTCTTCGCCCATTAAAATCAGGTTTTGAATCTTCTAACGTGAATCAGATGGTCGACGAAACATTTCTCGGAATAATAAAATGTGTTTGGCTTTTATTTATTTTCGTGCGCGAACACGAGGTCTCCATGTCCGAATCGTTAACGATCGAAGTTAATGCGCTTGTCGCGCTCTCGAAATATGCATAAACCGACCGAGCGGTTATTATTTCGAACATTACGGTTGCTGTTGCCATTAAAAGATGGTACAACCCCATTTATGAATAAAATATGGACCAACGGCCGACTGAACGCATTAATTTCTTCGCGGGGACAAGAGCGAGTTGGGTAATGAGGACGAACGCACGTATAAATATTCATGTATCTTCGGCGGCGATCTAATCGAAGGGAACATCTCGGCTACGGTTAATTACTGCATCTGTCAAGCTCGTTGCGATGGTCTTCTAAAACCGTCCTTATTGGGGGTTGGCAAAGGGTTGAGGTGTCGGCGGTGCCTCCACTCTTTGAAGGTGCGCCACGTGCGCGGCGTTAAGGTGTTTGTGGTGGAAGTGTGCCGAAAAGAGGTTGCATCGCGTGCTGGCGCATATCTTCAAACAGACCCACATTTAAGGATTTTACAACCAACAGTTACCTTGTTTTTCCTCTGTCAAATCAATACCATAAAAACGCCATAGTGCAATAAAACTTGTGCGATTGAAGTTTTTGACTCTTACAAATCGCTCGTGGTATTCCTAAGCCAATATCAGCAGCACGTCCCAAACATGAATTTATGCTAAATATACTTGCTTAGAAACAAACAATGATTGTAATCAAATAGTTTAAATAATTTTCAATTTTGAAAGTTACTCTCTAAAAAGAAAGATAGGTTAAAGGGATGACCTTAGCTGTCGATGTGCCTTAGACCTAAAATTGTAAGAATTAATTTTGGGTGCATCGACAACTAAGGTCAGTCGCGCCGTTGACCCAAAATTAATTCATACTTAATGTAAGTGTTAAAAATCAAATAGAATTTTTCACACCTGTCATCAGGTCATTAAGCCTAGAAATGTTGTTCTTCATTAACCTTAACATTGTTGGAATATGGAGACGCGATAACCACGCGCGCGTTCATTAATATTCAAATGTTCAATACCTAGCAAAAAGAAAGCTTAGAAGGTGAAAAGGCGATTATGAAGAGGAGCGCTACCACACTTCGCTATTCAAACAGACGAGCTTTGCGCCTCTCTATAATCTAAATCGAATTACTTTTAACAATCGCGAAAGATAATTTTCCGCGAGGCAAACACGAACGGCGCAGAGGTCTTTTAATGCCGAGCAGGAAGAGAGACGGCGAGGAATTAGTGGTCATTACGTAAACGGAATAAGCACACTCCTAATCAATGGCCGTCATAATGCTCGGATAGATTGGTCAGATTGGGATCTACACGCTTTATATTTATTGCTTTTTAATAAAAAATTGTCTGCCGTGGATGATGATGGTAGCAATTCGCTTCACTTGAATTGATCAACGACCTCGAATAAACGCTATATGAACTTATTTATAAAATTTAGTTGGTTTATGGTTTCATTTTGACTACTTATATTTAGAGTTGACTTGGGATTTTTTGAGGGACTGGTTAATAATATTTTTGAGACCCCTACAACTTTTACAGCAATAATAACAATAAATAATAAAACTTACTACGATCACGAATTGGGGGAAAATTTCTATAAATTTTGGATGTTTTCGTTAAAAAATAAGCAAAGGAAGTATTTTGAAGCTTTCATTAGCTCACGCAGTATTGCCAATCCTTAAAACTGTACTGCATTGTGCACTGTAAACGGTGACAGAGTAAATACAAATTAAAAAGGAACTAAAAGCCCCCAAAGAGCTATAAAACTTTCCTACGGAGTTTTCCTCCTTGGTTTTAATTTTTTGAATTTATAACCTTAAAAAAAATTGGAGCTGAAAAATCGGTGTATTTTTACAAATAAAATATTTTTTTGAAATGTTTATGATTTTTTAATAATTTTAACTCGTTTTATTTAAAACAACATAATTGATGTATTCATACACTATTGTGTATAGTGTAAGTTTCCTACAGGTGCTACTAAACATTATGATGGTCTGATCAGAAGCTTCATCGCATGTATATTATCGAAAAGCTTAATATAGAGTACTCGAACTCTAGCATTAAACAGAATAATTATGTAATCTGCAATAAAAATGGTATGGTATAGTATTAAAATTGTCCAGTGGAATGCTCGTTCTCTCCTTGCTAACAAACAAAGCTTTCTACATTTTGAATAACCAAATCGACGTTGCATTAATTGTTGGAACGTGGTTAAAATCTAGTTTTTTGATATCCCAGGATTCGCTAGTATTAGGTCACAGAGGCGTGTTAATTCCTATTTCGAATATGTACAGTTATAAGGAAATATATATGTCATATAATCCAAATAACCAGTTGCAGTGCCGTCTTTAAGTTTTTTGGGGCCCTGGGCCCCTGGGGCCCCCACCAACAAAATGTTTTTAACGAAATGCGTATTGAGTGGTTTATTATAATAAGGTTACAATATAGGGTTACATATAAAATTACATTGCCCTTTTTCGGGCTGTGTGCGTCACAAACTCCTCAACAGCATCGTTAAAATCTATTTGTTGGAGAAGATCATTCTCGATGCTCATTAGTGATAACCATCTTAATCTCTCCTGATCCATACTATTTCTCAGCTCATTTTTAATGAGTTTTAAATTTCGAAAATGATCGTTCTCCACTTGTGTTTGTTATCATGAGTGACAAGAAAATGCGGAATGCTATCTGTATATTGGGAAACGTTTCCTTGAGATGATTGTTTTTAAGAAATATATATATATATATATATATATATATATATACAGTGTGTCCACGGATGGAGTTGACGAAAGGAAAAAAAACTTTATTATTAATTTTACGGCAAAAAGTCATTCTTTATAAAAACTTCTGCTTCTTGAAAAAAATTGGTTGTCATCAAAAAAATTGAGATCAGATGTACAGGGTGTTAATAAATTTTAAAAAAACAACAAAATGCTTTAAGAGATAAAAACCATTATTTTTTATTTTATACAAAATGTTTATTAAACACTTGATAATTTTTATTCTACTTCGATACACTTTTCCGCTCTCCTAATGAATTCATTGTACACTTTATGAATGGTTTATGGCACATTTAGTTCATTTATAGCTTCCTGAATGCGCTGTTTAAATATTTCGGTGTCGTGTGGCAGATTATTTGAATAGACCCTTTGTTTTACGGCACCCCACAAGGAACAGTCTAAAGGAGTAATGTCAGGTGACCTAGCAGGATAATGGATTGGGTCAAACGTTCCTATCCAAAATGCTGATCTAACCATTGTCTGATCAAAACCGTTGAATGAGCTGTTTTCAAAATGTCCAAGTATACGTGCTGGTTTAAATTGTTCTCTTTAAAATATGGTCCAATGATTCTATCAAAGATAATTCCACATCATACGTTAACTTTTTATAATGTTGACTTCTTCTATTGATGACGTAATTAGGATTCTCGAAAGCCCAGTGCCGACTATTTTGGGTAGATACGTGCCCGTTGGTGCAAAATGCAGATTCGTCGGTGAAACAAATTCATCTGGGAAACCTTCTCTTTTCGATGTAATTTGCACCAACCCATAAACAAAACTCCAATCGTCTTGCTTCATCTCCAAGTTCAAGCGTATGCATTAGCTTTGGTTAAAAGGTCGAATTTTTATTTCCTTAAAAATAACTTGTAATGTACTTTTTCTTACATCCAGCATGCTTGCACGCTTCCTTAAAGATAATAATGTAGATGTGTCATCTTCATCGTATTTTTTCTTCGTTTTCTTTACATTCATTACTGAGCCAGTTTCAGTGATTTTTTTCATTAGTTTTCGTAGTGCTTCCTTAGACACAGCCGTATTTGGAAATTTTTCGTGGAAAAGATCAATTGCGTATTGTTAAGATACATTTCCAATTTCGTAGCTAAATAAACACGCTCTTCTTTAGTTGACATTTTTGAATACTGTCAGACGTAACATTGACGTTTACGGAATCGGGTATCTTGATTTTTTGTTAAATTCTCCAAATCTCATAAAATCACGAATTATTTGAAATAGTAAAAATTATAATTTTTATTTAAAAATTTGTATTTATGCTACATTTTAGCTTATAAACAACTTTGTTTAATAAAATTTTTGTATAAAATCAAAAATAATGGTTCTTACCTCTTAAAGCATTTTCTTGTTTTCTTAATTATGAACACCCTTTACATCTGATATCAATTTTTTTGATGAAAAGCAATTTTTTTCGACAAGCAGAATTTTTTATAAAGAATGGCTTTTTGCCGTAAAATTAATAATAAAGTTTTTTTTCCTTTCATCAACTCCATCCGTGGACACACTGTATATATATATCGTGAATAGGAATGTATTCATCCAGCATTTTTTCCTGTAGCAAATAATGCTCGAAATGCATACGTTCCAGCAGCAGGTCATTTTCGTCGACATCATTCATGTAGAACTCACTAAACTTCTGACAGTGAACTTTCAGCTCTTCAACGCGCAAAACTTTCAATTTGGAAAAGAATCCCAACAAATTGAGCAGTTCATCATAAGCCTTTGAACGTCGTTGCAGCTGCGTTATCAACTCGTCGATGATTGGAAGGCAGACCTGAATCCTGAATTTCTCGCGATCTTGAAACTGGGTGTCTTCTGCAGCTCCTTCGAAGAATGTCAAGCGTGAACTCCTTTTCCTTGTACGGGATGTGGTATTTTTGTAGTCGAAATCAGGATAAGTGTCCTTGAAGCAGCTTCGTTGTTGTCGAACTGTTCGCGTTGGTCCTTCACAAAATCAGTTAAAGAATGAACCAACTTGAGAGCCACGCCGAGAGGAATACTGTCACTTTGGAGACTCTTAGATGTCTCGTTGCACCTGAACAGTATTTTGGTCCACATCACGGTCAGCAGAACAGTATCCAACGTTAGCATTTTGTTTAAAATGTTTCGAGCTTCATTTTGCGTTTCTGACTGTTCTTTTTCGTCATCCATATTCTTCAGAGCATCAATTATTTTTGGATAACTTTTCTGTAACGCTGACACAGCATCTGAGCGTGCGGACCATCTGGTATCCGAAAGACGTTTTACTACTAAGCCGGGTCCAAGACACTCCTTCAACACGTTCCAGTGATGAGTGGAACTGGCGAAGAAAGTGTACAACTTTTGCAGAAACTGGAAGAAATCTGTCGCTTCCATCACGCACCCAGCGGCCTGCCTAACCACCAAGTTCAGACTGTATGCTAGATATGGGACGAAAAGGGCACATGTACATTGTTCCTTCAGTTTTGCTTGAAAACCGTTGTACTGCCCCGCCATGTTCGGGGCGTTGTCGTACGTTTGTCCACAACAGTCTGCCAATATCGTTTTCTGCAAGAAACGATACAATGGTATCAGACAAGTACGCAGATCCATACTTTTCGATTGGTACGAAGGCGAGGAAATGTTCTACAGGGGTACATTCTTTCACGTATCTGACAACAAACGTCAGCTGATCGACGTGAGTGTAGAGTCGACGCTTATCGAGTAGTATTTTGCTTTTTTCAGTTCTGCAATTATCTAGATCAATACTTTGTGTCCCATTATAGCAATAAATTCATTGCAAATGGAAGCTGACAAGTAGGAAACATGCCCTTTCCCTTTATTTGCATGATTGTGCAAATGTTGGGCAAAGAACGGATCAAACTTGCTCAGTGGCACTAGAACTCCCAAATAGTTTCTGTTGCGATCCGATGACCTGATGTCTCGCGGAACGCAAACCCTCTTGATGCCAAGAATTTTACCACTTCGACAATTCTTCGTAACACTTCCCGCCAGTACGTTATTTCGTCGTTTAATTGAGCGGCCAGAGCGTTTTCGAGGATTCGAAAAAAGCCGATGGATTCAGACACCGAAGCTTCACTTTTCCATCATGCTCCAGATAGGTTCCAGTAGAATCTGAGAAATTGTAATTCCTGTTATGAAGGCCCCTTATTGATCCAAACAATACGCTCTTTCTCGGTGACCGAGCTGCAGGATCATTAGAAACGGTTTCTGGAATCTGATGAGTGTCTAGCGGTTCTTCCGTTGACGGGGGCTGCAACTCTGCACAGGTCGGATAAAGAATCTCCAAAGCTGTAAAATCTGTCGACGTCGATGGAGTCGTATCGTCTTTAGCAACGGGTGCTGGAGACAATTGGAGCTCTTGTCTTTGCTACATTGTCTGGCGAACTGAACTTTTGGTGATGTGTATATGAAGAATTGAGACAGCTTGGGCAATTTTGCAATCTTCTGTTTTTCTTCCGCAGCTTTTCGTCTGATAACTCCGATTCGACATCCTCTTGAGTTGATTCAATCAGACATCTGTTAAAATAAATATTAGTGACTTATAGTTTTATATGAATGTGTTAAATTTTTCACTTGAATTATATTTGTCTTCTACTTACGTTATGATAATCCATTAATTAGCTGATTACTTTCTTGACTGTCTTATTTTCAAATCCTGCAACTAAACCTAAATATTATATTATGTCCGCGACAATTGAAAATTGTAAAATTGTAAAATGAAACTTTTTTTATTTACACTGTTACAAGTCCATAACTAATTTTACAGATAGCTAAACTAACATAAGACACTCCTGATAACCAGGTTGTTGTAAATCTTACACTTATGTTAAAGAAAGGCCCCACCATTTTTTAATTTACAAATCACACATATTTTTCATGTATTTTTTAATGAAAATCACATATTTACATAATTTCATGCAAAATTTATGCTAGCTTGTTGCAAATTTTATATGAATCTTGTGCAAATACATGCAAAGTTTTTGAAATCGTGAGAGCAATAGCTCAAATTATTTGTAAATTTTTTGCAAATTTTTTGGGTGCATATTTGTTTTTTATACAATTTGCGCAAAACGTGATTGATTATTAGGGACGTTAATCAGTAACTATCCCAACAATCACATTTTTATTTTTTTTATTTACGACAAAAATAAATATGCCAAAAGATATTAATTTCGTCATTGGAGATTTGTTTGTAGGTTAACATTAAAGTATTGTGATTTGTCATTATTCTTACCTTTGATTTGAACGACTGCAGAATATATCTCCGTGAAATGCTACATAAGTTTTAGAATTCTACTTGTGTACTTTAGTTTTTAGGCGACCTCTGTCTAAACCTTGCGTTCAGTGCCAGACTTTAGTTGATTAATAAGCAGCCTGTGTTACCGAACTCAATGTTACCGACAGCGTTACTATATTACCCACCGTTGATTTCTACGGGCCCGGCTGGCCCATGCCTAAAAACCTCACTAACCAGTTGGAAACCTTGGAAGTCAGGTTCTTATTAAACAACTAGGATATCAATTTGATCAATATCTATAGGCAGCCTAACGTAAAAGTTAATAAATCTGATTGGAATGGTTTGTTCTCCAATATATCTAATAAATCGGTTATCTGTGGTGATTTCAATTATCACCCGTTGGCTCTAGCTTTTGCGATGGTGAGAGTTCAGACTTTGTTGACACTATAGACAATTTTAATTATTGCGCTATTAATGATGGCAATCTCACTAGAATCTCTCATGGTAATAGTCTGTCCATTTTGGATCTTACTCTGGATCCCGGTAACTTAGTTCTCAAATGTACTACGATACCCTGGGCTCTGATCATTACCCAGTTATAACTGAATGGGCTATCAGTAAACCTGTAATGTGTGATTCTACGGACAAGATAGGTTAGGACGAAACAAACGTCGTTTGGTCAAACTTCCAAGAAATAATGAATCAAGAACTTGAAGTCTCTTGTTTAAACCCAAATCTAATTTCCTTTATAGCAGCTCTATCCAAAGCTGTAGACTTAAGCATGAAACGCAAATATAAGACCAATCACCTCAAAAGACTTCCAGCATGTTGGGATAGTCAATGTCATGAGTAACCTAAAAACTGACAAAAATGTTTACAGTGGCATTTTAAAATGAGCACTGCAATTGAAAATCCCGCCAGTTGTGAAGTGCGTGGTGTGATAAGGTTTTTGTTGGCGAAAAATTACAAACCGATTGAAATATATCGCCAGATTTGTGACGTGTACGGCAACGGAATAATGAGTGAAAGCCGAGTGAGGCAGTGGTGCATTGACTTTAAAAATGGCCGAACCAATGTTCACGATGAGGATTGCAGTGGTAGGCCTAGTCTTGTGACTGATGAATTGTTGGTGAAAATGAATGAAAAAATCCGTGAATATCGTCGTTTCACGATTACGGAACTCTCGGAACATTTTTCCCAAATTTCACGGAGTTTAGTTCACGAAATCGTAGTTGGTAAACTTGGATACCACGAATTTTGTGCCAGGTAGATTCTGAAAATCCTAACGGAAGACCACAAAAACAAAAGACTTGCTGCACCACTGACATTTCTGGAAGAGTACGACAAAAGTGGAAACCATGTTATCGATCGTATCGTAACTGGTGACGAGACTGACGACGGTACAGCACGTGACCTGTGAAACAAAACGGCAGGCGATGCAATGGGGTCACACGCATTCGCCTAAGAAACCGAGGAAGTGTCTGCAGATACTGTCAGCATGAAAAATCATGGCTACTGTGTTTTGGGATGCTAAGGGAGTGATTTTCGTTGATTTTCTTGAACGTGGTCAAACAATTAATTCAGAGAGGTATTGCGAAACACTCCGAAAATTAAGACGCGCGATACAAAACAAGCGTCGGGGAAAACTTAACGATAAAATTTTGTTTTTCCATGACAACGCTCGTCCACACACAGCCAATCGTACTCAAGAGCTCTTGCGTGATTTTGGATGGGAAATTTTCAGTCATCCACCATACAGCCCGGATTTGGCCCCGAGCGACTACCATCTGTTCCCAACGATGAAGACGTGGCTCGGTACGCAACGCTTTGACACTGACGCTCAACTCCATGCCGGTGTAAACCAGTGGTTGAACTCGCAGGCGGCAGATTTCTACAAAGAGGGCATTGAACAGCTTGTAAAACGTTATGATAAATGCCTTAATTTATATGGCGATTACGTCGAAAAATAGAGTTTCCCTTCAAAATGTTTATAATAAAACTTAGTTTTTCACTTTGTTTATTTTATATTTCAAAACGTCTGTCACTTTGTGGATTGCCCTCGTATAATAACTTCTTGCATTAAAGCTTCCACTAAACGTAGGTTCAAGGAAAAGGCTACTTGGATGACTTGTTGTTCAAACATAAACGCAGGTTGTCCTGTGTCCGATATCTGGAAGTCTATTAAAAAATATCCAATTGCGGCGAACGCAGCAAACCGCTTTCCTCAGAATTGCTAGTCGAAGTTGAAAGTACCCTAGCCCCGCCTTCAAATAGTATCGACTCTGATACATTCTGTAATTCAGATCCCTGTCCATCTTCAGGACTTAATCTGGATGAACCTTTTAACTTGATTGAATTTAATAATGCCATTAAACACTCTACAAATAAATCCCTCGGTCTTGACGGAATAACACATAATATGCTCAGGCAACTGCCTGCTAAAGGTGTAGAATATTTAGTCAACATTTTTGATAATTGGTGGGTTCTCTCAAAGCGAGAGGACTTATTAAACCCAGTTATAATAGTCGTTCTGAAAAATATTGGTAATGATGGTTCCTTGGTCTCTTCATATAGACCTATATCACTCGCTTCTTGTATCCGAAAAACATACGAGCGCTTAATTAAAATTCGTTTGAACCGGCTTCAAGAACACAACTCTAAGTTAAATCCCAGCGTCTATCGTTTTAGAAGTGGGCACTACGGACGCTTTAACGGATCTGATCGCTAACATTTATAACACATTCTCGAGTAACGCATATCATGCTTCTATATTTATCGATTTTACCAAAGCCTGTGACTCGGTCAACTTGTTAATACTCAGAGACAAATTAGTAGCGATTGGCCTTTCTCAAAAGGCATTTAACAATATTTTTGCTATTTTCGTGGACAGGCACATATAGATGGCTTTAAGCTGCATGGACCTCGGAAAACTTTCTTAGGATGAATGCAAGGACCTGTCTTAGCCCCTATTTTATTTAATATCTATATACACCCTTGATCTCCACTAGATTACTAATAATCGGCTCAAATGCATAGAATACACTGATGATTTTTGTTTTCACATTTCATGTAACAAGCTTGGCGATTCGCTGATTAAATTGCGCAATGATAATAGATAAAGTTAGTGATGTCTGTATTGAATGGTTTTCAATTATCATTAAGTAAATCATATGTAATGATCTTTAGTAGACACAGGGATCTGCTAAATTATTGTGGTAATACGGTACCCGGCTCCATCCCCATTGTTAGCTCGTACACATATTTGGGTGTCGCTAAGAAACTACTATGGAAGCCGCATATCCTGCATTCCCAAAATAAATGCTCTAAAAGGGGTAAACATCATTAAATGCGGCGTTGACGTTAGTTGTACTCTTCTCTTCTATCGGTCATACATCGTTTAATCCTTAATTATGGATGTGTGTTCTATGGGCAACCATCTAAAACACTCCTTAAGAGTGTAGACAGGATTAAATACAATGCATTTCGTATCTGTTTGGGTGCAATGAACTCCACCCCTTGCGAAACTCTTTTAGTTGAAGTAGCGGCATTGTCTAGAGAGTTGAGAAGAAAAGTAATCTCATATAATTTTATATTCAAGTTGCGATCAAATATTTGTCAGTATCTGTTAATTACAGTATGTATAACTCCAGTATCAGGATTAACTAGTAGCTATTGGAAAAATAAGCCATCATCAATAATGGATCAATCATTCCTAGACAAGGCCCATGTATATATCATTACTGATAGTACCAGTATTTCTTCAAAATTAGCATATGGGTGCCTTGGTATGGTACCGGATATAATAATTCCACAATATTCAACGGTTGCTTCACAAAATAATCAAATACTTAAGAGATGGTAGAAGAACTCCCATCCGTCACGCATATTTTTACAGATGGCTCAAAAACTGAACAGCAGCATATGCATGTGTTATTCCAGCCAAAAAAATTCAGTTTTCTAAAATTCTGGCTATAGCTGCAGTATTTACGGCGGAAGCACCAGCCGTTCTTGAAGCAATTGAATGGACTATTCTAAATACTAAAGATGCTATTATACTCTCAGGCAGTTTTTCTGTTCTTAAAGCTATAACAGGTTATCGACCAGGTAAGGCTTGCAACCCAATTATTAATAAAAGAATAATCCCCACTATATCGTAAAAATAGTATGGGTAGCATACGAGATTAAAGGCAATGAAGATGCCTACTCGTTGGCAAAAGCTAGCATCGATGATAAAAATATTCCGCTCAATGTTCGATTACCATATTCAGATTTCGTTGCAGAAACTAAAAAATCAGTCCTTAGGGAGTGGGAGAAGCAATGGGTAAGTAATGGTCCTGGTAAAACAAACTACAAAAGAATCCATAATACCCTTTCTAAAAATATAGCGTACATTCAAAAATATAAAAAAAATCACTTCTCTCGTCAGCCATCTTTCGTCTGAAAACTACCTATTGCTTAACCCCTTGTCACCTACATTTTATCCGGATAAACTCAGATCCACTATGTACTTGCGGTGGGTTTAGAGATAAACCATATTTTATTTGAATGTCCTCTAAATCTTGTAAATATTGATCAGTTAAACAACGACCTTAAATATTTTAAATTGGAATACCCCATTAACGCCAACTATTTACTTAGTTTAAATAAATTTCTTTATAAGGTCTAAAATTCAAATTTAGAGTTGTTATCCTTTGTTTACGTACCTCTGTAATGTAACCTATCAAGCATGGTATATCTGTTTGTATAAAAGTCGTCTTGAACTCTCTTAGGTTCTTTATGTGGTAATGTTTTCTTTTAAATATCGTTAGTGGCTGAACGGCTAAGAGCCTACTCAAAAAAAAGTGTAAGGTTGGTAAGGTTGTAAGCGTTATTTCTGCCTTCTTCTTTCGTCCCTATCCATTATCGGATGTTGCCTGTTCCCAAAGCAATGTTCACGGTGGTACGGAATTTTGTAGTTGTTGTGCCGAACAAAGATCTTAGATTCCTTACTTCAAACTTCAAACTTTATTAACGGCTATACCTATACAATACACATAATGAGCACGGAATATTCATTCTATTACTTGTTATGGAATGAATTACATGCAAAATGCATAAGCGCAGAGTGTTTTGTTCCATAACAAGAGTGAGAAAGTGCAGTAGAACGATCCGTATCCCTAAATTTGTTCAATAAATGTATTGGACAATACATTATTCGACGGAAAATTGTTTGAACGGTAATTCGTTTGCTTAGTTGGCAGTCGTCCTACATTGCCATTACAGACTAATTTAATACAAATTTAATCGTCACCCTGACAAGATTCAGTTTCAATATTTCTTTAGTTTAAGCGAATAAATGTAAGGTCGAAGGTAAAGCATAGTACATAACGCGAGTTGTAACGCAATTACGCGTTCGTGAAATTACGTTACTCGCCGCTACGCGGCTGGTACGCAATATCTTTCACTTGCGCGTAATTTGCTACTCACAACTCTAGTTATGTAATATACTATAACGCACATAGGAAACATTTAAAATATTATTACTAGACACTATTTGTTTACATTTCCTCTTAAATTTACTCAGCGAATCGCTAAATAAGTCTAAATTATACTTAGATATTAAATTGAAAAATCGCATTATTCTACATAGGCTATTCATTCCATAATTGGTGCTGTGAAATTCAGGCTTAAAAGTTAATTGGGTTCTTTGTAAATGGCCAGAGGTTGTATTAAAATTTAACCTACTTAAAAGAAAACTAGAATTGACTAGGGCATTCGTTAGTTTAAAAAGAAGTACTAAGTCTGTGATAAAACGTCTTTCTCTTAGAGACAGTAAATTAAAGTAGCTAACAGAAGTATTGTTATATATAACACCTCAACGATAGCATAAAAACCTTAGAAACCTATTTTGTATTCTTTCAATTACCATTTGCATGCTGCTATAAATAGGTGTCCATGTAACCGATGCATATTCCAAGAGTGACCTTACCAGTGCATAGTATAAAAGTTTAAATATGTCAGGATCGAAATCTCTGGAAAATCTTTGCACAAAACCTAGAGTACGAGCAGTATTAGAACAAATAGCCCTTATATGGGCCCTGAACGAAAGTTTACTGTCCAGTAGGACCCTCAGATCTTTAACTTGTGAGCTGCAATTAAGAGGAGAATTGTTGATATTGTAGAAATTTCTGTAAATATGAAGTTTATGACTAAAAATCATTTGACAACATTTATTAATATTAAAATTCAATATATTTGATTCGTACCACAAATTAATTGCCGTCAGGTCCAACTGGAGTTGTTCACTATCTGTTACACTTTTAATCACTTAGAAAATCTTCAGGTCGTCAGCAAATAATAAAGCTTTGGAATATTTTATGACATTTACCAAATCATTAATGAAAATTAGAAATAAAACAGGTCCGCAATGTGATCCTTGTGGTACCTCAGATTTCACTTTAATTACTTTTGAAACAAAATTATTAATGTTAACATATTGAGACCGATTCAATAAATAATTTTCGAACCACTTAATTATTGATGATCCTAGACAGTGAAGTTTAAAAAGAAGAATACTGTGGTTAACATGATAAAATGCCTTAGCGAAGTCTGTAAATATCGCATCGATCTGATCACCCTTCTCTAAGGCATCAAGTACAAAGGTCTGAAAGGTAAGCAAATTAGTGATTAAATTAGAAACAACCTTACTTCTTGCAGAAAGCATTAAATAAATTAAATACAACGAAATGTAGCCTGAATATATGAATATTCAACCTGTTCGTTAATCTGCAAGCAAAAATTAAGTCTTACTAAGACTATAAACAAATAACTTATTGGAACAACTACTTCCCTGGCTAGTGCCACGCCGGATATTGAATGATACAAAAGAAATTTGCATGTTATTACTAGTACTACTAGCGAAATAACATTGGTTTAAGATCGTTTATTTCTACCCACAGGACTAACTTGAAAATTAAAGTAAATTGAATTTGAAAACTTTAAACTATAAAACTGAACCCTAAAATATGTAAAAATTAAGTAAAAAGCCATCTGCAGACGCGTTTCGAGATTTATTTCTCATCAGACACCTCCAGAAATTGCAAAGGGCAAACTATTTCCAAGTAAGTTGTAACCAATTTAAGCTTATTGAATAATGCAACGTACGCCTAAATGTTAATCAAAATTTAAGGTTATGTTTACGTTTGTTTCTCGTTCCTTGTGTCGGGGGCTGCCCAAAGTGCCGAATGTCCAAAGTGCCGAATCGATATTTTGCCCAAAGTGCCGAATTTCATACCTCCGACCATGCTCAAAGTGCCGAACGACGCCAAGCGACGTCGAATCGTTCGTAAATAAGGCGTCGGAGCAGAATGCGAATCGGCAGAATCGGCACTTTGGTCATTGCCGAATGCACACCTTCATGTATGTTCCTAATGTACGAAAATAATTATTGATAATACAACTTTATTATTGGAAGCTAGATGGTTTCTGGGCTGAAGAATGTTTTTTTTTTATTAAAAAAAAAATGCATTTTTCTTTTAAACGTTTTTAAACGTATTATAACATAAATATTCGGCATTTTGGGCCTTACCCGCAGGTACGTGCGAGGACCAAAGTGCCGAATCGGCTTGCATTCGACAGTTTGGGCCTTACTGAGAGGTCGACGGGAGGATAAAGTGCCGAATGTTTGAACTGCCGATTCGCGTTCGTCTGAAACGCCTTGTCTACGAACGATGCGACGTCGCTTGGCGTCGTTCGGCACTTTGGGCATGGTCGGTAGTAGGAAATTCGGCACTTTGGGCAAAATACCGATTCGGCACTTTGGACATTCGGCACTTTGTCCCGGACCCCTTGTGTCTGGCATCGATCGACGCTAATTAAAAATCCACACAGAATTAACACACTGACAGAAGCGGCTCGTTTTCGCCTCGAATAAAACATGAATTATACTCTCGCTGTTTCTTCCGTGATATTCGTTTTGCAAACAAAGTGATAATATAATAAATTATAACCTTTCCTCTGTGCATGTTGTGTTGCCTAAAATGTTGCCGAGCGCGGGATGAATTCATGCGACCGGCCATTCTGTCACCGAGTTCCTACATTTTCCAGGCCGATAAAAAGTGAACAATATTACACCTCCGTTTTCTTTAACCTTAGTGATACTGGTGGCCAACTCCCTAATTTGCATTATCGAACATATTCAGTATGTAACGCATTGGATGGTTCCAATTATCCTATGAATTAACGGCATTTTGATGTCGACACATGACACGTTTAAGTACTGCCAATCGCGACAACTAAAATGTTACCACAAATAGTTTAATAATGAGCAGAGACTGTAAAATAAAAAAAATATTTTTGATATAACAAATGGTCGATTATTAAACCAAAGTAGAAAAACAAGATTTTGTATTTTAATCTATTTATTTTAATTCAATAGCGCTATATTACTAATAAATATTACTTTTATTACTTAATAATAAATACTATTTTTTTTAATATGATAAAAATACGATATATGATACAAAGAAGAATCGATTTTGCGTAAATTTGTACAGTTTGTGAAAGTTATTTTCAAATATTTTAACATTTTTTCATCAACTTAAAAACTGCTTAAATTTTCAAATAACTCTTGATGAGATAATCCGGAAAACTAAGTTACATATTATTCCAGATTTAAAAATTATCTAGAAAAACAATTTAGTAGCGATATTTATTTTGAGTAAATTTGGGAAATTTTGAATAAGTATCAATTGATTTTTTTTAACCAACTTAACCAAATAAATTTATTTCGATCCATCCTAAAAACCAGTCTTGAAATCCAGCTAGATTGATATACAGGTAGAATTTTAAGGATAACAAAATTTAAATCACGAAATTTCTCAAATTACGCCCTCATTTTATACGGGATTATTTCAAAATCTAGGGCCTAAGTTAGATTATATTTTGAATGATCAAAAAAAAATTAAACCGAGTAAAGACGGAACGTAATATTTACATTGTATTATCTGAAAATCAAGGTAAGGAATCCTTCCAGATATTTACTTTATATATAAAAATCTGGAATTATCCTTTTCTTATAACTTGAACCGAACGTGTACCAATTTAGAAGTTGAAAGAATTTCAAGCTGCAAAAGAAAAATGAAAAATAATTGCAATAAACTTAAAAATGTTCAAATTTACTCAAAATTAATTGTCATTTACGGTTATCTGAATGCATGTCTGCTTTAGATTTTTAGATAGTCACAGTTTAACCAAACACGAGTCATTTATGTTTCAAACAACTATTCACTAGATTTTGAAATATTTACACAACTTAAAATTTCAAATTTACAAATTTACCCGAAATTGATTATCCTTTGATATTCTATAATATGATGGTCACAAACCTTCACTAGATTTCTATTTATTTATAATTAAACCGAAGTTGTGACAATTCTGCGCCGAAACAATTTCAAGCTGTTAAAAAAATAGAATAACAATTGCAATAAGGTAAAATTTTTCACAATTTACTCGAAATTGAATATTCTTCGTTGTTTCATAAAAATCTGGAAACAACGTGCTACTAGATTTTGAAATAATTTCACTTGAACCAAACGCGTATCTTATCTGGCCGAAAAAAATTCAAGCTGTTAGAGACATGAAAAAACTAATCCAACTAACTCAAAATTTTGTAGATTTACTTAAAACTGATCATACTTCGATATTTTATAAAAATCTGGCAACAACTTCACTATATTTCGATGTATTTACACATAAACCGAACGTGTGGCAATTTTGGCCTGAAATAATTTCAAGCTGTAAAAAACAATAAGAAAATAATTGCAATAAAGTAAAATTGCTCCAAATTTCATTGTTTCATATAAATTTGGAAACAACGTGGTACTAGATTTGGAAATAATTCCACTTGAACCAGACGCTTATGCAATCTGGTGAAAACTGTTCATGCTGTTAAAAATATGAGAAAAAAAAACAATTACAATATACTTAAAATTATGCGAATTTATTTAAAATTGATTATTTTTTGATATTCTATGATATAATACCTTCTTGAAAAGACAGAGAAAAATCGGTAAATTTGTCGCAAGATGTAGATACAATAAACTTATTCTTTATAAGTATACATATTTATCATTTCTGAAAAATTGTAATTTTATAAATAAAATTGTGAGATTAAAAACCCATCTCCAATTTAAAAAATTGTATTCTTTATGTTCCTTTGGCTTCGTGAACAATCGTATTTAAAGTCAATTTTTAATCATCGAATAAGTGTTTTTATTTATGTTACTCATTGTTGCAAATATACATTAATATTTCTATCAAAATAAATATTAAGAACAAAAATATAGGAATTCAATTATATCAATATTAATAATATTAGATTTTTTGCCTTTTTTTATTCACGTCAAATGCTTATTAATTTTTGTTTCTTGTTTTTTTTTTTCAAGAGACGACTACCGATCCTCGTCCTTCATCTTTTAAAGGCATTTTGAAATATGCTGAGGGGTCAATATCTACCTCGGAAGAAAGCTGTCATGCAGCCAAAAAAGCAAAAGTTAAAGGTTTACACACAAAAATATAATTAACAGTGGGAGAAACATCCTGAATTTAAAGGTTGGCTTCAAAGCAGCAAGAAAGAACCCACTTTCGCCCACTGCAAGGCATGCAAGAAAAATATTGTTTGCGGTAAATCTGAAATTATTCTTGCGGTAAACAGGACCTAATTAGCATTTAATTAGTTCACTTCAAAAACAACAGTCCCTAAGCGTGTTATAATTTATCAAAAACACTGGTATCTATAATGAAGTTAAAACAGTTGACATATATTGCTGAGCCAAATATTTATTTTAATAGATCATTTATCAGAGATAATCGGAATATCATTTTCCGACTCTGAAGTGGCTAAAAGTTTTAAAAAATAATCACACTAAAGTTATTGCTATTGTAAATAATGTTTTGAGATTTCATAGTTTTGAGAATACCGTTTCATAACTCCAAAGTATAAATTAGAGAAATAAGATAAATTGAGAACGTTTTAAAAAATACGTTCGGGTATTATATCAAACAAGAATATTTAAACAGTACCGGGGTAGACATTTTAGAATATAAAAATTCCCACATTTTTGTTCCTTTAGAAAATGTCTATTTTGGCTGGCGGTTTTGTGCAGGATCCATTGTTAATAATAGCCACGAATTAAACAATGAAGAGTTATTTAATTTTAGAAATTAATGTTTAAATGTTTTAATTTAAGGATGTGAAAAAATATAAAAAAGATTTGAAACAACATTTTGAAACAAATGCAAATGATTTCACCCAATGAGGTGGTTTCAAAAAGTGCTTCTATAGCATCTTTGGCAATGCAGTTCCCCAACTTAATTGCAAACAATAAACTTGAATGGCAAAGTTTAAGAAATCAAGATTTGAAGGGGTTTGAATATTCAAGAATTTTGGATAAACGTGTCTAAATTCAAATTAGTACTCATTGTCTGATTTCATTTATAAAATTATTTCGTTACCACACTTAAGCGTGACAATGGAACAAATATTTTGGAAAATTAATCTAAACAAAACAAAAATTTGGAATAAGCTATTTACGGAGGCGCTAACGGGAATTTTACATAAGGAGCTTATAAAAAATAGTAATTGTCATAATTTTGAAATTAATGCAGATTTAATCAAAAGACATAATTCACAAACGTAGAAAACAAATCCTACCAATTGGGTAGATGATTTAAACCAAAGATCAATTTTAATTTTTTCTTGTTATAATATATTTTTGTATTAAGAAATGTTTGTAATTTGTTTATATATTTTTTTTTGAATGGTGGGAAGGGGATGAAAAGCAAAACAAAAATAATTTGAAAAACTAGGGAAATCTAGGAATTTTTTTGTTATAAAGCCCCCATCTCCAAACAAAGTTTATAAAGTTGTTGTTTATTTGAATGTACCCGATATTGCGATACGACTTATACGTTTGGATTTTTTATACAAACTTTCAGAGTTGTCCAATTCTAAAAGAGAGGACACATTAAAACATCTTATATATTCAATATCCGAAAAATACAAACTCACCTATAATAATAATAACAAAGATGTTGATAGAATTCAACTTTTAGAAGAGATACTGTTTATTAAATTTATTTTATGAAATATCTTGAAATACAGTTCTCAATGTTTGTTTTTAACGGTCCTTTTCATAAAAAAAAAACATTGTTTTAGCCATCGTGTAACTTTCTCTGATTTGATAGTGTATAATGGAATTTTGTTGAATGTTTCTTATTTTACTTTGTCGATTATGTTCAAATACTACAGAGTAGACAAAATGTTTCTTTCCGAATAATGTTTAAATCTAATAGCTTTTGACAAGGTGATTTAGGCGATGTATTTGTCTTTATTATTAACTTGCCTAGAGGTTTGGAGGGTTTACGGCCAGACAGACCTGTGGGTCGAGGTTCTTTTTAATGAATATCTTAATATTTTTACATCAGGATCCGAAACACAGGTTCCGGGAAAATTATTTAGTCTTCTTCTAATTATTATAATATGAATTATCTCCGTAAAATCCACGGTCAGTCAAGATATTACTATCCTGATTTTACTCTTGATATAAAATATTTACGCCCGGTTTCTCCAACGAATCTTAACCCCGGTTTCTTCAACGAATCTTGAGTAGATAAAACCTATCTTAAAAATAACACGTTCTTAAAGTGTTGCACCAACCATAAATCAGATCTTAAGTCGTAAGAAGGTCTTCATTATAAGACGCCAAAAATGGCATCTTAAGATTCGGATTCTAACTTATAAAATTAGCAATTTTCAACAACGTATGTCTGTTATTGGAAGTATTCATTGAAATGGCTAATAATTTATTAGAAGTGATGGATGCATTTGGATTTGATGTAGATGCTGTACAAATTCCAGATAATCCACATTACTGACCAAAGGATTTAACAGCCCAACCACCGATTTTTCATTCATTAATACCTCCGCCAGTCTTAAACAGTTCTCTTTTACTTTCTGCAACAATTCCTTATTTCATGCTTCATGTTTCTCTTTGCACGTGTTTAGTTTCTGGATTATGAAATCCCATGCTTCTTACTTCTGTTTGTTTGTGGCATCATTTGTTGTTTGATTTTCCACAATTTTGTACACCGATATCAACAACGCTAATAAATCTCCCTCTTTCGTGAAATTTTCACGCTTCGCTTGCACTTTCGCCATTATCAAACCACTCTAAACTCGACAGGAGGGTTAAAAATGGTTAGAAATGAATTTGACATAGGACGGCTTGTTAAGTTTACGCGAAAATACAACGTTGCCACGTGTAATAAAATCTTACCTAAGATATGTATAAATTTGTTTGGTGCAACAGAACGAACAGTTAAGAACTACTTAAAGATAACGCGCGGTTTCTCCAACGATTTTAAGTAGATAAAACCTATCTTAAAAATAAGACGTTCTTAAAGTGTTGCACCAACCATAAATCAGATCTTAAGTCATAAGAAGGTCTTACATTATAAGACGCCAAAAATGGCATCTTAAGATTCGGATTCTAACCTATAAAATTAGCAATTCGCAACAACGTGTGTCATTGAAATGGCTAATAATTTATTAGAAGTTATGGATGTATTTGCATGTGATTTAGATGCTGCAGAAATTGCAGATAATAATAATTTGCTTGCAATGCCTCGCCAAATTTATGAGCGGAATAATTTTTTTGGGGAATACAATAACAAGCAGTTTTTTTGCCAGATTTCGGTTATGTAAAGAAACAGTATTGTATATTCTTCCACAAATTAAAGTCAGTTTAGAATATTTCCACAATCGGTAAGTACATATACATATGTGCAATTAATGCAAAATATACTACAACAATAATATATTTCAAGAAACAACTCCATTAGCCCGATGAATCAATTATTGATGAGTCTTCGGGTATATGCAACAGGCGGACATCTCATGACTATCGGAGACGTTTTTGGAGCTGACAAATCCAGTGTCGCGTATACTTGTGAAAGTGACAGAAGCAATTGCGAGGCTTGCAAGATTATATATGAAGTTGTTACAGAATTATAATGAAATAGCCTCACGACAAAATCATTTTTATGATATTAACGGCTTTCCAAAAGTTCTTGGGGCAATTGATGGTACCCATATCAGAATATCATCCCCAGGATAGCATAAACAGTATATCTTACCATTAAACTGTTGGTGGCTTTTTCTGTTTTGTGCAGAGAATATGTTTCAATGTACAACAAAATACTGAACCATTTCCAGGTAGTCATGATGCAGAAGTATTTAGAAATAGGGATACTTTTCCATTAATGTACAGACAGTTTCGTCAACAGACTTAATCATTCAGGACCTCGTAGCTAGTTGGCCAGGATCTGCACATGATTCTACTATTTTTAATAGTAGCACAATCAAGTTTCGCTTTGAAAGGGGAGATTTTGGGAATGCGATTTTACTCGGTAGATATGTGGGAATTTCAAATGATAAGCGACTTTAACTTCATATTCTAGGTGACGGTGGATATATTTACTAACTCTATTTCGTGATCCTGCAACACCCGAAGAAAACAATTATAATGCAGCACATATATCCACTCGAGTTAAAGTGGAGCATTTGTTTGGTGTGTGGAAACGAAGGTTTCCAATTTTAGCGTATGGGTGTCGCTTAAAACTGAATACCACGCTTTCAGTAATTGTGGCAACTGATGTCTTGCACAATATAGCAAGATTGCGTGGAGAACCCGAACCACCAGTATATGATATACATCAACATGACCTTCAGCGATTAATCCAAAATGGTGATATACCCGAGGGAATTAATAGAAATGGAGGCAACGAGTTGGGACATATTTACCGCAGAAGCCTTGTGGAAAATTATTTTCAATAAAACACCTTAATCTTATGAAAATACTGTATTTGAATAAATATATTCAATTAATTTACATTTGAATTTTTTTCTACAATTTTTAATTCTATGTCTAATAATAGTAGTTCTTTTTTCTATTTTTCTTTCAAATTTTGTATTTCTAAATTTAGAAAATCTCCCCGTTTTATAATTACCTGCTCTACTATTTTTTTTTTGAAGTTCTAGCAATTCCAATTTCGCGTTTTCAATAGCACAATTAAAACTTTTTGGGCGCCTGCGGGCTGTCCAACTTCCCTGATTTCTTGGACTAGTCCTTTTAACGTGATGTGGAGGAGTTGTAGGGACGTCCGGGTTAAACGTTGTGGGGTCATCTACGTCAATGGTCATTGGGGCATAAACTGTAGATAATATATATGTATGAATACATTCACATTCTTTACAATAATTAAGTTATGAAAAATGTGTACTACTACATACTAATTACCTGTTACAACATCCACATTAGTGTCGAAAGGATTCGACATCCCAGCCACCGATTTATCATTCATTAATGACAACATGAAGTCGTCATCTTCAGATATCCTTCTCGCTATACCCCCACCAGTTTTAAAGAGTTCTCTCTTAGTTTCCGCAACACTCATCCTCATTCCATGTTTCATATTTATCCACATTTTTTTTAGGGAATCTCTCTCTCTCTCTGGACGTGTTTAGTCCCCGGGCGTTAAATTCATGGGTGATGGAATCCCATGCTTCTTCCTTCTGCTTGTTAGTAGCACCATTTGTCGTTTTGATTTTCACAATTTTGTGGACCGACACCAATGACGCTAATAATTGTCGCTCTTCTTTCGTGAAATTATCACGCTTCCCTTCCGGCATTATTAAACTACATAAACTCACCAGGAGGGTTAGAAATGAACTTGACATTTGATGGCTTGTTAAGTTTACGCGAAAATACAACGTTGCCACGTGTAAGGATAGGATATCTTATCTGAGATATGTATAAATTTGTTTGGTGCAACTGAACAAAAAAACAAGAACTACTTAAAAATAAGTCATACTTAAGTGAGACGTGTTTTAAGATTCGTTGGAGAAACCGGGCGTTAGCCTGACAACAGGAGGGTTAGAAATGGTTAGAAATTAATTTGACATAGAACGGCTTGTCAAGTTTACGTGAAAATGCAACGTTGCCACGTGTAATGAAATCTTACCTAAGATATGTATAAATTTGTTTGGTGCAACAGAACAAAAAATTAAGAACTACTTAAAAATAAGACATACTTAAGTGAGACGTATTTTTAGATTCGTTGGAGAAACCGGGCGATATATCCGCTCACGGCGATTTAAGAAGAGAGACTTACAGCCAAAGAGATATGACACGATGAACAATCAGGAGAAAGATTTTGTAAATGAGCGTCTGCTTATTACGAATGTCAAAATCTTACTGTTAAAAAAATTGTTTATATTTAACATACCATGATCAAGTTATAATCATTGGTTGCATGATCAATTTAATTTAAACTAATTCATAATTCATAACAACGTGACTTGATAAAAATTAAAAAATGGTGATGTGGCCATCATGTTACTTTCTCCGTCTTGATGGTATCACATAGTATATTTATGATTTCAAGGTTTATTTTTAATTTAAATCATATTTTAAATATACATCGAGTGTTTTGTAGACTCAGATGACACTGATGTTTAAAACGTCAAAATTATGAAAGGTGAAAAAATTATAGTTTAAATTCAAAAATTAAAAAAAATAATAATAATTTTTTTTTCTCGAATAGCAATGATTTTATACAAAATATTTTCAAGCAAAAGATGTTCATTTCTTTGTTGTGTTTAATATTTGTTTAAATGTTTTTGTGATATTTTTCATATTTAAGAAAATATGGGCAAAAAACAAAAAACGGTTAACGGAGAAAGTAAAAAAAAAAATAATCACAATTTTTTACTTCTATTAGGAATGGAGTATGATATAGGCCATTAGAATTCATGCACATTGATTGCATTTTGCATCACTTGCAGTGTGACATATGTAATTTGCGCAATTTCCGCTCGAATGTTGTCTTTCTGCTCCTAAAAAGTATGTGGTGTGTTGATAGAGCCTCACAGAAAAAAAGTTTGGAGACGCCAGATCAATCGCGGTCGAAATTGCTGACGAGCGGTATGGGCTGTAGCACCGTCTTGCTGAAACCATTGAAAGCCCTCGTTGTTGGAAGTAGAAAGAGGAAGTGCTGAAGCATTGTTATGCAACAATCTCCATTAAAAAATGGCCCGGAACCTTGAAATAGATATTTCTGTTTAAATTTCGAATTCGAAAAATCACAATCAATACTTTCTTATACTATTTGCGGAG
Organism: Ocypus olens; assembly: GCA_910593695.2. NCBI lineage: Eukaryota > Metazoa > Arthropoda > Insecta > Coleoptera > Staphylinidae > Ocypus > Ocypus olens. Next base: position 27,219,280 of record OU343050.1, on the reverse strand, counting down.
AAAGTAAAAAATCACTTACTTTTTACTACTTTAAATACACGGGAAATACAAAATTTTGTCGGGGGTAATACCACAAGAGGTTTAATTTGGCCGGATAAATTTTATTTGTTTGTACGAGCCATTGAATCGATACAAATTTCGAGAATAAATTGAGATGGAAAAATGGATTTTGCCTAATCTCAATTCATTCAAGAAATTTGCGATGAAATGACGAGTGCTTAAAATAAAATGTATCCTGCCGAAATTATAACCGCGAGTGGTATTTGTTGAGATAATTTAACGAATAAGAACTATAAATTAGCAATTTATATTAATTAAAAGTACAATGAGTGAAAGAGCATAAAACATATTTGTAATGGAATTGGATGAAGCACCAATCGTCAAAATCGTGTGTGGGTAAAGTGAAAATGGTTGAATGCCACGGGATTCGCGAAATTCACACCTGCGCATTTGCGAGTGGCACAGACACTGGGATCTAGCCGTTAAAATGACATTTATAATTATTGTTGTGCATTAATAAATATTATTACTTACATTTAGTATACATTCCATACATTTCTGGCGTTTCTTACATTATATTATAGGTTATAATTCTGACACACACACATATACACACTACAAGCGATATGAAGTTTGGAGACCAATAACGGGTGATTGTTTAATAACCGGACCACTTATTTCCGACACACATAAAAGACAAGACGCCAAGTACACTAATATATAAATGTTTATTTCACACTATTAGAACATGATAGAACAAGATGTATATTAAATGCAATGCAATTTTGCAATTCGCGCATCAGAGCTAACCGCACGCTTGCGACATCTCGCGGCCGAAATACGAAATGCAGTTCTGTCAGTGTCACCGGCTTTAATATCGAATGTACGAAACTAAATCTATAATTAGTGAAAAAACAATATTTACCTCCCTGGCACATGGGCCGAAATGACAATCGTGAACAATTTTTCACGCAGAAGCGTGTCCGAAACGGATTTCAATTATACCGCAGAGGTATTCAGAACTGACACGAACGGCCACTGTTCAACTGAAGTTAGCTGTTTCCTAAAATTGTTAATATAAAGATCGTTGTCATGGTGAAGGTAAATAAATTTTTAACCATTTGCAAATTTTGTTTGTCCGCCGTTTTAAATGCACCTTTTTATACATGAGTTGAATAATCATAAATAAATTGACCTAAATGTAAATTAAATTATATGTGTGTTAATTACAAATTGGAGACTATTCTCTTTTATTTTCTCTATTCAAATGGAAAACTATTGCGATCATGACATTTTTTTAATTCAAAATTTTAACGGAAATATAAGTTTCGAGTCCTCGTGGATGATTTCGACCATTTTACTGTACCTCAAAAACTAATAAAGATTTTGAACTGAAATTTTAAACATAACATTTGACAATCCTACCTTTAGCTTAAGCGTTTTTTGGGTTTTCCTATTATTTTTTTTAATATGAAAAGTATTTGCTTAAACATCTTTGATTTTTAGAAAAAAAATTGGCCTATAATTGTAAAATGATAATAGTTCTATCAAACATACTTTAACAATAATTGTACAAAAATCAATATGAATGTTTTATAAAGAATGAGTTTGCTTCGAAATCCCACTCAATTCTGAAAAAAATCGATAAATATGAAATTTATCATAAATAATATATCTTTTATTCCATGAAATCGGAGAAAGGTACATAAAGGCCACATTTCCTGATTAATCTGAAAAACGAAAATTTTTTGCGGCAAATCTATTTTGTCTGTAGCGGCGTAAACCCTAGCACTAGACATTGTAAGCAAGTAATTATTTCGTACTCATATTTACATAAACAACTTTATACAAGTAAACAACATGAATTTATTCAATAGATTTCAATTTGCCTTAAAAATTGAGAAAAAATTAACCGCCTAGAACAAATTTTGTAAAAAGTATCCTTTTTATTTTCTCCGTTACGAAGTACGAGAAAGTATTGTGACCGTGATTTTTTTTTCAATTTTTTTTTCAAATTGTGTGTCTTTGTGTGGGTGTGTGTGTGTGTGTCTGTCAGTGTACGCTGTATCTCAAAAACTAATACAGTAATTGATATGAAGCTTTGAACATACGTCTTATTTCATAATCTGAAAAACTGAAAAGCTTTTGGTAAAATTTCGTACACCTTAACTTTTTTTTGTTTTTTGCCAATATTTTCTTAAATATGAAAAATATCACAAAAACATTTAAACAAACATTAAAGACAACAAAGAAATGAACATATTTTGCTTGAAAATAATTTTCATAAAATCATTTTTATTCGAGAAAAAAATTTATTATTGTTTTTTAAATTTTGGTTTATAATTATAAAACGATGATAGTTACAGCAAATTTACGTTAATAATAATTGTATAAAATGCTAAAATAAACAACTTATAAAGAATAAGTTTTTTTCGAAATCCCTTTAGTTTTTGAGTAAACTGAGTTTTTGAATTTGAGTATAATTTTTCCATATTTCATCATTTTGACGTTTTAAACGTCAGTTTCTTCCGAGCTTAGACAATGCTCGATGTACATTTAAAATATTATTTCAATTGAAAATCAACCATGAAAACATAAATATAAATGGCTACCATCAAGTCGGAGAAAGTAACATAATGGCCACATCACCATTTTTTGTTAATTGATAAAAACGCCATTCTTTCAAAATCACATTTGGTTTTGAAAACACGCTGAATGTTTATTTTAATATGAAGTTCGGAGGTAATATTTCCTGCCAAAATTATTATTTAGCTTAATGAATGAGACACTATTATAAAAATAAGTTGAAACTGTACCCCGCACATGACCGCCTACATAACCTAAACATTAGTGCTCATGCAATTTACTACACTTCGTATTTTGAGTAATAAAGCAAAACAATATTTTAACCGCATCTGGCCTAGTAGCTAATGAAATTAATTTTTATTGAAACGTTCCCTTTCATTCTTCCTTCGCCCGTTTCTCTCTTATCCATGTGTACACATCGGCACACACACATACACACACACACGCACCGAGAGACGACCAACTGTTGCCAGATGGGTCGTCCCACCTTGATCCATCCCTGGCGGCGGTATCGGGTGTCGAATCTAGAGGCACGCGACTGGCGCAGGTCAGTATCAAAGTACCATCAACCCCAGGTTATTCCACTTCCGTACTTCCACACTTCCGCGTGTGTGCGTTTGTTTCTTCAGGTCAAATCATCGTGACACCGGCACGAGTACACGAGTGAATAAAGATGATAATTTTCATACGAAGTGCATAACAGTTTTGCAAAATCACACAAAGATGAGCGTGATAAAACCGTACGCCAGCCGTCTGAATCCGGAGATGATTCAGAGCGGATTCCTGCAGAACAACCCCGGCTACATGGACACCTATCAAACTGGATATAACTTCATAAACCTCTCCAGTTTACGGTACGATGAGCACGAGACGGCGAGATTGGAGCGGGATTTCAACATCAGGATGTACGATCAAGGCGACCAATTCGATACGAGCACCTACGACAGTTTCGCATCGACCGGTGAGTCCTTTGAAGGGACACTGAACATTTTGAACAACAACGAGGAGCAAAAGGTGAGGAAACGCGGGAGAAAGAAGAACACGGCGAGAGAGCGGCCGCCATCGCCGACGGTGATGAAGAAGAGGAGGTTGGCGGCGAATGCTAGGGAGAGGAGGAGGATGAACGGTTTGAACGAGGCTTTCGATCGTCTGAGGCAAGTTATACCTAGTCTGGATGCTGACCAAAAACTGAGTAAGTTCGAAACGTTGCAGATGGCACAGACGTACATCTCCGCGCTTATGGATCTCCTAGATCGCGATTCTACGAGTAGATAACGGCGATTTTGTTTTGTAATTATTTTTGTAAAGAGATTTGATTTTAAATATTGTAAATTGTTAATACAGAGAGACAAATGTATATGAAAATTTATAATAGAAATGGTGTTCGTAATTTTAATGCGAAGTGAAAAAGTCAATTGGTGAAATTTAAGAAAAGAAATTAAATTATAATAATTAAACGTGATTTTGAAAACAGTATGTTAATAATGAATGTATAACTAGTGTTTTATAATGTTAATTAATGAATTGAGAGTTTATAGAACGAATAAAAATGACATATTTTTCGCTCGAAAAAAATCGTTTCGTTAAACTCTAGATTGATAAATTCATGGTTGAAGCTGTTATTGATTGAAAACTCATAATCATCTGCAGGTAATAAAGCAAAACACTTTTTATTGCAAATTTTATGATATTTTTCTTTCAATATGCATTTTCATCTCAGTAAATTCTTTTTCGATATATCTAATCTAAGTGAAATACACCTCAATTCTTCATCCACTCTAAAAGTAGATAGTGTAGTTTCGAAAATAATCAAATCTACACTAATTGTTACTTAACTAATTGACAAACTGAATTATTCCGGACCCGTTTCGATCTTATTTGATATGGTCAGCACAGTATATTCGTTGAAACAAAGTTTTTTTTTAATATCTAACGTATACAGTATATTTTTTTATCGTGGGCCATAGGATTGTACATGCTAAAATTATACCTTGTGTTATTGTATATTTTATCATAAAATTTTGAAGGAAATTTTAGCTAATAATAAATCAATAATTTTTCTACATGATGCGCTGCATTAGAATAGCTTAAACATGTTTTATTTCATTGAAAATTGAAATTATTTAATATAAATAACTGAGCAAAAATAATCAAAGTACCTTGAATTTTCGAAATGTCAGATTGATTAGTGAGGCAAGTAATCAAACGAATTTGTAACGGTAATTATAAGAGGTTTTTCCAGCAGGAAAATAGTTTTTTTTTTCTACAAGAAGTCAGGAAATTTTAATTTTAGGGAAATAGTTGACAACTTTTCCATAGCGTATCCCGATCGTCCGGTTCCGAGCAAAAGCACTTTTTAATACAATAAAATATGTTTCACTTATTCTAATGAAGCGCATCACGTAGAAAAATAATTGATTTATATTACTTACTAAAATCTGCTTCAAAATTATATGATAAAATATACATTAACACAAGGTATAATTTTTAGCATGTAAAATCCTATGGCCCACGATAAAAAAAAACATACTGTATAAATAGGAATAAACAATATATTTATTTATTGCAAACGTAAATGTATTTATAATTCGTTAAGTATCTCCTTATATATTAAATTCGTATTAAATTAAAATTTATTACATTTTAATTCGCAATAGAATCCATTTATTACATTTTACTGAAATCTTTCTTGTAATTGTTGTGATTTATTCCAACACACGTTTGCCTACTTTTCACTAAACGAAAATTAAAATTCCGATAATTAAATTTCGAACCCAACGTCGATGTAGTTTATTGACCATTCACCTGACGCAACTTGACAAAATCGTTGGTTTTATGGTGCGTTCTTTCTGAAAATTGCTAAACACATTGTTAATTATTTAAATTTTACTTGTATTTAATTATACATGCAGCAAGATTCATTAATCAATCAGTATTGCAATATTGGATGGTTTGCAGGATTATTATTATCAGTTACTCCTTCAAAAAAATGTACAAATATTATTTCTAAATTTGGATCACAAATATTCGTGGTCACGTGTTTTTCTTTCTTCGAGCACTACTTCTCTGGAACAGATTCTAATGGAGTATCTGCAAAAATAGCTGTTATTGCCATTTAGTCACTACCATAGTACAATAGAATTACAAAAGTTATAATATATATATACAGGGTGCTGTAAAAATGGCGGATTAACTCAATTGTACGTTGTCGATGATTACTTCGAGAGTATGAAAAAATAATTTAAAAAAATCGGTGTTGTTTTTTTTTCGAAGATAAACCTACTGATGTCACCTTTATTTTAATGGAAAAATCAATTATTTAACATCCAAATTATCACATTTGAAAATGCCAATTGTGTATTATATTGACAAGTATGAAAGTACATATCTCTGCAAAATTTATTTGATGAGTTGGAGTGATTTTAAGTAATGAAATAATTTACGCTACTCTTTACGTCTTCGAAAAAATATAACACTGATTTTTTTCCCATATTCTCGAACTAATCCTCGACAACGTACCATTGAGTTAATTCGCCATTTTTACAGTATATATAGTTATGCACAAAAGCACGAATTAGAATATTAGTTTTAATAAATAAAGCCAAAGGATTGTAAAACACCTGTTGCAACTGTAAGAATTTCTTTAGTGTCTGTACACGATTGATTGGCGTAATTTACCAGAAGCCCCACTCTTCGCGCCAATAGAAAGGCCAATAAAACGCGATCTCGGTGCCCCTCCAGAAAAAAAAACCACACAAATTACCACTTCCAAATACTCGAAATCCGTAAGAGCTGCGAAGTGACGCACTTTCTAGTCTCAAGCCAAAATTAATTGTCGCCGCTACAATTAAAACGCGCGCATTGCGTAAGCTTTAGAAAAGCCAAAATGTACATATAAACGTAACAATTAGAAAAGTACATTTCTTAGATTTATTTACTTGTAGATAATATATTTTTATTCCTTAATTATGTTTTAAATGATTATTAATATAAGAGTACCGGGGCCTCAAATACGGTTTTTGTAGGATATCTCGGCAACTTCAAGAGTAATAACAACTCTGACATAATAACAATGATAATAACGTATCATGGCTAACTTCATTAGCTTGAAAGATATCGCGCGTTTGCAATAGTTAGCTCTTTTTCTCAGTAACTATAAGATATAAAAAACCGTTTATTAATTATTCGTATAGTTTTCATCTTATAATTTAGAGCCAAGCTTACTTTTTATTCCGATGTTCAATGTCAGAGTGGCACACAGTTGCAATATTTTTAATGGAACATCCTGTATATTTGTAGGTTATTGAATGGCATAATTGTTGAAAAAGGTCATTACATGTATATCAGATTTTTTCTAACCTGGAGGTTACCGAGATATCTCATAGACGTTTATTGTTCGTAATTAATTAAATTGTATATAAAATTATACAAATTTGATTAATTTTGACGACATTAGGTTATGAATAGTATTTCAAATAGTAACTTCATTTATATATTAAATGACAATTCAGTTTATACTATTATTATTATTATTAATAATCCTCTATTGTCATAATCACTACAATTTTGTTATCGATACACTGCCTTTTATTCTTATTTTCTTCACCTTAATCACCTTAATCGCCTCTTTTGATAAATTGAACCACTTTCCCTACCCATTTTCTGTGTTGCATATGTCCCTAAGCCACCACTCTTTTACTTCACACAGTGTACAGTTTCTTCTTCTGGCATCCAATATTTGCTCTCTCGTTCAAATATTTCCTTCTCACCTCGTAAGTTTCTAGGCCCTTGGACAATGTGTCGGTGCGCCCCTGGATTAATCACATGTCAACGAATTTTAGTATTAGTAATATTTCCTTTTGCACAATTATATTTAAGTGAATTTTTAAATCAGCAATAATGATCTCTGTAACTGACAATAAGACTAAATTGGTCACTAATTAATAACATTCTAGCCAATCATAATCCGTCCATTATAGAGCAGATTTCGAATCCTTCATTATATGTATTCGAACATAGATCGAAATATGTAATTAAGTAAAATAATGAAATCTATGGAATTTCAGGCCTTAGGTAGGGTAGATGTTTGCTGAGATAAAACCATTATTTAGACAATATAAATTAAAACACTTTCTTTGTTAATATCACGCGATATATTAATAGAGACTATAGTTTTAATGATTTTCTAATAAAAAGTGGTAATTTAAAACTTAAATTAACACATCTCAAGATTATTGAGTGATTTTTTTAATACTATTAAGAGTTTTCAAATACTAATAAATACTTAAATTCTTTAAATGTAACTTGTGATCAAGTTTCGTACAAATTCATTTTCAGTCTACTTGTACCTTAATTCATTTGAAATTTAATAGTATTGAACAAAGTTTCATTCATTACATTCAATTTTTTTTAAATTATATTATGATAGTCAAATTCTTATTTTGTAAAAGAAAATAAGATAGTAGTAAATAGTTACTCATTGAACTGAATTTAAAAAAATCCCACATTTTAGTCACAACTCAGTTAGTTAGTTGTGGTTAAAACAATGTGAAATGTTCAATTCAGTTTAATTTTCCATTACCACGTAGTAATGTTCGCAACTATTCTTTTCATTGGGTTTTTCTTTTTAATATCATTACAATTCAAATTCTAATTTCTGTATAAATATTTAATTCTTGTATTAAAAACACCTCGTAACGATTTTTTTCTACTTTCACGGTATTACATTATGTTTTTAACCATCGTTTGATCTTAACGCGAATGAAATGTTATGGTGGAATTATTTAAATAAATAGCGTTTGTTTTCTTGTATATATGAAAAATGTACATAGTGTGTGTTTTAAATTATAAGCGTGTGTTTTTGTGTTAAATTTTTATATGCCATATATTTTTATAATGACCAAAGATGTATTTTTATAAATAAATTATGTAATATTTTTAAATCTTCTGCATTTTTTCCATTACAGTTGAATAACAATTTACATGATCGCCTTAGAGATGACAAAAGAGACACAATACATTTATTGAGACATATTTACTTATTCTTAAAAGACAATTGACCTGCCGTTTTTTCACCCTCAGAGATGATGATTTTTCTTCAATTCAATTTATTCAGTTTGCCACTTTATACAGGGTGCGTTTTATGTTCCAGGCCGATGTTATTTGATAACAATTTATTATGGAGCATATAAGGCCGCAAGAACAGCTTGCAATTATTAAAACATTCCACACCCACACCCAATTGAATAATTAGGGCCTAAAGCATATGTGGTTACAACAGGACGGTCCCACATCACATACAACTCGTGCTGCGATAAAAATTTTGCGAGAAACTTTTCTTGATGATATCGACTGGCCCCACGATCCCCTGATTTGACCGCTCCCGATTTTTTTGTGGATATGAACGTCATAAATTGAAACCTAGATGAAAAGCACAACACAGATTTATATTAACATATATGCAGAAAAGAGATCTACATTGTTTTTTCGAAACTAAATTCAGAAAACGGATAACAATATTTATGAATATAACGAATTTAATTACTTGGTTTTATTTTCTTCGGTCGAATTGATATAAAACGCTCCATCTACTGAATCTATCTTGTTTTACTTTCGAGATCAGAGGTCGCCAGAAATTTCTGTTCTAAATAAAAAAGTAAAATCAATATTCCTTTCATTAAAACAGTGAGTTAACGATTGTTGATCGTCTATTATGATAGGAAGGGATTTTCACTTAATAAAAATAGAAAGGCAGAGCGATTTTAATTAACGCAATTGATTGATTCCACTCCATCTAATCACCAATCACGACTTTTTCTTCTTTGGCACTAAACAAAGTCCGATTGATGTGCACACGTCTTCCATCTTGATGGAATTAACACGGCAAATAGCCAATTTAGGCTAACAACCAGCTAATGAACGAATCGCACCACTCGCGAGCATGATCGCAATTAATTTTTCACACGTAATAACTACACACATACAATACACCACTTCTTCTTATTCTCCTCCTTACCTTAATTAACATTCACGAACCGAATCAAATATTTGAACAATTCCTCTTTGTCGCCTCGCGTTTAATTATCCGTGTTCGAGTGGATTTCGTGGTATGCGAGGAAATACGTAGGTTTTCGCGTGAAATATAGTTATAATTAATATCCAATTAATTTCTAACAGGACGCTCCCGAGGTGCTGGTGTTCTTCGCGTTTCTTCGCACGGTTTGAATAAATGGCGATGAGTAATCGTTTGGGCGTCTGCAATCATTGATGTGCAGCTCATTAAGCCTCTATTAGTCACGATAACGGGCGGCCTTTTCTTCGGGATATTACGACCCGCTGATGACGTGCTTCTTTTTCTTCTTTTCAGGAGCCGCGGAGGATGATGGAGAAGATGAAGAACAAGAGGACACGTGCTGCCTCAAAGGCATCGGAGGTAATAGAGAAGAACTCTGATTATTCACGAACTGCACTAAATCTTTAAAATCAATTTGGTTGTACCAATACCAAGTTTATACCAAGAAGTAGATAATGTTAATGTTCAAAATTATAAATAAAGTTGAAGTAATCGGGGGTTTTAAGGATATTAATAATAATAATCGTCTTTATTGTCCACATCAATACCGAACAAAAGGCGAAATTAGTTTATCAATCAAGCACGAAGACTCTAGTGCCTTTTTTGCCTGTGTTTGATAAATTTAGGAGTGGGACAAGGCCCACCCACCAACCTCCGAGTTAACCTTTATAATCCCGTTTCCGAACATTTTGAAATTTTCAACTTTTCCAATGAACTGACAATGAAATTCATTCAACTTAACAAGTTTTGTGGTTTAAATTAAAGTGTTTTCAGAGGGCTCTGTCCTATTCACATCTGTGCTTGAGGGTGGTTTGCGGCTCCTATCTTATTCGTATGTGTGGGAGGGTGGTGGGTAGAGTGGTTTGTACCTTGTAGTATGAGAATTTTTCTTTAAAGTAAAGAAGTTTATAATGAATGCAGGTTAGGAAGAGTGTGTGATGATATTAAGGGAAAATGAGCGAGCAACTGGACTATTCTGTTACGTCCGATTGTAAATTTTAGATTCATTTGTTATAAAGAAAACAACATCGATGGAGTCAAAAGGTAACTCTTTGTTAGTAAAAGTTAGCGCTCAGAGGGGACGATGCACAGTGGTCCCGACTTCAGGAAAACTGGTCAAAATTAAACAAATTAAGTTTCATTTTATTGGATTTAGAGTTCATAGGTGGATAGGGTAATGTTTAAAGAATATAATGGAACATTTACAGGGACTAGTAAAATATAGCTGCCAAGTATAAGAAAGTACAAAAGAGACCTTCTCACAAGTAATAGCTCGATCGGTCAAGCTGATATTCAAGCACCATATTCAAAAATTCGTTAAAAATCGTTGAAAGATCGTTTCATTGTCGAACTGGAAGTAACTGGTGTCCGAACAGGTTTTTACTATTTAAAAAAATTATAACTCATTCAGTTTTAAATTGCATTTTTAAAATTTACTACAAAATGTGGAAATTTCTTGGTGAAAAATTATGCCGTCGAGATGGTGTCCCCCCACGCGCACCGTCTTCTCCAAACGTTCTCTGAAATTGGCAAACACGCGGACACAGACTCCTTGTGGAATTGTTCGAATTTCATCGCGAATTCTTTGCTTCAACTGATTTAGATTTGCAGGAATGTTTTGCAAAATGACCTTGTTCCAGCGCTTGTAGCAATTTTTCCAAACAACAATGATCTTAACCTTCCATATAATACAATATGGTTTCAGCAAGACGACGCATACCCGCAATAGGCGCGTTTTTTGTAGAAATTCTTCTTGAACGCTTTAAATATTTTCCAGGCTAATTCTGCGCATTCAGTTCACAGGGGCTACTCTATTGGGCTATTCTATTGGTCATCGCCTTCCAATCCACCTGTTCGTAAAGCAATTGTCAAAAAACCGCGCATAGTGTCGTCTTGCTAAAACCATATTGTATTATATGAAAGGTCAAGATAATTTTTGTTTGGAAAAAAGCGCCGGAACAAGGCCATTTTGCAAAAACTCTAAATATGTATCAAGTTCTCACCTTCAATTGTCATTTACTCGAAAAATTTCTTATGTAAGATGACAACATTTTTATACTTCTAGTTCGACAATGAAAAGATCTCTCAAAATCAAGAACAAAAATAGGGGGTTGCCATTTAAAAACAAAATTGATAACGCCATTACTCAAAAATATATGACGACTGAACATCGACCTTCATGCAAAAATGTGTATTTTTATAAAAGAAAATCTGTTCGAGGATTTTTTCCAAAAATATTTTATTTCGGTTTTACTGAATATATTCCATACTTTATGCGCACACTGTATAAATTAACAGCTAAACAATGTCTAAAGTACAGAAAAGTGAAAAATTACTTTCAATCATCTTAGAAAAACAGGGAAAACGTTACAAGTTAAGGTGAGTTAAGTGACGAAACAAGTTTATAAATAAAGTTTGTACTATTTTGTAACAAAATCAGTCAAAATTAGCTGCTACTAGGTGCTATTCCGTGTTTAGTGCACATTTGAACTTAAAAAATTACAAAATTATAAATTCACATCAACTCATGAAAGTCCATGGGCAGATCAACAGACCTAGCGAAAAACTGAATATTGGGATGAGAGCATTTGATTAAGAGATGATTAATTATGAAAGAAAACAATTTTTCCCGTTGTTTAAACAATTTATGCGATATACGAGAAAACTGATGGCGCCAATTGAAAAAAATAACAGAATTCATGTATCGAATAATTTGGTTCTTAACTAAATTTGTTATAAAAAATAAATTATTTATCATAAAACCCGTTTCTGCCCAATTCATATATCGAATAATTTGGTTCTCAACCAAATTTGTTATAAAAATGAAATTACTTCTCATAAAACCCGTTTCTGCCCATGGACAGACCAGCACACATGGTGGAAAACTGAATATTGGGATGAGAGTATTTAGTTAAGAAATGATTTATTATGAAAAAAAAATAGATTTTTGTTTAAATAATTTGATGAAATTTGTGAGATTTTACGTAAAAAATCACAGTATCATGTATTGGAAAATGGTTTTCTCAACTCAATATGTTATAAAAAATAAATTACTTCTAAAAATACGAAAACCAAAAGCTCTGATGATAATAATCAAATACAATTCAAAGACATACTCTGATTTGCCTGTCTTTGTATTCAATTCAATTCAATTTTGTTAGTGCTATACAATCAATTAAATTACTTTTCATGAAATAATTGTTTAAAAAAATTGAAAAAAAAATGTTTTAGATTTTTTTTTCTTTTCATGGCAAGAATTTTATTTTCGTAAAAAATCAGCGTTTTTGATTTGTTTTGTTTTGTTGACACCGGATTCGTAATCAGCGACCCTATAAACCCGTATATACTACATTATGAAAAAGAATGAACTATGTTTTCCAATTTTGACCAGCTGTTCGGGAATCGGGACCACTGTGCGACGGCCCCAGGCGGGTCTGCTCTACCTGACCGAAAATTTAAAAAGCCCGCACATTCCGCTCATGGCTACCATCCCTACCCATGAAACGAGGATGATTTCCATGTGTCTGTTGAGACGCCCGACTTAATTGTTTTTAGTCCGAGTTTAAGGAACTACAATATACCGTGAGATCAAAACCTCAGCCCTTAAAACATTAGGTAGCTAATAATACAACTGTATAATGTATCTTAAATGTGTTATTAACTGTGACGATCAGTTCTGAAAATAACTACTAATGTTTGAAATAAACAAAATCGGCAGATAAAACACAAAACTGTTTTTAAAATTATTTTTGTTATTATTCTAAGGACCTTCAGAAAACATACTGCCAATTATTTTCGACTTTTTGATCTTACGGTATATACCGTGTGATCGATTTACCGCTGAACATAACAATTTAACATGTGAAATGCGCCTAATGAATTTTGTTTGTTTGTTTGTGGTAAAGAATCTCGATATATTAACTTCGGTAGAATATACATAAAATCGGTAGAAATACCGAAATTTCGATAGGCTTGGAAGCACTGTTCATACATCAACTAAACCACGAGATACCTATAAACGAGAATCCGCTATTCTTCGGATTTATCCGCCAGAAACTTCTTTACCTGTCTTGGATAAACATATTTTTCGGCCAGTAGTACCACTTCGGCCACCGGGCACAACCCATTCTTAGTTTGAATTACTGTGATATGCCTAGAGAACTCAAACGCTTAATTTTATTCAGCAATCGGCTGATTCTTTATTATTGAAACTCAGAGTACCAATACCTACGTCTACTGGTAACTTTAAAGTTTACACGCATAATATTATAAAAATTTCTGGCGGTAAGATATAGAAAATTAGAGAAAAGAAGAACAAAAGGAAATAGAAGAAAATTGACAAAAATTATTAGATCAAAGTAAAGGTAATAATGCAAGCACCTCTTTTCCTTCTTCTATTTCATTTATTTATCTCCATTTATCTGTGATACAAACTAGAAAACCTACACCTTAAGAATTAGAATTAAAAAAAAAAAAATAATAACAATAATAATAGATTATGGGTAGCATTACAATACTATAACATAACAATTTAAATCTTAACAATACAAACAGGTGCAAAATTATTTACAACGCAAATTAATTAGTGTTGTTCTCGATAACTTTCCGGAATTTCGATTTAAAAGAACTTACTGACTTACCGAAAACGTCAAAGGAATCACAATAAGAATTAACATGTCTTATCAGAGTGTCACGGGGACAATTAAAGCCGTACCAGGTTTTGCGACTTTCCCATGCAAGACGTTTTTGGCATCTTCTAGTTCAGATCGGAACTCTCATAAAGATACAGGACTATACATGTACAATCCATGAGCCCATTTAGTACCCGAAACGCAAAGCACAAAGAAAAATAAATCCTACGATTATAGAGAGGCAGCAGACCAATATATGTAAGAAGTAAATCATAGTTGTCAGAATTATAGAATATGTTTGTACGAAAGCAAATCACATTTACCATCTTTTGCTGTATACTTTCAAGTCTCTCAATGTGACAGCGGTAGTGGGGAGACCAAATTACAAAGCAATAATCAATACTTGATGTGACTAAGGTAATAAATAGAGTTATGTTGGTACGAATAGATTTAAATTTAAAAGCAACCCTTCGTATAAAGCCAACCATTTGTTATGATGTTGCTATAATCTTGCTAACATGATCTCTGGAATTCAGTTTACTGTCAAAGAACAAACCTAAATCCTAAGTGGTATTGTGGCGCCGCCGGGTCCAGGGATAGGAGACGCAGAGGTAACAGCACGAAACCAGTCAAGACAGTAGAGGTGAGAGGAACTGGAGAGGATATGGGAAGGCGATAAATCGGAAAGGCGGTGAACCGTCAGAGGTTGTTAAGGATATCAAAATAAATAAATAGATTTATAATAATTTTTGATTCTGAGGTAGACGCACTATTTTTGTATAACGAAAATATACAGTCTTAAAGTTTCACTTATATTCAGTTACTGTTGCTCATTACAAATAAGATTAGGTATCTACGATAATGTCGTCAAATTGGTTCAGTAGCTTTCGAGATAATCAAGATAAAAAAAAATGTTTTTTCGTAAAATCAAAAATATTTTATTCCAATGTGTGTAGTTGGAGAAAGTGATGAAAAAATATGATAAAGTCGTCAAATTGGTTCAGTAGTTTTCGAGATAATCAATTTTTTTTAAATCGAAAAACTGTTTTTTCGTGAAATCAAAAATATTTTTATTCCAGTGTGTGTAGGTAGGGGAAAATGATTAAAAAAATATGATAATATCGTCAAATTGGTTTAGTAGTTTTTGAGATAATCAAATTTTAAAAAATAAAACATTTTTTTTGTAAAATCAAAAATATTTTTATTCCAGTGTGTGTAGCTAGGGAAAATGATGAAAAAAATATGATAATGTCGTCAAATTTGTTCAGCAGTTTTCGAGATAATCAAAATTAAAAAATCGAAAAAAAGGTTTTTCGTAAAATCAAAAATATTTTGATTCCAGTGTGTGTAGCTAGGGAAAATGAAAAGTAGCAGTCGAAGTTTTCGGGAGGAGCGTATACATTTGCATTTTGTTTCATTTAAATATGTATCATTTTCCCAACACCAAGTCATAAAATGGTCCAGGTGTTTTTGTAAAATGTAAACATTCTCAAAGGTAGCAATTTTACGATATAGTTTAATGTTATGAACAAAGTAACATGTTTGACTCAATATTACAACCAATATCATTGATAAAAAAGAAAAACTATAACGGACCCAGGTGTGAGTCTTGGGATACATCTGAGGTCACATTTATTTCAGTACTAGAAATTTTATTTATATTTTATTTACGAAATTTTATGGATCACTTTTAGCAGTTTATACAAAAGTCTGCTGTGCTAAATCTATCAAATGCCTTACTAAAGTTGGTATTAATAGAATCCAGTACTGGCCCTACTTCTAGAATATCACTTATAAAGTTAGTGTATATATGTTATGGACCAAGTAATAAATAGGGGCATTTTTCATAATACCCGCGCATTATAACAATAATAATAATAATAATAATAATAATAATAATAATAATAATAATAATAATAATAATAATAATAATAATAATAATAATAATAATAATAATAATAATAATAATAATAATAATAATAATAATAATAATAATAATAATAATAATAATAATAATAATAATAATAATAATAATAATAATAATAATAATAATAATAATAATAATAATAATAATAATAATAATAATAATAATAATAATAATAATAATAATAATAATAATAATAATAATAATAATAATAATAATAATAATAATAATAATAATAATAATAATAATAATATTTATTAAGTGCCATCAGAATTATATCTTTACACGAGTCAAATAGTACATTCCATCTATTGAGTAGAAAACATATACACGGTGTTTCAAATTCGAGGCTCACCATGGGGATCTCGCTTATTAGAAGAGATAGAGGCTATGTTTAAATTTGGCACTTTTGTAGAATTGTATGCTGATTAATAATCCACTGGAAAAAATCACTTAAATTCTTTTGTTTTCGAGTAAAGTCAAAAAAACCGAAAAAACTGAATTTCGTTTTTTCTTTAGATCATCGTTATTTGAGGAGATATTTAAAAATGGTAAAGACATTCTTATAGCACTTTTTTATTATCTAATATATGGCATAAGATTTTTAGTTGTAACATGTTTCGTTTCTTTTAAACCATCATCAACTTTCTTATTTCTTATGGACGCCATATTTATTTTTTGTCACATCTGAATGCTTAATTTTTTGTGATGACAACAATATAACACAACATACATTTAATTTAATAAATTAACATATAATCTTCTAAAACACTTTTATTGGCAATCTCTGTACTGCTTACTAAAAATCATCGGTGCCATGGCATTAAAAACAATGAAACATCTGAATAGCTCTTTGTTTATCAAACATTATTATTTTTTTATTAATAAAAATGTCGTTCGATAATTTGGTAAATAGAAATACTGTATTAGCTAGTGAAAAATATTTACAAATGTATCCAGAAACAAGACAACCTCATCGAACATTTTTTTCTACGGATGGACAGAAATTTGGATCAATTAGCAATAGCAATTATATTTTGGAAATGGTAATACTAAATGTATCTTAATTCTTTAA
This sequence comes from Ocypus olens, assembly GCA_910593695.2. NCBI lineage: Eukaryota > Metazoa > Arthropoda > Insecta > Coleoptera > Staphylinidae > Ocypus > Ocypus olens. The sequence continues at coordinate 27,201,992 of OU343050.1, read as the reverse complement.
TTTTAGAGCAAGTTAAAAAAAAATGTTTTTTTGGGATTTTTTGCAAATGGAAACATTTTAGAGCAATTCTGGGGGCGGGAATGGATTCCTTGGAGAATTTTACATCGATTATAGGAACTCTCAAATTTTCCAGCGTACGATGTGTTTCTGGTAACGTTTTGGAGAAAATTTGTCATCGAAAACAGAAAACGCGAAAAAAACGAAAATTGGCCGTAAAAAACGCTAGGAGTAATATTTTTGGCTGAAAATTTGGGATAATACTTGTATCGAACCTACAATAGAATGAAATAGTTTTGTTTCGGAAAAAAATTATGACGCACTAATCTGACGTCAGTTGACATGGAATCGCCCTTATTATTAATAAGCTCCATATTTGTCTTATAGTTATTAGTATTGTATATTATTTTATTTATTAAGTTCTTTTAATTTTGTATCGTCTATATCGACCAAAATAATTGTTCATTTGCATAAAAAATTGTTAGATGCAGTTGCCTTCTTTCTGTATACATTTGTAAATATTTTTGACTAGCAAATTCTGTATTTCTGTTTACTGAATAAAAAATACGTAACATCTCGCTTTTCTGAATTGTCGAACGACATATTTATTCATACAAAATAGTAATGTTTGACAACCAAAGAGGTATTCAGATTTTGAATCGTTTTTAATTCCATGGCACGGATGATTTTTAGTAAGCGCTACTGAGATTTCCAATAAAAGTGGTTTTAACTATTATATGTCGATTTATGAAATTAAATGTATATTGTGTCATATTTTTGTCATCACTAAAAAATGAGCATTCAGATGTGACAAAAAATAAATATGGCGTCCATAAGAAATAAGAAAGTTGATGATGGTTGAAAAGAAACGAAACATGTTACAAAGAAAATTCTTACGCCATCTATTAGACAGTAAAAAAGTGCCTAAAGGTCTTTACCGTTTTTAAATATCGCCTCAAATAACAAAGATATAAAGAAAAAACAAAAATCAGTTTTTTCACTTTTTTGGACTTTACTCAAAAACAAAAGAATTTAAGTAATTTTTTTCAGGGGATTATTAATCATCATAAAATTCTGCAAAAGTGCCAAATTTAAACATACCCTCTATCTCTTCTAATAAGCGAGATCCCCATGGTGAGCCTCGAATTTGAAACATCCTGTATATATATTTAAAATAGGTTAAATGCGTTAAAATCTGTATAGATATATAAATAGGACATTACATTATGAATAATGACAAGCTACTTAGGGCGAAATAATTAATTGTAATTTGAACTTCCTTATTTATCACATTGCCTCGTCATTATAAATATTGCCCTGTGGTCTTTGGGCAATCTGATAATATAGAGGTATTTTGCATGGGATACACCAAGTATTCTTCAAAGCGATAATGGTAGAGAGTTTGCGAATAAAATTGTCCAGGAAGCTTGTAGCATGTGGCCCGAATTGAAAATTGTACATGGCAAACCGAGGCACTCTCAAAGCCAAGGGTCGGTAGAGAGGGCCAACCAAGATGTTGAGAACGTGGTTGGAGGATAACAATACGAATAAATGGTCCGAAGGATTACGTTTCGTTCAAATAATGAAAAACAGAGAGCATCACACAGGCATTAACTGTACTCCATATGAAGCCATGTTTGGAACGAAGTTAAAAGTAGGACTCAAAAGTTCTTCTATACCAAATGAGGCCTTGCTTGATATTAGTTCAGAAGAAGAATTAGAAAAACTTTTATCTGCCGTAGGCACTACTATCAAAAATAATCAAGTCGCGTCCAACGAAAATAGTCAAGTAGAGACTACTGAAGTTGATCAAATAGAGAATGAAACAGGCCAAATAGAATACATTCAAAACGGTCTAGTAGAGTCCTGCAAAACAAAATATGTGGAGTCTGCTGACAATGCTATACATTTATGTTCGCCACCTATTTTAGATGTTCAGTGTGAAGAAACTTTGAAACTTAAATTCAATATCTGAAGACGAAATGCCTTCATCAGAACAAAACGTGAAGCGTAAGAAAGAAAATGTTATGCGACTCAGGAAATTGGCTTTAAGTAATTTGCAGAAACAAGCTAATAAAATGTTGGATGCATCTAATGCTTAATATCCCGTAGCTTATGTTGGCGACACAGTGAGGGTTCGTGTTCCAGATGTTGATCGAGCTCGTTGTGATGGAAGAAATATACTTGCTACTGTAATTGAAATAACACCCGCTAATCTTTATAAACTGGGAACAAAACATGGTGTTTTGAATCAACTTTATTCGAGAAACCAGTTTACAGTATGCAAGGAAATATTTATTTCCTTGCAGGTGTTCCGGAGACAGAGATTTCACTGAGAGAAAGTGTAAGGTTGTCGTCTAAATGTGGCGGGCAAGGATACAGTCCTTGTACTTGCAAAGGCGGCTGTAAGTCCGACAAATGCAGCTGTCGCAAAGACAAGAAACTATGCTACTCAAAGTGCCACGAAAGCAGCAATTGTTGTAACAAATAATTATGACGTTTATTTTGTGAACATCCTCAATTGTTTGTTTTCTTCTAAATTATGAGTCTGATTATTTAATATTGTTTATGGTACAGTACAGTACACTTCTGTGAGTCATAGATTTATAAAAAGAAATAGAGGTTTTATATTTTTTTGTGATTATAGTTTTTGTTTTTGTTATCTACAGATTTTTTAAAGTTTAATTTAATCTAATTGCAACCAACGTTTTAGCATCAGTTTAACATTTAATTATGTCATCAGAGTGTCTATGAATGGCAAGATTTTATTTGATTTTAAATATGGATTCTACGTTTGAAATAAAAATAATAGTAATAAAACCTGGTTCTAATTGTGCTGCCCCATAGGTCACTAGGATATTTCAAACTGCCCGGGCATTTTTTATAATGTCCTGATAATCACTTGGTCCATAACATATATACAAGTTGGATTCCGTTGATCTTGTAGAAAAAACTCATTTTGTTGTTCAATGATTTATGCAACATTTTAGGAATACATGATTGAATGGCCGAATCGGTCGATAATTAAGTATAAGTTTCTTTATGTCAGATTTAAAAATTGGAACTATAAAACATGGCTTCTATATACAGAGTGACCCATTTGAAAGCGGGCCACCCTCATATTTTTTTTATTTATGGAGCGATTTTGACGAATTTTTTTTTATGTGGAGGGGGGACAGGTGTATTTTAAAGCCAAGCGGCGTCCAGTTTTTTTTAAAGCCAAAGCCTACAAGATAACATTCAGAGCTGTAAAATCCATAATCCATATTAGCGATTTTTTAATTAAAAATCCACGTACGCCACTGGAATTGACGTTCTCTGAAATAGATCTGTACCAAGTTTCATGAAAAAATATTGGACACCGCTTGGCTCCAAAATATACCTTTCCCCCCTCCACATAAAAAAGAAATTCGTGAAAATCGCTCCATAAATAAAAAAAATATGAGGGTGGCCCGCTTTCAAATGGGTCACTCTGTATGTAAATGATCCACCCTTAAGAGACCAAAGAGGGAAGTACTCCATCAGGACCAGGTGCGGCATTGACATTGATTTCGGATAAGCATTCAAGAATATCGGTTTCAGTAAATAGCAAATAGTTCAAATTTACGCTACCGGTCACATCAATTTCAGGACATATACCGGGTGACCCAGGGATCTGTAAAAGCCCAATAACTTAATTGATATTTGAGATATTGACTTCTAGTTTTCCTGAACTGGTACCGACACTTATTCTACATATTTTAAAAATATGTATGTTTTTGTACAGGGTGTCCCAATATACATAACTGAACAAAGTTATGTTTTTTTAAATGGAACACCCTATATTTTATACTTTATTTTCAACCCTCTTGAGAAGCTGATAAAAATAGTATAAGATAGTATGGGTCTATTATGGATGGTTGGTTAGTTATGGGCAAATTTCTGGCAAAAACAAGGAGACATTCAAAAAGTTGCAGAAGCGCTCCTAGCAATGCTAGCGTCGTTTTTTATACACTAAAGAATTTTCCACATCATGAAGAATAATACAAATCGGCTTTAGTTTTTTTTTGTTCATACTGCTATACAGGGTGTCAACATACGCAAAATAATGGATAACTATTTTTTTTTCAAATGGAACACCCTATATATCTTGCCACCAATGCATGGAATTTTTAATAAGCTTTCCAATGATGTGGAATTTGTATAATGAAATATTAAGGATTTTTAAGATTTATCCATAAAAACATTTTTCTTTTGTCACCTCCTGCTCATTTTTGGATTTTCAGCCAAAACTATGCATTTTCTGAAAAAATAATATGAGACCAAAGTTGTAGAGCGGAAAATTTTCGATCGATATAGATCTTTCAACTTTTCCAATAATGCGTGAATTGCCCGCCAGAGTGCGGGTCACGATTTTGCGCGCTCTGGCGGGCAATGCACGCATTATTGGAAAAGTCGAAAGATCTATATCGATCAAAAATTTTCCGCTCTATAACTTTGGTCTTTTATAATTTTTTCTGAAAATATACAATTTTGGCTGAAAATCCAAAAATCAGCAGAAGGTGACAAAATAAATATGTTTTTATTGTTAAATCTCAAGAATTCTTAATATTTTGTTATACAAACTGTATATCGTTGGAAAGCTTATTAAAAATTCCATAGATTGGTGGCAACTTATATAGGGTGTTCCATTTGAAAAAAAAATAGTTATCCATTGTTTTGCGTATGTTGACACCCTGTATAGCACTATGAATAAAAGAGAACCAAAGCCGATGTGTATTATTCTTTATGATGTGAAAAATTTTCTAGTGTATAAATAATGATGCCATCTTTGCTAGGAACGCTTCTGCAATGTTTTCAATGTGTACATGTTTTTGCCACAAATTTGCTTATAACTAACCAACCGTCCATAATAGACCCATACTATCTTGTACTATTTTTATCAGCTTCTCAAGAGGGTTGAAAATAAAGTATAAAATATAGGGTGTTCTATTTAAAAAAACATAACTTTGTTCTGTTATGTATATTGGGACACCCTGTACAAAAACGTACATATTTTTAAAATATGTAGAATGGGTACCAGTGTGGGTACCAGTTCAAGAAAATTATAAGACGATATCTCAAATAGCAAATAAGTTATGAGGCTTTTACAGATAGCTGGGTCACCCGGTATGTTTAGAGTATGACTCTTGAAAGTAATTGCAAAATAGGTTTGCAAGGTGCAGTTTTGATTTGGTAATAAGTGACCCATTGGTCACAAAATTTGAAAATCTATCCTAAATAAATCTATTTTTGAGACAACGCTAAAAATTGACATATTACTGAAAAATTGAACTGAAGAAAATAACATTGCATTAGGCGATAAGAAACATTGTAAAAAATCATTTTCATTGGAATTAGTTTCAAAATTTTAAAATCCATTCAGGATGAAACAACTTTTGAAATGCATTTAAAATAATTGACATATTACAGCTGGACACAAATTGACCACACTCAAAACTTACATTACAGAAAAGAAAATTACAATCAGCTTAAAAATTTTAAAATAAATCCGGAATAAATCAATTTTTGACATTCCTTAAAAAAAGATTTATAGTACCTTAAAACAAGATAGCAACAAATTTTTAAAATCCCTTTAGATTAAACCTATTTTAGACGTATTACTAAAGCAATTGACATATTACTAGCTGAAAACAAATTGACAACACTCAAAACTTACATTTCGGCAAAGAAAATTATATTCGGCGACTATAAGAATCATAAAAAAATCATCTTTTCCGGAATGAGCTTTAAAATCCATTAAAAATGAACCCAGTTTTAACCTCCCTTAAAAAAAATTGACATAGTACAGCTCAAAACAGAATAGCAACATTCGAACACTTGAACGGAAGAAAGGAAAGTAGAAATGTTTTTCAAAAATTATTCTCATCAGGAATCAGCTTCAAATCTTTAGAATTAACTGATTTTTGATGTATCGCAAAAACAATTGATATATCACAGCTGAAAAGAAAGTAGCAAAACTTTAAAGAAAATTGCATTCGGCGATTATATAAAATTGATAAACGACATAATTAAAACAGGAATTTTTCTTGATAACCTAAAAATAGCAAAGGTAATTTCTACTTATAAAAAGGTGACCCAAACTCTTGTGATAATGATCGGCTAATATCTATCCTACCGGTGGTTTCAAAAGTCATAAAATGTGTTATGAAATATCAAATTACTACATTCTTTGAAGAAAACCTACTATCTCTCTTTATTAATTTGGTTTTCGTAAGAACTTGTCGACAATTTCCGTTAAAATTTTTTTTACACACACAATTGAATGATTTGAAAAGGATCAGTTTACAAAGGCAAACTTTTTAGATTTAAACAAGGCATTCGATTGTGTGTTACATTCTATATTACTTGACAAATTAGACAAATATAATTTTAATTAAATTAGTCTTTACGTAATTAAGTCATATTTATAGAATATATTGTATTGGTGACAAGGCATCGACGTACTTACCTATAACTGTTCCACAGGGTTCCATTTTGGGACCTATATTATTTTCAATTTACATTTATTCAAACACGATACTACCCTATCTATTACCTCTGATACATTGGAAAACATACTAACACTTTATAATAAATCAAAATGTATTTTATCAGATTGGCTTGCTGGTAACAAATTGTATCTTAATACCTCTAAATCGAGAGAGATCACAACGCAACTTTTGACACCACTAGGTAATTCCACATCAACTCAACAACATCTCAGATTTTTTGAATTGCTGTAGAAACTTACCTAATTGATCTAGAAACCTGGGATAGGTACCATTTTACAGAATTTTTGTGCCCCTTCCTACGATGTACAACATTATATATGGTAAGATAAGAAAAAAAATTTCAAAACCTGTTAACTAATACAATAATGCTAATATTGACATTTTCTTGAAAATAAAGGTGAAAACTGACGTGAATAAAGATTCCATAAGTCCAAAGTAAAACTTACGATTAAGTAATAGGATTTGTTTATTATTTTGAGTTTGAATAGGTAGCATTTGTTTGGCGCACATCACTTTCAAGAAGAATATAAGTTCTTCCAGTGTGAGTTACAGGATTCAATTTCATCAAACCATCCATTGCTGAGACTTGCAGAATATCAGCGCTTCTTGGATATGAGAAAGATGTAGAGGGCCCAGCTGGATGAAGTAAAGTGATTTTCACTACATCAAGTTCTTCATTTTTTTTTCTGTAAAACACATCCGAGTCACCAGTTTACTTCATAGATAAGAGTGATGTAGCCTGATATGTCTTATAATTTAAGTTTATTATGAGATTTTGACACTTCGTACGGTTCCATAGAAAACTTTTTCACCAATATATTTGGTGAAGTTTTGGAAATAAACGCATAGTATTGGTGCGTTCCTTTAATACACAATGCTTGATCAAGGCGATTTTTGAAGAAACATTGATTTCATCATAGCTTCTTGGGTTTGTAATGTTTTCTATTGTATTGGGCAGCATATCCCTCTGAAAATCTTTTTGAAATACGGCTGTCAGAAAGCTGTCATGCGTTTCTTTTAAAAAGTATACACAACACTTGTATTGTGTGAAAAAATTAAAAGTCCAGTGGTAGCTCTGCGCTTCATTTTGTAGGACAATTTTCAGAAAAATAACAGGTGACAACGATTTCCAATTATTTCAGATTTTCTTTTGTGAAGTTAAGAAACGATCCCTGCTACTTTACAATGAACTCATGCTTAAGTACAGGGCACAGCTTACTGCAGAAATTCTTCTTAATCTCTCTCGAAAAGCTGTTTGATTACGATGGTGAAATAAAACCTACTGGCGGAATTGTACTTTTCAAACTCAATTTCCAGCAAAGGATTCGAAATTTTACGAATCTCAGTTCCATTTGGACCATATTGGAATCAATAGATGCTTGGTTATAAAGCACTTTCGCGAGGCATTGCTTGTAATTTGAATAATTATTAATTACAAATTAACACTAATTACAATATTAATAACATCAATCATAATAATAATGATTGATTATGATTAATTTTACAATTAATAACTCATTTAATATTTGCATTTTATTAAAATACTATTTTATGAAGCTGAGATTTAATCTTCAATTTTTTTAACAATGAAGCCATTATTATCCCAAATTTATATTTTGTCCTGTGAGTTACAACAATACCAACTATTCATGGAGGTAATTTGAACATCTTAAAATATGCACTTTTTGAGAAAAATTCAATTCAAGTTTTAAATTAGGTTTAGAGAATTGTTTTCTTATTTTAACCTATATATTGTTGTAGATTATTGGAAAGGTCATGAAAATGTATGTAAAAAATTGTTGTAAAATGGAATCCATCCCAGGTCTTCGGTAAATTTCTACAGCAATTCAAAAAATGGTGTTTTCTGTTTCTGGCCCGTTTGTGAGAACTTTAAAGCTCTGTAATTCAAAAACGAGTTTACATATCTCAGTAAAATTTCACATTTTTTCAAGTCGATACTAACAGTATGACTGTACCAAATTTCAATAAATCTGAGGTGGTGAGGACGAAAATGGTCATTTTCTGTGTTGAATTGACATGGAATAACCCCACTACAACATTTTTAGGACTTTATTTGGATACAATAGTGGAAGACCTCTTCATTCATATGGCTGCCCCGGCTGGTTTTGCAGTAGCCCATTCTGTCGACCCAATTTTTCATGACATTTTCGATGGTGTGGCCCTCAATGGCTGCAATGGCGACTTCAATGTCGTGCTTTAGATCATCAATCGTCTCTGGATGGTTGGCGTAGCACTTATCCTTGACGGCTCCCTACAAAAAATAGTCCAACGGGACTCGCAGCTGCGAGGCGGCCAGTTGACATCGCCGTTTCGGCTAATTAAGCGATTTTCGAACGTACCGCGCAAAAGTTCAACTGTAAGGTTGGCTGTGTGGCACGTGGAGCCGTCCTGCTGGAACCAAATGCCGCCGATGTCTTCCTCTTCCATTCGGGGAAAGAAAAAAAAATCCAACATGCCGCGATAGCGCTCATCATTGAGGGTTACGGCGGCAGCTGCTTCGTTTTCGAAGAAAACGGACCAATGATGCCGCCCGACCACATACCGCACCAAACAGTCACTCGTTGTGGGTGCAGTAACTTTTCCATGATTACGTGTGGATTTTCTGAGCTCCAAATGCGGCAGTTTTCCTTATTGACATAACCACCGAGGTGGAAATGAGCTTCATCTGAAAAGATGATTTTTCGATAAAAATGCTCATCTTCTATCAAGCGTTCTTCGGCCCATTGGGCGAACCGAAATCGCATCGGATGGTCGTGCGGCTTCAGCTCTTGCACCAATTGAATTTTGTACGGCTTCAAACCGAGGTCTTTCGTCAAAATTCTTTGAAGGGACGTGCGAGAAATGTTCAATTCCTGCGAGCGGTATCGAGTTGATGTTGATGGATTGTCACTCACACTTTCGGCAACAGCAGCAATATTTTCGATTGAGCGCACTGGACGAGCAAGGGAACGCGTTGCTTTGCCCATTAACGAGCCACTTTCACGCACACGCTTCACAAATTTATCCACAAACTGTCTGGAAGGCCCTTTATTTTTCCTGAATTTTTTGCGCATTGTTCTTGCAGTTTCGGTTGACTCATTTTGGAAGTAAGTTTTCAATATTTCCCAATTTTCTTCGAGCGTAAACTTAACCACTTCGTAAACCGCAAACCTTTTACTAAATATTTGACAGATTGGCAGTCATTCGAGCTGTCAAAGCCGAAATAATCGTTAGTTCAAAAAGCAACCGATAGATGGGCCACCCTGTAATAGATAATTGAGGTTCTAGGAATTCCTAGGTAATGATGTAAAAATCGAAACTAGTCGGAATAAATAGTAAAAAATTGTGAAACCAACCAAGAGTCTCATTTCAACAACCTTTGATATTAAAAATGTTTCACCACGTGATAAACGAGAACCAAATTCAACAAAGTTAGGTTTTAGGGATGATTGTAAATATTCCCATTCCATACATGAAATATTAACTTAACCAACATTATATATTTACAAATGTCTGTGTTATGTCAAATATAAATAGATATAAAACTCGTAGTAATCCTGATAATTTATGACGCAACAATAACGGCTTAAGCATATCACCACTAATAAGGAGAGGATCAGATGTGTGACTCACCGATTTGATCCATTTTTGGCAGACGTGTAGGTCATGACTAGGAGTGTAGCAGGTGCAAGTAATAGGGCGCACTATTCTGCCGTTTTCGAGAAAAAAGGTTTTTTTATTAGCTGTGTGTTTATGTACCGTTTACGTTAATCAAACAATATCGACCCCGTGACGTATTGGTAAAATTTCTGTTTTGTAATCACAAGATCCATGGTTTAAATCCTTTATGTCAAGGTCTTAACAGTTTTCTTTTTTAATAGTTTTTTTATAAATCCGTGAGTATTCAAAAATGTTAATTTTAGAATAAATTATAATAATTTCATTTTTAGGAGAAGAATTTTTAAACAAACTAAACAAGAGATTGAAAAATCAATATTTTAATTTCCAGTATTTTGTTTTAAATTAATTATCCTAGTTCGTGCAGTCCTTCATCGCCCGAAAAGCACAATAGCATATAGAAAATAATATCGAACAAGGATTTATAAAAAATAGTCTGGAAATACAATTATTGATTTTTCAATCTCATGTTTAATTTGTTTAAGAATCTTTTTATCCCTAAAATAAAATTAATATAATTGAATTTAAAATTATACAATTTTAAATACACATGAATTTATAAAAAACTATAAAAAGAAAATGAATGACCCCAACTTCAAAAATGAGGTTCGATCCGTCGACCTCCTCCCCTTGTAAGACTTACGAAATCTCGAGTTGGAGAAAATTATTATGGACCCAAGCTCTTCAACATATTACCTACAAATGGAAAAAAAATTGCAAATCACCTCTTTTCTTTTAGGTTATTATTATTATTGATTTATTTATATTAATTATAGTATTTTCTATATCTATTAAAAAAAAATGTTAATTTTATTAGGATAAGTTTACAATTCTCTTATGTCTGACGAGTGTAAAAACTTAATGTTTGTAACATAATAAATTACTATTACTAATACAAGGCCAACAAATTATTCAATGTAAAATCAAACCTTTAAGTTAATTCTACAATAAATGTTCAAAAATCTTGTCGTTTCTTTCCATCCACATAGTTCATTTTTCACATACAATTTACTGCCCCTAGTGTTTTTATTACGAGTGGGATTATTTTTATGTTATAGACATTTTGACGCATTCCGAAATTATGCATTTTTCTAAAGAAAACCAAACTATGATCTATGCCCTAGGGAAGGCGAACAGAAATATTTTACTGGCCTGAAATACATCCTCATGTGTAGTCATTTCAAAAACTAAAAGACAGATTTGAGGCAAGTAAGATTAAAAAAAAATGTGTTAGACCTGTGGATTAATAAGCAAATTAGATATTTTGCTAAGGGTACAGGAAGATCCAAGTATTACCACTTGAGAAATTGCAGCCCAAAACAACCATGGTAGATCTTCGATGAATCGGTTAATCTTAAATCATCGGTTTCATCCATACCATAAGGAGTTATACCAAGAACTTCATGGGCTTGATTTTGCAAAACGCGCAACATTTTCTAAAAATATCTTTGGAAGAATCAACCAGAATTGTAATTTATACGAAAAGATGCTATTTAGCGATGAAGCTACCTTCAAATCCAATGGTTCTGTTTATCGCCAGAACATGCATCACTATGCCTTGAGAATCGACACTGGCTTAGATGATTTGACTACCAAAGTCTCTAAATATTTGGGGAGGAATTATCGCTGAGTATGGGCTTGAAATGTCGTCGATTTCTTCAAGAGGAATTACAATATCTGTTGGAGAATGTTAACCTAAGCCACAAGAATTATGTGGCTGCAGCTTAATGGCTCCCCTGTCCATTTTGATCATATTGTTGGATAATTCTTGGGGAACAGATTTTCTGATAGATGGATTGGAAGAGGATGACCTGTAGTTTGGCCACAGAGGTCTCCGGATTTGACCTCAGTAGATTTTATTTCTATGGAGGTTTGTTGAAGATAGGGTGTTTCGAAACCGGATGACTACCCCAAATGACATGAAGGAGAGAATAACTGAAGCCTTTAATTCCATCACTAACAGCAGTACTAATAGTCGCGGATTGATCCGGGATTGAGGATTAAATCTCGGATCAGGTTAGAACGCATCCAATAGTCGATATAATCCTGGATTAATCTGAAAATAATGCTCCTTCAAATAATCTTCCATCAGCCGCGATTAAGCCCAGATTATTTGCAATCTGTCAATTTATTCATGTCACCAGAACAGCTGGTTTAATATAATAATATATATTATAAACTTTAGAATATTTATTTAATACTAAGAGAATCTTTTCCATCTCCGTGTAATGTTTATTTCTGTCCATTTTAACTATTAGGTTAGGTTACTACTCATTATGAATATAGCACCAACACACATTTAGTAATATTGTAATGTCACTAAAAATATTACCAAATCCTGGTTTCATTCTCGAATTCGCCGATCTTACCTGAATCCGTGACTATTGGATACGATTATAAATATCGACTAATCCAGGATTCTACAATCCGCGATGAATCCGAGGATTGAACATTGTCTATTAGTACGGCCGTATAAGGGCAGTATTTTTGTTTTAATTGAAGACTAAATATGCTTGTGGAGAAAGACGGTAGGTTTTTCCAACATTTGTTCCAGAATTAACCTAGAGTTTGAAATTTAAAAAAAAATATTTTTTTGCCCTTGCACTTCAAATTATTTTTAAATTATATAAACACCTTGATGTCTTCTAATAGAAAGATTTTTGCATTAAGTACATGACTGTCTCTATTGTTGTTTTTTTGTTGTTTCATAATTTGTTTCCGTAATAGGTGATTTCTGCAGGCAATTAAAAAAAAGAATATAATTTTGGCGTGTAATTCAAAAATTAAACACCCTGTATACCTGAAAATATTTTTAGAACATGCAGTCAGACACGGTATATGACAATCCGTCAACAGATTTTTGTTAAAGCTTTTATATTGTATACGTATTCTATATTGTTCATAAAATCATAACGTACCATGCCAACTAACAAGGTAAGAAGAATAATTTTTCTACCAAGACTAAACAAATTTTTTTATTAAATATTCGTCATAAACTTTTTGATTTTGAAAAATAAAATAGTTACAGTACATTTCATAAAAAATTAAAACCCTCATTTGTTACAGAAGCATACAATAAAGAAGAGTAGTAGAGGGAATATTCATATACAGGGTAATTTTTTTTCGATCTTCTCCATGGGAATCTCAGAAACTATAAGAGATAGAGAATCGGTTAAATGGACAAAGAAGTGCAGTTTTACGAGCCTAATAAAATAACACTCAAAGCAACTAGATATTTTGAAAAATGTAAAAAGTGTCAATTTTTTCAAATAAATATATCTCGGTTATTATGACAGATAGAAAAAAAAACTGTAGGGAAACTATAGTTGGCTATGACCTCATGCGAAAGACTATTTTTTTCTCTTTAATCCGAGTTATTTCTAAAAATAAGTGAGTTACAGTCATTTTTAAGTTTTATTACAAATCTAAAAAATAGTTAGTAATAGAAAAGATGAAAGTAAAACAATTGCAATCGCCCTATATTTAGGCTACTTTTCATCTTTATTTAACATTAAATTTACATTAAGTATAAAGAATGTCTACATGAACACCTATTTTCGTACTCCTATTAGTTTTTAAAGTTACATAATGGCCACCTAAATATTTTTTTACTAGAAAGAGTAAACAATTAGTAAAAATAAAGATGAATATAACTGTAATAGATTTCTATCACCACATTTTGAATAAAATATCCTTTTACTTCTTCTTTTACTGTTATTGTTGATGAGTATGAAATGTGTTTGAATGAAATCTATTAAAGTAGCAGCAGTGGAAAGGAAAGCAAGAAGAACAAAAAAAAAAGTATACACGGACCAATCCCTCGTTAGCTATTCACCGTAATTGATTTCCTCGTTTAATTACGGCCGTGTATGGCCACTCGTTGACAAGTAAATGACCATCGTTGGTCGCGCGTCGCAGAAGATAATGATCCGCAAGATGTTATCAATTTAACCCATAATCGATATTATATGGACGGCCTCTTTGCTCCTCATGTGCTCATGACAAGCGTGAAAGATGGATCTGTTCTGCTCCTCTACGGCTACTGCCTACCTGTCTTTTAAATCATCAATAGGTAGGTGATTGAGGCCTTTGTTCACCACTTGTTACCATCGGTTTCGTCGTAAACATTTGCATATTGGAAATAAACCTCGATGAAGGTAATCCGTGAAATCTGGAAATGTTTGTGATGTAAGATCCAGATTAAACGTAAAACTCTGGTATTCCACAAGGTGCCATATGGCGCGCGCAATTAAGGCGGGCACCCATTAAAAAATCCGCATGCTTGGGTAATTACCAAAGAGCGTCTGTTGAACGTATTAAATGTTAACATGTTAACTGTTAATTCATCGGCAGGCAGATGATCAAAATGGTGCCGGCTTCTAGCCTTAACAGCTCCCATTTTTCCTCCCGGACGGTGGTTTCTTCTGCTGGTCGCCCATTAACACACTCGATTTATCATTTTTTTTTAAGAAATCATAAACACGTATTAATCAAAGAAGTCTTCGAAAACAAATTAGTTTCTATGCTGAACTTTTTATCGACCTGATGGTTCTGCAGTAGAGTAAATTTGTGTTTAATAAATTTTGTCATTAGTCATTTGTTGAGGTCTGAATCATCAAAATCGATAATTGTTGCAGCTTACAATACAAAAATCAAAATTAATTAAGTTTTTATATTGTGCTTAAAAGAAAACTTCATAATTCGTCCTTGAATTTTGCAATGACTTGCAATGCAGGCACGCAATTTTCTCTTGTTTTTTATTGTGGACGTGTTTATAATTAGTATTTTCACAGAAGATTAGTTTATACGTAAATTTCGGTAAAATTTGTAGAGTGGGCGGTTTGTGTATAAAGAACACGTGAGTTCGAAATTGTAAGTGCAAACAGTCGTTTAAAATTTTATTACAGACAAAACCGACAGCAGTCCTTTCAGTTAGAAGCCGAGAAGGAAATATTGGCACGTTTTATTTGTATAAGGCGCACGAATAAATTACACACGATTTCCAAACGCCTCTCGCAGCACCGAAGAGCGGTTTTGTAAAAGCTCAACTTACAAATTACACCGTGTAAACATCACAGATTAGAAAAGAGGAGAGAACCGTTTTACAAGGCCTTTAATGCTTCCAAGAAAATCGACAACGACACCGAACACCGATCATCAATGGACCAACGGTTTTTATTCAAAACACAACATTCTTCACCTTCAACAATCTCTTTGAAGCTTACAATAAACATCCGCATTATTATATGGAAAAATCTATTAATTCCTCAACTGCAGATGTCCGTATGGATAATTCATACCCAACCAGTAGTGGACAAACAAATCTAATATTTTAATAAATTCATGACCGTTTCCCAACAAACCGAAAATTCCATATTCCAATACAGTTATCGGTGCTTAAAGGCAATTAATTAACATGGAAATAAACAATTTTAACAGGTCCCACCTGTGATTTATTGGTTCCATGTATTCAGGGCCCAAAATGTGGTGAATAATAAATTCTATTAGGTGCCATTAACGGGGACCCCCTCCGCCACGACCATTATCTATTAATTTTCTTGCGCAACGGTGAAGGCACCGTCCGGATTTATGGGGTGGACATCTACACAAACGCACTGACAAATTGAAAATTTAATTAGCCACGGGACTTATTGGACATCGTCTTCTGTTGATGAGTTATTAAAGCTCAATCTTTTCTTCTTCCCAAGGAATTTAATACAGTAGTTGATCATTATCTTGATCAGAGTCGTATTTACATGCGTTAATGTTTTATTTGATTTCATCGTAGATTGTAGTGAGTTTTATTTATTCGTTTGTGATGATATCAATTTATCAATTTTCAAATATGACCTTTAAATCGTATATAGTTCAGCAAGTGTGTATACAGTATATTTTTACTTTCTCCGTTAGGAAGTACGAGAAAGTATTGTGATCGTGATTTTTTTTTCAATTTTTTTTTTATGGAAATATCCGTTTTGGGGTTCCTACATGCCATTTCAACAATTTCTGGAATCTCAAAAACTAATAGAGCAATTGATATGAAACTTTGAACAACCGTCTTATTTGATAATCTGAAGAACTGAAAAGCTTTTGGTAAAATTTCGTACACCGGAAGTGGGCGTTTACCTTAACTGTTTTTTGCCAATATTTTCTTAAATATGAAAAATATCACAAAAACATTTAAACAAACTTTGAAGACAATAAAGAAATGGTTATATTTTACTTGAAAACATTTTTTTTTAAATCATTGTTATTCGAGAAAAAAAATATTATTTTTTTAATTTTTGGTTTATAATTATAAAACGATAATAGTTACAGCAAATTTATGTTAATAATGATTGTAGAGAATGCTAAAATGGACAACTTATAAAGAATAAGCTTTTTTCGAAATCCTTTTAGTTTTTGAGTAAACTGAGTTTTTGAATTTGAATTATAATTTTTCCATCTTTCATAATTTTGACGTTTTAAACGTCAGTTTCATCCGAGTTTATACAACGCTCAATATGATTTTAATTGAAAATAAACCATAAAAACGTAAATATAAATGATACCATCAAGTCGGAGAAAGTAACATGATGGCCACATCACCATTTTTTTTATCATGGGCCATAGGATTTTACATGCTAAAATGTATACCTTGTGTTAATGTATATTTTATTATTACAATAACTTAAACATGTTTTATTCCATTAAAAATGAAATTATTTAATATAAATTACTGAGCAAAAATAATCAAAGTACCTTGAACTAACGAAATGTCAGATTGATTTGTGAGGCAAGTAATCAAGCGAATTTATCCTAGAAAATGTCCGTTTACACTGCTGAAGAACGGATGGAATTTGTAATGGCAATTATAAGAGGTTTGTTCACCAGAGAAATAGTGGCATTTTTTTACAAGTCCACTTTTGAATGGAATAAAACATGTTTAAATTATTCTAATTAAGCGCATCATGTAAAATAATTGATTTATATTACTAACTAAAATTTGCTTCAAAATTATATAATAAAATATATATTAACGCGAGGTATAATTTTTAGCATGTAAAATTCTATGGCCCACGATAGAAAACCATACTGTATATACCGTGTGTTCGATAAAAAACGCCCAACGCCATAACTCTGTTATTTATTGACCGATTTGAATGAACTAAAAAATAAAGTCAATGGCTGTTTAAATACTATAAAATTACGGTAATTATATATTTTTTGAAAATCAACTTCATTGCCAAATGATAGTCAACTTTTAATTTTGAAATGGCTGCATATACTTTTCTGATTTTATAATATTAGACATTGTTTTTCTGAATCCAATTATGCCCGTTATGCTGGTTTTAAGTTAATATTTATGCCAGAAAAAGATAATAATAAATCTTGTTCACATGATTTTTTTGGTAATAAATGTAGTGTGCCTTGAAAAAAATTCGAATCGACAACTGTCATTTATTGTTTAAGTAATGTCAATAATTTGTTATTAGTGCCTGTTTCAGACATAATCATGAACAATAGCGAATTAACAAATTATTATATTACATATTTATTTTCTATGTAATAGAAATCGAATTTATCATCTACGGTTTCCAGAGCGGCGAATAACAGAACCTAAATTTAGAAGGTTAGAAGAAAATTTGAGACGATATAGAGCCTTTAAAAAGTCGAAGACAGTGGATCGACAATTTCGTGGACTTGCAGAGTTCGACGCTCTACTTAGTGTTTACAATAATCACAGAACATCTAAATCGCAAGTGAATTTTGTTTGTTTGTATTAATATGTTGCCCTAAAGCCTTAAGAATAAGAACATAGTAATTTGCAACAAGTGAGTAAAATAATACTTTTTTTCACGAGTAGGAAAGATTGCTACAAGTGAAAAAAGTTGCTATTCTCTCGAGCTTCATATATTTTTTTTTCTACGTCCGTAACTTTAAATAAATTAGATAAAACCTTAATCAATTTTTATAAGTAATAATACTTCTTTTAAATGAAAAAAAAAAATAATAATCAAGTTTACTTGATCGGAAACGAATGTTTGACTTTTATCGGCGGAACTCGCTACGGCACTACGGCACTTTTTTCACGCTTTTTGAAGGGTTCAGGACACATATTTTATGAACGCAAATTAATGAAAAAAACTGTACATTTTATCACGGACGCAGAAAAAAATATTTCGTAGCCCGGAGAAATCCGGTCGTTTTCTAAAGTTTTGCTAAGGCGCCCCTCTACGGACACCAAGCGGTTAAGGCCACTCCAGAGTTTTTCAAAAATCGATATTTTTCTTTGTATATATGTCGCCTTAAAGCCTTTGGAATAAGAGAAAAATGTTTTATAGCCCGGAGAAATCTTAAAGAGGTCGTTTTCGAATGTTTTGCCAAGGAACCCCGCTACGCTCACCAAGTGCTTTTCGACCGATACAGCGCGCTTGAATTTCAAACGAAACAAAATTCTACAAATCTTTATCGATTGTATTGAACTTTTTAGGGTGACTTCTAAGATACACCATCTAGTGGACAGCGTAAATATTTTGCAATAAGTTATGAACTTTATTTTTTATGAACATTTTTTCTTGAAATTTTTGGGCGAAAAATGATTTTTTTTAAATGTGCACCATTTTTCAAGAAAACGGTATTTTTAAGTTTCCGTACTCTATCCACAAGCTTTTGGCATATATTACTTAAAATAATTTGGTTTTTTGTTCTAGTTTGAAATGTGCGAAAGCAATCGTTTCGCCTGTTTAAGGTCTCCCATAAAAGGTTCCTTGTAATCCTGGGTTCTGAAACCGCCATTTTAAAATAAAAACAATTGGGAAATTGATTTTCCTAAACTTAAATGTGTATTTAATAAATTACCTTAACTGAATTTTTCAATGCTGTCTGAATCAATGACTCCAGAATCCAGAAATTCGCCTTTTTTTCTGCGACCTGGGTCCCTTAAGTGATGAAGCACTAGAAAAATAGAGTATTGCCGGTAAATGTGACATATTTTATTTGTGAGATATATTTGAAAATTTATATTTGTTGAACCAATGGAAAACACAGCAAATTTATATCTTGCAAAGACCCCGTTACTATTTTCCTTGGAAACTCTAGCTAACGTTCAACGCCATGTATTAATACAGTTTCCATCATTAGTTACTTTTGACATGGTATAAGATAATGATGTTTTTTCACAAACGGGAGAGAAATTCGAAATCGTGAGAGAAATAACATTTATCCAAAATAGGGTGTAATAAGTGAATTACTGTGGTCACTTGAGGAATGTTGTTCATTCCTCACTGAGTGAGAGAATAACTCGGAATCACTCAATAAGCAAGCACATATTCGCAGCGTGCGCTATTCATTTGAAACTCAATCTGGCGCTCTCCTCCACATAATTAATTAATTATGTACGAGAATTATCTCATAAGATTGACTGGCAAGAGCACGGCCTCGAGTTAATTTACTTTGGAAAACCATTGCACTGTCACTTTTGAAAATGAATGTACCAGGCGTGCGAACTCTTCACGGAATCTATCGAGAGCGCCCTTCGAAGGTACCGCCCACAATTTTGCCACTGCACAACGGCAAGTTATGTTTGCCGATCTGTACGTCAAAGATTCTTTAAAAAAATTTTAAACATTATTTCAATATTTAATGCAATTACAGACGATTTTGGATAAAATGTTATATCATACTCATGTGGAATTACTCATTAGACCCTTAACAAAATTACCCGTTCGCTCTTCGAGCTCTCGGGTAAACTTTTCTTGCGGGACTAATTACGAACATTCCACACTAGTATAATAAATAACTATTTTTCACAAACGGGAGAGAAAGTCGATTTCTCAGCCGTCGAAATCGTGAGAGCAATAATATTTATCTCCCTAGGGAGAGAAGTAATCATTTCTCTCCCTACGAGGTTCAATACAATTAAATATACCTTTGAAAAACAAAATGTTTACACTTTGCAGATTCCAAAAATGATTAATTGATTTTTTTAAAAGTTTTTATCGAGGATATTTCATATTAATGAAGACACTGCAAAGGCGAGAGTTTATAAAGCACCGCCGCGTCGCATTTGTAGGTATAAAAATTAATGGACCATGATTTGTACTTGTTTACTAATGAATCTCAGACATTAACTGTCACTTTTATCAGTCTTTTCAGTTTTTGTAACGGAAATGGTTCGCCTAAGAAAATTAACATTTGTTTCAATACGACAACTTATCTGCACGAAAGATTGTGAACAAGTACCCACAAAAGGGTTGGTCGCTTACAATTATAATTAATAGCTAAATTCAGAATTTACGGTAACATAGTACAGTACGTAAAGGATCGAAGAAGTAGTTCATGCATTAATTTGTAGCCAAGAAGGTGAAGTGGGCAAACGTTTAAGTACTATTTCTTTAGGGCAAAAGTACTTTATCTTATCTATAAAAATTAACCTTTTCACTGTTATATTGATTTTTTTAAAATATTAATAACCCACGAATATATATGAGAGTACAAAACTACTTGTACCGTTTTTCTGGCCCACTGTGTATACCTATATCTTGCGAGAGAATGTTACTTTTCCCTCGGTGCGTTGTATACAAATTTGCACCTCAGGAAAAGTCAAATATTTCTCTCTAATCTACTATTTTGTATATGAAGAACATTTGAAACAATTGGGACTGAATTAAAAAAAGCTCACCACGTAGGTGACGGTCCCACCATCCTCTTTATTATATACTTATACAGGGTGTCAATTTGAGAAATTTCAATGCGAATATCTCTGAAATATCTTAGAAAAACGCAATTTGGTACAAATGTTATACAGGTAGGGGGAACTAGAACCACCATATTTTGGTTATGAGGTGAATGACCCCTTGGGCCCCATTCACCCTAACCCCAAAAATTTTAAATGGCATCACCTCTTGTGATTCTTTAAATTAAACGTTTTTTTGAGTAGTATTCACCGGAGTCCACTAAAGTGTTCTTCCGCTCTAACCCATCAACGTCTTTTTTTGGCTCTGCCTAATTTATGATTTGGATTAATAAATCTTTATAATGTCTTTCAAGTAAAGCGCTATTTTTTTTTTAATATCTAATTTCCAACGTTTTAATAATTTTCATAATGTCATCATTTTATGTGCAGGAAAATTTCTAATAAAAAATAATCAAGTTATAAATCAAATTAGTTTGTAATTAATAATAATTTACATAAGAATAAACACATACTGTAATTAATAACTTAATAAATAAATATAAAATGTTTAATTTTATTCAAATGAATTTTAAAAAATTTATGCTAATTACGATCATAAATATTTGGCAATAAATTTCACATTAAGGTGCCTTATTTTTAATTTAAATTGACGTAAATGGGATAAGAGTGGCTTATGATCTGTGTGGAATGTCATTTTAATTGGGATTGTTTCTTAAAAGATGTTTAACGTCTGAATTAATTACTGCGTTTGGTATTTATTGGTTTGTAATTAGAAATGAGTAAAATATCCTCCGCGTAGTAATGTCTCCTTCTATATTCCGTTTCATAGGATTGATTATGCCCAACAATCTGCCGCTACATGGGTCCGTCCTAAGCAACGCCAACCTTACCGACCCATTTTTTTTCGGGATTGTAACTATTGTAATGAAAAAAATAGCTTCGGTTGAATAAATACTAAATACTAAAATTTTTAACAAGGGAAGTTCCCAAAGTGGTGATCGTGAAATGGTAAGTCTTATATATCGTTGGAAAGGTCTCCCAGAGTAGGCTTCACTTGTAACATATTTCGCTTGGATGGCCTCCCTACAGAGCGTGGGACGCGCTTGAAGCCAAAACTGGTACTAAGCTCTAGGTACTATATTAAATAAAATATTAACATTCAGGCTATGTATAAATTGGTGGAAAAGCTACCATAATGAGGAAATATTGTTCTGGCTCTGGATGAACAAAGCTGCATATTGGAAGTTTATATTTTGACAATAAAATTACAGCGATTATTTTGTTAAACAACCTAACATCGATGGGTATAGAAGCAACAGGCACATTATAAATAAATAGGGTGTCAAAATTTACTTATATACAGGGTGTGTATAAGGCAATAATTTATTTAGTATGCATACAGCGTAGCGAGTTTTGACTTTTCAAGGATATACAACACTTGCCGTTTCGCGATTACCACTTTGGGAACTTCCCTTGTAGGGAAAGGAAATACCTATTGGACGGAGATAAAAAAGAAACTTTTAAAATATAAACAGGCAACCCACAGCAATAAAACCAAGGTCTGACGGATCAATGTTGACTGACAAAACATCAATAACAAAGGCGTTTGCTCCACAATTCAAGAAAAGCTGCGGACGTTCCGAAAATGACAACTTTGGCAAAACCTTCTTCGACTCTGTAACTAACTGACACGGTTCATTCGACTGGAATAGCGGACATCCACCAACTGATGACTTATTAGAGTGACTACTTTGCGATATTACACGCTGGTAAAAACTCCACTCCAGGCTATGACAATATATAGATAAAAAAGAAACTTTTAAAATATAAACAGGCAACCCACAGCGATAAAACCAAGGTCTGACGGATCAATGTTGACTGACAAAACATCAATAACAAAGGCGTTTGCTCCACAATTCAAGAAAAGCTGCGGACGTTCCGAAAATGACAACTTTGGCAAAACCTTCTTCGACTCTGTAACTAACTGACACGGTTCATTCGACTGGAATAGCGGACATCCACCAACTGATGACTTATTAGAGTGACTACTTTGCGATATTACACGCTGGTAAAAACTCCACTCCAGGCTATGACAATATCCGTTGAACTAGCCTTAAAAGACTTTCCCGTAACGTCCATCTACATATTTTAAAAATGTTCATGTTTTGCTACCAGAACCAATACTTTCCTCCAGAATGGAAATATAACATTATCATCTGCATACCGAAGCCAGGGGGGGGGACCATTCATCGATTCCCAACTATCGTCCCATTACACTCCTCCCTGTAATAGGCAGACTCTTCGAAGCACTACTTAAACATATGATCTCAATTCGATCCCACCATATCAATTTCGCTTCATGCCCAAGCTATCCCACCATTGCATTCCTATATAATTCAACAGGGTGTCCTTCTCACTTACTGTTCTCACATCCAATTTCCACACCAAACACCTAGAATGCCCAAAAACAGCCGTCCTCTCCATAGGCTTCCAAAAGGCATTCGACTCTGTCTGACAACATGGGTCTCCTCTACAAATGTTTTCTTCTGAAGCTATCCCACCATTGCATTCCTATATAATTCAACAGGGTGTCCCTCCCACTCACTGTTCTCACATCCAATTTCCACACCAAATACATAGAATGCCCATAAACAGCCGTCCTCTTCATAGACTTCCAAAAGGCATTCGACTCCGTCTGGCAACATGGGTCTCCTCTACAAATGTTTTCTTCTGAAGCTACCCCACTATTGCATTCCTATATAATTCAACAGAGTGTACCTCAAGCATTCCCTTATCGCCACTACTGTATAATGTATTCTGCGGTGCATAATGTCTATTACTTTATGCAGACGACTCAGTCCACGCTGCCACTCTAAAAGCAGCTCAAGAATCCCTCCAAGAATTCCTTAACTCTCTTCTACTGTGGTGCTTCATTCCTTTTCATAAATTACTTCCAGATCCCCTTCTATCACTATTAAAAATTCCTTAATCCATCCTATATACTAGGTATTCTTTTCGACTCTAAACTATCATTCAAGCTCTATTCCGAGAGCCTTAAAACCAAAATCAAGACAAGGGCTTGGCATTTCCAATCCCTAACATTTAAACAACAAGGAATTATTATTTCAACTGCTATACAAATACGAGGGTCGTTTTTTTTAACCTCCGATGGGCCATAATAAGAAAACAAGTGTATATAAAACAATGATTTTTATACCAAAAGTTATGTACACTTATGGTTATTTATCGACATAGTCACCTTGGAGATTAAGGCATTTGTCGTACATGTGAACGAGCTTTCCAATACCCTCTTCATAAAATGTTGCCGCCAATGAATTTAAATATGTCTTGACGTTGTCTTGATGCCCCTCGTTATTTTGGAAGCGCTTCCCTCTTAGCCATACCCGAAACAAAACAACAATTGCAACAATGGATGCACACACTCGCCAAACAAGCCAAAAAAAAGTTCAAACAAACCTTCAACAACCGAAAGTTTATGGCTACCTTGTTTTGGGACCAAAAAGGTGTGTTGCTTTTGGAGTTCATGCAGCCAGGGACTACGATTAATGCAGCTGATTATTGCAAAATATTACGTCTGCGAAGAGCCATACAAAACAAAAGAAGAGGCATGCTGACTTCTGGAGTTATCTTGATCCATGACAACGCCCGTCCTCACACGGCTGCTCTAACCCAACGGCTGCTTGAGCAATTTTAGAGGGATATTTTCGATCACCCGGCATACAGTCCTGGCCTAGCGCCGAGTGACTTCCATGTTTTCCCTGAACTAGAGAAGTGGCTAGGAGGCCAGCGATTCCAAAATAACGAGGAGCTTCACGACAACGCCAAGACATATTTAAATTCATTGGCGGCAACATTTTATGAAGAGGGTATTGGAAAGCTTGTTCACAGGTACGACAAATGCCTCAATCTCCAAGGTAATCATGTCGATAAATAACCATAAGTGTACATAACTTTTGGTATAAAAATCATTGTTTTATATACACTTGTCTTTTTATTATGGCCCAGCGGAGGTTGAGAAAAAAACGACCCACGTATATACAATACAGTTCTCTTCTCCTAAAACCGCCCCTCCGCACTTCACCATATTAAAGCCGCCGAAAGATCAGCCCACAGAACCTAGACCAAACTTAGATATCCTAATAATACACTTTACAATCTTTCTTACAAATTCCTTTACGCCGCCACTCAAGAAATCCCGATATCTCGACATCTGCTAGACCTAAATTAAAAAATTGCAGCTAATGCGAATAACTTCAATAAATTTTGTATTTCCCGAAACCATAACATCCTTCCCAAATATAATATTCCACTGCTCTCATTTCATGAATACATTAACGCGAACCATCAGGATAGTTCAAACAGGTAACCCACTTAATATTTGTTCTTGTATTCACAAATTAACTTCAGAGAAGGCAAAAAGACCTTCGGTCGATAGCCCAGACAGACAGTGGCGTAATTATAATGAGGCAGAAGAGGCAGCTGTCTCAGGGCCCCGGATCTAGAGGGGCCACGACTTGATAGAGCTTTTGGGGTATGATTCCACAGCCGGTCTAAGTTAATTAGTTCGAACTGAATTTTGATGCAGGTTCAATATTTATTAGCGGGGTATATATTGTCATTCTTACAACTTTTGTATTTCTTAGTGGACTTGTACCTCTGATACGATATTGTAAGGTGTGAGCCACAGAATTTTGTTTCATAGTTGGCCATGACTGAGAGAGAGAAACATAGCAGCCATGTCTGAGATTAATTCATTTTTTTTAAACTTAATGCAATTGAACTAATCTAGTCTCATGACATGAACTGTCATTTTAAAATCTGACAAGTCAAGACAATTTGTGTTAAATAATGGTTTTTTTCATTTAATGACGTACAAAATCGATACATGGTAGAAATCTATTTAAGAAATGGCAGGAAAATCAATGGTGAATTGGTTTATGCGGTAAGAGATGCGTACGAATATTTTCTAGAAGAATTTCCACATGCAGCTGTTCCGTACGACCATTTCAGTAGATTTTTTCGCCGTTTTGTGGATTTATTTAGGGAAACGGGTAACGTAAGTCATAGAGAAGATACTGGGTCAGCAAGAGTAAGAATTGAGGCAGTAAGGCAGCTAATGAGGGAACGTCCACAGACTTCTGTACGACACGTACAGCAAGAACTAGGTCTTTCTTATGGAAGTACCAGGCGTATTCTCAAAAACGATCTACATTGTCATCCTTACCGTTTACAAGCAGTGCACGATTTTTTTTTTCGACGAATCGTGCTTCCACCTCTCTGGGCTTTGAGTGATAAGTTGATTATTAAGTACATTAACATTGTGATAAAAAACAGGGCAATAGATTCTCTTTTGGGATATTTCCAGCCATACACTAACCTTCAGAGAATGTAACAAAGCCTCAACAAAAATATGTTGGTTCTTTACAGCCTACACTCTTCGGTTTAGTGAGTCCACGTAGCCGCAAGTGAAACCAAGCTTCGTCAATATAAAACGCTATTTCTACCAAATCCTCATTATTTATAAACTCGTTAAACCAGTTACAAGAAGATAATCAGGGATGTAAATTTAAAAGAAAAATGGTCAAGCCTTCTGCCATGTACCGAGACAAATTTATCGGGGCAGATAAACATCGGAGCGATTTCTTCGGACTCACATCTAGTCTTTGGTGAATATCTGCAACGGCTGCTTCCGTAAGGTCAGTAGGCCGGCAAGTAGATTTTCCTTTGGAAACGCTGCTGGTTTCACGAAATTTCTTAACAATACGACGCACAAAGTAATTATGACCGAACTCAAATTCAGGAAACTGCTCATGAAATTCCTCTTCATAGTTTTCATAGGAATAATTCCAAATTTCTTCTACGTTGTCTCCGTTCGAAAATATGCTTTAATAATACATTTGTTGTGGAGCTCTGAGAATGTCATTTCTAACCTTAAATCCCATAATTAAGATTTGCATGTGTTAATTAGTTACTTTTTTACGTACCAATGAAATATCTGCAGTAGGACGAGATGGTAAAAAACCAACATTGCAAGATGAAAAACAGCGAATCAAATTTAAACACAATGTTGAAACCATGGTATTAGTTCCAATAGCCTGTAGGCTAAATGTTCTAATTTTTAATATAAATTAAGATAATCTCAATTCAACGTCCGTTTGTTTTTTTATATTCGGTAAAAAATAGAAAAACAATTGTTTCGGGCTTGAAACATCCCGAAGTTACATAGAATAGTTGTTACTACGTGAGACCATAAAAATTCTAAAATGTCAATTTGTCAACGTTTTGTTTTTTCTGAAGCTACATTTTTCAAATTCGGTAAAAAAATTGAAAAACAATTTTGACTAGCTTAAAAAATTATTACTAATTACTTATACTTACATAAATCTAACAGCTTTCTTTTCCTTTTTTCCCAACCTGACATTTGACTATCTCATTTACTTTAGTTTTATCATACATTAGATATTACGTTACTTTAGCATAAGTAGCATTTTTACGTCCACAATTCCACCTAAATTAGATTCACTACTTACGTTAATAAGTTCTATGAGTTTATTACAAGTAAACTTCTTAACCTAGTCCTTACAAATTTAAATATAAAAAAAAACCTTTATTTGGCATGACCTCGTATAACAACTCAAAAAAAACTCAAAACTTATTTCTATAGATACATGTACACACATCTCCCTTACCTACCCGCCCCCCATCTCTTCTCACAGTCCTCTCGACCTCCAGTTAGCTACACTTCTCTGTACTCAATTTCACCAATAACTTACACACCTGTATCCCGCTACCGCTTTCACACAGACACACATCCCTAATTCTGTCTTTCACTCTCGTCCTTATCGCCTCCGTCACTTCTTCACATCCGTTCATCCAGTGCTCCCATTCATCTCTTTCTTCCCGCAAAACCCACACCTCGTGTATTTCTCTCCCATCCACACCTTCCTTCCCTTCTCCTCGTTACCGCACCTGAACCTCGCTAACAAACGCACTTCGTCAGGCTTCAAAATTTTAAAATACCGAGGCGGGCCTGCGAGCACCTGCAGACCTTGGAACTTCGGGTTATATCTACTGTTGTTAATTTTACTTTGCCTCTCTTGCAACTGTACCAACAGTAACCTTTTCGCCACCTCCTTCTCGATCAGCTCCCCCCTCGATACCTTTTCTTCGAAAACCGTCGCTGACCACCCCGCCCTGACATACAACTTATTCCTCTCATGCACCCATCTTATTCCTTCACCTTTACTCATCCATTCTTTGTAACACACCTTCCATACCTCTTTCACTACTCTTTCATCCCCTAAGCCCCATATCCTCGTCTCAACTTTTACCACCCTTCTGGCCGCTTCCCACTCTACCTACAATCGCTGACTCTCCTGCAGAACTATATAATTTGGCGTGGTCCTCTCCAACCCTAATATCCTCCTCAGGTATTGCATCTGCACTTTCTCGATATTTTCCTGCCCACTCACTTCCCACACCTCTGATTCATACAATATTATTGCCTTCACACAAGCAACCCACCATACCATTTGCATACTTACATTCTTACCTAGCATTCCGTTCCATATACCCCGCATACGGTCCATAGCCACTCTCGCTTTCTTACACACAAATTCCACAAGACGCGCTTTCGTCTCTGTTTCACTGAACATATACCCAAGATATTTAAACTTACTCACTCGCTCAATCTGTTCTCCCGGCCAACTCAATTCTTCCTCCTTTCCTCTCCTTCCTACATTTTTACAAATCATCCATTTCTTATTTCTCACATTCACAGCCAATCTTCTTTTTCCAAAGTACCCTTCCAATCTCACCTTCATCTCTCTTTCCTTCACTGTTTTCGCCATCACGACCACATAATCAGCATACGCCAGACTCCACACCTTCTTTCCACCCACCACTATTCCCCCTGACTGCCCTAGTTCCAACACCCTCTCCATGTCTGCGTCGTATAGGTTGAATAGCAGTGGGCTTAATGGACACCCCTGCCTCACCCCACATTCCACCTGAAAACGGCTCGACACATGCTCTCCCACTCTCACTTTACGTTTCCTTATATACTTCCCTTATCCACTCCACAACCTCCTCAGACACTCCCTTCCCTTTCAAACTTTTAATCATTAAGGTTCTATCCACCAAATCATACGCCGCTTTCAGATCCACAAACAGCAAACACAATGTCTCTTTTTTTTCAGCTCTCTCTCAATCACCTAGTTAAGTGTAGCTATCTGCTCTACCGTGGACCGCCCTTTCCTAAACCCCCCTTGTATTTCCGGTAGCCATCTTTGATCTTCCGCCTCTATCTCCAACCTATTCTTGACCATCGTCATGATTACTTTATAGAGGCTATCCATCAACGAAACCCCCCTATAGCTTTTCGGATCGCTCTCATCTCCTCCCTTGTGAATTGGCACCTTGACTCCTTCCCTCCACTCCTTTGGAAACTGTCTTTCTCCTCTCCATATTTCGTTCAGCAGCACCAACATCTTCTCCTTCCCTTCCGGACTACATCCCTTCCATGGTTCTGCCGGAATCCCATCGGGACCCGCCGCTTTCCTATCCTTCATCTCCTGCAGCACCCTTTCTAACTCTGCCATACTAAAATCACCCTCCCTCTCGAAAACCCTTCTTTCTGCGACTTGATTCCATCGAATTTCCTTTATTCCTAGCAACTCTTTAAAGTGTGTCTTCCATGTTTGTACCCTCTCCTCTTACTTTCCTGATCGGCCCTCTTTCCTTCAAGTACCTCCAAAGTTATTTTTCGCTCTTTAACTCCCTCACTCTCTTCACCTCGTTTCCCAGCCACATGTCCTTTTTTTTATTGCATTTATCTTTAAACCTAACTTTTGCCTCTTTCATCTCTTTGTCTCCCCTCCTCCCTTCCCTTCAAGCCTTTATCGCTCCTCTTAGCACCCTTTTCGCTTCCCTACACCCTTCATCAAACCACAAGCCTCTACGCCCCACTTTTCCTCTATTCCTTCTCGTCATAGCCTGTTTAACCGTCTCCCCCAGGTGCTCTACTGTCCTCACCGATTGAAAATTGACCTCCTTTATTTTGTCCTTATATCTTATTTTTGCCCTTTCACACCAGCACCACCCCTCCTCGTCTCTGTTAATTACTACCTCTCCCCACCCCACCAGTTTCACCGTCTCTAGAAAATGGTCAGAACCACCCCCGTCCTCTACCCTGAATTCTGTCGTTCCTGATATCCGCCGTCACCAGCACGTAATCAATTACTGACATTCCCCTCCGTCCTACGTAGGTTATCTCCCCCTCTCAATCATCCTCCGTAGCTCCATTTAGCACCTCCAGTCCCTGCTCGTCAGCCCATCTAATCCAATCCCTTCTTTCCTTATTTATTGTCCCGTCCTTCGATTTTCTCTGTCTTCTTTGTTGTCCTTCTTGATTCACCCCAACAATCAGATTTCCAGTGTGCTCCCCTTCCCTTATCAGTCTCTCTATCTCACTCCGTAATTCCTTTCCCTCCTTCTGATTGTATATCGTTACGGTTCTCCAAATGCGGGTTCCTTTCCAAAACGACCGCTGTACTACCGTTCCCTCCTTCTCTCTCTCTCTCCCCCCCACCTCCACCTCTTTCAATTCTATCCGCACCCCCGTTACAATTCCACCTTTCGCTCTCCCCCTTGCATAATCCCTGGTCGCCCTTGTACATTCCCATCTAAATCCTGATGGCATCTTCTTTTTTACCTTCTCCCACTCCTCCTCTTCTACCCATGTCTCAATTAGACCCACCATATCTTTATCCTTTAACCATTCCTCCAACTCCAAAATCCCCACCACCTCTTCCACTTTCTTTTTTAGCCCCGCGACATTCCAAAACGAGGCAGTCATCCCCTCCCCCTTCTCTTTTCTGCTCCCCGCCCCTCTTCTACCTCCATTCTCTCTTAGGCTCTGTTTGCGTTTTTTGACTCCGCTGGCCCCTTCTCCAGCATCCCCGTCCCTGTATTCCATCTCCACCATTCGTTCTCTACCCGCATTTTCTGATAGAATACTTGAACTTGTTTCCCTTTCTTTCTTTCTTCTCGCGCCTTTCCTCTGATACTAACTTGTATTTCTCTCTCTTTCTTTGTGAGGTCATCATCTATGTATACATCTATATTTCTGTCTCTTAGAGAGCTTTTCTTAGCCAAAATTCGCTTTTTATCTTCCCTGTCATTACATTTCACCAAAATCGGCCGTCTCGTTCCCTTCTTCTTGGCCCCTAGCCTCACTACCTCTTCATAATTCATTAAGATTTTCGTATCCTCCACTAGTTTATTTACAAATTTAAATAATGACAACTTGATCGAGCACGATGAACTTTCCTTAGTACCGGAAGATAGCTACCATCCTGCCTTAGCTATTGAATTACAATTATAAATAAATAAATCGGCCCCTCGTTTCCAAGTAATGATAATAAATCTTAAAATTTCCGTAAAGCAAACTATTGTGCTCTATATGATTCTTTAGCAACTACAGACTGGCCATTTCTAGAATCATATACTGAAGTAAATGATATTGATGATATTCTTAATTCGTCTGTCTCTGTACATTCTCGTCCAAAATACACATTCCCTCCTTGGTTTACAAACGAGAACTTAAACTCAAAGATTATTATCGTCGAAAGTGGAAGTCGAGTAAGTCATCTTTTTATCACGCAGAATTTATTCGACTGCGACAACAAGTCAAAGACAAAATATCTGCTGCTTATAAAAATTATCTATCTCAAATTGAAGAAACCATTGAAGGTAATCCAAAGGCACTATGGAATTTTATTCAAACTAAAAATTGTTCCACTTGAATTCCATATCTGCTTCGAAAGGATAATACTGAATACAACAAGCCTGCTGATATTGTAAACGTGTTTTCAGACAATTTTTCATGTGCCTATTCACCTATATCATTTAATGTCAATACAAACAAAATCCCTAGTGATTTCTCTGGTGACCGAAGCCGATATTATTAAAGACATTACCAAACTTAAAAATAATAGTACTTGTGATGACCAAACCCCAAGCTTTCTGGTACGGGATTGTAAACAATCCCTGCTAATCCTAGACCAGTTTATAAAAAATGGTGATGTGGCCATCATGTTACTTTCTCCGATTTGACGATTAGACCAAAACCTTGAAAATACTAGCAAAACATTAAAAAATCGCTGCTTTAGGTTAAAAATCTAAAATATTCGCCAATCAAAAATTCGCTGATAGAAATCAATAATTAAACAATAAAACTAAAAAAAATCAAAATATCGAAAACTATGGCCTAAACATAAAAAAAAAACGCAAACTAAAACATCGAAAATTTCAACAAACACATCGAAAATGTTGTCCAAAATAAAGACTATTTAGGCAAAAAAATTAAAAATTTGGAATAAATTGAGGCGAAAACAGGTAAAGATCTAAAATATGGACCAAAAAAATGCAGACCAAAATATTGTAAATTCAAGTAAAAGAAAAAATATTTAGCTAGCCCCTAAAATAATTCTTTGGCTCAAAATAAGTTTCCGATCAGAAACTCGAAAATAATGCAAAAAATAAAAATAAAATAAAAAACAATAATTCAGGTTAAAAAGTAAAGGGCAAAAAATCAAAAACCGACGAAAAAACTCGAAAATACCGGCAAAAAAATCGCGCATAAAAATCAATAATTCAGATTAGAAAATTTAAAATACGAGTATAACACAAAAAAGCTAAAACTGAAACCAACAATTAGGACCTAAATATCAAAAATACGGACCAAAAAAATCGAAACTTTTAAAACGCAACCTAAATTTTCACGCCAAAATAAAGAATATTTAGGTCAAAAATCAAAAATTTGGAATAGAAAACGAAGTTAGAGGCCAGAGATCCGAAAATGCAGATAAAAAATTCAAGTAAAGGAAAAATAGTTTGTTTTCACCTTCAAAATAACCCTGTATCTCGGAGTAAGTTTCTGAACAGAAACTCAAATGGAAAATAAAAAAATCTAAAATATGGGCCAAGAATACAAAAAATTAGACCAAATACTGAAAATTAGGGACAAAAAAAATTAAAAAAAGCAGGCCAAAATAAAGAATATTTAGGCCAAAAATCAAAAATTAAAAAAAAAGAAATTACAGGCGGAGATCTAAAAATGCAGATAAAAAAAATTCAAGCAAAGAAAAATTGTTTGCCATTTTCACCCTCAAAATAACCCTGTAGCTCAAAGTAAGTTTCCGAACACAAACTAAAATTGAAAATTGAAAAATTTAAAATACAAGACGAAAAAAACAAAATTTGGACCAAATACCGAAAATTTGGGGCTAAAAATGAAAAATACAGATTAAAAAATCAAAAATCTTAATAAACAAATGGAAAATTTTAGCCAAATAAAGAAATCTTAGGACAGAAGATCAAAAATTTGGACCAAAAAATCGAAAATACAGGTCAAAATTTAACAATTGTGGCCAATAGATTGAAAACATGGGCCTAAAAATAAAAAAATGCGGACCAAAAAGTTAAAAAATCGAAAATCTTAACAAACAAATCGAAAATTTTGGCCAAATAAAGAAATCTTAGGACTTAAAATCAAAAATTTAGACCAAAAAAATCCAAAATACAAATAAAAATTCAACAATTATGGCAAAAAATCGAAAGCACGAGCTTAAAAATCAAAATACTGACCAAAAAAGTCAAAAATTTCAACAGATCATTTTAAAATTGGGACCAACATAAAGAATATTTATGAAAAAAAATCAAGAATTTAAAGGAAAAAAATCGAAGAAACAGGCAAAAAATATAAAATACGAGCACAAAAATTCTGGTCTAAAAATAATTTGCTCCAAAAATAACACAAGCTTGAATTAAGATACGACCCGAAACTCTAAAATAATGGCAAAAAAAATTAAAAAATGGTGTTACTTTTCCCGATTTGATGGTATAGTACTTTATGTTTACACTTTCATCGTTTATTTTCAATTAAAATCACATTTTAAATGTTCATAGAGCGTGATGATGTGCATAGAGATGAGAAATTATGAAAAATGAAAATGACAAATTATACTTCAAATTCTAATAGTCAATTTACTCAAAAACCAAAGAGATTTCGAAAAATACTTATTCTATATAAGTTGTTCATTTTGGCATTCTCTACAATTATTATTAAAATACATTTGCTGTAAGTATTATCGTTTCATAATTTTAAACCAAAAATTACAAAAAAAATTAATTGCTTTTATTTTTCAAAAACCATACATTTCACGAAAAATATTTTCAAGCAAAAATTTTCATTTTTTTGCTTTCTTCAAGATTTGTTTGAGTGCTTTTATAGTACTTTTCATATTTAAAAAATTATCGGAGAAAAACAAAAAACGGTTAAGGTAAACACCTACTTCCGCTGTACGAAATTTTACCAAAAGCTTTTCAGTTCTTCAGATTATCAAATAAGGCTTATTTTCAAAGTTTAATGTTCATTCAAGTAGTAGTTTTTTAGATACAGCGCGCACAAGCAAACAGGCATACATTTTAACAGGAATGCATATTGAAAAAATGGTGATGTGGCCATCATGTTACTTTCTCCGACTTTATATTTACGTTTTCATGGGTTTATTTTCAATTGAAATCATATTTTAAATGTACATCGACGTTGCGTAAACTCGGATGAAACTGACGTTTAAAACGTCAAAATCATGAAAGATGGAAAAATTATACTTCAAATTCAAAAACTAGGTTTACTCGAAAACTAACGAGATTTCGAAAAAAACTTATTCTTTAGAAGTTGTTCATTTTGGCATTCTCTACAATTATTATTTATATAGAATTGCTGTAACTATTATCGTTTCATAATTATAAACCAAAAATTAAAAAAATTAAATAAATGTTTTTCTCGAATAGCAATGATTTTATGAAAAATATTTTCAAGCAAACGCTTTTCATTTCTTTGTTGTCTTCAATGTTTGTTTAAATATTTTTATGATATTTTTTAAATTAAGGAAAATATTGGCAAAAAACAAAAAACAGTTAAGGTAAACACCCACTTCCGGTGTACGAAATTTTACCAAAAGCTTTTCAGTTCTTCAGATTATCAAATAAGACGTATGTTCAAAGTTTCATATCAATTGCTCTATTGGTTTTTGAGATACAGCGCACACAGACAGACACACACACACACACACACACAGACACACACACACACACACACACACACACAGACACAAAATTTTTTTTTCCAGAAATTGTTGAAATGGCATCTAGGGACCCCAAAACGGATATTTCCGTAAAAAAAATTTTTGAAAAAAAAATCACGATCACAATACTTTCTCGTACTTCGTAACGGAGAAAGTAAAAATGGTGATGTGGCCATCATGTTACTTTCTCCGACTTGATGGTATTATTTATATTTACGCTTTCATGGTTTATTTTCAATTTAAATCATATTTTAAATGTACATCGAGAGGATGACACTGACGTTTAAAACGTCAAAATTATAAAAGATGGAAAAATTATACTTCAAATTCAAAAACTCAGTTTACTCAAAAACTAAAGGCATTTCGAAAAAAACTTATTCTTTAGAAATTGTTCATTTTGTAATTTTCTACAATTATTATTCACATAAATTTGCTGTAATTTTTATCGTTTCATAATTATAAACCAAAAATTAAAAAAAAATTAATAAATTTTTTTCTCGAATAGCAATGATTTTATGAAAAATATTTTCAAGCAAAAGATATTCATTTCTTTGTTGTCTTTAATGTTTGTTTAAAAATTTTTGTGATATTTTTCATATTTAAGAAAATATTGGCAAAAAACAAAAAACAGTTAAGGTAAACACCCACTTCCGGTGTACGAAATTTTACCAAAAGCTTTTCAGTTCTTCAGATTATCAAATAAGACGTATGTTCAAAGTTTCATATCAATTGCTCTGTTAGTTTTTGAGATACAGCGCACACAGACAGACACACACACACACAGACACACACACACACACACACACACACACACACACACACACACACACACAGACACACACACAGACACAAAAAAAATTTTTCCAGAAATTGTTGAAATGGTATCTAGGGACCCCAAAACGGATATTTCCGCAAAAAAAATTTTTGAAAAAAAAATCACGATCACAATACTTTCTCGTACTTCGTAACGGAGAAAGTAAAAAGGGGACAGAACCTTGTTAGATAACTATAGGCCGATTAAAATTTGGTCAAACTTTGCGAAGTCTTTTAACATAGTGTACATACTAATCTATTTGCTTGTATTAAAACATTAATTTCACCACATCAACATGGGTTTATGCCGGGTCGGTCAACTGTAACAAATATGGCAACAATAATACAGCATATTAGTGAAGCTATTAACAGGAGAGGACAGGTGGATGTGATCTACACAGATTTTGTCCGTGCTTTTGACAGCATGGGTCACCATATTCTGCTTGAAAAAATATCTAGCTTTGGATTTGGAACTCGTCGAATTTTCTAAATTCTTATCTTGTGGATCGAGCTAATTATGTATGTTAAACGGCTTCAAATCATATGATTTTGTATCAACATCAGATGTACCGCAAGGTTCAAATCTCGGACCACTTTTATTTATAATGTTTATTAATGACCTCATTGTATCTACATCTTCATGTAGTAGCTTATGCAGATGACCTGAAAATATTCACTAATATTAATAGTCCTGAAGACTCGATTTTACTGCAAAACAATTTTGACTTAATATGTAATTGGTGCTATGATAATAAAAGTTAAATGTTGAGAAATGCTCTTATATCAGTTTTGGCCGTGTGGTGCGTTTTAACTATTTTTATAACATACAGGGTTTTCTTTTACAAAAACTTACCGAAGTTCAGGATCTTGAAGTAAGATTCGATAAATGCATCACATTTTCGCAACATATACACAATCTATGTAAATCTGCATCTTGGGTTTTACTAGTGATACTTTACTTAAATCCTTATATTCTGCACTTGTGAGGAGCAAATTGGAATATGCTTCTTTGGTTTGGTACCCCCACTACATTTACTTGTCACTATTAACTGAACATGTACAAAGACGATTTCTTAAGTTTTTATCCTATTAAATGGATGACATTTATCCTGAACAGGGTGCTGATTATACACAATTGCTTTGTCTTTAATATTTCTGCGAAGGGGTTTAATCCATGTTATTTTGTGGAAAATCAAGATCTGTCATAAGGTTTTTTTTTTCTTTTTATCTACGAAGAGTAAGCAGAAAACTTTTGGTGCATGAATTTTGAAACACCCTGTATTTTCTAAATTCGGTAAAAATAGAAAAACAATTGCTACAAGCTTAAAAAATTCCAAAGTTACTTAGAATAATTGCTACTAAGTGACACCATAAAAATTCTTAAAGGTCAATTTCCTAAATTGTAAGATAATCTCAATTCAACACCCGTTTGTTTTATTTGACGTTGCTAAAAAAATAGAAAAACAATTACTTGGAATAATTGCTACTACATGATACTATAGAGATTCTAAAAGGTCTTCTTCCTGAATTGTAAGATAATCTCAATTTAATGCCCGTTTGTCTTTCGGAAGTTGCATTTTCGAATTCGGTTAAAAACTGGTGTATCTTCAAAATACACCAATTTTAAGTAACTGAAACACTTGTAAGAAGAATCGATTTTGAGTACATTTGTACCACTTGCGAGAGTGAGCTGCAAATAATTCACAATTTCTTAATCAACTTGAAAATTGCTCATCTTTTAAAATTACTTCTGTCATTTCAAAGGAAAAAATCCAGAAATATGAGGATTCAGAGATTTTAAAAATATTTTAAAAACACTAAATTTTGAGTGAATTTGAATACATTGGTAACTTTTATTTTTTCTCCAATGGTGTAAATATGTCACCACTAATAATTTATTAAGTGTGCGCACAATTTCATCTCAAAATGACCACCCATCTCCAATTTGCAAATTTGCAAAATGTTATTCTTTATATTATTAAAGAAACCTAAAAATTAAAGTTCCATTTAAAAATATGTAGTATTTTGAGATACATGTAAAAAAATATATATGTATATACGAAAGGGGGCCCAAAATATAGGTTCGCCTCAGGGCCACAATTTTTTATAAAGTTACACCACTGCAGACAGACTAACCACTTCATATTATACTAGGTGTCTAAAACGAGCAATGCTAATAAGTATAGACCTAAAAAATGGTGATGTGACCATCATGTTACTTTCTCCGACTTGATGGTATCATTTATATTTACGTTTCATGGTTTATTTTCAATTCAAATCATGTTTTCAATGTACATACAGCATTTTGTAGAAACGGATGAAACTGACGTTTAAAACGTCAAATTTATGAAAGATGAAAATGACAAATTATACTTTAAATTCTAATAGTCACTTTACTTAAAAACCAAAGAGATTTCGAAAAATACTTATTCTTTATAAATTGTTCATTTTGGTATTCTCTACAATTGCCATTAGCATAAATTTGATGTAACTATTATCATTTCATAATTATAAACCAAAAATGACAAAAAAGATAATTACTATTTAATAACTATTATTTTTCAAAAACCAGACATTTTACGAAAAATATTTTCAAACAAAAGATGTTAATTTCTTTGTTGTCTTCAAGTTTTGTTTAAGTGCTTTTATAGTATTTTTCATATTTAAAAAAATATCGGAGAAAAACAAAAAACGGTTAAGGTAAACACTCACTTCCGGTGTACGAAATTTTACCAAAAGCTCTTCAGTTCTTTGAATTATCAAATAAGGCTTATGTTCGAAGTGTGATGTTAATTGATGTTGTAGTTTTTGAGATACAGCGCGCACAAGCAGACACGTATACATTAGAACAGGAATGCATATTGAAATAAATTGTATACCTTTTTCTCGTATCGTGTAATACAAGAAATCAAATCTCAAACAATAAATTGGATGAAAATAGGACACGCTCTATTTCTATCCTATGCGAGCATGTGCATTTTGAATTTATATCGCTCGTCTGCGATATAAGCTAAAATTGTAGCACGTGAGTTGAGTTTAATAGTCAGTTTACTCAGAAACCAAGGAGATTTCGAGAAAAACTTAATCTTTATAAGTTGTTCAATTTAAAATTCTTTACATTTATTAATGATGTAAATTTGCTGTAACTATTATCGTTTAATAATTATAAACAAAAAATGAAAAAAAATTAATAATTTTTTTTCTCTAATAAAAATGATTTTATGAAAAATATTTTCAAACAAAACATGTTCATTTCTGAGTAGTCTTCAATATTTATTTGAATGTTATCGTAAAATTTTCCATATTTAAAAAAATATTCTTTAGTGTATAAAAAATGATGCTATCTTTGCTAGAAACGCTTCTGCCATGTTTTCAATGTGACAATGTTTTTGCCACAAATTTGCCCATAACTAACCAACCATCCATAATAGACCCATACTATCTTATACTATTTTTATCACCATCTCAAGAGGTTTAAAAATAAAGTATAAAATATAGGGTGTTCCATTAAAAAAAAAAAACTTTGTTCTGTTATGTATATTGGGACACCCTGTACAAAAACATACATATTTTTAAAATATGTAGAATAAGTGTGGGTACCAGTTCAAGAAAACTAAAAGTCGATATCTCAAATAGCAAATAAGTTATGGGGCTTTTACAGATCCCTGGGTCACCCGGTATATGATACCATCAAGTCGGAGAAACTAACATGATGGCCACATCACCATTTTTTTAAATGGCAACAGCCCCTTTGTGACAGCTCATTGGAAAGCTCTTGAAAATTGATATTTAACAGTACTAAACAACATACTTCTTAATAGTCTAAATTTTGAGAAATACGCAAAATAATTTTTATAATTATTTATTCCAATTTCTTCTAAATATCAAAATATCAAATATTCTAAATATCAAATTAAACCATTTTGTTGCTAATAAGGTCGAAATTTTTCTTCAGCAATAATCAGAACACTATAATTTTTAGGTTTTCAAAATTGAGTTGGGGTGGCTACACCCCCAGGGGTTGCTTAGTGAAGGTTATTTTTGTGGTCATACTGATTCCCTCCAAATACCCTAGAAACGGTTTTGAGAAATTTTTTATATACACAGTGGGCCAAAAAAAACGGTACAAATTTTAAATATTCATATTTTCAATAATGTAAATCATTTCGAAAACATTTACTTTAACGAAATGACAGCGATATATCGTGCCATTTTGATATCCGTAATTGTTGTCTTAATTCCATGGCATGCCATTATTTTTATAAAATCATATTATTTTTTCTTAATTATTTCAACTTAGAGAAAAAGTACATTTTGTTTTTAAAATAAATAGGGGAGCCAATATTTGAACACTTCAAAATTAACATGCGATTTCCTATGTTGCGCCCGCCAAGTCAACACCCTGTATACAACAACCACGGATAATAAATATTCATTAAACATTAGTTTCACTATGACATTTTTGCAATCCACAAAGCGTAGATATTTTGTTTTTCAAAACAATATTTAACGCGTTAATTATTGAAAATATTAATATTTAAAATTTGTTCCGTTTTTTTTGGCCCACTGTGTATATTTTAGGTCCATACAGCATTGCTAGTTTTTAAATAGACACCCGGTATATAATTCTAATTACTGTACTTTTTAACTACTGTTCTATTTTGGTCTGAATAGGATGTGTCTCTACTACTAGTACCAAATAAATTTATAGCCAAACAAATGTTTATACCAATGAACGGTAATATACTTAAAATATTCCTTTTGATGTTTTTTTTAAGTATTAAACCTACTTTTCTGTATCAATAAATTTACATATATATGGATCATTTATTGCTTTCGAATGGACATTTTCGATTTAATATATAATAAATACGATGAAATTAAATATCAGTAGAATATTTCACTAGATACATTGACGAGGCTGTTTGTGTTATAAAGTAAAATACTTAAAATTGTTCGAAATGTCATTATTACATTTTACAACATGCTTTGCCACACTCTGACATCTTTGGGCGAAGAAATAGCTTGCGTTTGAAAAAAAAAACATTTTGAAAATTGAAAAGATTATTGCACACAAAACTGAATATTTCACGTTTTGAAAAACAATGGTAAATGCTAATGGAGACAGTTGATGAGAAGATCGCCTGCACCTTACAAACAATAGCAAGTTTTAGATATTTACTTGTTGCTGCTTAACAACAGTGCCAATTTTGCATTGTTCATTTCATAACAAAAAAAAATGTAACTTTAAAATTTACCTGAATTTAAAGAAGGCGACACTGTTTATACATGCCAGGGAAATTTACATCCAAAATGTTTTGTTTTGATAATTTTTTTCTCTAAATTTGTCGTATGTAATATATAATTTTTGTCTTATAAAGAATTTTCAAATTCAATCATCAACAAATATAACAATTTACTTGATGCGTCACAGTCCCTCTACGACTAGCCTAAAAATTATGACCTTGATTTTAATAAAAATAAAAACCTGCGTTTTTAGTTTTGACATTCTGTATATTAGAATATAAAGCTGGTAGGGATGTTATTTTCATGCCGGATCCGGACGTGGCAGTTCAAAAATGATGTCAAAATTAAGTCCATCATAAAATAAATGTAACCCACTGACATTTTAATGAAACACCTTCAACTAAAAACTAATATAGATATTTCGGGGGATGACTTACCATCCCCGGTAATTATATAGGGTGTGCTCGGAACTCCTACCACGAAATTTGATGTACGTTGACGTTAATGGCGCCCATGATTCTGCACCGTGAATAGAACTTCGGCTCTTTCAATAACAATAAAGTACGCGAATAGCCATAATAAAAATGACAAAATACCAATTGAGATATTACAGCAAGATATAAATCTAAATTATGTGTTAAACAAATGTTCAATCTAATAGAAACATATTAACATCTGTGTGTTTCATAAATACAAAATGGATTTGGAATATACCGATATGAAATAATTATTATACATTCTCGTCTATTTCCTTATTATGGAAGTTTCAAGACAAAAGAAAAAAGAAAATTTTCTTGAAAATGACCCGAGAAGGCGAAACTAGGTGTACCTACTAATGAGCAATAAAGATTTGATATAATAAATTGTTTTAATATTTACGTATTAGTAGTTCATATTATTACGAATAGTTCGCATTAATAAGGCAAAACTAGTCGAGAATTCAAAATCTAAACTGTGTTTTTATTTCGTAGAATTATTATCATTTTTATAATATTATCCTTAATAAAACGAACTACTAATATGTAAATATTAAAACAACATTATTATCTATTTATCGACACTGTGGGTCATTAAGACTCTCATCTAATGTAACAAATTGAATTGTAATGAATTGAATTGAAACTGTAATGAAAAATTGAATTTTTTTTAGATCTCCAATATCGAAATATTTTAATCATAAAATATTTTATTACTTTCTCCGTTAGGAAGTACGAGGTAATGTGATCGTGATTTTTTTTTAAAACATTTTTTTACGGAAATATCCGTTTTGGGGTCCCTAGATGCCATTTCAACAATTTCTGGAAACAAAATTTTGTGTCTGAGTGTGTGTGTGTGTGTGTGTGTGTGTGTGTGTGACTGTATCTGTGTGTGTGTCTGCTGTGCGCGCTGTATCTCAAAAACTAATAGAGCAATTGATATGAAACTTTGAACATACGTCTTATTTGATAATCTGAAGAATGAAAAGCTTTTGGTAAAATTTCATACACCGGAAGTGGGTCTTTACCTTAACTGTTTTTTGTTTTTTGCCAATATTTTCTTAAATATGAAAAATATCACAAAAACTTTTAAACAAAGATTGAAGACAACAAAGAAATTAACATATTTTGCTTGAAAACATTTTTCATAAAATCATTTTTATTCGAGAAACAAATTTAATGTTTTTTTAAATTTTTGGTTTATAATTATAAAAAGATAATAGTTACAGCAAATTTATGTTAATAATAATTGTATAGAATGCTAAAATGAACAACTTATAAAGAATAAGTTTTTTTTCGAAATCCCTTTAGTTTTTGAGTAAACTGAGTTTTTGAATTTGAAGTATAATTTTTCCATCTTTCATAATTTTGACGTTGACGTTTTAAACGTCAGTTTCATCCGAGTTTACACAACGCTCGAAGTACATTTAAAATGTGATTTCAATTAAAAATTAACCATGAAAACGTAATTATAAATGGCTATGATACCATCAAGTCGGAGAAAGTAACATGATGGCCACATCACCATTTTTTTTATGGTTAAAATAAACAGGATTATTCACGGTATACGGCACGGAATATTGTGGCTAAAATACGTGACTTTCAAAAAGTTTCACTTTTGCGATATATGGGGGTCTATTATGGTTAAAAAAATTAATTTCACATTATACAGAGTGTTCCAAATGCCCACAAAACTATCAAAGTTGTGTTTTTTTTAAATGGAACACCTTGTATTTTTTGTAACTTTCGAATTTTAGGGAACAAATAAA
Organism: Ocypus olens; assembly: GCA_910593695.2. Taxonomy (NCBI): domain Eukaryota; kingdom Metazoa; phylum Arthropoda; class Insecta; order Coleoptera; family Staphylinidae; genus Ocypus; species Ocypus olens. The sequence continues at coordinate 27,158,630 of OU343050.1, read as the reverse complement.
GGTGAGTTACTTTAATATTCCCTATACCTATCGTTTACCGTTTTCGAAATATTTAAAGATTTGTTGAAATGAAGGGTACAGGTGAAATTTTATATTTGCCCCAGTGATTAGGCACCCATTTATTCCAAAAGTGAAACTTCTCAAAAGTCACGTAGTTTGGTCAAAATATTCTGTGCCGTATAGCGTGAATAACCCTGTATATATATAAAAAAAATATATACCGGGTGACCCAAGGATCTGTAAAAGCCCCATAACTTGTTTGCTATATGAGATATCGACTTCTAGTTTTCTTGAACTGGTACCCACACTTATTCTACATATTTTAAAAATATGTATGTTTTTGTACAGGGTGTCTCAATATACATAACAGAACAAAGTTAGGTTTTTTTAAATGGAACACCCCATATTTTATACTTTATTTTCAACCCTCTTGAGAAGCTGATAAAAATAGTATCAGATAGTATGGGTCTATTATGGACAGTTGGTTAGTTATGGGCAAATTTGTGGCAAAAACATGTACACATTGAAAACATTGCAGAAGCGTTCCTAGCAAAGATAGCATCATTATTTATATATTAGAAAATTTCCCACATCATAAAGAATAATACACATCGGTTTTGGTTCTCTTTTATTTATAGTGATATACAGGGTGTCATCATACGCAAAACAATGGATAACTAATTTTTTTTCAAATGGAACACCCTGTATAAGTTGCCACCACTCTATGGCAGTTTTAATAAGCTTCACAATGATATACAGTTTGTATAACAAAATATTAAGGATTATTGAGATTTATCAATAAAAACATATTTCTTTTACCACCCTCCGATGATTTTTGGATTTTCAACCAAAACTATGCATTTTCAGGAAAAATTATAAGAGACCAATGTTGTAGAGCGAAAAATTTCCGATCGATGTGGGTTTTTCAATTTTTAAGATAATGCGTGCATTGCCCGCCAGAGCGCCCAAAATCATGACCGTTTATGCATTTTAGTGTTTTCTTTTAAAATTTTTTATTAATAATTTGCACTATACTTTATTTTCCGCATCCTCTAGCGGAAAAACGGGAAATTATAGGGAAATTTAAATGGCCCATATCGATTGAAAATATTCCGCTCTACAACTCTTAATAGAAGCAATTTTTGCCAAAAATGCAAATTGAACATGTATGTATCAATTTTTGCGTTTTTAAATGGTTTTTTGTATTTTTAGCGAAAACTATGCATTTTGGGCAAAAATTTCTTCTTTTAAGAGTTGTAGAGCGGAATTTTTTCAATTGATGTAGGTCATTTGAATAATTCTATAATTACCCGTTTTTCTGCTAGAGGACGTAGAAAATAAAGTATAGTGCAATTAATTAACAAAAAATTTGAGAAAAACGCTAAAATGCATATGCGGTCACGATTTTGCGCACTCTGGCGGGCAATGCACAAATGATTGGAAAAGTCTAAAGACCGATGTCGATTGAACATTTTCAGCTCTACAACTTCGGTCTCTTATTATTTTTTCAGAAAATGCATAGTTTTGGCTGAAAATCCAAAAATGAGCAGTGGGTGGCAAAAGAAAAATGTTTCTATGGATAAATCTCAAGAATCCTTAATATTTCATTTCACAAATTGTACATCATTGGAAAGCTTATTATAAATTCCATGCATTGATGGCAAGATATATAGGGTGTTCCATTTAAAAAAAAATAGTTATCCAATATTTTGCGTATGTTGACACCCTGTATAGCAGTATGAACAAAAAAGAACCAAAGCCGATTTGCATTATTCTTCATTATGTGGAAAATTCTTTAGTGCATAAAAAATGACGTTAGCTTTGCTAGGAGCGCTTCTGCAATTTTTTCAATGTGTCCTTGTTTTTGCCACAAATTTGCCCATAACTAACCAATCGTCCATAATAGACCCATACTATCTGATACTAGTTTTATCAGCTTCTCAGGAGGATTGAAAATAAAGTATAAAATATAGGGTGTTCCATTTAAAAAAAACATAACTTTGTTCTGTTATGTATATTGGGACACCCTGTACAAAAACATACATATTTTTAAAATATGTAGAATGGGTGTGGGTACCAGTTCAAGAAAACTGAAAGTCGATATCTCAAATAGCAAATAAGCTATGGGGCTTTTACAGATCCCTGGGTCACCCGGTATATTGAATTCACTAAACACGGGAGAAAACGCAAGAACAAAATAAGATTAAGTAAAAATTATATTTTTTTCAAAATTGATTTTTTGTTTAGAAAGTTATCCTTTAACTCATGAAGGCTGTACGATATGTGTCGAGGCATTATTCTCACTTTCAAGTGATGTTTTGTATATTTTTTACATTGCGTTAAATATTGATACAGTTTTTGTAGCATTTAATAGAATTTTAATATTTTGGAAAGTTTCACGTCGATGGAAATTATATTATATTTTTTTGGAGTCATCAAAATGATTAATATTTTTTTATGCTATAGCGAACTTATCCCAAACTCTAGTTGTGAGATGCAATTCTTTAGGGAATAAATTTTAATGAATTTTATTTTAAAAATATTGTAGTTCAGTCACTAACTGAAAATATAAATTAAATGGTTAATAATATCACCAGACATTTTTTTTGAAGATATATAGATATTATTTGAAAAATGACCGAATGGAAATTATAAGATGTTCTTTATTATATTTTTATCAACTGAACTCTTTTCGGCAAAAAGTAATTGTATTAATTTTAAGTTTGACGATTTTGGTTTTGTTTTGTCGTGTTTTGAGTAAATATTATTTGCAAATCATTGGAGGTTTACGGTAGGAATGTTCGGTAGTAGAAAAAAAATGAAGGAATGCGCCATCTGCTGCTGATGGATCCGAAGTAAGTGTTCTCTTGGATTTGTTTAATGTGATAATGGAAGGCTCTCGATGGAAAGTGAGCGTAATGAAGGAGCACTTTTCGTCCATGGAGAGAACTAGATGCCTTTTAGGACATTTCCGGAAGGCGTTCTTAGAAATTATGCAACATTTTTTTTAGTTCCAGATAAATATCGATGATAAAAAAGCCTAAATGAATGAAATGAATATAAAAGTTGCCGGGAAAATATGGTATGGAGATAAAGACAGGTACAATGAATTAAAGAAAGTTAAGGGGTCACTCAAAAATTAAAACATAATCGTATTTTTTATCGCTGATTATGATCCGACACTTAATTCTACCTAGAAAAAAAAATACATTTTTCAGATTGGTAAAAGTGATCGATATTTTTAAGCAAAATGGGGGAGGCGAGCTCTTTTTTCATTTTGATTCTCCTGAAAAATGTGCTTTTTAAGTTTAGGTACACTTTTCTTCAAAACTATAAAAGATATCAACACGATTTTTGTTTAGTTCTAAAGGTATACCACCAATATTGCTGAGCATATGTTGAGTGGCGGTTTTTTTTTAAATATAAATAACTCTAAAAGTGTTAATGTTTTTTTCATGTCATAATTCTGAATCCAATTAATATTTTTCTAATTCCTAAGCCACACATTCTTATTTTGGATGTAAGTCCCTGTGTGCAAAATTTCAGAGAAATTCGTCCAGTCGTTTTTTAGCAAAGTGTACGTAAAAATCACGAAAATGGCTTAGGAACTGACCCCCGTAAGTTCTTTTTCGTTTTTATAATACAAAGAAGATACAAATATTTAGATTGACATCTTAAATCAAAGTTTGAATAAGGAATTAGCTTCCACAGAGCCTGTTAGGCATCCTGTGTCACTGCTAACAATATCCGAAGTTAAATCTCAATTTAAAGCTGATATATGACACCCACGGTCAATATATTTTAGGAATCTCTAAAAGCTGTTTTACACTACACAATTTATTGAATAAGAAATGAGATAATTTCTTGTGCAATTTAAATTGTCTAGTTTTATACAGTAAATTGTCCTAAAAATGAGTCGGATTGTAAAAGTGCTCAATTTTTGGGAAAATTTACTGTCCGAAACTAGACAATTTAAATTGCACAAGAATTTAACTAATTTCTTGTTCAATAAACTGTGTTGTGCAAAACAGCTGCAATATGGGCCAACCAATAAACAAAATTCCAAGGCTAACTTTACGGAAAGTAACTACTGAATAAGAATAAGTAAACTGAAGATTGATTGAAAAATGTGTTAAGTTTTAACCACAAATAAAAAAAAATAATAATAATAATTATTTGTAGTTAAAATTTTCCATTCATTTTAATTACGGATTACTGTCACAACCATTCTCTTCAGATAATTTCGAAATCAAACGTTTTAACTTTGTTATACCACAGATAACATAAAGTTGAGCAATTTATAACTGACAAAATGTTTATATTAGAAATCACTGATTCGAGCTTAATTACCGATTGTAAGATTATATTACAAAGAATTGTTGAACATCCGCCACAAAATGTTATTTTATACGTTGCTATGATTGTACAGTTTTCGCAACGTTAAAACTATTTGTAATTAAATAAAAATAGTAAGCAACAGTTATTTCTTCAAAATTTATAATAGTTAATCATTAGACAGTTGAATGGGGTTAATTTAAGGACCATTTTTAGATTCGATACCGTTGCAACAACGATGACAGGTGTTCGCCAATGGGAGATTCCTCGAAGAAAAAAAATGGGTAAATTAACACCACCATTAATCACGAAAAGCAACACAAAAGGCAGCAGGCGTAAATATCCAGCGATGGTCCAATGTTGTGAGATGACGATTGAAGGAATGAACAGTTATAATTCCGCGGTGCCGAACGGTCGACAAAAGACCGACCTCCATAACTCGTGCTTTATGATGCTTAAATGTGTATATTAATATTCACGATATATACTTGTGTTATTTGAATTTTAAATTTTGCTTTATTGATCATCCATCGTGATAGCACATAGAAAAGTGTTACAAATCGATATATTCAAGAATGATGCCTGAACCATTTCCTCAGAGATGACGACCAGATAAAAAGGTATTTAGGTTCACTTAAACATGCAATAATGTGTTATTCGAAACAGAAACGTGCCAATTGGTGGCGAGGAATTAGCATTGGCTGTCAATCCGATCATTTGCACTGAGAAAATAAAATCCCAAACAAATATATCAAACTTTTTAATTCTTCGGAGTGGCAAATAAAAATTAAAGTCTAATTTGAAAACTCCGTTAGTTTTTGAGGTGTATCGCCCATAGACATTTTTCAAAAATGCTCGGAATCGTTTTCAGGGGAGTTCAAAATAGATAATACAGTTGCTATGTTAAACTATTTTCTTGAATTTATCTTGGGCCTGTTAGTCTTCTCTTGTATATCAACGGCATTAATATTGTATACCAGCATGACTATGAGTTTATTAATTTATTTGCTGATGATACTCTTATTGTCGCCTTGTTGTAAAAGGTCAAATACAATGTAGTCATTACAGTATTACCGAGCACTTGAGACGTGTGGGGTAAAGTTTGCGCAGAGTCAGAAACTATTCTGAGAACGCGAGGAAACGCGATAACAAATCTCCGGAGCCAATTGAATTTAAGATAGTTATTGCGCAACACGTATCGAGTATAGGTTGAGTTACCTGGAACGAATATATGATCATCGTGCTTTCAAGAATGGCTGAGATTAAATCACCGAGGAAATCAAGGCTACGGAATTATAAAGCAGGTTAAGACGGAAGTGTGCAGCCAAAGAAATGTGACAGAGAAAGAACCGCCTCCAACTAGGACGAGTAGATTTTGCTTAATCGCAATTCATTCGAGAAATTTGCGATAAAATGAATAGTGCCTAAAATAAAATGTAATTTCTAACCTACAGAAATTATAACCGCGAGTGGTATTTGTTTATATAATATAACGAATAAATCAAAAAAATATATATTATATATATATAATAATAAATAATATATAATTTCACGTCATTAAGATGGTTGTCCTTTCACTTGTACCAAATTTGTATCCAATGTTTTATCTAACTTTCTATCGGCTTTGCAAAACTTTGCTATTCAAAATGTACATTTTTATACCCGATTTGAATTATCATTAATAAACACACATAGCCCCGCGCCGAAAGCAGTGCCAAACCGCACCGCGAGGGAGCTCCCCCGAAAAAGACTTATATTGTAGATTTTACGAAAGGTATTCTTACTGCAAATGTAAAACGTAGGTGTGACTAATTTATATTAATTCAATATACGGCTTCTGATTCAAAGTAACTTTTAACGTATAGAATTACAATTATGAAACTCGACGAAGCGTAAAATCAGTGAAACGTGTCCCTCCTTACTGTATTGTTGCTTAAAAAAAATGTGGGGGCTTCCGAGCGAAACACCCTCGTTTTGTAAGCGAGCTATCTAATGATAATTTAAAGAACTGGCGTGTGCCAGGATCGTTAGATAATCTCGCGACATATGGTGAAACTGTTAAAAACATAAAGTGACCTCATCAAACTCGATCACCAGTTGGAGAATACTTACACTCTTAAAATTTCATTGAAAATTTATAATTTACACATCTACATGAAAAATGAAATTGAATAAGAATTATGGTTATTGGAATAAGTTTAATGCAATCACTAGTTATGTAAATACAGATAAAATATATTGGACTTCCTGATATTTAATAGTATATTTTTAAACACTCTGGTGAATTGCAAACTTCCCCCTCGTGGCAATGGCCAACTCTCACTCGTTTAATAATACCCTATTATTTAATAAGATGCGAAGAAATGCATTTTCTAGACTAGTTCCGGTATTAGACTATCTTTGGCAGAAAAACGTCAGTGTTTGTTTAATCCGGGGTCGCTAATTACTTCCACATAATATTGTAAGGTGTGAGCCACTGAATTTTGTTGCTGAGATGGCCATGCCTGAGAGACAAACATAGCAGTTATGTCTGAGATTAATTTTTTTTTTAAATTCAACTGTACTCATTTAGTCTTTCATGACGTGAATTGTCATTTTAAAAACAAACTGACAATCGAGACAATTTGTGTTATTAATGGCTTTCACGAACATGGTGGGCATATAACCCATCTTACAATTTTTGATTTTTTCCAACTAACCTTTTTTTTCGTGGATATTAGTTCCAATAGCCTGTAGGCTAAATGTCCTGATTTTTAATATGCGACATTCTTAATTTATCTCATAGCCAACTCTGAATAAAATTTTGTGGCTCACACGATATTATTGTAATATTGTTTATTTTAAAATTATGTTGTTTTGAGTAATTTTAAACTAAACATTTTTAGACTGATAATGGTAGACTGGGTTACTGAAACTATAGTCGCTAAAAATAAATTCAGGTTATACAAAACAAACTAACAGTGTCATGTTTGTTTGATCAAAATAAGAAAATTAATGAATATTTTATGAGTAGTTGTAATGCATTCAATAGTATCTTTTGATTACTATTACAATTTTAGAGCTAGCATTTTACTTTTTTTTATGAAGGATCGATGATTGAAAACGTGATGGATGGTCAGAGAAGAACGTGGAGATTGTTACGTAGTAACGACTTATTTCGTATTACAATCCATATTTAAATGAATATGGGACAATCCATGGACCTGTTTGCCCATTCTTCATTTAGAGAAGTGACCGCCCGGACGGGATTTAAACACGCGACGACAAGGCCAAGGAAGCAAGAACTTACCCACTGGGCCCATCGCTTCCTCAATATTTCTTCTAGTGTTGAGTTTGATTCGTTCTTAGTAACATATAACAATAATAATAATAATAATACATTTATAAATAAAATAGAAACAACCTTACTTATTGCAGAAAGTATTAAATAAATTCAAAAAACGAAATATAGCCTGAATATATAAATATTCAACCTGTTCGTAACTCTCCAAGCAAAATTAAGTCTTACTAAGACTATAAACAAATAACTTATTGAAACAACTACTTCCCTGGCTAGTGCCACGCCGGATATTGAATGATACAAAAGAAATTTGCGTTATTACTAGTACTAAGTACTAAGTGAAATAACATTGGTTTAAGATCCCTTATTTCTACCCACAGGACTAACTTGAAAAATAAAACTAAATTGAATTTGAAAACTTTAAATTATAAAACTGAACCCAAAAAATATGTAAGAATTAAGTAAATAGCCATCTGCAGACGCGTTTCGAGATTTATCTCTCAAGCTGCACAAATTTCTTTTGTATCATTCAATATCCGGCGTGGCACTAGCCAGGGAAGTAGTTGTTTCAATAAGTTATTTGTTTATAGTCTTAGTAAGACTTAATTTTGCTTGCAGAGTTACGAACAGGTTGAATATTTATCTATTCAGGCTATATTTCGTTTTTTGAATTTATTTAATAAATTTATGTTGAAAATAATGATAAAATTATTTACTTATTAACTCACACAAATCGGTGCGATTCAGTTGGGTTTGCACCCGAACTGGTCTTCCATCCAAACCTACAAAATTAATAATGAAGTACAAAACAAATTTTAAGACTTAAATATAAAAGGAGTAAAAATAGAAGATCTTTATTTGGCATAATTCTTACATCCCCACCATAAAACAAACTCAATTATCCCTTTCGAACCGGTCTCCACCTAGCTACACTTCCCTATTTTCAATCGCACCAACCACCTGGACACCTCCATTTCACTTTGGATATCTCTCTCTTCAAAAATAGCTGCCGACCACCCCGTCCTGACATACAACTTATTCCTTTCGTTCAACCACCTTATTCCTTTACCTTTCCTCATCCATTCTTTATAACATGCGCCCCATACCTCTCCCACTAACCTTTCCTCTCCTAACTCCCAAATCATCTTCTCAAATTTTACCAACCTTCTGGCTGCCTCCCACTCTAGAGACATCCTAAGATTATTTTCAGATATTGTAATTTATTATGCCCACTCACTCCACAAATTCTGCTGCCTACAATACTATCGACTTTACATACGCATCCCACCATACCAATTTGCATACTTACATTTTTCCCTAGCATCCCATTCCATATAATCCGCATACGCTCTATTGCCACTCACGCTTTCTTGCACACATATTCAACATGACGCGCATTTGTAACTGTTTCGTTTAACATTTTCTCAAGAAACTCTCTCATTCGCTCAATCTGTTTTCAAGCAACTCAATTCTTCATCCTTTCCTCTCCTTCCTACATTCTTACATATCACCTATTTCATTTTTTTCACATCACCTGAAAACGACCAGATACATGCTCTCCCACTCTTACTTTACATCAGGTTGCTTTGTAGACTTCACCTGTAGGTCCACTCCACCCAGATCTAGAAATAACAAACACATGTTCTCTTTCTCATATCAGCTCTCTCTTAATTAACCAGTCTGCTTGATTGCGGAGCGTCCTTTTCTAAAGCCCCTTGTTTTTTTTTCGGTAGCAGCCTTTTTTCTTCTACCTCCACCTCCAGCCTTTCTTTCACCATTACCACCGTTACTTTGTATAGGATACATTCCCCTATAGTTTTCACTTATGGATTGGAACAATAATCCCTTCCCTCCATTGCATTGGAAACTTCCTTCCTTCTCTGTATATGTTGTTCAGTAGTATTAGCATATTCTCTTTTCCTTATGCACTACACTCCTTCCATGCTTTTACCTGTATCCCATCGGGACTCACAGCTTTCCCATGCTTCATTTCCTGAAGGACCCTCTCTAACTCCTCCATACAAAAATATTCTTTCCTATCGAAAACCCTTCTTTATAAAATCTCCTTCCCTTTAGTTAATTTTGTTCCTAACTACTCTTCAAAATGTGTCTTCCATGTATCAACGTCTATAACCTCTCTCTTTCTTTTCCTGGCCGGTTCTCTTTCCTTCAAGTAGCTCTATACCTGATTTTCACTCTTCAACTGCCTCACTATTTTCATCTTTTTCCCCAACCACTTGTCCTTGCTATCATAGTCCACTTCGAAACTAGTTTTAGCAACTTTTACCTCCTTCTCCCACATCTTCCTATATGGATTCAACGAAAGCAGCATCATGTTAATACAGTCTTATCTGTCAAATAGGACACAAGTAGTAACATAAAGAGGTACTACCTTGAGCACACTGCCGGTTGATAACGAAGTTCCTCAAGGCTCAATCTTAGGACCGCTCCTCTTCATTCACGATTAACCATCCCACGTTAATGATAGTTTTAATGTCATTTATGCTGACGACACCACCCTAGTTAATAGAGATTTAACTCTCGACGAGGCAATTGCTAAGAGTGAGAGGGCAAATAATAGATGTAACGATTGGTTTGCCAGCAACAAGTTGCTCTTAAATCAAAATAAAACCGTTAATATGTTGTTAACTTTAAGGAAACACGACCATGCTACCTCATCATCTGCAAAATTTCTAGGGGTTTACTTGGATCCTCAGATGACATGGAGTATGAACAGTGATATGTTAGCAAACAAGTTATGTAGTAATATATTTCTTTTGCGTAATCTATCACATACAATATCCACAACAATATTAAAAGCTGCCTATTTTACTACATGCCATTCCATTATTTCATATGGGTTATTAGCGTGGGGCCATTCTGCTTATTTAGATCGTATATTTAGGCTCCAAGGAAGAGCAGTACGCATAGTAGGTGGAATAGGGTACAGGGATGACTGTAGAGCCATGTTTTGCAAATTACGTATCATGACTCTACCAGGACTCTTCATATTCCAATGCCTGATGTATGTCAAAAAAAAATATCACACATTGGCAGACATCTGAAACTATACATGCCCATAATACACGAAATAAAGACGACATTTAAATAAAATAATTAAGACTGCAAAAATCACAAAACGGACCCAACTTCTGGGCTCCAAAATTTTATAATGCACTGTCCCAAGACATAAAAGTCTTACCACTAAAACAATTTAAAACGTATACAAAGAATTTTCTAACTGATCATGCTTTTTATTCTAGGGACGAGTTCCTCAAATGTAGAGTAATGTGATTAATATTATTTATATAATCCACATTGTATTGCGTTAGCAAGTACTTGCTTCAAGTTTTATTTACCCTGTATTATTTTTGCGCTGGTTAATGTACATAACTTATATTTATTTTATTCATATGTTAATTCTTTAATCTGTTCTACATGTATATGTACATACAAATATTATAGCCATATACCTATAACCACTATTAATATTCTTGACTTATGTAAACTGTTTCAGTGTTAGCATTAATAAATATTATTATTATTATTATTATTATTAAATATTATTATTACCCACCAACTTTCATTTGCTCTTTCGCGTCATCGCCTGTTTCACCTTGACTCTCAGCTGCTCTACTGACAACTGTTTGAAAATTCACCTCCTTTATTTTAAATGAAATAGAAACAACCTTACTTATTGCAGAAAGTATTAAATAAATTCAAAAAACGAAATATAGCCTGAATATATAAATATTCAACCTGGTTGTAACTCTGCAAGCAAAATTAAGTCTTACTAAGACTATAAACAAATAACTTATTGAAACAACTACTTCCCTGGCTAGTGCCACGCCGGATATTGAATGATACAAAAGAAATTTGCGTTATTACTAGTACTAAGTACTAAGTGAAATAACATTGGTTTAAGATCCCTTATTTCTACCCACAGGACTAACTAGAAAAATAAAACTAAATTGAATTTGAAAACTTTAAATTATAAAACTGAACCCAAAAAATATGTAAGAATTAAGTACTTAATTCTTACATATTTTTTGAGGTTGAATATTTATATATTCAGGCTATATTTCGTTTTTTGAATTCCTTTATTTTATTTTTATATATCCATTTTGCCCTCTCCGACCAGCTCTCTCGTGCTATATTGATTACTTCCTCTCTACTCCCCTTAGCCTCAAGTTGTCCCTTACATCATCCGTCACCAGGACATAATCTATTACTGAGTTTCCCTTCGTCCCAAGAAGGTTATCTCTCCCTCCGAATCCCCTTCTACAGATCCATTTAAAACTTCCAATCCCTGCTCGTTAGCCCACCTTATCCATTCCTCTCCTCCTCTATATGCCGTTCGATCTTTCGATTTTCTATCTCTACTTTGTCGTTCTTCTTGGTTCACCCCTTTAGTATCTTGGTTAACTGTTCTCACGTTCAAATTCCTCCTACAATCAAAGGACCCCTCACAAAACAAATGGAAATTGGCTTTCGGTGAAATTGACCAAATTTTGTATATGTTGTTCCATTCGGTGTCCAGATCAAAAGTCTCGATGGGCACAAAGCTCGAAAATCTTTCCTGCGAGCAGTACCCAACTCCGAAGTTAGAGACCGATAATCCCCGATTTTTGCTAATTTTACCTCTCCCCTTGCATTTTCGGGATATTTATAAGATAATCGGAATATATAATCTTCATATACACTGCTCAACATTTGAACTGGTACACTTACCAGAACATATATAAAAAATAATTTACTACCTTTTGAGCAACACCTTCTTGCTTAATTGATAGTATATGGTTCTGGAAACACTTTTAGGGCAATGAATTAAAAGAATAGAAATTAAATTACGAATTTCAATAGAAATAGTTCTAATAGAAAAATAATAAACTCTTCATTTTAGTATTACAGAAAAGTTTGCTCTGGAAAGAAATGATAACAAACACTTAAAGATGAATAATGCGTGGGACCTCCTCTAGCTCTTATGACCTCTTGGAAACGTCTTGGTATGTTGGAAATCAAATCCCGAATGTAATGCTGAGGAATATTTAGCCATTCGAGAAATTCGCAAAAATTATCTTAAAACTTGATTAAGTATAAGCATTAGGTATTTGTTCGCATTCCGAGCCCTTTCGTCAGAGCCCTGACATTTAGGAAGTCATGCCAAATGCCTAAAGTGGTTGTTTGCTTTTACTGCATTTTATATAAGTGTACCAGTTCAAATGTTGAGCAGTGTATATCCCGAAAATGCAAGGGGAGAGGTAAAATCAGCGAAAATTGGTGATTACCGGTCTCTAAGCTTCGGAGCTGGGTACTGCTCGCAGGAAAGATTTTCGAGCTTTGTGCCTGGGGAGACTTTTGATCTGGACACTGAAAGGAACAACATATCCAAAATTTGGTCAATTTCACCTAAAGCCAATTTCCATTTGATTTGTGAGGGGTCCTTTCCTAGATGCTCACATTCCCTTAATAACTTATCTGTCTCACTCATAATTGCCTTCCCCTCTTTCTGATTGTATACCGTTACGGTCTCCAACTGCAATTTCCGTTCCAAATGATCTCGGTACTGCCTTTCCCATCCTCTCGCTCCTAACCTCCTCTTTCACCTCTTCCAATTCTATCGCACCCCCGTTATGATTCCCCCCTTTTGCTCTTTCCCCTGAATAGCTCCTTGTCGCCCCTGAATACTCGCATCTAATTCCCATTGGCAGCTTCTGCTTTACCTTCTCCCACTCCTATTCTTCTACCCATGTCTCGATTAAACCCAGCATATCCTTATCCTTTATTTATTTCTCTAACTCCTTATACCACAATTCTTCCAATTCTTTTTCAACCCTGCGATGTTCCAAAACAATGCCGTCATCCCTTTTTACTTTCTCCGTTACGAAGTACGAGAAAGTATTGGGATCGTGATTTTTTTTCAAATTTTTTTTACGGAAATATCTGTTTTGGGGTCCCTAGATGCCATTTCAACAATTTCTAGAATTTTTTTTGTGTGTGTGTGTGTGTGTGTGTGTGTATGTGTGTGTGTGTGTCTGTCTCTGCGTGTGTGTGTCTGCCTGTGTGCGCTGTACCTCAAAAACTAATAGAGAAATTGATATGAAACTTTCAATATACGTCTTATCTGATAATCTGAAGAACTGAAAAGCTTTTGGTAAAATTTCGTACACCGGAAGTGGGTGTTTACCTTAACTGTTTTTTGTTTTTTGCCAATATTTTCTTAAATATGAAAAATATCACAAAAATATTTAAACAAACATTGAAGATAACAAAGAAATAAACAAATTTTGCTTAAAAATATTTTTCATAAAATCATTGCTATTCGAGAAAAAAATGTATTAACTTTTTCTCAAATTTTGGTTTATAAGTATGAAACGATAATAGTTACAGCAAATTTGTGTGAATAATAATTATAGAGAATACCAAAATTAACAACTCATAAAGAATATGGTTTTTTCGAAATCCCTTTAGTTTTTGAGTAAACCGAGTTTTTGAATTTGAATTATAATTTTTCCGTTTCATAATTTTGACGTTTTAAACGTCAGTTTCATCCGAGTTTACGCAACGCTCGATGTACATTTAAAATATGATTTCAATTAAAAATAAACCATGAAAGCGTGAATATAAATGATACCATCAAGTCGAAGAAAGTAACATGATGGCCACATCACCATTTTTTTCTTTCTCCCCCCTCTTATACCTTTATTCTGTCATAACCTCTAACCCTCCCTTTTCTCCGTTTTACGACCACCACTCCTCACCTATACCCAATTTTTGATATCATGTTTGAACATTAATTCTCCCTTCATTTGCTCTGTATCTAATGATCCTTCATTATTTGTCAGATCATAATCATCATCATCATATACAGGGTGTTTCAAATTCGAGGCTCACCATGGGGATCTCGCTTATTAGAAGCGATAGAGGGTATGTTTAAATTTGGCACTTTTGCAGATTACTGAAATTCTTTTGCTTTCGAGTACAAAAAACTGAAAAAACTGAATATCGTTTTTTCGTTATATCTCCGTTATTTGAGGAGAAATTAAAAAATGATAAAGATATTCTTATAGCACTTTTTTATTATCTAATAGATGGCATAAGATTTTTAGTTGTATAGACGCCATATTTATTTTTTGTCACATCTGAATGCTTAATTTTTTGTGATGACAACAATATACATTTAATTTCATAAATTAAATCGTCTAAAACACTTTTATTGGCAATCTCTGTAGCGCCTACAGAAAATCATCAGTGCCATGGAATTAAGAACAATGAAACATCTGAATAGCTCTTTGTTTGTCAAACATTATTATTCTTTATGAATAAAAATGTCGTTCGATAATTCAGAAAAGCGTGATATGTTATATATTTTTTATTCAGTAAATAGAAATACGGTATTAGCTAGTGAAAAATATTTACAAATGTATCCAGAAAGAAGGCAACCTCATCGAACATTTTTTTCTACGGATGGACGAAAATTTAGGAGAGTTTGGATCATTGATTCAACATCGCAAAGCATACGGTAATAAAATTACCCAAGAAGATAGCAATCATATTTTGGAAATGGTAATACTACATGTATCTTAATTCTTTAATTTTACGTTTACTTACAACATATTTTAGGTAAATCAAAATCCATCAACCTCTGCGAAGTAGCAGCTGAATTAAATTTACAACAGTGTACAACAATTTTTAAACGACCGTTACCCTATTAAATGGATAGGTCGCGGCGGACCAGTCTCGGGACCTCACTGAATTATATTTTTTTTCTATTAAGGACATGGTGTTCTGCATAACGCATCACCTGTTTTTTTTATTTTTATTTCAAAAGATTGGTACCTAGATTTTAAAACTAATAATAAAAACATGCAAATCACCAACGAATTTTGAAATATTAGAGTAACCATCGACTTCAGATATACGAACCTTATATGAAACGAAAGCTTACTTAATGAATTTTTAAATTATGAAATAATATATAGCTTGTTCCATTTGAAAAAAATAGAAATTGTGCAGTTTGCGAATGGCTATCACCCTGTATAATACGCTGAGTTATGTTTTGGTTGATGGAGTAATTTTGAAGACTAAAGTTCAACTAAACTCTACCACTAAATTAGAATTAATTATCTTTATTAGTTTCAGGGAAGCACTTTAACAATTTCGTTCTAATTTTTGCATAAACAACTGAATAACACAAAAACGGCCCGGTTTCAACCCCCACAACCTAGGTCATTTTAACCTCCAAGTAACGAGGAATCCAAAAATGCTAAAATATACAGGGTGTTCCTTTGAAGAAAAAACATAATTTTGGTCTGTAACTTTGTTATGAGATACCCTGTATAAATTTAAATATTTTTAGGGCGTACAGCTCACTATTCTGCACAACTTTTATATAAAACATTTTTCAAAATTTTGACAAATAAGAACGTGATTGATCGTTCCCAGAGCTCTGAAACACCCTGTATATATGTAAAAGGAGAAAAGAATATATAGAAAACAATAACACCAGCAGAATTCAATGAATCATGTGGATAATTATTAAACAGAAATGCTTTAAAACTCAATCTAAACTTGTTTGAAGACAATTGCTTGCAGAAGGTAGGTATATAGTTATATGACTTACAAATATCATCACTACATGATCGATAAAAAATCACAGATCTGTGTTTAGGTGGTGACGACCTGCCTCTAAATCTCGTATTCTAGTTATACATATTTTTTTGAAATGGCTAGTTTTTTAATGAATGATACAAAAGAAATTTGCATGTTACTACTAGCCAAATAACATTGGTTTATGTTCGTTTATTTCTACGCACAGGACTAACTTGAAATTTATTCTAAATTGTTTTCTTTAAACTGCTAATGTTATTATTAAACTGAAAAAGCTATAAAACACATTTTGACAAGGACACACAGTGCTAAACATACCTAGTGTTACTAGATGAAACAAATTTGAGAATATTGATAATAGTTTCAATAAGTTATTTGTTTATAGTCTTAGTAAGACTTAATTTTGCAAGTCAGAAAGAGGTTGAATATTTATATATTCGGGCCATATTTAATCTTTATTACTTTTATTTAATGCATCTGCAAAAGAAAGATTTTCTCATGTTTAATTATTAGTGTCGACCCTGGGATGCTATCGAGGGGAACAAAAATAAAAGTTTGTAATACTAATAAGTCACAATGCATAGTTTTGGTATATAGTAGAAAGGCAACTTCTATGAGGATATAATTGTTTTTAGTATGAATTGGCGATTGATAAAGATTTATTTATTTGCAACTGATAGATGAACGTATTGTCCAATATTATCTCTAGATTTCTTGCTTTACTACAAAACGGAATTGTGATTCTACCCAATTGAATCTTAATCGTACGATTTAAATAAGACTTGTGTAATTTACTGCGTAAGAGCCCTTATGTCACCCAAGTAATGCTGCCTCACAACTATAGCAACGTCTGAAGCCTGATTAATTTTCAGGAAGTAAATTATTGTAGTTGATAAAAGTGAGTAATTATTTGTTTAAAACCTTTTCTAAGAGCTTTGACATGGTGGCTAAAATACTTATGGGACGAAGGTGTGCAAGTTCTGTCGGTTTATTTATTTTTGGCATAGGACTTACAATAGCCGCTTTTCAGTTTCAGTTTCTCGAAAAAATTCTTATGTAAGATGGCAACATTTTTATACTTCCAGGTCGACAATGAAAAAATCTCTCAAAAAAGAATAAAAATAGTGGGTTGCCATTTAAAAACAAAATGGATGACGTCATTACTCAAAAACAAATAACGACTGAAAATTGACTTTTATGCAAAAATTTGTATTTTTATAAAAGAAAATCGATGTGTTCCTGGATTTTTTCTAAAAATATTTTATTTCGATTTTACTGACTATATTCCATACTTTAGGCGTGCACTGTATTTAGGATTGGCTAGAAGTACGGAGTTTCACACAATTAGGGAGTGCAAAGAGATTGGGGCAGTAACTAGTCCTTAACGTCTTGACGCCCAATGACCGAAGATATCTACAATGAAAGCAGCAAAAATTCTGCGTACGGAAAATTGTACATGGGTTTTTCTTTAAAAATGAAATCGCTATTGGATTAAATTTTAATTGAATTAAAGGATAGAGGTGACCTGCCAAAGACGTCCCATTAAACATTATTTAATTAATGAAAGATATTTATTTTAAATAAGTTATTATACGTTTTTAAATAGCAAATTTATTTAATTTAATAAAATTCCATTTCACGACAATGTAGTTTTCAAACTTTTTACAGAATTATATGTATTTTCAAAATATATCTAATACTTCAATCCACTTTATATGTAAATAAATATATGTACAACTTGAGTTTTTCAGTGTCCCCCTAAATTCTTAAGAGGGTCTTATATACTAAATCATTGACTATATAATCAAGAAAATTTGCTTAGAATTAATTTATGTCTTGATATAATTGCTGAATGATGTCATGGATAAACGAATTTAAAATAATTTTATTTATTACCGCCAAAACATGTCTGGTTACTTTTCTGGTAACTTTTTATAGTGTAAATGTGACTTTCGCGTTTAGTTCGCCCGGTTATTAAATGAGGTATAATAAGTTTAACATCCTTCAAGTAATCAGATATTTTAATAGGTGGTTATTTAACATTTAAATGTTCTAAATTGTTCCACAAATCGGTTTTATTTTTGCTGCGAGAGATATTGCCGAAGAATTCGTGTTTCTCATATCGTATGGCTGTTTGTGTGAAATATCGTAGGCTTTTATAGTAGTCCCAGTGAGCTGGATTTTTGGTAAGTCTTTATTATTGTTATGGTTTTTAGAATTGGCGTTAAGTTATATGAGCAAAATAATCAAATATGTTAAGTAAGTACATATTTAAAGGAAATATCTTCGCATTTTTATCAGGGGTACGATAAATATCATGAAAAGAAATATTTTCGAGTTCAGATTCGAATTCTGATATATCAATAAGTGAAAGTGATTCGAATAATTGCACCCCACCTAAAATTAGGAAATCTTCTCAAGATATCTAGCAGGGATTACTGCCGATCAGATCCCGTCCAAAATATGACTTCGCATACAAACAATATATGGATTGATGTACAAGTAAGAATTTGAAAACTATCAATGGATACGTTATGATTACGTGCATAGAAAACATTTTCAAAACTGATAAACCTTCAACATTGTAGACCACGTGTTACAGTGACTTTTTTTATAATGGAGACGTGGCCGCGACGAGAAAACGTCACACATAAAACGTCAGATAAATTAATGTACATGTTTTTTCGGTATTCTTTATAAAAAGTGAAAGGGATTTCAGTCGTAGAAAAAGTTATCTGTACAACGCGAGTGGATATGATGCCCCCACATCTCACTTGCCTTCGTGAGATATATGCATCATATCCACTCTTGTTGTACAATATACTATTGTAATTAACATTAGCAAAGTTAACTAGAATAAAGAATTTTGATGCAGGATATAATTTTTGTGACGAACAATATTACCTGCCATAGGCAGTGTCTGACCGCAAAGCCGCGTCCTCACTGAGTCGACATTATCGATCGACTCTGTCTATCGACACTGTCGACCAACAAATCTTCAAGACTTCACCTGTCCACATCAAGTAGACAGAAAGTTTGTCGATCAGTCGAAACGAACATGTTTGATGAAGAAGACGTGATTATTGCTTGTGCCGCATTCGTTATTATCGCGTCTAAAAAAAGGAAATATTCGCGTAAAAGAAGATTTTGGGTTCGACCAAGCCTGGAAAGTAGAAATCGGTACAGCGGTAGTAATCTGATAGAAGACTTAAAAAGGGACGATATCAACATATTGAACCTTGAATACAGATGTAATGGTGGTTTTACAAATTTTTTTCGAATGTCGGAAAGTGAATTTGAATATTTGTTGAAAAAAAATCGGGCAAAAAATTTGTAAACAAGACACTAATTTCAGACCTGCCATTCCCACAAAGGAGCGTCTCGCTGTGACATTACGATTTTTATCAACTGGAGATTCGTATCACTCACTGATGTATCTTTTCAACATTTTTAAACAAGTGATTTCTCAAATTGTTCCAGAGGTCTGCGATGCCCTTATTGACAGATTACAAGACCACATAAAGGTAAGTAGAGTTTTATTAATACTGCATCCATACTTAAAACAAATATTTATTATCAAATTTTAACAACCAAAACAAAATTTACAAAAAGCACTACAGCAGTAAAATGAACTGAAATAATTATAACGAAAATAAAACTAAGTATTAAATGTATGTAAGTATCAAATCCTAAATTAAAAATAATGCTGCTCACGTCTACTGTGATGTGGGACGTTCCGGAACTTGCAGTTGGGTAATGAATTGATCTACAGCTTCGGCTTCTTCAGTACTTGATTGTGCCGGGGTTGAGGGATTACGATTAAAAGGAGAACATGAAGAATACTAAGGGGACTTTTGCGGTAGGAAAGCCGTTAGTGAATCAACAGAATTTGTTGAACGTGGAAAATATTGCTGTTGCTGAGGATGATGATAATATTGTGGTGGTTGCTGTGCTACGGGATAGTTGTACTTTCCTAATTTTCCTTCCAACAGAACCGTGCTTATCATGTGTTGCACTGTAGCTTGAGCATAAGTTGTGGGCAAATTGTGCAATGTAATAGCCACTTCTTCGCCAAATATGCTAAAGACATCCTTCTTATTCCAATAATCAAAATTTGGTGACTGGAACAGTTTTTTCGCACTTGTACTTTCCTTTGTACTAGACTCTTGAAGATTGCTTTCTGCATCATCATTTGTGGAAATGAAATCTTGAGTATTCTCTTTATTTTGCAGTCGAAATCTGTAATCAAAGTTTCTATATTAGATTTTGGTTAGTGTCATTATTGTTACTGATTATTTTATAAGCCTAAAGGATGTCGCTAATTAAAAAAATACCACGTAGAATAAGAATATTAGAAATGAAATAGATCTTTTTATTTCAGATGCCTAAAAACGAGGCAGAATGGAAAGCTGTTGCCCAGGACTATTACAATTGTTGGAACTTTCTAAACTGTGTCGGAGCTATGGACGGTAAACACATATCATTACAGGCGCCAATAAATAGCGGCAGTGAATTTTTCAATTATAAAGGATTCTTCAGTATTGTTTTATTCGCAGTAGTCGACGCAAAATATAATTTTATTTCTGCTAATGTGGGATGCCAAGGGCGTATTTCTGATGGTGGTGTTTTTGGTATTACTACATTTAATAAATTTCTTGAAGACAATACAATGCATTTGCCTGAGGAAAATCTGCTTCCAAAGAGTGATGTAAACGAACATAATGAAGCCGTATGCAGAGATTCACACTAAAGGTTCTAGTGAAAGAGTTTTTAATTATAGCCTAAGCAGGTCTCGAAGAATATCTGAAAATGTTTTTGGCATAATATTTAGCGTATTTAGAGCATTTCGTAAACCATTGCTATTGGAACAAGAAACTGCCTGCAAGGTAACATTAGCAGGCTGTTATCTACACAATTTTCTTAGAAAAAGTGCATCCAAGAACATTTGTAATCCTCCTGGAACATTTTATTCTTACTGTTCTAATACCACAGACGTTATTCCAGGAGCTTGGAGAAGTGAAGATTGTAATCAATCTGTATTAGCAAATTTACCCAGAATACCCAGAAAAAGTGCACTGCATGCTCAACATGTGAGAAACGTGTTAAAAGACTATTTTATGTCACCAGAAGGAGAAGTTCCTTGGCAATACGAATATTGTTAAAAATTATCCTGTATTAATATAAAGAATATTATGTAGCCTTACAAAAAGTAAACTATAGGTGCAAAATATATTTACATGTTTTTTAATTTATACATATCTCTGAATTCAACGTCTCCCTGGGCTTATTTTTGTCAAGTAAGAATCTTAAACTTTCATAAGAAAACTATCTGCTTTTGTACACCTCCATCCACTGCCAGATTTATTACTATCCTATATTTTTTTAAATTTTCTTGCCAGCTGACTTTGAAGATTTTTTCTTTTTTTTGTTCTACCACTTGCTTCTCTGTATTAAATTCTTTGGCAATTTCCATCAGGGCATCGTGCCTCATATTTATAATATTTGCTTTTACTGTTCCATAGATTTGTTTTTGCTTTGTACGCTTCAATAAACGCTATCACTTTTTCTTTTTCCCATTCCATTTTTCAACGGACCAAGTGTCACGACACACTCACATTGATTACTAATCTGATCTCCAATGTCGAACGCCGAATAGCACGTCCACACTCTGGATTTGACTTGACTACCCTTTGATTATACCGACAGTTTATGGAAAACCAATCGACAGGTCGATCGACAAAGTCGATTGACGCGTACACACTAAGTCGACAGTGTCGATAGACAGAGTCGATCGACAATGTCGACTCAGTGAGGACGCGGCTTAAGCACATTGGATGTCGAACTCAGCTCATAAAATGTATGGTATTTTTGTAAGCGCTGGATTTCGCTCTTTCTACTTTTGCGTAAGGATTAATAGATATTTTATCTTTATTCTCATAAAGTTTCAACATGGTGCTAAATGATGCATTTTTTTATATTACGATATAGATGGTTAACTGTTTATAAAAAGTGAGTTCAGTAAATCTAACTTTTATGGTATATACTTAAAACTTATATATTTTTTATTAGGAATAAAACTACACAGATAAGATATTAGACAGGGAACATCATTTTCATGATTAAAAATTGTTTATCGCAAAATCAGTTACATCATTTAAAAGGTTATAATTCAGCTCTTTACTTCGTATCACTTGTACATTATAACTTACTTATCTTCATGATATAATTGGGTTTCATCAAAAAATTACTACAACGTATTACTTTGAGCCTTTAAAAAAAATATATTGAACACGGGAACTGCAAATTTCACTTTTTATTTTTTCCTATTTTGGCCAGGTTTAGCGATTTTTGAAACACTGTGCACCGCTGCAAATTACAGAAATATCATATAGTTTGATTAATAATGATCTAACATTTGTATGCGCTACATTAATATTTTTAGGCATTCAAACTTCTATAAACAGAGTATAAACCAATTTGAAAAATAATGTAAATACCAAACAGAAGAATTTCACAAGGATAATAGTAATAAATGAATGTATAAAATACAAAATAATCATAATAAAACATGCAAGAAAAATTAAAAAAAAAACTCAATATACAAATCGCGAGTATCCAAGTCCATTTTCAATGAGTATATTAATGTATCACTCGTCTTATTTCGAATTATGAATGAAATCATTGACTGTATGAATCCTTTAAATACCCTCCCATAGCTTAATAAATACTGTTCCATGAGTAGTAAACATGTTTTTGTTTGAACACTTTTTGGTAGCCTCCTTCACAACTGATACACGGAACGGTGTACGATCTTCCGGTATAACCACTTTAATTGTCGTTTGGATGTAACAATAACAAGTAACTTTATTTATTGTATTTATTTGTTTTGTAAGATAATCTCTTGACATTTACAGAACGGTCTTCGATACGATCTTCCGGTATAACCACTTTAATTGTCGTTTGGATGTAACAATAACAAGTAACTTTATTTATTGTATTTATTTGTTTTGTAAGATAATCTCTTGACATTTACAGAAAGAAAAAGACTCACAAAAAAAACAATTTCTACATTATCATTTCTTGAAATATTAACAATTTTGTATTTGTAAAATAACTGAACAAGGAAACGATTTTTCGAATTTAAATCAACATTCAGTATCAATTTGTCTTTATAGCAATTTTATTTATTAACTGGCTCTGATAGAACGTTTATCAATTACCAATTTGTTTCGCCTTTAAGATTATGGCACGTTTACTTTATTTGGAAATTGATTAAAAAAAAACAGAAAATAAATTACATAAATTAACGCCATATTCAGTTCTTTTTTTGCTGGTGAAAATTTATATCCCTCCTGAGACCGTAAAGAATGGTAAGAGGACAAACGCTAAACGAGTTGAAAGAGCAATTAATTTTCGATACATGTTTTTTTTTTACATAAACCAGCGATGTATTAGGAAAAGAAGGCACCACAAATTATGTCCAATGTCCACATATGGACATATGGGATTTGCGTTTTAATTATTGTTTTAGCAATGAAATTTTCTCATTTGCATTTGGAAAACTACTAAATTTTGAAAATTAATGGGAATTGAATCGTTCCTATTAACATAATAAATAAATAAATAAATAAAATAAAATTTAAAAATAAATAAATAAAATTAATTTGATAATAATAAATAATATTATTTTTAATAATATTTAATATTTTTAATATTATTATTATTATAATAATATTATTTAATAATAAAATTAATTAATTAAAATTAATTAATTTTAATTTTTTAATTAATTTATTTAAAAAATAAAATTTGTCGCTATTCAGAAAGAAGCCAATCCGATAACTATATTTTGCGACGGCTCTATAAAAAAAATGATCAATTAAACCGGCTAGAAACTTTACAATATTATTCATCCCATATAAGTACGTGGGCGATATAATATGGTAAGAGGTTTCACTCTGACCGTGTATACAAAATGCACTAGTGCGATATGGGATTATTTATCGTGAGGTTGCATTCATCAAACGTACGTGCAAATTATCAAATTTTGACAGTTTTGTGACAGGCGTCAGATTCGTGCATGTGTTGTTGCGTTTGTAATTTTCTTAGAGGGAAAATAATGTAATAACTCGGGCAAAATTGCGATATCATATTGCTCGTGTGTTTGCATCGCTCGGCTACACTGCGCTTCGCATCGTCCGTCAAACTTCACAATCGCCAGCTATTTGCCACTTTCGACCCTTGTTATGAAATATACTATTTTGAGATCCTTCCTCAGAATCCTACAACCTTTTAAACCAACTATACCAACAATCTAACACCGGTAACACTAATCGGCGAATGCTCTGCAATTGAGATGACTTTATTTAATTCCTTCGTTTTATTTTCTTGGGTCAAAGGGATGGAAGAGAGGTTCGATGTACCATGGAATGATAAGCAGCATATTCATGACTTATAGGTTGATTTGATTGAGAAAGGAGTTGTAGAGTTGACGTTACTACGTTTCATCTATTATTCTCGCGATCTCGAGCCCTAGGAACCAATGGCAGTATCGGGATACACTTTTTCAAATCAAACGAAATATGGTGCTAATATTTAAGTTAAACGAAAATACGTGCCAGTCAAACGTACGCATTAAATTACAGGTTGTTGCAATACAGATGGCAAATTACTATATCATATACGGCTACATCTGTACATCCTATACTCCTATTATTTACTTAATGCAACATTTATATCAGTTCCACTTGTGGAATAACATCGACAATCCAGTTTCTTGGGAAGTACCATAAAAAATGCGTTTTCGGCCCATTTTGTTAGTATAAATAAATACTTTAAAACTTATAATAAATAACAACACAAAGTTTTGCATAATAAACACAGTTTATAGTAAAATAATAAAGCTGGCCCTTACATGGCATTGTCAAAACACCTTCAGAATGCTATATTTAGAAAGGCAGACCAAAATTGTGGTAGAAAAAGTGCGACAGATCATAAAATTAATGATTGAATATCAGGGGAGGTAGGTAAGGCATACCATTAATTTTCTATATAATAAGAATATAAATTTATTCAATACATTTCTTCCGTGTTGGCTTTAATATTGATAATTAATTATACAGTAATTAAAAATGGCTGTATTAACGGAATGTTCTCGATTTTTAATGATTAGAATTGTCGCGCCCTCCCAGACCGGACTTGAGGCAAATGTAAACCAGAGCAATCGAAATTTATGCAACTTAATATGCAGTTTACAGGTATCGGATTCGTTGTAATGTGTGGATTTATTTGGATATTGGAGGCGAGCCTGAGAGGCTTCTCATTGGTCGGAAATAACCCGCGTGATAGAGAGAGAACACTTGCGGCACTCGCCGTTGTCAGCTGTGTTAAGGCAGCAATATAGGAATAAATACTATTTACTGATGAATATTAATAAGATTACCTTTGATCTAACGTTGATCAACGGACGGCAGAGTGAAATTAATAGATTACTTATGAAGGCTGCACAACAACTCTGAAACGGTAACGAGAACGCAGAACCAAAATTAAATGATACGATTTGCATGTTGACATACACAACTAATAAGTAATAACTAATATAGCTGGGTATATTTTCGTTCCCGGGCTGTTGTGAACCTGCCTTAACACAGCTGACAACGGCGAGTACCGCGAGTGTTCTCTCTCTATCACGCGGGTTATTTCCGACCAATGAGAAGCCTCTGAGGCTCGCCTTCAATATCCAAATAAATTTGCACATTACAACGAATCTGATACATATAAACTGCATATTAAGTTGCATACATTCCGATTGCTCTGGTTTACATTTGCCTCAAGTCCGGTCTGGGAGAGCGCGCTAATTCTAATCATTAAAAATCGGGAATATTCCGTCCATTTTTAATTACTGTACAATTAATTATCAATATTAAAGCCAACACGGAAGAATGCTTCACGTGCCTCCCCTGACGAGCCGCCACTGGTAAGGCATTTATCCTGGGCACCCAACATATTGTGGAAACGAAGGTTCGGAAAATTCTAAGGAGAGTTTCAAGGTTATTTCAAGGTCAACTTGTTATTTTTAAAAAGAAACCTGTAATTTTTATCAAGGCATATGAATCTATGAATTAAAGGAAATAACTTTCTTCTAAAACACCTTTCTCTTTTACAAAAAGATCAATTTAACAGGTGTTTAACGACGAATATTATTGCAGGCATTTTGAATCCGTTCCTTTATAGTTCCTTGAGTGGTAGGAACAACTTTGTAGACTTTATTTAGGATATCTCAATAAAACATCAAGGGGCGTTAAATCTGGTGATCTAGCAGGTCAAGACAATAAAACAAATCATGTATTCAACGACTATTATAATTATGTTCCAATACTTGTATGCGAATAATGCGCTAGACAACCATCATGTTGATACCAAATCACCAAATGTTAAATCTTATTCTCAAATTCAATTCTTCCATCAGTATTGGTAATTCGTTATGAAGAAAATGGTTGTCTCACCGACGAGAAGTTGATCACAACTTTCTAGCAGGGCCGATCCTACCCGGGGCTAGAGAATGCATGGCACATGGCGAAACCTGCGAAGCGGATCACGGGGGCGGCGTCCGAAATCTGTAAATTTTAATCCGAGCACCCCGAAATAGCGGCCGGTTGCCTGGAATCCTATCGGAAGTGTATCCGATTTCTAACCGGGTAACAACTTTGCCAAACAAACAGAAGAAGTATCACAAAGCATCTGAAGTTCGTATAAGAAAAAAAATCGCTGATGAAAGTATTTTGGATCCTAGAGAAAAATTTTGAATTCACTTTTCTTTTCAAATTTTGGGCATCGCTATTAATCTGATGTCCGAACGTTCTGAGCTGTTAGAAAATTATTGCTTCTTGTTTAAATTTTTGAAAGAATTATTATCTTTTTATTTTTCCTAATAATTCTCAATTAGAACCATTAGAAATTTTAAATAATTTAATTAGCCAAGACTTAGTTCCTTGTTTTCCAAATTTCAGTATTAGTCTAAAAATATTTTTAACAATACCGATAACTGTGGCTTCCGGCGAAAGGAGTTTTTTCCAAATTAAAATGAATTAAAAATTAAATATGGTTAACTATAACACAAGAGCGATTTGCTAATTTACCCATAATTTCTATTGATCGGTGAAACGGATATTTCAAATGTAATTGATGAATTTGCATATAAAAAATCGCGAGAAGTATTATTTTAGAATTTAGATCAACACTGACAATGAGTAGCGTTCAAATAGTCGATGTCCTTTAATGGCCTTTGGATCCATTATTGTCCTTTGCTCCTTCTATAGAATATACATGAATTAGAACCAATGTTTCAAAGCTGGTTTTCTAGGCCCTGTCGTATTAAGAATGCAGGTACCTGTTAGTATCATCTCGGCCCAAAGTGTCTGAGGAATGTTCCCATGCGCATGTATCATTTCTCTAACAGTTTCAAGAAGAGGTACAAATGGGTGCAAATGATGCTCTTTCGATTCCAATTGGCTGTTTGCGATAACTTGAAAATTGACTAAAATCGCCTCCATAGAATTATTTTTAAGCCTGTACTTGTGGTACCTTTGAGGTACAAACAATTTAAAAAGAGGTACAAACGGGTGCAAATGATGCTCTTTCAATTCCCCTTAGTTGCTTTGCGATTACTTGGAAATTGACTAAAATCGCCGCCATAGCATTTATTTTTTTTTTAAACCTGTACTTCTCGTACCTTTGAGGTACAAACAATTTAAAAAGAGGTACAAATGGGTACAAACGATGCTCCTTTGATTCCAATTAGCTGCTTTGCGATAACTTGAAAATTGACTAAAATCGCCTCCATAGAATTTTTTTTTTTTTTAAAGTCTGTACTTCTGGTACCTTTGAGGTACAAACAATTTAAAAAGAGGTAAAAACGGGTACAAGTGATGCTCTTTCGATTCCCATTAGCTGCTTTGCGATAACTTGAAAATTGACTAAAATCGCCTTCATAGAATTTAATTTTTTTTAAAGCCTGTACTTCTGGTACCTTTGAGGTACAAACAATTTAAAAAGAGGTCCAAACGGGTACAAACGATGTTCCTTTGATTCCAATTGGCTGCTTTGCGATAACTTGAAAATTGACTAAAATCGCCTCCATAGAATTTATTTTTTTTTAAAAGCCTGTACTTCTGGTACCTTTGAGGTACAAACAATTTAAAAAGAGGTACAAACGGGTACAAGTAATGCTCTTTCGATTCCCATTAGCTGCTTTGCGATAACTTGAAAATTGACTAAAATCGCCTTCATAGAATTTAATTTTTTTTAAAAGCCTGTACTTCTGGTACCTTTGAGGTACAAACAATTTAAAAAGAGGTAAAAACGGGTACAAATGATGCTCTTTCGATTCCCCTTCGTTGCTTTGCGATAACTTGAAAATTGACTAAAATCGCCTCCATGGAATTTAATTTTTTTAAAGCCTGTACTTCAAGTGCCTTTGAGGTACAAACAATTTCAAAAGAGGTACAAACGGGTGCAAATGATGCTCATTCGATTCCCCTTCGTTGCTTTGCGATAACTTGAAAATTGACTAAAATCGCCTCCTTGGAATTTAATTTTTTAAAGCCTGTACTTCTGGTGCCTTTGAGGTACAAACAATTTAAAAAGAGGTACAAACGGGTGCAAATGATGCTCTTTCGATTCCCCTTAGTCGCTTTGCGATTACTTGAAAATTGACTAAAATCGCCTCCATAGAATGCATTTTTTTTTAAAAGCTTGTACTTCTGTTACCTTTGAGGTACAAACAATTTAAAAAGAGGTACAAACGGGTACAAACGATGCTCTTTCGATTCCAATTGGCTGCTTTGCGATAACTTGAAAATTGACTAAAATCGGCTCCATAGAATTTAATTTTTTTTAAAGCCTGTACTTCCGGTATCTTTGAGGTACAAACAATTTAAAAAGAGGTACAAACGGGTACAATCGATGATTTTCGATTCCAATTAGCTGTTTTGCGATAACTTGAAAATTGACAAAAATCGCCTCCATAGAATTTTTTTTTAAAGCCTGTAATTCCGGTACCTTTGCGGTACAAACAATTTAAAACGAGGTACAAACGGGTACAAACGATTCTCTTTCGAATGGCACAAACCAAATTTGAAAATGTGAAAGTCGGGCGCTGGCCATTTTTTTATTGTTTAATAACTTTTTTGTCTTTGAGGTACAAACGAAGTTAATAGCGGTACAAACAGGTAGAGTACGTTTGAATAGAGAAGAGCCCAAGGTTGCGCGAGATTTCAACGGTCGCTTGTGCCAGTGGCGTGCGCAATTCCAGTAAATATATTTGGGAGGGCAGAAAATAATACGTGAAGATCCCAATATAGGTGCCGCCATCAAAAGCTTCTATATTGCTTCGTATTCCATAAACTCTGTAGAGATAATGTCACGAGATTGAGAGTGAATTATTTGACCACGTTTCCCCAACAAACACTTTCTTTCGGCGGCCATCTGAATCCAGCGATAAATGATTTAATAAAAAATTAAACAACTAATATAAACTATCGTACAGTTCACTAACTCGTAAGTTCTGAAAAGAACTGATTTTTATAAACACATTAAAAACGAATCAAAGCAAAACAACTAACAATTAAAATCAGAATGACACTCGGAACTCGTAAGCAACTACGCTAATGAAACACTGCCACACCCTATTCTGCATAATAGACTCGGCTAACGGCTAAAAACCAGTTTTCATTCGTGCGCAAGGTTCTTCTCTATTCAAATGTACTCTACAAACGAGGTACAATCGATCTACGTTAAAAAAGTCCAACTTTTTTAAAGTCGGGCGCTAGGTTCACATCGGTACATTTGTAGGCTGTGAAGAAAGCATACCACGAACCTTATCCATGTGCGCCGCTCTACAAATTGTCTCCCCAGAGCCAAGGTCGCAATAAATGTTTGGCGATTTATATTTATTATAGTCATATCTTGACTGTAAAATGTAAAGCAGTAAAAAAAACGTGCTCTCCATAATTGCCATAGTTGCCTTCACAAAACTGTCAAAAGTCGGTAGTCCATTAGACGAATGTTTAGTTATCTAGGGTTAATAACTTGTAAAATATTTTTGAGTAAGATTTCGATGCATGGAAATATTCTACATACCTTCAGAATCACCCTTCATCAAACCGACTTGAAAACGAATACTTGAACCACCGTACGATTTTCCCTCTCACTGGACCCGTTTTGTTCCGGAGTGGTAGGTATTATAAGACGTTGAATAATACCTTTCTTGTGTAAACTGGTCCAGATCTGTTTCTTGTCGAACTCCCTGTCATTATCACTCAGCAGCTCCAGATTGTTTCTTCCTCAGTTTTTCAGCAATTTCGGATTTTTGCCGCAGAAAATGAACTGTCCTGAATTTTTGTAATCGTCCTTGAAAAGCACAAAATATCGATATCCAGACCTCGATTCTTGAAATGGACCGCAAACATCCGTGCGAATTCGCTCTCCTGGTTCCGTACTTCTGGACCTCGTGAAGAACGGTAGCCGATGAGCTTTAGCATAAATGTAACCTTCACACAGTTCACTATGCATTTCTACCTTCATGTCAAGCTCCTTCCGTTCATGGTACAACTGTAGCAAGTTTTCCTTACTCACTGCATTGACCTCACCTGATAGGGTTCGAACTTCTCACCGCCAAATTGAACAGTCCTCTACGACGAGCTCCCTCCAATTGTTGACTAGAAAGTTGCAGACTTTAGCTGATGAAGATGAATTGGCTGTCGGAGTACTTATCCTGGACTGCAAGCACGGAGAACAGATTTCTCTTGATAGATCAAATATAGGCCAAGGTAATTTAGTACTATTTTCCGTGGATTGCTACTCCAACTTCTACTTCACGTATTCCAATGGCTTCGATTTTCTCACCATTTGCTGTGGTCACCGTGTGTTCAGTTAAGAAATACTCAAACGTTCTAAAACAAATCTGACCATTTAAAATATGGCTCATTGCGCCATTGCCATTCCTACATCTCGACCACTCAGCATCTGTTTCAGTTGAGCTAACAGTGACGAGTATCGTATTTGTGTCAGACTTAAGTTTACTAGGCTTCGGTGAACGGCTATCAGCAATCCATTTCCTGCACACTTTAACCATGCGATTGGACTTCCTGCAGTAGTTGCAGTTTTTTCTTTTTCTTGGCATCGACTGAACTTCGTTGCTGTGATGACTTCTTCGATGATTGCAGGTAAGAGCTTCCTGCTGGTGGATCCAGTACCCTTGGTCCTATCACTTTTTTCCCTCGCCATTCAGTTGGATTTAATAGAAAAATATTCCCCGTCAATGTATCCAGAATTTTACAAAGCAAAAATACATCTGGCAGTCCCGGGTTACTTGCAAATTCTTTAGTCATTTCTTCTATCAATTCAGACAAATTTTAAATATGTGTATATGCGATCTGACATGATATTTTTCTGTCTTAAAACCTTACAAAAAGATTACAGAGGGTTTTAAAATTTTTCGAATTGAAAAATAAAATCCTCCGCCCCAAGAAATGTTTTACTTCAAGCGGGCGGCCCTGGGTCAGGACCGGACCTGCTTTTTAGCCACGGATTTTGGTGCCTCGACCATCTTCCGAATTATGACCAATCTCAACAAAATGTTATTTAATCCCGCATTTAATTTAAAAAAGTATCGTATTAATGGATATCCGATAAACATTTTATAACTATTTGTTCAAAAAATTTTACTAAAATTTGGCGGCGAATTAAATTTTTAGATCAACCACGGATCCGCGCTGTGCGAAAAAAACTTAAATGGCGTTTGGCGTTTGGCGCTAGTTGTACTTGACTTTTTTTACAGGTATGTTAAGAAACACCTAATAAACAACTTAAAATAATTTATTTGCAGTAGTTTGCATACATTGCGATGGAAATAATTTTTGAAATCTGCCACAGATTTTCTTTAAAAAATAAATATAGCAAAAAGTAAGTACCGTATAAAAAATGTGTTTAATCAAAGTTATTTGCTTAATTCGTAGATTTTGATGCCCTAATAAAAATTACTGGTTTACGTTTAAAAATCACAAGTTGACCTTAAAATAACCTTGAAAACCTACTTATAATTGATAACATATATGCCTGCTGCATTAGACCCTTCATGGCAAATATTATATATTTTATTTTTATACAACATTTTTTTCTCAGAATCTTCGTTTCCATAATATTTTCGCTGTCCAGGATAAATGCCGCACTCTGTATATACTACATATACCTTGTATATTTTGAAGCTGGGAAGGTTGAACAGCAACACTGACCAAGGATCGTAGTTGCATGATTCCATTTTCTTCAGAAAGTAAAGTAAAATTGTTTAAATAAGCAAATCTGCAAAACTGTTTTCACATGAAAATACGTTTGTACTTGTAAGTACGATACCATTCTCCACTTTGAAAGAATGGCTTATTTGAAAGCTCAAATGAATAACTTAATTGCCAATTAATGGTGCCGTTTCATTGAATGAAGAAATTCACCAGAGCTTCTTTAAATTTATTACTTCTGAGCTCCTTTACAAAGTCCAATGGCCTTGGTTTATCAGGACCGGAAATGGTGTAATTGAGTTTAGGTCCTTGTCTTTGTAAACGTGTGTACTCTTTTATCAATAGTAAACGTATAGAATACAACGTCATTTCTAGATGCATTAGATTTTATTCGTATGCAGAGATTTTTTTCTGAAATATTTCTAAATGTCCTGCGAACATCTTTCATTAAGTGCAATATGAATAATCCAACCAATATCAAAAGTGCCTGGCTGTCAATTGACTGCTTCAAAATTTTGACGAGAGCGAATTTGTCAGCATGACAAAATGCTCCATCTAAATGGCACATTGACATTGGAACAGGTGTTGTAGGGTATGTTAAGGTACCCACAATGTTAATATTATGCTCCATCGAAACTCCTAACATACGTCCAAACAAAACTCTCTGCATTCGGACTTCCTGTACTGTATTTCCTATTGTCATTTTCTTTTCACACCTTCTGCTCAAAAATTATTATTATTATTATTATTCCAAAATAAATTTTTCTCGTTGTTCGTTGCATGTCTTTTCAAAATTTAAAAGGAAATCCTCTAAAGGCTTTTCCTGTATTGATATTGAAAAAATAGTCGTTATCTAATTTTAATTGAATGGATTAATGGATTTTTAGTGGCTGCCAAGATGAGTAGTATTTCTTTTAATTTGATAGTTTTCCAAATCTGCAGTAAAGTCTTGATATTTTTTTCTGTAAACCAGTTTTCTCGTAGATACGAGATATTACAGTGACTCTTTTCCCAACGGTGACGAGCAGATATCGAATTTATAAAATCAACAACGCTTGTTAATCGTCTTGCAGCATCAGCATTTATTGTCTGTTCCAAAGTAAGATCTACTGGTTGTCTGGAACAGTTCCTTTTACACCAAAATATCTAGAATCTTCAAAAACTTCAAAGTCACTAAATATACTATTCAAAAATCAACAGTTGCCAAAATGAATAAATAATGCGCATCAATGACCATAAGTCACCTGCGTAAGGATGTACCACTCGCACTCACGAATCTGCATAAGGCTCTCTCTCGCACTTATGTCGAATCTGTTTTATGGTCTGTCGCACTTTTTCCACCACAATTTCGGCCTGGCTTTTTAAATACAGCATACTAAATGTATTTAACTGTAAATGGTTAAGTTTATTGTGTAACTGTGCAAGTCTGGGGTAAACGTACTACCCGCGAAACCGTAGTGATGATTACCTTTAATATAGCACAGCACAAGACTTTTTATTATTCTTTTCTTAAATTAATTTTTTCTGCCTTTCAAGGACGTAAGGGGACTAAAACCATCACCGCAGGCTTGTCATACTTCGGGTTCCAGTCTCAGTATATTCAAAGGGACCTTCCATAACAATTACACGCTTGTTAAAAATACTGTAACCAAATCAGTTTTTCGCTCTCGGACTATACGGGTCAGACGTATGTGGTCGGCGCATTTTGAATGATCGCGAGAGAGAAACCGTGCTAGGACTTTACGAACAATAAAACAACGAGGGTGGAAAACGGCATATGAAAGATGTTTCATATTAGGAAACGTATGTGTATATTGGTATCTACCTGTACAAAGTCACTGGTGCGCATATAATCTCATCTCGATAATGGTTTTTACTCTTGAACACAAGACGTTTATTACATGTGCGAAGTTTATTATCATGAAACGAATCTCACTTCTAGATAATTTATTTTTTAATTATTTCTACGACACTGTGTTTCACGTCTCAGTACTGCCAAATTTCTTTGATACCGACTTTACAAAAAGTCTCAATGAAGTCACCCGGTAGATCTAAAAAGCAAGTGTTCAAAGCTAAACTCATATTAACAGCTTAGCAGGGACATTTCGATCCGGCCTGTCCACATATCACATTGTCTGTCCAGATCAATGTACTTCGAGGAAATTTATACGAACAGCCAAAGAACCATATTGTAGCAGTTAGATAATAAAATGAAATAAAATAAAATATGAATGGCTCGCATAACAGTATACACCGTCTGGAATTATTATCATTACGTTCGCGATCCCGTTGAGATTTTCTCGGAAAAAATTGGAAGCGCTCGCGGGAAATCAAAACAGGTGTGTCATTTTGGTGGACTGGTTCCTTCCGAGAACGAGATGGAAATTGTTGCCGAGCGAAAATTTGACCCGATAGTGCGGTACCGACGAGCGGATGAGCCACTTTCACGCAATTAACCGATAATAAATACAACGATGAGCGTTCATGCGCTTTTCCTCGCAAAATGAAACTTTCTTAAACTACTTACCTGTCTCCGCGGCATCGGATCGATATAATTGGTTAATTTAATTTATATATTGTTGTTAACTCGGCGCCAATCTAACATAGTTACTTTTTTTGCGAGATTGCAACATGTGTTAGTTGCATTCGGTATTTGAAAGTTTTATTCCATCGTGTGATGTGGCAGTTTTCACCAAAGATCTAAATGAGTTTTTAAAAGGTGATTAATCTATTTTTGATGTCTTATATTAAATTGTGAGCCACATAATTTTGTTGCTGAGTTGGCCATGCCTGAGAGAGAGAAACATAGCGGTCATGTCTGAGATTAAATCATTTTTTTTTAATGTAATTCAATTGAATTAATCTAGTCTCATGACGTAATAATAAGCGACATACCTTCATAAGGTACCATACTTCCAGGGTCTTCACGAGGTCCTCAAAGTTTGAACATCCAGTCGTTAAATATGCGTTATTATTCGTTATTAATTTACAGAAAACACTGCAATTTCGATAGTATGACTAGTTTGAAAATTCTTTGTCAGTGTACGCTATCTTTCTATCTCAAACTTGTATTTTTAGCACTTCTTAATTAGCAGATTTTTATAAAAAAATCGTTCGGCAACGTGACACCCGCTTATGTCACTTGACACAAATAATTCATTCAAACTTGCTAGTTCCAAGTTTGTGCCAATTCTGCTTTTCTCATTATTATCAGTTTGTATTAGTGCCCGCGCTTCAGTGTATTTGTGTTTTTATGTTATTTTCGTTTTGTTTTATTCAATTACAATGGATTTTACTATTTACTCATAATCTGTTTTATCTTGCATCTGTAAATAAACCCCGCTCTATCTATCTATTACCTTCTACTCTGAACCATGAGATTATTAATATACAGGGCAGCTCGTGAATGCTATGTTACCAAATGTACATTTCGTTTAAATGACTTCTGATAGTGGCGGTTTCAAAGGGGGGGTAATCGGGTAATTAACCCCCCCCCCCCACCCCCTAAGAATTTTTTGCTTAAAAATGTTTATTGTTAAAAATTACCGATATTCCATATTCCAAACAAATAATATAACCGGTAAATTTTTCCAACGCTTTAAAACGCTGGAAACGGATAGGGAGATTTCATGGAACAGGTGTATGCGGTGGCAGCTCGTGAAACAATTGGATGGTAGAGCCACTTAACATATAATATAATAATGCACAGTGGGCAAAAAAAATGGTACAAATAGTTTTGTACTGTTATATCTTCGTGAGCTATTACTATTTTAAAATAATTAATATAAAAGGGAAAAGCCCTATTTTTACAGATAAGATGAAGTACTTTTGCTCTAAAAAAATAATACTTGAACTTGTGCCCGGAGCAGTGGCGGTTCTAGGAAAATTTTGACGGTAGAGCCACTTAGCATACACAATATATCTCACTGTCTCATTTTTGAGAAAAGAAAAATAAATCATTAAAAACCTTAACTAGTTGCATTTTGTGTTAATTTCACGAAAATGTTTTGTAATCCGTTTTAACATTACACTAAATTTGCCACATTTTGACGTGTTTAAATCATCAAAATCGGACGACGCATTCGGCAAATTACAAATTTAACGATGGCTACTTTTAACTGTCAAAAATAATATTTTTGAGCTACAAAAACGACAATTTTCAACCTCCAAAAACTACAATCTTGAAATGCCAAAATTGATCATTTTCAACAACCAAAAACTTATATTTTCAACTGATAAAAATGGCAATTTTCAACTGCCAAAAACCACAATTTCCAACTGTCAAAAATGAAACTTTTCTGAAAGAATTTTTAATATCTGCCATTTTGTTCAAGAGTTATGCTTTCAAAACCGCAAAAAAATGAACGACGAATTTAATGTTTTATCTTATCTGCATTAATTTAGTGAGCACAATACTTTGCCGGAAGGATTTTCAAAATCAGATTATCCGCTACATGAGTTATCCTCAAAAAAAAAGAACGACGGGTAACACTTTGCCGGATGAATTTTTAAAATGTCGCTATCCTTTCAAACAATTGAACGACGAATTTATTTTTTGTTTTTATCTGCATCTATTCGATGAGTGAACAAACACACTACACCAAGAATTTTCAAAATCTGGTGAAGCGTTCAAGAGTTTTTTTTTGCATATAAAATTTTTTGTGGGACTTCCAGGTACGAACATACGCTAAATGACCTTAGTCGTAAATAGTACTTAGGTCGACTGGAAACGCCTAAAAACCGAGTAAAAAATAGTTTTTAACCACCCAGTGGTATGAGAGCGGAAGCACCAGTTTATTTATCTTTTTTTTTATTACCCCCTAGACTAGTTGGTTGGAAACGCCCTTGGCTCCTGATGGCCTTTTTTCATAGACAGTTTCTATTCAAAAGTTTAGGAAGAACATCGCTACGTGTAGATTATTCGCCAATTTATACACATCCGATATAATTCACTTTAGAAAATCTTAAGATTCAGTTATTGGTATATAAATTATATTAGGTCGGTCATTATAAACAAAAAATCGTCCTAAAAAAAACTTTCATTGGGGTAGTAATGAATTTCGAATATGTCATAAAGATGGCATCCCTAGTCAAGAATCCGATGGGATCTATTAAAAAGGCGGTCAGGACAGGACGCCATCTTGTTTTTTAGGGCGTTGAAAACTATTTTTGCAGAATATCTCGTTTCCGGTTGACTTTTCTTTAAAAATAGTTTTTATTAATTTTACAGAGAGAACAAGTCTCTACAACTTTTATCTAAAACTTTTTCATGCGGTAAATAGATTCTGAGTTACAGTCGCGTAAAAAGTGAAATTTTATAAAAATTTCTCCAAATGTTTATTATATGAAAGATAGAAAAGGAAAAAGACATTAGGATATTGAAGATCCTAGTTTCTTTATTTAGCTCTCGTAACGCCACGAACGCTACGCAAGTCCGTGCATGCATATCATGCATGGACTTGCGTAGGACGACTGCGCATCGCTTCAGTGCGTCTTCATCTTTTCTGGCAGTAATACGTTTCGCTATGGCTTCGTCGAAAACGGGAGAATGCTTCATTTGCGAAAAGTCTTTCGACACTAATACAGTGACTATGGTAAAAGAGAAAGGCATAAATACTTTGTTATTGTCTAGTGAGAAGGAACATATTTTTTTTTAAAGATTTAAAACCCTGACCCTGCATATTGCGTGCCAAAAGTGTCTAAAAAATTGCAGTGATAAGATCACCTATAAACATAAGAAATAAGAGCGGTCCTAAGTTCGAACCTTGAGGAACACTAGATATTAACTTGCGATTTGAAGCCAAGGGCTCAATTACTGACCTATAAGCGACCAGTTGGCCCGATGCATACTGGACACAATTGAATTGACTGATGATGAAAATTAAGCTTCAGAGAGACTCCTAACAGATGTATTGAAAGGTGACGATTGCAAATAATTCAGATCTGTGAAGGAGAAATTTACGAAATATTTACAAGACATGCAGCACAGAAGACCTACCGAACACCTTGAAGGTAGGGAAAAAGAAGATTGCTATCGACCCATTTACACTATTTGAAAGGACGTACCTGTCCTACGAACTTGCTTCATTCCGTGTTCATGTTAAATGAGGACGATATGTGTACTAGTGCTCTTTGTATGCAGAATTCTTACCACTTCTCATTGACTTCCAACTCCCTAAACATCTGATGGTTGTCGTTGATGGTAAATATCTTTTCCAAAAAAATGATTGGAATTGAAATTATAAACGTAAGAAGTTGTGAATATTGTATATAATTTGTTATTATTAAATCATTTTCTTAAATGAATGTTTGGCAGTATTCTGGGCATTTTCCTACATTTCGAAGCTGTTGAGCAAAGTACTATATTTATAAGATACTGCAGTTTGTCGTTTCAAGTTTTTTCGAGTAGTCTCACGAGACTTCGCTGACATTTGCCAATACAAATTTACGTTTAATTTAATTTATGAAGATTATTCTGTATGAAATAAAAGGTAATACTCATAATTAGAAAGATATTTGCCGGACTTAACTTTAAAATTGCCACTCTGTTCTCCTCTAAATTTACCCTCACTACGTTGTAATAAGCATAATAAAAAAAATGATGCATGAAATTTATGGCTAATTAAATTTTCTACAAGATTGATTACAAAGACTTTTACTCCAAAATGAATTTTCACAGAATTTTTACGATGTTAAGTGCCAAAAAACTCAAAATTTTGCAAAGTACGCAATTTTAGCATTTTAGCTCCGCTGCTGTTCATCATACGAAAAGCTTCAAATATCAAAATTATAGAAAATTATGTCCTCTACAAGTCAGTATTTAACTTTTTTGCGTTTAAACGCACGAGAATGAAAGTATAAATAGAAAACTAAAAAACGCGCAATTTTCTACGGTTTTTCAAGATGGCAGAGGACGCGACGGATGATGAGTGAGGAAACATGGATTTTTCACTACCTACCGCTCTTTCCAACATATCAAAAATTCAATTTCTCGAACTTTTGTAGGGTAAAATCAAAACCCCTTCATTCAGACATTTTCCGCAAATTTGGCCTTGAAATTTTATATCTCAAAATATATTTAGTGCGGATGTCAAAAATCAGCTGCAGCTCGCGACAATGTTGATGTTTGTATATTAAATTGAGATTTATTTTACCCTAACAGGGCCAGCTTTGTGGAAAATAACTAAATGTTTTATATTGTTGATCTTGTTTAAGCTCTTGTAATGTCGAGAATTGCTTCTCAGAAATCCAAATCGTCTAAATCTCAGGTTTTGCAGTATTATATTCAAATAAATTGCTGCAGTCGTCTTGTGATTCTCTCCAAATTTAAGGATGAGAGGATTTCTGTATTATTTTTAAGATTTAAGAAAAAGCGAAATTATCTTAAGAGCAACATTTGTTGATGGTGAAAGATAATTGTCATCGATGGGAGAACTGCAATTAAGTCCATTAGGTGTCTGTTTGAGGCAAATGCCTCTTTGTTAATTGATCTAATTACGCAATACAATCCGACCGTATCTAACAAACTCAAATTAATTCGAAAAAGACAAATCGGTCCGCTCAACTAATAAGTCTAATAACGTCTCCCAGTAATGTTCGCGGCAATTAGTCGGACTCGTTCCATTAATGATTGACATAAATTACCACCGAAAACTTTCAATTCATTTTTTTCCCACGAAAAATTCCGCCACATTCTGGTGTTGTTATCTCCGGGTGTTGCCGTAACAATAATTAATCGCACCACGGATTATTTATATAAGCGTGTACGATTTTTAATTGGCTCGACGACAAATTGCTCCATAATGGTCCTCTAATTGATCGGTTTAATTAACAAATAATGCCCTTATCCGATCGAATCGTTAGTCTTTCCATTCCGGAAAAGAATTTGTTGGTTGGATTGATTAATGGAAATCTAGGTTTGTTCCTAGTTGATGCTAATTGGTATACAAATTGGTTTAATTGAATGATTAGGTTTTATTTTAACGATTAACTCTTTCGTAAATATTACACCAGAATTTGGTTCATTCAGTTTTACACCAGGAAAATACGTTATTTTTTCATTTCTTTTAAACTTATACTACAACAAAATTATTGAAATTTTTTAATTTTGGATTTTTTTCTATTCCACACTTGTTAGAGCCTAGGGCCTCATAAAAGACTCTGCATTTTTATTCAAAACGAACGTGGTGAACTTTAACTGTAAATCTAATTTTTGCAAACAATCTGTATGTATTTCCGCAATTGTAAGACACGTGCAATTCATTTTTAAAGTCATTCACTGACACCTTTGCAAAACCGAGTGTTTAATAGCTTTTGTTGGTGCTGGCATAATCTACTAATTGCTGTTTGATTTGCTTATGGCCACTTTCGGATTTGTTTGCTAGTGTGTTTAGCCTTATTTTGTAAATGGAGTGCCACTTGATTTTCAGTTCCGCACAATGGAAAATTAATTAAATTTCTTAATAAGATTTACACTCTTTTACTAATACACAAATATTGATACATATAAATAAATGCGGTAAACCACGCGGTGGTACACCGGGCAAATATATTATATATTCTTTTAATGATTAGAAGTACGAACTTCGGTCTTTGTTTAACTGGTTGGATCGTAGGATAGGATCCAACTACCAGACACCAAGAAATATTTATTTATTTATTAACCGGACACCCCTATTACAATCATGATAAATATACAATTATATAATAAACAAAAAATAAATAACATTATAAAGTACATATCGATTAAAACTTAAAACCATTATATGAATTATTAAATAAATCAAACCATTTATTTTTGTTATACAAATTGACACTTCGCATCATTCTACGAATGGAGTTTTTAGTGTTAATATTGGATGAAAATATCGCAATATCGTGTATAGGAAACAATGGTTTAGTTCTTAAAAATCGATTATTGCTTTCAAATCAAATTGCTGCATAAGGTAAGGACAGTCCAAGGTGCCATTTATCAATCTATGTAATACACACACAGAAGACTCCGCGAACTAGTTATACGCATGCATAATATTTTAATGATCACTCTGGTTATGGATGCTGCCACTTTTATATTCAATAAATCTAAAAAAAATGTTTTGCACCAATTCCATAGAATTTATATAGACTAGTGTACGAGGGGCGAAATACCAGCCGCATGCTAAATACGACAACGAACTACTATACCTCATTTATTAACCAGGCGGACTAAACGCGAAAGCCACATTTACACTAAAAAAACCACCAGAAAATATTTTGGCGGTAAAAATAAATTTATTTAAAATTATTTTACCCACAACATTTATTCAAAAATTATAACAACCTATATATTTATTCTAGTGAAACTTTCTTGATTATATAGTCAATACTTTAGTTTGTAATATTAAAATATGTATACTTTAAATTCTAATAATCTCTATCATTAGTTTATGCAAAAATTATTGAATTAAAAAAAGTATTCCCTATAAGTTGCTCTTTTGGGCATTCTCTGTAACTATTATCAATAAATTTAATGTATAATTATGATTTTATAATTATAGACCAAATTATTTTTTCGAAAAATTGATTTTATGAAAAAGAAAACAAGATGTTAATTTGTTATCTTTATATTTATTTAAATGTTTTTGCAATATTTTTCGTACTAAAAAAATTATCTGAAAAACAAAAACAGCTAAGGTAAACACCCACCTTGGGGTGTACAAAATTTTACCTTTTCAGCTCTTCGGATTATTAAATAAAACGTACAAAGCTTCATAGGAATTGCTGTATTCGTTTTATACAGCGCACACAGGCTTCATTTACAAACAAATATTTTCCCATACTTCGTAACGGAGAAAGTAAAAATACATATAATTCTGCAAAAGGTTTGAAATAAATACTAGATTGTTGGAAAGTAGAATTTCATTAAATTATGTAAATTTGCTATTTAAAAACATATAATAACAATAACAGTAATGTACTTTTCTCGACAAATATCTCGTGAGCCAAAAAGGCGGGGTTACAACTGTTTACAGCCTCATACAGTCGGTGGCATAATTTATATGAGGAGCTAGACGTAATTGTAATTGAGATCCATTTAATACGGTGTATTTAGAAAATTTTACAACAGACAGTATCGTCAAATGAGATCTCCACTTTGCTAATGCGTACTCGACCTTCAAGTTCACGAGAGATTTGCTGGGCTGTAATAAAATTAACTAAAAAACTCCGTATATACACCACATTATATCGTGCAAGCCACAAGATTTTGATTCAGAATTGGCTGTGAGATAAATACGAATGTCGCATATTAAAAATTAAGACATTTAGCCTACAGGCTATTGGAACTAATATCTGCAAAACAAAAACGGTTATTTGGAGAAAATACAAAATTGTAAGATGGGTTATATGCCCACCATATTCATGAAAGCCCTTATTTAATAACACAAATTGTCTCGAGTTTTTTGTTTAAAGCAACAATTCATGTCATGAAAGACTAGATTTGTTCAGTTGAATTAAAAATTAATCACTTCACACATGACTGCTATGTTTCTCTCTCTTAGACGTGGCCATCTCAGCAACAAAATTCAGTGGCTCACACCTTACAATAAATATTAAAGAGTTACAACCACAAGGCTACTCATCAAGATAACCTTCATCGCTCTCAGATTCTCCTAAAGATATTATTAATGGCTCTAATATTTCATCAATAATTCATCAAGTGTATATATTTTCTCTTGCTTCTTGGCAATATGTCCAATACACTTTTTCCAGTCAACAACTGTGACATTTGCTACTGCTTCAAGCATTAATTTTTGAGATCTACTAATTTAAATGTTTTATTCTTTGAAGCTACTTCATTTTTAATTTGAGCCCAAATTAATTCTATAGGATTGAGTTCACAGTGGCACGGCGGTAATCGTAACACAGTTTTGTTATATTTTGCAGCCATTTCGTCAACAACATATCTCTCGTAGTTTCTGTGCATTCTAATAATTTGTAGTAACTCCATTTTCACCATTTCTTCTTCAAATGGAATATTTTTGGATCTTAACCAATCTTGCATATCCCTCTTCTTTGTGCAGGTGGTTGGAATTTTTTCAAGTTTTGTACTATTGCAGGATGCATTGTCCATGACAATCACTGCGTTATCGGATAAAGTTTTTAGTAAACCTTCAAACCATTTTTTAAAGACAGCTGCATTCATCTCTTCATGGTAGTCTCCAGACTTCTTACCTTAAGAAACTAACAGATGTCCATCAACGAACCCCAATTCCGAACCAACATGTAGTATTATTAGTCGCCTTCCTTTCCTCGATGGACTGTATCTGATTTTAAGTACTTTTGTCTCCAAATGATCACATCTTCCCGTTCTATTAAAATGCTTTTACTGTTTCTTTTCAGAAATCTGCAAACATATACCCTATATAAATATATTATAGTTAATTTTCATAGTCTATTAAATGTAAGAATATATTTGCCCGGCCTTCCGTTAGTTACCAATGAAACGAATAAAGCAGCGGCGGCTCGTGGATGTTCGGCGGTGAGGCAACGGAAGAAAATTTGACCGGAAAAGCAATGGAATATTTCCTTCCTGTATATGAGTAAGTAGTGCAGCACGAGCCGCATCGAATAGTATATTTTAGCACGTGTGAAGTTTGAGGAAAACACACGAACAATGTGTCGCAGTTTTGCCCGAGTTATGAACATTATTTTTTTATTGGTTGCAAACAAAATGACCGGGCGAAGTTTATGTATTGTTACATTTACTAGACTATAGTAACGAATAGCCTTAAAATTATTCTGTTTATAATTATATTATTATTTTACTTAAAATTAATTTCTTTCATTAATGTATATAATGTGAACGGGACATATTTGGCAGGTCATCTCTATCCTTTAATTCAATTAAAATTTTATCCAATGTAGGGATTTCATTTTTAACGAAAAAACTATGTATAATTCTCCGCATACCATATTTCGTAACTTCATTGTGAACATCTTCGGTCACCGGACGTCTTCCAAGACGTTTTGGACTTGTTAAAGCTCCAATCTCCTTATACTTCCTAATTGTGCCATACACCGTACTTTTAGCCAATCCTAAAAATAATGCAGGTTTACAATTTAATTCTAATTGCAACAACTTTCTCTACACTTACCTAATGAATCGACAATTTTTTGTACAACAGCAGTAGGTTTTAAACCCTCTTGTATCAAAACTTTATATAAGTTCAATATGGACTGCTTTTCCACTAGGGTTAAAGCTCCCAAATCCAAACTCTTCCGTTTCTTGGAGGACA
The DNA here is from genome assembly GCA_910593695.2 of Ocypus olens. Lineage (NCBI taxonomy): Eukaryota > Metazoa > Arthropoda > Insecta > Coleoptera > Staphylinidae > Ocypus > Ocypus olens. The sequence goes on along the minus strand of OU343050.1, from coordinate 27,113,838 downwards.
AAATCAATGCCGAACTGGTGCCGGGTACAGCATCCATAGTTATAAACAAAATAACTTTCCAAGAAAATCACGGGATAAGCTTTTAACAGAACTGATTTTTTACACTACCAACGGGAGAAATAATTGGTAGAAAACACAAAAACTGAACGAAACACACGGAACAACGTATTTTGGCGACTATTATTTGATTTAGTCCGCCTGGTTATTAACTGGTTATAGTAGGGCACAATACAAAGATTTTTTCAATGTAGTCTACGTTGAATTGCCTAGCAATGCGCCATATAAAGCCTCACACTCTTGTGCCTTAACCAGAGCCGGGTTATTATTTGTTTCTCCTAAAGGGAACTTTATAACACCCTCCCCTCTTAAATTTTTTATTTATACTGTGAAATAACATAATATAAAAAATAATATATACTCGGCACAAACAGACATTAAAATAACATTAAATGGAAAAAGTTAACACGTAGGTATAAACATTTTTATATGAAGGGTTTTTCAATAAGAACTTGACATTTTTTTTTTAAATATCTCGCAAACTATTTGGGATATATCAAAACTTTTATTATTGGCTTAAAGTACAATCAATGCAATTATTAATGGCACGATTGCAGCGGTCGATTCGTTGAAGCCAATTTTAGATGACTCGGCCGCACAATTCGACGTAAATGGCCGCTATTTCTCGTTCGATGTTGGGTATTAGGTCCTCTAACGCCGCTGGCTTGTTGGCATAGACCTTCGATTTAACGTAGCCCCACAGAAAAAAGTCTACAGGAGTTAAATCACAAGATCTTGGCGGCCAATCGACAGGACCTCTTCTGGACTTCAATAAGTCGATTGTTTCTCCAGCTGTGTGTTATGTGGCACCGTCTTGCTGAAACCACATATCACTGATGTCCATCCAATGCAATTGATTGGAGAAATAACGCTGCAACATGTCTCTGAAGCGTTCACCATTGACTGTAACATGACGGTCATTTTCATCAACGAAGAAAAATGGCCCAATGACGCCACCGGCATGGAAATCACACCATACAGTCACTTTTTGTGGATGAAGTGATGTTTCATGAAGCACATGAGAGTTTTCAGCACTCTAATAATGCATGTTTTGTTTGTTGACGAAGCCATTCAACCAAAAATGCGCTTCATCACTGAAGATGATTTTGCGATGAAAGCCGTCATTTTTGGCTAACATTTCTAGAGCCCATTCTGAGAACGTGAGTCGCTTCATATGGTCAAGTGGCTTTAGTTCTTGAGTTAACTTGATCTTGTAAGGGTGCAGGCCAAGATTCTTTCGCAAAATACGCCATAGTGTGGTCTGACTGATGCCCAATTCCTGAGAATGCCGTGGAATCGACTGATTTGGATCGTTTGCGATGGACGCAATATTCTCGGCGCTGCGACCGCTGCGTTGTCTCACTGGCGCGGGAACATTCAACAGTGAATATGTTGACTCAAATTTTCTCACCAAATTGTGAACTGCTTGTCTACTCGGGAGAAAATGACGACCCAAAATTGGCGTAAGCGCTCTTAAAGTTGCAATCACTGACCCGGAATTTCCGTAATAATTTTTAATTACTTGTAAACGTTCTTCGTTCGTAAGTCTTTGCATGATGAACACGTTTGAGTTACTGCGTATTTTGACAGTGATGGCACACTAATTGGTTTAAGGGTGCGTTCACAATAAGAAAACAAAAGTGTCAAGTTGCTATCGAAAAACCCGTTACAGGATTTCTTACTGGTGAATTTATAATAGCAGTAAAAGCTAACGCACTAGTTAAATCATGATTTATTGATAGCACAGATAAATTATTGGGTCCTTCTTGACTAATGGCATTTCGTAAATGTGTTTTTGTCCGTCTAAAAGTAGAAAATTATCTTTCTCCAGACGCATTTGTTATTGGTATGGTAAGAAACATTTTTTATGTAGTTTCCACATGATCATAACATGTTTTTCCCTGATAAATACTAACTATATGTTTTCGACCAACTATTAGAATTCAAGGTAGTTTGGAATACTTATATTCCAATAGTAATCTCCGTTTCCCCATCAGCAACTAACCATACTGATGAGACCTGAAAGGTCGAAACCGGCCTGTAGGTGTTCTGACGGAGAAACAATATTTAATGTTTATGTTAGAAATTAATAAATTTTTCAGCAAAGCATTAATCCAAATCGTTTTAATATCCAGCTTGCAAATTATTTGAAACATTTCGTATGTCCCGACATACGAAATGACAACGACATGTCGTTGTAATTCATAATCTTAAGTTTATTTAAAAATCTTTCTATTTGGACATAAGCCATCAACCGTTACTATAATTCTTGATCTAGCCTATAAATAAACCGAAGAAAAACGATGATTCTCGTATCCTCTTGCCGTCGAACATCGATTCATTTTCATAAGTTTCGTCAAATTGAAACTTTCTCTTCTTTATCGTTTTTATATTATATACCATAATTTTGGATCGTAATCGTTTTAGTCGGGTAATGATTTAAAGTAGCTAATCAGTGATTCAAAAATTGCAGTTGTTGTTGATATATCAATAACGGTTTGTAAAATCTTACTGGCTTTATCACATATCTATGAAACATCTGACCAAAACGATGTCAAAATTCCCATCTCTAACAAATTCAATGTTCTTAACAATCCTAATTATATTGATTGTGTTAGTCATGGTATGCTAAAAAAGCTTCAATTTCATAATATTCATGGATGCTCATTTAATTTTTTTTAATCTTAAGCAATGTGTCTCTATAAATGATGGCAAGTCTGATATTCAAAACATAAATCATGGGGTTTTTCAAGGTTCAGTATTGGGCCCGATCCTATTTATCATATACATAAACGATTTACCAATGTGTAAGGCCCCGACCAAGATTACCTTATTGGCAGATGACACCTCCTTTGTTTGTGTTAAATGATCTAAAGACGCATAAATTACAGATTTCTTCGCATGTAAGAGTTACCGCTTCAAACTCTGTCTCCAATTTTTAGTCCTAGGTCAGCTGAACTGAATTCTACTGCCGGTGGCGTTGCTGTGGCATTGGATTTCGAACAATTTGGGCAGTTTCTTTTAATAACCAGGTAGCTAGCATCCGTAGCACCGAAGTCTTTGAAACCTCTTTTCGGCAGACTGTAGTTTTCCCGCATTCTTCCTTTTTCGGCATTATTCCGTGGGGTGGGGGCAACCTTTGCAAAACTTACACCATGACCGGTTTTTTTGTGGCTCTTGTCTATAGTCTTGTTTTTCCTGCAGGTGGGCATCTAGCGGTCCTATCTGGTCCAACAGCTATTCAGATTCAGATTCAAATTTAGTGAGGGTGACGCTGTTACGGTATGTAACACATCGGCTGATAAGTTTCCGGTCTAATGAAAAAAATACATTTTTTTCGATCAAATTCTGTTTTATTCATCAACATAATCTCCTTCTAGAGCAATACAGTCATTCCAGCGCCTTTCTAACATTTCAATACCTTTCTTGAAGAACGATTTGTCTTTGGCCTTAAAATAAGCGTTTGTTTGGACGATTACTTCTTCATTTAAGCTAAATCTCTTTCTGGCGATATTTTTTTTTAGATCTGCGAACAGGTAAAAGTCGCTGGGGGCCAAATCTGGAGAATAGGGTGGGTGCGGAAGAAATTCAAAGCGCAGTTCATGCAATTTTGCCATTGTAGCCAAAGACTTGTGACACGGTGCATTGTCTTGATGAAAGATCACTTTCTTTTTTTGCCTATGGGGCCGTTTCGTTAAAATTTCCTCGTTCAAACGATCCAAATGGGCCATGTAGTGATCGCTATTAACTGTCTTACCGTTTTCAAGGTAGTCGACAAATGAAATACCTTACGCATCCCAAAATACGGACGCCATAACCTTTCCAGCACTACGATGCGCTTTTGGCCGCTTCGGGCGAGGATCACCGGCTGCTGTCCACTCAGCTGACTGCCGTTTTGACTCTGGCGTGTGAATTCATGTTTCCTCCATCGTTACATATCGACGCAAAAAGTCTTTTTTATTTCGCCGAAATAGGTTCAAACAGCTCTGGGAATCATCTACTCGTTGGTGTTTTTGGTCTACTGTTAGCACATGCGGCACCCACTTCGAAAACAGCTTTCTCATCGACAAATATTCATGCAAAATGAAGCCTACACGTTCTTTTGATATATTGAGATTGTCAGATATTTCCTGCAACTTCACTTTACGGTTTGTCAAAACAATTTTGTGGACTGTTTTAATGTTTTCCGGTATAACCACTACTTTTGGGCGACCAGAGCGAGGCGCATTATCGGTATTCGTACGACCACCTTTAAAATCAGCAAACCAGTCAATAATGGCCGATTTTCCTAGAGCAGATTCCGGATAACACTTATCAAGCCATGCTTTCGTTTCAACGGTATTTTTCCCATTAAAAAGCAATGTTTTATCAAAACACGAAATTCTGATTTTTCCATTTTTTTGAAAATAAAGAAAATTGTTTCACTAAAGTCACCGTAACTTTTGAACAAAACGTCAGATCCTCATAAAAAATTTACAGCTACTTTTTGAAGGTTAGTACGTACTAAACAAAACATTAATTCTGCATTTGTGACGCCATCTGTTTGTTAGACAGGGGACTTATCAGCCAATGTATTAAGTCTTTGTATGGGCCCATTATACACCTCCATTTGAATGGAAGAGCTAGCTCTACAGCCACCCTACGTTTAGGATCTTGCTGGAAAACAAGCCTCCCAGGTCGGCCGGTCTTGGCCATGATGTCCCCAGCAGGATTTTTTAGTTAGAGCATAGGACATGTTCTACCAATTCTGCTTCCTCGTTACAGTCTCTACAGATGAGGTCTATTAACTCCCATCGTATAAAGGTGTTTGTTTAGCTGGCAGTGTCCTTTTAGGATGCCAGTTAGTATTTTCAGGTTTGTTCTTGATAGATTTGTACAATATTGAGCAATCTATTTATCAGGTGCTAGTATTGTGTTCTAGAGTGAGCACATGTGGTGGTGCTTGCTCACCTTGTTTTATGTTCTGCTAGAGTCTTGTCTGACAGTATATTAGAGAGGTAGTTCTTTGATAGGTACACAGGTCTCTTTCCACTTTTTAAATAAGCTCCCTGTTTGGCTAGAGTACCAGACCTGTCATTTATCTTTGTATTTGAATCTGCTTTGACCTAGGAGAGATCAATTCTGTTGTTTGCAGATGCCTCCTCCAGTGCCAGAACGCATTTGTATACCAGCCTTGATTTATTATGGCTGCAAAGCTGGTTTTGCTGCCTGTAAGGATGCAGATATCTTCATCCATATTTAGCTATTTTTTGGGAACTTATGAGTATCCCTGTTAGTTCCGCTTGGAGCATCGTAGCGTGATTTTCCAGAGGTATTTTTAGATCCAGCACAGTATATGCCAGCCCCTGTTCCTTTCTTGTTTTTGGCTCCGTCCGTGAATATCTGTATATTCGCTTTCGGGCTTTCGGCGTTTTGTAACGTGTAGTGTCTTTAAAAAAAGTAGGTCGGAATATCACGATCTTGACACTTCCTTAGAAGGGTGTTCTTCTGAAGCGTCCCTTCCAGAATTGTCCCGTGCTTAGTTCATCCTGCCTTAGGACACCATAGTCAGTTGTCTCTAAGTTTTAGTGCTGTACGCAGAGCCATCTCTTGAAGGTCCAGTAGGGCCTCCATGGAGGTACGCATGGCTTCAGTGATCCAGTTTTCAGTTTATCTCTTGGCCACTATACAATTGCTGCATATGCCAAGGCAGGCTGCACAATAGTAGTGTACAACCGCGATCTTGAGAGATAGCCCCAGTTCATCCATATGGTTCGTCGACACTGCCAGAATGCTATGCTTACCTTCTGTAGCTTAATTTGTAAATGTATACTCCAGCTCAGCTTGGGGTCAAGTATGATACTTCACTTGTGAAGCTAGAGTTAGGGTTGTTTTAAATAGCTTAGGCAGTGTCATCCTGTAAGGTTTCTTTTTGTTGGTGAGTAGAACCAGCTCCATCTTGGCCGGGTTTGCCGAGAGGGCATTTTCTATGCACCAGTTTTCTACAATGACAAGGGCACTCTGCAATTATTTGCTGAGTACCCCTTCATAGCGACCTTTAAGCAAGATTGTTAAATCATCTGCATATCCTATGGCTGAAAAACCAGATTCCTTTAGTATCCTTGGCAGGCTATCTATTATGATGTTACACAGAAGTGGATAGTACTTCTTTCTGTGGACATCCGCGGGACACCTTCGTCTTCGAAACTTCTTTATCCAAAGAAACCGTCCTTTTGCTTAGCACCTGTCCTATCTACTCAACGAGTGTGACTGGAGTACCAAGCCTTTCGAGGGCTAGTCCTATAGTTGCGAAGGAGGCCTTATCAAAGGCTAGTGCTGACATCTTATTTATAGTGCCTCTTCGAGTTACTATTGTCGTTCTCCCGATCTTGTTTCTAAGCTTGTATTTTCGGAGACTGTAGATCATGACTAGATGTGCATCTTCTAGCAGAAGTTTTTTCAACTGGGCGAACAAGCTTGTTTCACCGCAATGAAGTTGCAAGTAGCTTCATCGGATCTCTGGGCTGACGATAAGTCTGCTTGATGAGAACTCGTACCGGATAAGTTTCTTCGCTCATTTCCAGGTCATTGTTGAGTTCCTAACTCCTGTCCACCAGGCATCTGCGGCACATTATCATGCACTGTATCGCATATTCATCTGATATGCTTTTACTGGTTATATAGAAGACTATACTGTCCAATCTTATACTGCTTGGAGCTGCTGTAGCTGATCTGCTGTCAACGCCATCCTCCTTGTAATTTCACTCCTCTTAGTCGAAATATTTACTCTAGTTTACATCGTCTTACACTGTTTATTCTGCCCCTTACTCTATCCCACTCGCTGAGCGTCAGGTTTTGTACATGTACATATGTACTGTGTATGCAAGATTTTGCAAGGAGTAAAACGTAACGGTGGTTTAGGTGAGTGTTACGAGGTAGAGGATGCTCGCAGGGGCAGCTGGCGAAAGGCTGGCTCTGGCCTTATGTTGGGGGTGGCGCGGCTTCCTTTTATTTCAGTTGTCTACGGTGAAGGTATTTTTTTCACGGTAACGGGTATTCTTGTCTCGACGAGATGAGTTCCTCTTGGACTCGCGTCGTGCAGTGCTTTGGTACTACTTACGGGAAATACGTATACGTACCCTTACACAATTTATTTTTGGCATTGCTGGTGAAAATCCATGACTCCACTATGGATTTATTTGCCTCACAAGTGATGCAAACGTCTAGTTTCCTCTTTAAATTGAGTGATGAAAAAGTCATTTTCAAAGGTAGAAAAAATAGTATATTACATACTAAGCCGGGAAAAACATCATTACAGCCGAGGGCATAGATTGCAAATGGAGGCGCGAGGTAATATACTATTTTATTCACAATCACAAAATGTAACGATAAAAGTAAAATTGTTTGATTTGGGTACATTGGTACATATGTATATCTATTTCAATATCTGACATCTTTAATTCGTAAAACATCTGTCAAACAGGCCCTCAGTTTCTCCAGTGATACTTAACTAGATAAAATCGATTTAAAAAAATTAAACGTTCTTAAAGTGGTGCATCAATAATAAATCGGGCCCTTAAATCGTAAGGTCGTACACGTAAGTTAAAAACAGAATCGAAATCTAACCTAAAAGTGGTGATGTGTTTGCGGGTGATAATTCCATAGTCTAGCTAGAATAGTTGTGAAAGTTACAGAAGCACAAATAAATGCGCTAATACTAAATAATATCCTTGTCTCTCTGCCCCATTATAATACTCAGATGAAAAGAGAGAGTTATTTTCAAATGCAATGCGATCAGAATGAATGAAATGTATCGCATTTATAGTCTGAATATATCAGAGGTATCAGCTCTACTAGAAATTTGGCCAACTACCCAGCAGAGCTATAAAACAAGATATTCACAACGCACATATTAGTGTCGACATGTTTACACAAATTTGAACTATTCAGGTAATCATCATCTTTTGATGTTAAATACTACTGAAACAAGAAATGTTCATCTATGTAAGAATAAAAAGTGATGTTATTTAAAATAATACAGTTACCTAGAATATTTTATTACTCCCGTCTAATTACCCTTTAAGATGGCATACACGGAAGGTGAGCCTTCCGCACACTAATCCGGAAAGCAAACCGCAGCATTGGTGGTTAGATTGGACGAAAGGCAAGACCTGAACCACCGCCCTTCAAAAAAACTGTCAGCGCTTTAATAACGACTGACTAAAACCAGCTGCAAAAACGTAGAATGTATGTCTGCGCCGAGAGTACAGGTTTAGATTCCCCGGTTTAGTGGCCGGAAGGCACAGCCTCCGGTAAACCTTATCATGCGCCCACATTTATAATGTTCTCAAAATAATTGTTGTGAAACTTATTTGACATCTCGAATACCCGTTCTTTTATTATCAATAGCATGAAATCGCTTTCACTCAATGTGTTCCACCGGTTTTAAATGTTTCTTTCTTATTATCGGCAGGTCTCTTCCTAAGAGCATATTTCATATTAACACATTCACTGCATTAGGGGCAAATGTGTCCTGTCGTGGACCTCCGTATTTGGCAGAATATAATTCTATCGATCTTCACTACAGGCGGAGGTTATAACTTTATCGTACTTTGACGGATTTAAAACTTTTTTGAACTTGTTAACCTACATTTTCTTTAACCGTTTAATGCACGTTCAATGCTGAAAAACTGAATAACTCTTGCTCACCCTGATTAGAATTTTGTTTTCACGGAGGAATTTAGCATTGAATAGTTCGATACAGATTAATGCTTAACCCCATAAAATTACATGAATATTTTATTATTAAGCTCATCCACTTAATAAGTCGTATTTAATTTGATATTTATAATTAATTTATATTTTGTATGTAATATATGCACGAGAACAATGACCTTGAGGCCGCTTTACTTTGATTCGCATGTTGACATACATAACTAATAAATAATTTCCGGTGACGGAAACGAAAAGCTTGGAATATTTTCATCCCCGTTCCCGTCCTCGTTACTGTTCCCGTTTCCCGTTGTTGTGAAGGCGTGTTTATTATGAGGTTAGATGGGTTGTCAACTTTACGTTGCCAACCTAAGATATGTATAAATTCGTTTCGTGCAAGAACACAAATCATTAATATCTACTTATAAATAAGAAGTATTATGAAGAGGATGGTTGCGACCGTTATTACGTGGTAGTCCATAATTAAACTGAATTGTAAAATTCACTTCAGAGTGTACGATTGATGTCAATTTGACGTTTATATATACTAAGAATTGACTGTTTCTGAACTTCGAAATAGAGGTTCGCAAAATGTTTCTGTACTTCGAAATAGAGGTAAGTAATAGAATATTACTAACCTCGAAGAGGGAATTACTAATTTTCCAACTTTTTGGAATATACAAATTATATTTTCGGAGAGCACTTTGGTTTTTTAAAAAACTTTATTTTAATTCTACACGAAAATATTTAATTATTAAATAATATTTTACATTTATTATGACATTAATTACAGCGTTAACTTTACGGCACGAATTACAATTATAGAATGTGTGGAATAATATTTACTCCTTCTATTTATATTAAATAAAATTATAAACTAAGCATTTTAACATCTGGCGATAACTGCGCATTAATTCTAAATATAAATATATTAACAATAAATTCAATTAATACCTAACAATAACATGTCTATTGTGGACTACAGGTAACTCTTCCCCCCTTAGATTCTACATTCCCGAGGCGAATCATTGTCTTTGTGAGTGGTGCAAATCCTTCTTCTTTTTAAACACTTATAACCTAAGATAACAATACTAATTAAACCTAATAAATACAAAAGGAGTGTCCATGCACTTGGTTTCAGAGGTATAGTCATTTCACTCACTAGGGGTACTTGATTATATACAGGAATACTGTCTAATTTTAGTCTTTTCAATCTTATAGTGAAGTCACTCATATTATAGTTTGTTGATTTCAATTTTGAAGCACTTATTAACACTGGTGTTCCTGTGATAGCTTCAATTTTTGGCACCTTGTAGTTTTGGAATGCAAGGTCACATTGGTCCAGTTGAATTAAGTAGATTCCTTGGAGATCCTGAGTTTCTTCGTGGTCTGGGCAGATGATTTTTATTTGTTCCTTACTAACGAAGACAGCAAGGAATTTGTTTGTGTATGGCAATTTTTCCAAATGGTTTTTCCTAATTTCTAATTGAGTATATTGACAATTTTTAGCATTTCCTTCAATTAATAATTTTGTTTCACATTCATCTTTATAATTTAAAAGTAGATTACTACTACACTGAAATTATTTATCACCACCAAAGCATATATCATTTAGAGGCCAAATTTTTGAGTCAATTTTCGACTTTAATAAAAATTTAATATTCGGAATTATCGTAGCATATTCTGATTTATATTTAGTAGGAATGGGATTCATTGCATAAAGATCAAAAGGGTGTTCGTAATTAATAGGAAGTGAAATTAAATAATGAATCATTGATTTATCAATTTTACAGTTAACAGTCATAACGGATTCAAAGTTCAAAATATTTTCTAATTTTACTTCAAAAGGTAGTGAGTAGAAATTTTTAATAATTCATCGTATAAGTCTAGAGGTCCAATTATATCTGGATTCAGAACCTTTAATCTACAGAACGTTAAAGAATTTATAATTTTTTGAAGAATACTTCTAATTATACCAAACAATAAGATAAGCTGATTGTACAGATCTTTCGTGAATAAAACATGTTGGTGATCAATTTCTTCTTTATAAATTGCATGTAATTGCATAATTCTAGATTGTAGTATGTTTTGATTATGCGTAATATCCTTGATGGTGTCATTAAAGTTTTTAATAAGTTTAGTATTAACACTATAGCCGAATTTTATTTGATTTTGAAGGTTGTTCTGATTTTTTCCTAAATGTTTTAATATTGTATTAATTCTTTTTTTCGTCACGGGCATCCATATTTCCGCTAATTGATTTAATTATAGTGCCTAGTCCATCTATCAAACCTCTCTTTACTCTTTTTGGTTTAACATTCAGTTGAATAATCTTAATTTTGTCAATAATATCATTTCTGGAGTAATTTACCAATTTGTCATAATTTTGAAATTCATTCTTAAATTTAGATATATTAATCATGGTATTCCTCAGGAATCCGTATTGATACTCCAATTTTCTAAATTCATTATAAAGGGGCTCGAGATTATAGTGATGCACCAAAGTATGTTCACTTTTTTCTAATTTAGCTATACCCAAATTAACAGGTAACAATCCTATATTTTCTGTAATATTTTTAATCTCGAATGTGATCACAGGCGTGATGAAGAACAACCTGAAATTAATTAAATTTAATTACTTAATTTGAATTATTATTTTTGGAAATAATTTTCGAAAAATGATTTCCTTTGTTGAACTAGATTATCAGAAGTTGTTGAAGGACCTGGTATTGAATCGTCTAATTCAGTTTTACCAAGGTAAATATTTATTTGTAAATTGAAATTTTGAAAAATATAATCTATCATTGGTTTTACCGTTTCATATTCTAATTTATCAAGGCCACAGCCTATTTTAGGGATTGCTAATTTAGTAATTTGTTTATCTAAGCAGAACTGTTTCAAATTAATTAATGTTTTAAACAAACATTCCAACGTAGGTTTATCATCATAATATCTTTTTGTAATTAGATATATTATATATCTGTCATCTTCTTTTAAATGACATAAGGAATATAATTGTGGATTTTGCTTACTCAACTCTCTAACTCTACCAAATCTGAATTTAAAATCTTTTGCTATACCTGCACCCATTTTAAGGTCTTGACTCACACAGTGAGCAAGTGAGAAGTTCAATGGAGCATAAAATAAATCATCTTCTATTTCTAATACATTTTTATTTACAATATTTCTTTTAGTATTTAAACAATTAATAAAATTCTCAAAAGTTGGAATACCTTCAAAATTTGATTTTTTAACTCTGGGTCTTTTTACATTTGATAAGTGAATTTTACTTACTTGATTATGATGTCTAATTTCTATTTCTGCCGTTTTACGGTTAAAGTTTACTTTCTTAATTTTTTCTTTTTTATATTTATTTTTTGTTTTAGATTGCTTCTGCTTGTTTTGAATAAATACATCCTCTGGAATTTGAGGAGCTTCTTCCCGGGTCACATTACGCTTTTCAATAGCATTAGTTTCATTTGCATCTATAGTTTCATTAATTTTCTGATATAGTAATTTCACTTTACTTTTGTGCATTTGAACGTAATTATTTGTGAGAATCCTTTCTAAGTCAATATCTAATAAAGATTTATTATCAATATGTCCGGAAATAATTTCGGAAGGTTTTAATTTGGTAGTGGAATGTATAGAATTATTATAAGCTAGGATAGCGTAAATAACTTTTTTCCGCTACCGACAGCGTAAATACGCATTGCATCTATGGTTACAGGTACCGTAAGTGGCTGATAACATTCGTGGTGTTTGTTGTCCTTGACGACGGAACTTAATTTTTACTTACGGACCTAGGAAAATAATAAACAGAAACGTAACGCTCCAACATATAGGCGAGTAAAACATTTTCATCTATACCTATCATCGGTATCCATTTTAAATAACCACTGCTTAAAAGAGTCGTAACAGGGCACATACCTTTTTCGATTTTGTCGGTAACAGGTTCTAACACGCAATATTCGCAGCTTCGTTTGCATCCATGCCCGCAGAAACTGTCGCTGGATTGACACAAACAAACAAAATTCGACATTGTTTTCTCGGTTGCTGGGTTGCCATAGGACGCATAGGTGATTATAAACATTTGAATCCCAAATGTTACAAGCCGTATTTTAGAATATTTTCTGATCTTTATTAAGTGTTATATTTCCGGTAGCGGAAAAAATTTAATAAGCAACACTTCGGCAGGCGACGAGCCTCGGCTCCGCCTCGGCTCGTATTCGCCTACCTCGAACGTTAATACGTCCTTACGTTCCTTGTTGCTTAAATAACTATTGTTTCAATTGACTCCTGTTTAAATATATCTTGATTATTTAATAATCTTATATGTTCAATGATTGTTGAATGAACTCTTTCAACAATTCCGTTAGATTCTGGATGTTGTGAGCTAATGAAATTAATTTTAATTTTGTGTACATCTAAAAGTTCTTTAATTACCATATTTTTGAATTCTAAATGATTGTCTGATATAATTAAATTTGGGATTCCATGATGGCAAAAGAATTTAATTAGGTTGTTTGCTATTTCGATAGCTTGGTAAGAATTTAATTTATATAACTGAGTATATTTTGAAAAATAATCTATTATGGTAAGAAATTTTGCATTTTCTAAAGCGATACAATCTATATGGATTATTTCAAAAGGTCTCATTGCCGTCGGGGTATTACTAAATTTTAATTTTAATGGTTTACGTTCATATTTAGAAACAAGGCAGACTTCACAATTGTTTATATATTCTTGAATAGTTTTTCTCATATTGGGCCAATAATACGTACGTTTTAATTTTGCTTCTGTTTCATCTATACCTCGATGATTGGTTTTACCCTCATGATAATTTTGTATTATTTCTGAGACATCATTATTATTTTCAATATCAGTCACGAATTGAGTGCATTTAGTCATTTTAATATTAGAATTCTTAAAATATTCTTGGAGGACACTACTAAATTTTTCATAAACTTGATTTTCAAAATAAAGATAGTAATTTACATTGGGGACTATATATTCTTTAATAAAATCAACCACTTCTTGATTAAAATTTAATTTGGAAAACTGTACATGAATCCGCATTTTCTTTTTATTAAATAAGTTACTAATTTTAATTTTAGAAGGAGAATGTTCCACTTCTCTAATTATTATCTGATTATCACCGATATTAACGGGTTTATCGGAAATAGGTATTACTACAATAGGGTGCTCTAAACTAGAGTGAATAGTCGCACCATCATTTACAATATCATTTACATGAGTATTTTCCGCGGGTTCTGCTACCATAGATGATTGATCATCAAAATTCTTTAAATAATCTTCTAAATTTTGTGCATATTCCTCATTAATATTCAGTTCTATTCTAGACAGAGCATCTGCATTTTTATTTAAAATTCCCTTTTTATAAATAATTGTATAATCATATTCCAAAAGTTTTAAGCGCCATCTGACTAATTTAGAATTTGGCTCTTTGATTAACATCAACCATTGGAGAGGCCTATGGTCAGTGACTATCTGGAAGGTGCGTCCGAATAAATAAGGGCGAAAATATTTTACAGCCCAAACTATGGCAAGTAGCTCTTTTTCTATTGTCGAGTAACGAGTTTCAGAGTCATTCAATGTCCGACTAGCATATGCAATAGGCAAATCTGAACCGATTTTACCCTGCGATAATACAGCACCAAGAGCCTGATTACTAGCATCTGTGGTTAATATAAATGGTTTTGAAAAGTCCGGATATTGTAAAAGGGGATGATTTGTTAGAACATTTTTACACAAGTCAAAACAATTTTTATATTCTAAATCTTCAATATTAATAACAGCATTTTTCTTCAAACATTTTGTCATAGGTTTAGTCAAGTCCGCGAAGTTTTTTATGAATTTCCTGTAATATCCTAACAGTCCTAAGAATCCTTTAATTTGCTTGGTTGTTTTAGGGATGGGATAATTTTGGATGGCTAGAATTTTGTCTGGGTTTGGTTTAACTCCGTCAGGTGTAACTACATGTCCTAAATAGGATACTTCTTTACGCAAAAATTCCGATTTGTCCAATTGAATTTTAAAATTGGATTCTCTTAATCTTTTGAATACTTCCGTTAGTCTAATTATGTGTTCTTGTAAGCTGGTTGAAAAAATAATTATATCGTCCATGTAAACTAAACAATAGTCATTCTGAATGCCTCGTAAAATATTGTCCATAACTCGTTGGAAAGTAGCGGGTGCGTTTTTAAGTCCAAACGGCATTCTCAAGAATTCATAATTCCGTATTCGGTATTAAATGCTGTTTTGGGGATATCGCGTTCGTCAATTTCAATTTGATGAAATCCCGAAGCTAAATCTAATGTCGTAAGGTACTGAGCTTTGCCTAATTTATCTAAAAGGTCAGTGATATTGGGAAGTGGGTAACGATCACCTACAGTTTTATCATTTAATTTTCGATAGTCAAAGACGACACGCCATTTCCTCTGGCCTGATGCGTCTAATTTTTTCGGGACTATCCAAATTGGAGAAGACCATGGACTAAAGGATGGTCTTATAATATTCTGCTCTAACATTTCATTAATTTGGTGATTTACCTAATTTTTATGCACTTCTGGGTATCGATATGTTTTTGTAAAAACTGGAATCTCATCAGTTGTAATTATCCTATGCTTTATTTGATTAGTGAATGTTAAATTATTTTCTTTTAAATGAAAAATATCTGAATATTTTAAAATTAAGTTCTTTATATATATATAAGTTTTTTCTTCATCATTTATGTGATCCATCCGGATCTTAGAAAAATCAAATTTAAGTTTATTTGTATTAAACATATTAAAATTATTATACTTATTATTATTATTATTAGGGCATTTCTTAATTGATTTTTTATTTGAGTTTTGTTGGTGTGGCACCACATCATATCCGCTGATGGGTGTTACTACAAAAGGTTTCTTAAGGGTTACTTCCCTATCTATGTCTGTCTTATTTATGACAGCACAAAAAGCCCTACCGTTTCTTACGGTCGTAATACATTCTGGTACTAGAAAATTTGTAACGTCCATTCTAGGGACGACAACTTCACCATTCTTAATATTATTAATTTCTACCTCTATAATTTGCTGACTTTGAGCGGGCACTAATATTCTCTTAATGACCGGCAAAGAAGCTGGGTTTACATTTTTATTACAATTATTATTATTTATTTCATTTGTATCATTTATTTCATTTTTATTATTATTATTATTATTGATATTTAACATATTTAAATCCTCACGAATTTTAAGTGGGATTTCATTATTTGGAGTTACTATTGAATTTCTTTCAAAATTCACACAAGCTTTAATTTTGTTCATATTATCTACACCTAAAAGAATGTCAAAAGACGAATGAAAATCAAAAATATAGCATTTCAATTTCGATGCTAATTTATCTTTAAATAAATCTTGAAGTGAAATATCAACACTATGCATTCCGCGAGAAGTATGTGCGTTGGTGACTTCAAATGGATCAATTTTAATTAAGTTTTTATTTAATTTCCTCGCCAATCGAGGACTTATGAAAGAACGGGTACTTCCCGAATCCATTATAATTTTTAATTTAGTTTTAGGATCTACGATAAATGGTAAACTACTAGTATTATTTATTATTCCTAAAAAATCAACAGATGTTTTCACGAGGCCATTTAATCTAAAAAAGTTCCTCTATCGTTATCATTAATATTATTATTATCATTTGTGTTACTTGGCGATCCTGTCTCGTCAAGATTATATAACATTGGCCTTGTGTTATGCGTTGTTGAGATTGACATTGGCGTGGGGTTTGGTAATGGAACTGCACTTTGTTGAGGCAGCGGATTAAAATTTCTATTATAATTTGAATTTTGATTTGAGTTATTATTATTATAATTATTATAGCGAGGTCGCTTATTTGACTGGTAATTATTATTATTGTTATTATTAAAAGGCCTATTATTAAACTGATTAAATTGATTTGGAGGTCTCCCAAATACCTGCCTATTAATTGGAAATTGACGGGGATTTTGTTGCCGAAATTGCAAATTAATAGGTTGACTAGGAAATTGACGATTAGAAAAATTTGAATTAAAAAATGGATTTTGATTTTTATTATTAAAATTGAAATTAGCATTATTTGGTACATCCAATGTACTCTGGAAGTTATTTTCTTCAATGACATAATTTATCGCCTCTTCGAGTGTGTCAGGTTCACGTAAGCGAACAATACTTTGCATATTTCCTTTTAAACCACGCAGATAAGTTTTTAGTGCTAACTCATCATAACTGCGTTGGTGTATACGTTTAGCGGCATCAGTCATTTCTGCTGCTGATAAAGAGTTAATTTTACTTGAAAGTTTACTACGCAAAATCTGTAACTTTTCACCAAAATCTAGAAAACTTTCATTTTTTACAGGTTTCAAATTAATAAGTTGTTGAACAATACAATCATAATTTCTAAGATCACCGAACCGTTGTCTAATATGATCTCTAATTTGCGGCCAAGTATTTAATTCTATTCTCGAACCTATAGCAATCAAAGCTTTATCTCTTAATTTACCAATAATTGCATTTATTAAATAATTATCTATTCTATCATTATTTAAAGCTCTGAACTGACCCAACACAGCCTCACAACGTGAAATAAAAATTTCCGTCAACTCATTATTTCCATCAAACAAAGGAATAGTGTCTACGTTTAATTTTAGAAGTTGATAATCTACGTTTTCCATGGTTATATCTAACAACTCGTCAACTATAAATTGAACAGGGGAACGTGAACGGAAAGGAGAATTAATTTTAGGTGGAGAGTCTAAATCAGAATCCGTGTTATCTTCATACATAAATTATTCGCGTAATAAAAGAAAAAGAAAAGCCTCTAAAAAAAATATTGCTCACCAAAAAATCACTCTGTCCATTTGGTCCTTGGTGTTCATCCAGGGAGATTATGAAGCTGGTGATGTTATCCTCTGCGTGCTGCTGTCCTTGGAGCTGGTTTCTCGAAGTTTGGAGAACTCTTCGGATCGGAAGCGACGTGGAAGATGATTAGGTGTTTCCAGTAAATCGTTGAAACGAACGGCCACTGATATGCATTCAATGTACCTCTGGAACAATCCTACCGGCTGCGCCAATTATATTTTCGGAGAGCACTTTTGGTTTTTTAAAAAACTTTATTTTAATTCTACACGAAAATATTTAATTATTAAATAATATTTTACATTTATTATGACATTAATTACAGCGTTAACTTTACGGCACGAATTACAATTATAGAATGTGTGGAATAATATTTACTCCTACTATTTATATTAAATAAAATTATAAACTAAGCATTTTAACATCTGGCGATAGCTGCGCATTAATTCTAAATATAAATATATTAACAATAAATTCAATTAATACCTAACAATAACATGTCTATTCTGGACTACAGGTAACTTACATATTATTACAGTGATTGTGAATAAAATCTTTTCCTGTCGTCTCAGAATATAACTTCTCTTCTATGACATTCCCGTTTGAAACAATTTGAGAAAATATTTGTTATTCGTAAAAGAAATAGTAAAATCTAACTCATCAATATTCTGTTGTGGTGGATATTTTAGAATTAAATCAACAATTATGTTTTTAATACAAGTAATAGAGACGAAAAATAGCCTGAATATATGAATATTCAGTCTTACTAAGACTACAAACATGTATTTTATAATTCAGTGGTATATTTATTTCTTATCAAATTTGGTTCATCTAGTAACACAAGATAAGTTTAGCACTGTGTGTCCTTGTCAAAATGTTTTCTATTTTTTTTTCATTTTAATAATAACATTTAAAGTTTAAAGTTTCAAATTTCATTTTAAAATATTTTTTTAAGTTAGTCCTGTACGTAGAAATAAACGATCTTAAACCATCGTTATTATCTAGTAGGACTAGTAATAACGCAATTAATTTCACAATCAATATCCGGCGTGGCACTAGCCAAGGAAGTAGTTGTTTCAATAAGTTTTTTGTTTGTAGTTTTAATAAGACTTAATGTTGCGAATAGGCTGAAAATTAATATATTCAGGCTATTTTTCGTCTTTATTACTTGTATTAAATAAATCTGCAATAAGTAAGGTTGTCTCAAGTTAATTTAATTATGTTTTTATCTGCCATATGCCATTCTGCTGTAAGATTTACCAAATTAAACATCCGAATCTGCGAGCAAGTCTACCAGACAATAATGACAATATTAATATTACGAGGGTCATTTTTTAGGTAAGAACCGTTCTAGTTTAAATCAGTGGCGGCTCGTGGAACATGTTGATGGTAGAGCCACTTATACAATACCCCCCCCCCCTCCTTTTTTGAAGAAACAAAGAACTATTTATCTTCCGAGACCAATCGAATATTTTGGCCAAAAAATCAAAAATTTTGAACAAAACAGATCTACAATATAGGCAAAAAAACAAAAATCCTGGTTTCGAAATAAAAATGCAGACCAAAAAATTAAAAATACAAGCAAAAGAAAAATAATTGCCATTTTCAGCCCTAAAAATAACTATTTTTAGCTTAAAACGAATTCGAAAATAATAAAAATTAAAAAAAATACGCACAATGAAATCAATAATTCAAATTAAGAAAATCTAAAATATAGGACAAAAAATAAAAAATTAAAATAAAAAATCTAAAATTCGTACCCAAAAATCAAAGTGGTAGACCAAAAAATCAAAATTTTTAACAAACGAATCGAAAATTTAAGTCGAAAATTTCGGCCAAAAGACCAAAAATTGAAACCAAAATAATCGAAAAAACAGAATATAGGCCATAAAAGTAAAAATTTAGACAAAACATCGAAAACGAGCGTAAAGATAAAAATTGCAAATAAAAAAATCGAACATTTCTACAAACCAATTGATATTTTGGTCAAAATAAAGAAAAATACAAAAAATTGGAACAAAAAAATCGAAAATATAGAAATCTAAAATATGGGCCAAAGAATCAAGAATCATGATCCAAAAATAAAAACGCAGACAAAAAATCGAAAATTTAGATAGAAGCAAAATAATTTGCTACTTTCAGCCGCCAAAAATAAGTTTCTGACCAGAAATTCGAAAATAAAAAAAAATCGTGGATTTTTGAATTCGTGAAAATCAATCATCAAAGTTCAAAAATCTACAATATAGGATAAAAAATAGACAAAAAATCTAAAATTCTGGCCTAAAAATAAAAATGGTGAACCAAGGAACGAAAAATTTTAACAAACAAATAAAAAAAAATAAAGAAAAATTTAGGGCATAAGATTAAAAAAATCCACAATGTTGGTCAAAAAGTCGAAAATTTAGAGAAAACATCGAAAATTTGGGCCTAAAGATAATAAATGCAGACTAAACGAAAAATCAAAAATGCGGACCAAACAATCGAAAATTTTAACAATATCGAAAAGTTGAATCAAAATAAAGAAAAATTTAGCTCAAAAGTTTAAAAAAAGAAATAATAAAAATCCGTAATGTTGGCCAGAAAGTCGAAAATTTAGACAGTACATTGAAAACTCTGGCCCAAAGATAATAAATGCGGACAAACAAAACTCGAAAATACCGGAAAAAATAAAAAAATCTCGCATATAAAACAATAATTCAGGTTATAGATATTTTAACCAAAATCAAATTAAAAATTTTGAACTAGAATTAAAAATTCGGCCCGAAAAATCAAAAATGCGAACAAAAAATATCAAAAATTTTAACAATTAAATAGAAAATTTAGGTCAAACTAAAGAATATTTAGAGTAAATATCAAACATTTAGACCGAAAAAAATACAGGTCAAAAATTGAAAAATTAAAAATTCGGTTCGAAAAATCAAAAATACGGACCAAAAAAAAAATGAAAATTTAAACAATTAAATCGAAAAGTTATGTCAAAATAAAGAATATTTAGGTCAGCAGATCCAAAATGTAGACACAAAAGAATCGAAAATACCGGTCAAAAATCTAATAATTAAAAATTCGGCGGGAAAATGTAAAATGCGGACCAAACAGTCGAAAATTTAAACAATGAAATCGAAAATTTAGGTCAAAATAAGGACTAATTAGGCCAAATGATCAAAAATTTAGATGAAAAAAATCGAAAATACAGATTTAATATTAAAAAATGCAGAATATTCTGGTAAGAAAATAGTTTAATTTAGTCTCAAAAATCACTCTATTGTTCAAAATAATTTTCCAATTTTTTTTAATAGGATTTTTTTTTAATTTTCGCTGTAATTGCCCAAAAAAGTGAAACTAATTTGAAAAATAATTCAAATAAAACCGTTAACTTTGTTGGGATCACCACCTTATTGTTCCACCTTTTGGTCGGCAGTTTCGACAACTTTAGATTTAGTAGATACGTTTTGAATAATTCAAATAAAACAATTCACTTGGTTGATGGTACTTTTACAATATATAATATAATTTTTTGAAGAAAGAAAGAACGATTAATCTTCATAGTCCAAGAATGTGAGTTGTAAAGTAAAGGTTCATAATTTCAAACAGCCGAATTCAAACAAGCTGAAAATATGATTTATGTGTACTTTCGATTTATCGTGCGTTTACAGACATGCACTAAATCTGTCACACCATTCTTCGTCCACATAACCTCACCATCAAACAATACACACGGAAAACAAAAGAATTTTAAGAATTAGTTAAAAATTCTTGCTGAGCTTGAGTCTGCAGGTAGTGCCATGGCTCCTTGGCTCTACATAACGAGCCGCCCCTGCTTTAAATATAAATATAACCAACGTTTCTTCATTTTTTTTTATTTCTACAATAACTATCATCTTTTAGCTATTTTTCAACAAAATGCTCCACCCGATAAAGGTATTTTTCCGGACGGGAGATGAGTTTGAAGATCCTCTCGTCGTAGAAGTCAGCCGCCAGTCCATACATTTCATTTTGTGCGTAAGCATTCTTGTGCCAGGTGGGTGGCACAGATCTTTGCATTCTGCAAGTGTATACTGACAATGTCACAATGTCACAGACAACATATTGGGAAATATGTGCAAAATCTTATACAGATCATCAATAGTGAAGCGCCTGTTTTGCCGAATGTGTGCAACAACAGTTGCCGTTATCACGATAAGACGGCACATCATGGATGATTGTTCTGTAACCATTATGTAAACGTGACCCCTTTTTTACTTCATCATCACATCTTACCTATACGCTTCAAAGAGTTGGCCAATGGATTTTGCCAGGATGAGTGTCTTTTTGCATTTAAAATTAGACTCACAGCGCGTACTTTACAATCGGCGGGATTAATGGACATAACTAATTTAAAATGGCCATAAAATATCGTCTGCATCATTTAAAGACTTGAAACTGACTGACAACATAGTCTAATGTTCAGAGAAGCCATTTATCAGTAAAAAACTTAGGGGAAGGCTATGCACAGATAGGATCCACAAATGGTTCTTACTTTAAAAATGACCCTCGTATTTATGAATTTTTTCGTTGATATTTAGCATTAGCGCGGGTGCGCCTAAGCCATCGGTGACCCTAGACGATTGCCTATGTTGCCTTACGGATAATCCGGCCCTGGCCTTACCACACACATTAGTAACTTGTGCATTAAAAGACAATTTGCGGTCAATAAGACCCCAAATCATTCATTTCGGTGTCGAATCAATACTCTTAGTCTACTTGATTCATTATAAACTTCTACTGAATTATATTTATAATCATTTAGCATAGGTGGCATGTCACATGCTTAAATATTTTGAAGTCATCCGCAAATATTAGGAAATTACAATTTTTTATAATGTGTGTATGCCATTGATAAACAACAGGGACAAGATAGGGTCCAGGTGAGAGACTTGAATTACCCCAGACGATACCTCAATATTACAATATATAAAATTGTTAAAACAAACTCTTTGTATCCGATATTGCAAAAATGACCGAATCCATAAACTATTGATTTATGAAAACCTTACACGTTAAGTTTATTTAATAGAATTTTGGAATTAATTTGTTACTATTATTCGGTAGGCTGGTGTGTGGGCAGTTTCCCTTTAAAAACAATTGTTTGTCTTGCTAGTTTTTATTATATCTATTATTATAACGAGAATATTATGCGATCCATAACAATCGAGGACGTTAGCTAGCGCGCCTCCTCACCTAAAAAAGCGTCCGAGATTATTATAAATCGCAAATATTAGAGTTATATTTAAACCTTTATTGTATCATCGATGGTGCCGATGCTATGTAAATCAAATTAATAAATTATGTCTGACGTAAAAATTTATTAACCCCAAAAATTTGCGCGTTCTTATTACCGTTTGTTCTTAACTAACGCATTATGAAATAATGGTACTATTATGATCCTAATAATTATCAATAAATGTTTACCATAAAATGAATATATTAGATGATAATATGATACAAACGTTTATATAATCTAATGTTACATTGTATTGTATAGTGTTATTAATACTTTATGACTTATTTCAGTTTTTGATTTCTTTATAAATGTTCTTTTGCTTATTACGCTGTGGTTGGCCAGTAACTAAAGAAATAAATAAAAATTTTCCCTTGCCATTACTTTCTTAATGAATATTTGCACATGTAGATTTTTGTTTCAAATTTCGATACGTTAGAATAGTAAAAGGTGTCAGATGTTTACGCGTATTCATTTGTTTCCCACGAAAACTCAAATTAAATTCAGTTACCTTGTAAATGTCACTCAATATGTTGGAATTCCCTACTGACAGCAGTATTTACAAATGCATCATTAGAACTGTCATTACTGGCCCATGCAGGTATTTTTTGTAGATATGCGTTATTAAAACCGTATCGGAATTATAATTGATGTTTAGGGAATTAACTCATCACCTCCTCTCTTCGCGCCTAATTAAACTCTGACGTATGGATAAGCTTCCAACGCACAGACCAAAAATTAGATCTAATTATGTAATCGGTGTTACGACGTTCTGACGTGCGTTAGAGTTAATTGAGCCGAAAATTGGTTTTATTTCTTAATTTGATATACGTTTTGTCGGTATCGGCAAAATTAAATTAAATTTTTCTTCTGTCAAAATTGGATCTTTTGACTTTGACAATTGTGCAAATTTACATTTTGCGAATCCCGTGTCCGGTCGGTTCGATTCCTCGCGTGAGCGGAACTTTTTTTTTAACGTATTCAGGGTGTTAGATAAAAAATTGATACATTCACGTAGCTATCGGGGTAACTATAAGAGACAGAGAGTTGGTTAAATATAGGTAAAGCTGCGCATTAAAACGCATTTACGAGAAGGAGTGGAAAGCAAAGGTAGAACTTGGGATGGAATTAAGAAAACAGCACAGAACAGAAAACTGTGGAGAAAACTGTACAATACCAAACAATAAATATGTAAGCCTTACACACTAGTGATGCAGATTTCCGTTACTTTTCGGTACTTGTAACTAATCATTAGTTTAAGGTACATTACTCGTTACTTTGTATTAATTACTGAGTACTTATAGAAGTCTGGATCGGTACGGGTATCCTAAGAGGTAGCTGTAGGTACGTCGTTACAGTATTCCTTCAAAGTTTGTATTTGAGCGATCAACAGAGATTATTTTAACACGGCAAACGTATTTATATTTTTGGATGATGTAATTTAAGTGTAGTTTCAGGACAAAAAAGATTTTAATAAATAAATTATTCAATAAAGTTATTTCAAAATACAATATCAATTCCAAACCCAAGAGGGCTGGCATAAGTCAGCATTATTATAATACATTATTATACACTTTTAATAAGAGGGCATTTTGTGCACTCGTTACATTGGAGCATGACTCTACCCACTATTTGACAAGTTTAAAGCTAATTCTGGCGGTCACTATTTTTTTAGAATTTTTTAAATCACAAAATGCAAATTATATTTATCTAAAAATCAAGTTTCGAGTGCTGACATTTTGTTTCCAGTGGGTGTATGTCGATCATTTTCCGGTATGTCAAAAATATAATATTTATGGATGGATTTGAAAAGTTTAAAGCTAGTTCTGGTGGTCGGATTTTTTTTAGAATTATTTAAATCACGAGATGCAAATTCTGTTTTTCTAAAACTCAAGTTTCGAGTGCTGACATTTTGTTTCCAGTGCGGGTATGTCGATCATTTTCCAGTATGTTAAAAATACTATATTTCAGGATGCATTTGAGTAGTTTAAGGCTAATTCTGGTAGTCACTATTTTTTTTTAAATTTTTAAATCGCAAGATGCAAATTCTGTTTTTTCTAAAAATCAAGTTTCGATAGCTAACATTTGGTTTCCAGCGAGGATATGTCGATAATTTTCCAGTTTGTCAAAAATACAATATTTCTCCTTGGATTTGAGAAGTTTGAAGCTAATTCTGGCAGTCAATATTTTTTTAGATTTTTTTAAATCGCAAGATGCAAATTTTGTTTTTCTAAAAATCAAGTTTCGAGTGTTGACATTTTGTTTCCAATGCGAGTACGTCGATCATATTCCAGTATGTCAAAAATACAATATTTCTAGATGCATTTGAGAAGTTTGAAGCTAATACTGGGAGTCACTATTTCTCGAGAATTGTTTAAATCACAAGATGCAAATTCTGTTTTTTTTCTAAAAAAAGTTTCGATGGCTATATTTTGTAATCAGCAGGGGTATGTCGATCATTTTCCAGTTTGTCATAAATACAATATTTCTGGATGGATTTGAGAAGTTTGAAGCTAATTCTGGCAGTCAATATTTTTCTAGATTTTAGATCACAAGATGCAAATTTCGTTTTTCTAAAAATCAAGTTTCGGGTGTTGACATTTTGTTTCCAGTACGTCTATCATTTTCCAGTATGTCAAAAATACAATGTTTCTAAATGGATTTGAGAAGTTTGAAGCAATCAGGTAGTCACTCTTTGTTGATGCAATAGCTTCCAGCTTTAGTGCGTCGATTTCAAAAAAACCTAAATACGAAGGAGAAAGTTTAATCGAGATATACACTTAAAAAAACAATTGGCTTTAAGGGTGTAAAAAAACGTATTTTTTGTTCTCCATGTGTTTTGTTTGGAGGTTACGTCGACGAAGAACGATATTACAGATTTAGTGCACATCTGCGACAAAATCAGAGGTACATATAAATAATATTTTCATTCTTTCTTCAAAAATATATTGTATGCTAAGTGGCTCTACCACTGAAATGTTTCACGAGCCGCCACTGGTATACCCTACCGTCAAATTGCGGCACTCCGCTGGAGAAATTATTACTTTTATGAATGGTGTTTACACAAACAAATGGCAACCCTAACAACAACTGAACTGTTGTGAAAGTAAAATCGTCGTCATTTTATTAGCTGAAATCTATTAAATAATGAAACCGCTATCATTTTATTTGACATCACCTGCGGAGAAAATGATTTGGCCGAGTAATGGATAACTTTCTCAATCAATCATGAATCAACAACGTTTATATTATTTAATAGGATGCGAAATAAACATTTTTTTCCTACTTTCGTTTAATAATCGACCTTTTGTTATATCAAAAATTGTTTAACAATGAGATTTCTTATTTTACAGTTTTTGCACATTATTAAACTATTTGTGGTAACATTTTAGTTGTAGCGATTGGCAGTATTTAAACGTGACATAAAAATGTAAAATTGCCGTTAATTCATAGGATAATTGGAACCCTCCAATGCGTACATACTGAAAATGTTCGATAATACATAGTGGTACTGGTGGCGAACTCCCAAGATGCATTATTGATTTTTGGTTTATAATTATGAAACGATAATGGTTACAGCAAATTTATTTTAATAATAATTGCAGAGAATGCCAAAATTTGAATTGAAAATAAACCATGAAAGGGTAAATATATATGATACCATCAAGTCGGAGAAAGTAACATGATGGCCACATCACCATTTTTTTGGTAATAAATGTAGTGTGCCTTGAAAAAAATTCGAATCGACAAATGTCATTTATTGTTTAAGTAATGTCAATCATTTGTTATTAGTGTATTTCAGGCATAATCATGAACAATAGCGAATTAACAGACATGTTGCAAATATATTTTCTTTGAAATAGAAATCGAAGAGCTGCAGCACGGATTTATCATCTACGGTTTCCAGAGCGGCGAATACTAAATTCAGAAGGTTAGAAGGAAATTTAAGACGATATGGAGCCTTTAAAAAGCCGAAGAGAGTGGATCGACAAATTCGTGGACTTGCAGAGTTAGACGTTCTACTTAGTGTTTACAATAATCACAATAACATCTAAATCGCAAGTGAATTAATACTTGCACCACTTATTTATTCTATTCTACATTGAGTTGTAACATAGGTACTTATTTATTGGGTCCTTATTATTCATATTTGACATAACCTTACAACAAATGACATTTGTCACTTTTTTCCAAGGCACGCTAATTATAATTTTTGAAAAATATAATTTTAAATGGAAGATTTATTTTATTTTATTTTTATTTAATATTGGGCAATATTGGATTCAGAAAAATAATGACTAATGTAATAAAATTAAACCATTATAGGCAGCTATTTAAAAATTTTAAGTTGACTATTATTTGGCAATGAAGTTATTATTTATTTATTTATTTATTTATTTCATTTAAACCCAACAGACTGCGAGTCCACTTATAGGGCCAATATACAAAATACATTACAACAAGTAATACAAATTAATTAAAATTAAGAAACATCATAAAATAGTTATTAGAGCTAGAAAAGAAAAACAATAATAGCATAAAAGTAGTGTCTACAATCAAACTTTTTATTTTAAAACTAGTAATAATTCCTTGCTGAAACATTTAAACGAGGGTTAGAATAAATCAGTTACATACTGATACTCATTATACAGGGTCTTCATTTCAAAAGGAGCCACCCTGAATAACTTTGGATCTGAAGTAGTTACGGTTTTAAGAAAAAATACGTCAATTTTGTTTTCGAGGGGGAACTTAAAAAACACTGTTTTTCGAATTTTATCTATCACCCCGTAACCCCCAGCCACCCCATCTTTAAAATTTCAAATGGCACCCCCTATTGTGCGATATCTCATTTTAAAGGGCATAAAAAATGCTATCAAACAAAGCAAAAATAATAGAAATCGGTTCATTTATTTTAGAGAGAGAGGGTATTCATTTCAAAATAAGCCACCCTGAATAACCCTGGTTCAGAAGTAGTCACGGTTACAGGAAAAAATATGTCAATTTTGTTTTTGATGCGGAACTTGAAAACACTGTTTTTAGAATTTTATCTTTCACCCCCTCACCCCCAGCCACCCCATCTTTATAATTTTAAATGGCATCCCCTTTCGTGCGACACCTCATTTTAAAGGGAATACAAAATACTATCCAGAAAATAAAAATTAATTTAAATCAGTTCATTTGTTTCAGAGATATTCATATCAAAATATGCCACACCAAAGATTGTGTGGCTTGGGATGAAAGAAAAAATTATAGAAACAGTGTTTTTCAAGTTCCCCCCTCTGAAATAAAATTGCTTTGTATTTTTGCTTAAAACCGTAACAACTTCAGATCCAAAGTTATTCAGGGTGGCTTGTTTTGAAACAAAGACCCTCTCTTTCTAAAACAAATAAAGTGATTAAAAATATTTTTGAATTTCTGGATAGTATTTTTTAAGCTCTTTAAAATAAGGTATCGCACAATGGGGGATGCTATTTCTAATTATAAAGTGGGTGGGAGTGAGGGGTGAAAGATACAATTCTAAAAACAGTGTTTTCAAGTTCTCCCTTAAAAACAAAATTGACGTATGTTTTCCTGTAACCGTGACTACTTCAGAACCAGGGTTAGGTTATTCAGGGTGAGTTATTTTGAAATTAATACCCTCTCTCTCTAAAACAAATGAACTAATATCAATTATTTTTGCTTTGTTGGATAGTATTTTTTATGCCCTTTAAATTGAGGTATCGCACAATAGGGGGTGCCATTTGAAATTATAAAGATGGGGTGGCTGGGGGTGAGGGGGTAAAAGATAAAATTATAAAAACAGTGTTTTCAAGTTCCGCCTCAAAAACAAAATTGGCATATTTTTTCCTGTAACCGTGACTACTTCAGAACCAAGGTTATTGAGGGTGGCTTATTTTGGAATGAATACCCTCTCTTTTTAAAACAAATGAACCGATTTCAATTATTTTTGCTTTGCTGGATAGCATTTTTTATGCCGTTTAAAATGAGGTACCACACAATAGGGGGTGCTATTTGAAATTTTAAAGATGGGGTGGCTGGGGGTGAGGGGGTGAAAGATAAAATTCTAAAAACAGTGTTTTTTAAGTTCCCCCTCGAAAAAAAAATTGACGTATTTTTTCTTAAAACCGTAAGTGCTTCAGATCCAAAGTTATTCAGGGTGGCTGCTTTTGAAATGAAGACCCTGTATATGCGCGACAAGCGATAAACTGGAGAGTTTAGACAATAATTACTATTAGGAATGGGGTAAGTAAAAGTTCTGCTAGTTCGTGATGTTAGTCTGGGGACTTTTAAGTTGAACTGATTTAGAATTAAAGTATTGTCTATAGAGTAATGAATAAGCTTGTAAAGATGACAAAGAGAAACATATATATGTCTGCCATGTACCGATAGAAAATTGAATTCAATTAACAATTCATTATAAGATATGTCATAGCCATAAACGTTATATTTCACATAATATAAGTATCGAAGAAATCGTTTTTGAATGCTTTCAAGCAAACTAATATATTTAGCGTACATAGGAGACCATATAACTGAGCAGTATGTCAATTTACTTAAAATATATGTGGAGAAAAGAGTTTTCAAAACATCAATATTTTTGAACGCTCTGCAGTTACGCATTATAAATCCCCAGATTCTTCGACAGTCTTGAATCAGTTTGCTAATATGTGTACCAAAAGTTAAGGTACTATCGAAAGTTGTGCCTAAATATTTTACCTCTGTGCATCGATTAATGGTAATATCATCAATTTTATAATTATTGAAAATAGTGTTTACTTTTCGGGAAAACGATAATACATTACATTTAGGTATATTTAATAATAATTTATTATTAGTACACCATTGACTAATAGTATTAAGATCACTTTGAAGTTTTGTGCAGTCAGCATTAGATTCTATTATGTAATAGATTTTTAAATCGTCAGCGTAAATTAATACTGGGCATTTTAGATGTTCACTTATACCAAAATATGAAAGAAATATAAGAGGTCCTAGATTAGATCCCTGGGATACCCCGCTAGTTGCCGTATACCATTTTGATCTTATACCATTAATCTCTACCAGTAATTGTCGGTTACTTAAATACGATATTAAAGTATTAATTATATTTTGATTTATTCCATAATCATAAAGGCGACAGATTAACAAACTGTGATCAAGCTTGTCAAAAGCTTTAGCGAGATCAGTATATACCACATCAATTTGTTTACCAGAATCCATAGCTTCTGACACTAATTGAGTTAAGTTACATAAATTAGTAGTAGTGGATCTTCGTTTTAAAAAGCCGTGTTGTTGTATTGTCAATTTCTTGCTCACATTGTAGTAAATATATTCACTTAATACAGATTCGAATACCTTCGAAAAACAACAGTCTTGCAGGCTGCGCTGGTCGATATTCGAGAAGCAAATCTGTTCAACGGATTAATGTTTTAGGTACGTTCACATATACACTCTTTCGCTGGTTATTGGAACACCGTCATAACCGCGCGTTACTTACACAGGCCGTACAGGACAAATTCTAGTGTGTGAATGCCATAACTGTGTTATATCCGTCGCGATTGGAATGGCGCGTGGAATTTTAAGCAGACTTCAAATTTTCAAGGATCTCATCCCATGCGAGACGGGCGGAGACGAAAAGTGTGCGTTTTTAGATAGTGCGATGTTTTTGTATTTACACGCACGTTCCATCTCGCGGGATTGGAAAGGGCCAGTACAAGCGTGCGGGATTGCGCGGACGTGTGAGCGCCGCTTTTAAGTAATAGCCTGTGCTCCACTATATTTGTTTTGTTACCACGGTTACCATTGAAAACACGAATTCATAAACATCCTAATTTTGTCAGCGGAATGCCTGAATTTCCAAATATG
The DNA here is from genome assembly GCA_910593695.2 of Ocypus olens. NCBI lineage: Eukaryota > Metazoa > Arthropoda > Insecta > Coleoptera > Staphylinidae > Ocypus > Ocypus olens. The sequence continues at coordinate 27,083,061 of OU343050.1, read as the reverse complement.
AGAAATATTCTTCTTTATAATTTAATATAAACAGAAAAATCTATAGGTAATTATTTAATACTAGCGATTACCCGTGAAAATCACGGCAAAATTGCTCGGATATAAAGGACGATTTATAAATTCAGTTGACTATCTGTTGTTTTAGATATATTTCTATGGTTTTGGTACAAACTAGATTTTGTTTAATAGTATGCATGCTTCAGTGTCAGACGTTGTGTTTTCGATTTTTACATGTACAGTTTTTCATCTTCCAATTGTTGTACACTTCTTGACCTGCACTACGCATATTTGTGGTAAGAGGGAGTTGACAAAAAATTCTCCACAAATTACACGATTTGATGCAGCATTCGACAATTTCGGTTCGATTTCCTCTTGGAACAACTGGCAGTGTTTGTCTAAAATCTCCACCTACTACAAACACTTTACCTCCAAAGGGCCTCTCGTTACTCATTATACCTCGCAGTAGTTTGTCGATACATCTTATTCCATGCTTTGTAAGCATTGTAATTTCATCGATGATAATTAGAGAAGCTTCTTGTAAAATTCTTGCTTGGGGTGATGTCAAACGCATTTGTGAAACTGAAGATTCGAAAAGTGGAATTGGCAGTTTAAACCCACTATGTACTGTTCGTCTTCTTTAAGCAACTTGCTTGCAATACCTGTTGTTGCATACGGAAGCACAATATTTCCATTTCCACGAATAAATGCCATCAAAGTGTTATACAAAAAAGTTTTACCAGAACCACCGGGGCCATCTATATAAAAGCATCTAGGCTCTAAGTCATTATTATAAACAGCAGCAACTATTTTGTCAAAATCTTCATGCTGTTGCTCATTTAGCATCTCAATTTGTTGTTCTGCATTCAGCCTTTTTTGATCGGGGTCAAATTCTTGAACTTCTATAGGATTTTCCGTCGGATTTGGCAAACCACAGCGTAGGCAATCAAGTCCATGTTGAATTAGAATTTCATTGATGTCCTGAAGAGCCAAATTTTTTGCTGCATCTTCCGTATTGTTTCGGCTGTAGTCTAAAGCTATATGGTCTTCATATTTGACCCATAGATCAAGTGGTTTTAATGGATGACAGAAGCAACAAATATAGGCAAAAGTCTCTCGAAGTTGTGGCGGCATATTAAAAGCGATTACTTCAGCAATGCATCGATCCCATTCGTCGTTGCTTTCCGAAAGACAACGTGCTGCTGCTGCTTCTTTAAACGATGAGTGAACTTCTCCATTAAATGTTCGAATAAACTCAAAACTGGTTGTACCACATGCAGCAAAAGCATATCTAAAAAGAACCTCTCCTCGTTTTTTAGACTGACTGTGTACATTCTTGGAACAATCTTTTCTCCACCTCGTTAGCGCGGCTGCCATTTTCCACGAACGTACACATAATGGTTTGGAATTTCTGTGTAGAGAAATTGCTGTGCGTTGAAATCCTCAATGTTTAGTTGAAACCAGGCCTGCTCGCAAATTGTCTTTTATTTCGGGCCAATTAGAGTTTGCAGTAAACGTTACGAAAATATCTGGAGCACCCCACTTGTTAAAAATAGACATCAATGCAGCGTTCTCGCATGTTCCGCGGAGATCCTTCAAAACTTGATGGTAAAATCACTGGAATTCCTGCAGATATGTTTGCATTTTCTGCTAAGTTGGTTATATGATCAGCAAGCCCTTGGTAATTTTCAGCTCGAAGTGATTGTTGGTAGTTGCGTATGTAATTCAGATTGTTGGCTTCTACTTGCAGGTAAGAATCGACCACCCACTGATGCGAAAGTTTTCCTGCTCTCATAATGGGACTGAACTCGTCCCGAATTGCGGTCTGTGCCGCTTTATACTGAAGCATGCTGACTTTGATGCGAACTCTATTTTGCTGTGCTCCCTGATATGATTTGCATGTCCAGTGCGGCTGCCATCCGGGCTCACCATACGGAAAAAAGATGGCATATGTGAACGGATCCAAGTTTGCACTCAAGATATGGATGTTAATAAACTGGCTCGTTGAATCTATAGGATTCCGAGGGTAAACGTGGACAAACAGGATATTCAAGTACAGCACCAGTCTCATCGATAGGGTGTGGCAACTTAATTTTGCCTTTGTGACAGCAATTTGTAAACTTTCCATCTGTTGGACGCTCCTTGGAAAAATTCTTTGATTTACAGAACTGGCAAATAATGTTTAAGGCTCCACAGTCATGGGTATCAACACTATCTGCAATGAAATTACTTTGCTCAGCTCTATGATTTACAATTTGCTGCCGTTGAGATGCCAAATTTACTGCTCGTCTGGCTTCAGATTGCTGTGGAGTTTCGTTTTCAATTCGCTGCTGTTTAGATTCAGCATTTGCTGCTCGCCTGAGTTGACACTGTTCCTCAGTTTCGTTTGCAATTCGCAGTGTTTGAGATGCAACATTTGTTTTTTGTAGCCTGTCAAGCGTCTTTTGACTTTTCTGAGTTTTTCCAACGTCTCTGTCTTTCTCTTGCTAATCTACGTTGACGCTCGATTGGATCTTCATCCACTCTTTAGTACTATTATTTTAAACTGCTAGAATTAAGTGTATTTATACTGTATTTATAAGTGTTTCTTACACAAAAGCGCACCCACTATTTTTTTTTTAATTTTTGTTCAAGAAATGTGCGGTATATGTTTTTTCAAGGCTATTAATTGATACGAAAATGAGCATAATTTATTTTTTCAGTAAAGTAGAGTTTATCAATATTGAATAGAAATTAATTAACTTTGAAATCTCGATTTCTTAACCTGTTATATTTAAGGCAAGCCCGCAAAACTACTTCCTACTTTTTAGAGACTAAAACCGAAATATATTTCGTTCATTCCTGATCGGAACGAAAACGAAATTCTTCGTTTTCGTTCTTTATGTTCTTACACAAATTTATAGTTTTCGTTTTCGGAAAACAACTCCTAATAAGAGATTTTTTACCTTCAGTTTCCGATACTTTTAAAATTTGATAAGAACGGTAAAATCCGGTATTTTAGCCCCTTTTTTTATACATTCGTGACGGCTTCGCCGCCACGTAACCGAACCTAACCTTTAGGCGGAACATTCAAAAAGTGGATCTGCCTTTGCGCAATAGAGCCCTTATTTTATGTCCGGCGACTATATTTAGTACCTACTTGTATCAATTTGCAGTGTAACTGCTAAACACCGTGGCCGATAGATAAAGGTATGTTTAAGTATAAATTTGCACTGTAACTGCTATGTTTTTATGTCAATAAACAAAATATATGAAGTTCACTACGTACGCTCACAGCCGATATATTTTTTTCATAATACTGAAGTCAAATTAGTGGTTAGTTTATTATTTAACTCGTTCGTCATATTATTTGAACACATTCTGTAGAACGGTTTTGTTATAATATAATTATTTATTCATTTATTTGCTAATGTTTTCCGAGGTGTATCACCGTGGTAACCAGACTCAGTACATATACGGCGCAATAAATGCGGCGCAGTGACGGGTCAGCGTTATCCATCCATACATACATACATACACACATACATGCATACATACAGTTAGACTACTCTTATATGTGATAATGCGAAAAAGTATAGTATTAAAGTCATGAACAAGTTGGCCATTGCCACTCGTTTAATAATATACTATTATTGTATTGTCTGCAGATGGTTATTTACTTAATTTTTACATATTTTAGGGTTCAGTTTTATATTTTAAAGTTTTCGAATTCAATTTAGTTTAATTTTCAAGTTAGTCCTGTGGATAGAAATAAACGATCTTAAACCAATGTTATTTCACTTAGTACTTAGTACTAGTAATAACGCAAATTTCTTTTGTATCATTCAATATCCGGCGTGGCACTAGCCAGGGAATTAGTTGTTTCAATAAGTTATTTGTTTATTGTCTTAGTAAAGACTTAATTTGCTTGCAGAGTTACGAACAGGTTAAATATTCATTTATTCAGGCTATATTTCGTTTTTTGAATTTATACTATTATTGTATTTACTAAATTACATTTTCAGGATGTAATGTTATTATTAATTACGCTCGTAAGTAAGAAGCAAGTATTATAGAGCAGTGGTGGCACGTACGAACATTTTGCTGGCACGTGAAGGATTTTCAAGTGATATCATTTTATACGCTTGAAATGATTCCGTCATTGTTATATTGTCGCGATCCATTGATACACTGACGCCAGTTTTTGCGTCATACTTAGGATTCCTATAGTCTTCTCTCTCTAATCGGAAGCGCGCCCTTTAGAAGGTAGATACAAGGAAGTGTATTGTTATTGCGTATATGCACTATATTTTGTTTTTGCTCGAATTTTAGCTTGATATTTTGGAGATATGAAAAATACATTTGATTTTATTTTTGGAGAAAGAGAAGATCTTTCCAAAATTGTTTCTGTAACGACTGATGGTACCAGCAGTACGACTGAAGAAAAAAAAATTGTCAACTTATTTACCTGACGAATTGGGCATTAAACTTTTTATTGCATCAAATTTCAGCAGTTTTGAGTTACTGGAAGATATTATGATCCTTATTACAATATTTGTCATTTTATACTGCACACGCTCTAAATAAACGAACATTTTCAGAATCAAATTAAATGAGGTGAACTCAGTGTACAGGATGGACAAAATTCGATGTTTCTATGAGGGATCTCGATAACTACGATGGAGAAAAACTCAATGGTGAAAACTTGATTTAGTTATCATCTCTTGTTTTCGAGTTAAAGCCAAAAAGTCAATTCTTTCCATTTTTGATATATTGCAATATCTCAGTTATTTATCATTTGATAATAATGAAAGTTATATGTTGTTGAGGCCCTTTTTAAAAAACTAAAATAAGCTAAACAGAATTCCGATATCTTCATTAACCAATTAAGGGTTTTAGAATTTATTTAGTTCCGCGAGACAGGTTAAATCTGACCGCAAGCGAGGCGCGAAAAATGCAATTTAATACTTTTTTCTCATTTTATCAAATGCTATTATTTTGATGTCCGTTATTAACATTGTATTTTATTTTATTTGGTGTTGAATTCATAAAAACGAGAAAACGTAATAAATTGCATTTTTGGCGCCTCGCTTGCGGTCAGATTACGAGAATAATTTTTACAATGTAAGTAGAAAACACCTTGGGCTATTTTTTTTTTGTGGTATTCGCTAATTGCTACGTTTTAATATTCTTAATTTGGGTCTTGCTAAAGTTAAAAATTAAAAATTAAAATGTAATTTTTTAAAGCGTTCGTAACATTTTTTCTAATAGGTCTATTAAAATAAAATCAACAACAATGAAGCATCAATACAATGTTAATAATGTGTGTGAAAATGATAGCACTTGATAAAACGACAACAAAGTAAACAGTTGTTAAGACAATGTACATTTTTCGCACACCGCTCACAACATAAAAATGTTCAACTTGACGGAATTAATTGCAGAACAAGGGGTTATTGCAAAAATATAAATAACCTAAATTATAAAGGTTTAGATATTTTAGAATGTGGTAGTTATTTTTATTTCCGCAAGTTTTCATTTTTATTTTTCTTATCCCCTCTACCTCTGGCCAGAATTTCGCGTTTTGACATATTGTGCGTCGCTAGATTTCTTTTTTTGGGGACATATAAAAGACAAATTGTATAAAATAAGAAATGACAATTTTAATAATTTAAGAGAAACTTGTATTGCGTGTATTAATCAAATTTCAAATGTTCATATTCATAATCATGCAAAAGTGCTGTAAATAGTTGTAACCTTTGCATTTTGAATAATGGACACAGTTATAGAGAAAATTACTAGTTTAATTTATTGTAATTAAAAAAAAAAGTATTATAATAAATAAAACATCTAAATTCACCCCAAAAATACAAACTAACTAGGATGAAAGTGAGAAAATATATTTAATGATTGAAAAATAATAATTCTTACTAGGTTATAATGAAATTACAAATACAACCCCCACATATATCGTTGAAAAGAGAAAAAAAGTAATCTAATAAAATAGGCCAAAGCCAACTATACGTTATATTAAAAAAAACACAACTTTATGTTGTTACTTTTATACTAATGAAGATATTGGAATTCTGTTAAGTTTATTTTATTCTTTTCAAAAAAGTGCCTTAATAACATGCAACTTTCATTATTGTCAAACGATAAACAACTGAGATATTGCAATATATCGAAAAGGAAAAAAAATACTTTTTGGCTATAACTCGAAAACAAAAGTTGATAAATAAATTTAGTTTTTACCATTGAGTTTTTCTCCAAAGAAGAGATCGACGATGCACCATCCGTTTTTCTCCCCCATAGAAACGTCGAATTTTGCACAACCTGTGCAACGGTTTACCTATATACAAGAACGATTTGCAATCCAGTTCTATGTTTCGATATGTTATTCATTTTCAAGGAATGCGTACTTTGGCAAATCGAAACGAGCGGGAATAAACTTATAATTTGTGCAACAAACCAAGTCGTTCTTATTATTGTTATTACAATCCGATTAAAGTTAACAACACTCATTCCTCTACAATTAGGTCCTTCCAAGGGGTTCATCAAGAGGGATCCTTTTCTTTTTCTCCCTTATTTTACACTATCTTCTGTCATGACATGTATAATCCTGATCCCAAATTCTTTAAGCCAAGCTAATACATTCACCAATTTGCAGATTACACCGATATTATTACATGTGCCTCTTCACCACTTGCTTGGACTCGCTTTAATCTCTCTCACACAACATACAAACCTGGTGAGCAGGTGATTTATTTATTTATCCAGTCAAATCCCAAATGTTAATCGCTTTCCGCTGCCTAAAACCCACGACTCCTATAATTATTTCATTCAACAACACAGAAATCTACAGCCGATCCTAGACCCTTGGCCGCCCGCGTGCAAATGATGAGTTGGCCGCCCCCTCACGTGAAGTAAAACATTTCTTGGAGCAGGGGATTTTATTTTTCAATTCGAAAAATTTTAAAACCCTCTGTAATCTTTTTGTAAGGTTTTAAGGCAGAAAAATATCATGTCAGATCGCATATACACATATCTAAAATTTGTCTGAATTGATAGAAGAAATGACTAAAGAATTTGCAAGTAATCCGGGACTGCCAGATGTATTGTTGCTTTGTAAAATTCTGGATACACTGACGGAGTATTTTTCTATTAAATCCAGCTGAATGGTGAGGGAAAAACATGATAGAATGGTTGATTGCTTAATCAATCAACAATGTTCGTATAAAATGGCCTTAAGTACCAAGGGTGCTGGATCCACCAAGCAGGAAGCTCTTACCTGCAATCATCGAAGAAGTCATCACAGCAAGAAATTTCAGTCGATGCGAAGAAAAAGAAAAAACTGCAACTACTGCAGGAAGCCCAATCACATGGTTAAAGTGTACAGGAAATGGATTGCTGATAGCCGTTCTCCAAAGCCTAGTAAACTGGAGTCCGACACAAATATAATACTTGTCAGCTCAACTGAAACAGATTCTGAAACAGAAACAATGGCGTGATAAGCCATATTTTAAATGGTCCGATTTGTTTTAGAACGTTCGAGTCTTTTTCAACTGAACACACAGTGACCACAGCAAATGGTGAGAAAATCAAAACCATTGGAATACGTGAAGTAGAAGTTGGAGTAGCAATCCACGGAAAATAGTACAAAATTACCTTGGCCTATATTTGATCTATCAAGAGGAATCTGTTCTCCGTGCTTGCAGTCCAGGATAAGTACTCCGACAGCCAATTTATCTTCATCAGCTGAAGTCTGCAACTTCCTAGTCAACGATTGAAGGGAGCTCGTCGTAGAGGACTATTCAATTTGGCGGTGAGAAGTTCGAACCCTATCAGATGAGGTCAATGCAGTAAGTAACGAAAACTTGCTACAGTTGTACCATGAATGATTCGGAAGGAGCTTGGCATGAACGTAGAAATGCATAGTGAACTGTGTGAAGGTTACATTTATGCTAAAGCTCATCGGCTACCATTCGTCACGAGGTCCAGAACTACGGAACCGAGAGAGCGAATTCGCACGGATGTTTGCGATCCATTTCAAGAATCGAGGTCTGGATATCGATATTTTGTGCTTTTCAAGGACGATTACAAAAATTCAGGACAGTTCATTTTCTGCGGCAAAAATCCGAAATTGCTGAAAAACTGAACCAGTTCCTAGCTGAGGAAGAAACAATCTGGAGCTGCTGAGTGATAATGACAGGGAGTTCGACAAGAAACAGATCTGGACCAGTTTACACAAGAAAGGCATTATTCAACGTCTTATAATACCCTCCACTCCGGAACAAAACGGGTCCAGTAAGGGGGAAAATCGTACAGTGGTGGAAACTGTTAGAGAAATGATGCATGCGCATGGGAACATTCCTCAGACACTTTGGGCCGAGATGATACAAACAGGTACCGGTATCCTTAATACGACAGGGCCTAGAAAACCAGCTTTGAAACATTGGTTCTAATTCATGTATATTCTATCGAAGGAGCAAAGGACGACAATGGATCCAAAGGCCATTAAAGGAATCCTCATCGGTTATGATAATGATTCAACAACCAGTAATATGATAATGATGATGGACACTGTATCTACAGTGAAGAGGAAAACAAGCTCTGTAGATCCAAAGATGTCATCTTTAAAGAAAAATTGTGGAAAACGGGGTTATTATACCCCCAGGAAGCAACGAAGCTGAAGAGGCTGACCTGAATGACAGCAAATCCAGGATTGAAGAAAACGAAGAAATAGAATTCTGGAAACCCGATGACAGTGACAGTGATTGAACAATCTCAGAAATGCCGAAAATCAATGAAGAAGAGAATGCTGGTAAGACTACGCGGAAACTTCGTAACCGAGTGGATCTTATAGTTCCACAGAAATTCTTGGATTATGTGATGCTCACGACCTTCGAGGAACCAGACACCTATAACGACTCCACAAAGTAAAAACAAGGCCAGATTCGTGATCAAAGATTTTTTGCAAAGAAGAGGAGTAGATTATGATCAAACCTTCAGTTCAGTAACAAGAACATTGACTATTCGAACGCTACTCATTGTCAGTGTTGATCTAAATTCTAAAACAATACTTCTCGCTTATATGCAAATTCATCAATTGCATTTGAAATATCTGTTTCACTGATCAATAGAAATTATGGGTAAATTAGCAAATCGCTCTTTTGTTATAGTTAACCATAAATAATTTTGAATTAATTTTAATTTGGAAAAAACTCCTTTCGCTGGAAGCCATAGTTATCGGTATTGTTAAAAATATTTTTAGACTAATACTGAAATTTGGAAAGTCTTGGCTAATTAAATTATTTAAAATTTCTAATGGTTTTAATTGAGAATGATTACGAAATAGTTCTCTAAAAAGATAACAATTCTTTTAGGAGTTCGATTCCATCTAAATCTTCTGGTCAATTTTCCGTTTTCGGTTAGCTGTAATTTAATGTCTAACTCCATACAACATTTTGTTAAATATTCGGATTCTGCGGAATGAAATACCAACAAAAATTTAAACAAGGAGCAGTAATTTTCTAACACCTCAGAACGTTCGGATATTAAATTAATAGCGATGGAAAAATTTCAAAAGAAAAGTGAATTCAAAATTTGTCTCTAGGATCCAAAATACTTTCATCAGCGATTTTTTTTCTTATACGAACTTCAGATGCTTTGTGATACTTCTTCTGTTTGTTTGGTAAAGTTGTTACCCGGTTAGAAATCGGATACACTTCCGACAGGAGTCCAGGCAACCGGCCGCTATTTCGGGGCGCTCGGATTAAAATTTACAGATTTCGGACGCCGTGGAATACTCGTATCAAAACCTTTAGTTATTAAAAAAAAATAGCTACAATTTGATAAATTTTCAATAGGATGACTGATAACTCTAGTTTGGCGTGTGAAATATGAACCTGACATGAAGTACTTTTCATCTAATTTAGAACAGCAAAAATCTCATTTTTATGACTGTTATTTACCGTACTTATTATGGTACAACATATTAAATGGATGATAATAATAAGTTTATTTTTATAGAATTTAATGTTCATTTTTTAAATTACTTGAATAAAATTCTGAAATGAGTTAATTGTTATTAATTTATCCCTTATTAAAAAGTAGTGTTCGATACGGCAGCTAGTCGATAAATACCATTACACATTTTTGGCACGCGCACATAAAAAGGTTCGCCACCACTGTTATAGAGCATTGTATTTTGTAGCCCGCCGCTAGTCTATTGTTACAACAATGTTTCTTTCGCCTTAGGGCGTAAAACAGCAAATTAGGGCTAAAATGTGGATTTTAAGACTAATAGGAAACTAATATCAATACTGGAATAGAATTGTTTTGAATATTTCAAAGTTTTTAGCTCCGACTACAATACTTTTTTATTCTTTGAAAAGAATAAAAGACATTTTTTTATTTATTATTAAAGCAAATATTAGTTCAGAAAAACTTCTTAACGCTATACAAGAACTTTGAAGTTTACAGCTTATTATTTGTTGTTGTATTGTAATTTAAATGTAATGTTTTACATTTTTTTCCCAGATGTAATTATGAAGGTGTTAAGCTCGTAGCGTTTAGCATCACTTGGGCAGTTAGTCCACGCGTGTAACGAGCAATAATTTTCAGAGCGGCATACACGGGCCGCATTAGTTACGCTACCATGCCCATACCCATACTCGCGGCATATCTGCTTACATGAAGCACACCTCGTAATTTAGTGGTAGGCAGGACGGACAGGAGGACGACTCTTGTCGCAGCACGAGGGGTCATTCTTGTGTGTGTATGCGCACATGCTACAGATACTCTACATACTTGGAAAGTACGCCGCCGTATTGTATGCACATACACAAATATAATTCGTTGCCGCGGTGTACTGCTCGAGTGGGTGACAGTGAAAGAGGGAGAAACTGCAGCACGCGCCTACACGCTTGGCTAATTGACCGTCCTGCGAGCGGAGCCTCGAGGGACACCAGATGACTTCACCTGCACGCACCACTAAACACCTAATATCCCCTATCGGTGACCCACCACCCCATTCGAACGTTATCCAATCATAAAATAAACCGTATCCAATTTCAACAGGGAATCGATTACATTGAATACTTGGTTAATCAATTAATTACTGGCAAAATCCATAAGTTGAAAAATGTTTTAGTAATAAAATTATGTAACCGAAGGTAACAAAAATTTAAATGTTCTTAACCCTTTGACCTACAACCACGAGTACTCCTCGTGTTTAAATGTTCGGGCCAAACACAACGACCACGAGCATATCTCGTGGCGCGCTGCTTGGGCCAATCACATCGAGCACGAGCTCAACTCGTGGCGCAGCGCTTGCGTTAGTAGTGCTGCACAATGAATGCATTTTCTTGCGAAACAGAATTTTTTGAAGTCAATATTTTACGTTTTCAGTTGTGCCATGAAAAAGCATGAATTTGTGCCCAAACAATTGGGCATGCCTCAGTGGCACTTGTTTCTGCTGATATTTCGTCGCGTCTGCATGGGTTGAATCGGTCCACGTACGTCGCAACTGGAGCGCTATTAAAAGTGCACGCATTCGGACGTAAGGAAAGTAGGCCAAAGGGTTAAACAAAGCTACAACAACAATATTGTTCAGTTTCTAATACAACATGAACTTAAAATTGATGTAAACAATATACAGAAATATTTCAAATATGCACGCGTTAAGAATAGATTTATTTTTTTAATTCAGCGTAGATTATCCATGAACAATGAATCCCTCGTGCGGAAACACTCAACAAACACTTAATTAAAGAATTAATTAAGAACCTCCTCCATTCTCGGCACGTTAATTTATCGCTAAACTAATGAATGTCGGCAAAAGCCGTAGACGATAATACACCTCAGGTGCTTCAATAAACCGGGCACAATGTGGCGTTATTCTTCTTGTGGAAGAATAGAATTCCAAGGATCTTAATTGGGTGATTAGGGTGGGCCACAATCGAATTATTTTCTAATGGTGTATTTTGATTGGTACTAATTTGATCGATTAGTTCGTTATGCCAGTGGCTGCTTTGTGTGATGAAGAATTGATTCTGTCGATTCACCAGAAATCAATTGATTTCATGTTTGTATCGGGGTTTTATTAGGAAAATTGATACAATTAGGAGATAAATATGTACATTTACAAACTTCTAATTGGTCGACTGTGTTACAAATGTTGTTTTGTAAAGAGGTGTTAAGCGCATTTTTTATGATGTAACATTAGTTATAGGTTTGTTAACACTTTACAAGATATAGTCTTAACGAAGTAAATTTTAAATTATAGGTAAGATATATCTGTTAGTTGCTAGATGATACAATTTTTCTGCTCATGTTTTTTTTTTCAATTTTCGGTTCAGGTTAAGATATTTCAGAAAATTTGCTTAGTAAGTATATGATTCATGTTTTAAGGATTTGGAGCCATACTCCACGGATCTGAGCAGCTATTTATCGTTAGAAAAATGCACCGCTCGGATGGGAATCGAACCCACTTGCTTGGGATGTAGAAGGAGATGTTCTACTACCTACATCATCAAGCCTCTAGCTATATTTATGACAGTTAAGTTTTCTAACTTGAGACATCGGCGTCGACGCTTATAAAAAAAAGTTTTATCTAACAGATTTAAACTCATTTGAAAGTATAAAGATGTATTTCATACAATTTCCTATTTAAACTAATGCATAAAATTAATATAAAATATGAATTTTATATTTTGCAAACACTCCTTTGTGGTTTTCTCCCCTCTATCCTCGCCTCGGGATTTTTTATGTTTCTATTTTAGTTGGTCATTTATAATATACTACTAATAAATCTACATTGACATTTTGTACCTTTTTTCATGACTTAGTTATCTAAAACATCTGCATAAACTAACATTCCTTCAAGATAATCACACTTATAATACAATAACCATTAATCCCAAATGCAGCATCGAGTCTTATGTTTATGCCTTGAAATTTTTTTAATAAGCTTCTTGAAAATATATGCTTGTTTAAAAAAAGAATGTTAAAAATTTATTGTAGACTACTATACTCGATCTATGAATTGCTCATGCAATATATAAGATACCTAAATTACTTTCTATTAATTTGTATTATTGCATTGAAAAGACACTGTTCTATAAATGATGTAAAATTCATTTTGTAAATATCTTATGGTTACAAAAAAGAAACATTATTATTAATATAATTTTATTTGCCGTATTCATTAGATGAGAAAAATGCGGTGTAGTGGATTCTCAGGTATTTTTAGAAGATAAATGCGGACTGTGCAAAATAGATAAGAAGTAAATCCTTTGGTTATGTTTCTTGTATTCCTGTTTATGAAATGCGGCAAGACGTAGTTGTACTGATTTAACATCGACACCGTATTTTTTGTAACATTTCTTCTGAAATATGAATTTATTTTAAATTAATATTAATGACACGAGTTGCCTGTCATTTCTTGAATTTATTGGCCGATTGTGTGGAAGCTTGATGCAATTAAGTTAGCGGCTGATAACTGTAAGTAAGTTGTCTGGATTTTTATTTCTTCTTTTAACGAATCTAGAAGTAATCATTTAGAATTTGCGGTATTATTTTAAAATATTAAATATAATTCAAGATTCAAACGAATACTCACGTTTACAGTATTGTAATTTTTGTTTTCGACGGAAACATCAATTTTTTTATGGTAGGTAGTTCAAAAGCTCTATAGGTGGGTTAGATGAATTTTGTAATTTCAAAGCTAATTTTTTGTGTGATTGATTTTGCACAATTTTTCTGATCATTGTATGCAGTTTTCGTCTCGTCGAAGTCGAATTTAGAGATTTGAGTTGTTGTTTCCAATTACACAAATCTATGGTTTTTATGGTAATTCAAAAATACATTCTATCGACAGAGAATTTTAAAGATAATTCTTTGCAAACTTTTTCTAATCATTCAATGCAATTATTGTCCCTTCCAAGTCAAATTTTGAGCAATGTATTATTTGTTTATATGGAAATTTAAGAGTGCAATATTTTTAGATAGATTTTGCAATATTATATTACATTAAAGCTAAGTTTTTGAATGATTAATTTTGCACAATTGTTATAAACATTTAATGTAATTTTTGTCTTTTCCTAGCATTGGGGATTTGTTTCCAAATGGGTTGCATCATTTGTGTATATTGGAATTCAAGAGTGCATTATGTTTAGATAAATTTTGCAATTTTAAAGTTATTTTCCCAAGTGGTTAATTTTGCACAGTTTATCTAATCAGTACAAACAATTGTGTCCTCTGAGTCAAGTTTTGAGCGTTGTGGGTTTGTTTCTAATTGAGTACACAATTTTTTTCTTTAAATTCAAAAGTTATTATCTCAAGTGGCTAATTTTCATAGTTTTTGTACTCATTACAATCAATTTTTGTCTCTTCTGAGTCAAGTTGTGAGATATGTTTTTTTTTCCAATTGGTTTATATAATTTATTTTCTGGAAATTCAAACGTGCATGATTTCTAGATTAATTTTACAATTTTGAAGCTAGTTCCTCAAGCGATTAATTTTGTACAATTTTTCTTATCATTTAATTGAAATGCATAATTTGTTTTTATGAACATTTGAGAGTGCAATATTTTTAGATAGATTTTGATATATTATATTATATTTTTTGATTTTTAATGCTAATTCTTTGGGTTATTAATTTTGCACAATTGTTCTAATCATTTAATGCAAATTTTGTTGTTTACCTGTCAAGTTTGGAACGTTGTGGTTTTGTTTCCAATTTGGATGCATCATTTGTTTTTATGGGAATTTAAAACTGCCTTATTTTTAGACAATTTTAAAGTTATTTTCTCAAGTGTTTCCAATTAAGTACACCATTTTTTTTTCCTGGAAATTCAAAAGTGCATTATTTCTAGATTAATGTTGCAATTTTGAGGCTTGTTCGTCGAGTGATTAATTTTGCACAATTTTTCTTATCATTCAATGCAATTATTGTCTCTTTCAACTCAAACCTTGAACACTGTGATTTTGACGTATGGAAAGACAAGTATTAAGCGCTGATATTTTGTTTTCAATTGTGATACATTATTTATTTTAATTGGAAGACAAATGTGAGTTATTTCTAAATGGATTTTGCAACTTAAGCGCTAATCCCTCGAATGATTAGTACAATTCTAACGATTTGACTGTGGAATCAAGTTTTGAGCGTTGTGGTTTTGTTTGCAATTTATTTTTATTAGAACTTTAACGTGAATTATTTCTAAATAGAATTAAAGAGAGTAATAATTAAATAGATATTAATTCTACCAAATAAAAACTTAGTTTAGATTCCTAATGTTGAACATTTAAAAAAATTAAAATCCAAGCTGAGTTTTGGTGGAATTAATATCGATGGTTTAAAGCAGACATATTGTAAGTCCACTTTTTGCAAAACTTTCGTAGCCAATACGTAAATATTAAAACAATTCATTTTTAAATAGTTTTGCAATTTTGAAACTAATTCCTTGAATGAGTAATTTAGAACTAGTAATTCTGTTCTCTTCCGAGTCGAGTTTTAAGCGTTATATTTCTTGAAAATGATATTCATTGAACATTTCATATTTAGGAAAATGGATGCATAGATAATTTTATATTTATAAAGTTCAGTGCATCTAAAATATAAAATTATACCGAAAACTTTACATCAGGGGGTGTTCACTCCATACGATTTTTTGGTGCCATATCTCAGTACTACGATCAAACGTATGGTGGCGCTGTCTTTAGTTTTTTAGCAGTTTACCTAAAAACCGTGCCTGCATTTTATGGTTTGCATATTGGTTTTGTTTTGTAAACATAACAACATAATTATTCAGTACACGTGTTTCGTTCGTTCTACTGTTCTGTGCAGTTTTGTGTTTAATTAAAGACAACATTGATTCCGTTGAATTTAGCGATTGTATTATATAATTGGTAAGCACAAGCAGATTTTTTAAAATTTATATAAATTCTCATATCAACTTATTGTAGGTACATTACTGTCGTCACTCATAAAATGGAATTGTTGTTGCGTCCTGGATGTGACGATAGGATTTTGTGCAGAATGGAGTTTTGCTTCAAGTTAAGGAAATATTTAAGTTATGGGTCACTAATATTTTCTAATTAAATTAAAATTTAAACGTCACAAAGACATTTATAGAACGCATCAAATATAATATGTTAATGTTGTTTATACTGGAAGTTTCTACTTCGTTATACGTTTTATTTAATAAATAAAACTAGTTGTGGTTTGAACATAGTTCATTTTGCAATACAGTTTAAATAAAATACCATTACTTTGTTTGTAAAACTTAAAATTTTTATTTTCGTGACCATAGTTTGGGCAATTTTAACTTGTTTTATCGAAGAAATAGTTAATTAAAATTTCGAAGCTGCCAAAACTATAGTCATGAAAATGAAAATAAAATTTCGAACTTTAACAAAATAAGTGTTATTTTAAAATATTTTCAAATTAGCGCCATTTTACCCCAACCAATAAAATCCACGATCAAATAATAGGTGGCGCTAAATTTGGTACTAACACTTTTCCCCAATTCTATTGCTTGAGTTGGCAATCTTAATTAATCGTTTATCTATGCTTTACATCTATTAAATTTTTTGAACCAATATTTTATAATTAATTGTTTTAATATTTACGGATTAATAAAGTTCACATTAATAAGGATATTTATATAAAATAGATAATAATTCTACCAAATAAAAACTCAGTTTAAATGGTTTTGTTTTTAAGGATGGATGGTTGATGGGAATTCGGTTAAGGAAGTGCGGATGATATTGGGAATTGGTGTAACCAAGAAGGACATTCTGTCATAATCAATTGCTTATAATAAATTCATATATTGATATGAAAGGACAACCACTGGACAATCTCATGGACCCGTACAGTCATTTTTCATTCAGAAAAAGTGACCGCTCGGCTGGGATTCGAACCCACGACCCCGAGGCCCAGAAGCAGATATGCTATACTTGAAATTTTGTGACATTAATCTATTGTCGTTAGAATTGTGCGAAAAAAGAATCGGCTTTGGTCGTAAGAAATGGCTGCGTTAAAGGAATTTTTAATGACATCTCAACAATTGTTTAAAGAAACTGATCTGAACTCTGCAGTGGCAAAAATTATTGATTTAAAGAATGCACTTTATATCAAGAAATTTCACTCTATATTCTACATATCTTTCGAAAGATATTTATAAATTTGACATTTTAATCTAGAATAACCCGTCTAAAGAAAATATCCGAATTTGGCAGTAATAAAACTGGCTGCGCTATGAGCAGATGCATTTTTCCGGAAGTTGTTTTATACATTTTTCCGTTGCTCGTTTCTATTGGTTAATAACTTTATTTATTTGTTTTGTTTGGAATGTTGATCTAAGTTACGATCAACGGAAAAATCTTGTAACCAACTCGTGTGTTAATTGGCGATTAATGATCTCAACAATTAACGAAAATGTCTTGATCATTAATCGCTATCATTAATACACTTGTTGGTTAAATAACTATTACTTTTCTTTCGATGGATGTTTAATATTTTCACATTATTTATGAATAATTTATCTTTACAATTTTTTAAAGAAAACCATTCTATTAGTCCTGATTTCCAGTGACAATTAGCTGCTAGATTTATTTATTAAATAGATATTATTAAATTAGGGTCTTAAACGCGTAGGCTGTTAACTTCCATTCAAACACTTCTAGTTTTCTATGCAGTCATTTATGATAGATATTATGCTCATAAATTTCTTATGAAAATGATTTAAGAGACCTGTGTAAATATGATATATTACCTCAAATAAACTACATTATATTAAAAATTCGACAGTTAGATTGTATAATATAATTCTTGAAATTTTAAAATAAATTACGTAACACAGATAGTGACTAAACAACTGTAACCTTCCTTCTCTCTTCCAAAATATGGCGTATCAGGGTCCTTGTGATGCCATTCTTAAAATGCATTTCTCTACTAATATTGTGCATTTCTCTACTAATATTGACTAAAAGGAATCTATTTAATCTGCAACATTCCCATTTTCTTTGTTGTGTCAGGGGCGGATTCAGCGTTTTCGAATCACTTTTTGCACCTCAAAGCTAGCTATTTTATGTTCCTGTGACGGAGAGGCCAATGTTATCCCATTTAATTGAACTGAAATATTTATTGTAATCTACTGTGAGAATGATTGTAATAAACCGTAAGAAATAAAAAAAAATACAAACCCGTCATTTCTTCAAACACCCTTCCAATTTTAAATTTTACCAAAAAATTTCTTAAAATACATGAAATATTAAGCATTTCATATGTTTCATTCCCGATTATATAATCATTTTCAACATTTACCTTCCCTACCTAATGACATTAAAACGCTGACTTGTAACACTTTTATCAGAAAACTAATCCAATTATGAGTAACTCGCGTGAGAAATCTCGCCTTAACACATGCAAATGTATTCAAATTTATATGTTATTAAACTCCAATTCCTAATGAAAGCCCCCCAAAAAAAAAAAACGTAACATTTATTAAAATCAGTTTCAGTTAATGCATCGAGCAAAATTAATCTTGCCGCGTGCCTAATTAACTACGGATAATCGTTTCAGACCTTAAATGGTGGTAAGGACGACGAACCGGTGTAAATGTCTGAAATATCATTTTGATGGCTTAAGAGGAATGTGCTGACCCACACGGAATAATCGCGCAGGATGTTCGCGCCTCCTCATCTTATCCTTATTAAAGAAACACGTATTCACCTGAGCGTCCACTTGGTAATTATGCAAAGTTACGTATTGTCCTGAAAAGAGTTACACGCATTCCTGAAACATTGTCGTCCGTCCGTGCTTCTATGCGAGAGTAAAGGAAATTTCCTGAAAAGAGAGACTATAAAATAAATGTTGAGCGCCGTTTATGGATGATGTATCAAATTCTTCACCGGTGTCTTTGATCCATTTGTTTCAAGAAAGTTCTTTTGATATCAGGTCATTGAGTTTGCATATTTTCAACAAGTAGGTTGTGGAAATATTGTTTTTCACTGTGCACTTTATAACTTGAAGTCTGCGATGAATGTGTTTTAATCATTGTAGAAAATACGCCTAGATTAAAAAGAAGGTAATAAAATCGTGAAGAAAAATACTATCGATTTCTTAATTTGTTCACGCTGAGTAATTTTACCTGCTTCTAATTTACCAATCGTGCCATCATCCAAAACGACACCCCTTATTTCGTTCTAAACAACAACACGCGTCCCCATTACCGTTCACGTAAACAAAGCCCACCTTAACGATCTGTTTATTGTGCAACTGTTGGTTAGGCTCATTTGCAACCGACTCCTGGATAAAGTACCCACCCCCCAAACAAGCTAACCATATGTTGCCAGACGTCAACACGCAATAATCCGAACAAATGTTACTCTTTTGTCTGCGAGAGGTATGGTCCTAAAGATGATTTATTAAAATAATAATTGATTACGAATTTCTAGTGGTACGACTGGAATTTATTCAACACAAATCCGATCTAAATAAATAGAATGATCGGTAGTCGTTAATTTGCGGTTCTGTTGTACCATAAATCAAATTAGTAGTAGTTTTTATTACTTTCTCCGTTACGAATCACGAGAAAGTATTGTGATCGTGATTTTTTTTCAAATTTTTTTTTACGGAAATATCCGTTTTGGGGTCCCTAGATGCCATTTCAACAATTTCTTTAAAAATTTTTATGGTCGGTGTGCGCTATATCTCAAAAACTAATAGAGCAATTGATATGAAACTTTGAACATACGTCTTATTTGATAATCTGAAGAAGCTTTTGGTAAAATTTCGTAAACCGGAAGTGGGTGTTTACTTTAACTGTTTTTTGTTTTTTGCCAATATTTTCTTAAATATAAAAAATATCACAAAAACATTTAAACAAACATTGACGACAACAAAGAAATGAACATCTTTTGCTTGAAAATATTTTTCATAAAATCATTGCTATACGAGAAAAAACATTATTTTCTTTTTTTAATTTTTGGTTTATAATTATGAAACGATAATAGTTACAGCAAATTTATTTGAATAATAATTGTAAAGAATGCCAAAATGAACAACTTTTAAAGAATAAGTTTTTTTCTAAATCTCGTTAGTTTTTGAGTAAACCGAGTTTTTGAATTTGAAGTATAATTTTTCCATCTTTCATAATTTTGACAACGCTCGATGTACATTTAAAATATGATTTAACTTGAAAATAAACCATGAAAACGTAAATATAAATGGCTATGATACCATTAATTCGGAGAAAGTAACATGATGGCCACATCACCATTTTTTATTTTTAGGCTAAGATAAACGAATTCAAATTTCTGCTATAAATATTGCCTTAAAAAGTTTAAAATTTGATATTAAGAAATTTTTTTTCTTCAACATTTGCGATTTTTATAATGTTCACCCTAATAAAGTATTACATTTTTTATCGGATTTAAAATAGTTATTAAGAAAGCCAAAAAGTCTTTTTATTTTAAATTTGAATTATGATGAGCATATTCAGCCCATTTATTCGACCCCTTTATTTAGTTGCCCAGTATGTTTTTAGGTAAAAAAAAACAACAACTAAATAAATACAGGCGTTGTAATTCCAAAATTAAACCTAGGTTGGGGGTGGGTTCTATCATACCCTCTAACCAGTAAATCATGTGCGTCAATTATTTTTATGACGTTCTTCTTACGAAAACAAAAATTTACTACTAAATTTTTCGTTCTAGAACTGATTGGATTGTTGATTAGGGCCCACCCACCATCCATCCATTTAACTTTTACTGAAGCTACAAATAAACATTGTATACCTGTATGTTTTCAGATTATCAAAATAAAAAAGGAACTAACCTTATCAGAAGATTGGAATTAAATTAAATGAGGGGCGGTGGGTATGCTTTATCCTACCTTCCAACCAGTAAAACACATGCTTTTATGATAGTCAGGTTTTTTTTTAAACAAAAGTTACAACTGATTTTTTCGTAATTGAATTTTTGTAATTTTTGTTTTTACGCTACCTTATTGGATTATGGGATAGGGACCACCCACTCACCACCTAGCATTGTAGAATAGGGCCCACATACCACCTTGGATTGTAGGATAGGGTCCACCTTCCACCTTGGATTTTAGAATATCGCCCATCAACCACTCTTCCATTTAATTATTTTGTTTATGTATATTTACAGATCAATTCCTCCAACAAAGTAATAGATCACGTGAATTTACTAGAAGATTTGAATTAAATTAAACCGGGAGTGATGGGGTGCTTTGTGGATTGCTAGGTTAAAAAAACAAACTTTTAATAGATTTTGACGTAATTGAATTTTTACACTTATAAAACTCTTTGTAAGTTGTACATTTTGTATCTTTTATAAATTTGACTACCATCAAAACAGTCGAGGGACATGATTTACTTATCAGAAAGTACTCATCACCTCCGGTTTAATTTGATTTTTTCGTAATTGCGATTTTACATTTTTTAATTAACTGATTAAATTGTAGGGTATGACTCACCCACCACCCTTTCGCTTCTTTTGTACTTAAGCAGCAAACACTGTATTGACGAGTATTTATTGTAGAATTCGAGATCAAGACTCAATGCCATGTACACGTCTTCCGCTGCTACTCCAAAGTCCCTGCTTGCTTCAAATGCTTCATGGAGTTTCAACCGTCCAATGATCGAACGATGATTTCACGGTCGCCGATCGAATTTTTACAGGCCCGACCCCGGTTTGCAAGTACTAATTTCTCCACACCCTTCCTTGCAGCACAGTCGTGTTCAGTGACAGGGGGAGTTATTAATAATCTCCCACTGCCCGCAACTCCGCAAAAAACCTGCCCAGTGTTGTGCCGACCTAACATATTTAATAATTGTTTATAGTATATATTATCGTATATATTTCAGAGAGGTGAACGTCTCCGTAGCTTAGGGTGTAGTTTTACTGCTCTGACCGCTGAGGGCGGAACGACATACGTCGCTTGAATCCACAGAGGCATTAGTCAGCTTCGCCACTTCTTTGCCATCTGCCCGGACATCAACGGTATAAAGGGCGACTGCTGGGGAGATCGGAGGATATCGGTAATATGTCTTCTTACAACACGCTAACGATGAGCTGCCTTGGGCCAGTAAACCCAGGCCTAACTTTCTTCATAGCCACCATCCACACAGCGCCCATCATAGCCTGCTCAGATGTCTCTTTTCCCGCACCGACTGTCCCCTCCGATTAAGAGGAGCATATGAAGACCACCTCCGTCTCTGACGCAATCAACGTCACCAGCGAGGCATTCACCTTGCAGGTGGATGCGACCCATCACCTCGCTAGTGAGCTTGCATAGATGGGCGTCAACATATGAATGTGCACAAGTCGCTGCTCTTAGAAGCGAAAATAAGATGCTATGACAGGAGAACCATGCTTTCCGCATGGGCGCAATCCAGACAATGGGGCCCATGCCCCTAGCGACTTCCCTGCCCTCAGCGGGCCATCTAAATAACCCGAGCAGGACAAGGTCGTTCCTCCGATCAGCCAGCCGACGCGTCAACTACCAGAATCACGACTCATTTCGAGCCTCTGCATATCCCTCCGGAAGTATAAAACATATTTTCCAACGTATGCAAACCCGGCTGGGAATCGTCTCCCGGAAATCTAACAAATAGCCAACACTTTCCATAGAATGGTGGTGTTAGTTACCTTAATGGGGGAGGAGTTATTTGTGGTATTGTCGTATGCTCCTAGAATCCTTTTCCAATCCAACATGTCTCATACAACAAACACTGACTCTCCCATGAAGCATTTTGTTCACCGTCATGACTTGTGAGCGAAGATCAATGGATATCACCAATACGTTACCAATACTGATACTGGACTTGGCACTGCTATCTACGTGCAAGGGAAACTCAACTATTCCCATCTCCTAATAGGTCTATTCAGTCTAGAATCAACCGCCTTGGTCCGCGAGGGTCCCCTCAAAATCGCAATAGGGTACCTTTTCCCAAGCAAACCGATACTCGACGCAGATATCAACATCATCTTCAAGGATGTTATGCCGACCATCTTGACAGGAGATCTTAACAGCAAAAGCGATCGTTGAAAGAGTAGAATCACTAACAGACACTGTAGAACTCTAGACAAATATCTTGAAAATTCACCTCGTCAAATAAAGGCGGTGGCCCTAGTTGGCCCCACGTTCTTCTACTCTTCTACTCTTCTGGAATTCTCGACATAGTACTCCTCAGCGGTTAATGCCGAACATGACTGAGAATGACAGACTCAGACCATAAATCCAGTCATAATGCATTTTTAACGGGAACTGTCAGACCTTCCCAGTCTGTGAGGAATGCGAACTTCAAGCTATTCAAAAAGAGGTGGAACTGTTCATTTCTCCTCTTCTAAATATTAAGTTTGAAGCGGACCTAAATGCCGCAATCGCGTCCTACCACCGCCATGATCACGGAGGCTGGTAAATCCTCAACAACCAGAATCACGACTAATTTCGAGCCTCTTAATATCCCTCCGGAAATATAAGACATGACAAGAGATAGATCCTTATGACATTACTACATACAGGCTTATTTCCTTGTTGCCTGATTTTGCAAAAGTTTTTGAGATAACGGTCTACGAGTCCATTTATCGGAATGCCAAATGTCATCATGGTTTCATGGAAAAACTATCCACAGTAACAAATCTCAGCTGCTTTAGTAAATTTGTATGTGACGAACTAGCCCGTGAAGGTCAAGTTTATTGTATTTACGCAAATTTCAGCAAGACCTTGCGCAGGTGGAAAACCGCCCTCGTTGACCTCCAACTAGCTCATGAAGTCGGTGTCGCTATGAAACAGCACAAGAACACAAGGATGGGGTGGAGGCAGAGAAAGTCTTATAGGCGCGATAACAATCACTATTATTTACATACGGAGTTACAGAAAAAAATGTTCAAAGTTCAAAAAAAAATCAAATATGTACATGGAGAATGTCAATAAAATAAAGTCACGAAAAATAAACAGTCACAAAAACAATAGTCACCAACACTCAATGTTCACGAAGCACTGGAATGTCTGAAGAATATGGCGGCGGCGGCGAAGAAGGCAGCGGCGGCGGCGTGGCGTCGTTGATGTTCGGACGGTGGTGTTGTCTGAGTGATTGTTATAGAAGTCTGAGTGATGAATAATGATTATTGAATTTCATCTGATTGTCTGGGGAGCTCTCCACAGCCTTTTACGGGGCGCACGCCCTACTCTTCTTCGGATTGCGGGTGGTGGTGGTGGTGGTAGGGTGTGACAGGAGCGCCGAGGGCGGCGCACGTGTTCGAACCGGCAAATTGCTCTTCCAGGAACAATTTGGGTTCGAACTGATTTTGTCACGTAGCCATCGGGAGGCGGATCGACAGACCCTTGTGTTGCACTAGCAGCTGCACATTTTCACTAATGAAATGTTCTAACGATGTCCCTCGGTAAATCGGCGCACAGTGGGTTGAGGCTCATCTTCATTGTGTAGTTACTGGCAGCTGTACTTCTTCGAAGATTATCTGGTTTGGAAATTTCAATAATGCGGAATTTATGTTAATATTAAAAAGGAGCAATGGTTAGCTGATAAAATGCAAATTAAGATAATTACGCATTTGTTAAGAGGCGTAGATAAACTAAGCGCCGCACAGTGGGACGGATGACTATTCTAGCGCGACAAAAGTCAAAAAATTTTTACTCCCAAAAAAAAAATAAAAGCTGAAAATCTCTTTCTATAACACTTCTTCAATCAAAATAACTGTTAGAAGTCACCTGTCGCAAATACACTTGCTGTGAAATGCGACAATGACTGTACTCACCTTGCCGAATACTTACGCGTTGATATGAAGGAGCGTATTCGTACATATTCAAATGCAGAAAACAGTTAGTAAATGTACATATAAATAATTGGGATTTTTTTTGTGCAATTAGTACATGATAACAAGTGTTCTTTCAGTGATAAGTATTTTTTCAGTTGTTCTTATTTGTCGTTATAATTTTTTGATTTCAACGTTAATTTTATTATAAATTTGGATATATTTTGGCTTGTACAACAAAATTGCCGAATTTTGCCGAAAAACGGCTTTCATGTCATTTTTCTTCAGACATTTTCACATGATTCTTAGCATGTTCTAGCTGCGATAACTTGCGATAACTTACGATAACTTGCAAAGTTATGTACTAGCAAGGGAAGTAACCCATGTGTTCCACTCCGATTTTAATGAAATTTAGTGGATTTGTAGAGGGGCCCAAAATATTTGATACGTATTTTTTTTCTCTAATAAAAACCATGTTTCACCCCTTAACTCACCCCTATTTAGCTACAGAAGTTACAGAAGATAGTTTTATTTTGGAAGACTTTAACCTTCAAAATAAATCTAAATCTTTCTAATTTGAGAAAAAATTTCTTTGTTGAATAATAAAATAAAAATTAAGATTTATAAATTAAATTAAATTAAGATGAATAAAATCCGGGCATGACTTAAAAGTTTAAATTTATTATGGTTACATTATTTTGCTCATTATTATTTGAAAACCTTCTTAAAAAATGTAAATTTTAAGGTGTATTTTCCGAATTATAGCCTTTAGATGGGCCCAAATTAAAAAGTACACTCACATTGGAAATCAGCAGCCGAAAAAACATAGGATCTTACTTTTATTTGAAAAAAAAACGGACCATTTGACTTTTGTCGCGCTAGAATAGTCATCCGTCCCACTGTGCGCCGATAACAGACCTTTGATCCTGTAGACCAGCGCTGTCCAACTGGCGGCCCGCGGGCCGCATCCGGCCCGCGAAGCTTCTTTTTACGGCCCGCAAGTTATAGTAAACAGTACGTCAAATATTGATTGACCCATTCAATGCATCTAGTGGAGCAACTGGAATACAAGTATTCAAACATTTGGATAATGAAAAATATCAAAAAATTAGAGATTTTGGACTTCAAATCATTTCTAAGTTCGGAAGTACATATATCTGCGAATGTGCATTCTCTGACATGAAATATATAAAATCAAAATTTAGAAACAGCTTGAAAGACTCCACTCTTGAAAATATAATTGGAGTTGCCACAACAAATATTGATATGGACATAAAAGAAATTGTTGCTCAACAACTACGGCCACAATGCCCCCATTAATTATTTTTTTCATATAAATAAAATAACTTTTGAGTTCACATAAACTGACTTTTTATTTACCTATGCTTTTTGGCCCGCGAAATATTTGCTAAAGAAAAAATGGCCCGCTGGCTAAGAGAAGTTGGACACCGCTGCTGTAGACTATAGTATTCTAGTATTCTTAATTAAATCATATTTATCCGACCGTCGTCTTCAAGTATCTGTAAATGGGCACTCTTCAACTACATTCGTTGCTTATTCTTGTGTACTCCAAGGGTCAAACCTGGGCCATTTCTTTTCCTTGACATCGTTCATGATTTCATTTGCGGACGATCTCAAAATATTTTTCACCGATTTTAGATATATCGTCTTGTCTCTCTCTCTCTACAGGTTGCTCCTAATACCGTATCCGATTGGTATCGTAGCAATAAATTTTCTCTTAATGTCAATAAGTGCAAGACAGTTACCTTTTCACGTAATAATAATCTGCTTCTATTACCATTACTTCGAAAGCTAGCCGAGCACTTGACTTTATAATTCGTAATACGAAATTATTTACAAATTAAAGTTCTCTAGACGTCGCTTTTGAGCGTCCTATTCTGGAACACGGGGCAATTGTTTGCGATCCGTTTTACCAAAATCAAATCCAACCAGTGGAAAACATCCAGCGTAAATTATACAAATCAGTCTGGTTTATAAAATTTGGAATATATCCACGATGACCATGATGCGCTTTTGGAGGAATTTAATGTAGTTCCACTTGCTAAATGCAAACACATACAGGGGCAAATATTTCTCTTTAAAATCATTCACAATATATTTGATTGCCCAGAACTATTAATTCGTGAAATAATCACCTCAACGCATTAATAGGTAGGCAACCATACTTACTTAGTTTTATTACATTTCCAAAATTGTGTTATTAATAAAAAAATGTTTTACACCACCGACAAATAATTAATTGGTATTAGAGCGGGAACAGCACTCGCGTTAGAAATTTGTTTTCGGTTGCATATCCGAGCAGAAAACTTCCATCCATCGGAAGGATTATTAATATTGTTCATAATTTTGATAATACTGGCTGTGTGAGTAATTTTCGCAGTAAATAGGCTAAAAGATGTTTTAACGGAAGAGATGAAAGTCAACGTTTTATGTTACGCAGAACAGAACCCCATATCATCTTTAAGAGTTATTGCGGCACAGTTTCAAATAAGTTAAGCTTCCGTTTATAAGACATTAAAAGAATTTAAATACAATGCTTACAAGTTTTCAAATCATCAGCAATTATGAAATGTAGATAGACAAAGGCAAACGAACGGAATTCTGTGAAACCGTATTAAATCTGTGTCGCTGTCATCTTTGAGTAATTGGTTCAATACAATTTCAATGAAATACCATTGAGGTGATTATTTTACGATTGAACATAGACGTTAATAATAGTATGTTCTGTAATAAAATAAAAGCCCTGTATATGTGCGTGTATACAACGTGTCCACGTAAGTATGCAACATATGGGAAACTTTTTTATTATAAATTTCTCAGAAAATTTTATTCTTTATAAAAGTTGGTGCTTGATCTTAAACATACAAAAAAGACAAAACAAATGACATTCGACGCTATACAGGGTGGGGCACCGCGTACGACACAGTCGTTTTATGGAAAACCATGCAACTTCGTGTTATTACTTTCAAATGTATAGATTTGGGATCGTGGTATGCACAATTTAAAATTATTACCAATTATACAGGGTGTCCTATTAAAAAGATACACATCAAAGTCATGTTTTTTAAATGGAACACCCTGTATTTTTTGCCATTTTTGAATTCTAAGGAACACATAAGGGTGAGTTACTTCAGTATTCCCTATAACTATCAATTACCGTTTTCGAAATATTTAAAGATTTGTTGAAATGAAGGGTACTGGTGAAATTTTATATTTTCCCCATTACAATCATTTCTATTGTTTGTTTAGAATCCAATTATCTGTCAGGTTATAATAATAATTATTGATATGAAAATCGCCAAAAACAAGAAAACTATTGAGATTAGGAACAGAGAACTCTAATACAATCTGAAAGAGAATTAGATTCTGTGAGAATATGTTACTAAATACAGGGTGTGCCATTTGAAAAAACGAAGTTATTCAACTTTATAAGTTAAGATTTTCTACCACGTTTTTTTTATCACCCTGTTTAATTATTTATACTGAAGCATAGTTGGCGGTGTAGTTCGAACCTTCAAACAAACAATAGAAATAATTGTAATGGTTCAACGTCAATCACTGTGACAAAAATATATTATTTCGCCTGTACCCTTCATTTCAACAAATCTTTCAATATTTCGAAAACGGTAAACGATAGGTATAGGAAATATTGAAGTAACTCACCTTTCTTTGTTCCCCAGAATTCAAAAATGATAAAAAATATAGAGTGTTCCATTAAAAAAAACATAACTTTGATGTGTATACTTTTAATGGGACACCCTGTATAACTGGTAATAATTTTAAATTGTACATACAACGATCCCACATCTATATTTGAAAAGAATAACACGAAGTTGCATCGTTTTCCATAAAACGACCGTGTCGTATGCGGTGTATAGCGTCGAATGTCATTTGTTTTGTCTTTTTTGTATGTTTAAGATCAAGCACCAACTTTTATAAAGAATACAATTTTTTGAGAAATTAATAATAAAAAAGTTTCCCATATGTTGCATACTTACGTGGACACGTTGTATATACAGGGCTTACATGTATACTATAGTTATTTGTATGGTAAGAGCGCAAAGTGATACATTGCCGCTTGAGAGAGGAAGTTTCCACAAATTCAAGAAAATCGGAGGAATATTCGTTGTGTTGTATTATGTTTATTATTCATAGAAACAGATATGTCATCACAATAAACAAATGTCCTAAAAGGAAGAACGTAGGTGATGCGATATTTTTTTTTGCGGAGTTCAGTACAACTCAAATCTGGGACGCTGCTTCGCTGGCACTGAAAATACAACTGGTCCTTGAAAATACAACTCGAATGTAGGACGCTGATTGGCTAACGCTGATAATACAAGTTTCTAACTCCAAAATCAAGAGAGTCCTGTTATAAACGAGACAGTGACAGTGGCTGTCAAGCAACCCATGCAACGTTTTTGGAATCGCCTGCGCCACAGTGAAATATTACATTCCGAAAAATACATACAAAACGAAAACATATTTTATATTTAATTCGTTATATTCTCTAACCGAACATAACGCGTTGGGAGATTAAAACCATTGCAATTACATACAAGCGGCAATGAGCTTTGCGCTCGCACTATACATAAAATTTTTTCTACGACCGCTTTGAAAAAGAAACATAAATATAATTCAATATAAAAAGCAATAATACATACAGACTGTACCGTGGTCAGCCATGGAATGTCGTATCCATGGTAACGGGTCAATAAAAATTGTGCAAAGTGATGTTTAGATAGTTGTTGTGAATACTTTGCCGCGCGTTGCTATAGGCAACGCGCGGCAAAGTACTTTGTCGCTCGCTCCTCGGGAAACGTCTACTTTGCGTTGACAAACGCAAGCGCAAACGCCTTCTTTTTATATCGGTCGTAGAAAAATTGTTTTTTAGTTTAATTGCATAGTTTTAAATTTAATAAAACGAAATATAGCCTGAATATCGTTTTATTAAATTTATTTAATTCTTCTGCAACAAGTGAGGTTGCCTCAAATTGATTTATTGCATAGTTTTATTTAATTTATATTTATATTGTTTTTTTCTTCAGTGTACATTACTCTATAATTGGGCTTTGCCTGTTGGGTAACAAAGATTATTATTATTATTATTATTATTACTATAATATCCAGGTTCAGCAAACCAAATTGCCGAGACGGGTAACCTGTATACATGCGCAAGTCTTAGTTGCACCATGACACTATAGCGTATGTACTAGATCACACCAATAAGCGTACACCTAACTTCTTCGACAGACTGGACAATGATCCAACTGGAATTAACTTCACCGCCCTGTGTCCCTGTCTTCCTGAGCACCGTCGGATCTGGCTGCCGGTTTGCTCATCTCTACATTCACAAGTCAAATCCCACTGACAAACTAGAAAAGATCTTTGGTATGACTAGGCCTAGCACCGAGCTAAAAGAGGAGAGGTTTTAGTTGGTAGGTGCAGTCCCAGCGAATCCAATACTACCTAACTACAAGGGTGTCTATTAGGGTGGACCGAAAATGGCCAACATTTTTTTTTTGGGAAATTCAAACTTGGGAACATATGAAAACTTGTGGCTTGGTTATACACCACACAAAATTTCAAATTGGGAAAATTTTGATTTTTTATTTTTAGAAAATTGACGGGAATTCATTATAAAATAAATATTTATTAATTTATATAGTTGTGTATAAATAAATATTAAAATATTTTAATAAGTAGTCGGCTTTCACAACGATATAAAGAAAAAAAAACAAACCACCCACCCTCCTTTATTGGAGTTATTTCATAATTTCTTGCAGCGTAATATTGTCCTTTATTTTCAAATTTTGGTAAGTCCTTTGTTGCGTCAAGCTTAGCTCGTATGTAGCCATCCCTGGATTTTTCGCCGCAGACATTCAATGATGCATCCGTAATTGTCTTAATGCATCTTTCGACTGCCTGAGTGTGACAAGGAAAATTGTCAAATTTCTTCTTTTTTATTACGATGTCTAATAATTGTTCTTCAGACATATTCATTGTTATGGGAGGTTCAGTCACAATACAGTTAATCCAGTCAATAAGATCGATATAGTCTTGTGCGTTGAAATTAATATTCGGAACTTTAAAAATTCGATTTTTTAAAGGGACATCTCTGGCTTTAAGAATTCTTCCGACGGCCAGTTCTCTAATATGTTGCCTTGTATCAGTTAGCATCGCAATGAGAAGATTTTCAGGGTGTGCGAAATAATCATTTCCTTGTATTACTTTGTCAATAATAATTTTGACATTATTTGGGAGTTCTCTTGATATATTAATTGTTTTCCACAGAAGCATTGCGCCATTTTCCAATCCGGGCTGTGTTTTAATTTCAAACCATATTCGGGAATATACTTTTATGACAAATTTAGCCAGTATATTCTCGGAAGGATCTTTTGTTGCCACATCTAAGAAGTCGGTTTGCAGCAGTTAGCCACCGGGAGTGTGCCATTTTACCAGGACTTTTTTCAGCTAATCCTGTTGGGCACGTTCCTGTACCGATCGCTTTACACATCTTGAATAAATATTGTTGGTCACTGCTAAGATCGCTCTCATCCACCTGGGGTAAATCAGTTTTAATTGCTTTAAATTTAACAATTGCCATTTTTCCGCAGGCTGTAAGGAGGGAACCAATTGGTCCTGAGTAGGTATAAGGGCCTCTTGTATGGCCATCTAGTATCTGTAATAAATGGCGTAATGGGAGCTCATTAGCATGCAGCATACAGATACTCCACTGCAGTGGTTTATTTAATTGGGTTTCTAGTAATCGAATCACCCCACCTTTCCAACCAGTATTGACATTAGTCCCATCACATCCTACAACCATTAATTTTGATAGATCAACATTGCGACTTCCCATGTAACTTAGAATTTCTTCGGCAATATCTTTTGCTCGTGATTGCGTAAGAGCTTCATGACCAAAAAATAAACTGCCCGGTTCTTGGATTAATGCTACGTGTTCTTCGGTTTTAATTACCCGGCGATCCTTCTCCTAGAATATGGTTTGATCCATTCTCCCATCAAAATAGAGTCCTTTAATCAACACACTTTCATTCTCTATTGCTTCTTGTGATTGACGTTTATTTTTGGTAACTTCTCTTCTGATCTTATTTTTATCAACGACTTTTGCTACATCATCTTTCGATATTAACTGCATGTCTTCCAATACGGCATTAGCAATTTTCGCGACAGTTCGACTAGACACACCTGTTAAATCTGCAGCGTTTGCAGTATATTTAAGCGGAAGCCTCATCTGGGGTACATAATTTACATGGTCTTTTAATCTCGGTCGCTTTATAAGAGGGTAGGACCACTTAAAATCTGCATCATTTGCAACTGTATCACTGTCACTTTCACTGTCATTAGATGTGACATTTTTATGACTTAATTTATTACAAAGTCCACTTGGACCAGGTACAGACTCATCAAAATTTATGTTTGTACTCGTAGTAACAATGTTTTGTTTGACATCTTTAACTTTCCGGTCAATTTTTTTGTTCAGATTAGTCGTAACTTCCCTGTCAATTGTGCCAATCGCCATTATTTTTTTACCTCTTTGGTCGTCGATGAAATTCCATTCTATTTCTGGAATCTTTTTTGACTTTTCACAGTTACATAATAATTTATTTAAACATTTGCATAAACAAATGTCAACCAATAGTTTAGCATCATTTTAAAATGTTTCCAATTTTTTTGTTAGGGTTACGGTCCTCCTAGATTGAATAGGCTTGATAGCCTTTTGATACTTAATATTATATTGAATAATTAAATCAATTATTGTTTTTCTGGACACAATTGAAAGAGATGCCCTAATCCAAACATCCTCTATTTTTTTAGCAACAATACGAGTAACTGCTCTTGTTTCTGGCTGTCATCCATCCCCTTTAAGTTTCAAACGAACACTTTGAAAACATCGTATCATATCCTCGTATGTTGGCAACACTCCTGTTATTTCGGGTAAAATGTCTTTCTCACTTCCGAATAAATACATACATTGCAAAATGTGCATAAACTGTTTAAGTGTTTAATATATTTCACTTCAATAAAATACACACACAATACAAGTTCTCAATTTAGGCACTAATAAAAATACAACTGAACACATTCGTTTTGAAAGCCGGACTGATAAAATTAAATTGATTTTTGTAATATAAGCAACTATAATCAAAACACATCGTTTGTACTGTTTGTGTTACGTGGAAATACTGGCGCGATACATAAATAAATTGTCTACACATTTAATATCTGCAGTCGTGGACTGATTTACGTATTTTTTTTATTATTTCCAAACAAATTTGTTAACAATATTTTTTTTTTCGAAAAAATAAAAAAAATAATTTTTGAAGCCGCGCGGGCTCGGCTAAACCTTTTTAATTTTTCTCAAATTTTTTGTGTGATACATTGAGTCCAGGCCACAACTTTTCCAGGGTCCCCACATTTGAAATTCGTAAAATAAAAATTCGGCCCACCCTAGTGTCTATAAAGATCTCTCTCACATAAAAAAGGTGTATTTTAATCAATCTTCCAACTAAGTAATAAGGGAATTGAATTTACTTAAATAATAGTTTTATAGTTAAAGTTAAACTGACCCCCTGTGAAAAATAATATTTCTCAAATACAAAAAGGTGATTCGACGAGACATTAAAAAAATATATGTTATATACGTTTTTAGTTGTATTTGTTTTACAAAGTGTAACATTTAACTCTATACTCACAAATTTCTGAAAAAATAAGCATATCACGATTTTTTATAAATATGAAATATTCAGGTTGTTTCCTAGAAAGTGCCGAAAGTCATCATGATTTAAGATCCAATTTCAATGATTCAAACATTAAAATAAATAGCAACTAGAAAATTTATTATTTTTATAGTTGTTTAACATTAAAATTATTGCTCAGCCATAGTCAACTTTATTTTCTCAAATATGCAGCTACATATATTTTTTTTAAATTTAGTTCAGTAGAGATATTTTTCCATACTCCAACGATGCAAAAAAGTTGAAATTGGTATATCATATACCACAAAAATAAATAAAATGTTTATTAATATTACGTTAGATTTATTATAATAGTACCAAATATGCCATGAAAAACAATGAAAACAAAAAGTGATCAGAGTGATTTAAGCGACAGTGTCACACTTTTCTTCGTATTTCGAATTAGTTTTTGCAAATTGTTCAATTTTAAACATTTATTTATAAAAGCTGTACAACTTTTCATTATCTTTAGCATTTGTTTGGCTATAGACAACCTTTAAAATGTGTGGTCGTGAAATTTCTACGAAGAGTAAAATACAATCATTTAATTTATATTATTTTAACAAAGGGGTTGATGACGCTGTTATTTGAGAAACTCCAATACAAACACGGACGTTAAAATTTCACTTCATATTTGCAACAATTGCTTCATTGTTCATCTACCTGATGAAACAATTATTGCAGTGTCCCAACAAGTAAAAAATGAAATTCTAACATTCGCGTCTTATTAATAAGTTTTTAAATTATTTCAATTATGAGTAGTAAAAATACACAACAGAAATAGCAACCTAATGACATCAATTCCATCAATGATTCTGCAGTACTACCGTAAACCAGTAGGAGCAAGTACGTTACTCACTCTCAACATCAGCGCACCCTAATCAATATAAAATAACAACATTCCAACGCATACTCGAGTCGATTTTCATCGTTCTCTAGAAAACCTGAGATAATGTTTACAACTTAATAGAACGAAATTAATTGGGTCGATAATTAGAGCGAGGTAACTGTAAACGAAAAGAAACTAGTTCGATTAATTAACGAACACGGTGACGATTTAGTTATTATTGATTTCATTATAATAAGATGGCAATAAAATATGATTATGGGGTTTCGTGGGAATGGTTCTTTGAATTGAAATGGTACTAAAAGCGTCTTATCTAGCGCCCATTGATGATTTATTCAGTCTTTTACGACGTTTCTGTGAGCTGCATATTAATTCGGTTACGAACAGTAAACGGGCGCTTATTTTATGGTAATCTCTGGTGGATTTGCTCTTAACAGGACTGGTTTTATTATTTTAAAAATTGTCACATTTTCACGCTGATGGAGGTACACTTTATTGGAAATTATTAGAAAGTTGAATTGCAGTTTCTAAAACTGGCACAGGATTTTATAACAGTAGGAGATGCTTAAATATAAATTGTTTTACAGCGTTTGCAGGGATGAAGTGTCACATATTCACTATCCTCTTTCAAAAAGCTTTTGTTTGTTGTATGTTTCAGTGATCACGTCTGATTACCTATTTCAGGGTTTCTCAAACTTATCTCATCGTGGCTTATTTGAACAAACTAAATTATTCAGAGGCCCACTAGCTCATTCATAACTAACGGTTAAAGATAGAGGTGAGCTTACAAATGCGGAAAAGCAGTGCAAAATAGTGGGTTTAATATTGCCTAGATTCTGGCCAATTCGAGACCCAACAGAAAATCCTGGCGGACCGCACTTTCGATTGTAAAAAAATATGAGAAATCAGAGAATGCTAAAAGGATTCGAGAGAAAAGGCAAGAGGGATTTTTTGCCTCTTCATCATCTAATCTAACTATTTACAGGTTACGCGATAAATGTGATACTACTGGGTCCACATGCAATGCACAGAGAGTGGTCAACCTGTCAGCATTACTACTTCAGGGCATTTACCCAAATCCCAAAGAAATAAAAAAGAGATCGTCTAAAAATTGTACTATGAACGTAGCTCTTTGGGATGATGCGACGCTTGAACTTATACCGGCCTAAATTAATGCATGGATTATTAGAGGGCAATTATAATTATCCCGTCACCTCGCAGAAGAACGAGAAGGAAAAACTGTGTTTCTAATTTGAATTATTTCACTGTATTAGACACCTATATATTTAGAGTGTAAACTATTTTCTAATTTAACATAAATTTATTATTAATTTTGTGACAAATTTGGAAAGATAAAACAAACATCAACCGCATTTAGTGCTGAATAAATGTTTAGAGGAAACGTAGGCACGCACGCATACACGCACGCACGAATCCTCAAGCTGCTCGAGTCACCTGCTGAAGAAGTCGCGTTCGCGTCGAGATATAACATGACAGGTGTTTTCTCGTGCTTTTTCTGCGCCACCGTTTTCCCGATTAACACACTACATTCCTTCTTATCAGATCCTCATTGTAGGAAACGTTATTAGAACGAGTATTTCTTAATTAATTTACGACGCCACTGTCGCGTCCGCAATTCATCAACCGTCATTTTTTTCACTCGATTAAGACATTGGACGAACGAGTTTTTCTTTTTTACAGCAAACGGATCTTCCGTAAGTTTTTGTTGTATTGCTTAAAAATAATTAATTGATATATTTAATTGATTGAGCATCTAGTCGGATTCGGTAGATATTTTTTGTAGCGTAAATAATTAACATTTCATTGATTGAGCATTCGGGTAACAGATGTGACAAATTCGGTAGATATTCCAAATTGTTGGATGCTGGCCGACAAATTAGAGGGATTTGTAAAATGCTGTAAGAAGTGGTTTCTTAAAAATTACAAGCAATTTGGGTGCTTTATTGAGGTATGGTGGAATTTTTATTTGAATAGGTGGATTGTTTTGTAGTACCGACGCTGAGATTCTAAGGGGAATTTTGAGTAATTGGATAATTACACGGATCAATCTTGTATTTAAAAAAATACAACAGTGTAATCTAGTTTAATTCATAGCGAAGGACTAAACTATCGCTACTGTGTACATGTAATATTTCAGCATATCGAGGATATTTTCATTCAAAATTTAAGGATCAACAAAGCGTGTATAATTTATATCTATTTTATTCAATTTAATCTAAATTTTCACAAATATTAGATGATTTGTAAACAAATCTGATCATGTAAAAAATAATGTGTTTAATACCAAACACTTAAACCGTTGGATATCACCGAAACGTCAATTTTTGTTTGGCCCGTTTTCCAATGCTTCTAATAGATATTTCAGCAAATCATGAAACGCTATGTTTATATCCCTCGATTTGCGAAAACTTATAGTTATTGAAACAAAATTTAGTAACCTTTTATTTATTGAATAATTGAGTAATTTTGAATATACTGTTAATATCCCTTTTACTTTCTCCGTTACGAGAAAGTATTGTGATCGACGATTTCAAAGATTTCTGAAAAAAATGTGTGTGTGTGGGTCTGTGCGCGCTGTATCTCAAAAACTTATAGAGCAATTGGCATGAAACTTTGAACATAAGTCTTATTTGACAATCCGAAGAATTGAATAACTTTTGGTAAAATTTCGTACAACGGAAGTGGATATTTACCTTAACTGTTTTTTGTTTTTTTCAATAATAATGTAAAATATTTTAACAATTATTGAAGACAACAAAGAAATGAACATCTTTTGTTTGAAAATATTTTTCATAAAATCATTATTATTCGAGAAAAAAAAGTAACAATGAAAATCCCACTAACGGTGAATTTCTTCAAAGGTTATTTCATAAAAGGGATAAAAGGAGAACGATTCAATAACGAATCACTTTTAGTAACAGTAACCGATTCAACAGGAAAATTATGTGTGAACCGTCGTCGCATCAGTTCAGTAAGGTCGGTTGGTTTGCAAGGGTGGGTACGCATGAGGTTTATGAGAGCCGCATTTGGTTTTTAGTTTCTCCATTACGAAATACGGAAAAGTATTGTAATTGTGAACATTTTTTCATTTTATTCTTTTTAACGAAAATATCCGTTTTGAGACGATATCAACGAATTCTGGAAAAAAAAACATTGTGTCTATATGTGCCTATGCGCGTTGTGTCTCAAAATCATAAACATTGATATATAACCCTGGTACGAACACTCAGTGCTCCGGTCTTATATGTGATTTTGTGGCGTAAGCATCGGACTCGGTCTTATCTGGTCTTATCCGCCGATTGACCCATTAGTGATCCCTCTAGCGTGATACCCTTATCCGCTAGTTGACCCCAGTCAGTGACCTCTTCATTGACGTGGCGCTGGGGCTCAAGAAAGTACAACAACTGTGAAACTGTTTAATCGATTCCTTGGGCGCTAATCGACTAGGTGCGTTGCCGCTTTGCCAGGGACCCCTGTGCCTCCCAATCAGCCTTAGTTGCCAAAGTCGGTCACAAGGTCACCTTGGCACGTGGGAGTCGTTTACTAATACCTGTGTCTCTCTGTTACAGAACCCAATTGTTTACTAACCTTCTGATCTACGCCGGTAACAACATAAACATTAGTCTTATTTGACAATCCGTAAAATTGCGTACATCGGAAGTGGGTGTTTACCTTAATCGTTTTTACTTACTCCGTTACGAAGTACGAGAAAGTATTGTGATCGTGAAATTTTTTTTTACGGAACTATCCGTTTTGAGGTCCCTAGATGCCATTTCAACAATTTCTGGGGAAAAAGTGATGCCTGTGTGTATGTGTGGCTTTGTGTCTGTCTGTTTGGCTGTTTGTGCGCGCTGTATCTCAAAAACTAATACAGCAATTAACATGAAACTTTGAACATAAGTCTTAGTTGACAATCCGAAGAACTGAAAAGCTTTTGGAAAAGTTCCGTATGCCAAAATTAACCATTTTTTGGTTTTTTCTAATATTTTTTTAAATATGTAAAATATTACAAAAACATTTAAAGTATTGAAGACAACTAAGAAATTAACATCTTTTGTTTGAAAATATATATTAATTATCTTTATTGTTTACAATTACATTTTATGTGTACAGTTTTGTTTATAGACATATTAATTTTAACAGGCTATCGACCAGCGGCATTTCTGCCATCTTCATTAGCTATTCATCTTGTTTAATTGTACAGTGGAGGGTTAGGGTTTAGGATTATTATGGTGTGGTTGGAAGTTTTAAGGAGGACAAATATTGATATAGAGTTAGGTTCGGTGATTTGAATTTGGGTGGAATGAGCAGGTTTCGAGAGTTACACAGTTGATCAACAATCTTCATGTTGTGATCTTTTCTGACAAATCTCTCTGAGAGAGTCTGGATACGTTGTTTATTTGGGTTCACATTAGTGGTTTCGTACAGAAGATTATTGGATGGGTTATGGAGGGGATTCAAGGGATGGCGCAATTTTGTGAGTATTCTTAGTGCGGCACGTTCACCTACTTCTAGGCGGCGGAGAGGGTTGGAGGGGTTGAGATTTGCAAACAGTATAGCATCGTATTCCAATAGAGGGCGACAAATCATTGTATATATTTTAGTAGCCGTTTTGATGTTAATGCCTTGGTTTCGGTATGTCAGGCTCCTAAAATACGCTGCTCGCGCTTTAATCTTAGATTTTATGGCTAGTGCGTGTTTTTTAAATTTGGTAAATTTGGAATCGATGGTAATT
The DNA here is from genome assembly GCA_910593695.2 of Ocypus olens. Lineage (NCBI taxonomy): Eukaryota > Metazoa > Arthropoda > Insecta > Coleoptera > Staphylinidae > Ocypus > Ocypus olens. Next base: position 27,043,892 of record OU343050.1, on the reverse strand, counting down.
CTAAGGTAATTGCAGGATGGTTTGGATGGAACTGATATGCCGTTGGCGCATATGCTATAGGGAATTTGTGGGATTTTATGATAAAGGATTAGGAGTTGTGACTTGGTAGGATTGGTTTTAATACGCCATCTAGAGAACCATTTTTGTATGGATTGGAGACATTTTTGGAGTATTTCATGGGTTTTTGGAATGGACGTGGAGTGAGAAACTAGGGCCGTATCATCTGCAAATTGCAACACATAGAATTTGAGGTTAAAATATTTGGGGTTGGGATGATACATATCATGGCAAAATATATTGTAGAAAATTGGTGATAAAGGAGAGCCTTGGGGTACACCTTGTTCAGGAATGAAGGCCTGTGAAAATATTTCACGTATTTTCACTTTAAGACTTCTGACAAAGAGGAAATTGTGGATGAGGATTATTAGATGTTTTGGGAAATTAAGGAGATTGCATTTGTACAGCAAACCTCGATGCCATATAGAATTAAACGCTTTTTTGATATCCAGAAACATAACTGCGGATTTTTAGCCTTCGAGGTGTGCTGTCTGGCAATTGGATGTAAGGATGGTGATGGGTAAAGTTGTGGATTTTTTAGGAAGGAAGCCAAATTGGTATGTGGGTATTTGTTCGGACACATGTGCTATATCTTAACTGTCTTAACTGTCGTTTGTATTTTAAAAGTCGTTGGATGTATCTGGGAAGTGGATATTTGTATTGTTGTTTGGTTAATTTAGTTGTGTTATTTTCAACGGACTGGGATAGTGTTTGGCTAAATTGAGAAATGGTATGTTCGGATATTTCAGGATGAAGGTTGATAAATTCAGTTATACCCGATGAGATTTGGTCTATATTGGATATTTAACTGGAATTGAATGGATAAATGATCTGAACAAAGGTTTGGGATAAGCTCGACTGAATGTATGAGATGTCTAATGTTACTTGTGCATAGCATGATATTGGGAGTACTTGACTGGTTATCATTCATAATGAAAGTGGGTGGGGTAGGTATTTGGATAAAGTTCGTTTTTTTTATAAATAATGATAAATGCTGTGATTTTATTTGTTTATATTAAAATTGCCTATAATTACTATATTATAGAAAGACGGTTTTGTAAAAATCGAGTAATTTGGAAAAGATAGGACACAGTGGACGTATTCATTTAATTGATTATTGATTTTTGGAGGATTTGCTTTCTTGATTTTAATTTTGGGGTGCGTGGCAATGATTGTGCCTCCTCTTATATTATGATTAAATTTGGACGCCGGGATTTGGATGGATGACCAGTTTTGAAATTGAAATGGGGTTTGATGTTTGGTTTACACTAACAGATTGACATGGATCAGGTTGTTGGATAGGTAGTGTTACAGTAAAAGGGATTTATTTGCAAGGGAGTTAATGTTGGTATATAGAAAACCCGCACTAGCCATTTCTATTTACCGTTGCGTGGCGCGTATGGACTCCATCCATTGGACTTACTGGGTGAATAATGTTGGGAAAGTCAAGGTCGAATATCACAATAAACATTCTGTTGCCTGAGAATGAAACGTATGGATCGATGCGGTAAGAGTACATGAATCTATTCCTAAGTTGTTTAATAAGAGCTTGACGATCAACTGTGCTTGGGAAATTTATTTCTGCGGAGTAAGTATCAAGAATGAAGTCGTGAAGGGTAATGGGCTGGTGCATTCGAGATGCTTTTGTTAATTGGGGATCAATTTGAGAAGTTTTTTTATTGGTTATGTGGATTTGTACGTTTGGAATTCCTTCCAGTGGTTCCATTCGTCTCTTCGGGCATTTCACGGACCATGCTCCATGTTCAGTGCTTCCGCAGGTTTTGTACTTCGGTGGCAACGTGGTTTTACAGGTGTGAGTGGGATGTGGTCCTGTGCATTTTGCACATGATCTGTTTTCGGTGCATTTCTCTGAGGCGTGGTTGTATTTATTGCACTTGGCGCATGGTAATGGTATAGGTTGTGTGGCGTTGCTTTCCTCGACAGGGTATATTTTGCACATAAATCAGAATTTTTCGTGGATGAGCTTGGAATAGGACTCATAGGACGAAGAATGATCCTTATAATGCGCTTCTTCATATTTGTAGCTTTCGCAATTATTCGTCGGCGATATGTATGCTCAATTCCGAGCGAGTTTAAATGATCGCTGATCGTAACGTCTGCTCTGTGCTGTCCGAATTGTTTTTCTTGCAATTAGTGTCTTAAGGTTGTTTTCGGTAGATGATTCATTGGATTTCACTATAAATCCGGCCTTTGTTTTAATAATCATTGCGTTTGTGTCATTTGTTTTGTTATCATTCCAAATTTTAGCCATTTGGATTCGTGTTAATTCAACGGCGGTGGTTACATTAAAGTTGAATTGATAATCTTTCAGTATGTTGGTGGGTAGTGTGGTGTTTTGAGAGTATGCAGCTGTTGTGGAAGTTTTTGGTTGTGGAGTGGAGTTTTTTGGTTTAGCGTTGGTGGACGTTTGTGAGCGCATGGAGCGCGATGCACTCACCTCACTTGCAGTGGATTGTTCCGCGGAGGAATCATTTTGTGATTTTTTGGGCCGTCCTCTTTTTCTTTTAGGGTGTTTAAACTCCGTTCCGATTCCGATGAGGCTTCCATGTCATCCATGGACTTCAAGGTATTTTAAATAAGGTATACTCTTATTCAAATTAAAATGCGCTAGCTATAGTAACACGTGTTTACACTACGGTGCTCTGCTTCGGAATGGTTTGAAAATATTTTTCATAAAATCATTTTTATTTGAGAATTTTTTTTTTCATTTTTGGCTTTTTTCATTTTTGGTTATAAAACGATAATAGTTACAGCAAATTTATAAAAATAGTAATTGTAGAAAATGCCAAAATGAACAATTTATAAATATAAGTTACAGTTAATAATAAGTTTTTCGAAATCAGTTTGGTTTTTGAGTAAACTGACTATTAGAATTTAAAGTATAATTTGTCATTTTCATCCTCATTTTCATAAGTTTGACGTTTTAAACGCCAGTTTCATCCGATTCTACAAAACGCTGTATGTACATTTGAAATGTGATTTAAAATGAAAATAAACCATGAAAGTGTAAACATAAATAACCATACCATCAAATCGGAGAAAGTAACATCATGGCCACATCACCATTCTTTCATATATTAAAGAACCACGCCATAGTTACATACAGTATATATTTTTTATCGTGGGCCATAGAATTTTACATGCTAAAAATTATACCTTGTGTTATTTGTATTAAATAATTTCATTTTTAATGGAATAAAACATGTTTAAGTTATTCTCATGCAGCGAATCATGTAGAAAAATAATTGGTTTATTACTAATTAAAATTTCCTTCAAAATTGTATGATAAAATATACATTAAAACAAGGTATAATAACTGTATATTCGTATACCCAAATTTAAATTTAATTTGTACACTTCATTAACCGATTTAACGGAAGGCCAACTATCGATGCGACTACGTACGATTTAAACGCTTGACTTGCGTAGCCAATTTAGCAAGATTCGTGAAAAACGTTCTGAAATAATTAAAAAAATTGATTTTAATAACTCAAGGAAGAAGAGCCTCATTTGCCCACCCATGGCATAAGCCATTTCGGGGCGACTCGCTTATATTGGCACTGGCATTATTTGTGTTCTGGTATATTTTAAACAATATTTGAAATTGTTATGTGTGATAGGAAAGTACCTTTAATTGAAGTTAAATAATATGAAGATGATGTTTGCCACCATTACTATGTGGTAGTCCATATTCAGGTTACTTTAAATGAAACAACTTTCGACGTTTTATATCACTATTTATAATATACAGTGCGCGCCTAAAGTATGGAATAAATTCAGTAAAATCGAAATCAAATATTTTGGGGGAAAATTCTCGCACAGGTCGACTTTCTTTGATAAAAATACAAATTTTTGCATAAAAACGAAGTCGATTTTCAACCATCATTGGTTAATTGTCTTTGGTTAATGACGTCAAATATTTTATTTCGGTTTTACTGAATTTATTCCATACTTTAGGCGCGCACTGAATAATAAAAGCTGGTGTAAAACTTCAAAAGTGGCTTCATTTAAAGTTACCTGAAGTTAAATAAATTAATAACGTGTGTCATGTAATATAAGGTTACAAATAACGTTTAGTTTATCTTTACAGATGAAAAAGCATAATACATTCTTTGGCACGTATTCATAAAGATTCGTATAACGCTTGTTTACGCAACGGACCGTTAATAAAATCGTATTCATAAATATAACAGAAGATATTTAACGGATGTTTTCGTAACATGAGCTAGAAGGAATTTCATCAAGATTTTCTGGTGAATAACGAACTTTAGGTGATAATGTCAGTAACTTGTCTATCTTTTATGGTATTCGTTGAACACATAACCAACATAACCTTTAAACATTAACTGATCGCACTTGTAATTGATAGTTTCACATAATTCAAACTAGATACATGTAAACGCACAAAAGAAAAAAAAAACCACTCCAGTAGAGAAATGAGCTTGTTACTAGATATTTTTGATAAATATGTAAGTAAATTAGAAAATTCAGCCAAGCGACTGTCTTGTCCTTGCTCCCAATAGATTAGTTTTTTTCTAAATTTTCTAATATATTTTAATATTTTTCAATAATATCCAGTAGCAAGCTTATTGCCCTATTAGAGTCATTTTTGATGATATTTATGACGATTACAGTATACAAACACCTATATGAATTGCTAATTTGACGGCTCGTTAAATTTTAATCACTCGAAAATGGCCCGTTATATTGACGTCCAATTTAACGAGAGATTTAACAATATTGTAATGCCTATCGGCCAATTACGAAAAATTATTATGTACTATATACAAATTGGTAAGTTAAACGGAAAAATACTTCTCAATTATAATCAGGAATAACTCAATAGATTGACTTTGTTACAAACTGTTACTGAGTAAGGTTTTCATAAAATAATGGTTACTAGGTTAAATAACTAGCCATTTTGTAGTAAGAGTAACTTTTATAATCGTTACTGGAAAATAACGGTTTATCTCATCACTACTTTGCGCATCCCGGGCGGTTGTTATGGAGTCATGTTTATATCTCTCTTTTAGCTTTAAAATATAGTTAAAATATGAGATTTACTCTGTTACAAACTGTTACTGAGGAAAGTTTTTTTAAATAATACCTACTAGTTTAAATAACTAGTTACTTAGTAGTAACTGTTATAACTACCTAGTAGATTCCAAGCAGTTGTTATGGAGACGCGTTTATCTCTCTCTCTCCCTCCCTCTCTATTTTAGCCTTAAAATTCAACTAGATTGACTTTGCTACAAACTGTTACTAAATAAAGTTTTCTTTAAATAACAGTTACTAGTTTAAATATGCCGTAACTTGGGAAACGAGAAAAATACAGATATCAAAAAAATATCAGAGACTGAAAGTACCTAATTTAATTAGTACGTGTTTTCTTAGTCATAATAAACCAGCAAAAGAAGGATAAGCAGTTATTTTATATCATACCGTAATTATAATGTAACGAACTAAGTGGCAGAGTCATTAGTTGAGTTTTGTCATGCCATCCCACAACGTTACATCTGGTGACCCCGACGTGATCCGCACTGAAACGAACCTGAACCCGCTTGGAATTATACGGGATCAAGATCCAGGGACCCCTCCGCAGTTATTGCATCTGGACTGTTTTCCCTAAGACACTGACCGATACGTCAGAAAAACCCCCAAACGATCACCTACCGTCTTTTCTCCACGCACGAAGGCCGCAACCGACCGTCACTGCCGTACCTGCAACACGCTGTCTACTTTGTTCCGGCCTGTGCTTAAGGTGTTTCTTTATTCAACCTCTGTTTCTACTTTATACTATTCTAATCTATCCTTCACACACTTTTAGACGTACTAAGGGCTATCGTTGATCAGGTTGAGTCCACAGTCAATAATTTTCGATATAAATTACCTATATTTTCAAAATTTGAACCAACAATATGGTTAATCCAAATTGAATCCGTTTTTAAAAACAATCACATAACAAAGTCTCCGGAAATTTCATGACGTGGTCGCAGCCCTACCCGCCGACGTAGCGATTGATGTTCGCGATATGCTAATCAATCCCCCAGAAATTTTTCCTTATGAAACGCTCAAATCAGAAGTTATAAAGCGTACAACAGTTTCCGAAAAGCGTCGCATGCAACAACTTTTGTCCAAGGAAACTCTTGACCAGCAAACCATGTCGCAATTACTGCGAAAGTTATATCAACTTCTCGGGAATACGTACATGGACGAAAGTTTACTTAAGGAAATATTCCTTAGCCGTTTGCCCACTGACGCGCAACTGATACTAATTTTGGCAAACACATCCAATTTAAATGATTTAGCCGACATGGCCTACTAGATCCTTGAAATTTCTGGCCCGCACACCATTTGTGCAATGACCTCTGCGCCTCGGGTGATTCCAACAACAACGACTGACAATTTCTAACATTTGCAAAACCAAATCACTGCTTTAACGCAATAAGTTGAGAAGTTGTCTGTTAAATTCTCAAATTTTGCAAGGAATGGGAGCCGTTTAAAATCAATACTTAATAGCAACCATGATGTGTCATCGAAGTTTTGTTGGTATCACCAGAGGTACGCAGAGAAGGCGAGCAAATGCACACCTCCTTGCGATTAAGGAAACGGACAGCGGCAGGGCTAATGTCAACCCATTGTCCTGCCATCTCTCCAGGTCATTTATTCTTCATACGCGACACTAATTCTGGGACCAAATTTTTAGTCGACACGAGAGCCCAGGTTAGCATCTTGGCGGTGAACCAATTCTTCGTCAACACTCATCGTCGCGCAAAATTTTCGCTGACCACAGTTACTGGTACTTTTATACCAACTTTTGGTCATTCCAAATTAATAATTAATATCGGCCTGGGCGTGAATTTTCAATGGAACTTCATGTTAGCACAAGTTAACCATTCGATTCTGGGTGCTGACTTTCTTCGTCATTTAAACATCACCGTTGACATTGCCCACAATCGTCTTGCAAGGAATGCATTCGGCCTTTCAGAACTAAATTCACTCATTTTTCAAAATTCGCCATATTCAAAATTGCTACAACAATTTCATAATTTGTCAACCCCTTTCGATCTGTCACAACCTGTCAAACATGATGTGTATCATCACATCACAACTTCTAGACCTCCCGTTTTTGGCCGACCACGGCGATAAATTCCAAATTGCGAAGGACGAGTTTGACAAATTGTTACAACTCGGCTTCGTTCGACCTTCCTCCAGCCCTTAGGTGATGCCACTACATCTGGTCGCTAAACCAGATGGTTCTTGGAGCCCATGTGGAGATTATCGAGGTCTTAATTGAATCACGATTCCAGACCGGTATCCCTTGCCACTTCTTCACGATTTCGCGTTTAACTGTTGTGGTTGTACGTTATTTTCCAAAATCGATTTAGTCAAGGCATACCACCAAATTCCAATTCATTCTGCAGATATTCCTAAAACGGCAATCACAACACCTTTCGGTCTATACGAATATACTAGGATGAGTTTTGGTTTAAGAAGCGCCGCCCAGACGTTTCAGAGGTTTATGGACTCGGTTTTACGAGGACTATCATTTTGCTTCGCGTACATTGGCGACATTCTCGTCTTCAGTAAAGACGAACGCGAACATGTTTGTCACATCCTACAAATGTTTGAGCGACTCGCTACTTTCGGTATCAAAATTAATCCTGACAAATGTGTTTTCGGTCAAACAAAATTGAACCTTTTGGGTCACAGCATCTGCGGTTCGGGAATCAAACCTCTGCAGTCCAAGGTCGATGCGATCTTGTCATTCCCACAACCTGCTGACCCAAAAGCTCTTCAATGATTTCTCGGCATGGTAAACTTTTATCATAGATTCATTAAATCATGCTCGATCACTTTAGAGCCGCTTAATCATCTCGCTGCTTCAACTCCACGCAACAAACCACTGGTCTGGTCACAATCTGCTCAACAAGCATTTATAACAGTTAAGGCTGCTCTTGCCGACTGTGCTGTGCTTGCACTACCAGACCCGGTTGCGGAGTTAAGCATAATGGTAGACGCATCAGACTCCGCTGCTGGTGCGGTCTTGCAGCAGAAGGAGAGTTCTGGCGTTCTTCGCCCGCTCGCTTTCTTTTCTAAATCTTTCTCATCAACAGAACGCAAATACAGCACGTTCGGCCTTGAATTGTTAGCCGTATATTTGGAAATTAAAAAGTTCAAATATTACCTCGAAGGTCGCGAATTTATAGTATTTACAGATCATAAACCTCTAATCGCTGCTATCAATTCTAATTCTGATCGCTTTTCAGGGCGCGGGTACAGACACTTCACCTTCATCGCGCAATTCACTACTGACATTCGACACATCCCGGGGAAGGAAAACAACGTAGCTGACACACTGTCGAGAGTCGAAATGCTTTAGACCTCGACCTCCTGGCAAAATTACAATCTGAGGATTTGGAATTACAATCTTTTCTTGGTAGCACTACTACAGTACACAAACTAGAGAGGTTCATCCCTGACGGCACTAGCACACACATCTACGTAGACACTTCTCTTGCACAACGGCGCCCTTATGTCCCTCCTGCACTAAGACACGAAGTTTTGTGTTCTTTGCATGAGCTCACGCACCCTGGCTTTCGTACAATGAAACGTCTCGTAACAGCACGTTACGTGTGGCCACGTATAAACCACGACATTGCACAATTTGTCAAATCTTGTTTGAGCTGCCAGAAGATCAAAATTTATCGATATACAGTGTCACCCGTTGCTAAATTTCCTGACCCATATGGCCGTTTCACTGACGTCCACATCGACATCATAGGCCCTTTGCCCATTTGCAACAATTTCAGATACCTTCTGGTCTACATCGATCGCTTTACGCGTTAACCAGAAGCTTTACCTCTTTCCGAAATTACTGCAGTTTCCATTTCCAATGCCTTTTTGAACTGGATTGCACGCTTTGGAACGCCATCGACGGTCATCACTGACCGATGTCGGCAGTTCCAGTCCAACATCTGGAACGAATTCTGCAAGCCTTTCGGAATTTCACACAAATCCACAACCGCCTATCATCCTCAATGTAACGTTGACTCAATCGACAAATTAAAGACTCGATCAGAATGAGTAACGATCCGAAGAATTGGGTAACTCATCTCCCACTAATTCTTTTAGGCATTCGGACAACTTTCAAATCATCTCTTTCGGCCACGGCTGCAGAATTCGTCTACGGTAAGACTTTACGCTTGCCGAGCGATTTTCTTTTTTTAAATTCCACAAAAATGATACTTCTGGCTCAAAATTTCTTGATGACTTAAGGGACAATCTACGTGTCCTTAGTCCTGCCACTGTTCGTTACCGTAGTTGCAAGTCTTTTATTCACCCTGATTTGTCCACATGTTTTTATTCATCGTGATAGCATTCGCAACATTGCACATCCATCCTACGACGCACAGTGCAGTATTTTGCAAATCTAGCGGAACAAAACTGTATATAAATATCAAACACTATTTAATTGTAGCAATTTATTAACAATTGTTTAATCAATGTCTAATATATACAAAACAAATAATTACAGACATTTATTACTCGTTTTCACCACAACTCCCACTATTAGAAACCTCAGTATCGCCGGCTTGACTACTAGCACTACTAGGAGAATCACTTTCACTTGCTTTTCAGATTGTACATCGATGTTTGGAGGCTGTTGTAAGAATATCAGTATTCGTCTTCATCCTCGACACTTTTCTGCAATGTTCTAGTCGAAATTTCCTTATATCTTTATGGCATGACTCCTGCGCCTCTTCGGACATCTGTCCAATGGGCAGTAAAAAATGCCGGACTACTTCTGATTCATGCAATAAAATTTTGTGTAGAGTAACAGGCATTGGATACCAATTGTAGAGTGACACGTATAAATTAGCGGTCTCACCGCAGTACTCTTTTAATGCAGATATGTTTATCTCATACCCACAGGTCAACGTGCATAATCTAGTATTAAATCGCTCAATTAAGGATTGGTCGACTCCTGTTATACTAGCAGCAAGAGCAGCATTTTTAAAAAATCTTCTCGCACTATTGCCATCATTTGTATTACCTCCACCTTGTTTCGGAGTGTCTAACAATAGTCCTGTTTCTGACCTAAATCTGTCTATAATCATTTTTCTCCTAGTTTCTATACTTAATTTATCTTCTTTACGGCATTGCCATTTTTGCACATCTAACCTATACGCAATATGTAAAACACATTCCATTAATCTTATTTGCGCATGTAAAGTAGACAAACCCCAAGAAAATGTCTGCGGATCACTTGTGCGTTGTCGAATTATTTTCAAATTATTCATTCCTTCGAAGTGGCTTTACAAATGTAACACTTTTACCCCTGTTGGCTGCTAAAATGTTGCACACTTTTCCATCGACCATTGTCTCTTCAAATATATGTGATACTTCAAGAATTTATCCATTAGATTCCACTAAAGTGGGTAAAATTGCTGCAATCTGGCTTCTCACATTTTCAAATTCTTGTAAAACGAATACCTCAGTTTCCTTAACAAATCGAAATCTTATTGGTCTGCAATAGGAAGTTGATGACGGTCGCGAGTTTTGCAATAATATAATTTTTTTGTTCAATTCACTACCAAAACCATATAATTGTAAAGGTACAAATGATATTGCTAAAATATTTTAATCTTCAAATTCACTTATGTTTGCCCTTTGTTTGTACCTACTTTGCCCACCACTACCATCGCATCCCCATTTAAATATCATTGTGAAATTATTAACAACCATTCCTTTATCAAAAATATTATTTAGTACTTCTTTTTGCACTGTACAAATCCGTTTTATAGTTAAATCAACTATTGATTGTAATTTAATTTCTGCTAATGAATCATTTATTAAGCAATCATCGCTGGGTGGATAACACTGTTGTTTTGCAATTTTTATTTGTTGGTGGGATGGGTATATTCTCAAACCTTTCATCATTGCCGGTTTTATAATCATTTGATATTTTCGGTAACTTAACTTTGTCGCAGTTATAAACGCAAGTGCTTCTTCGGATGAGTATTGAGGTGTTTGTTTCCCTGCTCTCTGAAATGCCTTTTTAGCCTTTGTTGCCCTTTTGGGACTTGACACCAATTGCTTCAGCATGTATGCAGCATCCCTTTTGCCGGATTGCTTCATTTTAATATTTGTTGCAAGAGTTAACTCGTCTAAGGTGTTTACTGTCAGCAATGGTATCACCTTTCTCTTTTGTGATTTCAAGCCACTTGAGCTGAATTCCTTTTTTGGACGCCCTCCTTTATTAGCACTCTGTACACCACTTGTGCTCGGTGCGTCAAGATCATTTATTGTGACCAGTGCATTCAGCCAATCGTTATATTTCTTTAAGAACACATTTTTATTACGATGACACAACTTCCTTTTTTGATTGAATCCGATCATGAATGAATGGATAATACGGTTCAATTCTTCAAACATGACTTGAGAACAGTGATGCAAATTTTATTTTAATGTAATCGACAAGTGAATTTTCCGGCATAGCAGAATATGCCCGTGGATTATTGTCCGCATTTCGTAACACATCGTACAGTTCTTTTCTTGGTATAATCGCGCCGATTTAGCAAGTCCGTTGAGGTAATAAACGAAAGCTGGTAGGTCCTACCCCCAAACCGAGTTCATTGGTATTCAGATATATTGCATGCAATAATATTTACAACTCGGCCTGTCACCCATTGGTGTTGCTTGTTGCAACGCTTCGATATTTGAATGAGTGGCTCTCAAAAGGTTTTTAAAAGTACCATCGACTAATTCCGCGTGTTTATTTAACCAAGAATGTTAAATAATGTTGTAATTATCCCAAAATGTATTGTCGTGAATCAAAACGTTATTTCAAATGATTCAAAATGGGTTGAAAATAAAAGCAAAATTAAAATGTTACGCAATTTATGTACAACAAAAGCAAAATAGAACAGCGGCTAATTACAAAAACAATATAATAAAATGTTAGTTTTAAATTATTTACAAATAAAAAAAACAATACAATAATATTTACAAAACGTAAACAATTTTATACTTAATTCCTAATGTTTTTTAATCCGAATCACTAGCACAGTCAGTATCTGACTCTGTCAAATCCGAGGACGAATCATCACTATTTAATGATATTACTAGTGGTAATACGTCGTCCATTACACACTGTTTTACAAAGTCATCATTAATAATTTTATTTGTGCTTTAGATGCAGCTGCTCCAAATTTGCGGAGTAACTTGGTCGACGGATGCTTTCCAACAATGCTGAACGTCATTATCATTTCCTGAGGTTGCTATTATAATTTTATCATAATGATTTTTTGCAATCCCCCACACCTTCTCAATAGCATTGTACTGACAATGATATGGCGGTAATCGTAAAATTGAATGTCCATATCTTTTAGCCAGAATGTCGACTGCATACGTTGGAACACGGGGTTTATTTATTTTAAGTATCGGTAACAGCTCACTTTTCGTCATATATGGCTCGAAATGTATGTTGCGTTCTCTAAGCCACTCAATAATATTTTTTTTTTGACGCACTTGTCGGACACCTGTTTAATTGTCTTGAATGGTACGAGGCGTTATCCATCACGATGATGGAAGGTTCCTCCAAACTTTTTAGAAGTGACTCTTCAAACCACTCTTCGAACAATGTGGAATTCATTGATTTGTGGTAGTCACTGGATGAATTGCTTGAAGGAAATACTAAGCAACAGTTAGGAATAAACCCCTATGAGTTCCCTGCATTCAAAATAATGAACCGTTTTCCTAGTGATAATGGATTCACAGATTTATTGGCAGCCTGAATACTTCCATCACTCCAGGTCTTCTTCACGGTTCCACTTCCTTTCGCGAATATCCACGTTTCGTCCAAAAAGACAACATTGCTGGGATATGGATTATATGTAAATGATCTTAAGAAGTACATCCTTTTTGAAATAATATGTGCTTGTTCGCATAAAATATGTCTATTATTATGTTTTTTAAATCTAAATCCCATTAAGTGAAGCAACGATTTCAACGAAATTCTTCCAATTTCGCATAATTCCTTTCGTATGATTTCATCAAGAATTCCATCAACCGTCACAAACTTTTTCTGAGTATACATTTCGTACACGATTTTTCTGATTTCTCCTTTTACCGCATCAGGCATATTTTCCACTTTAGGTGCTGATCTATTCCTCCTTTTAATTGTGAGGCATTCACCACTTTTGCGTTGTGCACAAACTCTTTGAACTGTCTTTGTTGAAACTTGCATTGCACTCGCGGTTCTTTCATATACTTTATTTATCGACGTCAGTGGTCCACCATTTTCACGTTCAGCACAAAAATAGTCTAACACATTTAATAATATCATCCGCCCTTCTTCGCTCAAAACTTTTCTCGATGCCATTGTTATATCACTTCAACATAAAAACTGAGACTGAATCTGTAGTCTTTACGAATCATATTTAAATATCCACAATGTTCAATTAGGACTGTAATTAAAAACTCATAAATGTATTGAAAATGTTCAAATTGTTTTGAATTTACTTAACTAATCGCCTTAATTTTAACGATGCCCATGCAGAAAGCAGTAATCACTTTTAAAACAAATTGGATTGTGATAACATTACATTTGTCAACCTTTAAAAGTCATTAATATGTACTTAAGAGATCGGATTCATCGTCCACATTTTCTGTGTTCACAGTAAAGTTAATGATTCCAAACGATTGCTATAAAAACATTGTTTAATGTCTTATGTATATCTAAAACAATTCAATCACAAACAAAATAATGTTTGTATTGCTTTGAATGGGTATTTTATTGGGAACCACTGGCATTCACGACCGTGCGACGGGTCCGCCCTGTGTTTGGGGGCGGCCTTCCCTTTTACGACCACAACGGACTTGGTAATTCGGCGCGCCTTTACACTTAATAGCGGACCTGTAAAAATTCAGATATTTTTCAAAATTGCAAATTATTGCCCTCAAATTTATATTACATATAATCTGTATCACTTTAAGATTATAAAAATGATAAAATCATGACATACAAACAAATACAAATTTTTTGGCTGTCTAATGAAATCAGTACTTCTATTTAATTTTATACTATTTTTACAATGTACTTCAATGATTTTTTTTTTCAAATATGTATGTATTAGAGTGCATTTTTATATAATCTATTATAAACTACACACCTTGACGTAAGTTATTCATGATGAAAAACACAAGCACAAACGAACACTTTTGCAAAACAACCTTCACAAGTCAACGAGTGGGGAATAACTGAGGACTGATTTTGGAATGGGCAGGTATAAACCCTCTTTTGTCCGGCAATTGATAACACGGGTGGGTGCGTATAGATTTTATAGTTGGTAATTCCCCTTATTTGGTGCTTGAGCTCCACTCTTAGAGGGTTATAAATGAATATTCTGTGCATTGATTTTATGGGTTTGTCCTGCCAGATTCATAAAATACTGCACTGTGCGATGGTCCGTCGAAATTCCAATTTTTTTTAGGATCACTATTGACGGTAAACAAGACACCATCTCCATAGATCGCTTAAAACCCGCATTTATTTCTAATATTTTAGCAACTTCTATGAAAAATACAACAAACACCTCACATCCTCATTTATTTCCGCGTTCCATTTTGAAATCTGAAAATAGCGCCTCTACATCTTCTCCTTTAAAAAAACGCGTCTCTTTTTCTTGTGTTTCTTCTGTTTTTTTTAGACAGGGGGGTGATGTGGGGATACCTTGAGCATAGGAGCAGTAGAAATCCGAGGCAGCAATAGTACCGTAACTTGGGAAGCGAGAAAAATACAGATATTAAAAAAATATCAGAGACAGAAAGTACCTAATTTAATTAGTACGTGTTTTCTTAGTCATAATAAACCAACAAAAGAAGAATAAGCAGTTATTTTATATCATACCGTAATTCTAATGTAACGTACTAAGTGGCAGTCATTAGTTGAGTTTTGTCCTGCCATCCCACAACGTTACAAATAAATATTTATATTGAAGTAACAGCAACTGTTATAACTGTTACTGAAAAAGAACCGTTTATCTTATCACTATTTAGTGCATCCCGGGCGGCTGTTATAGGAACGCGTTTACATCTCGCTCTCTCTCTTTCTATCTCTCTCTCTCTTTTAGCCTTAAAATTCAATTAGAATCTGAGATTCACTTTTTCTACAAACTTTTACTGAGTAAACTTTTCTTTAAATAATGGTTACTAGTTTAAAAAGCAGTTACTAGTTTATTTTGTAGTAATATTAACCGTTATAACCGTTGCTGGCAAATAACTGTTTATCACTATTGGTGCTTTCCTGACGGTTGTTATGGATACATGTTTACATTTTTCTCTCTCTTAGCCTTAAAATGCAATTAGAATCTGAGATCCACTTTGTTACAGAATTTTACTGAGTAAAGTATTCTTTAAATAACGGTTACTAGTTCAAATAACTAGTTATTTTTTAGTAATAGTAACTGTCATAACCATTACTGGAAAATAACCATTTATCACATCACCACTTACAACGGATTTTTTTTTCTCCGATTTTAA
Organism: Ocypus olens; assembly: GCA_910593695.2. Lineage (NCBI taxonomy): Eukaryota > Metazoa > Arthropoda > Insecta > Coleoptera > Staphylinidae > Ocypus > Ocypus olens. The sequence continues at coordinate 27,028,268 of OU343050.1, read as the reverse complement.
AGAAATTTGGTGGATTTGTAGAGAGGGCCAAAATATTCTTTGTATTTTTTCTCGGCTAAAAAAACATGTGGATTCATATTTAATGATGTCTCATGTTACTAAAGATATATATATATATATATATATATATATATATATATATATATATATATACAGGATGTCAATTTGAAAACTTTCAATGCGAATATCTGTGAAAATAAAAGAGTTAGAAAAGCGCAATTTGATACAAATGTTATACAGGTAGGGGGAACTAGAACCACCATATTTTGCTTATGGGGTGAGTGACCTCTTGGGCCCCATTCACCCTAACTCCAAAATTTTAAATGGCATCACCCCTTTTGTGATCCCTTAAATTAAACGTTTTTTCGAGTAGTATTCACCAGTACAAGAATTTTTTTTTAAATTTAATACAGGGCCGAACAAAAAAGTATTATTAAAATAAAATAAATTCTATGAATTGCTATTTTATTTAATTGGATTCTTATAATTCATTCCATTTTGGGCAACAAAAAAGGATAATAACATTTTTTGCTCCAAATACTCGAAGCAGTGGGTCAGGTTTCAACAAATAACAATCAGCTATTTCAGTCAGGTGTCTAAATCGCAATTCTTTCAGCCATACTGTAAACCATGTCTAATACCGGATAAAAAAGAAAATAGTGAATTCGTCAGAAATTATTTCACTTCGATCGTTTTTGAATTTTACGTACAATCTAACACACCTGACTGCAATAGGTGATTGTTATTTGTTGAAACCTGACCCACTGGTTCGAGTAATTGGAGAAAAAAAAATATTATCCTTTTTTGTAGCCCAAAATGGAATGAATTATAAGAATCCAATTAAATAAAATAGCAATTCATAGAATTTATTTTATTTTAATTATACTTTTTTGTTCGGCCCTGTATCAAATTTAAAAAAATTCTTGTACTGGTGAATACTACTCGAAGAAACGTTTAATTTAAGGGATCACAAAAGGGGTGATGCCATTTAAAATTTTGAGGTTAGGGTGAATGGGGCCCAAGGGGTCACTCACCCCATAACCAAAATATGGTAGTTCCAGTTCCCCCTACCTGTATAACATTTGTACCAAAATGCGCTTATCTAACTCCTTTATTTTCAGAGATATTCGCATCGAAAGTTTTCAAATTGACACCCTGTATATATATTTTATACTAATAACATATTTTCCAAGTACTCAACTGTTTAGGGGTCAGCCAGATTTTTGTTTTTTCGGCTATAATTTTTTTGGATTCCGTGTTTGGTAAAATTTTATTAAACGATATTCGGACATCGTCATTTTATACAATTATGAAGAAGTAACATTATAAAATTACAATCCCTTTTTTTACTATTTTAAGTACGCCTGGTACAAAAGTGGTTATAATATTGGGTTTTTCAAAAGTAAGTTGTACTTTGAAATACAGATATTTTTTATCAATCATTGAGCAATTTGAAAATTAAAAATGCTTGTATATGCAGAAAGAAATGAGGTTCTGCCGTTCTGCTATTTTACTGACACTAGATGTTCCATATTCGTTTTCATTTGCTAAATTTTGCGTTTTTTATGAAGCTTCAGCAACTGAAATATCTGTTGCTACAGGGGGTCTTCCTGATTTATTTGTATCCATAACAGAACCACTTTTTTCAAACTTTGCTATCAGCTTTTGAAAAGCTCTCAAAGTGAATGGACCGTTGCGGGTACGAAACCACCGAAAGCCTGGATAAGTCCAATGCGAGTTTTCAGAGAAAAAAAATGTGTTCTAATGTGAAAAACCTGTGATGACCAGTGATTTTGTATAAGTAGATACCAATATGTCCTAAATACACCTATGAAGCAAACATGTATAACGTGCCATTTCATACCCTCGTCGTTTTATTGTACATTAATTTCTTGCACGATATCGCTCTCGCGATCGCGAAGCGAGCGAGCATGCCTACGACGTACGTTAGGCGGGTACCCACCTTAGAACATATACTTATGGAACAGGAATACAAAGCATAGAATTGTGTCCAAGAAGTGAGATGCAGATGTCTCATTCTATTTTTTTTTTGCTCGAAATGCTCATACGCGGCCGACGCACTTATAGCTTATTATGAATGTGTGCGCGTGTGTGTGTTGCGCGTGCATTGGTGTGTGTGTGTGATAAGAATTGAGTTGGCAGCACTGTCACACACTATCTGCACCCCACTCTTTCAATACAGGAAGTTCTCTCTCACACTCACACTCATGGGGATTTCGCGCGATTGGGTACATGCGCATAGCGAACAAAAGAAATGTTATGTCTATTTTTGTCGCACAGATGTTGGACACAGTTTCGGTACACGTAAGTTATACGGTATTCCTATCCCTTGAGTATATGTTCTAAGGTACCCTCACGTAACCTTACATAACCTGGATCAGCTGTCATTTATTTACAGTTTATTCCGTGAGTGGATTTTTAGTTAAATTATCTCTTTATTCTAACAAAATGGGCCGGAAGTGCATTGTTTGTGGTGCTTCCCAAGAAATTTAATTGGCGATATCATTCCAGTACTTTCGTTTATTAGAACTTTTAATGTCAACGCCTTGTTTCATTTGATTTGAGAAGGGGTATCCCGGTACTGCTATTGGTTCATGGGATTCGCGATCTCGAGAAAAACAGATTTATGCCCAAGTACATTATCTGAGTGAAATGGTGAATAAAAGTACCATGCATTTCATATGTTGTGATGTTGGAATCCTAACTAATTTAACATTTGGTATCTACTAGATAAAAAATCACTGGTGATGACACTTGCATACAATGTAATTTTTATGCAACTGGTTTTAAACAAATTTGTTGCTATGACGACCAAAAGGTGAAAATAAAAAATCCCGTTTTCCCTGTGACCTGATACTGTCCTTATTTTCAAAAATTCATAAAGATCAGCCACAATACGAGTACTTTAAAATACTACTTACTTTTGAAAAACCCTATATATTATATACCTGCTTTTTAAACCGGAGATATTTAATAATTTAGTCGACTTTTGTTTTCCACAAAATTTGTTGATTAAGTATCAATACTATTTTTTTACAGTCCAAATTTAGCCAATGAAGACACTTTTTCACACCTGTCGATAGATTTTGAATATACCGGGTGTGCCATTTCTGAACAAATCATGATAGCGTAAATTCGTTTTTTGTACATTTATTTTGTCTCAGACCACCCGTACCAGCCTTTTATTTCGACAACGCTTGGTCGAATGTGACTGGGACAAAAAAATATCACCAAAGTGAACCCAAGGAATCCACTGATGAATTTATTTAAGTACCCGGAACCGCATGTAACTTTAAAATTTCAAATGACAACATAGGTCGAGTATGGTATAAATTGATAGATCTTTTAAAAAAAAAACAACTTTTATTATTATGTTTTTTTTTAATATCTTGCATATTTACAAAAATAAACGAAAAAACCTAAATTGAAAATTACTTATCCATTCAACACTCAATTTCCTCAAGTAGGCTTTGCTTTTTTTGTTATGTCAAAATAATTGACGTTTATATTTATTTTAAATTTTGAAGTAAACTAAATTATTATTATCAAAGTATTAAATGTGTCAACATGGTTTTTAAAAACCTCGAATGTTTTGATATGCTGATGATATTAGGTGAATGCGGTCAAAACTATCGTGCTGCTGAGCGAATTTATGTTCTCAACGGCCCTCAACGAGCCAAACAGTCAAAAAATGTTTTTCAGCGCCTTGCAGAACGAGTTAAAACAACTGGTAAGCCACAACAAAGGTCAAAGTATCAGAAAACGTGTACAAGATGAAAGAGCACCAAATATTCTTGCAGCAATTGCTCTGGACCCGAACATCTCGACTAGAAGAATGGAAATCGATGCTGGAATAAGTCGCTCCACTGCTTGGACAGTTTTAAAAACAAACAAATTCCATCCATATCATATATCTCTACACCAGAAACTTGAAGAGCGGGATTTTCAAGATAGGTTTAATTTTTGTGAATGGTTGTCTCATAAAAATTATAATTTCCATCACAAAATTTTATGGACAGATGAGGCGACATTTAAAAGCAACGAAGTTGTTAATTTACATAATGCTTACTACTGGAGTAATGAAAACCCTCATTGGTTAAGAGAAGTTAATAATCAACATGTGTGGATCCTTAATGTTTGATGTGGTATTTTAGGAAACCAAATAGTTGGTCCGCATTTTTTCGATGGTTTATTAAACAGAGCTAAATACGCTGATTTTTTAGAAAATAATCTTATTGACCTTCTGGATGACGTTCCATATGCGACACGTTTACAATAGTATATTACGACACAAGTTCGGTAAGTGCTCTCTAACAGGTCGAGAAAATTTTAAAAATACGAGGTCCTTAGGGCCGAGTATTTGTAATTTTTGGAGACCTGTTTGAATGCACTTAACGAACCGAGTGTTGTATAGTATTTTTTGCGCTACCGATTTAAAATAGTTATGAAAATAGTAAAAAAATAGTTCAAAACGACTTTTATAATTAAAAATCGCTGCTCTTTTATCTAGCCCAGTGATGGGGAAACTACGGCCCGCGGAAAGGTTTAATCCGGCCCGTTTAAGAGTGCCGTCGTGAGAATGTTTGAACTTCGTAATGTGACGACCCGCATAAAAACTACCTGCGGCGATATTCAAAACACAATAGTATTCTGGACAAGTCCATCCGACCTAAACAGATGACTCATCTTCGCTCGAAACTTCCAGACACTCTCGCAGGTAGGTATAAATACAAGCGAGGCCGCCCGAAGATCAGTTAGTTAGCGACTTAATCAGTCATCTGCAATGACCCGCTGTGACTCGAGTAATTGTTTGTGTAATCCCCCAAACTCCCAGTGCCTCAACAAACTCCCGCGTAAGAGCATTAGTTAGCAGTAAGCTTTCGTCAATTGCGTTTCTGTGTGTTGTTCTCCGTAGTAGGTAACGTCTAAAATGGATGTTAAAAAAAGAAAAGTGGATTCAGAATGTCGAGTTTTTAAAGAAGAATGGACGTGGAAATATTTCTTTACTTTATTTAAAGAAAAACCTGTGTGATTACTTTGCAATACAACTGTTGCAGTTTTAAAAGAATATAACATTCAACGCCATTTCAAGAGCAAACATGAAAACCACTCCTACTCATCGTTAAGTGAAGAGGTGAAAAAAATTAAATCGAAAGATTTAATAACAAATTTATCAAGTCAACAACAATTATTTCAGAGAGCTAATCATTCTCAAAGATGCGCTACGAAAGCCAGTTATGTGTTGGCTTATAATATTGCTAAATCTAATAAAGCATTTTCAGATGGTGAATTTATAAAGCAGGGCATGATATTATGTGCCCTGACAAGAAAAAGGATTTTCAGTCACTATCTCTCTCAAGAAGAACAATCACCGAGAGAATTGAAAATATTGATAAAAATCTAATTTCACAACTGACTACAAAAACTCAAAAAATTATTTTTTATTCAATTACCATGGATGAAAGTACAGATATCAGCGATACTGCGCAGTTACTCATTTTTGTAAGAGGAATCAACGCCCACTTTGAAATTACAGAAGAACTTGCAGGGCTGCAGTCAATGAAAGGAACAACGACTGGTGCCGATATATTTTGTGAATTTGAAAATTGCATCGATAAACTTCGTTTACCTATTGACAAGCTATGTAATGTAACTACAGATGGTGCTCCTAATATGGCTGAAATCAAGCAAGGATTTGTTGGGAAATTTAATTCTAAGTATCCGGAAAATGATGTTGTTTTTTTGCATTGCCTTATACATCAGGATGCTCTCTGTAAATCGGCTTTAGATATTGACCATATACTTAATATTGTTGTAAAACTAGTAAATATGATTCGTTCCAGAGGATTATTACATCACCAGTTTCAACAGTTTTTGGAGTCCGTACATGCTGAGCATTCCGATATCCTGTATTATTCAAAAGTTTGTTGGTTAAGTGCTGGAAAAGTATTTGAAAGAATTTGGGATTTAAAAAAAGATATTGTGAATTTTCTTCTTGATAAAGACATTTATAATCAATTTGACGTCTTAGAAAACGAAACGTGGCTTTCTGATTTCGCTTTTTTCACAGATCTCCTCGTACACATGAATAAACTTAATCTCAAATTGCAAGGAAAAAATCAGTTTCTTCACGATATTTGGCAATACCTGAAAAGTTTCAAATTACAGTTATTATTATTTGCTAATCAGATCTCTAAATCTGATTTTTCTCATTTTCCAATAATACAATCTTTAAAATTCACTATATCAAACAATAAGATTAAAAAATTCATTTTTCTCATGCACCATCAACCAGTAATGACACCAGAAAATAAAGTGATAATACTTCACATCAAGAACTAGTCTAAATTCATTTTATATTTTGTGCTTATAATTTTGTGCTTATAATTTTGTTACCTTTTGCTTTTTTACTATTAAAATAATAAGTGTATGTAATAATATATGTATATGTTTATAGAACACATAAATTAGTTAACGATTAAGCATTATTCTTTGGCCCACTACGATTGTCTAGTTATTACAAATGGCCCGTCTTAAAAAAAGTTTCCCCACCACTGATCTAGCCCATAACGGTACTAGGACTGTCATGACTCAGAACAGGCTTGTTATTTTGTGAGTTTCCTCAACAACTGAAATTAGTCCGGGAAAGCCATTCGAACGTGACTAAATACACACACAGTAAGCATAGCAAAATAGAACGGTAGCGCAAAAATGTATTTGCAACAAGATGGTTGTCCAGCTCATTACGCAAGAGTTTCTCGTCAAACCGTTGATCGCATTTTCCCTGGTCGTTGGATTGGAAGGCTAGGACCATTTCCATGGCCATCTCGTTCTCCTGACATAACGCTTCTTGACTTCTTATAGGGACGTATCAAAGACCTAGTCTATAAAGAGCTTCCAACGTGGGATAATATGAAGGAGAAGATACGAAATGTCTGCCGTTCACTTAGTGAAGATGAGATACCACGGGCCGTCAACGACGTTCGAAATCGGCTACAAAGATGCATTGATCAAGAAGGAAGGCAATTTGAACATACCATAAATAATTGAATAGTTGTTTTGATTATCAATTTCTTTACTTTCACACTCTTATTTGAATTGTTGAATAAAATACTTTCAAACAATTGGTATTTTTTAATTATCGTAAATATGCAAAATATTAAAAAAAACTTTTGAATAAAAGTTGTTTCTTTTAAAAAGACCTATCAATTAATACCATACTCGACCTATATTGCCATTTGAAATTTTAAAGTTCCGGATACTTCCGGATTATTCCGGTAAAAAATAAATTCATCAGTGAATTCCTTGGGTTCACTTTGGTAATAAATATTTTTGTCCCAGTCACATTCGACCAAGCATTGTCGAAATAAAAGGCTGGTACGGTGGTCTGAGACACCCGGTAAATGTACAAAAAACGAAATTACGCTATCATGATTTGTTCAGAAATTGCAACTGAAAAACAAAAATAAAGCTGATTTTGAAGGAACGGGTTCACCCCTAAATATGTTTTTTTTAGTAGAGAAAAAAATACGTACCGAATATTTTGGCATCCTCTACAAACGCACTGAATTTCATTAAAATCGGAGAACATGGGTTACTTCCCTTGGCCTTAAAAGGTAATTAGGATGTTACTGAGTAAGGTTTTCTTTAAATAATAGTTAGTAGTTTAAATAACTGTTATTTTGTAGTAAAAGTAACTATTATAACCGTTAGTGAAAAATAACCGTATATCTCATTCATAGGACAACTATTACGGAAACGTGTTTATATCTCTCTCTCTCTCTCTCTCTCTTAGCGTTATCTACTAAAGTTCACGAACCGCCACTGAAAAAGTACGTTCTCTCCATTCAATATTCAGACTAGTTTATCATGCATCATGCAAGAATATAAAACAATGAACAGAGTGTACAGGTAGAATCGTACCAAAACCAGGTGACAAGTTGTGTAGCGATAATCTTAAAATTCAAGAGAGGGGGCGCCGAAAACTCGTAATTATTTAGCGAGTGTCCGTCGCATGAATATAATGTAAATATAGACAGAATCGTCGCGAAATGATGATTCATCTTCAATTCGGTGGTGCGACCACGCGGAAATTTGTTATAGCGTTCTCTTGTGTTCTCTCCGAATTTTTGCTTACTCTATACAAACTTTACCCATAGGTGAGGCAAGGTTTTGGTTTTGCTATATACTGAGGATGATGGTATTACTTATTAAAAAAAAAACTATGTAACTAATAATATGTTCAATATATGAATAGATAAATCTGCTATTGTTTATGAATATATAAATAACATGTATCATAATCTTATTCAATTATATGTATTTCGAGTTTTCTTTTTCGGAATGTTAAGAAATCAAATTGTATCCGGTTTTTCTAAACCCGGTTATTAAAAGAATTATCAATTTGATTGAGTGCACAGGTATGACAAAAAACTTTTACCTACACCAATTAAAATTCCAAAACCAATTTTAATAAGACAAACTCTGTGGAATCATTAGTAATGAAATCAATTATAAAAGAGACCATCCTATAATCAGTGCCCCCAAAAAAAAAACTCAATTCATCACCGAGTGGTGACAGTTCTGAAAATTAATTTGAATGCCTGATTACGATTAGGATTATTTAGAAGTAATCCATTACACGCGAAATTACACACACACACACACGCGCGCGCGCATATCAAATTATGGCCAACGTTTTAATTGGCTTTTATAACGAGATTCATTGGATAACGATGTGTGGTCCGTGTCGAATCAATTACGATTTTTCACCTCGTGATTCGTTGAACGGTTTTCAAGGATGCCACCGATTTTACACCTTAAGAGATTATTAATTTATTTGATTGTCAGTAGCTTCTTGCATTATTTATGAGGAGTCTTTTCCAGAAGATGTAAATGCGCCGGCGTATCCACTCAACTGATAAACTAGCGGATTGTAAAAACCCGCATTAAATGGTGTGCTATGGCAATGGAGTAGTTACCGGTGAGCATGTGATACCATAAATAAACTAGATGGTGCAAAAAAAAACTTCTGTAAATTGTTCCTGATCTTTGCAATGTAAGATCAGAAAGACTTTATTTTTCCACCATGTAATTTATTTATGGCATCATTACTGTTTTCAATATGTTCATATTAACATATTTTACTGCCAAATAATTGTTGGTCCATGGGGTAAAACTACTCATAGGATATTTATTAATTTTAAGTTAATTCTTCCCTTGGGGGTCATCAACTAAACTGTCAATGTGAGAAGAAATATGTAATAATCAATTTCCTCCGTTTCAATACCCACTTTTATTTTTAAAGTTCCACTTTTATATAATATTCAAATCTCAATAAAGCGTCACGCCTATTTTCTCCAGTATTTACTTTCTGATGGATAATTAAGTTATAAAACAGATATACAATGGTCAGAGCATGTCCCACACGTCCTTCTGGCGCCGTTCCTACTTAACATTATAAATGTGTGTTTTGTTTTATAAACGCCATAAATTAACATGTTGTAAAGTTAACGATTATTATATCCTGGGTATATTCAAATTTGGTAATTACGAGGAGTTGCCTCTAATTTTCTTTATGTACTAAAGTACCAATGCCGAGTTAGCTCAAGAATTTAGAAAGACGAAAGGTATGACTAACGTATCATCAAACATATAAACAGAAATTATAGAAAATTCCACAATAAGTAACAATCAATAATGTTTTTTTTTTTCGAAATTTCACTAGTTTAAAAAAAATCGATAAATTCAAAATATTATAAAAAAAATAGGCAGATAATCATTTGGCAGAATAACAAATTAAAATTGTTTTTTGTGCGAGGGCATACGATTTAAAAGAGTACATATGAATCATAAAAATCGAAGAAAGTTCAACGACGGCCACATCAACATTTTTTAATTTGTTTCTCCTAAAAATGTAATTCTAAGACACAATTGTTAAACGGAGAATTGACATTTCTAATTCTTATACTAATTTCTTTGATTAGTTTGCAGTTTGAGTCGTTCTAACGTGGACAATATTTAATGCAAGTAAAAACTAAAACAGTCGACTTGTGTGCTAAATTTAAATCCATTCTTATCGTCTCGTCAGAGTAAACTCCAACATTATTAGTTGATTTTATGTAATTTATGCTCATTCCATCATTTTGAAGTTTGCTCGACCATGTGAAAATTCCACAATCTGATTATCTTCCTGACATTGTTGCTGGTCAAAACGAGGGTGGTACTTACATTTAAGAGCAAGTCATGCGCTTAAACTATCTCGCGTACTGGCGAAAAATTACTATACGCCTAATAAGTTGGACGATTTGATTTTATTTTTTTGGCCAGTGAATCGTTAACTGACTAACGAGGAGGAATCAGAACAGATTGTGCAGAAATATTTACTTTTTGCCGTATAGACGGTGTGAAATTAAAGCTTGTGACTGCAAAGCGTCTAATTTCCAAGTTGAGTACAGAAAAAGGTCGTGAGAAATTGTTCAATCAATTTTGTTTATTTATGGATGCATTTAATGTAATTAAAGAGGAAAATAAAACGGAACGCAAATGTTATCAAAAATAAATCCACGAGAAGTGTAAATATTTTAAGTTCTATTTGCAAATTTTTACATCAAAATTTCACTATACAGAAATATGTCAACGACACCATATGTTAAACATACTTTTGTACTGTAAAATTTGCAACAATTTGCTGTTATATCCAAAATATTATTACAAAACATTACGTTATACTATTTAACTTAAACTGAATAGAAAAATTCACTATGTTTTAATGGTTAAAATATGCTGAACGTTTCAATTCAGTTTAATTATGGATTACCACGTAGTAACGGTCGCAACCATCTTCTTCATTTAATTGTTTGTTTAACTGTTTATTGAAAAGCTTTCCCGGGTAGGAATTTTCAGCATCAGATTGCATCTCATCTTGCGTTTTAGGTTGAGTTGAATAATTAGTAATATTTGTATGAATAGAAAATTTTAAACTTTGTGCATAAATTAAATAAAATATATTTGTAAATGTAAGATTCACGAAGCTGCGAAAAACACTGTATGGTGGGAAAATGTTTCTAGTGGTGGAATATAAACAATGAAACCGTACACGTCAGTGTATTATTATTATTAGAAATAATAATAATAATGTTGATAAAAAAAAAAAAATTAGAAACAACTTTACTTGTTGCAGAAAGCATTAGATAAATACAAGAAAACGAAATGTAGCCTGAATATATGAATATTCAACCTGTTCGTTAATCTGCAAGCAAAAAATTAAGTCTTACTTACTACTTCCCTGGCTAGTGCCACGCCGGATATTGTTTAGTTTATTGTTTATAGTCTTAGTAAGACTTAATTTTTTACTTGCAGATTAACGAACAGGTTGAATATTCATATATTCAGGCTACATTTCGTTTTCTTGTATTTAAAAAAAAATAGTAATAATAATCCTTTATTGGTGCTAGAACATTTGTTTTACACAGGTCAGTTGAAGTCTATTGCAGAGTAAACTTATTACACGAGAGTTGTTACACAGACATAATTAGCAGTTTAAAACTGGAAAGTTAACCGGTTACACAGTTTATTATTTAAGTAGTTATAAATAAAACATAATATTAGACATACATGTAACCTGGCGGCCACAATAGACATTTGATTGTTTAATTATAATAGGTTTTATTTATAAGAAATGTATATTTAATATTAATACGCAGATTAGGTGACATCATGTGCCAGATGTTAATTAGCTTAGCTTGTAGATTTAGTTTGTATAAATAGGTTTTATTTTATTATTATATTCAGTCATATCTTAGCATTCAAACTATGTAGTAGTTATTTCAATATTAATATTCGTCTTTATATAATCATTCACTTTTAATGTAATAATTAATAAATAAAATTGTTTTTAAAAACTCTAAAGTGCAAAATCAAAAGTTAACTGGCGCAGTCGGTAGGATCTCCTAAGAAGTTACACCTGAGAGGATATCAGATAGTGCTTCGTCCATTTTTATGGTTTATTGGAGATTCGAATAGTTCCACGTCGCAGCACCAGAGAGTTCTCCAACTATCGAGAAATCAAGCTCCGAGGGCAGCATTACAACGAGGGACATCATTTCACCAGTTCCACAACCCTGAGGGAACATCAGGACATGGACAGCGTGATTTTTGTTAAGTGGTAAGCACAGAGTTTTTTTTAGAGGTTTTTATATATTGTAATTGTTCGTGAAATAATTTTATGTACGCGAGTGATACGTCTTCTGATTCAGATTCACCTTTAATAATTAATAATTCCCCAATTCGTATTCATTCTCCTATTAACTTCGTACTTGAAGAATTAATTAATAGTTTAGATCATTTAGAAATAAATTCAAATTCAAAAATGGAAAACGTAAATTATCAATTATTAAAATTAAATGTCGATACAATCCCTTCCTTCGACGGAAGTAATGAACTCACTGAAATTTTTATCTCACGGTGTGAGGCCGTGTTGGCTCAGTTTAGACCGTTAAATGATAATTTAGTCAATAGTTATTTAATTAATGCGATAATAAGTAAACTAAAAGATAGGGCGTTGATTACAATAGGTTCGCGAGCAGAACTGGATAATTGGCCTGAAATTAGAAACCATTTGAGGCAAAGGTTTGGTGATTTGCGAAACTATGACTGTATAGTTCAAGAATTAATTAATTTAAGACCAACGAAAAATGAAAAGTATTTGGATTTTGGCGAGCGTATTCAGGTATTAAGAAGTAAATTGTCGAGTAAAATTAATTCGTTATCTGCAGTTGAAATGCCAGATGCGGAAAAACGTATACATCAGCGTAGTTACGATGAATTGGCATTGAAAACATTCCTACGAGGAATTCGTGGTAATATACAAAGTATTATAAGATTAAGAGAGCCTGACACATTAGAAGAGGCAATTAATTATTTAATTGAGGAAAATAATTTTCAAAGTACATTAGATACACCGAATGTATCAAATTTTAATCAGTCTAATTTTAATAATTTTAATAATGGGTTTAATTACAGAAATTCTAATTCATCGAATTATAATCAAAATAATAGATTTAATAATCAAAATCAATTTCAAAGTAATAATAGATCTAATAATCAATTTCCTAGACAACAAAATCAACAAAATTTTATAAGACAACCTGTTCAACAAAATTTTACGAGTCGACCTATAAATCTTCAATTTAGGCAGCAACCACCACAAAGATTTCCCACAAACAGACAAGTATTTGGGAGACCAATGAATTCTCAAAATCAAAATTTTAGACCATATAATAATTATTCTTATAATCAAAATCGTACAAATTTTAACCCAAATTTTGGTAATAATCCAAATCCTAATTTCAATAATAATTCAAATTTTAATTTTAATTCAAATGCTAATAATCAACCACCACGACAAAATTCAATAAGATTACCAAGTCCGACACCAATGTCGACCTCTACAACTTACACAAATCGTCCTAATTTGCATAATTTGGATGAGCCCAGATCATCCGTAAATATTAGTAGAGCCAGTAGTCATAATGAGGAATCTGAAGATAATTTTTTAGGATAAATCGCCTTGGGAAAACCCCAGTTGAAATTTTAGGTATAAGTAATAATTCTAGTAATCTACCTTTTATAATTGACCCTGAAACTAAATTAAAAATATTAATGGATTCTGGAAGTACAAGATCGTTTATTAGTCCTCGATTGGCGAGGAAATTAAATAAAAATTCATTTAAAATTGATCCGTTTGAGGTCACAAGTGCTCATGGTACCTCGCAAGGAACTCATAGTGTGGTCATTAATCTTCAAACATTATTTAAAACTAATTTCGCAGCCAAATTGAAATGTTACATATTTGACTTTCATTCTGCTTTTGATATTTTATTAGGAGTCGATAATATGATAAAAATTAATGCGTGTGTAGATTTTAAAAATAAATTAATAATAACTCCTCATAACGAAATCCCGCTTAAATTTCGGGATGACCAAGGCGTGTTAAATATAGATCATAATAGTATTAATAATAATTTTAATAGTAATAATGATAATAATGAAATTAATAATAATTTAAATGATTCACCGGTAATTAAGCGAATATTAATTCCGGCTAGAAGTCAACAAGTCATACAAGTAGAAATTGAAAATATTAAAAATGGTGAAGTAGTAATACCCAGATTAAATGTTTTAAACTTTTTAGTGCCAGAATGTGTCACTGTTGTAAAAAATGGTAGGGCTTTTTGTACTGTTGTAAACAAAACAGATATAGATAGGGATGTAACCCTGAAAAAACCTTTTGTTGTAACACCCATCAATGGATATGATGTGGTGCCCCATCAACAAAATGCAAATAATAAATTAAATAAAAAATGCCCTAAAAATAAAAATAATAATAATATAAATATTTATAATGCAGAAGAATTTAAATTTGATTTTTCTAAAATAAGATCTGAACACATGAATGATGAAGAGAAAGCCGTTATAAAAAATTTAGTACTTAAATATTCAGATATTTTTCATATAAAAGAAAATGATTTAACTTTCACCAATCGAATTAAACATAGAATAATCACAACAGATGAAGTTCCTGTTTTTACTAAAACTTATCGTTACCCGGAAGTACATAAAGCCGAGGTAAATTAACAAATTAATGAGATGTTGGAACAAAATATTATTAGGCCATCTTTTAGTCCATGGTCTTCTCCTATTTGGATAGTGCCAAAAAAAGTTAGACGCATCAGGCCAGAGGAAATGGCGTGTCGTCTTTGACTATAGGAAACTAAATGACAAAACTGTAGGTGATAGGTATCCACTTCCAAATATTACGGACTTGTTAGATAAATTAGGCAAAGCTCAATATTTTACTACTTTAGACTTAGCATCGGGTTTTCATCAGATTGAGATTGATGAACGTGACATTCAGAAAACAGCTTTTAATACTGAGAGAGGACATTACGAATTTTTAAGGATGCCATTTGGATTAAAAAATGTTCCTGCTACATTTCAAAGAGTTATGGACGATATTTTAAGGGGTATACAAAATGAATATTGCTTAGTATATATGGATGATATAATTATTTTTTCGACAAGTTTACAAGAACATATCAATAGATTGACAGAAGTTTTTAATAGATTAAGAGAATCTAATTTTAAGATTCAATTAGATAAATCCGAATTTTTAAAAAAAGAAGTAGCTTATTTGGGACATGTTGTAACACCTGAAGGTGTCAGACCGAATCCGGACAAAATTATCGCAATACAAAATTATCCTATTCCTAAAACGACAAAACAAATTAAAGGATTTCTAGGACTGTTAGGTTACTATAGGAAGTTTATTAAAAATTTTGCAGACTTGACTAAACCAATGACGAAATGTTTAAAGAAAAATTCTTCTATTAATATTAATGATATTGATTATAAAAATTGTTTTAATTTATGTAAGAACGTGTTAATAAATCAACCTTTACTTCAGTATCCTGATTTTTCGAGACCTTTTATTTTGACAACAGATGCTAGTAATCAGGCTTTAGGCGCTGTTTTATCACAGGGAAAAATTGGTTCTGATTTACCAATTGCTTATGCTAGTCGTACTTTGAACGACTCAGAAACAAAATATTCAACAATTGAGAAAGAACTTCTTGCCATAGTATGGGCAGTTAAATATTTTAGACCTTATTTATTTGGACGGAAATTTCAGATAGTCACTGATCATAGGCCTCTCCAATGGTTGATGTCGATTAAGGAACCCAATTCAAAATTAGTCAGATGGAGACTAAAATTGTCTGAATATGATTATGATATTGTTTATAAGAAAGGTACTTTAAATAAAAATGCTGACGCACTCTCTAGAATCGAATTAAATATTAATGAAGAGTATGGACCAAATTTAGAAGGATATTTAAAGAATTTTGAAAATGTTACAAATAATCCTTCATCGTTAATAGTTGAACCAGCAGAAAATACACATATAAATGATATAGCAAATGATGGTGCAACCATTCATTCGAGTGTAGAACACCCTATTGTAGGAATTCCCATTTCAGATAAACCAGTTAATCTTGGTGACAATCAATTGATAATTTCAGAAGTAGATTATTCCCCTTCTAAACCAAAAATAAGTAAGCTATTTAATCAAAATAAAATGCGTATCCATGTTCAATTTTCAAAATCTAATTTTAGTCAAGAAGTAGTTGACTTTATTAAAGAATATATTGTTCCTAATGTAAGTTATTATCTTTATTTTAAAGATCCAGTGTATGAAAAGTTTAGTAGTATTTTACAAAAATATTTTAAAAATTCAAAAATTAAAATGGTTAAATGTACAAGTTTATTAAATGATGTGGAAGATAAAAATGATGTTTTAGAAATAATTCAGAACTACCATGAAGGAAAAACTAATCATCGTGGTATAGATGAAACGGAAGCAAAACTAAAAAGAATTTATTATTGGCCAAACATGAGAAGAACAATACAAGAATATATTAATGATTGTGAAATTTGTCTTGTGTCTAAATATGAAAGAAAACCTTTAAAGTTAAAATTTAGTCATACACCGACAGCAATGAAACCGTTTGAAATTGTGCATATAGATTGTATAGCTATGGAAAATGTAAAATTTCTTAGTATAATTGATGCATTCTCAAAATACACACAAGTATATAAATTAAACTCTTATCAAGCTGTAGAAATAGCAACTAATTTAATTAAGTTCTTTTGTCATCATGGAACACCAGATTTAATTATTTCGGATAACCATCTAGAATTTAAAAATACTGTAATTAGAGAACTTTTGGCATTGCATAAAATTAAAATTCATTTTATCAGTTCACAACACCCTGAGTCAAATGGAATAGTAGAAAGAGTACATTCTACAATAATTGAACATATGAGATTATTAAATAATCAAGATTTGTATAAAAATGAACCAGTTGAAATTAAAATTCTTTATGCCATATTAGCCTACAATAACTCAATACATTCCACTACTAAATTAAAACCTTGTGAAATTATTTCTGGTCATATTGACTCTAATTCTCTTTTAGATATTGATTTGGAAACTCTTCTTACTAATAATTATGTTCAAATGCATAAAGAAAAAATAAAATTATTATACGGGAAAATTAATGAAACAATAAGTGAAAATAAAACTAGAGCTATTGATAGACAAAATGTAACTCGAGAGGAAATTCCTCAAATACCTGAAAATATATTTATTCAAAATAAACAGAAGCAGGCCAAAACAAAAAAATAAATATAAAAAAGAAAAAGTTAAGAGTATAAGAGTTGATCATAAAACAGCAGAAATTGATATTAGTCATCGTAACCAAGTAGGTAAAATTCATTTATCTAATATAAAAAGACGAAGGGTAAAGAAAGTAAATTTTGGAAATATCTTAGATTTTAGAATTTTTATGAATAATTATAATAAAAAGGAAATTATTGAAAATGAAAACGTAACAGAAATTAATGAAGATTTATTCCATGCTCCATTGGATCATTCACTTGCTCATTGTGTTAGCAAAGATTTAAAAATGGGTGCCGGTATAGCGAGAGAATTTAAAATCAGATTTGGTAGAGTAAGAGAATTGTTTAAACAAAATCCTCAACTATATTCTCTTTGTCATATTAAAGAAGATAATAGATATATTTTATATTTGATAACAAAAGAAAATTTTGACGATAAACCTACCTTAGAATGTTTATTTAAAACTTTAATCAATTTAAGACAGTTTTGTTTAGATAAACAAATAACTAAATTGGCAATTCCCAAATTAGGATGTGGCTTGGACAAACTAAATTATAAAACAGTAAAAGCTATGTTGAACTATATATTCCAAAACTCTCATTTACAAATAATTATTTATCTTGGTACAATTAAATTTGATAATTCAGAACCTGGTACTTCATTTGAGTCATTTTAATGAATTAATTAATCAATTCCAGGTTACTACTCATCACTCCAGTGATCGCTTTTGAAATAAGGAATGTTACGGAAAATACGGGACTGTTACCTATAAAATTAGGTTTAGCAAAATTGGAAAGAACAAAACATGTATTGGTACATCATTATGATTTAAGTCCTGTTTACGAAGAAATTAAAAAATTAAATTACCAATATGAGTTTTTGAAAGATACTACGAGTAATATATCTAAATTTAAAAATGACTTCCAGAATTACGAAAAATTATTAAATTATTCTTGGAAAGATATAAGTAATAAAATTAAAACAATACAATTAAATTCTAAATCAAAACGTGTAAAGAGAGGTTTGATTGATGGTTTGGGTACTATTATTAAAACAATTAGTGGTAATATGGATGCTCAAGATGAAAAGAGAATTAACGAAATTCTGAAACACTTAGCTAACAATCAAAATAATTTTCAGAATCAATTAAAATTTGGCTATAGCACTAATAATAAGATTATTCAAAATTTTAATAATACAGTTCAAGATATCGCACATAACCAAAACTTATTAAAAGCCAGAATTATGCAATTACAAGCAATATATAAGACAGAGATCGATCATCAACATGTTCTGGTTGTAAAAGACTTATATAATCAACTTATACTACTTTTAGGTGTAATAGGAAATATACTACAAGAAATTATTAACTCATTAACTTTTTGTAAATTAAAAACATTGAGTCCTGATATAATTAGACCTCAAGATTTATTTGAGGAAATACAAAGAATTTCTGTTCACTATAATGAAGAACTACCTTTCGAATTGAAATTAGAAAACATTTTAGATTTTGAATCTGTAATAACAGTTAATTGTAAAATTAAGGAGTCGAAAGTTTATTACTTCTTGTCTCTCCCTATTAATTATGAACATTCATTTGATTTATATTCTATATATCCAATACCTTTTAAATTTGAATCAAAATACGTAACAATAATTCCAAATATAAAAATTTTAATTAAATCAAAATTTGATTTAAAAACATGGCCTCTAAGAGAAATGTGCTTAAGTAATAATAAACAGTTTCAATGCAGTGATAATTTAATATTGAACTATAAAGCGGATTGTGAAACGGAGATACTAATTAATGGAACCACTAAAAATTGTAAATATACAAAATTAGACATTCAACAAAATCATTTGGAAAAAGTACCATTTACAAACCAATTCTTAGCTGTTTTTATCAAGAAAGAAAGAATCAGAATTATATGTCCTGGAAAAGAAGAAACGAAGGATCTAGAAGGAGTCTTCCTCATTCAACCAGATAAGTGTGATCTTATCTACAAAAACTACAAAGTGCCCAAAATAGAAACAATGAACGGAACTCCGGTGTTAGTGAGTGCAACCGAACTCAAAGTAGACAATGATAAGATAAACAATTTTACTATTCAATTTAAAAGACTTAAACTAGAGGATGTTCCAGTGTTCTCCCCAATTCCAATTGTGCCAGAAACATTCGTACCCTTCAAACCTAGTGCATGGACACTTCTACTTTATGTTTTCGTGATAATAGTTATAGTGATTTCAATATATAAACAATTAAGAAGAAGAAGAAGAGCAGCAGTCCTCCTTCAAGATAATAATTCGCCTTCTGGGATAAGTCGAATCTGAGGGGGAAGGTGTAACCTGGCGGCCACAATAGACATTTGATTGTTTAATTATAATAGGTTTTATTTATAAGAAATGTATATTTAATATTAATACGCAGATTAGGTGACATCATGTGCCAGATGTTAATTAGCTTAGCTTGTAGATTTAGTTTGTATAAATAGGTTTTATTTTATTATTATATTCAGTCATATCTTAGCATTCAAACTATGTAGTAGTTATTTCAATATTAATATTCGTCTTTATATAATCATTCACTTTTAATGTAATAATTAATAAATAAAATTGTTTTTAAAAACTCTAAAGTGCAAAATCAAAAGTTAACTTACATATAGGTAAAATTTATTTATATAGATAAAACTTAAAAATAAATTAAACAAAAATGTAAAGATAAAGCCATTTGTAGTTGACATGAAAGATACACTTAAGAAACATAGAATTAAGGTAAAAATAAAGTCGGCATTTAAAAATAAATGTATCGTGGGCATACTGCCAAAAGTGACCAAGTAATATTTGCATGATTTTAAGAAAATATGTCCAAGTGAGTAGTAAGAAGTTGCCGAATATCAGAAAAAAGTGTGCACGTCAATATCATGACAATAGACGCACAAAAAATTGTTTTGACCAAGTCACTGTGTTCAGGTTGTATACTAGCAAAGATGATCATATTGACTTGGTCAATTTTAAATGTACTTTAACTATAGCATAACAGCTAACAGCAATAATTGACTATCACGACTTGATCACATTTCGGTGTTCCATGAATTGTATATCTATGTGTTACACGTTCAGTTGGCTGGTAGTAACGGAATTTGTTTAGTGAATATTGTTAGTTATTATGGCTTCCAGGTGATAGTTGATGGTACAAATTTGTTTGAATAATGCAGAAGCAAGTACTTCAAAGAAAAATAATACAGGTAAGTGTTTTTTAAATTCGTATTATTTTAACTTAAAACCATTTTGAGGTTATGCCCACATAATTTTTTTTTTGTAAATAAACCGTATGCCTGCATTGATGCAAGCATTGTTCTATTACTTTTATGATTACTGCTGTATATAATTACAAAATTAATAGCAATCTTGCTATGTAGCAAGATTTTTGTATGCTTACTTCATATTTACTTTTTCTATTAGGTACATTCTGCACTGCTCCAGCGCAGGACTGTTTAATTGCAATTGCTAATGACGGTGATAATTCAACTGACGAAATAAGAAGTCATAATGAGAGCAACAATCTTGTTCAAGTAAATTATGACCTTCCCACATATTCGTCGGAGGAAAAAGTCTTAGCAAATGCAGAATCATCTAGTGATAGCGACACTCCTTTATCTAAACGAAGATGCCGTTTGAAAAAATCAAATCCTACACAATGGAAAAAGAAAATTATTAAGAAAAACAGAATGTTGAGTTTGCCATACAAATTCAGAGGAATAGTTAGGCCAGCAAAAAAACCTAAATTTATTAATTGCAACTGTTGCAAATTCAAATGTTCACTTAATTTTGATGATCAACTGAGAAACCAATTATGCTCCGAATTCTGGAAACTAGATAACATTCGCCAAAAGGATTTTATCCTCTCTTTTGTTGCAAGCAAAAAACCTGCCTGTAGAATAATTCGATCTGGAGCAGGTGCACAAAAAACTAGCAGCAGGTACTATTATTTTGTGAAGGAGGGCACAAAAGTTCGAGTTTGCAAGATATTTTTTTACGTACTTTGTGTATAAGCCATGGACCAGTAGATAAGGCCCTTTCTGGGGCAAATGCGACCGGAATATTTGATAGTTGTGGCAAGCGTGGTAAAAAAGTGCCTGTGAATAAAACCAAACCAGAAATCATAGATTCAATCAATGCTCACATACAAATTATTGTAGAGCATCAACGAAACGAGAGTATTTAGATCTTAATGTATCTATCGCAAAAATGTACCCTTTGTATGTTAAAGATTGTAAGAACGCTGATAAAGAATATACATCCCAAATAACTTACCGCCGCGTATTTGGTAATAATTTTAACTTGTCTTTCTTTAAGCCTAAAAAGGATCAGTGTTTGACATGTGCGAACTATGTGAAGACAAAATCAGCTGATTTAAAAAAAAACTATCAGTCTCATATTCAAAAAAGAGACGAAGCAAATGCAGCAAAAAAAAAAAAACAGATAAGGCGCGTGCACTGATTGATGATAGTTTCGTAAGCGTCACATTACAATGTGTTCTGCAAATACCGTCTTCGGATGTCTCACTAATGTATTATAGCAGAAAGCTATGTGCATACAATCTCACAATTTATGAAGCTTCGCAAAATGCTCATTGTTACACGTGGACCGAAATAAATGGTCAGAGAGGCAGTTCAGAAATAGGCACATGTCTGGTTCAATGGATACGAAATTTGCCACAAAATATCAGTGAAATAAGTTTGTTCTCGGATACTTGTAGTGGGTAAAATAGAAACTAGTTTATTGAAGCACTATTTATGTTCATAGTACAAAACAGCAATTTAAATATTATACAGCACAATTTTTTAGAGTGGCCATTCTTACATGGAAGTAGATTCCATGTATAGTGTAATTGAAAATGCGAAAAGGAATGTTCCAGTCTATACTATGCATGACTGGTTAAACATTTTTCGTTTAGCACGCTCCAATCGAGGTCGAAATAAAACAAGTAAGCCATACTACGTACTTGAGTTAAGATAAAACGACTTAAAGGCACTAGCTGGTAATACTTTTAAAAACCGAACTATAGACGAAAACGGAAATCGCGTTAAATGGTTAAAAATTAAAACTATGCGATATGAAAAAGATAAACCCCAGCACGTGCTGTTTAAGTATAATTATAGTGATCCAGAGTTCCTTGTGCTCAATGCAGGTGGGCGTAATAGTCGAACAACCAGCACTATCATGGAAAGAAAAATACCGCATTTGTACCTGAAAGAAATTCCTATTTCTGTCCAGATAAAGCAAGATCTTTTGAAGCTGTGTAAAACGGGTGCAATTCCTTCTGAATTTCATGGCTGGTATCAGTCTATACCAGCATGTGGTATAAAGAAAGATGTAGCTCCAGAGCCATCAGTATGGTCTCTTCGGATTCCAATTAATACTCGTATACGGTACCGCATTTCCACTATTTTTTACCAAAACAATAATTCCTTAATTTTATGTGTATTTAGCATTACATTGTAAAGAAAAAAAAATGTAATATTAATTTCTTTGTATTTTTTGACCAAGACAGAAAAATGTGTACATTATTACATGTAAAAATGACCAAGTCAATTTTTTTAAACCGGAACACTTTAACACGCTTTGTACAGTTATTATAAATCAGTAACAACATATTTAATATCTTGATATAAACATAAACCAGTATTTTTGCTAGATTACGCAAAAAAAATAATTAAAAAACGGGAATTTTCAACTTCAATTATCTAGAAACTGTGATTATTGACTTGGTCAATTTTGGCAGTATGCCTACGATATACAGATTTCCGGCGGCTACTAGAACATAGGGCATGCACGACAGTCATGTGTTTACACTATGCACCTTGATAATTTTGTTTAAATAAGTGCGCTGTCAGTTTATTCAGTAGTCAAAGTTTCCGTTACAATGAATACATACAGGGTCTTTTTTTAACTCAGAACATATGATTGTTAATGTCTATGTTCTATGTTATAATAATCACATCAACGCATTGCAATGTATTGACAATGTAGGCAACCATACTTACACTCAGTTTTATTTAATTGTCAAAATTGTATTATTAATAAAAATGTATTACACCACCGAAGAAAGAATACAGATAATTAATTGGTACAAGAGTGGGAACAGCATTCGACGTGTTAGAGATTTGTTTTCGGTTGAGTATCCGAGCAGACAAGTTCCATCCATCTCAACAATTTGTAATATTGTTTATCATTTTGACAATACTGGCTGCGTGAGTAATTTTCACATTAAAAGGGCTAAAGGAAATCACATTTTAACGGAAGAGATGAAACTCAACATTTTATGTTACGTAGAGCAGAACCCCATATCATCGTTAAGAGTTATCGCAGCACAGTTTCAAATAAGTCCAGCTTCCGTTTACAAGACATTAAAAGAATTTAAATACAATGCTCACAAGTTTTCAAATCATCAGCAACTATCAAATGAGGACAAAGGCAAACGAACAGAATTCTGTGAAACCGTATTCAATTTAATCATTAATGATCAAGAAATTTTACACAGAATAATATTTACTGATGAGGCATCATTAAATGGTGAAGTTAATCCACAAAATTATAGGTTAGTATTCTTCATTCCTTATCGATACCTATTCCTTACACCCATTCCTTCACCTTTTAGATTTTGGGCGTGCAATGATCCTCGCTTACAAAATTTGACGCACACACAATACAGTGCGAGAGATAATGTGTGGGCTGGACTAATTAATGATAGCCTTATTGGTTTTTTTATTAATGGAAATCTAAACAGTAATGTTTACTGAGATCTTCTGCGAACTCGTATAATGCCAGAAATTCATACACTAAACATTGCTGCTCCTTATTATTAGATGGGTGGAGCGCCTCCACATTCTGCAGCTGCAATTAATAATTATTTAAGTGAATTACTTCCTGATGGTTGGATAGGTAGATTTGGTCCAATACCTTGACCACCCCGGTCGCCCGTTCTCCAAACGACTTTTTTTGTGGGGGTATCTAAAAAGCAATGTTTATAATAACGTTATTATAAACAATACTTCAGAGTTAAAAGATCGTATAATTACTGTTTGCGATGAATTAAGAAGAAATCCGCAACACATTAGAAATGCTATTCAAGGATTTTATAATCGACTTGGCTACTGCTTAGAACGTGAAGGTGGTCATTTTGAATATTTATTATAATTACTTACGATTTATCATTGTTTGTTTCATTAACCTCACTTTATTCGTAATAATTTTAAGCTTTCACTGAACTGTGACAGGTCGACGGGGCCGAGAGAAGAAGAAGAAGCATTCACTGGCACCTTTGTATACTTGGTTGCCTAAATTGCCAATACATTGCAATGCGTTCATGTAATTATTATAACATAGAACATAGACATTAACAATCATTTGTTCCGAGTTAAAAAAGACCCTGTATGAGTTATTTGAGAAAATACAGGTTATTAAATGGATCTACATCGGCAATTCAGTTTTTTGATACCCACTTATAATGTCTGCGTGGGCTATGTCATAACCAGCGAGCAATTGAAGGTATGTGTCGTCCATTTATTAGAAAAGTTGATTCCTCCGTCAAAAGAACATTCTTTAGAAAATTCGGGTTATTATTTGATTTCTCAATTACGTCTTCGCAAAATTGCATTCCCCTTATTCAATCCTCGGGGTAGATTTCTTTAGTTTTTGACAATTTATAGGAACGATATCTGTTCTGCTTCAAAATCTTTAATACGGTGGTATGGTGCAAATTAACCTGTTCTCTTTTCCCTTTCTGGAAGACTGGCACGAATTCTCTTCTGCAGCAACACACATTCTTTGTGGTTTCTGGGAGACAAACATCCTTTTTACTTTCTCCGTTACGAAGTACGAGAAAGTATTGTGATCGTGTAAAAATTTTCAAATTTTTTTTTTACGGGAATATCCGTTTTGGTGTCCCTAGATGCAATTTCAACAATTTCTGGAAAAAAAATGTGTCTGTGCGTGTGTGTGTTTCTGTGAGCGCTGTATCTCAAAAACTAATAGAGCAATGGATATGAAACTTTGAACATAAGTCTTATTTGATAATCCGAAGAACTGAAAAGCTTTTGGTAAATTTCGTACACCGGAAGTGGGTGTTTATCTTAACCGTTTTTTGTTTTTTTTCCAATATCTGCTTAAATATGAAAAATTTTACAAAAACATTTAAGCAAACATTGAAGGCAGCAAATAAATGAACATCTTTTGTTTGAAAATATTTTTTATAAAATCATTGTTATTCGAGAAAAGAAAATATTATTTTTTCATTTCTTGTTTATAATTATGAAACGATAATAGTTACAGCAAATTTATGTTAATAATAATTGTAGAGAATACTAAAATGAACAACTTATAAAGAATAAGTTTTTTCAAGTTTTTGTGTATACTGAGTTTTTGAATTTGTAGGGTAATTTTTACATCTTTCATAATTTTGACATTTTAAACATCAGTTCCATCTGAGTTTACAAAACGTTCGATGTACATTTAAAAAAAATTGATCTAATTGGAAATAAATCATTAAAGTGTAAATATAAATGATACCATCAGTATCAGAGAAAGTAACATGATGGCCACATCATTTTTTTCTCAAAATTCTTCACTATCGGTGCCTCGGATGGGACTATTTGGAAAAGTAACAGCAAATAAATACTGAATTGCCTGTAGATCCATTTAATAATCTGTATTTTGTCAAGCAATTCATATGTATTAATTTTACCAAAAATAAAATTGATAACCAAATAAACTGACAGCGCACTTATTAAAACACAATTATCAAGATGCATAGTGTAAACCAGTGGTGGGGAAACTTTTTTTAAGACGGGTCATTTGTAATAACTAGACAATCGTAGCGGGCCAAAGAATAATGCTTAATCGTTAACTAATTTATGTGTTCTATAAACATATACATATATTATTACATACACTTATTATTTTAATAGTAAAAAAGCAAAAGGTAACAAAATTATAAGCACAACATATAAAATGAATTTAGTGTAGTTCTTGATGTGAAGTATTATCACTTTATTTTCTGGTGTCACTACTGGTTGATGGTACATGAGAAAAATGAAATTGAGACTGTTTCATCAAAATTTCATCATAGTCCGGTTCCATTTGCGAAGCAGAAATTCTTAAAACTGATGAAAGGTCCTCATCTGTAATTCTGTTTCTTAAAGAAGTTTTCCTAAGCTTCATTGTTGAAAAGATTTGTTCGCATATATAAGATGAGCCGAACATTGCCATTATCTTCATTGCATGAGTAATTAGATTTGGGAAATTATCTGGACTTAATTTTTTATAAAATTCTAGTAATGGTACTGTATGAAAAGTTTGTTTCAGGAGAGTATTACAGTTCAGTTCTATTAACTCAAGTTGAAATTTTGCATCAACTTCTTCGTAATTAACATTGAATGGGGTCGCAAAAATACTAAAGTCCTGAAATCTCCTTTCAAATTCTGTAGATAGTTTTCTCAAATTAATTTCGTATTTTTTAATCTTATTGTTTGATATAGTGAATTTTAAAGATTGTATTCTTGGAAAATGAGAAAAATCAGATTTAGAAATCTGATTAGCAAATAATAATAACTGTAATTTGAAACTTTTCAGGTATTGCCAAATATCGTGAAGAAACTGATTTTTTCCTTGCAATTTGAGATTAAGTTTATTCATGTGTACGAGGAGGTCTGTGAAAAAGGCGAAATCAGAAAGCCACGTTTCGTTTTCTAAGACGTCAAATTGATTATAAATGTCTTTGTCAAGAAGAAAATTTACAATATCGTCTTTTAAATCCCAAATTCTTTCAAATACTTTTCCAGCACTTAACCAACGAACTTTTGAATAATACAGGATATCGGAATGCTCAGCATGTACGGACTCCAAAAACTGTTGAAACTGGTGATGTAATAATCCTCTGGAACGAATCATATTTACTAGTTTTACAACAATATTAAGTATATGGTCAATATCTAAAGCCGATTTACAGAGAGCATCCTGATGTATAAGGCAATGCAAAAAACAACATCATTTTCTGGATACTTAGAATTAAATTTCCCAACAAATCCTTGATTGATTCCAACCATATTAGGAGCACCATCTGTAGTTACATTACATAGCTTGTCAATAGGTAAACGAAGTTTATCGATGCAATTTTCAAATTCACAAAATATATCGGCATCAGTCGTTGTTCCTTTCGTTGACTGCAGCCCTGCACGTTCTTCTGTAATTTCAAAGTGGGCGTTGATTCCTCTTACAAATATGAGTAACTGCGCAGTATCGCTGATATCTGTACTTTCATCCATGGTAATTTAATAAAAAATAAATTTTTGAGTTTTTGTAGTCAGTTGTGAAATTAGATTTTTATCAATATTTTCAATTCTCTCGGTGATTGTTCTTCTTGAGAGAGACAGTGACTGAAAATTCTTTTTCTTGTCAGGGCACATAATATCGCACACATCTATCATGCACTGCTTTATAAATTCACCATCTGAAAATGCTTTATTAGATTTAGCAATATTATAAGCCAACACATAACTGAATTTCGTAGCGCATCTCTGAGAAAGATTAACTCTCTGAAATAATTGTTGTTGACTTGATAAATTTTTTATTAAATCTTTCGATTTAATTTTTTTCACCTCTTCACTTAACGATGAGTAGGAGTGGTT
The DNA here is from genome assembly GCA_910593695.2 of Ocypus olens. NCBI lineage: Eukaryota > Metazoa > Arthropoda > Insecta > Coleoptera > Staphylinidae > Ocypus > Ocypus olens. Next base: position 27,000,320 of record OU343050.1, on the reverse strand, counting down.
TTCATGTTTGCTCTTAAAATGGCGTTGAATGTTATATTCTTTTAAAACTGCAAAAGTTGTATTGCAAAGTAAGTACACAGGTTTTTCTTTAAATAAAGTAAAGAAATATTTCCACGTCCATTTTTCTTTAAAAACTCGACATTCTGAATCCACTTTTCTTTTTTTAACATCCATTTTAGACGTTACCTACTACGGAGAACAACACACAGAAACGCAATTGACGAAAGCTTACTGCTAACTAATGCTCTTACGCGGGAGTTTGTTGAGGCACTGGGAGTTTGGGGGATTACACAAACAATTACTCGAGTCACAGCGGGTCGTTGCAGATGACTGACTAAGTCGCTAACTAACTGATCTTCGGGCGGCCTCGCTTGTATTTATACCTACCTGCGAGAGTGTCTGGAAGTTTCGAGCGAAGATGAGTCATCTGTTTAGGTCGGATGGATTTGTCCAGAATACTATTGTGTTTTGAATATCGCCGCAGGTAGTTTTTATGCGGGTCGTCACATTACGAAGTAAGAACGCGTTCAAACATTCTCACGACGGCACTCTTAAACGGGCCGGATTAAACCTTTAAACCGGGCAGTAATTTCCCCATCACTGGTGTAAACACATGACTGTCGTGCATGCCTATGTTCCTAGCAGTCGCCACCAATCTGTATAATTAATAGTAGATCATGTTGCTAGGTGACCAAAGTTTTATAATCATTGGCTCGATCTTCACTTGTAGCGAACCCTTTTCCTATAAGGTATGTTTTTATAGTAACTTTAAATAGCTTGATGTCTAGACACTTAATTGATTCCGGAAGTGATTAACAAAACTATATTTATTTTGATTAAATGATATATTTTGCATCAGATTCATATGAAGTACGTAATCTGCAAAATGTGTATATATTTATTCATTAATAACTGAAAAACAATGTCCCGCATTTTACCAAATTACAACAAAACTTATGAAAAAGAATACACATTACCCCATATAATAAGTAAAGGTACAATTGATCTCATGAAATTTATTCTGATTTTTGTTAGCATTAGCTTACTTTCTACAAGCTGTTTAATTTCATCCAACTTAAAATGTGTTGTTTTTCGCTTTTTCGTGTACTTTTTTATATTTTTAAATTTCATTCGATGGTTCATGATTGACGATAACTATTTGCTGTCTTCGTTTTAAATAAGATCTGATTATAAGGCAGTTGCTCGGATGAAAATTGTAAAAGTATAGTTTTGGCAAGAGAATATCGTGATCTCTATAGTTTAAAGTTTTCAAATTCAATTTAGTTTAATTTTCAAGTTAGTCCTGTGGTAGAAATAAACGATCTTAAACCAATGTTATTTAGCTAGTAATAGTAGTAATAACATGCAATTCTTTTTTGTGTCATTCAATATCCGGCTTGGCACTAGACAGGGAAGTAGTTGTTTCAATAAGTTATTTGTTTATAGTTTTAGTAAGACTTAATTTTGCAGAGTTTCGAACAGATTGAATATTTACATATTCAGGCAATATTGCTTGTGCAACAAGTGAGGTTGCCTCATATTTATTTGGTAGGATTAATATCTATTCATATTACTATCCTTAACACACTGGCTGTCGTTAATATTCAGGATTCCGATCAGAAAACACTATTCGATTTATTTACATAGATAATATTGTTCAAAACTGCAATTGTACTACATATAGGAATCGCTAAAAACGACAAAAATGTGCTGTTTTTGAAAAAAAATCATTTTTAATATATTTAATATATTTTTCCACTCCTTGCCGTATATTGATATATTCCCTAACAATAAACTGTACGGATATAAACTATTTTTCGGTTAGGTGTACGGATATGAAATCTAGGTTACAGATAATAAACAACCATTGTTATAGAACGTTGCGGCGGCGGCGGCAGCGACGAGAGAACGTCACATCAAACGTCAAATAATTAATTTACATTTTTATATAATCGGAAATCATCATGGAAAGTGAAAGTGATTCGAATAATTGTATCCCACCTGAAATTAGGAAATCTGCTCAAGATATCCAGCAGGGATTGCGGCCGATCAGATCCCGTTCAAAATATGACTTCGCATACAAACAATATATGGATTGATGTACAAGTAAGAATGTGAAAACTGTCAATGAAAATGTTATGATTACGTGCATAGAAAACATTTCCAAAACTGATAAACCTTCAACATTGTAGGCCACGCATTACAGTGACTTTTTTATAATGGAGACGTGCCGCGACGAGTAAACATCACACATCAACCGCCAGATAAATTAATTTACATGTTTTTTCGGTATTCATTATGAAAAGTGAAAGGGATTTCAGTCGTAGAAAAAGTTATCTGTACAACGCGAGTGGATATGATGCCCCCATATCTCACGAAGGCAAGTTTGGGGAACGAGCCGTAGGCGAGTGCCCCAAACTTGCCTTCGTGAGATATGTGCATCATATCAACTTTTGTTGTGCAATATACTATTATCTGTATATTTATAAAAAATGTTTTTTTTCGTGTAAGCTCAACTTAATTTTTTCTCTTTCTAGAACCAATCTATGGTTGTTTACACGGATATTCCACAAATATACTTACAATACACGGCAAAGGCAAACAATTTATTAGTCGCCTTCCTGGACCAGAATGCAGACTACAAGTTTTTTCGTAGTTGGCAGTCAATGTGTTAATAATATGAACTACCAATTTGTAGATAATACATTAATTATATCAAATCTTTATATAAATTAAGCTAGTATTTTTCTAGAGAAATTTGCTATCGACCTTAAATTCTATTTTCCGATTATTGCATTATTAAAGTACTTCTTTAGCGCATATAAGATACGCCATTACTAGTACCAAAATTATTATTGCAATTTTTAACGCGGGCGAATGAATTGTAATGGTACTTCACAAATGCTTTTCAATTAAAAATGAACAATTTTCTTAATCAATTTTTTTGTACCAACTACGAAAAACAAAACAGTCCAATTTGGAGCAAGCAGTCTTCGCCAATGAATCACACTAAACTGTTGTATTTTCCAGTGTTCCATGTTTCTATGCACATTTTATTGCAATTAATTACATTCTCTGTACAATTGTTAAACCGTCAAGTTAACTAATAGTGCAGCGTCCGTGGTATCCATTTTAACAACAATCCCAAAGTTCCTCGTGGCCATTTTATAAGAGAAAATGCCGAACCGGTAAATACATTTTTATTTTTGTAAACAGAACACGTTCAACAAACAAATCAAAATACCGTACTGTTGAATGCCTGTAATCACGAGTACGAAGTGAAAACTGGAATTATGAACATTTATTAATCTCTATTTTTAGAATAATCATTGTAATGATAATAATAATAAAACATTTATTTTCAATGATATATTCAATCATATACTATATATTTATATACAGGTGCTATAAAATGGCGCATTAACTCAATAGCACGTTGTAGTGAGTATGAAAAAAAAAATTAAGAAAATCGGAATTATATTTTTTCAAAGATGTGAAGATTTTATTTCGTTACTTAAAATCTGCAAAACATTAATTACCTATACTCCGGCACATGAAATAGATAATGCAGATATACATACTTTCATACTTATCAATATTATATACAACTACAACTGGTACCTATTTTCAAATGTTTTTAATGTTTAATAATTTATTTACCCATTCAAATAAACATGCCATCATTGTAGGGTTGGATTGTGGAACAGGGACCACCCACCACCCCCGTATTAACTTTATTAGAGTCCACAAACCCTACTCGTAGAAATGTTGAAATAGTATATAGTGTATCAAGGGCTGAAAATAGGCTTTAGCAACCCTCCGCTTTTAGCAACACGAGCGAGTGAAGCGAGCAAGGGTTGCTAAAAGTGAATGGTTGCTTAAGCATTTTGGCGCGAGTTACACTCGATATTTTTTCGCCTGCCTTAAGTAAAAACAGTGTTTCAGGAAATTTTATATCGCGCACCATTGAACTGTCACTGTCAGATTTTTTCATAGCCTACTCATATTCCGCGGAAGGTTGTCTAGATTATGCATATTATTTTTTTCGCCTGCCTCTATCGAAACCATATATTTCGGCCATAAAAATCGGGCCGAAACTACGATTTAGCGTATCTAGGGCCGAAAAAATAATATGCATAATCTAGACAACCTTCCGCGGAATATGAGTAGGCTATTCAAACATCTGACAGTGACAGTTCAATGGTGCGCGATATAAAATTTCCTGAAACACTGTTTTTACTTAAGGCAGATGAAAAAATATCGAGTGTAACTCAGGCCAAAATGCTTTAGCAACCCTTCACTTTTAGCAACACGAGCGAGCGAAGCGGCGGGTTGCTAAAGCCTATTTTCGGCCCTTGATGCACTATATACTATTTCGGCCCTAGATACGCTAAATCGTAGTTTTGGCCTGATTTTTATGGCCAAAATATATGGTTTCGGTAGTGGCAGGCGAAAAACATTTATTTATACCTCATTTAATAACCAGGCAGACTAAACGCGAAAGTCACGTTTACACTATAAAAAGTAACCAGAAAAGTAACCAGACATGTTTTGGCGGCAAAAACAAAATGATTTCAATTTCTTTTATCCATAACATTCACTCAACATTTATACCAACACATAAATTAATTCTAGGCATACTTTCTTGATCGTATACTCAATGATGTAGTATACCGGGTGTGGCACTTAAGACGCCTCGGACCATAGCTCCTTTACGATAAAAGCTATCGAAAAAAATCTAAGAACAAAGTGGTGCATAGTTACCGTCGCTATATTTTAAAAATATTTCTAATCATCAGTGGCGTGCCGTACTCCAGTGGCGTACCAAACTTATGTTTTTTTAAATGGAATGCCCTATTTTTTATTGCAGATTTGGAAAGTGCTCGACGAGTACTTATTTTTTTATCTAACATGTTATACCCTTCACTTTAGCGGTTTCGCTGTTATAACCCCTTCTTTCAAAATTGCGCCCCATTTTTGAGATTTTTTTGTAGAGAAACTAATTGACGCCGGCGCCTAAATTTTGAATTGAGGTACAGGTTAAGACCTCGTATACCTTCACATAATTTTTTTTCGGGTAATTTATGGAAAAAAAATAATTTTTGATTGATCTTCGTATGTTGTCATTTTTTCCGAAAATTTCAAATGGCACCCCCCTAAAAAAATTACGGCGTTGTACAGCCAAAACTCTAAATTTTTCATTGGTGTAAAAAAAATTATACATTGCATAACAAAATTTCGGAGAAAAAAGGAATTTCATCGCAAATGTCGGGAAACGTTTTCCGTTCCCAAGTGTGCCATGAGAAAACAAAAGATTGGTAATTGTCAAAGTACCAAAACAAATACACAAATACGGTCAACATAATAGTATGTACCTATTTATTCAACATGATATGAAAAATGCAGATAAAGCAAATTTAACAACTTAAACTAAATGTTCGAAATGACGACCTTCCTGCTGGAGGCATAACCGCAACTTCTGGTGATATACCGCAGTTCATTATTTTCGGTAATAACTGCCTTCTTTCTAACTCTCCTTGGCCGTTTCACACTTCCCGTAGTAGTAAATCTCTCCAACACTTTTTGAAACGCACGTTCATTTGGATGTGCCCTGTGCGGATATCTCGCAGCGTACACTCGTGATGCCAAGAAACAATTCTTGTTACATTCTCCAAGAATAAATATCATGTCAACCATTTCCTCTTGAGTTCGGAACATTTTTAGAACGTTTATCAAAAATGACTTTTACTTTGACAATTACCAATCTTTTGTTTTCTCATGGCACACTTGGGAACGGAAAACGTTTCCCGACATTTGCGATGAAATTCCTTTTTTCTCCGAAATTTTGTTATGCAATGTGTAATTTTTTTTACACCAATGAAAAATTTAGAGTTTTGGCTGTACAACGCCGTAATTTTTTTAGGGGGGTGCCATTTGAAATTTTCGGAAAAAATGACAACATGCGAAGATCAATCAAAAATTATTTTTTTGCCATAAATTACCCGAAAAAAAATTATGTGAAGGTATACGAGGTCTTAACCTGTACCTCAATTCAAAATTTAGGCGCCGGCGTCAATTAGTTTCTCTACAAAAAAATCTCAAAAATGGGGCGCAATTTTGAAAGAAGGGGTTATAACAGCGAAACCGCTAAAGTGAAGGGTATAACATGTTAGATAAAAAAATAAGTACTCATCGAGCACTTTCCAAATCTGCAATAAAAAATAGGGCATTCCATTTAAAAAAACATAAGTTTGGTACGCCACTGGAGTACGGCACGCCACTGATGATTAGAAATATTTTTAAAACATAGCGACGGTAACTATGCACCACTTTGTTCTTAGATTTTTTTCGATACCTTTTATCGTAAAGGAGCTATGGTCCGAGGCGTCTTAAGTGCCACACCCGGTATATTAAAATAATAATTAAAATAAGTATGAGACCCTCTTAAGAATTTAGGGGCATACTGAAAAACTCAAGTTGTACATATATTTATTTACATATAGATTATAGCAGGTATATTTTAAAAACACATATAATTCTATAAAAGGTTTGAAATATAAATACTAGATTGTTGTGAAATAAAATGTGATTAAATGAAATAAATTTGCTATTTAAAAAAGTATAATAACTTACTTAAAATAAATCTCATTCATTAATTTATATAATGTTTAACAGGACGTCATTGGAAATGAAGCGATTTCATTTTTAAAGAAAAATCTATATACAATTTTCCACACGCAGAATTTGTAGTTATCTTCGGTCGCTGGACGTCCTCCAAGACGTTTAGGACTTGTTACTGCCCCAATCTTCTTTCACCTCCTAATTGTGTGAAACTCCACAATCCTAAATATAATGTATGTTTATGATTTGATTTCATATTGCAATAACTTGCGCCACACTTACCTAATGAATTACAATTTTGTATATGACGGCAGTAGGTTTTAAAGTCTCTTGTATTAAAGCTTTATATAGGATAATTTTGGATTGTTTTTCCTCGAGCGTTAATGCTCTAAAATCCAACCATTCCCGTTTCTTGGAGGCCGAAAATGACACCAAAGTTATGCTGGGTATTTATCCATAGTTGAAAATAAAATAACTATTTCCACAAAATGAGAGAGAGGAAAGATGAGAGGAATCGATTCTTACACTATCAACAGTAGAAATAACTGGCGAAAAACACAAAAACTGAGGCGAAACGCGTGAAAACGGTGGGACACAAAGATCGGTTAGAGATCAGCTGATCATAACAACGGCCATTACTGTTTTAAGCAATTTGGGCCTGTGTAAAAACGGCGCCCGATTGGCCAATCACAACAACGTATTTTGGCGGCTATAATTTGATTTAGTCCGCCTGGTTATAAAATGAGGTATAGTATTAAATTGAAGTAGTTAAAAGTTACAAATAATACCAGACGTGATTTTGTAGTTCAAATAGAAGTGGAACCGGGGATGATGTGTGGGCAATATCTCAAAATCCAATTCATGGATAAAAATGCACCCAGGTGCGTTTGCCGTGCATAAAATGCACCCAGGTCTGATGTAATTAGAATTTCATTAGATCATGTCATCAACATTATTCGATTGTATTGGTTAAAAAGTAAGTAACCAGCGATCTTAGTTTACAATGCGGCTTAAAATCAAAATTAATTAAATTATATACTAACCTTCACTTGACCTTTTCTTATTATAGTCACTCCACCTTCTTTTTTACTATCAGTTCACTACTCCTAATTCGTTTACTTCCACTGATTACACGATCCAATTAATTTACTACAGTAACGGTTATTAATTGTATACACAAAACACTAACAATACTGTTACCAATAACGGACGCTGATATGTAGTGAAGTGTATGATGTAACGGGAATAAGGTCCAAAATATTTCACTACTTACGTAGGGAGCATAAAAGAAAGGTTTTAAATGTGCTCTAGTACCACTATATTGTCATAAAAAGCTAGTGTTTTGCATAAAACATATATCAAGCGGCAGTTTAAATCTGAGAAGATACTGTAACGCCGAGGCGACAACCGAGGCGTTATGAATCTCCGAAGATTTAAACTTAGTTTGATCACCGTGTTGCATACGATTTTTTATTTCATTACGTTTTTAAAGTCTAATTTATTGTTAGCCACAATATCACAATTGGTATAATTATTATCGATGATATTTTGAAATTGAAACCCTGCTGCAGATTCAACCATGCGTCTGTGCTGCTTCGGTTTGAGTACTAAATATCATTGATATAATTAATCATAACACGATAATGAATAAAATTGTGTTATATTGATGCCAACTCGCAAATTGCAGTGTTTTTATTGTTTGTGGATTTTTTTCAGCATAAAAACTTCATAAACTGCCATCATTGTGTCTTTATTCCTCACGGTGTTTCTTGCCGTCGCACTTTTTACCGTTTTATAGACTTCACTGTTATAAACTGCACCCCGACGATTAGGGACGTCCATTTTGACGTTTGTAATTCTGACAGGCCATAACCTATGACCACAGCTTATTTTTTTTATCAGTGTACCCAACTTATAAAATATGTAGCGTAGGCTGCTGTTGGGTCCGCTTCAAATTCGCCAAGTCCAATTTCCTCCACAGCGGATTATTCCTATGGCAATACTAAACACAATATTAAAAATTCAATCACAATTAATGTTTAGGAGAAAAGCAGCAATTGATAATATGTTGGTTAAATAGTAGCTCTAAAGTTTTTTTCTACTCCTTGCCGTATATTGATTAATTCTCTAACAATAAACTGTACGGATATAAGGTATTTTTCGGTTAAGTGTGCGGATATGAAATCCAGGTTACAGATAATAAACAACCATTGTTATAGAACGTTGCGGCGGCGGCGGCAGCGACGAGAGAACGTCACATAAAACGTCAAATAATTCATTTACATATATAATCGGAAATCATCATGGAAAGTGAAAGTGATTCGAATAATTGTACCCCACCTGAAATTAGGAAATCTGCTCAAGATACCCAGCAGGCATTACTGCCGATCAGATCCCTTTCAAAATATGACATCGCATACAAACAATATATGGATTGGTGTACAAGTAAGAATGTGAAAACTGGCAATGAAAACGTTATGATTACGTGCATAGAAAACATTTCCAAAACTGATAAACCTTCAACATTGTAGACCACGCATTACAGTGACTTTTTTATAATGGGGACGTGGCCGCGACGAGAAAACGTCAAACATCAAACGTCAGATAAATTAATTTACATGTTTTTTCGGTATTCATTATGAAAAGTGAAAGGGATTGCAGTCGTAGAAAAAGTTATCTGTACAACGTGAGTGGATATGATGCCCCCATATCTCACTCGGCATTGGGGCACTCGCCTACGGCTCGTTCCCCAAACTTGCCTTCGTGAGATATGTGCATCATATCCACTCTTGTTGTACAATATACTATTATATCTCCGTCGTCATTGACAGCAGAGATAAAGTAATACTTAATACTAAATCGTTATTACATGATGTAAAACAATGAATTGAAATATAAAAGTACTGAAGACATTGACAGAGGATATCGAAAAATGTGAAAACTTACCAGTAAACAAATTAAAAGTGGTTCCTAAATCGAAAGCATGTAGGACGATAGGTTAAGTTTGGTGAATAAGAATGGCATCATTAATCAAACGGTCAAAATCGAAAAATATAATAATAATAATAATAATCAATTTATTTCAGGACAATACATAGTAACTAAAATTAAATTTAAAAATTCAAAATAGTCCATAAGCACCTGAAAATCGTCAAAATAAATATAAGATTGAATGCTATGCTTAATTACTTATTTACATTAGTGGACCCAATATTAATACTTATTGTTCTTTAAAATTTGCAACAAATTCATTGATTGAGTAGGGCACAATGTTTCTTATATATTCAAAAACCAACTTTTTAAAGTGTTTTAGTTTGAGACCTTGATGACATTCGGCATCAAGTTGTAAAACCTTATACATGCATAAAATGCACATTTTCTGTCTGAGAAAGCCTTTGTATAGGATATAACAAGTTTTCCTTATATCTTGAGTCCTCTCTATTACTATTTTTAGCAAATACCGCTTTATTTTTAAAACGGAAAAGAACACATTCAAACACATAAATACCAGGAACAGTAAGAAAATATTAAATTTAAATTTTGATCTACATGAATCGGTATATCTCATCCCCATTATTATTTTTATATCTTCTGAATTATGAATGCTTCCTCTATGTGACCACTGCCCCAATGAATTATCCCATAACACACTATGAACAGAAAGTTTACATAATACATATTCACTAATATATCATGTGACACGTTTCCTTTTAATGCTCTTAAGTTATAACATTGCTTACTAAGTTTAGCGCATAAGTTTTGAATTTGTTCTGTCCACGTCAATGTATTACTGATACGAAGCCCTAAGAAATCGAGTCTTTTTTGAGAGGTAAAATATTACCATTATCTAAAGATGTTTGAGTAGGGGATTTTTTTTTATTTAAGGTGGTGAAATATATAATAATAAAGATGTTTTTTCAGAATTCAATAATAGTTTATTTTGTATAAACCAATATCTGAAGGATATTTGTTAATTTCATTTTTAAATCGTACATATTCGTTGTAGTGACTAATATGTTAAAATCATCTGCAAAACCACTGTATGATGTCTATTACAAAGATCTAACATAAAAAAAATCGTTTGCGTATATTATAAAGAGCAGAGGCCCAAGGACGCTGCCTTGAATAACGTCTATGTTTACTGTAATAGCCTCTGACTTAGTTTTTTTACCATTTCTCTTCAGCTCAACAATTTGTTTCCTGTTACCTAAATTGATACCATTGATATGGCACTCCTCTAACACCATATTGATAAAATTTTGTTAGTAATATTTCATAGTCAATACATGATAGGTACATGATAGGTAAAGGAAAACCCCATATGCCATAAACCCCTCTTGCATGCTCATCGACACTATTTGGAAGAATTTATACAATGATTAGCTTGTTTTTAATTAAAAAAAATTTTTAGTCTATCCCCGATTATAGTCTCAATTAATTTGGCGAACGCTGATGATATAGTAATTGGTCTGCAATTGTTAATTTGTTGTTTATCCCCTTTTTACTTTCTCCGTTACGAAGTACGAGAAAGTATTGTGATCGTGATTTTTTTTTCAAAATTTTTTTTTACGGAAATATCCGTTTTGGGGTCCCTAGATGCCATTTCAACAATTTCTGGAAAAAAAAAATTGTGTCTGTGTGTGTGTGTGTTTGTCTGCGTGTGTGTGTGTGTGTGTGTGTATCTGCTGTGTGGGCTGTATCTCAAAAACTAATAGAGCAATTGATGTGAAACTTTGAACATACGTCTTATTTGATAATCCGAAGAACTGTAAAGCTTTTGGTAAAATTTCGTACACCGGAAGTGGGTGTTTACCTTAACTGTTTTTTGTTTTTTGCCAATATTTTCTTAAATATGAAAAATATCACAAAAACATTTAAACAAACTTTGAAGACAACAAAGAAATAAACATCTTTTGCTTGAAAACATTTTTCATAAAATCATTTTTCTTCGAGAAAAAAATGTATTGTTATTTCTTAATTTTTCGTTTATAATTATAAAACGATAATAGTTACAGCAAATTTATGTGAATAATAATTGTAGAGAATGCCAAAATGGACAACTTATAAAGGATGAGTTTTTTTCGAAATCCCTTTAGTTTTTGAGTAAACTGAGTTTGTGAATTTGAAGTATAATTTTACCATCTTTCATAATTATGACGTTTAAAACGTCAGTTTTATCCGAGTCTACACAACGCTCGACGTACATTTAAAATATGATTTCAATTGAAAATAAACCATAAAAACGTGAATATAAATGGCTACGATACCAAGTCGGAGAAAGTAACATGATGGCCACATCACCATTTTTACTTTCTCCGTTACGAAGTACGAGAAAGTATTGTGATCGTGATTTTTTTTCCAAAAATTTTTTTTACGGAAATATCCGTTTTGGGGTCCCTAGATGCCATTTCAACAATTTCTGGAAAAAAAAATTTTGTGTCTGTGTGTGTGTGTGTGTGTGTGTGTCTGTGTGTGTGTGTGTGTGTGTGTCTGTGTGTGTGTGTGTGTGTGTGTGTGTGTGTGTGTCTGTCTGTGTGCGCTGTATCTCAAAAAATAATAGAGCGATTGATACGAAACTTTGAACATACGTCTTATTTGATAATCTGAAGAACTGAAAAGCTTTTGGTAAAATTTCGTACACCGGAAGTGGGTGTTTACCTTAACTGTTTTTTGTTTTTTGCCAATATTTTCTTAAATATGAAAAATATTACAAAAACATTTAAACAAACTTTGATGACGACAAAGAAATGCACATCTTTTGCTTGAAAATATTTTTTATAAAATCATTGCTATTCGAAAAAAAATGTATTAATATTTTTTAATTTTTGGTTTATAATTATGAAACTATAATAGTTACAGCAAATTTATATGAATAATAATTGTAGAGAATGCCAAAATGAACAACTTCTAAAGAATAAGTTTTTTTCGAAATCTCGTTAGTTTTTGAGTAAACCTAGTTTTTTAATTTGAAGTATAATTTTTCCATGTTTCATGATTTTGACGTTTTAAACGTCAGTTTCATCCGAGTTTACAAAACGCTCGATGTACATTTAAAATATGATTTCAAGTGAAAATAAACCCATGAAGACATAAATATAAAGTCGGAGAAAGTAACATGATGCCCACATCACCATTTTTTTATTAACAGCTTTATCAGCCCATATTTAAAAATTTGCGGAAAAATACCATATTCAAAAGATCTAGTAATTAGTGGATGGCACTCCTTAATAAATTATTTGAAATATTGTCTATTCCGGCAGTTTTTTTATTATTCATGTTTAGAGCATATGTTATTACTTCTTGAGGAGTGACCGGAAGAAGATAAAAACTTTTTTTGATTCATAGGTATGTTATGTTCATGAGGTACTTTTGGAAGATTTAATGTTAATTTGTGCGTTTCTGAGCAAAGTGAATATTAAAATTACGTCATTTTTATCTATATCTATAATATATATTGTTTCTGGTACCACATTACCTGTAAATGTTTTTACTAACCTCAATGAAGCTTTCATTTTAATATCAGAATTAATATTTGATGTTCATAATATCGTCGCTTCTCATTTCTTAACAAAATATCGTATTGTTTTTTGTAATTTTTTAGTATATTATTTGCTTCCGGCATATAGACAGATATTATACTAAAAATTGATATTTTATTTCTTATACCAATAATTTCTCTTGTGTTAAATGTAAGAGTTTTGTTATATGTTCTATTAGTTACAAGCGGAAAAGCTTAATAAAAGTAGTTTAAATAAGTTGTTACAAAATCTACAAATTGTTGGTCGATATCAGTGTTCGCATTTAAATTAAACACAGTCCACAAATACAAGGACACCGATAGTACAGCGATAAAACACTTTAAAGAAAGACTACGACATTGTTGACCCTTCACCAATGTCCTTGATTCCTTAATTATAGGTTTCTGTAAATAAAAAAAATATATAATGATCAATATGTTTAAAGTTCACTAATGAATAATACTACGAATTAACTGATCGATTCTGGAGAGAAAGAGAGAGAGTGGCACAATACATTTATTGGGACACATTTACATAAAATCTTAAAAGGCCACTGACCTGGGACCTTTCAGCCTTTTGATTGCAGATCAATATACATTTTTCAATTAGTACTACAGCTAATAAATTAAAAAAATAACTATTTGTAAACTAGTAATTTTGCCATATTTAATTTCGCTTCTTACTTTTGTTTATCGATGTTATAGCTCAGGTGAAAGAGAAATAATTGGAATTGACCTAAAAATAAGTGTTTTATTGATCGAGATGTTAATTTTCCAATGTTTTATGTTTATTTTTTTGAAATTTTATAACCTTCGGTAGAGAGGGGGCTGTTGTGCCTACTAGATCTAAACCTTTGTGGGTTTGATTCCCATCCGGGCGGTACAATTTTCTAAAGAAGAAATATCCGCTCGGTTCCGTGAATGATGTATTTATCTCTCATTATTTATATGATTTCTAATATATACCATTCACAATTGATGATAGCTAATGGTATACCAAGGTCAGAGAAAAAAAAAGTTCGGTCGAGAACCCCTGAAACGGATAATCTGGCTGGTAATGAGTGTTTGTAACTAATCGCCTTATTATATAAATTTAATAAAAACGGAATATTTAGAACAAATATATGAATATTCAAGAAAATCTAGAAAAACATTTTCATTTGTGGCCGTATTGCTTCAGATGATCGCCTCATCATTATGAAATATAATATGTAGGTGTTATTAATAATCAAAATTCCATATTCACTAATCCGTTAGAACTATAAAAACCAGAGAAAATTGATACATCGATCGCTCCTCGCTACCCACATATATACGAAAAGTTTAATCAAACTCAACACCTACTGATTTTATTTCGATACGTTATTTCGTATTTAAACGAAATGAACGACTCCACAAGTAATCGAACTTAGCTAGTTACAAAAGAATCTTGAAATAAAAATTTATATACATGTGAAGCCAATACGAATCGCAACTAATAAAAAAAAAGTTGAACAAAAAGATTTTTATTGTCTCCACTATTAGAATTATCATAGTATTGAAAATTTGATCAAAATTAACAGTTTTTATAATATTTTCTTTTAAATTAGAAACAACCTTACTTGTTGCAGTAAGCATTAATTAAATTAAGTCTTACTAAGACTATAGTAAGACTTAGTAAGACTTAATTTTGCTTGCAGAGTTACGAACAGGTTGAATATTCATATATTCAGGCTACATTTCGTTGTATTGAATATTTTTTTTAAATATCACAAAACTTTATAAAAAATCATACTCTAAATTCTAGCGAAAAGGAGTACGCTTGGAGTTCACTTTCCAGAATGATCTGACGGTTTTCTTGCAGAAAAAATGGTTGAATGCTATTTTCTAACATTCATCCGATTCTTCATTTTTTTATGATATATCTGTTGTCTTTAAAGTAAAGTAAAGTAATGTATTCGTACTAAGACCATACGGTTTACAGATATCATGTACATATTAAAAGAGGACAAAGATATAATATATAATAAGATGACTACATACACCAGTAAACACATTTACAGATATGCGTACTTAACAAAATGAGTTATTATAGGTATCTAGGCTAA
Organism: Ocypus olens; assembly: GCA_910593695.2. Classification (NCBI taxonomy): domain Eukaryota; kingdom Metazoa; phylum Arthropoda; class Insecta; order Coleoptera; family Staphylinidae; genus Ocypus; species Ocypus olens. The sequence goes on along the minus strand of OU343050.1, from coordinate 26,985,095 downwards.
CGTAATAAATAAAATCAAACTTATTCATAAATCTGCAAAGCTATTCAAGATACATTCGTCAATATTGTAAATTACATTGTTTATTAAATATTATTTAACCCGATTTTTGAACGTTGTGAGAGGGAGAGATTTCTAAAAGCATCTCTACAACCATCTCAACAGTCAAGTCCCAGTATTATAATTACTCGACGTTGTAATCCAAAAATCCGAGACGATATTTTTCATTTTTTCTTTGTAACCAACAAAAAAATAAATATAAATCTTGTATGCTCTCGGTATAATAATTTTAGGAATAACTATGAAAATAGATTTACATATTTAAATTCCTATGCAAAAAATCAAAGTTTTAGATATATGCATGGCATCCAAGGCTCTTCCTTATTCGAGAATGAAAAAGAGCATGATTTGCAGATATCAATACGGATTAGGGAAGAGAATCTCTCAATCGTCTAAGCAAATAATAGATGTTATTTTATTAAGTTTACTACTCAAATCATTCTCACGATCTTTTCAGCTTAGGTTTGTGGCAATACTGAGACCGGAAAACTTGCAATGACCGTGTTCTTCATTGTCAAAGTTTAGCGAGAATGTGTGGTTTTGGATACATTAAGAGATAGCTTGTTGTTGTTAGACTCGATGCAAAGTAGATCTAAAGATGTTTAATGTCGAACATGGCTCTTCCACAAACAAATTATGAAAATTAAGTGAGGTGATCTTCAAAATGTTCAAGTTCCACCTCGAAATCCATTCAAAAATAATGTCACCTGCGTTAGCGCGTCAGAACTAATGCGAAGAGTCCTGAGTTCCAGAATACCCTATCATTTAAAATAAAATTCTATATCAATAAATCCGTTGTGGCTAAATCATCTACATTGTCTAAGCTAATATCATTCCTAATTACTCAACCTGAATTCCCGTCAACCGTCCTTTCTTAAAAACAAGAAAATTGACACCTACTGGTCTTATATCTAATCGTTAATTCAGATTAAAATAATAGATATCAAACTTTATTAGTCAACAAAAAAAACCTCTAAATTAAGAATTCGATCACACAGTCGTAGTTAATAACGGACACTTTAATTATCTTATGGACAATTAAAGTTAAAAAAAATTAATCGAAAAGAACCAGACCTAACTATATCATCACCTAGATCTAAATTTATACAATTTGCTGTTATGCAAAAAATAAGCGCATAACCGTCGTTTTATATGTGAAAATTTGGAGCGGTGTTGGTGAAAGAGGAACCAGAATACGTGATTCCATCTTATTCGTGTCGTTGCGAAAAAAAAAAACAATTTGCAAAACGTGGTTATTGTTATTGTGGAAACGGTTTAGGGTCATTATTATGCGAAATGTGCGAAAAAGTGGTACTCGTTAGCCTTAAACAAGTTACATTTTTTACCGTCAAAATTTAACAAAATTTTAATAACAAATCTTAAGCGTAATAGCTATATAAATCAGCAACCTTGCTAATAAATAAAACGGCACTTTTGCTTTAAAGTAAAGAAACAAAGACAAAAATACATCTTTAAGTTTTAGTGCTTTGGTAGTTATTTCAGAAAATTATGAATAACTACTACGATAGTGCCACTTTTACTTTATAATAATAGTAGTTTAATACTAATGGGCATAGTACAAATACATTGAAGAAAAAAAATCATCGAAATAGTACAGTGAGCAGAAATTAATTGATAAAGTAAATTGCAATAATATTAGGAATAAACATACTTACAAAAATTACATCATAATTGCGCAAAATTTACAAATATATACATACATATATGCATAGGTAACTAAAAAGAGAAGAATATTGCAAACTTGAGGAAAATCAATCAAAACTGCAATTACTTAACATCATAGTTGACAACCTCATAACACTAGTTAGCGGTTAATTATAGCCATAGACAGGGGCGGCTCGTTATATAGAGCCACGGAGCTATGGCACTACCTGTAGACTCAAGCTCAGCAAGAATTTTTAACTGATTCTTAAAAAACTTTTTAAATGTTAAACAACACCGGTAAAACCGCGTGGAAGTTCCATATTAATTTCAACAGATAGTTACAATTTTGAGAGACTATTTCTGAATAATGTATTTTTACAAATTTCTAAAGAAAGCAATCGCAAGTTTACCACAACAAAAATGGTTGCACTAAAAATAAAATTTTGATGACCAAAACGGCGCATTTTTCAAAATACAAGTAGGGATTCCACATTTATTTTAACAGATGGTTTAAACTTTGACTGACTAATTCTGAATATTGCGTTTTTACAAATTTTCAAAGAAAATCATCGCAAGTTTACTTACCACAACAAAAATGGTTTCACTAAAAGGTAAATTAAATTTTTTCAGAAATTTACTTACGAATTCCACATTTCTTTAGCTGAAATTTTGACAGACCAATTTTGAATAATGTCCCTTTATAAATTTCTTCGAAAAATAATCACAAGTTTACCACAACAAAAATGGTTGCACTAGAAAAGCAAATTTTGATAACTAAAAAGGCGGATTTTTTAGAAATTCACATGGCAATTCTACATTTATTGCTACAGATGGTTGAAATTTTGACTAATTCGGAATAATGTGTCTTTACAAATTTACAAAGAAAATAATCGCAAGTTTACCACAACAAAAATGGTTGCAAATTTTGATGACCAATAAGGCGCATTTTTCAGAAATTTGCATGGGAATTCCACATTTACTGCAACAGATGGTTGAAATTTTGACAGACTAATCTTGAATAATGCGTCTTCACAAATTTCCAAAGAAAATAATTTTCTTCTAGATTTTCGATTTTTTTGTTAAAATTTTCGGATTTTTATGATCGAATTTTTGATCAAAGTTTCTAATTTTTTATCCTACATTTTAGATTTTCTTAACCTAAATGAGATTGCTTTTTATACGCAACTTTTTTATTTTTTGCCGATATTTTCAAGTACAGTTTCTGATTTCTAGCCCTTCATTTTAGATTTTCTAACTTGAATTATTATTTTTTATGGGCGAATTTTTTTTACTTTTTAGTTACTTTTTGACTACCGTTTTCGAGTTTCTAGTCGGCAACTAATTCTGAGCTAAAGAGTTATTTTAGGAGCTAAAAATTGCAAATTAATTTTGTTTTCCTCGATTTTTCAATTTTTTTGATTTGCATTTTTTATTTTTAGACCAGCATTTTTGATTATTTTGGCCTATATTGTAGATATTTGACCTGTATTTTTCATTTCTTCGTTCCAAATTTTAGAGTTTTTGTCAATATCCTTTATTTTGGTTAAACTTTTTGTTTTTTTGTTGTTGAAATTTTCAGATTTTTGGCCTGCATTTTTTAATCCGAAATTTTTGATATTCGTCTAAATTTTTTGTGCTTATATTTTAGTTTTTTACCTTAATTAAGTGCTAATTCTGCAAGTGATTATTTCTTTTACGATTTTTCAAAACATTGAGTGCATTGAGTCTTATTTTTGCGGCAGATTTTTAAATTTATTTATTAGTTTTATCTCAAGGTTAAGTTTTTACGAGTATTTTAATTGTCAATTTTATAATATATTACTATATGTAGATTCATTTGTAACTGACGAGTGTAAACTTATTACAAGTATGAACACGAATAAACTACATTACATTACAATGTCCGTTCCCTCCAGTGCAGTTTTGAGTCAATTCCTGTTGTTTTCAGTAGCAATATTGCAAATATTTTTACAAGTAATAAAAAGTACACTCTTTCTGCATAGTTTTAGTAATTTTGGAGCTAATTCTACAAGTGATTAATTTTTTACAATTTTTCAAAACATTGAGTGCAAATTTCCTTCACTACAGAGCAAATTTTGAGTTTATTCCCTTGTTTTCTGCAAGAGCATGTCGGTGTCTTCAGGAAATTAAAAGTACACTATTTTTGAATAATTGAAGTTTATTTGAAACGAAACCTTGAAGTAATGAATTTTTAAAAATTTTCAAATCGTCGAGTGCAAATTTCCTTTGCTACAAAGCAAATTTTGAGATTTTTCCTATGTTTTCTGGGTCTAATCACCCCTAGTGCTGAAAATTGCAATTTTCGTACTTGAATTTTCAATCTTCTTGTTTTAATTTTTTATCGTTAAGCCCGGATTTTGATATTTTGGTCTAAATGTTTAATCTTTTAGCCTTATTTTTTTTCTAAATTTTCGATTTGTTTGTTAAAATTTTCGATTTTTTTGTCCGCAATTTTGATTTTTAGGATCGACGTTTTGGTCGAAGTTTTGTTTTTTTATCCTATATTTTAGATTTTTTTAACCTAAATGATTGATTTTTATACGCGACTTTTTTATATTTTTTGCCGATATTTTCAAATTCTTTTTATGATTTTTGATTTCTTGTCCTTGATTTTAGATTAACTTATTATTATTTTTTATGGGCGATTTTTTTTACTTTTCGGTTACTTTTTGACTAAAATCGATTAAATTAAATTTTTCATCAAAAATGTTTTTTGTTTTTTTCAAGACTAAGACCATTCTGAACACTTTTGATCATAAAATTTTATTGTGGGACTTCCAGAAACTGAGGTTTTCGAGTTTCTAGTCGGCCACTTATTTTGAGCTAAAGAGTTATTTTGGGGACTGAAAATGGCGAATTATTTTCGTTTTCCTTGATTTTTCAATTTTTTTGCTTGAATTTTTTATTTTCAGACCAGCATTTTTGATTTTTTGTTACCTAAATTTTAGATCTATGGCCTGTATTTTTTATTTCTTCGTTCTATTTTTTTTTTTTAATTTTCTGCATTTTCTTAACCGCGAATTTTCGAAATTTGTCTAAATTTTTGATCTTTTGGGCGTATATTTTAGTTTTTAACTTTAATTAAGAGCGTATTTTTTATTGGTCTATACTTTAGATTTTTAACGTGTGTGATTGATTGTTATGTGCACATTTTTGATTTTTTTTGCCGATATTTAATTTGTATAATTTGTCATTTCCATCTTTCATTACTTTGATGTTTCAAACGCCAGTATCATCCGATCTAATAAATTGTAAAAGTGGCTCTACCATCAACATGTTCCACGAGCCGCCATAGTTGGTAGTATGAAATGGAACTCGAAATAATTTAACATTGTGTACCTTCTCTCTTCGCATACCAAAAGTCAACATATCTTAATAATTGAGGACTGTCTACATGGCTATTAAGTAGTTTAAATAAAAAATATTAAGCTAGCTATAATTTTTTTATTTTCTGGCATGGAATATGCAGATGCTTTGCAAAATCATTGTAACTAAGACATATAATTGGTATGTGAAGCCTAAACGCTAGGAGCCGTAAAAAATTGTTTTTAATTTATTCAAATACTTTGTTAAATATTTTGAATGCGGGTTCCATATCATTGCTGCATATTCCACTAAAGGACGAACAAGAGAAAAATATAGAGCTTTTAAAGTATCAATACCGAAATCTTTGTCAAATCCAGCAATGAAACCTGACACCTTTAGTATTTTATTTGTTATTGTTTTCATATGGGACTGAAAATTTAGCTTACAATCAAAAATCACGCCGATATCCTTACTTTCGATTACTTTATCTAATTCAACGTCATCTATGTTATATGAAGCATTAATGTTACTACCAAGCAACCGGAAAAGTTCATATACTTACATTTAACAATATTTGTTCACGAAAATGTTATAATGTGCGCATTCTTTAATTGTATGGGCAGCATTAATGGGGTACATTTAACACTCAATTTCTTAAACATGCATTTGCGTGTTCAATACGCTTATTAAACACGCTCACGCATTTGTGTGTTTAATATGGTTATTAAACACGCTAATTCGCGCTTTAATTCACAGAAAGCGATTTATGATAATATTTTGTTTACCCTGTTTAATACTGATTTTAATTTTTTTCAATTGTAATTGTAATTACAACTTTAAGTTCGATTTTAATTTTGATTTTGATTGTGTTTTTGTTTTTTTTTAATTTTGATTTTGATTTTAATTTTCGTGTACAACTCGCATATAATGGCTATTAATCACTGAAACGATTTGCTCCACTCGCTTACGGCTCGTTCCGCAAACATCGTCCTCGTGATTAATAGCCATCATTATATGCTCGTTGTACAATATACTATTAAATGTAGATCATTGTGGGTACACCATGTAAATAGATTATCTAAATCTTCTTGAAGAAGTACTACATCGGCAGAATAGCTAATATTCTGAAATAACTTTAAACCATCTGCATACAACAACACTTGAGAATGTCGAATGACTGACTATATCATTAATTAATATATTAAATAAAATCGGACCTAAATGCGTTCCTTGCGGTACATTCAACGTAACGTTCCGAAATTATATCATTAATTTTGACATACTGTATGCGGTCTGATAAAAAGCTAGATATCCAACCAATTACTGCCTCATTCAACCCCAAATGTTTACAAGGGAACTTGCCCTGCGTACGAAAGTAGAAGAAGAAGAGAATTTCCCAATGGGCCCTAGAATCCAAGAAAAAACGATTTTCAAAGAAAAAAAAATACAATGTGACGTAATAAATTAATTGCATTTCACTTTGTTATAAAAACTACCTAAATATTCAATACATAAAAAAAGTTTTTTGTAATTTATATGAATCATATAAATCTTGAAGGCTCCTCGATGCGATCCGAGTAGAGATGGGTAACTCTTGAGTGAGCCGATTGAAAGAGCCAAGTCAGCGCACTGAGACGGGTATTAAAGTGACTCGATTGAAATTCTGAAGTTGTTTTTGTGCCATAATACAGAATTTATGGTCCAATAAAGGTCCAATAAAGGTCCAGTAAAGGTGGTTGGCCTTATGGGGTTTAAATGTCAAGGCTGTAACGGGTAGTCTAAATTCGATGTTTTTATAGGCTACCTCGGTAACATTAAGAGATAGAAAAAATCTGATATAGACGTTATGACCTATTTTTCTAAAATAACAGTAATAGTATTACCAGATCATGGCTAATTTTATTAGTTTGGTAGATATCGGAGGTTATTTAATTATTTGTTATTTTGAAATACGTCTTTTTCTCAATAACTGTAAGATATACAGAACACAGCTAAATGGTTACTTGTGTGGTCTCATTCAGTGGCGTGCTTATTTTTTAACTGTGACTTTTAATTTAAGATTTATGAAACAAAGTTGCATTTTTATAAGTGGGACACTTTGTATATTTGTATGTCATTAAATGTAACTTTAAATCAGCTTTACATTGATATAATATGGTTAATAAACATCTATGTAAATTAACGAGAAAAAACGATTCCATAGAGATTTTGTGTCATAAATCTTAAATTAAAAGTCGAAATATAGCTATTATTACAACTAGGGAAATATGAATAGTATATTTCCCGAGGTTGGCTAGTTACATCCCGAGGGCGGAGCCCGAGGGATTGATAGACAACCAAGGAAAATGTATTCATATTTCCCGTGTTGTAATCAATAGTTTTTTTTTCTGATTGAAAGAATATTGTTCTGTAAATGGGAAAATATTGGATTGTAAATTTTTGAATTTATCGGATTGGTAACGTTGCTAAGGGCCTTATATAAGAAATATAAGTGTGTTATGACATATTGTAACTAAGGCAATATCACTCAATATTGTTTCAATCAGAAAAAAAAGTACACCACTGAATTCTGAGAAGACCACACAAATAACTATTTAATTGTTTTTCTGTATATCTTAGCGGGCCCGCACACGGTTAATTATTAGTTGAGCGATAGTTTAGTCGAGGTCTATAATAGCATTACCGTAAATGAAAGTGCGCATACACACCAACTATCGTCTGGACCGATTTTTCAGTCAAAAGCAGTTGGTGAGCCCTTATGATTAAATAATCGTTCTACTATCGTACAACTGGCAAAGTTCCACAGTTACAATGGGAGTGCGCATACGATCGATAGTTTAGTTGGTCATTGATCGTAAAAATCCCGTGATAAGATATATAAATGCATATTCTTAAATATTGATATGCTGACAATATAACTTTTGATCTATCCGCATCCAGTAAAATGCAATTAAATGGTGATGATTACATATTTCATATTTTGCATATCTAAGCCCTCTCGTGCATATTTTAGTTACATCGAGCATATGTAATCATATTTTAGCTCATTTGAGTATGTTTAATAATATTTAAGCCACATTTTTATTACATAAATTAATGATAATAATTAATACTTTACTAAACTGTCTACACGCTCCGCATAAATTGAATTGTGTCGGCGTCGTACTGTGTGCGCACGCCACACGATTTCTCCTCGTCTAAATGGTTTAGTGGTTGGAGAATCGTAACATGTATCAACTAAATAGTTTAATCGTTGAAGAATAATTGTCCGTGTGCGGGGCTCTCTACTCGGTGTATTATTTTTTGTTAGAAATACATTTTGATAGAACTTCAATGTAATCTGTCAGGCCGATTAATAATATTTTTACTTTCTCCGTTACGAAGTACGAGAAAGTATTGTGATCGTGATTTTTTTTGAAAAATTTTTTTTACGGAAATTTCCGTTTTGGGGTCCCTAGATATCATTTAAAAAATTTCTGGAAAAAAAAAATGTGTCTGTGTGTGTGTGTTTCTATGTGTGTGTGTGTGTGATGGTGTGTGTGTGTGTGTCTGTCTGTCTGTGCGCGCTGTATCTCAAAAACTAATAGAGCAATTGATATGAAACTTTGAACATACATCTTATTTGATAATCTGAAGAATTGAAAAGCTTTTGGTAAAATTTCGTGCACCAGAAGTGGGTGTTTACCTTAACTGTTTTTTGTTTTTTGCCAATATTTTCTTAAATATGAAAAATATCACAAAAACACTTAAAAGAACATTGAAGACAACAAAGAAATGAACATCTTTTGCTTGAATGAAAACATTTTTCATAAAATCATTTTTATTTGAGAAAAAAAATTATTTTTAATAATTTTAATTTTTGGTTTATAATTATGAAACGATAATAGTTACAGCAAATTTATGTGAATAATAATTGTAGAGAATGCTAAAATGAACAACTTATAAAAAATAAGTTTTTTTCGAAATCTTTTTAGTTTTTGAGTAAACTGAGTTTTTGAATTTGAAGTATAATTTTCACATCTTTCATAATTTTGACGCTTTAAACATCAGTTTCATCAATTTCATAAAAATGATTTAAATTGACTATATCCCGCCAAACGTAGCATGCCGAAATTCGAATGAATTAGAACCAATCAGATTCTATATAACTTCTGTTTTCAGGAAACATATCATGTAGAGTTCGAATGCGGCTTTGTGATTGATTCTCTACTCGCATTATGTTTCGGCACATGATTGGTTTAGAGAAAAACAATGTTAAATGTCAAACGTCAGTTTGCGGGTAGAACGCTATTAAAATTAGTGAAAACTAAAGAGGCCCAACCATAAAGTTTGAGCGGAGTCACTAACATGACCTGTACTCGGGAAGTCATTTCTACAATATTGGAAAACAGGGCACATAACGTGTGAAACGCGAACGGTACGTACTATAAAGAAAATGTAAACTCCATGTAGAATACCAGTGCTAAGTTAGTGCAAGAGAAGTACGTTTCTGATTTTCAAATTTTGTTTGATCCGTTTAAAAATGTAAAATTCAAACCGGCACTACACGTCCGCGATGACAGTAAATGTCATTCTATTTTGTTGTAATATTTTTGTTGGGATATAGTCTGATAAATTGCTCTCGTGCATTGTAAATTATCGCAAGTTTGCACTCTTTCGACAAACTCAGTCGCATTGTTTTAGGCAACAGCCCCTCGCCCTTCCGGGCTCGGGACTGTTGCCAAACAATACGACTTCGTTTGTCGAAATCGCACGAACTTGTTACCGATAATTTCCAATGCACTTGTGCAATTACTGTTGAAAATAAACCATGGAAGCGTAAATATAAATGGCTATGATACCATCAAGTCGGAGAAAGTAACATGATGGCCACATCATCATTTTTTAGTTTAAAATAAATTTGTTTTTAACTTAATCTTAATGGGTCGGGTAGTTTTTTTAAGAGATAAATTTTAAAAATAAATTGTATTCAAACTGTCACGGTTAATAGTATTTTTTGCTAAAAACTAATTTTGCTAAAACTGTATTTTTATTTTCTCCGTTACGAAGTACGAGAAAGTATTGTGATCGTGATTTTTTTTCAAAATTTTTTTTTACGGAAATATCCGTTTTGGGGTCCCTGGATGGCATTTCAACAATTTCTGCATAAAAAAATTGTGTCTGTGTATGTGTGTCTGTCTGTGCGCGCTGTATCTCAAAAACTAATAGAGCAATTAATATGAAACTTTGAACATCTGTCTTATTTGATAATCTGAAGAATTGAAAAGCTTTTGGTAAAATTTCGTATACCGGATGTGGGCCTTTACCTTAACTGTTTTTTGTTTTTTGCCAATATTTTCTTAAATATGAAAAATATTACAAAAACATTTAAACAAACTTTGAAGATAACAAAGAAATGAACATCTTTTGCTTGAAAATTAAATTTTTCATAAAATCATTTTTATTCGAGAAAAAAATTTATAATTTTTTTTTTCATTTTTGGTTTATAATTATGAAACGATAATAGTTACAGCAAATTCATGTTAATAATAATTGTAGAGAATGCTAAAATGGTTTTTCGAAATCCCTTTAGTTTTTGAGTAAACTGAGTTTTTGAATTTGAAGTAAAATTTTTCCATCTTTCATAATTTTAACGTTTTAAACGTCAGTTTCATCCGAGTTTAAACAACGCTCGATGTACATTTCAAATATGATTTCAATTGAAAATAAACCATGAAAACGTAAATATAAATGGCTATGATACCATCAAATCGGAGAAAGTAACATGATGGCCACATCACCATTTTTTAAATGATAAGGCACATCATTATTATTCACATTTGATAGTTTTTTTTTCTTTTTTCAACGACATAAAACTTGATTACCTTTACAAAAGGAAAATTTCAAGAAAAATAAGAATATGTCTTCGATATTTATTTTCATTTCATTAATCAAATCGGACATGTAGTATTTAAAAACCGAATTTACCACAGTCAAATCATGGTTTACACTTTGAATATTTGCTGTGAGTTTAGTTTAATTACATTATTCATTTGTTAAACAATTTGATATTACAAAAAATAAATATCCAAGACATTTTCTTGTTTGTATTAAATTATTTTTAGATAAAGGTAATCAAGTTTTATCTCGTTGAAAAGAGAAAAGAAAAACTCTATCAAATGAGTATAATAAAGTTGTGCCTTGTCATTTAAAGAAATATAAGTGTTATTCGTTGCGCTTTTATTTATAGCAAAATATAAAATTTATATATTCGAGGTGGTAGATAACTAAGTGTTAAATAACTTATATTTAAAAGTTTTTTCTCTGAAGTGGATATTTACTGAGCCATATGGGATATTCCATACGTTTCGGACACCCTGTATATATTTTCTCTTCTTCTTTTTTCATTCCTATGTCTAACCTTTATTTCCAGTGGTCTACTAGTACATTTAGTATTTAAATATTGACAGACCGTGTGTTCATGTGTTTTTGAAAAATGATTAATACTAATGAGTCTGAATTTTGCTAAATTAAATATCAAAGTGGGCAATGAAACATTTTGGACAAAAAAACTGAACTATAAGAAAAGAAAATACTACCATGGAACGTCCGAAATTAAAAATTCTATAATTTACTTTAATTAAGATAATAATAATAATAATAAAAATATTTATTTATTTATTTAAGATAGAAATTAATTAGAGGTGAAACGTAGCCTGAATATACAAATATTAAACCTGTACTTGATTCGTCTTTATTGTAATGCTCCTGCAACAAGTGAGGATGTTTTTTTTTTAATTTTAAATACATATCGTTTTTCTTATATTTTTCGAATAAAAATTCCCTCCCCGGCGGGGAATCGAACCCCGGTCTCCCGCGTGACAGGCGGGGATACTGACCACTATACTACCGAGGACTTGTTTGTTACAGAATTTGTGTTTGCATTGGATGTATTTTCTTATTTAACTTCATAATGTTAATTCAAGATGGCGCTTTTATATTAATTTTAGAATTGAAATTATGCGCTGCTTTATAAGCCTTGAAATCTGCATCAATCAGCAAGATCATACTTCACAGGATCATTTCTGTGGTATATCTTCGCACATTCATCATTAATTTGAAGAGTTTTTGCAACTATGATGATGAGGAATGGCGTTGCACTCTGAGCGTGAGGAAGACGAGTCTTACAATTGTTTGACTTTTTATCGATGATCGTTCACTCGCATTTTTGCGAGCAATGAGTTCAACGCTTTCTGAATGGTTGCAAACAAGTTTATCTTAAAAACGGGTTTGCGTTTTGTAAGGAGTAGTTACCCGAACAACACTGGTGTAACGGACCTTTGTTTTTTGAGTTGACTTTTTGGCTTTCACGCAATTATAGAGATGTTTCGTACCGTAGTGGAGAACAGATTCTTGAACTGTATGGCGGGGCCAAAGTATCAAAGTTACAGTAGGGCACAAATGAGGCTAGGCTATGGAGCTGGTAGGAAATCTGTTTTTTTTATTATTTTTAAACTTTTTGCTCAAATCTTGTTAAGTGAATTTTATAAGTATCTCTTAGATAGTTGATATATTTGGTTAATAAAGTATGTAATCACTTCGAAAGTAAATTTTCGGTAAGTCCTCTACAAGTCGTCGGTCAGTGCTACCATCAGTGATGAAATTTCACCACATTTGCTCTTAACTGAAAACCACTAATTGATGGAAATGTGGCGATTTGGAGATTTTTATGTTGAAAGTGTGATCAATCATTGCGATCCATTTAAAATGTATGGTCTATCTTAAACTCATAACTCAACTCAAACTCAACATAACTCAAAATAAACTCTGTATCAATGATACAAAAAAATGTTTTAGGTAAAAGTTGAACGGTTTGGGGGGGGGGGGGGGGGGAACATACAGTAGTGACATAGTGACCTTGGTTTGACCTTGTAATATCTATGTGAGATCAGGTAAAATTCAAAGTGCGCGCTGTATCTCAAAAACTAATCCAGGAATTAATATGAAACTTTGAACATAGGTCTTATTTGATAATCCCAAGAAAAGAAAAGCTTCTTTTAATCAATAAACGATTATTTATTTCCATAATCGAACACCCCTATTCATGACACACGTTGCGCAAACAATTTTATAGTTGCGTTAAAAAATGAACCGCTACGGCTCTTTTTACTTTCTCCGATGATTTTTTTTCAAATTTTTTTTTACGGAAATGTCCGTTTTGGGGTCCCTAGATGCCATTTCAACAATTTCTGGAAAAAAAAAATTGTGTCTGTGTGTGTGTGTGTGTGTGTGTGTGATGTGCGCGCTGTATCTCAAAAACTAATAGAGCAATTGATATGAAACTTTGAACATTCGTCTTATTTGATAATCTGAAGAACTGAAAAGCTTTTGGAAAAAGTTCGTACACCGGAAGTGGGTTTTGTTTTTTGCCAATATTTTCTTAAATATGAAAAATATCACAAAAATATTTAAACAAACATTGAAGACAACAAAGAAATTAACATCTTTTGCTTGAAAACATTTTTCAGAAAATCATTTTTATTTTTTTAAATTTTTGTTTTATAATTATAAAACTATAATAGTTACAGTAAATTTATGTTAAAATGAACAACTTACAAAGAATAAGTTTTTTCTAAATCCCTTTAGTTTTTGAGTAAACTGGGTTTTTGAATTTGAAGTATAATTTTTCCATCTTTCATAATTTTGACGTTTTAAACGTCAGTTTCATCCGAGTTTACACAACTCTCGATGTACATTTAAAATATGATTTCAATTGAAAATAAACTATGAAAACGTAAATATAAATGATACCATCAAGTCGGAGAAAGTAACATGATGGCCACATCACCATTTTTTATTCTCGGACTGAATGATGGTAGTTTTGTGTTAGAAATAAATTTTGAAAAACTTGCAGTAATGTGTCAGGTCCAATTAATAGTTGATTTTTGTTTAACATTAATTTTGATAACACTGTTTTAATCAGTACCGGGTGGTCCAAACTCGATGTTTTTATATACATGTATACCTATAATACAGTTACTTGTGTGGTCTTCGCAGAATTCAGTGGCATGATTATTATTTTTTTTTATTTTGACTTTTATTAGGTCATTAAGTATGAAACGTCCGATTTGAGACCGAAAGTTTGGTTTATTATATCTCGGGCAAGAAATAATATGATTAATCAAAATATGCACCTAAACTATCAATACAATTTTAACGATAGCTTATTAATACCGCTAGCGAAAAACTCTGGAGAGCAGCTGGTGATGAAATCTCGAAAGGCATTTTCCACCGCATGTTGAAAAATTGTGATGTGGCCATCATGTCACTTTCTCCGACTTTATATTTACGTTTTCATGGGTTTATTTTCAATTGAAATCATATTTTAAATGTACATCGAGCGTTGCGTAAACTCGGATGAAACTGACGTTTAAAACGTCAAAATCATGAAAGATGGAAAAATTATACTTCAAGTTCAAAAACTCGGTTTACTCAAAAACTAACGAGATTTCGAAAAAAACTTATTCTTTAGAAGTTGTTCATTTTGGCATTTTCTACAATTATTATTCACATAAATTTGCTGTAACAATTATCGTTTCATAATTATAAACCAAAAATTTAAAAAAATAAATAAATTTTTTTCTCGAATAGCAATGATTTTATGAAAAATATTTTCAAGCAAAAGATGTTCATTTCTTTGTTGTCTTTGATGTTTGTTTAAACATTTTTGTAATATTTTTCATATTTAAGAAAATATTGGCAAAAAACAAAAAACAGTTAAGGTAAACACCCACTTCCGGTGTACGAAATTTTACCAAAAGCTTTTCAGTTCTTCGGATTATCAAATAAGACGTATGTTCAAAGTTTCATATCAATTGCTTTGTTAGTTTTTGAGATACAGCGCACACAGACAGACACACACACACACACACACACACACACACACACAGACACACACACACACAGACACAAAATTTTTTTTTCCAGAAATTGTTGAAATGGCATCTAGGGACCCCAAAACGGATATTTCCGTAAAAAAAATTTTTGAAAAAAAAATCACGATCACAATACTTTCTCGTACTTCGTAACGGAGAAAGTAAAAAAAGGTAATCGGTTGGCGCGAGATCTGGCGAGTACGGTGGGCGACCAAGGGTTTGCAGGTCCGATTCCTGTAGTTTAAGTAACGTCGATCTTGGAACGTGTGGTCGAGAGTTGTCTAGCAGGAGGATTGGTCTGTCCCAGTTGACCAATCTCGGCTGATTAATTTGCAGCTGCCTCATAATTTCATCTAACTGTTTACAGTAGAGGTCCGCCATTATCGATTGCCCACATCTCATAAAACTATAGTATATAACACCCGCACTGGACCACCACGCTTTGGTGTATACTTGGCATTGGGGTGTGTTTTGGCGCTTCATCTTTGTTCAACCATTGTGCGGAACGCTTGCGATTATCAAAAAGTATCCACTTTTCATCGCACATGACTATCCGGCGCAAAAATGGATCGCCTTTTAGTCTTGATGCCAAAGAACAGCAAGCCTCAAAGCTGACGCTCGCCGTACTAATGCGGAACCCAACTATCCAGCTTCTTTACTTTTCCAATTGCTTTCAGATGACTTAAAATTGTTGGGATGGTATCTTCAAACCTTGATGCTAGTTAACAGTTTTCAGATGGATTTGCTTCCACTACAGCTTTCAGTTGGTTGTCGTCCACCTTGCTCTCAGGCCGCCCGCGTTGTTCATTTTGAAGATCAAAATCTCCAGATCGGAATTTTTCAAACCATCGACGTACTGTACGTTCGTTAGCTACATCCTTGCCAAACACTTCGTTAACATTTCGGCTTGTCTGCGCTGCATTAGTACACGACGGAACTCATATTCGAAAATTACTCGCATTTTTGTCTTATCCATGGCTTACAATATTTAACCTCCAGACGACAATACAATAGACTATTAAAAACAAAAGAGTGCATCTGTAAGCCAGATGGCGTACCTTCTCAATGCAAAAAAAAAATAAACGCCGATCGAAGTGAAATATCGGAGACATCTGGTATCAAACTTGAGGCTTTAGGTAATTGGACATTTCATACTTAATGATCTAATAATTTAGGAGATATGACACAAAATCTCTAATATAATCGTTTTTTGTCATTAATTTGCTTGTATTTGATTAACAATTTCATATAGAACAAATACAAGGTAATAAAGTTAGCTATTATTTCATTATTTCATCCGAGTTTACACAACGCTCGATGTACATTTAAAATATGATTTCAATTGAAAATAAACCATGAAAACGTAAATATAAATGGCTATCAAGTCGGAGAAAGTAACATGATGGCCACATCACCATTTTTTATACTTACAGCCAATCAGCTATTTCAGAACCTTACAATAAACCCTCTTCTACTTCAAATAATTGTTTTTGTTTCTTTTTGCCTTTATTACTTCCAGTGCTTAAACCCAAAATTCATTCATTCATTCATTTGAATGCAGGTGGAAAAATCTCTTTTCTTCTTCAAATTCGCTTCATACAATGTTTTTAGATGCCGATGAATAATCGCTTCAAGGAAGCGGTTGGGGCTAAATGACAGTTGTGCTCGAATACAGGTTGAAAAATATCTTCTATTTGCTTCTACAAATTCTCTTCATACAATGTTTTAAGATGCCGATGAATGATCGCTTGAAGGAAGCGATTACGGCAAACTAACAGTTGTGCTCGAATACAAGTGAAAATATCTGTTCTCTTTGCTTCTTCAAATTCTCTCCATACAGTGATTTTAGATGCCGATTAATGATCGCTTGAAGGAAGCAGTTGTAGCAAAGTGTCAGTTGTCCTTGAATTCAGGTGGAAAAATCTCTTCATACAATGTTTTTAGGTGCCGATTAATGTGTTTTCGAAGCAAGATGGCGGATGGTAGCAACTCTCCGTCTTTTGTGCCGCAGATTAAGCACTGTAAATGTGGTAATTTTGCAAAAAGTGCACTGCACACCACTTTTTGCACGATGTGGAACTTTCTTATTACGACGCATGTGTTAAGAGGGCGAAGAGCTTTAAGAAGGAAGATCCACTCAATTTTGTTTGCTGCGACGAAACTAACCTATCCACCCCATTATCACCGGGAACCACAGGTATGGACAAAAACCAATTTCATTTCATATCTCATTGAAGAAAACAAACTCTTACGTCAACTGGTAGCTGAATCAAGAGACAAAAATCTTATTATGAAAGAGTACATCAGTGTGTTGAAAGGAAAACAATCCCCCGCCATAATAAAAACGTCTGGTGCCAGTATCGCATTGAATGCAATTGCAGTGTGGTAAGATGCAAGACGATGGCGCTCGCGATGACAGTTCTACTGCGGCTGTCAAATTAAAATCAACTACTAAAGTAAACAATGCCATTCAAAACACTAGTGAACAACCGAATGGACAGCAAGGTAGGATGAATAACCGAATGGAACAATCGAATGGACAGCAAGGTAGGATAATGAATGATGGTTTCACAGTAGTCACCCATAAGAAGCTAAAACCGAGGATTAAAAAAGTAATCACTGGGTCGAACAATACGGTGCCCTCTAACTTGTTGGCGGAACCGAAGAGAATATGGATCTACGTTAATCGTGTCCAAAAGAGTGTATCGAGTGTAAGAAAACACGTAAGCACTTTCCTACGTCACGACGATTTCGTCTGCGAAAAGGAAGAAAACAGTCCCTACTACAACGGATTTAAAATTGGGTCGCGCTTAGAGGATCGTTACTCACTCATGGACTCTTGTAACTGGCCGGAGAGAATCACGATTGGCCGTTATATTTTTCGGAAAACTAAATCCAGTATCAGACGTGAATGATGATGATCCACTGATAGCCCCAATTAAATCACATAATCCAGTGAGTAGTTACCTCAATTGTTTGTTTGCCAATACTCACTTAATTAGAAATAAATACAATGAGCTAGATTCATTAATTCAATTACAAGCTCTAGATGTTGTATGTGTCTCTGAGCACTGGCTCACAAACATTGAAAGTGACAAATTAACGATTAATAACTTAGATATTGTTTCTCATTTTTCCTGTTTGACTGGTTATGGGGGTGCATTCATTTTACTAAAAAAAAGATCTCTTTCAAGCCTATTATAACTATAAATAACTATTCTGTAGAAAACCATTGTGAGATTGCGGCTATGCATTTAGCGGATTTGTACTGTATTTTTGTAGTGATATACCGCCTACCGAATGGTGATTATAAAATATTTTGTGATATTCTAGTCTTAAATCATCTTGACACACTTAGCTGTAATATTATATTCGGTGGGGATTTTAATATCAATTTCAATATCTCTGGTTATAAATTGAATAATATATGTGATATTTTTAGGTTTTTAGGTGTTGTGGTTTAAGCCAACAACTATTTTTCCCAACGAGAGAAGTAAATATTATAGACAATGTTTTTACCAATCTGACATCTCAAATCAGGAATATCTCCCCAGCTAGAATGACATCTGATCACTCAGGTATCTATATTAAAGTCAAACTTATAAGCTCACCCAATACTCAAATATATAAAACAGTGAGGCCCATCACTGCTGCTGGAAAATTTAATATCCTCGTCTTCCCATTGTTGGCACTCCTTAAATAAAATACCAGATTGTGACATCCATTTTAATACTTTTCAAAACCAATTTCTACAACACTATAACATTTCCTTTCCAACTAGACAGATCTTAACATCTACAAATAAACAGGCAACCAACGTCAAATGGTACAATAACAATCTGTACTTAATGCGGCAACACCTATTTTGCTTGCAGGATATTTATCGTGCCTTAAATAATCCTGCATATAAGAAACTATACACTAGCTTCAAAAAGAATATGAAAACTCAGTATGTAAAGCCAAAGTAAAAGCCAATGATGACTTCATAAACTCATCAACCAATAAATCGAAAGCTAGGTGGCAAGTGAACAAAAATAGAAACATAACCTGCTTTAATAATTATTTTACTCAATTGGTTAATAATCTAGTGGACTCCGTACCAGATCTTGATACTAGTCAATTCTCTCTTTCTGGAACCTGTAATTCCAATTTTAAATTTAGGCAAGTCAAATGAAGTCAGACAAGCTATTAACAGTATAAACAACAGTAACTGCACTGACTATTATGAAATATCTATAAATGTTATGAATAGCTGTAAAGAAGCAATAATACCTGCCCTTACAAATATTATTAATAAGTGTATTGCGACTTCCACCATACTAGAAGCCATGAAAATCGCGGCGGTGCTTCCAATACACAAAAAAGGAAATAAGACACTAGTGGACAATTTTCGACCTATATATATTCTTCCTGTATTTTCAAAAATCCTTGAAAAAATACTATATAACCAAATTGTTCAGTATATGACTCCAACTCATTATTTAGCGTAAATCAATTTGGTTTTTCGAAGAACATGTCTACTAGTAATGCTGTATGGCATCTGACCAATTGTATAATGAAAACCTTTGATGACAGTGCCTTTTCATTTGTGTCTTTCCTTGACCTCAGCAAGGCATTCGACTGTGTCACCCATACCATATTAATCGAAAAACTAAGACACTATGGCTTTGACCATACTAGTTCCGACTTAATAAAATCTTATCTTTCAAATCGTAAACAGGTCGTCAGGATAAAAAATAAAATATCTGCCCCTATTGATGTCAAACATGGGGTGCCTCAAGGGTCAATACTTGGCCCCCTGCTGTTCCTCATTTATACCAACGACTTTGCTAACTATTTCCATGATACATCAGTCATCCTCTATGCTGATGATACCACGATTGTGAGCACTAACTCTGAAATCGATGTACCTATTCAGAAAAACCGAGATGCTACTGCACTGGCTCAAAACTGGTACAGTGCTAATCGAATGCATTTAAATGCGAACAAGACCGTCAATGTACTTTTTACATTAAAACATACTGAATATGACTACAATACATCTGCAACTTTTCTGGGAGTTCACATCGATTCAGCACTAACATGGAACAAACATACAGAGTATCTTGCTAGCAGACTATGCAGTGGTGTTTTCCTACTCCGCAACCTTGCATGTTCAGTGTTTTAAAAACTACGCATTTTGCAATCTTTCAATCCCTGCTCTCTTATTGCCTGACCTCGTGGGGACATGCTGCGGGTAGACACCGAATCTTTGGTCTGCAACGTAAAGCTCTGAGGGCCATAGCCAAAGCTAACTTTAGGGCAGATACCAAACCTATATTTCTACAACTAGAAATTATGACCTTACCTAGCCTGTTCATTTATTAATGCCTATTATATAGCACCAATAAATTATTATTATTATTATTATTATAACACTGGGCAACAAAAAATAATAATATTTCCTGCTGCATGAGATGTTTCAACTGATTCTGAGTATTTTGACAATTGTGATTTCAAATCTGAAATAAGTTATCTTCTGCAATCTACGGTTATCATGCAATTTGACATTTTTATTCATCATTATTTCTGTAGTTTGGTGTTGACTGTATTTAATTGCTCGCCAATGAAAATGGCAAAGTGACAGTTGTGCTCCAATATGGGTAGAAAAATCTCTTCTGTTTGCTTCTTCAAATTCTCTCCATACAATTGACTCATGGTACGGCTGAGGTAGCAGAGGTGGTAACACAGATACGTGCGGTCACGCCGTCACCCGTCTCTGTAACCGATTATACCTATCTGGATTGCCGCCTCTGCTACCTCGGCCGTATCCCGCGAGCGGTTACTGATTACTTCTATCCTAGTCTGCTTGCCAAATATTTTCACCTTCGGGACAATACTCGTGTTGGGTGCAGCTGCATCTATATGATACGATGCCCCACAAAACTATACGAATATCGAAACATTGTTTTAGGGGTATTTTTAGATTTTAGGTTTGCATAAAGACAAACAAAGAAAAAATTATTTTCTGGAACCAGTTTACCGAAAGTAACAATTGTTATATTTTTATTTTGAAAATGTGTGTTACTAAATTGTGCCCGTTATTTTTCACTCGCTGGTATTATACCATAAGAGGCTATCAACCACGGGTCTTTCCGCGTTCTTCTTCATGTATTTATTCTGGATTTTTCTTCTCATAAAAGTTATTAAATCAATAATATATGAAGAATAAGTATGCGATTATTTTATTAATATGGATATTTAAATAAAAAACAAATAAACAAAATAAATTGAAATAACAAATTCTTTATTTATTAGATCCACAATAAAATATTACAAAAAAAAATATTGCACACATATGAGATACATTTTGGTACAGTTATACACAAGTTTATAAAAATAAAACAGAGATGATAAAAAAGGAACATTTATAACGCACTTAAGTACATATATACATAAGAAGACACAGCTTAAGTAATTACCTAAAACTAAACTTAAATTAACACAACAATTAGTCAACAACATTATTTGAAATGGAATGCAGTCTTAGCATTAAAATAATCATTAACAAAACTATTTCACCGTTATTAAAATATAAAATTGTTTCTTTAAATTAAGTTTTATTAAATGGACATTTCTCATGGTGATTATTTCTTTGGTTAATTTGAAATAATACACATTTTTTATTACGGTGACAAAATAACAAGCACTAACATCAATTGTTTAACACTTAGTTGTTTGAAAGATATATTAATTGAGATATGTAATTAATAACAGTGGCAGCTCGTGAAAGTTCGGTAGAGGGGATGATAGATAGCGGTGACCTAATACTTGCCTCCTTTATAAGAGTAACACTCTTAGCCTCTTCCAGGAGAATTTACAAATCACGACTGAATTATATTGTGCTTTTCTATTATTATTACATATTACGATATGTTTCGCCAAGTGCTAAATGAGAGCTTAATCCAAGAAATATGAATTGAGTTTAATTTACGATTTAGTAAAGTTTATGTAGACAAGAAAGCACTTTGTCAGAAATATCGTAAACCTAATTTTTTCGAAGCTTGCAAAACTGTATAATAATCTCAAGAGGCTGCCAACTCGAATTATCATGGTGTTACCACTTATTAATTGAATTAAAATTGGAAACCCTCATTTGCAACAGATATTTTGAATAAAATTATTAAACACGAAATATCGCCTCAATATAAAAATATTACTAAATTTCGTGATTATTAATTTACGTATTATTATTTTAATAAAGGACATGCATCCACATATTTTTTTTGCCTAGCATAGGTAGTAATAAATATACAATAATTACAAACGTATAATTTTTAGTCGATTATTAAATAAGACGAATGCATCTACAAATTCTTATTTGGGCTACCTAAAAATAACAAAAACATTTATAGTCTCATATTGATTTCATTGTTAAATGACTGATAAGACATTATTATTGCACGTATACCTGTATCGAAATTTAGAGTCTCTTTAAGTGACTTAAACTAACCTAAGGTTTCAATAAAATTATCTTAAAAACTATATTGCACGTTATCACTTTGAGAATTGCTTATTTAATTACATTATTAAGGTACACAAGAATGAGTTGTATGTATAAAATAGATTGAGTATGACGTTATCACCGAGTTTTTGCACAAAGATTTACTTGAGGGTAATATGAACAATAGTGAAGTGAATCGAGAAGTAAATTTGGTGTACTGTTAAGTTTTGTTTGTCATTTAGAACAGTAATTATAAAAATCATTTATATAGGGGGTTGTGATCGTTACTATGTGATAGTCCATTTTCATTTAATAACCTAATAATAATAGTAATAATACAGGGTTGAAAAACCACTGATTGATAGTCTATTGGCAGAAATAACACAACTATTTTCAGATAGTTAAATAACTTTTTTAGAAGAATAGTTTTATGTATTTCACTTGTGATATCTATGTTTCTAAGGATAGTAAAATGGAATAGATATAATAAGAGAATTTTAAACATTCTGAATCTAAACTGAGTTTTTATTTGGTAGAATTAATATTAATTTCATATTACTATCCTTAATAACACCTAAATATTAAAACTTTCGTTTTTAGTAGAATTGGTTATATTGCAGCATAGGGCCCACCCATTAGGGACCACCCACCCACCACCTTTCCATTTAATTTGTACTTCACACTTTCATTTACGTTTATCTGTTAACTACAGTTTTAGCAATTCAAATTGCTATAGTACTAAAAAAATAAACGTAAGTTTTATTAAAATAAAGAAACAGTTTTTTATTGTTTATTACATGTTTGATGGTAAAGCAGTAACCACTCACATCCCACTAATCCAATATTTTATTCAGAATACAAATTTAAAGTTTTAATGAAAGTATTGTATTTTATTTTTATATAAAAACAGTAAAAAAAATCGCAAATAGTGTTTTGTAATTTAAATGAAAGTTTAAAGCGGGTGGGCCCTATCGTACTATCCAACCTCAAGCTTACGCACCAAGGTTTCTATCAATAAATACGTAAATTAAAAAAACAGTATTTGGTGTCTGTTTCACTTCTAAGTATTGAGTTATACCGGGTGTGGCACTTAAGACGCCTCGGACCATAGCTCCTTTACGATAAAAGCTATCGAAAAAAATCTAAGAACAAAGTGGTGCATAGTTACCGTCGCTATGTTTTAAAAATATTTCTAATCATCAGTGGCGTGCCGTACTCCAGTGGCGTACCAAACTTATGTTTTTTTAAATGGAATGCCCTATTTTTTATTGCATATTTGGAAAGTGCTCGACGAGTACTTATTTTTTTATCTAACATGTTATACCCTTCACTTTAGCGGTTTCGCTGTTATAACCCCTTCTTTCAAAATTGCGCCCCATTTTTGAGATTTTTTTATAGAGAAACTAATTGACGCCGGCGCCTAAATTTGACAATTACCAATCTTTTGTTTTCTCATGGCACACTTGGGAACGGAAAACGTTTCCCGACATTTGCGATGAAATTCCTTTTTTCTCCGAAATTTTGTTATGCAATGTGTAATTTTTTTTACACCAATGAAAAATTTAGAGTTTTGGCTGTACAACGCCGTATTTTTTTTAGGGGGGTGCCATTTGAAATTTTCGGAAAAAATGACAACATACGAAGATCAATCAAAAATTATTTTTTTTCCATAAATTACCCGAAAAAAAATTATGTGAAGGTATACGAGGTCTTAACCTGTACCTCAATTCAAAATTTAGGCGCCGGCGTCAATTAGTTTCTCTACAAAAAAATCTCAAAAATGGGGCGCAATTTTGAAAGAAGGGGTTATAACAGCGAAACCGCTAAAGTGAAGGGTATAACATGTTAGATAAAAAAATAAGTACTCGTCGAGCACTTTCTAAATCTGCAATAAAAAATAGGGCATTCCATTTAAAAAAACATAAGTTTGGTACGCCACTGGAGTACGGCACGCCACTGATGATTAGAAATATTTTTAAAACATAGCGACGGTAACTATGCACCACTTTGTTCTTAGATTTTTTTCGATAGCTTTTATCGTAAAGGAGCTATGGTCCGAGGCGTCTTAAGTGCCACACCCGGTATACAGTATGTCTCTGTAAGTTGGAGCCATATGGAAAACTTCTTTATTATTAAATTTAGGAAAAAATGTTATTCTTCATAAAAAATTCTGCATTGTCTAAAATCTAAAATGCAACCTTCAGATATCTAATTTTTTCAATGGTTTACTAGATTTCTTAAAAAATATTAATTTTGCTCTCGAGAAAAGTATATTTATTTTTGACAATATCGATAAATGTTATTAAGAGAAGTTGATCACAACTAAAAACCACGTTAAAATTTGTAATAACGTCCGTTTACATTGAAAAAACTGTTTTTTTTTCTTTATCGAAACATAAAATAAGAACGTAAATTTAATTGTAGTTACCTGCAATCTAGTATTCACTCGCAAGTGACAAGAAATTCTCGACAATGACCGCCAAAACGTGTTAGAATTTATAAAATACATACAAATGGCAGTGTTATTAACTTACGAAGAAAAAATTTAAATTGTTTTGATTGTAGGAGAAAACTATAAAACACATAGAGAAGCAGCAAGTATTTTTAACAATAGACATCCCAATAGAAATATTAGTCATTCAACTGTGGCGAAAATAGTGAACGAATTCAAGACCAGTGCAAGCATTTGAAATAATTTTAATGTAAAACGCCGATAATTAGTTGCCAAAGAGAACACACAATTAGAAGTAATGCTGTCTGCTGTAGAATATCCAAAAATGTCATTGCGCAAAAGGAAATCCTTGATACAGAATAATATAAGTAAAGATACAGTGGCAAGAATTTTAAAACTAAATAAATACAGACCATTCAAACCAAAATTCGTTCACACATTGAAAGAAAGGCATTATGATAGGCGCTTTGAATTTTACTGTCTCATCCAAGAAACGTTAGAAGATGATCCTTTTTTATGATGAGACGTATAATTTTTCCAATGAGGCAACATTTTCTGCAAATGGAATTGTCTCGTCACAACATTGTCGCTGGTGGTCTGAGAGAAATCCCAATTTTTGCAATAAAGACTCGTGACCAATATTCGTTTAAAACGAACGTGTGGTGTGGTATTTATAAAAAAAAGATTAATTGGACCGTATTTTTTCTACCAATCTATGAATGCCGAACGTTATTTACAATTTTTACAAAATCACATCAATGATTTTATAGACGAACTTCCCTTACAAGAACGTCAATGTATTTGGTTCCAACAAGACGGTGCCTCATGCCACAGTATATTAAATACTAGGAACTATCTTGAACATATTTTCAATGGAAAAGTGATTCACAGATATTCCGATCTTTTTTGGCCTGCTAGATCCCCTGACTTAACCCCTCTGGATTCCTACTTATTGGTCATTTAAAACAAAAAGTTTACCAACAAGGGCCGTTTCAAGATGTTAATCATTTGGAGAGGATAATTTCAGAATCATGGCGGGAAATTTCTCCAGATATGATAAGGAAAGCTTTGCGGGAATTTGCCAATAGAACGATGAAATGTATTGAAAGAGAGGTTGGATATGTCGAGGCAATAGTGGAATAGGTGAAAATTAAATTTGGATTTTTTTCATTAATAATTATGTTAGCGACACAATTTATTTTTTGTATTTATTGTTTTATTTGCAAATTAAAAGGAAAGGTTATCATGTTTTTATCAATCACAAGAGAAAAATGTTCATTATTGAAATTAACAAAATGAATAGTAATTTATAATGCAGAAAAATTAGTAAAAACTAACAAGATCCATGCTAGAAGGTTGTAATTGAATAATTCAACGTGGTTTTTAGTTGTGCTCAACTTCTAATAACATTTATCGATATTGTCAAAAATAAATGTACTTTACTCTGGAGCAAAATTAATATTTTTTGAGAAATCTAGTAAACCATTGAAAAAAATAGATATCTAAAGATTGCATTTTAGATTTTAGACCATGCAGAACTTTTTATTAAGAATAACATTTTCTCCAAAATTTAATAATAAAGAAGTTTTCCATATGGTTCCAACTTACAGAGACATACTGTATATAATCTCTTTTTTCAATCGAGGAAATAAAGCCTGACATAGTACCCACCCGCTGCCCTCTATTTAACTTCTATATAAACTGCAATATCACATTCAGTAAGTATTCTAAAATTACAACTTTTCTAATTAATTCACAAGGAAACTTCTAAAACTTAACAAGTTATTGTAGATTAAAATAGTGTTAATACAACTGGTGGTGGATGGGCCTTATCTTAATTCTTAATTTCTGCACGTAAACTCTCGTTATGTGTTAAATAATTGGAAAGTGGAATATTTTTTAAACTGCAAAATCACGTTTCGTTTTATTTCAACCTCCACAAATTGGCAAAGAAATTTCCACAACCTAACAAATTTTTGTAGATTAAAAAAAAGATAATGGGAAAGGTAGTGGGTGGGTTCTATGGTACAATCTATCAATTTATGTTGATAAAAAAACAGTATTTAGTGTTAAAATTAAATTTGTTAAAAATAAAATTAAAAAATTTCGACTACTTCTGGAGATATTCGACATCAATTTTGGTTTTTAATTTTTTACGGCTTTATTAATGGTTATTTTAGAAAACCAAGGGCACTTTCTCAAAACACTTTTATAAGCTCTTTTTTAAATACGACGTTTTGTTATTTAGATAACCACATCAACTTAATTTTTTTAAATACGGACCTGGATTTTTATTTAATTTTTGAATAGCTTTTCACCTACCAAAACTAATATTATGTCACACTTGTCACAAAATTGTTTCCTATAGGAGTTATTTAAAGTTTTTTTTTTTTTCTAATTCAACAGTAGGCGTTAACTTTGAAACATAACAAAGTGTGCCTTGACAATAACAAAGATTCGTTTAAAAGCTCTTCAAAAAAATAATATTAGTTTTCTGATACGACGTTTCGTTTTTTAGACACCATAAACATAGAAAATTGAAATTCCCGTCTGATATCTTTTATGGCATATTTTGTAAATTAGGTCTCAACTAGGTCTATAACCCATTTTTAAATTCGGTGCGAATTCCTGATTTTAGTAAAAAAATGATATTTCTGTAACAACTTAACCTTATTTATAAAATAAAGTTTAAAAAAACTGATAAAAAGTTGTTGTATTCAATTTCTAACAAAGTAACAAAGTCTAATTTTCTAGATGTTTAAAAATATTGCCGTTGACTTGAATACACTTCGATTTTTTTTTTATATATATTTATAAAAATATATTTCTGCTGCATTTTTTGTGTATAGATGATATAAGTAGTAAACATTAAGCAAATCATGTTTTTCTTTGTTAGAAAAGCACACTTTTAAAAGTTCACTGAATCTAATTCAGGTAATGTCAGAGCTAAGAATCACTTATCTGTTGTCAAAGTTAAGGCACACTTTCAAAGTCAATACCAATTCTTAAATTTAAAAAAAAAACTCTAATAACTCCTACAGCAAACAATTGTGTGGGAGGTGAAAAGCTACTTTAAGATTAAATAAAAAGTCCAGGCCCGTATTTAAAAAATAAAGTTGATGTGTGTTGATTAACGAAACGTATTTGTAAAAACAAATTAAAAAATAAAATGATTTTCTGGAAGAGTTTACAAAAGTGTCTCTTGGTTTAACCAGTAATAAAGTCGTAAAAAATAAAAACAAAAATTTACTTCTTCGGTTCTTATCGAATATCTCTGAAAGAAGTCGGAATATTTTAAATTTCTTTTTTAATTATTCAGCATTAATTTCGATCACCAAAAAGGCAATTTAGAAATTCACATGGCAATTCTACATGTATTGCTATAGATGGTTGAAATTTTGACAGACCAATTTTGAATAATGTCCCTTTACAAATTTCTACAAAAACTAATCACAAGTTTACCACAACAAAAATTGTTGCACTAGAAAAGCAAATTTTTATGACCAAAAAAAGCGGATTTTTTAGAAATTCACATGGCAATTCCACATTTATTGCTATAGATTGTTGAAATTTTGACAGACTCATTTTGAATAATGTGTCTTTACGAATTACCAAAGAAAATAATCGCAAGTTTACCACAACAAAAATGGTTGCACTGAAAAGCAAATTTTGATAACCAATAAGGCGCATTTTTTCAGAAATTTGCATGGCAATTCCACATTTATTGTAACAAATGGTTAAAATTTTGACAGACTAATTTTGAATAATGTGTCTTTACAAATTTCCAAAAATAAAATAATTTTCTTCAAATTTTCGATTTTTTTGTCAGAAATGTTCTTTCTTAGGATCGAATGTTTGGTCGAAATTTTTAATTTTGTATCCTATATTTTAGATTCTTTCAACCTAAATTAATGATTTTTTTGCGCGACTTTTTTTAAAAATTTTTTTCCGATATTTTTAAGTACAGTTTCTGATTTCTTACCCTCCATTTTAGATTTTTTAGCTTGAATTAATATTTTTTATGGGCGATTTTTTTTAAATGTTTGTCACTTTTGACCGTTTTCGAGTTTCTGATCGGCAACTTATTTTGAGGTAAAGAGTTATTTTGGGAGCTGAAAATGGCAAATTATTTTCGTTTTCTTTGATTTTTCAATTTTTTGGTTTGCATTTTTGATTTTTTTGGCCTTTTAGATCTTTGACCTGTTTTTCATTTCTTCGTTCCAAATTTTAGAGTTATTGCCCGGATTATTCTTTATTTTAAACTTTAATTTTTTTTTTGTTGAAATTTTCGGTCTGCATTTTTCATATTTGTCTAAATTTTAGATTTTTTGTGCTTATCTTTTGGATAAGAGTTATTTTGGGGACTGAAAATGACAAATTATTTTTGTTTTTCTTGATTTTTCAATTTTGTGGTTTGCATTTTTTTTAGGCCAGCATTTTCGATTTTTTTGGCCTATATTTTAGATCTTTGATCCGTATTTTTCATTTCTTCGTTCCAAATTTTAGAGTTTGTCTTTGTTTTAATTAAACTTTTGTTGAAATTTTCGATTTTTTGTGCTTATATTTTTAGTTTTTTTAATCTTAATTAAGAGCGTATTTTGTATTGGTCTATACTTTAAATTTTTAACGTGATTGATTTTTATGTGCAATTTTTTTATTTTTTTGCCGGTATTTAATTTGTATAATTTGTCATTTCCATCTTTCATAATTTTGACGTTTCAAACGCCAGTATCATCCGATCCAATAAATTGTAAAAGTGGCTCTACCATCAACATGTTCCACGAGCCGCCACTGCTTTTACGTATTGATTTCTGTACGTAAACTTTCTTTAAATATTAATTAATTGGAGGGTGGGATAGGGTCCACCCAGGAGGGTGGGATATGGCCCACCCGCCAGCCCGGGTTATCTTTTATTTAAACTACAAAATCACGTTTCGTATTATTTCTAAAATTTCAACTTCTCCAACTAAATACCAAAGAAATTTCTACAACCGTTTTCGGCAGAGAGTTAGTAAAGTTATTATGGAGTGTATCTCCCATCCTACAATCCAACCTGTTGCTCAAGCACTAAAGTTGGAAAACAGGGTCTTTATGCAAGTAAAAGTTGTTTCGGACTTCCCATAACCCATCCAATTAATCGTTAGTTTGGAGTTTTCAGAGTTATTACAATTGATTTAATTTACGAAAAAAAAACCGAAACATAAATTTTAAATAATTTCTTCTATATTTTATACTTATAAAACTCTAAATTGGTTAATATTCAACTGTTTAGATTTAGAGGATGGGATTAACCACAGCCACCGCTCTTCGTGTTAACAAAGAAATTGATTGATTCCTTTCAGAAAGTCAAACACAAATTTTAATATATTGCTCATGTATTTGTCTATGCATGAATAAATCTTATTATCTGACATGAGGTATTTTTTTAAGGATATAAAATAAAATTTCGAAAAAATAATTTTATGAAAAATATTTACAAACAAAAGATGTTAATTTCTTTCTTATCTTTGATATTTGTTGAAATATGTTTGTAATATTTTTCATATTTAAAAAAATTATCGCGAAGAAACAAAAAACGGTTAAGGTAAACACCCACTTCCGGGGTACGAAATTTTACCAAAAGCTTTCCTTTTCTTGCGATTATCAAATAAGACTTATGTTCAAAGCTTCATGTTAATTCCTAAATTAGTTTTTAAGATACAGCTCGCACTTTGAATTTCACCTGACCTTACACAGATGTCACAAGGTCAAACCATGGTCACTATGTAAATACCGCATGTTCCCCTCCAAACCGTTTAACTTTTATCTGAAACATGTTTTGTATCATTAATAGTTTCAGAGAAAATCGATATAATCCATCCTAAATTTTTGATCTTTGATAGAACCTCAAAAGTTTTCCCCAGACTTTTCCGCGTTCTATAGGCGTTACGGATACATATTAAATAGTCTTTTTCCGTTGCGGCATTAGGTTTTTTAACATTCTTCTGTAATGATGTTTTTAAAAAATAAAGTATGTCAACATATGGACTTTTAATAAAAAAATCATTTCCGTTCTAACCGAAAATTACTTTATGGCTTCTGCACTTTTTTGTGATTGTCTTTTTGCATTAAATTTTATATTGAGAATAATAGGCCTCTCTGCAAATTAAAGGGCATATATTGTAGTATTAATTTTTTTTTATTCATGAAATTACTAAATTATTTTTGTCCTTCAGTGGTCATCCAATCAGGGCGTGCGAAGACTGCAGCGTTTTACGGTACCAGAGGAATCTGAAATTCCGGTTATCTGAAATGAAAAACAAAACATGGACCTTAAAATGTATTAAATTTTGCAGTCCCTTACGAATGCTTTTTTCGATTTTGAACAAAATGCTGGCCTTTCATATTTTGAGTTGTAAATTTTTGAATATAATCGCTCAAAAATATACTTATAAGTTGGAAAAAGCATTCGGGAGGGACTACAGAATTTAATACATTTCAAGGTCCATGTTTTGTTTTTCATTTCAGATAACCGGAATTTCAGATTCCTCTGGTACCGTAAAACGCTGCAGTCTTCGCACGCCCTGATTGAATGGCCGCTGAAGGACACAAATAATTTAGTAATTTCATGAATAAAAAATCATTTTAATACTACAGTGTTTGCAAAAAGTCCCATTACCCTCAGTATAAAATTTCATGCAAAAAAAATCACAAAAATGTGCAGAAGCCTTAAGTCAATTTTTTTCTAAGTACTAACTTGCCTTAACTTTTCTAAATTGAATAAAACGAAATATAGCCTGAATATGTGAATATTCAATCTGTTCGTAACTCTGCAAGCAAAATTAAGTCTTACTAAGAGTATAAACAAATAACTTATTGAAACAACTACTTCCCTGGCTAGTGTGTCGCCGGAAGTAGTTGTTTCAATAAGTTATTTGTTTGTAGTCTTAGTAAGACTTAATGTTGCAGAGTCATGAACAGGTTGAATATTCATATATACAGGCTATATTTCATTTGATTAATTTTATTTAATGCTTCTGCAACAAGTGAGGTTGCCTCTATTTTATTTATTAACTTTTTCTATTTTTGTATATTTTTACATAATTTAATTCGTCTCTAATAAAAACTTTCTAAAAACTTTGATTGTTACTTTTTGATTAATTTTAATTTAAATTTGTGTTTTGTTTAAATTTAATTTAAATATACAGGGTGTTCCATTTGAAATAGAATAGTTAAGGTAATTTCTGGTTAAACCGGAAGTGGAATTTTTATTAAAAGTCCACATATCAGCACACACTTTATTCCCTACTAAATTTCATAAAGTTGTATGTAAAACTGCAAATGTTATTTGGGGTCTACCAGAATTCAGTTACACCCGGTATAGTACACTCAAACAAAATTGTAAATATGCAACTATTTAATTATACCGGGTGACCCAGCGATCTGTAAAAGCCCCATGACTTATTTGCTATTTGAGATATCGACCTCTAGTTTTTTTGAACTGGTACCAACACTTATTCTACATATTTTAAAAATATGTATGTTTTTGTACAGGGTGTCCCAATATACATAACAGACCAAAGTTATGTTTTTTTAAATGGAACACCCTATATTTTATACTTTATTTTCAACCCTCTTGAGAAGCTGATAAAAATAGTATAAGATAGTATGGGTCTATTATGGACGGTTGGCTAGTTATGGGCAAATTTGTGGCAAAAACATGTACACATTGAAAACATTGCAAAAGCGTTCCTAACAAAGATAGCATCATTATTTATATACCAGAAAATTTTTCACATCATAAAGAATAATACACATCGGCTTTGGTTCTCTTTTATTCATAGTGCTATACAGGGTGTCAACATACGCAAAACAATGGATAACTATTTTTTTTCAAATAGAACACCCTATATAAGTTGCCACCAATCTATGGCATTTTTAATAAGCTTTCCAATGATATACAGTTTGTATAACAAAATATTAAGTATTCTTGAGATTTATCAATAAAAACATGTTTCTTTTGTCACCTTGCGCAGATTTTTGGATTTTCAGCCAAAACTATACATTTTCATGAAAAATTATAGGAGACCAAAGTTGTAGAGCGAAAAATTTCAGATCGATGCGGGTCTTTCAACTTTTAAGATAATGCGTGCATTACCCGCCAGAGTGCGCAAACTCGTGACCCTATATGCATTTTAGCATTTTTTATTAATAAATTGCATTATACTTTTTTTCCGCACCCTCTAGCGGAAGAACGGGAAATTATAGGGATATTAAAATGGCCCATATCGATTGAAAATGTTCCGCTCTACAACTCTTAATAGAAGCAATTTTTGCCAAAAATGCATAGTTTTCCCTAAAATGCAAATTGAAAATGTATGTATCAATTTTTGAGTTTTTCAATGGTTTTTTGTATTTTTAGCGAAAACTATGCATTTTTGGCAAAAATTGCTTCTTTTAAGAGTTGTAGGGCGGAGTTTTTTCAATCGATGTAGGTCATTTGAATAATTCTATAATTACCCGGTTTTCTGCTAGAGGACGTGGTATATAAAGTATAGTGCAATTAATTAACAAAAAATTTGAGAAAAACGCTAAAATGCATATACGGTCAAGATTTTGCGCACTCTGGCGGGCAATGCACGCATTATTGGAAAAGCCGAAGGACCTATGTCGATCGAAAATTTTCCGCTCTACAACTTTGGTCTCTTATTATTTTTTCAGAAAATGCATAGTTTTGGCTGAAAATCCAAAAATGAGCAGGAGGTGACAAAAGAAATATGTTTTTATGGATAAATCTCAAGAATCCTTAATATTTCATTATACAAATTGTACATCATTGGAAAGCTTATTAAAAATTCCATGCACTGGTGGCAAGATATATAGGGTGTTCCATTTGAAAAAGAATAGTTATCCAATATTTTGCGTATGTTGACACCCTGTATAGCAGTATGAACAAAAAAGAACCAAAGCCGATTTGTATTATTCTTCATGATGTCGAAAATTCTTCAATGTATAAAAAAATGACGATAGCTTTGCTAGGAGCGCTTCTGCAATTTTCTCAATGTGTACATGTTTTTGCCACAAATTTGCCCATAACTAACCAATCGTCCATAATAGACCCATACTATCTTATATTAGTTTTATCAGCTTCTCAAGAGGGTTGCAAATAAAGTATAGAATATAGGGTGTTCCATTTAAAAAAACATAACTTTGTTCTGTTATGTATATTGGGACACCCTGTAAAAAAACCTATATATTTTTAAAATATGTAGAATAAGTGTGGGTACCAGTTCAAGAAAATTAGAAGTCGATATCTCAAATAGCAAATAAGTTATGGGGCTTATACAGATCGCTGGGTCACCCGGTATATTATTGAAAACATTGAATGAACTGATCATTGTGACCGTTATAACTATGTTATTCACCACGATTTATTACATTCAGTTTGATGATAATGCCCTGTCTTGATCTTTTCTTGATTTTCACTAGCTGTAAAAAGCCGAGCTGCAATGATCAATTCTTATAGGTATGACACATTTTCAGGAATTACAATAATAATGGTAATAATAATAAATAAAAGTGAGTAACAGTATTATGCACTCGTGTACGGCAATAAAAGTGGGAAGATAAAATGAGCAACGGTTTTCCAGGTCGTAACACGTCCAATAAATGGAGCCATTAGCTTCGAGTATTGTTTGGATTCTCCTCTTTTCGTTGGTTTAACAATAAAACAATTGATTTATCTACAGTTACTAATTAAACAAATATCGGGAATGAGTCTTAAAGACGTTTACTATCTAATTACTTTTTTAGTAATGATGATTGGTCGCGCCCATTTCTACTTTTACTATAATTAATACGAGTTATTGGTTAATTATTATTTACCGAAGATTTTAATTAAATAAGATAATTTATTATTTTAAAGGAACATTTAGTTATAACACAATTAATACTTCGTTCGTTTGATGTCAAGTATTTGCATGCTTTTACGAGATACTAATTTCAGCAAATAATTACTTTTTAAACATTAAATATTGTTCCCCCATCAGAACACCTACAGAACGGTTTCGACCTTTCAGGTCTCATCAGTGTAGTTAGTTGCTGATGAGGCAACGGACATTACTATTGGAATATAAGTATTCCAAACACCGTTAAAGGTAGAAACTTACTTTTTAAATATTGAAAATATTTACGGAGCATCAATTGAAAGCAATATGTAAATCGGAGGTATAATTCTAAAAACTTAAAAAAGCCTCTTCATTTATAATTTTGAAAACACACCTAATTTCACGAGAACTGTACATTTTTGAAAATTCTAGTCTTTGTATAATTAACACTTGAGCATCATCAGAGAAATAAAATATCTGAATATGAGGTAGAAACGCCAAAGTGGCGGAATCTATTGCCTGAATGCTGTACTGAACTAAAGGGATTCTGATGGCGGAACAATATTTAATGTTCACATTAATATTCTTATATATTCCGCCGCTGGCAATGTCCGTATCTTGTCGGTGTTAAAGCCACCCGGATTTGGTTCAGTACAGCATTCAGGCAATAGATTCCGCCACTTTGGCGTTTCTACCTTTAACGGTGTTTGGAATACTTATATTCCAATAGTAATCTCCGTTTCCCCATCAGCAACTAACGACACTGATGAGACCTGAAAGGTCGAAACCGGTCTGTAGGTGTTCTGATGGGGGAACAATATTTAATGTTCACAACTGAATATGAATTTCAAGAACTTTAATTATTTAGTTAAATAGATCAAGCGATCCCTAGGATATCGATATTTTTTAATCAAATTTCCCAGGGAAGAAACATTATTTATTAAAGGAAATGGCTGGGGAAAAAGGAGGAGTAAGTGCGAATAATAAGGTTAGGAGTCTTGCAAATCCTAAAGCTCATGGGACATACCGAACGAGACCTCAAAAAGATTATTAAGGATAACCGGCAGAGGTTTGCCGATGGTCTTTTGTGTCTTTCCTTTCGAAAAATAACTCACTGAGAAAATATCAGCATGGATTAAGATATATCAACAGGATCTCGAGGTGCGGCAAACGAGGCCACTAATAGACGACTGAGGGGAAGGTGACATTTCACTGGGTGTAGAAAATGTAATCTACTCCTTCAAGCAGGTAAACACCGGAGTACCTGTTGAGGATCATAAGGAGCTTTTTGAACAATACGAGCATGTTATACGAGGGAGACCGAGGAACGTAGTGACGAACTGCACGAAGTTCAGACGGAATGTGGGACGACTGGGTAGAGCCTTTAGACCTGGATAAAATGTGCGTACTAAGATTACTTTATTTTTTTTCTTTCAGTTCTTATAGAATTGTAGTACTGTCTGCTCAGGGTAGAAAAGATGGATAGCGAGGGTTAACAATTCTGCCAGGGCTAGAGAGTTAATTCTGTCTAATGAAGCCTGCGACTGGGTAGAGCCCTAAGACCCGTATAAAATATGCGGGCAAGATTATCTTCTTTTCTTTCTTTCAGGTTTTGGAGAATTGTAGTACTATATGCTGAAGATAGAAAAGATCGATAGCAAATGTTAACAATTCCGCCAGGATTGGAGAGATAATACTGTCTAATGTTATAAGTGATCCGACGAAAGAGCGGAACCATCCGAGGCCTTAATAATAAGTCAATTCAGGTACGATGGAGACAGGGATCAAAGAAATGGAAAACTGCGACTGCCTTTGCCTCTGTAGTTCTCCAGCTAAAGGGCTCTCCAAGAAGAAAAGGAAGCTTAGGCATACTATGCCGACATTGCCGCTAAAATTCCACAGTAACGACGATTAAATTCGACCTGTATAAGGTTACGCTAGGCTAGGTTAAGTTAGCTTACGTTGAGTTACGTTAGGTTTAGTTGCCCAGAAGCGTTTGGCACTGGAACGCTTGCAAGATGAACTCTTACGTTCGGAGAGGGGCTGTGACTCAGTCAGTATGGGTTCCACAAGGGTCGCTCTTCAGTGGGCGCGATCAGGGAAGTACATACTATTGCTGAGGAGGCAAACAGCGGGCCTCTAAAGAAGCGCAAACACGTAAATTATTACCATTGACGCAGGAATTCCCTTAACCCTTTTTTTCCGTTGTGCCAAAAATGGCGTCCACTACTTCTTGCCTTCTTCGGCACAGCAAAGGAAAATGGTACAATAACCGTGTTTACCACAACTCTCAGTAGAGACTCAAGTTTATGATATTAAAAAATCTAGCGCGTGGTCACGAGTTTTAAACATTCAGAATCTAAACTATATGTATTTTTTTTTACCTGCACAAGCAAATGTGACCAACCCCATCTGGAAGCGAAGATTTTTATCACCTAATAAAATTGAGTCCCCGCTGAGTGTTGTGGTAAACAAGGCCTTTATACTATTTTCCTTTGTGGAAGAAGGCAAGAGTTTACGGTCCACAAAAATGGAACACTAAGTTTAATCCCGAATTATAAGAAAAAGTGTGGTCGCACAAGTTTGTTTGGGTTATGCACTTATTCTACACACATGTGCATAAAAAATCAAATGTAGTATTATATTATGCTTTAATCATTTGCATTTAACCAATGTCAGTTAACAGAAATATAAAAAAATAATTCGGGAAAAACAGGTTAACCTAACGAGACTAGTTAGAAGATATCTCAGCAACAGAGTAGTAGAATACGAAGGAGTCGAACGATTAAAGTGCTTCAGCGTGGTGGTGCTCCTTTCGGGGCTGTCTTATGCCCGCTTCTGTAGAACGTCATCTATAACTGCGTGCTGCGCTGTAACTACCCGAAAAGCATCATAGAGGATGTCAGAATAAGAGCATATCAGGCAGTGAAACTAGCAGGCTCCTGAATTTTGGCCGCCGGCCTCTAAATTTCAACAGAGAACACTGAGGTCACCTACCTAGTCACGAGAAAGGCGGGCATAGGATCATCACCCTCCTAGGAGAGGAGATCTATATTGCGAAGACGCTGAAGTACCTTGGAGTGCGGCTGGATGCAAACGTCAACCATAACGAACACGTCTCTGAGACCAAGCTGAAGCAGCAATCACGTGCCTCATGCCAAATGTCGGAAGGACTCAAGGAGAGTGATTCCTGCTGGTTGGCATAGCCAGAACAAAACGGCTCTATGCCGCACTAGTTTGAGCAGAGGTCACAAACGCAGCCAGAAATTGGGAACGGCTGTGCAGGCCGACCAGGCAGGAGGCTTTTGGAACAATGATGGTCTACCGTAAAGCATTTACTGATAGTCCAGGACATTTAGATCAAAATCGATCGAAATAAAGAAATTTTTAGGGACAGCAGATATCGAGATGCGGTTTTCTGCATTGTGTTCAGAAAGCTCTCAGGAAAAAAGTCTATATGGTGTGGTTATGCCATTTTTTGAAAAATGCATTCTGGTGCAATAAATGCATTTTGCAATTGCATTATTACTTGCAACATTATAAGAATGATTGGAAACTCAGAAAAATCGCTCGAAAATCGTTACTCGGAGGTTTTAGGGGATGCCGAATGCAATTCTGATTAGAATTACCCGGGGGCACTCGGGGTCGCTCTGCGGGGGTGCTCGAGGAGTGATTGGGGGAGAAATTGCAGCGTCCATGAAAATCGCTCGAAATCATTACTCAGGGGTTTTCGGGGATGCCGGCTACGTTTGACAAGAACGGAATGAGAAAAAATGAAAAATCAAAATTGTATCAACTTTTTAAAGAAAGTGTAAGAAGTGACGACACACAATATATTATTGATGGAGGCATGCTTCTACATAAAGTTAGATGTAAAAAGGGCCAGAACATGTTAGAGATATGCAACTGGTATGTTAGATACATAAAGAGGGCATTTGGGAACAGAGTTTTTGTAGTTTTCGATGGATACGATCATCAAATGACTACTAAATCGACGGAAAGAAACCGGCGATGTATGTATAAAAATTTCACTACCGTACGCATAGCTCCAGATTCCTGGAAGGTCATGATGTTGAGCGTAAGTATAAGTCAGGACAAGTTTTTAGGGAATAGCAAATATAAGTCCCAGCTCATTAAATTTCTCCAGGAGAAATTGAAAGGGGCTAATATAATGTCTCAGCAGAGTGTAGCTGATGCGGATATTGATATTGTGCTCAAGGCCATTTGGGACTGCTTCTGGAAGCCCCAACAATAAAGTAGTCATTGTTTCTAAAGACACTGACGTCCTAACAATTCTTGCTGCTCGGACTCCACCCAATCTGGAAGTGTTCTTGCTGAAGCCGCCTTCCGCTAAAGCACCTGATGTTGTGTATTCTTCCGAAAGCTTAGCATAGAGAAATCCGATGATTTACGTGGATTTGCAGAAATATTTAAGCAAAAACATGTACCCATGGATAATTTAATAGATCATGGGCTTCGGCTAGCTTTGGCTCTTTACGGGGCACCCAAAGAGTTCCGCACGAGCGATAAACCTACGATTGAGCTCGTCCAAAGCTATCGAGCAAAAATGTATGCTGAAGCCACCGAGTCGAAGCCAAGTCGATCTTGCACGCATAATCCCGACTGCCAATGCGTTGACCGAGCATATCAAGCGTGTCTATTTTCAAGTACAGGCTTGGTATGCTTCACAAGGTCAAGACGAGACCTTAAATCCGTTGGAATGGGGGTGAGAATTGGTGGATGGAGAGCTCACTCCAGTCTCCATGACCCAGGAAGCCGGTCCCGAGGATATTTTAAGCAGGATTTCTTGTTCCTGTGAAACCGACTGTGGCACAAGGTGCGGGTACCGCCAAAGTGGGTTGGAGTGCTCACTTGGATGCAAGCATTGCGATGGCAATTGCTCGAACCAAAAAGGCACTTCCAACGAGGCCGAGGATAGTGACGAGGAAGAAGATAAAGAAGGGGAAGAAAAAAAAGAGTTTGAAGAAGATGTTAAGTATTTAGGTTAAAAATTGAACTTTATGATGAATAATTCAATATTAATAAAAAGTACTATTTATTATTTAAATAAAGTATTATTTCCATAATTTGTGATTTTTCACTTTCTCCATTACCTTTCCCCGCAGAGCCGACCCCGAGCGCTCCCGGACAATTCTTATGCCAGAATTGAATTCGGCATCCCCGAAAACCCCCGAGTAACGATTTTCGAGCGATTTTCATGGACGCTGCAATTTCTCCTCCAATCACCCCCCGGGCACCCCTGCAGAACTATCCGCGAGCGCTCCCGGGTAATTCTAATGCCAGAATCGGATTCGCCATCCCCGAAAACCCCCGAGTAACAATTTTCGAGCGATTTTTCCGAGTTTCCAGTCATTATAATTTTGCAAGTATTTATGCAATTGCAAAATGCATTTATTGCACCAGAATGCATTTTTCGAAAAATGGCATAACGACACCATATAGAACACAATGCAGAAAACCGCATCTCGATATATGCTGTCCCAAAAAATTTCCGATTCATTTCCTAACTTCCCTGGACTACGACGCCGTGGAGATGCTAGTGCCCTCGGTGCCAGCAGATCTGCTAGCGAATGAGAGCCATTACGTCAGGCTGGACTTTAAAATTAATTTCACGCCCCATAGTTAGAGCGCCGGCATGGATACCTATCCCACTGACTTACCTAGCTTCTAGTGGGTCATGGCTGTTTCAAGTCCTATCTAAACAGGATTGAGACTGCCCCTAATGGGACTCGCAACGATGAGATTCATGGGCGAGCTTATCATTGATGCAACTAACTTCGTACCGTCTATGCTAGGCAACCCACAAAACTGGGAAATTCGCAGCCTTAGTACTAAAGACGCAGTTCGAAGGCAGCCCGCAGAGAAAACCACCGACCAGAAGGAGACCGACAGTATAGGAACGAGAATGTCTCCACTCTCCCTCCTTGAGAATTCCGCATACAGGGCCTGGGAAGGAATCTCTACAACCAATGAGAGTGAAGGTGGGCGAAGAATCCCGAGCGGGGGTAAAAAGACGCAGTTCGAAGGCAGCCCGCAGAGAAAACCATCGACCAGAAGGAGACCGACAGTATAGGAACGAGAATGTATCCCCTCTCCCCCTTGAGAATTCCGCATACAGGGCCTGGGAAGGCAAACAAACGGAGGATCTCTACAACCAATGAGAGTGAAGGTGGGCGAAGAATCCCGAGCGGGGGCATCACTAGCATCTTGCCTTGGAAGCATGACCCCACAGGCAGGAGTTCAGCCGTGATTCGGCACAAGAAAGTGGGTCGAACAGGCCCAGTTTAAACATTGAGGTAGTGTACTCTTAAGTGAGATCATGTCGTTGAAAAGAAAAATGGTAAGGTTGTGTTAGGTTAGATTTAGTTAGGTTAGGTAGTAATACAGCCGGTTTATTTGCTGTCACTTTTTTTACAAGCAATTAAATGTATGGTACTGCCTCGTTTATTCGTGGCTAAATTTATTCAAATCACAAACCGTTATCCACTTCAAACGTGTTTTTCTAATATAAAGATTTCTTTGTGCGAGTTGCCAATTTTTGTTTTAGAGTACCTAAAACATTTTCGCAAGATATAATAAAGGGTCTTTCAATAAGAGTAATACTTTTTAAAATTTGAATATACTTGTATTAACATTTCTTTTTGTGTGCTTCCAGGTGTGAATATATCCGGAACAAGTTGCAGTTTTATAATGCATCGACTCTCGCTTGCTGAACATTTATAAATAATTAAAAAATATTATCAAAGTGGCAGCTCAGTTGTTGGTGCTCATCGCTTGTTCACCAGAGAAATGGGTCGCCGTCACCGTTTCTCTATTTAGGCTATACGCCGCACTGTGACCAAGTTTGAGCGGGATTTCACTCTACACGACCAGAAGTCGTCAAGAAGACAATGTAAAGCGCGAAGTGAGGAAAATATTGCAGCAGTAGCGGCCAGTGTTGAGGAAGATCTGAATGTGTCAGTTTCCAGACGATCTCAACGGCTGCGGCTATCTGAGACATCAACTTGGCGAATATTGCGAAAGGATTTGGCCATGCATCCATACAAAGTTGTGCTGACTCAAGCGTTGAAGCCAAGCGATCACAGATTGCATCGTGAGTTTGCTGCTTGGGCCGTACAACAGTTGCAAGTTGATCCTGATTTCAGTGGAAAGATCTTTTCAGACGAGGCGCATTTTTGTGGAGCGAGAAGAATCCACAAGTGTTCCATGAGGTGCCATTGCATTCTAAAAAACTCATTGTGTGGTGCGGTTTATGGCGTGGCGGTGTCATTGGACCTTATTTCTTTCGGGATGAAGAGGGAAGAACCGTTACTGTTAATGGCAACCGCTACAGATCCATGCTACGCGATTTTGTGTGGCCAGAATCAGAGACCATAGATATTGAAAACATGCAATTCCAA
The DNA here is from genome assembly GCA_910593695.2 of Ocypus olens. Taxonomy (NCBI): domain Eukaryota; kingdom Metazoa; phylum Arthropoda; class Insecta; order Coleoptera; family Staphylinidae; genus Ocypus; species Ocypus olens. The sequence continues at coordinate 26,942,910 of OU343050.1, read as the reverse complement.
TAGGATGGTGCTACGTGCCACACAGCTGATGCTACCCTCGATTTGCTGAGGGAGAAGTTTGGCGACCGGATCATCTCAAGACGCGGGAATGTTAATTGGCCGCCGCGATCGTCTGATCTTACTCCCTTAGATTATTTTCTTTGGGGCTACATCAAATCCCTGGTCTATGCTGACAAGCCACAAATTTTGAAACATTTCGAGGCGAACATTCGTCAGGCTATCGCTGAAATAACGCAGGTAATGTTGCACAAAGTGATAAACAATTGGACCCATCGTCTGCGTCAGTGTGTTCAAGGCCTAGGTGGGCATTTGAAAGATATTTTGTTCCAAACATAACTGCAATGTATAAGCTTTAAAATAAATCAAAAATTTATATAAGTTTGGTTGTTTTTGTTTTTTTTTTCAAATTTTAAAAAGTATCACTCTTAATGAAAGACCCTTTACAATAATGTAAATGGTTAAAAAAATATCTATTGTACACAAATCACTAAATCACGTTTTTTAATGACGACAAACGTTTTGTTTAAATCCGAAAACAAAAATTTCAGATTTAAACCTATTGAAGTTGAAGGCAGATCAACTTCAATAGGCGAAACATTCGATTTGTATCAGAGGTATTAATTCTATAATAAAACCCGAATGTTAATTTATATTTGTAGGAATACTGGTACGATTGTTTCACCATACAGTGGAATCATCAAGCAGATGCACAATTGTTTATCAGCCTTAAAAAGCCACTGTGTGTCCAAACAATTGCAGTGTCTAGGAATATAAGTGAAATTTCTAGATTCGTGTTTTATTATAAAGTTTATAATGTAGTTGTACCTAATAACAGCCTTATCAAAGATATAATTGGTAAAATATTATAATTACACAAATCGAGAATTCTCTTGAAAATGCATGCCAGAAGGCGAAACTATTAAACATTCAGAGTCCTCGTATTTGGTAGAATTAATGTTACTACTCCTTGAACTAGCAATATGTAAATATTAAAACATTAAAATCTAGAAGCTATTCAATACTCTTCGAGACTCGACCCTGATAATTATTCTACTATATTTTTGTTGTTATAATTAAAATAAAATAACCTTTTATAGAGAGAGATAGAGAGAATACATTTATTGAGACACTTTTACAAATGACCTCAACATGCAATTGACCAGAGATCTTTCATCCTCTTTTGGAGATTGAATTCATGGAGGTATTTTGTGCTCGCGAAGAATGTCGCCTAATAAAAAATGTTTATCCCGAGTGGGAGGTGGCAGAGGTGGCAAAGGTCGCGGGTTCAAATCCTACTTGTTAGTCTCCCTGAATAATCCCGAGATACTGCGAAATTATTCAATTAGCGAAGGCTCGTAAAGAAAATTGATATGCGGCGTATAAATAATAATTATTCACGGTTAAGCACTTTCTACACACACAAACACACATATAAAATAATCATTAGTTTCGTAAATTGCATATAAAAAAGGTGCTGAAAGTCGACTTGATTTAATGTGTGAAATTCTTAAATGGACATTAATTAATTTATTAATGAACATTTTATTATTGACATTTCTCTTCGATAAGCAAGAAATTGGTATGTCTATGTTTTTATTACAAACATTACTTACCATCCTTATTCAACAATCACCAAATTTAACATAATATTAATACGAATATTAATATCAATATCAATGTTAAAATTTTATTTATAAATATGTCTTATCAAAAAAAAATTTCTTCGTAAAATTAATGATAAAAAACCGTTTCATATGAAAACTTTTGTAAATATGTTGTATGTTATGGATTACACTAGTCAACAAATTTAAACTTTTTTGCTGACTTAGATATGGTAATTGTTTTTAACTAATTTTGGGGTGCTGATTTCAATAATATTAAGAGTTTCTGCCTATCACGTCAAATTTTTGTTGACTTTCTTTTACCTTTTCACGTTCTGATATACGTTTACTTTAATTTCAACTTCGTTCTTGTTGTCCAATATATTTCGTAGGAACGCCTTACATGCAGATACTTGTTATAGACCTTTCTACAACGGCAGGGGGCAAGTTCAAGGGTAAGGTACTTAGAAAGAGCTCTGCATCCATTAAATGTTCAGATTTGTACTTGTTTTTCAATAAGTTTCCCAAAAATGCTTCGTTGCAGGTACCTGGCAGCAGCCTTTTTACAATGGCGGGGAGGGGTTTCAGTATTAGGAGTAAGGTACTTAGCATACTACATCCTTAAAATGGTCAGCTGTTTCGTTGAAATCGTAGACTTGTTTGGTGTAAATTAGTGTTTTCAATTTTATACAAGCAATCGTGCACAATTTAAATAAACAATGGCTACAAGAAAGTGTTTATATTTGGAAACTTCACTGTTCTAAAGCAGAGGATGAACATTGTTGATTTTGCGAGGAAGATGTATTTAGCGTATCTTCAAGTTAGACTTGGCGACCAGGACAAGTCTTAGGCTCCACATAAAGTTTTCAAGCCTTGTGTTGTAAATTTACGACAGAATTACTAGCTTCAAGACTGAACGAAAAGCATTTACTCGAACAAGGCACACAAGTTACGTTCTTTTACTATATTCTATGGGTGTGGCGCAATACGACCCAAGTGAATAGCGATTATTTTTGGACAGCTCTAAGAGAAGTTTAAAGTGCGTTATACTCCACAATGTAAATGCATTTGGTTCAATTCCAATTGGCTATTCTGTGCTTCTAAAGGAAGCATCCTAAAGAACAAAAAATGTGATGAAACTAATTAAATATAACGAACATAAGTGGATCATCTGTTTAGATCTTAAAATGGTAAGCTTTTTACTTGGCCAACAAGGAGGATTCACAAAAATATCCATGTTTTTTGTATTCGTGGGACAGCAGAGCAAGGGATAAGTATTGGCCGGTGAGAATAGATTTAAATGTTGGAGATCCAAACGTAATACACGAACCTTTGGTGGAGCCAACAAAAATCATTTCATATTTACCTGGGTCTAATGAAGCACTTTGTCAAAGCATTAAACAAAGATGGTGACTGTCTTAAATATATATCTGAAATATTTTAAAGTAATGAGAAGTTAAAAGCTGGTATTTTTAATGGATCACAAATTAGAAAATTAATGAATGATCCACATTTCACTGTACATGTGGATAAATTAGAAACAACTTTTTTTGTTACAGAAAGAATTAAATAAATTCAATAAAACGAAATATAGCCTGAATATATGAATATTTAGAGTACATATAGATGATACGGAGAAGAATGCATGGCATCAAAAATTTTCTTGGGAATAAAAAAGCCGAAAACTGTGTGGAGGTCGTAGAAAATTTGATTGAAAATTATCATCATCTGGGGTGCAACATGAGCGCGAAACTTCATTTTTTAAACAGTCATCTTGACAAATTTCCTGTCAATCTTGGAGAAGTTAGTGATGAGCAGGGTGAACGTTCCCATCAGGATTTAAAAGAGATGGAGAGACATTGTCAAGGAAGTTGGGGTACTCACATGATGGCGGACTACTGTTGGAGTATTAAAAGAGACTTCTCAGGAATGGTGCACTCGAGAAGATCTTACAAACAAAAATTTAATACTTAAATTATTTTGTATTTTATTTTAATACTCCAATGCATTAAAATGTAATTAAAACTGTTTTCATTTTCTTTCTTTCACTATAAATAAAATTTTAGAAATATTTTGAATTTGTACCAATTACAGTATCGACGTCTAAAATTAAACGATAGAAGCATTATTTGGCCGAAAATATGTATTTGTTCTAGAGCAAAAATCTGATGTGATAGCAAAAACTGATGTGGTATTTGAGTTCAGCAGCACCAAATTATTAAGAAACAAGTCTTAGATATAAGTCAGCAAAAATTGTATTGACCAGTGTTATCAAAGAGTAAAGATCGCAACCAACCATTTGAGTTGCTTAGATTTCAATTAAATTTAAACAATACAAAATTTAAGGGTGACTTTATCAATTGTTTCTATTCATAACATGAGTTATTTAAAAAACTGTTGTCAATCTTAATTTTTTTAAATGTGCAGAAATTAATTAAGCTAATATCTTAAACTATTCAGTTCATTCATATGGCAATGTAGCCAATATCCAATACAAAAAAAAAAGTGATTTTTTTATAGTAATTGTATTCGTTAGAACCGGTCTAAGTAGCCATTATGACATCTTTCCGCAGTGTTATTATGTTTTTTTTGTCATTGCTAGAAGTTTAATTTTTTTATTAGTAATTGCAATTTTTAATTTGTTAAATCAAAGGGGGCAGCGGGATAAGATGGGTGTGGCGGCACCCGCGCAATTTGAGTTGCAAGTGTAGAAACCTTGTTTTGAATATTAAAAACATGAGATTTGCATGCTTATTAACTGTCATATTCGACTTGTACCAAAAATGTGGCAAAAAAATCGTTTTCTTAAATTATTCCACTGTAAAATTGTGTATTTTTTTCCGGTCAGTTGTGTGATCGGATTTAATTGATTTAATTTTATTACACCTAAAACTAGTGAATTGCATTTTTTCCAGATTTTGTACGGGTCATAGGACTCCAAAAATTGGTGTAAACAGCAGAAAAACGTGAAAAAAAAATCGTTTTTCAAGAATTTTTTTTTCAAAGCTTTCTTGTGCGCTTACAAAAAGGGGCCAATTAGCATAAGTAGCCATATTAATGAACTTCATTATCCCCTTAACCGCGTGTTAATATCTTCACTTGTTCGCGCGAAAACTCAAATTAAGTAAATTTTGTTTTTCATAACTTGGTAATAAAAATATACTTACACGATTAATTGACAAAGTATAAGTTGTATATAACATTTTTAGGATAAAATACATTATTATAGCATATACAAATGTTAGAATACATATAGGAACTTTATTTGTCTTCGTTTTTCGAGTCCCAACAATACGACAATATTTGAAGTTGTACTGTACATGATCTGAACTAGTCGAGTTCCAGACGACTTTTATCAATTTTTTTTTTGAGTTGGCCCTGCCTGAGAGAGAAAAACATAGCAGTCATGTCTGAGATTAATTAAAAATCGAATTCAATTGAACTAATCTAGTCTCATGACGTAATAATCTGCGACATACTTCATTTATCTCTGCCAACTCTGAAACAAAATTTTGTGGCTCACACGACAGATGTGGCGGAACATGAAGAATCAGATGTGTTTGTTGACTCCGCCAACATGGGGTGTGTGTGAGCAATGCCATACGCAATCGAGGTACAGCAATTCCAGGATAATTACCACTAATCTACTTTAACAACATCGCGCCAAATTCAAATCTTGTCGTATTGTTGGGCGAATATTTTAAGCGAATAACGAAGACAAATAAAGTTTCTATATGTATTATAACATTTGTATATGCTATAATAATGTATTTTATCCTAAAAATGTTATATACGACCTTTACTTTGTCAATTACTCGTGTAAGTATATTTTTATTACAAAGTTTGAAAAACAAAATTTACTTAATTTTCGCGCGAACAAGTCAAGATATTAACACGCGGTTGAGGGGATAATGAAGGTCATTAATATGGTCACTTATGCTATTTGGCCCCTTTTTGTAAGCGCACAAGAAAGCTTTGAAAAAAAATATATTCTTGAAAAACTATTTTTTTCACGTTTTTCTGCTGTTAACACCAATTGTTTAGAGTTAAATGACCCGCAAAAAATCTGGAAAAAATGCCGTTCTCTAGTTTTGGGTGTAATAAAATTAAATCAATTAAATCCGATCACACAACTGACCGGAAAAAATATACACAATTTTACAGTGGAATAAGTTAAGAAAACCGCATTTTTTACCACATTTTTGGTACAAGTCTAATATGACAGTTAATAAGCATGCAAATCTCATTTTTTAATATTCAAAACAAGGTTTCTGCACTAGCAACTCAAATCTACACTTTGCCACCTCTGCCATCTTATCCCGCTATCCCTTTTATTAAAATCAAAAAGTTATAATACAATCGTCTGTAAAAAGACATTTCGAATATTTCTTTAAATGTAGGCACGGAGAATGATTTATGTTATGTTCTTCAATACTTTACGACCCGTGCATAATTATACCTAATTAGACAGTCATCATTTTTCCGCGGATACCTTTGACACAGCCCGTAAATCTACCTTCTTGACATTAATTAGTCTAATAAAACGCCATCCACATTAACACTTTAATAAACGCGATTCGCTGTTTAGTTACATAAATAAATGCGAAATTTAAAAACCGTACAACGAAAATTTAAAAAAATAAGAAAGTCGAACTAAGAACAAGAATGTCCAAGTAGAATAATTGGAAAAGATGAGTGATTTGTATGTAGCCATTGTACACCGCCCGTGTAAAGCTTATTAATATTTTAACATCAACATTTATTTAGATATTAATAAAACCTATTAAAATTAAATTAAATAAAGACGAAAAGTAACCAGAATATATGAATATTTAACAAGTTGATAACTCTTACAAACAAATTTAAAAAATCCAATAACTTATTAAAACAACTAGTTCCCTGGCAAATGCCACACCGTATGTTGAAATTTACATGTTATTAATAGTACTACTATTGGAATAACATCTTTTATTTCTACGTAGAACTGACTAAATTATTCTCTAAATTGAATTTGGAATCTTTAACGATTAATGTTATTACTGAATATTTACTAACAGTAATAATGCAATTTATTCAAACTCAGTTTACAACAAAGTTCCCGATTCCGGGACAATTGCTCACCCTTACTGAATGTGTTTCGTTTGTACAATAACTGAAAAGTGCGACATGAGTTGAAATTTGTATCCCACGAAGGCAAGCCGGTGTTGGCTTTGTTAAACCAATGTTCTTTACTTAAGGATCCTGGAGCGTAACTCTAAATTCATTTAAAATTGTATTCACAAACGTAATAAGACTTAAAAGTGATATTTTGAATTCACAAATAATAAATACATTCTGCAGCGAAGTACGTTTTTTTATTTATTTTATAATAATGGTTATAAATAATTTGAGTACTAATATTTCGGTAATTTAAAAAATGGACGAGTACGGGAATACGTATTGTAATTATCTCTAAAGATCTGAAATATTAAGATAATCAATGAAAGCAGCACCATTTATATATCCACGGACGTAATACGACGGTACCACAAGGTTCCTTATTAGGTCGGGTGGACAATTTTCTCCTCGCCTTAATCAAGTGTGCGACTATTCAATACGCGCAAATTACAAATGAAATTAAGCCGATGGCCATTACCGATCAACCGTTAGTTGGTTTAAGTCAGGCATTGTTGCCAACACTTCCGCCGAGAGGCAATTAAACGGATTGAGGATCAAATAGGCCCGACGACGCAGTACCGGCCTTGGGGCCTGGGTTATCTAAAAGTCAATTGGATTTACGAGTGACCCACTGCTGGGCACCCACAAATTAACAGTTAACTTTTATTATGTTGGTCGGGTCTGCAAACAGTGGCATGGTCATAATGGAGAGGAAGAATGTTGGAACAAAGATTTATTGAACGATTACTTGTAAACGGTATAATCTTTGAATAGAATATTCTATGGCTTAACGGTGACAATTTCGTTATTATTGAACCTAAGTACTTTGTGTAGTGTTTTATTTTGTCATATAGCTAAAATATTTTGAATATGTCTCATTTTATGTGAAAATAGCCATTATTGTTTTAAAAAATAAATTTAAAAATCGTATACTTTTCGTGATCACGTTGTAGATTACTTGAAATGTCGTATTTTTAAATTGTTGTATAATGAATCTACAATCAAATTTTAGGGAATTTTAGACTTATTTATTTATAACAAATATTGGCATATGGATTACAACATGTTTACCCAGGGCCGATCCTAGACCCTTGGCCGCCCGCGTGCAAATGATGATTTGGCCGCCCCCTCACGTGCAGTAAAACGTTTCTTAGGGCGGGGGGCTTTTATTTTTCAATTCGAAAAATTTAAAAATGCACTGTAATCATAATAATAATAACTATTTATTTTCCAGCAGACATATATCCAATACAGGGAAATGTAACATTATTAAAGACATTAACAAAAATTAAATTAAGATAAGTGATGGATAAGTTTTAAAGCAGAAAAATATCATGTCAAAACATATGCACATATTTCAAATTTGAAATATGTTTGGTCTGATTTGAAAGAAGAAATGACTAAAGAATCTACAAGTAATCCAGGACTGCCAGATGTATTTTTGCATTGTACAATTCTGAATACATTGCCAGAGGAGTATCTTTCTTTTAAATCCAGCTGGATGCTGAGGGCAAAAAATAATAGAACGGTTGATAGCTTAATCGATCTACTATGTCCGTATAAAATGGCCTTATGGACCAAGGGAGCAGGAAACTCTCACCTGCAATAATCGAAGAAGCAAGGAAGTTCCGTCGTTGCAAAGACAAAGAAAAAACAACTGATATGCAACTACTGCAGGAAGCCGGTGCCTACATCACATTGTTAAAGTGTGCAGGAAATGAATTGCCAATGGCTGTCCTCTTGAGTCCGACACACATATGATACTCGTCACTGCTAGCTCAATTGAAACACATACAGACTCGACAAGATGCTGGGTTGACATTGGCGCTACAAGCCATATTTTAAATGATCAGATTTGCTTTAGAACGTTCGTCTTTTTCAACTGAATACACAGTGACAACAGCAAATGGTGAGAAAATCGAAGCCACCAGAATACGTGAAGTAGAAGTTGGGGCAGTAATCCAAGGAAAATGGTACAAAATTACCTTGGCTGATGTTTGGCGCGTACCCCGAATCAAGAGGAATCTGTTCTTCGTGCTTGCAGTCCAGGAAGTACTCGGGCAGTCAACTCATCTCATCAGTTTAAGTCTGCAACTTTCTAGTCAAGAACTGGAGGAAGCTCCTTATGGAGGACTGTTCAAGTTGGCCGTGAGCAGTTTGAACCCTGAGGGTTCAAATGAGGTCAATGCTGTGAGTGAAGGAAACCTGTTGCAGTTGTTCTATGAACGATTCGTCAGCTGAAGCCTGCAACTTCCTAGTGAACAATTGGAGGGAGCTCGTCATGGAGGACTGTTGTGAGAAGTCTAAACCCTGTCAAATGATGTCAATGCAGTGAGTAAGAGTTGTCCCATGAACGATGTGGACATCAGAACAATCGCCATGTGAAATCGCTACTGAGCAGGGAGCTTGACATGAACATAGTGAACTGTATGAAGGTTGCATTTATGTTAAAGCTCATCGCCTACCGTTCGGCACGAGGTCCAGAATCGGGAGAGCAAATTCACACGGATGTTTGCGGTCCACTTCAAGAATCGAGGTATAGATATCGATATTTTGTGCTTTTCAAGGACGATTACACAAAATTCAGGACAGTTTATTTTCTGCGGCAAAACTTGCTTATAAACTGATCCAGTTCCTAGCAGACTGGAGCTGCTGAGTGATAATGGCAGGTATTGTTCAACGTCTTATAATGCCTTACACTCTGGAACAAAACGGGTTCAATGAGAGGGAAAATCGTACGGTGATGGAAACTGCAAGAGCAATGATGCACGCGCATGGAAACATTCTTCAGGCACTTTGGGTTAAGATGATACGAACTGGTACCTACATCCTTAACAGGACAGATCCCAGGAATATCACCTTTCGAGTTGTGTTATGGTAGGAAACTTGGTTTGAAACAGTGATTTAAATTGCTGAATTCATGCATAGTCATATCGAAAGAACAAACGACGAAAATGGATCTGAAAGCCATTAAAAAAATCCTCAACCGCTATGACGACGACGGATATAGGATCTATAGTGAAGAGAACAAGCCCTACAGATCCAAGGACGTCATCTTCGAAGAAAAATTGCCACCAGGAAGCAACAAAGCTGAAGAGACGAAGCCAACTGACCTGAACGACAACAAATCTCGGGAACCCGATGACAGTGACAGTGATTGGATAATTTTAGAAATGTCGGAAGGCAATGAAGAAGAAAATGCTGGTGAGACTACGCAACCGAGTGGATTCTACAGCTCCGTCGAAATTTCAGGATAATGTGTGTTATATTTGAAATATCTAAAGCTTCACCGAACTCATTTTCAATAGAAATTATGGCTGAATTAGCAAATCGCTCTTTTAATGTAGTTGACCGTAAATAACTTTGCCCAAGAGACGTTTTGGTACCGGCGTTTTTTTAACCCTTTCTAGGTAATTTTAGGGTACGGAATCCAAAATAACCGTGAGATTTGGTCTATCAGATCTAGTTTTTGAGATACGCCATATTGGCTTATTTCATAAAAAGTCATCATATTTTTTAACTTACGTACATTTCAGGTTATTAATTATTTGTTAACTACCAGTTAAAAAAACAAAATACTACAAAGTGAGATATTATTTCACAAAGATTTATCCGAATTTTTTTTGGTTAAAAGAATACCTGTAACATTTTTTTGACTCTTGATTGTGAAAGTAATTGTATTAGTGATGAGAATATGAATTTTGATTTAGTTATGACTGATTGCAAACTTTGTCAAAAATTGAGATTTATATCGTGAGGTGTGGATTTCTGCAACTAACGGAGAAATATTTGTTTCTGGGTTGTCCGTATCTTTGTTTTTAACTTAATTATTAGGGTATTTGTATTAGTGATAAGAATAAGAATTTTTATTTAGTTGCAAACTTTCTCAAAAATCGAGATTTATATTATTAAAAAAGACTTTTTTGAAAGGAGTGACAAAATATAAAGGATTATCAGAAATAAATTAAATAGCCTGTATTTCAAAAACTAGAGCTGATACGAAAAAAAAAGTTTTTTTGGAATCAGCTCGTCAAAAATATCCAAAATCAGTTCTTACTTTGCCGGCATCAAACCAAAAATTGTATTTCGTTGGGCTGTGTAATTTTCAATTAATTTTAATTTTGAAAAACTCGCCGGAAGCCACAATTATCGTTATTGTTAAAATATTTCTAAGACTAATACTGAAATTTGGAAAACAAGGAACTAAGTCCTGGCTTATTAAATGATTTAAAATTTAATTGGGAATGATTAGAAGATAACAATTCTTTTAGGAGTTCCATTCCATCTAAATCTCTTGTCAATTTTCCATTCGGTTACCTGTAATTTAATATCTAAATCCATACAACATTTTCTTAGATATTCGGACTCTGCAAAATGAAATACTAGCAAAAATTTAAACAAGGAGCAGCAATTTTCTAACGGTTCAGAACGTTCGAATATCAAATTATTAGCAATGTCCAAAATTTCAAAATAAAAGTCAATTCTAAATTTTTCCCTATGATCCACAACACTTTTGTCGCATGACTCATAGTTGGACATCCGCGTTTTTTTATACGAACTTCAGATGCTTTTGCGACACTTCTTCCGCTTCTTTGGCAAAATCATTACCTGGTTAGAAATCGGATACACTACAGGCAGGGGTCTAGACGACCGGCCGCCATTTCAGCGACTAAATTTTACAGATTTCGGACACCGCGGACCCTCTATAGCTGGTCCACGGATGTCGCCGGTTTGCCGCCCCCCTAACCGCCGCCCGCGTGCCATGCACGCTCTAGCCCCCCGGTAGGATCGGCACTGTGTTTACCAGAAGCCTGTTATGTCCCAAAGTTTGAAATTTCACTTTATTATATGAGTGGTTTTGATAAAGCACACACAAACTTCGATTTCTTTTTCCAAAAACATTTTTATATAAAAAAGGTGATGTGGCCATCATGTTACTCTCTCCGATTTGATGCTATAATAGCTATTTATATTTATACTTTCGTGGTTTATTTTCAATCTAAATCAAATATTAAATGTAAATTGAGCGTTTTGCAGGATTGGATGTTAGTGACGTTTAAAACGTCAAAATTATGAAAGATAGAAATGACAAATTATATTTCAAATTCTAATAATCTTTACCGCCAGTTTACTCAAAAGTTAGATTTACAAAAACACTCATACGGTAGAAGTGATTGATTTCAACATTATCTACAATTACTGTTATTATAAATTTGATATAACTGTTATCGTTTTATATTTATAAAATAATATATTTATTTTTCTAAAAAACAATGATTTTATGAAAAATATTTTTAAACAAAAGATATTTTTTTTTTTCTTTTAAAGGAAGGACGTGGATGGAATTGCGGGTTTTTTTTTTTTTTTTAGGGAACGTGAATGATTTGGAAATTGGCGTCGGCTACGAGGCCATCTGCCACAACCGTTGTTTTTAATTGTATAATTTGAAATTAAATGAATAAATGAATAACGATAGACAAACACAACGACCATGGTCCCGAGCGAATATTTCGAGGCCCCGAAATTTTTCGCCCGGGTTGGGTCTCGAACCCACACGGCAACAAAAGATGTTAATTTCTTTATTTTTTAGTAGTATCATATTTACTATTATCGTCATGGATACAAGGCATACAAACGTACTCATAACTCCCAAGGGAGTTATGAGGCCTGCTCCAGTTTACCTGACAAATAGTATGTACAATTTCCAAATTCTCCGATCAAGATGATGGTTGAAGATAGATTATTTTGCGACTGCTCACGACCATCTTTAGAGCGAGAGAGGAATCAAACGTTTCTCCCAGGATTGTTCACTATTTTATTCACAACCATACATTTGTTGTTAAAGCATTAACGTCAAATCAAATAAAATAAAATAAACGTCAGTTCATGAAATGCGGGCGGTTTGATTTAAAACAAACTCATAGACACCATGCAAATACATATTGCAGATCGATATACTGAATATTTTTACGAATTACTAATATTTAACTAAAAAATAAAATATTGTATGCACCTCGGGAGATATTCATGTTTTCACCCTCGGTTGACTTATGAACCTCGGGCCAGAGGGCCTCGGTTTGTAACCCTGTCATCCTCGGGAAAAAAAATTCCATATCTCCCTTGATGCATAAATATCTATAATTTACTTTAATGTTTGTTTAAATGTTTTTTTTTTTCATATTTTGAAAATACAGCGCGCACAGACAGACAGACACATAGATACATTTGTTTGCAGAAATCGTCGAAATCGCCCTCAAATCGGATACTTCCGAAAATTTTCATGATGATAATACTTTTTCGTACTTCGTAACAGAGAAATTAAAAATATTTAAAACATGTATAAAATAGTCAACAGTAATCTAACGATAATATCTATGATTTTTCTGGCAATTATTAGCGTCAGGATCACGATTTTCTAGAAACAACAAGTAAGAGTGATCCAGACGCTAATAATTGCATAGGAAAAATCAGTCACGAGTTACACTTCATAATTTGAAAAATTAAATTTAGTGTCATACGTGTATTAATCTGCGCTACAATAATTGTAGTGAAAATGAGCTTACCAAGATTTTGAGAAATGCCTATGAATACTTTTACTGATGAAAGCACTAACGCATTACCCGAAAATACAAACAGATCGAATTCAGGAGCAAACTGTTTAAAAGTCAGGTTATAATTGACGTTTTATACTATAAAGAAAATGTAGTAACGCGTTGCTAGGCAATACCCACATGATGGATTATTTGATTAGATACCACCCAAGGTGAATTGCCATGCATAACATGCAGCGTGGTCTGTTACGCATCGGAATTAGAATTTTGTTGGATCATGTCATCAACATTATTCGATTTCATTGGTTAAAAAGTAAATGAGGGCAATTGTCGGTTAAATCGTTTTATCGCACTTCGAATTGTTTGATAAAAATTTTCTTATGAAACTGTGTTTTAATATACAATTTTACCTGCTAAATTATAAGGTGTAACTAAAATTTTAATGAGTAATGAAGATTTAAACCATCCGTTATAATAAAAGTGAAGAATTTTTATTTAAAAAAATATTCTCTACATTTGCATAATCATGTGTCATCAAACGATAATCGCAGAAAATTGCCTCCTGCTGTATTAACACATATACTATCTAATTTTATAATCAACGCATCACTTTTATTTAATTATATAACTTGTAACTGTGAGTTTATAAATTTTCTTAAATAAATTACGTTTCCAAATAGTAATTAAACATCTCTTTCGAGTTGATTAAAAAAGGCGTGCTTTTAATAAGGTCAATTCTTATTTATTATCCATAAAACTTGAATACATCCATTTCGTTTTGATAGGTGCATAGATAATATAATATTGGAAAATTGGAGCATTTTGAGTTGGGAGTAGTAAAATGATTTAAAATACAGATAAGTGATAAAAATTAACATTTATGTATTCCTTTGCTTGTATTCTGCTAAACGTTTTACAATTTAATATTGATAATAATAATAATTGTATTTATTTCCAATAACAATTGTATTCTACTAAAAGTTTTATAATTTAATAATAACAATAATTCTATTTATTTCCAATAACAAATGCCACATTCATTGATTGATAATTGATTAAGTAAGATTTAATTAATAATGTATGATTATTAATAAATAATAAGTTTTTTCCTTTAAATTTTTAGTTTTGGAGTAAACTGACGCTAAAAGTATTATAATTTGAAGTATAATTGGTCATTTTCATCTTTCATAATTTTGACGTTTCAAACGTCAATATCATCCGATCCTGCAAAACGCTCGATGTACATTTAAAATATGATTTAAATTTAAAATAAACCATGAAAGTATAAATATAAATAACTACTATACCATCAAAATCGGAGAAACTAACATGCTGCCCATATAACCATTTTTATTTCGACATTATTTTTCAAATATAACTAGATCAATTTGTCAATTTGACATTTTTCACTTGTCCGATTGAGTCATTCGGCAAAAATGTACGGTCGCGCAGGGCCCTGCGCAGAGGAGTCCCTGCGCCACGCCCTTACTAAAATGTTCTCAAACATTAAACCCATAGTATCGTAAACACCGTTCAATTTAATGATATCTTTTATTTAAATTTGTAAGTTTAAAAAATATTTTATTGGCAAACTGTATGAAACTGATTTAAAAATAAATAACTAAACTGTACGCTTTTGGGGCGTACAAACAGTAGTAAGATTATAATATAAAGGGCAGATTTGTCGATTGCTTCATTTTTTAAATATTGTAAAAACAACAAATATACATTTTTCAACAAGTTTTCGTAGTTAATGAAATAAATTTAATGTGTGTACACATAAAATATATAATTGAAAATTATGTAAATTCAATAAAACGAAATGTAGCCTGAATATATGAATATTCAACATTCACATTACGTTTTATTGAATTTATTTAATGCTTTCTGCAACAAGAAAGGTTGTTTCTAATTTGAAAATTATGTTTAAAAAAAACATACTTCATAAAGAAGATGTTATCGCACGAGTCAGAATTTTAGACTTAACGGCAATGTTTTATATCTTTTATATTTTGCGCCAATGTAGCTATAAACATGAAAATATGGGACATTTAATCGTCGGCGTTAAATTATTTATAAATCGCATGTGATCGTTTGACATGTTTGACTGAACTTTGACAGCAAAGCTATTACAGCACTTGCATCGTAATACCAACAAGCCATTCAAATATGGATTTTGCGTACTATATTAGCTTCATTGTAGACGCGGGCTATAATAAAAATATTTTACAATGTTCTCTTTCACTTTCGATAATTCAAAAATAAAATTCTTTGGATTGGTTTAGAAGATGATTTCAAAATAATAACTCTTTCTCAATTGCTTTACAATTGTGTATTGTTGTGTCTGTGTCTTTTTACATTTACTAGTCCAGCGAAAACTTAAATTTTTGTATAATTTAATCTTCATAGATAATATTTGGTTTAGTCTCTTTTTCACCAGCGTGGTTGAAGTTTTGCAAAACTCACCACAGAAATTGTTAAAAATTCAATAATCGTCAACTACAAAAATGCATACCATTTATATAGATCTCTATAACACAACGTTTTTACAGGGATTTTTTGGTTGATTTTATGTTATTTCTGCCAATGGGCTATCAAATTAGTAATAATTATGTGTAAAGATAGTAATATAAAATAAAATAGATACTAATTCTACCAAATAAAAAAGAAGTTCAAATTCTGAAAGTTTAAAATTCTCGACCAGTTTCGCCTTATTGAGGTATTTTCGAGGGAATTTTAAAGTAAACTAGTCAAGAATTTTAACAATTGATTATTATGTCTTAATTCGTGAAATGTTGACTGATTTGGTGGAGGGTCAAATCAAAATTTAAAAAGTCAAAATCTGTAGTGTATATTGGGAATTAAATGCAATTTTTGTGAAATTCTAGTTTAGTTTTTCAAACTCGAAAATAAACATTTCAACACATTGCCAGCGGTTTGAGCAACAGTGTATCGCGTAGCTGGAACAGCATGTGCTCGCCGATGGGAACATGCCTAATTTCAGATCGATTCGCTCTCTGTGGACGTACGATGTTATGACAAAACCAACTCAATTCTACTAATTTGTACCATCAAATCGGAGACACATCAGTATTCATTATGGATGAATATGATTTCCTATTACATAACAATTTCTATAGTTACTTATTTATAACCAAATTTACTTCTCTAAAGATGATTTTGAAATAGTTTTTGTCCAGATATGAACATGTTCATTGTTATATATTATAATCTCTGCTTAAATTATGATATACAGTCAAATAAATTACTTAAAATTAACACGATGCATTTGAAACAAATAAATTATTAATAGTTTCAACTAAAATATACATAAAATTAAGGACAAGTTGAAAAATATTGCACACAGTTTACATAAAAATAAAAAATAAAATATTGCACATAAATTACAGTTGCGCCCGCTCATAAGCGGACAGACATGATCACAAAATTATTATTTTTAATAATAACACATACGATTATTATTATCAATAAAATTATTTGCATTATCATCACGTACATACTAAATATAAAATACAGACCGATAGACACCATATAAAATACCATTTTCGAAAAAATAAATACTAATAAGGCTAGCAACATTCTTTGACTTGCTTATACTAAAATTTTAGTGAAAATGTTACAATCGTAAGATGATATGAGCCAGCATTCAAATTATACTTTTTTTTTTCAGTGAGTTATTCTCCCGTAAGGGGTCACGCCTAGTCAGAAATAAAAAAAAAACGATTTTTGGATTTTAACATTTTATTTTATAATTAGTCCCATTAAAACTGATGAAGTTACAGGCATTCAAAGTACGCTCCGTTCGAATAGTTGAACGGAGTATTGAAACTTTAAACGCGTTTTTCTCAAAACCGTATTTTTAAAACGGTGACCACGATATCTGGAAAACTACTGCACCGATTTTTTTCAAACTTGGCACGTTTATTTGAGATATAATAGGCCAGTGATTAAACGAAGAATTTTTTTTTGTCGAGGTATAGTTTCTTTTATTTAGCGAAAAACGAGTGATATTTTCATGAAAAATCAAAATTTTAACTTTGAAAGCCCGCCATTTTGTCCCAGGTTAATATTTTTTTAAATTTCCTTTTGTTTTTGATTTCTGATAACCCAAATCCGAGTAGCAGTGGTCACCGTGAAACCTGTTTTTTTTCAACGGCCTTCAGGAGGATGACCATATCTTTTTTATTGCTAATATTTTGTCTTATAAAATTTATGTTACAATCATAAAAATACGTGCTACCACATAGATCAACTCAATTTTAAACAAGTTTTATATTTTATGCAAAATAAATTCCCGAAAATCTCCTATTTTTCGGCTTCCTGACTAGGCATGACCCCTTAAGTCGATAACCCTGAAGTATGAAAGAGATACTCAAATATAAAGATAGTAAATAATAAAATTATCTTGAAAAGCTTTGATAAAACAAAGCAAGGCAAGAATTTTAAATATTTAGACTCTAAATTGACTTAATTTCGTATCACTAATTGAAACAATTTGTCACATAAATTTATTCTACTCGACAAAAAGTATTCGCTGTAAAGCAAAATATCTCCTGTAAGTATTAATATTGTAAATTGTAAAGTAATTTTTACAATTGAAAACTCTCACTTGTTGCAGAAGCATTCAATACATTCAATAAAGACGAAAAGTAGCCTGAATATTCATACATTCAGGCCATTTTCACTTTATTTAATTTAAGTAAACTAATTTATTTATATTTGTAAAGTAATAAACTTCTTTAGACAGAAATAACATAATGAAAATGCTAATATTTGCAAAGGCAAATTTTACACAACAATATAATATGTGTTTTAATAATTATAGGAATTATATTGTAACTAAATGAACGCTATGTTGGAATTAACTTCGAAAGAAAAAAACCAGTTGGAGATTCGAACATTCTCAAATGCTACGTAAAATCTACACAAAAACTGTAAATAAATCATGATACTTTTTAAATAGAGAGATAGAGACACAATATATTTATTGAAACAGCTCAGAGGTCTGTGAGCATTTTTGTATAAATTTATATAATTTCGGTCTTCTCGTTTTGTATATTTTTTTTAGTAAATTTTTTATCTTCGTTAAATTTTTTGAATTGATTACCTTGACTTCAGAAGGACTTTTATTCTTCAACTGTTTTTATTCGAAATGACATTTTTGGTCATTCAAGATTGTACTTGTTCGTAAGAAATATGCAAGCAAAATTAGAAAAAAATATTCTCAAAAGGAATGAGGAATGATGAAAATAGTGCTCATGCCGCTTGTGTCTTCTAATTGATCGATTTTAATAACCACATTATTTTTTTAACAATTCTTTTAATGTCAACGTCATGATAATTCATGTTATTGAGTAAAATGGATTATGAATTCTCGATTAATTTCGCCTTGAAGATGCACTAATATTCCAAAACTACACTGTCTAGTTTATTTGGGAGCTCTTTAATTTTACTATTTGTAAAAAATTCTGCGAGGAAAATTAAATAGATAGATAAATATAACGTTACAATGTAGACTTAGACCGAAGAGTTGGTAGTTGAAAAATTAATCAGTTTTAGTCACTTTTACCAAGCATTTATTTTTCGTAATATTTATTTCAAGCAATGGATCAACCTAAATATTAAATCCTTGGTAAGGAAAGTTAAACTCTTAACTATAGCATGGACAACATCCTATGGTAATTCCACTTTATTGCAATGATGTCTAACTACATTCAATGTAAACCCGAAGACTATATTTTAACAACCAAAAAATTCAGCTTGCTAAATTTTAATACTAATTAGTAATTAGTAATACAGTAAACTCTCAATTATCCCCAGCCGGATTATCCACTTTATAACCTATAACCTATCCGTGATTATTTTCCTTTTTTGCTTTCTTTTTGGGCGATAACCTATTAGGGTGAGTGGAAGGCAATCAGCCAAGGAACAAGATGCATCCAGGGATGGATCCATATAGCCTAATAAGCCTTTGGCACCCAAGTGTCAAGGATCCAATAAAAATTGAATATAAATCATTATACATTTTTAATATTTTTTCATTCACAATAATTATAATTTTATTAAAAATTGATTTTAAACTCCAATTTAAAGATTCTTAATCTAAACAAAAAATGGGACTTCAAAAACCCCAAGGCCACAAGCAATTTGGATGCATCATGTTACAAAAAGTTGTTAAAAATTTCAAATCACAAATAAATAAAAGTTTAAAGGAAAAAAATAGCAGTTAAATGATTATTTTTTGCGAAAAAGTAAATTACTGTTTACTGACGCAAGTAAATTTATATAATCCACTACCATCCAGAATTAAAACACTTAGTATTCACAAGTTCAAGACTGAACTGCGCAACCTTCTCTTAATTATGGAACCTTATAGCACGGATGAATACTCAAGTCAATTATAACAAAATTCAAATTAGAGTCTAAACTTTGGATTTTATCTTTTTTTAATCTGTTTTGTGAAGTCCTATTTCTATAGTATTTTATATAATGACGTTGTATTTTATTTTATCTTAAACTGTTTAATTGTATTTAATTGTATTTTATTTTGAACTGTTTAATTGTATTTTATTGTATTTTGCTTATTTTAAACTGTTTAATTGTATTTTATTGTATTGTATTTTATTTTAAACTGTTTAATTGACTTGTGTAAAGATGTACTGTCTATTAGCACAAATAAATTGATTGACTGAGTCAAAATTGTGTGTTTGGGAATTTTCCTGTTGATTTGTCTTCATTTTCGACAATTTTGCATATTATCCGCGGAATTTGCTTATTCGCAGTTTCCGCACCACTCTCCTATTCCGCGGATAATCGGGAGATTACTGTAATTATTGCTAGGCGTGTTAAAAACAGAAAAGTCAACAAATGACCATTTTCTCTCGTAGATGTAAGGAATTGTGGTAAGCAAGAAGTTAAAAAAAATGTATACCCACGCAAGATATTATCTTTTTAATAAGCTTATTATTATTATTGTATAGAAGAATTTTATTTGGATGTCAAGAATATAATTGATTGTCCTTTTTAATTTGGACCATTGGGTATAAGGGTGCAAGTATTTAAAAAAAATACTTTTTGTAACTAAAAACTAAAACTTAATGTAAATCAAACATTATTTTCGGCACCCCCATTCAAAATACCTGCTTGCACTACTGGTGCTTTTGAAGACACCGCTAATATATCTGGCCACATTATAGCTTGCAAGCGCAAATTAAAAAAAAAAAGAACAATACAATTTGGTTATATTGGCATTTTGCTCATGTTTCAATTATTGCTTATGGTAAACAATATACAACAGACATGTCTTTTGTTTTTTTAATAAGCGGGGAAACATTTTGTAACAACATAAGGCACTAGTTTTGAAAATAATAATAATAAAATCACAGCAAATAGCCGATCATTTTTTCTTTAATTTTTACCGTATTTGTGTTTATTTTTGTTTCTTTTTCATCCAACCTCGCTTTATTGACATTTATTAATTCTTACAAAAAACATTACTTACTGCTCTAGTTTTTTTTGCAAAATGTCTGCTTCACCTTAAGATGTTTGTAATTTCCAGTATCATATTGTCTTATTAAATTCACTAGATTCTTAGTATGTAATTCGATGATAATGCATATAACACATATAAATATTTACTTAAAATAGTACTTATCTAATCCCTCAGTAGTTGGTGTAACGCCGCGATGTAAGTCTGCGCCATCTGCAACGTTTCGAACTTTGACAGCTTCCTGTCGTTCCCCATCGAAGGTATATGATCCCTCAGTCGATCGAAAGCATCGTTAAGACTATTCATCCGCCTCCTCTCCCTTGCGTTCGCCGCCAGCCGCCTCTTCTTCATCACATCCACCTGCGGAGCACCGGAAGATCCCTTCTTCGCATCCTTCTTATGCTTCCCATCACAAGACGATTTGTAGTAAGCGTCGTGCTGATAACTGCTGCCACTCGACTGCTGTTTGTATTTGTTGTAATCGTACTTGTTGTAAACGTTGTTGTTCTCGCCATAATACGATTGCCTCGACCAATTGTCCTGGGGTTTATTGTAACAGTTGGGTATGTACGGTTGTGAAGACATTCCAGTTTCGGAATTTCCTGGACTCGATAACGTAAAGGTGTACGAGCTTTCAGGGCTTGAGACGCGCGGTGAAAGGTAACCATCCGACGATCCCTCGTTTTTCATTGGAATGTACTCGTTTTGGTTGAGGAACATGCTTTTTTAAAATAACACTATTCAGGTACTCGTGTTGCTCTTCAGCTCTCATCGTCACCAGTTAACCCAAAAAGTGACGAGACTTTTCGCGAAATTAATCGGAACAAGCGCGCGCGCGTCGCACCGAGCCTTTCTTCGTGTTCTCTCCAATTCGATAGAAGAAATTCGTCGGTGATAAACCTACATAACCGGCTTTTATTATCCCGTGAGTAATAAGCGAAATCTTTTCATGTTATTTACTTTAGAGCACGCGTGCGTGTCTTCGCGCGCCGGTCTTTTTTTATTATTGTCTTTCTTCGCTGGGCGAGATGCTGAGGCCTACTGAAGATGGCCAGCGTGTGCTGAATGTTAAATCCCGAGGAGGAAGAAGTGGTAGCTGTAGCCGCGATCTTCGCCACTGCCACTGTCAATGTGCTCGGTCCGGTCGACTGTTTTGGTGACGATTTCTTCCGCGATTTCTTCGCGCGCGCGAAACCGAATCTGGTTTAGCGCCGAAAAACTCTCAATTAGTTTATGAAGTTATTTCATCAATCAATGTAGCATTATATATATTTTTTATGTCGGGCATGGGAAACCATTCACTTTCGATCAGGTTTAAGTGACACGAATTAACATTTTTCCACAAATTACTCATTTTGATAACCGAACATTGTTAAATTCCAAAATAATTGTGGGAAACATTTAAAATTTAATCTGTCCTACACAAAATATGTTTTTTTTTCTGTTGCCAGTTCCTCATTAACAGACCAATAGGTATTCATTTATACAACTCTTCTTGGATAAAAAATGGTTAACATCAAATATTTAAAATTCAAAATAATTCATGGTGGAAAATAATCTAATCAAACCGATTATCTTCCACTATCAAGTGATAGTCCATGACACCTTCAGATATCTTTCAGTATTTCTTGAAAAATTGTGCTCAGTTTAGCATTCAAAATTATTATTTAGTGTTTTTAGTGGCAGTGAATTCCATCTTCATTTAAATTATCATAATTTTTCATTAAGAAATGAATTTAGTAAGTAATATTTTAAATATCCTGACTTAAAATTGCTACTATGTTAATAATAATAATAATTTATTTTACGGAAATCAACTTTACACATAATACAATTAACATGAAATGGAAATATACAGCAGATACGAAACCGCTAAAATATTAATTAGACCCAATGGTTTAAAATGGATATTAAAACAGGTAATTTCCACTCACCTTAAAAATTATGTCATTAAAATTAGTTAATGACATCATGGTAAACGGTTCTTAACACATTGTTGTCGGGACACGTAAAACATATTTTCGCAAACTGTGAGAAAAGCGCGTGTCACGTAGTTATACGTTTTTACTTTCTCCGCTACGAAGTACGAGAAAGTATTGTGATCGTGATTTTTTTTTCAAATTTTTTTTTACGGAAATATCCGTTTTGGGGTCCCTAGATGCCATTTCAACAATTTTTGGAAAAAAAATTGTGTCTGTGTGTGTGTGTGTGTCTGTGTGTGTGGCTGTGATGGTGTGTCTGTGTGTGTGTCTCTGTGTGTGTGGCTGTGATGGTGTGTCTGTGTGTGTATGTGTGTGTGTCTGTGTCTTTACGCGCTATATCTCAAAAACTAATAGAGCAATTGATATGAAACTTTGAACATACGTCTTATTTGATAATCCGAAGAACTGAAAAGCTTTTGGTAAAATTTTGTACACCGGAAGTGGGTGTTTATCTTAACTGTTTTCTGTTTTTTTGCCAATTTTTTCTTAAATATGAAAAATATCACAAAAACATTCAAACAAGTATTGAAGACAACAAAAAAATGAGCTTATTTTGTTTGAAAACATTTTTTATAAAATCATTGATATTCGAGAAAAAAATTTATTATTTTTTTTTAATTTTTGATTTATAATTATGAAAAGATAATAGTTACAGCAAATGTATGTTAATAATAATTGGAGAAAACTCCAAAATTAACAACTTATAAAGAATAAGTTTTTTTCAAAATCTCTTTAGTTTTTGAGTAAACTTAGTTTTTAAATTTGCATTATAATTTTTCTATCAGTCAGTTTCAACCGAATCACATCACCATTTTTTTCTTTGATGATTCTTTTTCAGGACTTTTTAAGAAATTTTTTCCAAGACTTATTTTTAGGACTTTTTCTTTCAGGACCTTCATTTTTAGGATTTCTTTTCAAAATTTTAATAACAGAATTTTTTTTCAGGAATTTTTTCTCCGGACGTTTTCGGGACTTTCTTAAGAACTCTTTGTTCAGGATCAATTTTTGAGATTTTTTTCAGAAAAAAAATTTGAATTTTTTTTTACATTTCTTAGAATTGTTCTTTTCATGACCTTTTTTTGACCTTTTTACGGACTTTTTCAGATATTTTTAGCATTTGTTTTTTAAGACTATTTTCAAAACTTATTATTTCAGGATTTTTGTTTTTTAGGCCTTTTTGCATGACTTTTTTTAAGACTCTTTGGGATTTCCTTTTCAGGACAATTTCTTCAGAAGGACTTTTTACAAAACTCTTTTTTCAGATTTTTTTTGTTTATTTTGTTATTTTCAGGGCAATTTTTCAAGACTTTTTTTACAGGACAATTTTTTGTGATATTTCTTCAGGACTCTTTGTCAGAACTTTCTTCAGGACTTTTTAGGATTATTTTTGAGGACATTTATTTCTGGTATTTTGTATGAAGACTATTTTTCAGGACGGCTTTTGTCAATCCTCTTTCTCACGACTTTATTTCCAGGACTGTTCCTCCAGGACATTTATTCGGGACTTTTTCGAGACTTTCTTAGGAACCATTTGTTCAGGACTTCTTTTCAGAATTATTCAGAATTTTCTTCATTCCTTTTTTCAGAATTATTTTTTCGGGATTTCTTTACATGACTTTTTTCAGTACTATATTTCAGAACATTTTTTAATAGTATTAATTTTTTTCAGGACAATTTCTTTCAACCTTTTCAGGTCTTTTTTGATGATCTTTTTACAGGGTTTTTTTTCAGAAATGTTTTTTTATGATTTTTTTGCGATGTTATTTTCATAACTTTTTATCAGGACTCTCTTTCGGGGCTTTTTTCAAGACTTTTTTAGGACTTATTTTAGGACTTTCCTTCGGAACTTTTTTGGGACTCTTTTTCGGACTTTTTGGGAATTTGTTTAAGGACATTTATTTCTGGTGTTTTATATGAAGTCTTAATTTTTTAGGACTTTTTTGCAGTACTTTTCTCAGGACTTTTTTCACAACTCTTTTTCTCAATTTTTAATAGTACTCTTTTTTAAGACTTTATTACCAAAACTGTTTCTCCAGGACTTTTTCTCAGGACCTTTTTGTGTCAGAACCTTTTTTCAGGACTTTCTGTTAGGACATTATTTCTGCTTTTTTGAAGGACCTGTTTTTCAAGACTTTTTTTTGTCAAGACTCTTTTTTCAGGACTTTTTTATCGGGACTTTTTTCAAGACTTGTTCAGGACTTTTATTAGGTTTTTTATGACTTTTTAATTGGGACTATTTTTAGAAATCATTTTCAAGACTTTCTTGTTCAGGATTTTTATTAGATTTTTTTAGGAATCTTTTTCAGGACTTTTTTAGCATTCTTTTTTAGTTTTTCAGTGAACTTACGGTAAAGATTATTAGAATTTGAAAAATAATTTGTCATTTTACCTTTCATAACTTTGACGTTTCAAACGTCATTACCATTCGATCAGGTGAAACTCTCGATTTAAAATATGATTTAAATTGAAAATAAACCATAAAAGTATAAATATAAATAACTATTATACCATCAAATAATCGGAGAAAGTAACATGATGGCCACATCACCATTTTTTTATAGATGGCTGGTAGAATGAAGAAAATACAGCTGTATAAAATGGAATACAGGGATGACAAAAACGACTAAGAAATGTTTACAGACAATTTGTCAGGTGACAAATGAAGACATTATTCCGGGATCTCGAAGATTCGTTTGTCGAATTATTCTATCTGAGTTTAAATCAAATTCTGGTGAACATGAAGAAGAGTTTTTAAGTTACCCTGGATAAATTTTAATACTGTTCCCGAATTCATAACCAATGCGGTGAACTTGTTTATTGAAGATGACTTGTTCACATATTTTGTAGAGGAATCGTTTAGGTATTATTGCAAAAATATAAATAAATTACCCGCTCCAGCCACCGGAACAAAACGCCAGACTACAATGTGTTAAAATAAGAAAATTAAAGTGCAATTAAAACAAAATTAACATCCATGGACAATATTTGCAAAACACCTAAGTAGAATCATCTATACCTCTGTTACTATTTTATTTAGAAGCAGAGGGTTTATCTTATCAGCAACATTTGTGGACAATTGTTCGTGATTTAACTATGCCAATAAAAACCCCAAAATGCATAAACGGTCACGAATTTGGAATTGTAGCGCGACAATGAGTGTTGGCGTAAAGTTGGTTTACCGCCAAAATGCTAACCTGGGCTCCCGCGTCACAAATTCAATGAGGAAGTATCACGACGTTGTTGCCGCATTGCCGTCGGAAGTAGCCCTTGCCGTGAGGGACTTATTTGTCTGCCCACCCCAGGTTATGCCATATGAAACCCTCAAGGCAGGAGTTATTAAAAGGACAACACTTTTGGAGAAAAATAGGTTGCAGCAACTTCTTTCTCGGGAGGAGCTAGGAGACCAAGCCCCGTCTCAGCTCCTGAGGAAGTTGCAGCAACTTCTGGGAGACCGGGCAATTGATGAAAATCTCTTACGAGAGATCTTCTTAAGCCGGCTCCCCTCCGAAGTCCAAAAAATTCTTGTTTCGGCCCACACAACACCCTTTCAAAATTTGACGGATATGGCAGACCAGATACCGGAAATTTCTTCTCCACACACCATTTGTGCGACCTCCTTTCCTTCTCGGTCAACAACAACAAATCAAATTTTACCCAATCAAAATTCAATCTTTTCAGAACTTCAGGCCCAATTACGGAGTCGTTTTTCAATCATTATTTGTATTTGAGCAATGATGTCATCCATTATTTTTTTAATGACAACCCCCCATTTTTGTTCTTGATTTTGAGAGATCTTTTTATTGTCGAACTGACAGTATGAAAATATTGCCACCTTACATAAGAAATTTTTCAAGTAAATGACAATTGCAGGTGAGAACTCGATATTTAGAATTTTTGCAAAATGACCTTGTTCCAGCGCTTGCAGTGATTATTTCGTCCAACATAAAATACACTTATTTCATTGGTTTAAATTTGTGTATTCATAACTGACAAATCTATGTTTTCGATTTCGTGCTTCGGCTCTTTATTGGTTTATTGGGTCCTGTGTTTTCGTTTTTGTATTTCACTTGGCTATTGGCTGTTTCAGTGAATGTGGAAGCATCGCACGTAGCTTTGATCTTACGAAATGTCAATGTCATTATTTACATAAACGTGTAAAAGTGTTTAAAATGAATCCAAAACGGTTTGGAGAATTTAGTTTAAGTGAAATAAAAAACAATTTGGAAGCACATACGCCCCAAAATACCGTGCGGTTAAAAAAATACGTCTGGAAACAGTTCTCTGAATTTTGTAAAGAACGTAATCACTGCGTTGAAGAAAATACATCAAATCAACAACTTGCTGATATACTCACTGATTGGGCTTTCAATATGCGAAAAATGGATGGAACTGAGTACAAGGTAATGGTAATCAAAACGATCTGGAATAATACAGCAATAAAAAATAATAATAGATTATTAAAATGAATGTATATTTCGTACGAAACAATCTTAACAAATACAACTCGTGGAAATAACGATTGTCGCAAATTCGTTCTCTTTTGAGAAATAAATTATGTTGCTTTAGGAAACCCCTAAAGGGGTTATGTTTATGTTTCCAAGCAACATAATTTATTTCTCAAAATCGAATGAATTTGTGTTTCGACAATCATTAATACACTCGTTGTATTACTTGCGATAAGTATTCAAGAATTGCGTATTGTCAAGTAATCGATGAACGGCAGTTCGAACACTTAATTTTATAATAGCATTTGCCTGGCAAAAGGGATTTTTGTTTACTTTGTGCTGACAATGTTTTCTCACTTTCAATTGTCTTTAACTCGAAAAATTTTGTATGTAAGATGGCAACATTTTTATGCTATCAGTTCGACAATGAAAAGATCTCTCAAAATCAAGAACAAAAATAGGGGGTTTTCATTTAAAACAATATGGATGATGTCATTGCTCAAAAACAAATGATGGTTGGAAATCGACTTTCATGCAAAAATGTGTATTTTTATTAAAGAAAATCGACCTGTTCCAAGATTTTTTCCCAAAATATTTTATTTTGGTTTTACTGAATTTATTCCAAACTTTAGGCGCGCACTGTATAGTGCAAAAAATGAAAAGTAAAAATAAAAACACGGAAAATGAATAATAAAAGAATTCATCTATCAAATCGAGCCAATAAAAAAAGTATACCAAGGGAAAAAATCATTGATATTTTATTTTGTAGACACTTTATACCGGGTGACCCAGCGATCTGTAAAAGCCCCATAACTTATTTGCTATTTGAGATATCGACTTCTAGTTTTCATGAACTGGTACCCACACTTATTCTACATATTTTAAAATTATATATGTTCTTGTACAGGGTGTCCCAGTATACATAACAGATTAAAGTTATGTTTTTTTAAATGGAACACCTTATATTTTATACTTTATTTCCAACCCTCTTGAGAAGCTGATAAAAATAATATAAGATATCATGGGTCTATTATGGACGGTTGGTTAGTTATGGGTAAACTTGTAGCAAAAACAAGGACACGTTGAAAAAATTGTAGAAGCGTTCCTAGCAAAGCTAGCGTCATTTTTTATACACTAAAGAATTTTGCACTTCGTTCTGTTATTTATACTGGGACACCCTGTATAAAAACTTACATATTTTTAAAATATGTAGAATAGGTGTGGGTACCAGTCTATGAAAAATATATGTTGATATCTCAAATAGCAAATAAGTTATGGGGCTTTTACAGAACCCTGGGTCACCCGGTATGTACTCAATTCTATTATTTCCTACTTCATTCTAACTAAGGCTAAAAGTCAGATGTTACTTGATTCATTCTCAATAAACGAAGTATTCCATTATCCGTGGTGGAATCGCTTGTGATTTCCGTATTCTCAAAAATATCAGAAATTCTTCAGAGTTGTCGGACAAGCCGGGTGAGAGGCGTCATTAATTTTCGAGATAATTCCGGAATCTTCGAGTGATGAATTCGCGTTTTGTGATGTAGTGTGTTATTTGAAAGGAATTTAATAAGGCGCATTAATCAATTGGTGGTTCGACGCGAAGGAGACGTTCCGATTGGCCATTAATCATTTCGAGCCGCTGCTCTAAGATTATTAATTCAAATTAAATTTTTCAAAATTTTTTTCGAAATTTACTAGTTTTGATTAAATGTATAGAATTATACGTAAAATCAAAATAAAATAATTTATCCAAAATTAGGTGTAATAATCGAATTACAGTGGTCATTTGAGCCATGTAATGTTGCTCATTACCCCCTAGCGAGAGAATAAGTTTCTCTCATGGAATGCATAGATCCTTCATAGGATTTTTGAAATATTTCAAAGTGACACGTACGTCAAAATTTCTTGTCAAAATTTTATAAACATTATTTCAATATTTAATGCAATTGCAGACGATTTTGGATAAAATTTTATATTATACTTATGTGGAATTCCTCATTAGTCCCTTAAGAAAATTACTTATTAAATATATACGTTTTCTTGCGGGACTAATTACGTACATTCCACATTCGTATAATAAATAACTAATATGAGGCAAACAAACGAATACTACTTTTTTAGTACGTACTTTAAAGATAAAACTATTATTACGTAATAAAGCTTTGAAAATCAAACAACTTTTATCCTTAAACTCATTTTCTGTCTACAACTCTTACTGAGATTTTGCCCACGACCTCACTGATGAGGCAGCCAGTACACGTCAAGTTATTTAATTCTCTTTTTCTTAAATTTGAATCGGGATATAAACAATTACAATTGATTTATAATATAAAAATTTCAAATCAATGAATCCACTAACACGGAAAAACATTTATTTAAAGCCATAATCCAGTAATTACCTCTCCTAATGACTCTCGAGTACATCTAATTTGAACTAATAAAGTAGTGCTAACTTTACGACCAAGATTAAATTAGTTATGGACGTTATTAATCATCCAGTGTGGGATAATTAGACGTTTAATGACTAATTGAGAGTCGAAATTTGTGTAATTATGTCGCGAGCGGTTCCGATAATTGTCGGTTACCATTTACGGTTCAAGACCACTATGTAGTGTAAGAGGCGCGCGTAGAAGCGACTTGAGAAAATTGTTAATTGGGTGAGAATTTGCTACGGAAATTACGAAAACTGGATGAGGTATAACGTGAAAAGTTATGTAGTTTTTTTTTCAGGAATTATGGCGTTCAAGTCATCAATTCCAAAGTTCCGAATCAATCCGTTCAAGGCCAAAATAGTGCGCATTGCCGTAACGTTATTAAATGGGATGGTTTTTTTTTCTGAATTCTACATTAAAACATCCCCAAGATTTGTTGTCTGACATTCCAATACTCTTGTAAATGAATCATGTCGATGAATACCTTATTGGAAGGCACTAGATGATATTTTAAATGTACATCAAGCGTTTGCAGGGTCGGTTGTTACTAACGTTTACAACGTGAAAATTGTGAAAGATGTTGTAGTAAGTCACAACAACGGGCCTCTTTTCCTAGCGCTCAAAGCGTCTGGCGAAACCCCTTTCTATGCAATCCATGATCCTAGCGCTCAAAGCGTCTGGAGCTTGTAAAGAAAGCAATTCGTTCAATAATGACAAGTTAAAGTTATTAGACATTCAATTTCGGAGGTTCTTTTCCTAGCGCTCAAAGTGTCTGGCGATACCCCATTTCTACACAACCCATGGTCCTAGCACTCAAAGCGTCTGGAGGTTGTGAAGAAAGTAATTCGTAGTATAATGTCTGCTAACTCAGGTTAGTCATTCTTTCTCTGGCGATTTCGCATTTCGGGGCAGAGTAATAACTCAAATGTAAATAGTTTCACATTTTCGTTGCAGAGTGATTACTTGGATGCAGTTATTCGTTGAATCAGTGTTTCGCATTTCGTAAAAGAGTAACTATTCAAATGTGAATTGTTTCACATTTCGTTGCAGAACGATTATTCAGATGCGGTCGTTTATCGTTTTTGGTTAACCTTTTTTTTATCGGAGAATACTCACATCATTATTCAATCTCCCGAGTTTCGCGATTTCTTCCCTTTTATAAGCTGATTTCCCCCGCCACGTTCAAGAAATACACGTGCCAAATTGCCTCGTGTATGTTTGAGTTCATGAACTTTCCCGTGAATTTACTTATTAGTATTTTTCTGGTCTTGTTTTGGACGTTGATTTTTATGAATAGCATTTTTCTGCGGTTGTTTTTTGTTTATCTCAGCGATGTTATTCCGACCGTGAGACCGCTCGTGTACTCGTTATTTGTTTAGATATTTCAACTTCTTGCTCACATTATCTTTTACGATTGATATTTATCATGCGCTGTTATGATTATTGGGTGAATTACATTTATCAGATTGATACAATTACGAATGATTTTGCTAAAAAAAACATTATATTAATTATTTTTATTACGGGAGCCATGTACTCATTACAGACGCCCCCTTTCACAATTATTGAGAATGAAAGAGCTCTCAGTAATTTTGAAATTGTTTAAAAATGAGTCGGTTGGCAACTTTAGGATCTAGAGGAGGCAACCCTAGTATTTTAGAATTGCGATTTTATGAATTTAATTGAACATGAGAAAATAGTCAATGGGTTCCGTAATATTTACACCAATATACAACTTACTGAAATGTCTCTAAAACCGAACTCCACGACTGAAATTGCCCTTGTTGAGAGTAAAGTCTTATCACTCCCGAAACTTTAGTCCCGAATTTTCATTTCGCTGCTTCAGTTGATGGAGTTGATTGGACTGCATTTTTCTTACTGCAACTGCTGTTGAATCGTAGATTGGTGTGGTCCATTCTTCACTTATCTGGCTCTGGTATCTGGTAGAAGAATGTCCTTTGCGCTGGAAATTGCACATGCCTTAGATGCCGACCATTCATACAGGTGTACGTTCTGGATACGCCCTCCTTGGGAACACCCACATCTATGTTCTTAGCTGCTCGTCGCCTGGTTTGGTAAGATTTTTTATTTATTTTTTTTTGTTAGTGAGAAATGTTGCCATTGTACAAGATGTTTTTTTTTTATACAGGCACCATCATTCTTGAATGTTCATTGGAAAATATCGATTTACTGTAGCGACCAGTACTTCTTTAGGAATTGACGCCCCCAGCCAATCTGTTCGGTTGACCTTGTATCTGAAGTGATGCATCGTCTTAGGGCATGCGTTCCTCTTCCATTTGTTGGAATCAATCTTGCTCCTGAGGTCTATTTGTTGCATTTGGTGGTGGATTAGATCACCGAGGTTGCTGCTTGCCTGTGGTTGATGTGGATGCTGATGACCTCTGATCCATCGCTGGCATGATCTCTCGAAAGGCGTTTCCCCAAGTTCCTCCATGTTCCCTTGTTGTCGGAATTACTTCTCCATTTTGTTTTTGGCTGACGGAATCCTACGAGTTGGGTGGGCCGTTCTTCTCTCCTCCCCTTCTTCTTCCTCATCCCGCCTCTCTTCCAAGCCTTGGGATGTAGGACTGTCGCTTGAGCTCGTGGGATCCTCCCATGTCGAAAGTCTTGTTGATGGCTGCATGCATTTTTAGCTGTGGGCTGTCCTATGCTGCTCATTGCATTTCAGTCCTTGATTCTCCTTGCTCCTAGAGCTGCTAACCCTCCGTTCTGTCCCTGCCTATCGTGTCCATAGTCATATGTGGTCAATTCTCTTGTGTGGTCAAATCACGCATTCACTGTATCACTCGTATCCTGGTCACGGCACCATTTCTGTAGTACGTCAAGTCTGACCTTTTTGTACTTACAAACGTTGTGTTTAATTTTTGTAGTAACCCTTAATTATTTAACAGATTCGTTACGAGTGTCGATGCGTGTTGGTTAGGTTTAGGTAAATGAAATGCTTGTTTGTTGAACGAATGGACGTTTATTCATTAGATTTATTAGTTCTGGCATTTGCATTGGTACAACAAAGAGTATGTCATTTGATTTATGGACACATTTCCTTGCTGTACCAATAGATCTGGGAAAACCCTGTGGGAAAACCAGTCTCAGAACTGTCGTCGAACATTTTACAAAAGAATATTGCAAGAATTTGAGATTTATAACAACTATCGTACTTTTTCTTTGACCAGACCAGAATACGTATGACGTGAGGCTTAGCAATTGACCTCTTTGATTGATATCGATAAAACTTTCAACTTGATCTCAATGAATAACTTACACAATCGCTAACCTTGACTACACTCTTTCGCTCGGAGAATAAGATTACCATCAGAAATGAATAAGATTACTATTAGAAATTGGATGCTCTTTTCCTAGTTCTCAAAGCGTCTGGCGATACACCCTTTGTACAGAACCCATGGTCCTAGCACTCAAAGCGTCTGGAGGTTGTGAAAAAAGCTATACGTTCAATAACGACAAGTTAAAGTTATTAGACATTAAATTTTGGAGGTTCTTTTCCTAGCGCTCAAAGCATCTGGCGATACCCCCTTTCTACACAACCCATAGTCCTAGCGCTCAAAGCGTCTGGAGGTTGTGAAGAAAGCAATTCCTGGCATAATGTCTTCTAACCCAGATTAGTCATTCTTTCGGATGGTAATTGGGGCTCTTTTCCTAGCGCTCAAAGCGTCTGGCGATATCCCTTTCTATACAACCCATGGTCCTAGCGCTCAAAGCGTCTGGAGGTTGTAAAGAAAGCAATACGTTCAATAATGACAAGTTAAAGTTATTAGACATTAAATTTCGGAGGTTCTTTTCCTAGCGCTCAAAGCGTCTGGCGATACCCCCTTTCTAATCAGCCCATGGTCCCAGCGCTCAAAGCGTCTAGAGGTTGTAAAGAAAGCAATACGTTCAATAATGACAAGTTAAAGTTATTAGACATTAAATTTCGGAGGTTCTTTTCCTAGCGCTCAGCGTCTGGCGATACCCCCTTTCTAAACAGCCCATGGTCCTAGCGCTCAAAGCGTCTGGAGGTTGTAAAGAAAGCAATACGTTCAATAATGACAAGTTAAAGTTATTAGACATTAAATTTCGGAGGTTCTTTTCAGAGTAATAACTCAAATGTAAATAGTTTGACATTTTCGTTGCAGAGTGATTACTTGGATGCAGTTATTCATTGGATCTGTGTTTCGCATTTCGTAAAAGAGTTCTTATACAAATGTGAATTGCTTCACATTTCGTTGGAGAATGATTACTCGGATGCGGTCGTTTATCGTTGTCGATTAACCTTTTTTTATCGGAGAATACTCACATCATGTTGTAGCATCACGGATCGCCCATTATTCAATCTCCCGAGTTTCGCGATTTCTTCCTTTTTATAAGCTGATTTGCCCCGCCACGTTCAAGAAATACACGTGCCAAATTGCCTTGTGTATGTTTGAGTTCATGAACTTTCCCGTGAATTTACTTATTAGTATTTTTCTGGTCTTGTTTTGGACGTTGATTTTTATGAATTGCATTTTTCTGAATTAGGTCAAGAGTATGTGTACGTTTTCTTCCTGGTACTAAGTGTGATTTTAGATGATACAAGTCAAAGAGCTCTTTGTCCGAGGCGTATTTTTCGGTGCGGTTGTTTTTTGTTTATCTTAGCGATGTTATTCCGACCGCGAGACCGCGCGTGTACGCGTTATTTGTTTACATATTTCAATTTCTTGCTCACATTATCTTTTACGATTGATATTTATCATGCGCTGTTATGATTATTGGGTGAATTACATTTATCAGATTATTACAATTACGAATGATTTTGCTAGAAAAAATATATTATATACCCATGTACTTCAAATTCTAATAATATTTTCCATCAGTTTACTCAAAAACTAAAGGGATTTCTAAAAAGTCTTATCCATTATAAATTGTTTATTTCGACATTTTCTATA
Organism: Ocypus olens; assembly: GCA_910593695.2. NCBI lineage: Eukaryota > Metazoa > Arthropoda > Insecta > Coleoptera > Staphylinidae > Ocypus > Ocypus olens. The sequence continues at coordinate 26,908,289 of OU343050.1, read as the reverse complement.
ATTGTTGTTTATATAAATTTGCTGTAACTATTATCGTTTCTCAATTATAAACTAAAAATTGACATGAAAAAAATACCTCATGAACTGCATCCAAAGGTAAAAGGGGATATCCATTGTGCTTTTCCTTAGTGAAGTACTCATTTTTAGCTTGATATTCTTACTAGCATATTGTATATAGATATATAATTTTTGTTTTCTCTTTTTCCCTGACCTGTGTAAGACTGTATCAGTTTTTTAGTACCAATAAATATATTATTATTATTATTATTATTATTTGCCTTCACTACCATGTCTAGGGCTTTTGTGGTTACTTTTATGACCACGATGATGCTCATATAATAGTATAAAATTGCAGAAATCCGCTTGTCTGATACGTTCAGAAACTGATGACGTGAACGCCAACATTCAGGAAATGAACTCTAGTATGCAAACATTGAAAATTAAAAAAAATGCCAAACTAAATTTGTAAAATTTGTGCTGTTCCCCTAAAGTGTTAATGTTTGGATCTTGAAAATAGCAATTTTTTTTTTAATTTATAAAAAATTTGTCTTTGAAAATTAAATTCCGCAAATATTAACTTATATTTACGAAACTTCATTCTTCAAAAAATGTATTTTTTCATTAATGCGGCCGTTTCTATGTATTTTTCAAAATTATTTTAGGATTGTGGAACGCTAAAGCGCATATTATTGAAACATGAAGATAACACTCCACACAAATTATTTGTTCTTTTAAAATAAAAAAAAAGAGTACCTGCATGATCCATAAACAAATTAAGATCAAAATTTTTATGACTTTGGATATCGACAAAAAAATCCTTTCTTTCTAAAATTCACTTTAATTGATGTTATACAAGAAGTCAATTTTTTATAAAAATCCTAATTGCCACAAAATTAATTATAAAAGACGGAATCTCATCTTGATTATTATTGGTTCGTCTGAATAGCTGATAATGTAAAAAAAATAAATTCTGGAATTAAACGAAACATTCACCAAATGAATTACCATTTTTATGTCCATTATAAATATAAGTATAAATTGTATTTACATAGTTTATGTTGATTGACAATCTTCGATAAATTGTGAGTTAATTTCATGCACTTTAGATTATGTTTATGGGCAAAAATCCAACTGCAATTGCTGATTTAAACGATGAAAAATTTTTAATTGATATTGAAATGTCCAAATTTGGTCAAAAATTTGATTAAAAATACGAAAATTATTTAAGCTTTTGAAACAAAACTAATTTGCATACACCAAAAATTGAGCCCGAACAATTTCAAAACATTACTGATGACATTACCTAGTTCTTAATGATATTTATACACGTCTAACCAGCTACTTAGAAGCAGTTTAGTATGTGTAAAAGTATCTAAGTGTTTACATGTTGGTAAATGTGTGCAATTATGAGGACTCGAGGTGAGATTTGAACTCCTAACCCCTGGACAGGTAATAAAGCCCAGAGGTTGCAGGTTCAGAGTTTTTTTTTACAAGTCTCGTGTAGAATTTTCACCTCTCATAAAGAATAATCAAACAAGTAATTTGTACTTATTCATGCCAACGTTTTTATGTGCGCACAAATGATTAGAAATTATTTAACAATGAAAGTTTCATTGTGCTACTTGACGATGGGGAATGTTAACTAATAATTTCTTTTGATCATATTAAAGAATTTGTACATTTATGATAAGTTTTTAATTAAGAAAGTTGTTCGACTGTGGAGAAAATTAAGTTAATTCTCCACAGGTTACTGATCAATAGACGACAAGAGTTAACTTTTCTTCATAAGTAGCATTTTTAGTCAATAATACGATTGTTTTCTCAAAAAATAATTTATATTAATATCTGCATTTATTCCACTTCTATAAAATACCACAATAATTATTTAATATAATTACATACATTATAGTGTGTAGAACTAGTGAGAAATGACCATTTCCACTCGGATTAATTACAGCACTCGCATTCAGCCCGCAAATTTAAAAATTTAACTTTCTCAGTCATTGTAGGAAGAGGGGGGCCCTTCATTCGTTTTTCATTTTTTGGTAAAAAATTTCAAATCACCAGTTTCTATTGAAACTGACTAATTTGCACACAACAAGGGCAGATTTGTCAACTGCATTCGATTTGGAGTCTTCAATTAGCCGATTTGGTCTTTCAAAACCTGAATCGTTTTTTACCACTCTGGTAAGCTGAAAATTAATAACGACAATCAATTTCTTTCGTTCTTCTGACAAAAAAAATGAGACTTGAGACTTGTTCGCAAATACATTTTCTGATGGGTCTTAATGAGATCTCTACAGTGACGTGTAGAAAGTTCGAATTGGGCTAAAGTCCAAAGTCTGAAAAATCTTGCCAATTTTTTTACTATTTTAGCTTGTTGAATATTAGATATGGCAATCGATTATAGTCGTTCTTCTACTGTAAAAAATTTGAATAGTTGATGGCTTATTATGATTATTGGAAAAAATGATTTTTCAACTTTTTTACATTTTCGAATTTTCTTTGCGAACACGCTAAGGGTTTGAAATTGATATTTCTTCTCACTCAAGTGCATTCCCTGATGGGTCACAATGAGATCCACAGTGACATGTAGAAAGTCTGAATAATGTCTGGCCGCGCAATGATGGCATATGAGGTGATTAACTTGCGCCGCCCTTATTTGCGTGTGCTTTATGCGTCTCAATAAACGAACATGAGATGTTGGGTTGCATGCATATTTATTTCCAAAGTTATCTATAACCTTTCAAGAACCACTGATTTATAAATAGAAGCCGATAGCGCACCAATAGCTAGCAAGTAAAGTATAAACATCTGTGAGTGTAAAGTAACAAAATATTCTATCACATCTGATGAGGGCGGCCCTTTCGACTCTTCGTTAATCACCTCAGATGCCTTCATCGCGTGGCCAGAGTATAATTCTAGTGGCTTTCCAGAAAATTATTTCAAATGCGATTTTTAACAAAAAATAGAAGGGTGGAACTCTTGGTTCGTTTTCCATTTTTTTTTATTACGATGTTTGTTTAGCCACTACGGCTTTCAAAGTCTGAAAAAAATGTTTCTTTTTTTCTACATTTTTTAAACTGATATGCCAACTTTTTTACTATTTTAGCTAGCTGAAATATTATAACGGCAATCGACGTCTCTCGTTCTCCTGACGAAAAAAATATTTGGTTGATAACTCCAGTGAACGAAGGCAGAAAAGGCGGTTTTACTCTACAAAACGTCGGGTAGATCTAAATTTTTGATGTGTTGTTTAGGATAGTATAGGGTAGTGCAGGGTAGTGGCATGTCAAATTTTCCTCGCTCCTTCCTCCCTCGGGCTCTTCGCTATCTTGAAAACACCGACGAAAATCTGATCATACACGACTTTCGTTGAGGAAAAATTAAATTAAACAATATTTGTACAAAAATTTGTAATAATGAGCGAATACAAATGCATACCTTCGTCGTAAAGGAGATATCTGAGCTATCTACTTTCAACACCAATACTAAGATCGGGTAATGAAGGATTTCAATTCAAAGGCCATTGCTTCCTTCGCGAGGAAAGAGTTACGCCTGAATGTTTGGAGAACCACTACAAAACTCCTCTTGCAAAACGGAATTCAATTTATATCGTGCAGATGCAATCGATGAAAGAAAAGTTGTTGGTTACAGTTACAAAATATCGAGAAGGAAATTATAGAACGGACTCTTGAAGACTTGGATCTAGTTCCAGCTGATTCACAGTATCATAATTATACCAAGCACCACCCTCTGGACTGAAAAGGGATGTATACCGAATAAAAAAGTAGATGAATTTATTCATATCTTCATAAGAACAGTGAATAATGTAAATTTTCATTTGATGCATTAATGTGTCCAATTGAGGAAGATTATTAGGTTGATCGAAGAAGAGATAAATCTTTTTTACTGGAAAATGAATTCTGAAAACTGGTATCAGAATAAAAAATCCGATCCCCAAGCAGAGCAGTCAAAGCAACTTGGAGGACATTCGTTTTAAAGCTTTCAATACCAATAAATATCCACCCTCTAATCAATTTTTAAATCATGTGGAGTCACTCCAGAAAGTGTACTCTCATTTTTGGAAAGTGTGACACTGAAGAAAAAGGGGCTACTCTTTTGGATAAACGGAAAAAGAGGTGTGTGGCCTTACCACATGCTGTCATTACTGCTGCATGACCTTTCTGTTACCCATTTAAATAGGAATAAGTTTGTTAATTTACAGGAAAATACGTCTATTTTGTTTTCGAGGGGGAACATGAGAAAAACTATTTTTTGCATTTTATCTTTCACCCCCTCACCCCGAGCGACCCTATCCTTATAATTTCAAATGGCATCCCCCATTGTGCGATACTTTATTTTAAAGGGCATAAAAAATACTATCAAACCAATAAAAAATAAACAAATTTTTATCAATAAAAAATAATTGAAATCGGTTCATTTGTTCCAGAGAGAGAGAGAGCTTTCATTTCAAAACAAGCTACCCTGAATAACTTTGGATCTGAAGTAGCCACGGTTTTAGGAAAAAAATACGTTAATTTTGTTTTCAAGGGGGAACTTGAAAAACACTGTTTTTAGAATTTTATCTTGCACCCCCTCATACCCAACCACCCGATCGTTATAATTTGAAATGTCATCCCCCATTATGCGATACCTCATTTTAAAGGGCATAAAACAGTGTTTTTTAGGTTCCCCCTTGAATACAAAATTGACGTATTTTTGCTTAAAACCGTAACTACTGCAGATCTAAAGTTATTCAGGGTGGCACCTTTTGAAATAAAGACCCTGTATGATGAGTGGGGCACGAGGAAAATGTAAAACGCACGAAGATTGACTGCATCAGAATTGGTGTCAAGAGCTGGTTCCATAGAGCTTCAAAGATTTGTTATGAAACCAAACGCCACGCGCCGGTTTGAATGCTGTTTTAATTAAAAATCTTGTATTAATAGTCACCACAGCAAAATCCATGTCTTTGAAGTATTATGCAGTGGTGATTATTGGTTTAGTTATCGACTGGTGTGTTGTGCTGACCAGAACAACTCCTATGGTCAAGAATGTCCACCTTCATAAACCTAGTAAAGTTAATTAACCTGAAATTCTGTACTTCTCCCCACCCATAAGTGGATGTGATACCACCTCCAACATTTTTGGTTTCGAGAAGAATGAGTTTTACCACCTTTTCCAGAAAATGCATTTTTTGGTGAGCTTTCAGAGGAGTTCAGGAACCCAAATGCCGTTGGTCAAAAAAATTCAGAAATAGGAAAGCTCTTTGTATAGGGAGGCAATGACCAATCTATCAGCTCTTTCCGCTATGCGAAATTCATGAGCAGCGCCAGATTCAATTTAGCAAAGCTACCACCAATAACAGATGCTGCCACCCGATCATGTCATGGATGGGAATTGAACAGCATCCTCTGGATTGGGGCTGGGCGAGAGGGACTGAGGACTGCAACCCATCAATACTACCAGAGATGCTGCTTTGTTGTAAATACAATGAACTTTACTCATACGAAATGCTCAGTTATACGAAGTAATTCACAATTTCTAAAGGAAATAAATCAAAATTCTGAATGAGGTTGATGATAACTCCAATCAAACAAAAATAATAATATAATAAAAATAATTTTGTTTTAGTGAAAAATAGCATTCTTTCCCGAGATCTATATATATATATATATATATATATATATATATATATATATATATACATATATATATATATATACCGGGTGACCCAGGGATCTGTAAAAGCCCCATAACTTGTTTGCTATTTGAGATATCGACTTCTAGTTTTCTTGAACTGGTACCCACACTTATTCTACATATTTTAAAAATATGTATGTTTTTGTACAGGGTGTCCCAATAAACATAACAGAACAAAGTTATGTTTTTTTAAATGGAACACCCTATATTATATACTTTATTTTCAACCCTCTTGAAAAGCTGATAAAAATAGTATAAGATACCATGGGTCTATAATGGACAGTTGGTTAGTTATGAGCAAATTTGTGGCAAAAAACATGTGCACATTGAAAAAATTGCAGAAGCGCTCCTAGCAAAGCTAGCTTCATTTTTTATACACTAAAGAATTTTCCACTTCATGAAGAATAATACAAATCGGTTTTGTTTATTTTTTGTTCATACTGCTATACAGGGTGTCAACATACGCAAAATAATGGATAACTATTTTTTTTCAAATGGAACACCCTATATATCTTGCCACCAATGCATGTAATTTTTAATAAGCTTTCCAATGATGTACAATTTGTATAATGAAATATTAAGGATTCTTGAGATTTATCCATAAAAACATTTTTCTTTTGTCACCTACTGCTCATTTTTGGATTTTCAGCCAAAACTATGCATTTTCTAAAAAAATAATAAGAGACCAAAGTTGTAGAGCGGAAAATTTTAGTTCTTTCTACTTTTCCAATAATGCGTGCATTGCCCGCCAGAGTGCGCAAAATCGTGACCGTATATGCATTTTAGCGTTTTTCGCAAATTGTTTGTTAATAAATTGCACAATGTTTTATTTTCCACGTCCTCTAGCGAAAAAACGGGTAATTATAGAATTATTCAAATGACCTACATCGATTGAAAATATTCCGCTTTACATCTCTTAAAAGAAGCAATTTTTGCCCAAAATGCATAGTTTTCGCTAAAAATGCAAAAAACCATTGAAAACGCAAAAATTGATACATACATTTTGCAATTTGCATTTTTAGGGAAAACTATTCATTTTTGGCAAAAATTGCTTCTATTAAGAGATGTAGAGCGGAACATTTTCAATCGATACGGGCCATTTTAATTTCCCTATAATTTTCCGTTTTTCCGCTAGAGTGTGGGGAAAATAAAGTATAGTGCAATTTATTAATAAAAAATTTGAAAAGAAAACGGTAAAATGCATATACGGTCAAGATTTTTCGCGCTCTGGCGGGCAATGCAAGCATTATCTTAAAAGTTGAAAGACCTATGTCGATCGGAAATTTTTCGCTCTACAACTTTGGTCTCTTATAATTTCTCCTGAAAATGCATACTTTTGGCTGAAAATCCAAAAATCAGCAGAAGGTGGCAAAAAAATATGTTTTTATTGATAAATCTCAAGAATCCTTAATATTTTGTTATACAAACTGTATATCATTAGAAAGCTTATTAAAAGTGCCATAGATTGGTGGCAATTTATATAGGGTGTTCCATTTGAAAAAAAATAGTTATCTATTGTTTTGCGTATGTTGACACCCTGTATAGCACTATGAATAAAAGAGAACCAAAACCGATGTGTATTATTCTTTATGATGTGGGAAATTTTCTAGTATATAAATAGTGATGCTATCTTTGCTTGGAACGCTTCTGCAATGTTTTCAATGTGTACATGTTTTTGCCACATATTTGCCCATAACTAACCAACCGTCTATAATACACCCATACTACCCTATACTATTTTTATCAGCTTCTCAAGAGGGTTGAAAATAAAGTATAAAATATAGGGTGTTCCATTTAAAAAAACATAACTTTGATATGTTACTTATACTGGGACACCCTGTACAAAAACATATATATTTTTAAAATATGTAGAATAGGTGTGGGTACCGATTTATGAAAACTAGAAGGCGATATCTCAAAAAGCAAATAAGTTATGGGGCTTTTACAGAACCCTGGGTCACCCGGTATATATATTATATATATATATATATATATATATATATATATATATATATATATATATATATATATATATACAGGGTATCTACGCTAAACCCTTCTTTTAACGTTTACGGGGTTGCCGTTATACTAAAAATTTGAAAAAGAAACTCATCACAAATTGGGAGGAAAATTTACTACAAAAAAGTATTATGCAACCATAAAAAATAATAATAAATATGAGTGTGATTGTATAATTCTTTTTTATAATAAATTCTCCTCCCAAACATTTTATGTAATAAAAAATGGGTCATTCCATTATAAATAACAATAGCGAGATATTTAAGAGGGCACTTAGATATTGTCATTTTAAGAACACTTATTGTCAACATTGACAGTTTCCAATTATATTACTCATAGAGGCATCCTCTAGGTACAATTAGAGATATAGATCATATTTCTATCTTATTCTTAAGAGAAGTTACAAGCAGATTTCAAGAGCCTTTTTGAGGTCAACATTTTAGCAATAATTAATTTTCTTGAAAACTAAAAGAGATAAGACTTGACTTGGTGTTGGGAGAACGATCTACATTTAAATGCAACAAAATGCAAATGCATACGCTTCTCTCGAAAAGTGGGCATTTTTTTGCCGTTTATATATATTTTAAATAACTATCCTTTGGACAATGTGGATACCATTAAGGATTTGGGTGTGCTCTTTGACAGTAAATTTGATTTCAGAGATCATATTAGCATGATTACAGCAAAGGCATTGCAAATGGTTGGCTTTATACGAAGAGTTACTTTTAAATTTAAATGTATTCGTACCTACATGACTCTATATACCACCTTGGTCAGGTCAATTATTGATTACTGCTGTGTGATTGGTCTCCCCACTACCAGTGTCACATTGAGAGACTTGAAAGTATCCAGCGAAAGATGGTAAAAGTGTTTTGCTTTCGTACAAATATATGCTATGATTCTGACAACTATGATATAACTCTTACATATCTTGGTCTGCTGCCTCTTTACAATCGTAGGATATATTTTTCTTTGTGCTTTGCTTTTCGGGTACTAAATGGGCCCATCGACTGTATATTTATAGTGTCCTGTATCTCTATAAGAGTTCCGAACCGCACGACAAGATGCCAAAAACTTCTAATATGGGAAAGTCACAAAACCTGGTACGGATTTAATTGTCCACGTAATTCTCTGATAAGGCATGTTAATTCTTATTGCGGCTCTATTGACGTTTTTGGCATCTCCGTGAGTACTTTTAAATCGATATGCCGGAAAGCTATTGAGAGCACCTTTACGCCAAGGTTATAAATTATTTTGTACATTTTTGTATTGTTTTTATTGTGTATTTTATTTGTTATGTTATTGTACTGTACTGGCCATCCGTAATAAATGACTATGACTATGACTATAAGTGTACAAAGGTTCTTATAAATTATGTTGAAATTTAAACAAGGAATCCAAAAATATAGTAATGTATAGGGTGTTCCATTTAAAATAACAAATTTGGTGCTAGAAGTGTTAGAAAGTTGAAAATATTTCACATGAGGAGAACTGTTTCAACCGTATGACAAGGATTTTTTTCAAATTTTCAATACAACGGCAACCCGTTAAACCTTTAACGAATGGTTTAGCGTAGACACGCTGTATACTATTTTTTCACAAACGGGCTATTCTAAAACCTAACCTAGATAAAAACGCTGTCAGCCGTAACAGTAAATAAATCATGGAACCTCGTAGGGAGAGAAATGATTACATCTCTCCCTAGGGAGAGACATGTTATTTCTCACACGAATTCGACGGTTGAGAAATCGACTTTCTCTCCCGTTTGTGAAACTGCAGAGCAAAGTATGTACAACTAGAACTATAGATATAAAAAAGTGCAGTTTTTTATTTAAAGTTTGTTCTAGTAGTCCCATGAGAATTCACTGTTGTTCGCCAACACATAATTGCTATTATTTTGCATCTATGAAGATTATTCTGCTGTCTGAAATAAAAGGTAATATTTTTATAATCAGAAATAACGACGAACCAAAGAAATTTGCCGCATTTATTTTTAAAAAGCGACTTTTCGTTTTTTTTTTCTAATTTACCATCACTTCGTTGAAAATACAATGTGTGGCAATATCTCATTCTTTAACAACGAACAGAATGCAGCTGACTAGAAAACAGATCAACATTCTGACTGGACATTGTACCTTGCACAAGCACTTGCTAAAAATGGGAGAACCCATATGCAGGGTCTGTAATGAAGAGGAGGAAACAGCCTCTCATATCATTTTAGAATGTGAAGCAATTGCCTGCAGGCGGAATAACTTCACAATAGACCAACATAGTAAAGCTCCTTGGACCAGAAGAAGGACTGGAGCTATTTACATGAATAACAAGTGTGGGGAAAATACAATAGGCCAAGAGGACGTAGGCAGGCTCATGCGCCCCTGACCTCAAATTGTTAATTTTTTTAACCACTTCGTTGTATTGAGCGTAATAAGAAAACTAATACGTGGCATTTGTTGCAGTAAATTCTCTACAAGATTAATTATTATAAAGAGTTTTACGCTAGAATAACCTGTTAGGGAGTTATGACGAAGATAAATGTCAAGAAACTCAAAATTTTCAAAGTACGCAATTTTAGTCTTTTTGGGTACTTCACAGCCACGCTTGTATTAATTAAAAAAAACTTCACATACCAACCTTTAATTCTTTTCAAGTGAGCATGTAATTTTTTTGTGCTTAAATTTATTGGGCAAAAACTAAAAACAAGACTTTTGACGGCTTTTCAAGATGGTGGAGAGCTTGAAGAGTGGAGAAATGAGGAAACTTGGATTTTTACCTACCTTACCGACAGATACGAGTATAACATATTAAACATTTACAGCTACCAGACTTTTTGTAGGGTAAAATCCCTTCATTTCACTGGAATAGATGGCCTAGGATGATTGTAAGGAAAGTAGATTTTTCCGTTTTTTACATTTTCAAATTTTCTTGGCGGATGCACCACTGGCTTAAAATTGCCATTTGTTCTTGCAGGCTGGTGAAATATTTTGCGTGTAGAGCCACTTAGCATACAATACATGCCTCCTTTTTGAGGAAAAAATGGTGATGTGGCAACGCCACCTAAATAACAAGGCCAGTTGGCACTGGGAATATTTGCTTATGACTCACCCATAGTAAGGCAAAGCAAATGACGCGTCGGAATGTTGTTCGGTCGACTGTCGAAACAAATGGTGTAAATATTGCAAATAATAGCCATTTGGTGTTTTATTTTATGCTATTTTTTTGTTTCTTTCGGACGTTTTACAAGTGGATTTTAAGGGCTTTATTGCCTTCAAATTTAGAACGGCTAAATGTTAAATTAGTGCTAAAGATTTTTAACTCTTTAGTTGTACAAGCCTCACATAATTTCGGATCAAATATTAATCATTCAAAATATACTGCAGAATTTATTAACATCATATTGACATGGTGAAAAATTGTCAAAGTCAAAACTCCCCTTAAAGGTAAACGCTTAAATGATGTATAGCAGAAAATTGCAACGATCCAAAATTAGAAATTTTAAACAAAATGTTAAATTGGCTTGATAATTGGAAAGCTACAGAATTTCATAATAAGTTAACAACACAAACACATACTGCATTAAGTCATACACAGAATGGATTACTAAAATTAATTAAATACTATTTCGAAGAGCTTCAAATGAGTTATGTACTCTGGGGTAAATTTCAGACAGATGAGCTTGAAGCTAAATTTGGAAAGTATCGTCAGTTATCAGGAGGTAATTATAACATTTTTATACGACAATTATATCAATCAGAAAAAACTTCGCATTCAGACTCAAAAATGTTTGGATCAATACAAAAAAAAAATTCTATGAACCTACTGACATGTTACAAAGAGAGCTCCATAATTCATTTACTCCTGATATTAATATTGATGCAAATAACATAGAATCAGTTAAGGGAGAAATGCCATTTATAACCTATTTGGCAGGTTATTGCAGTTATAGCGCTTTAAAGAAATTCAAATGTGAATATTGTAAAACCAAATTAGTACATTGGGAGAAACTTTCAGTGGAGGACAATTACATTCTTATAGAAATTTTAGACCGCGGAAGATCGCTCTATCCACATGATAATGTTGTTTAAATAGTGTTAATTAACTATATTGTTTTTAATAAATTATTTAAAGAATATGAGGAAGAATTTTTGAACATTCAATGTAAGAAAAATTTTGAGTCCCAATTAATATTAGAGAATATTACGGATGAGGATTATTTGATTAGTTTTAGGGGTTGTGAAATTCATAATGAGGAGACTATTACTGTACTACAAATACTTAAAATTGTGGCAAAAGAAATTATTTATTACGTAAAGTAAATAAAAAAGGAAATTAAATACATTATCACATTGATTCTATTTAGGACATTTTCCATTAATATTGTGTGCCAACTGGATTGTTTACCCATATAAAGTTTTGTTTTGAGATAATGCATTCACACGGCTATACCGGGTGTGGCACTTAAGACGCCTCGGACCATAGCTCCTTTAAGATAAAAGCTATCGACAAAAATCTAAGAACAAAGTGGTGCATAGTTACCGTCGCTATGTTTCAAAAATATTTCTAATCATCAGTGGCGTGCCGTACTCCAGTGGCGTACCAAACTTATGTTTTTTTTTAAATGGAATGCCCTATTTTTTATTTCAGATTTGGAAAGTGCTCGACGAGTATTTATTTTTTTATCTAACATGTTATACCCTTCACTTTAGCGGTTTCGCTGTTATAACCCCTTCTTTCAAAATTGCACCCCATTTTTGAGATTTTTTTGTAGAGAAACTAATTGACGCCGGCGCCTAAATTTTGAATTGAGGTACAGGTTAAGACCTCGTATACCTTCACATAATTTTTTTTCGGGTAATTTATGGAAAAAAAATAATTTTTGATTGATCTTCGCATGTTGTCATTTTTTCCGAAAATTTCAAATGGCACCCCCTATGTACCTATTTATTCAACATGATATGAAAAATGCAGATAAAGAAAATTTAACAACTTAAACTAAATGTTCGAAATGACGACCTTCCTGCTGGAGGCATAACCGCAACTTCGACTCACAGGCTCTAGACACTGCCCTAAGGACTTCTGGTGATATACCGCGGAAAGCCGCGCGGATTCTCTCCCTCATATCCTCGACAGTAGTTGGTACCGTCCTGTAAACCTCGTCTTTGATATGGCCCCAAAGGAAGAAGTCAAGGGGAGTGAGGTCTGGTGATCTTGGCGGCCACCTCACAGGACCCCCACGACCAATCCAGGAGTCCGGAAACGTTTCATCGAGAAATTCCCGAACGAACAGCTATTATGTGCAGGAGCTCCATCGTGCTGGAAAACTATCTGTCGAAGAGCGGCTAGAGGGACATTTTCCAAGAGATCATCCAAGTCGTCGCGAAGGAACCTCAAATAACTGTTGCCGTTCAGGTGCCCCTCGATGAAATAAGGACCCAAAAGGTGTTCTCCAAGTATGCCTCCCCAAACATTCAGCGACCATCTTTGCTGGTGGTTTATCATTCGCATGGCTTGTGGGTTTTCATCGGCGTAATAATGGTAGTTGTGGCGATTGACATGCCCATTTCTATGGAACGTTGCTTCATCAGAAAATAATACGCGCATAAGAAATGATTCCTCCTGCTCAATTTTGTTGATAGCCCACATGCAGAAATCTTGCCTCGCATGAAAATCTTGAGGTTGCAATTCTTGGTGCAGTTGAATCTTAAATGGACGGAATTTGTACTTTTTAAGAACACGATGTACGGATCGCGTTGAAATATCGTGATTCCTACTAATATCACGGATACTGGTATGAGGATCTTCAATAACTGCCTCCAGAACCTGCAGTTCATTATTTTAGGTAATAACTGCCTTCTTTCTAACTCTCCTTGGCCGTTTCACACTTCCCGTAGTAGTAAATCTCTCCAACACTTTTTGAAACGCACGTTCATTTGGATGTGCCCTGTGCGGATATCTCGCAGCGTACACTCGTGATGCCAAGAAACAATTCTTGTTACATTCTCCAAGAATAAATATCATGTCAACCATTTCCTCTTGAGTTCGGAACATTTTTTAGAACGTTTATCAAAAATGACTTATGGCTGCTACTGACGTCTAATAATTTACTTTGACAATTACCAATCTTTTGTTTTCTCATGGCACACTTGGGAACGGAAAACGTTTCCCGACATTTGCGATGACATTCCTTTTTTCTCCGAAATTTTGTTATGCAATGTGTAATTTTTTTTAAATCAATGAAAAATTTAGAGTTTTATCTGTACAACGCCGTAATTTTTTTAGGGGGGTGCCATTTGAAATTTTCGGAAAAAATGACAACATGCGAAGATCAATCAAAAATTATTTTTTTTCACATAAATTACCCGAAAAAAAATTATGTGAATGTATACGAGGTCTTAACCTGTACCTCAATTCAAAATTTAGGCGCCGGCGTCAATTAGTTTCTCTACAAAAAAATCTCAAAAATGGGGCGCAATTTTGAAAGAAGGGGCTATAACAGCGAAACCGCTAAAGTGAAGGGTATAACATGTTAGATAAAAAAATAAGTACTCGCCGAGCACTTTCCAAATCTGCAATAAAAAAGAGGGTATTCTATTTAAAAAAACATAAGTTTGGTACGCCACTGGAGTACGGCACGCCACTGATGATTAGAAATATTTTTGAAACATAGCGACAGTAACTATGCACCACTTTGTTTTTAGATTTTTTTCGATAGCTTTTATCGTAAAGGAGCTATGGTCCGAGGCGTCTTAAGTGCCACACCCGGTATATTATTGGTGGTTTTGCTTTGGAATTTCGTTTTACACTAATAGTATAAACTTCTGCAACGAATTAAGAAATCGAATGGTATGCAAGTAAGGGTTCAGTTCACGACTGGCAGCAACGTTTTAACAGGAAACCCTTACATTTTAATATAACGACAAATTTCTGCCATCACGGCGTTACGTGTCTTGACAACGCCACCTAAATAATATGTGTAATAATATCTTGATGGTATCATTTATATTTACGCTTTCACGGTTTATTTTCAATTTAAATGATATTTTAAATGTACTTCGAGCAGATGAAACTGACGTTTCAAATGTCAAAATTATGAAAGATGGAAAAATTATACTTCAGATGCAAAAACTTAGTTCACTCAAAAACCAAAGAGATTTCGAAAACAGCTTATTCTTAATAAGTTGTTCATTTTAGCATTATCTACAATTATTATTAACATAAATTTGCTGGAACTATTATCGTTTCATAATTATAAACCAAAAATGAAAAAAATAATAATTTTTTTCTCGAATAACATTTATCATTTAATGAAAAATATTTTCAAATGAAATATGTTCATTTCCTTGTTGTCTTCAATATTTGTTTAAATGTTTTTGTGATATTTTTCATATTTAAATCAAATATTGGGAAAAAACAAAAAAAAACAGTTCAGGTAAACACCCACTTCCGGTGTACGAAATTTTACCAAAAGCTTTACAATTCTTCGGATTATCAAATAAGACTTATGTTCAAAGTTTTATATCAATTGCTTCATTCGTTTTTGAGATACAGCGCGCACAGACACACCTACACACACACACACACACACACACACAGACACAAATTTTTCCAGAAATTGTTGAAATGACATCTAGGGACCCCAAAATGTATATTTCCGTAAAAAAGAAATTTTGAAAAAAATTTCACGATCACAATACTTTCTCGTTCTTCGTAACGGAGAAAGTAAAAATAACGATAATTGAAATTGAAAACCTTTACTTGTCGTAGAAGCATCAAACAAATCAAATAAAGACGAAAAGTAACTGGAACGTTAATCAAATCGGGCTGAGGCCTAGCTAATTCTTTAATTGGTATTTTATCCTCGATTGAGCAAAAAGGCTTATTTCGTAATGAAAATATTTTATTCATCGTCTTTGACGCGGAAATACAACTAACACGTGCACATTGTGTGTCGTCGCACGCACGAGAAGAGCCAGAATTTATTTGGCTCCAAATGCACGTTCAGAACGCGGTCCCACAACCGCACACTGCCCCGCTACATTCTAACAAAAAACACCGTGCCATAAATAAGTTGGCACCGTTAAAGGTGCACGGCGTTGCGTTGAGGAAGAAATGCGTTGCGATTTTTTCTTGCTGTGCGGTCCCCACAACCGCACACCGCCCCGCTACATTCTAATAAAAAATGCCGTGCCATAAGTAAGTTGGCGCCGTTAAAGGTGCGCGGCGTTGCGTTGAGGAACAAATGCGCTGCGATTTTTTCCTGCTTATTAGAATTTCGCGGGCATTATTTTAACATTAAAAATGACGAATTTGTATTTTTAGAATTATTAAAAAATCCTTGTTCAGCCTGAAATTAGAGGTATTTCGAGGGCTTCTTGGCTCTACATAAAGAGCCGCCCCTGATTACATAAATGCATTTTCTGATGTGTATCAATGATATCTTTACAATAACATGTAGGCAGTCCTAATCGAACGAGTGGTTTCTCCAGGAACAGTTCAAATATATTTAGACAGATGTTTTTCTTTTCTCAAATTCTGACAAACATTGTTTTCGATGTTTCCCTGTATTTGAGAAAAGAAAAACATCTGTCCAAATATATTTGAACATGTTTATTCAAGTTTAAACTTGTGCAACCGTTTAACCATACATGCTGCTTTAAAATGTTATTCACTAAAATTATAAACAATTATATTTTAAATAGAAAATATGTTTCAGAATTAAAAATGTTATCACTATATGTGTTTGTATTTGTATTTAGTTTTCTAGAACGTTCCTGGAAGGATATATAATAAATATTTTAATATTTTCTATAAAAACAAATCCTGTGCAGTAACATTTGATTTTTTATTTAAAAAAATTCACAATCCAGAGTCGGACATTTCAGATGTCATTCACGATGACAATACTTTCTCGTTCTTCGTAACGGAGAAAGTAAAAATAACGATAATTGAAATTGAAAACCTTTACTTGTCGTAGAAGCATCAAACAAATCAAATAAAGACGAAAAGTAACTGGAACGTTAATCAAATCGGGCTGAGGCCTAGCTAATTCTTTAATTGGTATTTTATCCTCGATTGAGCAAAAAGGCTTATTTCGTAATGAAAATATTTTATTCATCGTCTTTGACGCGGAAATACAACTAACACGTGCACATTGTGTGTCGTCGCACGCACGAGAAGAGCCAGAATTTATTTGGCTCCAAATGCACGTTCAGAACGCGGTCCCACAACCGCACACTGCCCCGCTACATTCTAACAAAAAACACCGTGCCATAAATAAGTTGGCACCGTTAAAGGTGCACGGCGTTGCGTTGAGGAAGAAATGCGTTGCGATTTTTTCTTGCTGTGCGGTCCCCACAACCGCACACCGCCCCGCTACATTCTAATAAAAAATGCCGTGCCATAAGTAAGTTGGCGCCGTTAAAGGTGCGCGGCGTTGCGTTGAGGAACAAATGCGCTGCGATTTTTTCCTGCTTATTAGAATTTCGCGGGCATTATTTTAACATTAAAAATGACGAATTTGTATTTTTAGAATTATTAAAAAATCCTTGTTCAGCCTGAAATTAGAGGTATTTCGAGGGCTTCTTGGCTCTACATAAAGAGCCGCCCCTGATTACATAAATGCATTTTCTGATGTGTATCAATGATATCTTTACAATAACATGTAGGCAGTCCTAATCGAACGAGTGGTTTCTCCAGGAACAGTTCAAATATATTTAGACAGATGTTTTTCTTTTCTCAAATTCTGACAAACATTGTTTTCGATGTTTCCCTGTATTTGAGAAAAGAAAAACATCTGTCCAAATATATTTGAACATGTTTATTCAAGTTTAAACTTGTGCAACCGTTTAACCATACATGCTGCTTTAAAATGTTATTCACTAAAATTATAAACAATTATATTTTAAATAGAAAATATGTTTCAGAATTAAAAATGTTATCACTATATGTGTTTGTATTTGTATTTAGTTTTCTAGAACGTTCCTGGAAGGATATATAATAAATATTTTAATATTTTCTATAAAAACAAATCCTGTGCAGTAACATTTGATTTTTTATTTAAAAAAATTCACAATCCAGAGTCGGACATTTCAGATGTCATTCACAAAAATGAGAATATTTCTAGAAAAGAAGTAGCAATAATTTACAAATTCTTATGCAGGTCACTGTTAGATAATGGTTTCATATTACATGCTAATTCCCATCTATACAAATCGGTTGAATCAGAAAAGCCTAGTAGCTTACGCTAATTTCTTTTAATATCATTCACTCTTCTCAACCCGCATCTCCTTTAAAAAACCCTCCCTTTCGTAAAAAAAACATAGATTATAAAAAATGAATTTAAAAAAGTTTTGTATTTTTGAACCCAATTCCTAGAAGAAGGTGCTTTGTAAATAAGAAGTTAAAATTTAAATTTAAATATTTTCCAGGAAAATTTAAGCACTGCGAAATACCTCTTCGTAGTAATTTAATTAAGACAGCGATCTACTAATCGATCGCAATAAATCTGCCTACGGCAAAAGACTGCCGTCCGGTAAATTGATGATGGACGGCACAAAACCTACGATTGAAATTCTCCTCTAACACAAAGCAAATGTGCAAGAACAAAATGGTATACGTTTTGCGTAAACAAACGGTGAATGCATTCGGGGAAGCACTTAAGTAGTGGAAATATGTGACCGTGCACGTCTTGAGGCCATTGCCGGAGCTCGACAAATCTCCTCTCCTTAACATTTGAGGGACGGACGAAAACACGGTAATTCCGCACTGGAAAGATTTCGCGTCTTCTTCGACGAGTAGGATCGAAGTTGTGATGGGTCATCTCGAAACAGATTGTCTCTGGGCATTCCTGGAATTCGCAACGATGGTCCCACGGTAATTATCATTATGTAACACATGGTCGGCTACCACACAATGGGAATTCCTTGAGCTCTTCGTATTCTAATTCTGATCTTAAAGTAATCAAGAAAGTATAAAAATATCGCGATTAATCAATACGCCGTCGATGATTGCCAACCGGAATTGATCGTGATAAATTTGGACATATTGAAGTTAAGCCAAAATTTTGGGTATCCTTTATACGATATGTCGAGGATTGTAAGCGGCATATGTTATTTTCTCTTTGAACAAGTGCGTTTGGCATTAATTGACATTTAACAAGAAACCGAAAAATAATATTTCTGTGTTTCTTAGATCAAATTATATAATTTATGGTAGACAAACATATTATTTCTATAAATTAAAATTTTAGGTTTAATTAAAACAACACATTTCAACACTTCATTTTCGATCTTTAGATGAGAAATTTCTTGTTTATGGCAGGTACAAATTATACTAAGGACTAATAATGAAATGATGATAAGACTTAAAGTTATTATTATTAAAATTAGAAGTGTTATCATCATTTCATTACTCAAAATGTTTTACCAACAGTACATCAAGAAATCAATAAAACGTATACTAAGTACTAATGCCAATATTAAATCCAAGATCATTTATAAAAATAACAAAAGAAACGCCTTTTTTTACTTAGTATTTGCTAAGAAGATTTTAATCAATTTTAATCATTTATTTTGGTGTCAAAGTTTACTTTAAAATACCACATGTGATATAATCACACACCTAAGTAGTCATAAGATATAAATCCTCTATATTCTTTTATGCCCAGAATTTTTGTCGCGAAAAATAACTTGAATTTAATAGAACGTTATTTTAAAATAATATATAATTGAATTGAAACGTATTCACAATATTTCAGTTGCTATATTTGCCGTTGTGTATAAGAGAAATTCAAACCATAAAGTAGAAAATACACGTTTTGTAGGAGATGCTAGGCGACGAGAAATAATAAATTGCGTTTATAATTCGAGTGGACGTAATTAAGAGGCTCATTTTGGTTGCCATTAATTATTCCATTTCTAATTAAGAGGCGACTCGTTTCGCCACTTCTTTTTCTCACCCAATTACCTCCTCCGTGTAATTTTTAGACCGACTCGTGGTTTACACGTATGTAACAATTTATCACATAACAGAAGATGAGTAGAAAGGAAACAACCATTTTTATATATACCAAGTCATTATTGCCAGCTGGAACAACTGACAATTTTGTAAATACAAGAATTTAGTCATTAATTTACTTAAGAAAAATAAAGAACTCGATTCGTGAGATTTATAACTTTGTACCAACGTATAAATATGATTTTTAATGATTTAATTCATTAAAACAATATAAAGTATAAAGAGTTTAATACATTTTCTGCAATATGTACTTCAAAATGAATTTCATATCAATAACTTTATAGTTAAACTCGAAGCGTAATGAATTAATTTTATGACTTTTATAAAAAAAATTGATTATAAATAATATAATTTTTATTCTCATGGTAAAAATCGTTATCCCAATAATGGGACATCGAAATCTATGTAATTCCCGGTCCTCGTGCGCCTTACATTTAAACAATTGTAGCGAAGAATAAAAATATGAGCCTCATCAATAAATTTATAATTAAAATACTGCTTTAAACGAAGCAGGCTACGACTTTCCTAAAGTGTAAAACGTATCCTTCTTATGCTTGGAATTTAAGAGAAGGCAGAATAAATCATATTCCGATTACAAAATAATTAATATTATACTAGGACCACGCTTTCTTAAGTGCAATCAAAATTAAAATACAAGATGGAATATGAAGTAAAGATTAAAAATTAACCCTTTGCTGATGGGCAATGTTTATTAAAGTCGTAAACACCGCTTTACAGATAACTAAAATGAAAATGCGCCGGGAATTTTAAATGTTCAATATTGCCCTCTCAATATTTTTATTGTAACGGCGGCCTCAGTCTTATGGTAATATTTGTTAGCGCGAATATGGCAGCATTGTTTAAAACAGTTGCGCGAGTATGTTGCGCGTAATATGAACCAGCATTTAGAGGAGTGAAAATAATAATTGGAAGAGACAAAAGGATTGAAGAAAGAATCATAAATTCATTAAAGAAAAACAATTGGGATGTTATAAATATGAGTAGATCCAAAATAGGAAAATATGGGTGGCTAAGAGGATGGCAGAAGAAGGCAAACAGAATATACCAATTGTTTTCATGTAAAATCAGAAATGCATTGTTTGTTTATAAATCTTGAGCTTTTTAAGCAAATTCGTTAATAAGTCTTTTATAATTTTTTTAAATTTTGCAATTTTATTGTCCTACTTCAAGCATTGGTGTTTTGTTTTCACTTAGGATTTGGCAATTGGTTTTAAGCGAAATTCGAATGCATTTTTTATGGGTGTTGAGTTTTTGGAGTAAACTCATCCATAGTTTCAATATTTACATTTTTTAAATCATTAAATGCAATGTTTGTTTTTCCAATTTACTTTGCCGTTTCATTCTCACCAATTCTTTTTTAAGAAAATTAAAAACATATTGTTTTTTATATATATTAAGCCTTTGAACGTTTTCGCATAGGATATGGCAATTATTATTAAGCGAAATAAAAATGCGTTTATGGATCTTGAGTTTTTCGTGTAAACTCATCGATAGTTTAAATTTTTACATTTTTTTCAAATCATTAACCGCATTTTTGGTTTTTCCCATTCCCGTTTGAAGTGTTGCCGTTTTATTTTCAGCAATTGTGTTACGGAAAATTAGAAATATTTAGTTTTTTTATAGGTATTGGGTAGGGAAGAAGACATACACCGGACCACGGGGATCGTCAGTGATTGACTATACAGATCAGTGTTGCCATACGTACGGTAATTAACGTACTTGTACGGTATTTTGATCGAAAGTACGGTATACGGTCCAAATGTTAAAACCGTACACAAATGTACGGTAATTTTTACCCTGTATAAAAGCATTTTTACCGCGTTTTTAATTCGACAAATTTATCGCACGGTAATTCTACTAGAAATAAATCTCTTATTTTAACATAATGTTCAGCAGTTTTGCGTACGAATTGCCTAATATTCAAAGGTAAAACAATGAACAAATTCCAAGAAAAATAAATACAGATATGATTGAATTCCTAAAATTTGAATGAATTTTTGAAAATTAATATTTTTGGTAGTAGAAAAAAACAAAATCTAAAAAAATAAATAGAGATATTAAAGAATTCCACAAAAATTTTAAAATCTTTACAATACATCTACCTTTAAAACTAACTTACATTTTTTTTTTAATTTCCCAATTTCTTATGAATTTTTGAAAAGTAATATTTTAAGTTGTCCAACAATTGAATAAATAAAAATAAATACTTATATGATGGAATTACCTTAATTTACACTTGGATTTTTGAAAATGTGTCAATTTCTGCTCGAGTGAAAAATTTTTAAAAACGAATTTTTAAGTGGTCGAATATTTAAACAAGAAAAAAATCATATTGAATTCCATAAAAAAAACTCTAATGCAATTTATCTTAAATTAACCTTGATTTTTGAAACTGAATCAATTTTTGTGTTAGTTTTGAATTTTTGAAAATTAATATTTTTAGTTGTTGAAGACGAACAAGAAAAATCTAAAACAAATAAATAGTAATATGATTGAACTCCACAAACATTTTAAAATAGTTCTACTTTACAACTAACTTAAATTTTTACAAATTCGACAATTTCTCCCCGAGTTATGATTTTTTGAAAATTATTTTTGTAAGTTGTCGAACAATTGAACAAATTTAGAGAAAATAAATACTCAAATGCTCTAAATTTTTAATTTATCCACAAGATTTACCATAAATTTTGATTTTTGAGTTATACATTTTTTTAAATGAATTTTTAAGTGGTCAAATATTTTATCAACGATAAACTAGAAAAAAAAAATCATATAGATATGATTGAATTCCTTAAAAACTCTGATGAAATCATAATACATTTACTTTTAAAATCAACGTTGTCTTTTGAAATTGAGTCGATTTTTGCGCGAGTTATGAATTTTTGAAAATTAATATTTTGGCTAAAAATTAAATACTGATATAATACTAATTCCTCAGAATTTTTGATATCTTCACAAAACATTTACCTTTAAAACTAACTAACTCTGCCAATTTCTGCGTGAGTTATGAATTTTTGAAAATTGGTCGAAATATTTGAACAAAGAAAAAATAGAAAAATAAAATAATATCGATATGATTGAATTCTTTAAAAAGACCGATGATATCATAGCACATTTATGAACCTTCAAAAGAAACTTAATTTAATGAAAATGTGTTTATTTTTGCGTTTCAAATTGTCGTTTTTGGCAGTTGAAATTGTCATTTTAGGCAATTAAAAATTGTCATTTTTGCCAGTTAAAAATTGTCATTTTTGGCAGCTTAAAGTGGTCGATTCCGACACTTGAAAATTGGCCTTTTTGGCAATTGAAAATTGGCCTTTGTGGCAATTGAAAATTGTCCTTATGGTAGTTGAAAATTGACATTTTTTGGCAGTTAAAAATTCAACACTTAAACAAAACCAAAATCGAAAAGAAAATAAGGTCTGATATGATAAGAGTTCCTCAAATATTTTAAAATATTCACAGAACATCTACCTTTATTTTTCGAAAATGTATTAATTTTTCCGTGAGTTATTAAAAAAAAAATGTTAGTGCTTTTTCTCTTGTAAAATATACGTTTCGAAAATAAAGTTCAAATTTAAAACGAAAATTACTCCGCAATGCGAATTTAAAATCCGCCAGATCTAGAGGATTTTTCGCTGACCTGGTAACACTGCCTATGGAAAGTATTACAATCTATCTCGCCCCGATAGTTAACATTATATTAGCAGATAGGACCATCTATCTTCGATTTATGTAACAAATTCGTAGAAAAATGTGTAAATCCCTGAAATAATCCAATAGAACGAGATTATAAAAGAAGGAAAAAACGTTTTTTATGTGATATTTTCTGTAAAAAAAAATTAAAACCTTCGCTTCACCTCTGAAATCGTAAGTTTACATCATTATAAGTGTGTATTTCTCGTAGTCCACACCCTAATAAATTATAACACCTAACATGTATGTACGGTAATTTATTAATAAGTACGGTATTCCAGAGTACGTGGGTACGGTAATTCGTTTTCGAACGTGTGGCAACACTGGTACAAATCGAGTAAAGTACGTTTAGCACAGGCAAATTCCATGGGTGCGAGAGCGCTCGAAATAAGAGATATGATCGTACACATTCTTTGAGTGGAAACGGATACGAAGACGCGTACGCATATGCGGCATGTTTAGCTCGTGTACAGATTTATTAATTAAAGAGTAATACTTACTCCACAGTCTGCACGAGTTCACTTTAGAGAATGACAAAATTATTTTTGTTTGTTATCATACTTAGATTAGATGGGCAACAGTGCCCGAGGTGCACGGCCAATAAGGGGCCGCCTATATCCCTCCTAAGAACGCGTCTTCGTACCCATTTCCACTCAAAGAATGTGTATCTCTTATTTCCAGCGCTCTCGCACCCATGGAATTTGCCTGTGCTAAACGTACTTTACTCGATCTGTATAGCAATCAAATGTATCTCGATAGAAGAAGTGGAAAGAATGGAGGTGGAGGAAGCTTTAGGATCGGATCATTTTCCAATAAAACTGGAGATACAGATGGACAAGGGGAAAGAAGTGGAGCAAGAACAGGAATGTGGGAGAATAGAGAGTGAGATAAACGCAATTAGACATACGAAGAAAAGGCTGGAGAAAGTGCAGTGGAATGAAGTTGGATCAATGGAGGAGTGGGATGCGGAAGAAGAGTGAAGAGAATAAGGTAAAGGAGAGTACGTGATTTAATGAAGAATGTCGACTGGCAAAGAGGGAAGTGAGGGAGGCAATGAGAGAATGCTTAGGGAGCGGAGGGGAAGAGAGGCGGGTGGTAGCATCTAGAAAAAATATGATAGTATATGTGAAAGTAAGAAGATACATACCTTGGAAAGAACAAGTGAGGAAATGAGAAAGTGTAAGAGTGAAGCAGACATGTGGAATATCCTGAAAAGAGGTGAAATGAAGAGGCAGATGGGGGTATCAATACAGGAATGGACAAAGAAGTGCAAAGGAAGCAGCGAACGGCCAGAAAGAATAGGGGACAGATGGCTAAGGTGAGTGATGGAGGATTTCTCAGAGGAGGAGGTAGAGAAAGCGTTTGAGGAAGTGAAACGAGGGAAAACAGCAGGAATGGATGGACTGAAGGCGGAGATGTGGAAGGAAATAGGAAAAGAGGGAAAGGATAGGTTTAGGGAAGCAAAGTATGGATGTTGGCGTATGCGGATAACGTGGTGTTAATGGCGAGAGACTGAGAAGGGATGAGGGATATGTTGAAGAGAGCGGAGAGGTATATAGATAAAAAAGGACTGTATGTGAACGTAGGGAAAACGAAGTGGATGAGATTTAGGAATAAAGGAAGGGAGAGAAGTGTGAGAGAAATAAAGTGGAAGGGTGAGAGAGTCGAGAGGGTTGAGGTGTTCAGATACCTGGGTTTCGTATTTAAAAGTACGGGGGCTACTTGAAACACATAAAATAAATCCAGGGCAAGGCGAGGAAAGCGTGGGGTATTGTATGGGGGAAGTGGGGAAAATGGATGAAAAACAATTTTAGAATGGCATGTAAATTGTGGAATGCGTGTGTTAGAACGATTTTAATGTATGGGGTGGAAGTATGGGGTACGAAGGGGTATGAATGTGTAGAGAGAGAGCAGCGGTGGTTCTTGAAACATATGTTGGGGGTGAAAGAGTCTACGCTAGGGTATATACTGCTTCAGGAAACAAATAGAGGGAATATACAAAGTGTGACAATGGAGAGAGTGGTCAGATATAATAATAATAATAATAATAATAATAATAAACTTTATTTCTCATTTATAAACATTACATAAATACTTCATAATGGATAAGTGAGAAAGTGCGTCAGGTAACAATATGCTAATTAATAATACATTTTAATGTATCTAAAGATGGAGTAATATTTCCTAGGTACCTCATATATACATGTAAAAATCAAAGCAGATATTCAGTAATACTATACAGTTCTTTAGTACATAAGAATTGGTATAAATGTTTGTTAAACTTTTTTGTACAGTTAATGCTTTTAAGCCAGTCGGGTAATTTATTAAAAAATATAATACTATTATAATGTAGTCCTTTTTGCGTCCGTGTTAAACGATGCTTGGGAATATTATAATTCATTTTAAATCTCGTTTCATAATTGTGATCGATTTCATTTTTCCTATACATTTCTTTGTTCTTAGTTAGAAACATAATACACTCATAGATATAAATTGCGTATATTGTTAGTAAATTATATTTTTGAAAATATCCTCGACATGACGTGCGTGTGCCCAAGTTGTACATAATGCGAATTATTCGTTTCTGTGCCATAAATACTCGATTCATTTCTTTGCCTTTGCCCCAAATAACAACTCCAAATCTCATGTTTGCCACAAAAACATTGAAGTACATTGTTCTCAATGAATCCATGTCCAACATGCTTTTCAGTTTTCTAAAGGCGTAACATATACCACTAAGTTTGTTACAAAGTGTGTTAATATGTTGATCGAAAGAGAGATATTCATCTAACTCCACCCCCAACAGTTTAACACATGAATCAGTTGAAAATTTAATATTATTTATTTCAATCAAATTTGGCGTGGGAATACTTTTATTGGTTTTAAAAATGACGCATTTTGTTTTATTAGCATTTAATGAGAACTTATTTGTTTTAAACCACTGATCGATAAGATGAAGTTGTGTGAATTAGAGGCGGAGAGATTGGTGATCGAGGTATGGAAAACGTGTGTGGGTGTAGGAGAGTACAAGTGGAGAATGGAGCGAAAGAAAATGTATGAGAGGGTGGGGTTGTCGGAAGCTAAAGCGAAGGAATGGATAGAAAGTGGAGTGAATGCGGCGAATATAATGATATGTATGATATGGTGGCAGATGCATAGGAGGCTGCGAGGTATTTGAATGAGAGAGAGTTGAGCAGGGAGGAAATGATGACGCTGGTAAGAGCCAGGCGTGGATCGGGAGAAAGAGGGAAGAAAAGATGAATGGGTGTAGAGTATGGGAAATGTGTAATGTGTGAATGGGGGAGGAATACATGGAGACATTTGGCAGAGGAGTGCGAGAGAGTGTGTGAGGAATGGATGGGAGGG
Organism: Ocypus olens; assembly: GCA_910593695.2. Classification (NCBI taxonomy): domain Eukaryota; kingdom Metazoa; phylum Arthropoda; class Insecta; order Coleoptera; family Staphylinidae; genus Ocypus; species Ocypus olens. The sequence continues at coordinate 26,881,469 of OU343050.1, read as the reverse complement.
GTAAAAGTAAACGAATGGATGGGAGAGGACGGAGCCGGGGTGAAGACTCTGGCGAGATTGAGGTGGGAAAAGGAGAAGAGAAGGGAGAGGAAGTGATGAAATAGAGAATGTAGTATATGCCAATAAAGGTTCTTTTTTTATAGATATTGAGCCTTTGCAGCAATTTTTTCGATCAATTATATTTACATTTTTCAAATCATTGAATATAGTTTTCAGTTTCATTTTTACACTACAACTTTGGGCGTTTCCGTTTCGTTTCCGCCTAGAATATAGTGATTATTTTTAAGGAACATTTGAAATTGTTTCTTAAGAATCTTGACGTTTTTAGTGAATTTTTTTAATACTTTTTCAGATCTTTCAAATCGGACACAAATTTGATTTCTTTCGATCAAGTTATGAGTCTTTACGCTTTCTTCAAAGTTATGGCAATTAATTTTAGTATAACCTTCAAATCCATTGTTTTTTATACATCTTGAGCTTCATGAATAAATCGCTGAATTTTTTTAGAGATCCTGAGCTTCTTGAGTACATTCCTCAATCGCTTAATTTTCTTAAATTATTTAAATCATTGAATGCAATTTTCGTTTCCACTTAGGATGTGACAATGATTGTATGCAAAATCAGAAATTGATTGTTTTTATGGTTATTTAGTTTTTGAAGGAATTTGCTCAATTGAATAATTATTTACAATTTTGAAAATCGTTGAATCTAATCTTGGATATTTCGATTCAAGTTTGCCATTTTGTTTTCATCCAGGACATGGATAATGCTTCTATAGAAAATCAGATTTTTTTATGGATGTACTTTATGATCAAAATCCTTGATTGATAAATTAATTTTTTCAATTTTTCAAATTAGTGATTGCAGTTTTCGTTTTTACAATTCAAGCTTGGGGGATTGCTGTTTCTTTTACCCCAAGACGTGACAATTGTTTTTACAGGAAATTCAAAAGGTGATGTTTTTTATGGATCTTAAGTTTTTTAAGGGAATTTCTTGATTCGTAATTTTTTTTACAATTTTTCAAATTATTGATAGCAATTTTCGTTTTTATAATTCAAGCTTGGAGGGTTGCTGTTTTGTTTCCCCCAAGATGTGACAATTGTTTTACAGGAAATTTAAAATATGATGTTTTATATGCATCTTGAGCTTTTTAACTGAATTTCTTGATTCATCAAATGTCTTCAAACCCTCGCCGAAAGCAATTTTCGTTTTCCCAGTTGAAGAGAAAACAAACTTGTTTGGGGTGTTCCCGTTTTGTTTCCACCTAGGATATAGCAATTATTTTTATGAGAAATTCAAAATGTATTAATTATGAAGGTTTACAGTGTATATTAGATCGCCTATTGGCAACACTGATACATTTTTTATTTTTTAGTAATGTGATATTTACTATTATCGTCATGGATACAAGGCATACAAACGTACTCATAATTCCCTCGGGAGTATGCATAAAAATAAAAAATTCAAACTGTGAACCAAATATTGATGACAAAATTGAACCTCGAGATAGTCACTAATGTTTAAATATTGTGATTTCCCATGTAGTTTTTAGCCTGTATTAATCTAGTCAAATAAATATGTCTTAAAATACGAAACAACATTTTATAAAAGTCCATCAAACAACAAGCAAGTTATCGAGTCCACACAAACATTTTTTTTAAGATGATTTCAATTAAATCAATTGCAAATTATTGTCGGATATCTCTTAAACGGTTTCTTGAAATTCTACAAAATTCTTCGAAAAACAAGCGAGTTTGCTCGACCGCATAACCGAGTATTTTTTATAGAAACAAAAGATTGTCAGATATCTCTATTTTTTTAAATAAACGAGTTAGCTCAACCGCATAACCGACTATTGTAAAACAATTTTAACGAATAGGTTGCAATTATTTTCAGTACAATCGCATTTAAAAAAAAAATGTGCAATTTTTGTGAAATTTTAGGTAAACATGAGAACAATTATTTGCACCTTATTTCATTAAAATTAGTTATCTAGTAGCGATAACTAGCTGGTTTTACGACGGTTAATTGTAAAATTTTAGGTAAATGTCCATGTAGAAACCATAAATCGTTTGTACTAGATTTTCTGGTTTTATTTTAGTGGCACGCTTATGGATTTGGGTTGCCGAACTCTGCCCTAGGATATGGCAGTTGTTTTTATGAAAATTCATAAAGGCATATTTGCTTATGAATCTTGAGCTTTTAAAGCAAATATCTTTATTGATATTTTTTTTAGAAATTTTCAAATTATTAAAAACAATTTTCATTTTCCCGGATTAATTTTTAAGAGTTTTCGTTTTTTTTCTACCTAGTATATGGCAGTTATTTTTATAAAAAATCATAAAAGCATTGTTAGCTTATGAATCTTGAGCTTTTAAAGCAAATGCCTTCATTGATAATTTTCTTATAATTTCTCAAATAATTTCTTTAAAAACAATTTGCATTTTCCCAGATACGTTTTGAAGAGTTTCGGATTTGATTCCACCTAGGATATGGTAATTGATTTCATGAAAAATCATAAAAGCCTTGTTAGCTTATGAATTTTGAGCTTTTGAAGCAAATGCCTTCATCGATAATTTTCATTGAATTTCTCAAATCATTAAAAATAATTTGCATTTTCCCAGATCTATTTTGAAGAGTTTCGGATTTGATTCCACCTAGGATATGGTAATTGTTTTTATGAAAAATCATAAAAGCGTTGTTAGCTTATGAATATCGAGCTTTGGAAGCAAATGCCTTCATTGATAATGTTCTTTGAATTTCTCAAATCATTAAAAATAATTTGCATTTTCCCAGATCTGTTTTGAAGAGTTTCGGATTTGATTCCACCTAGGATATGGTAATTGTTTTTATGAAAAATCATAAAAGCGTTGTTAGCTTATGAATTTCGAGCTTTTGAAGCAAAAGCCTTGATTGATAATTTTCTTAGAATTTCTCAAATCATTAAAAACAATTTGCATTTTCCCAGATCCATTTTTAAGAGTTTTGGATTTGATTCCACCAAGGATATGGTAATTGTTTCTATGAAAAATCATAAAAGCGTTGTTAGCTTATGAATTTTGAGCTTTGGAAGCAAATGCCTTCATTGATAATTTTCTTTGAATTTCTCAAATCATTAAAAATAATTTGCATTTTCCCAGATCTATTTTGAAGAGTTTCGGATTTGATTCCACCTAGGATATGGTAATTGTTTTTAAGAAAAATCATAAAAGCGTTGTTAGCTTATGAATTTTGAGCTTTGGAAGCAAATACCTTCATTGATAATTTTCTTTGAATTTCTCAAATCATTAAAAATAATTTGCATTTTCCCAGATCTATTTTGAAGAGTTTCGGATTTGATTCCACCTAGGATATGGTAATTGTTGTTATGAAAAATCATAAAAGCGTTGTTAGTCTATGAATTTTGAGCTTTTGAAGCAAAAGCCTTGATTGATAATTTTCTTAGAATTTCTCAAATCATTAAAAACAATTTGCATTTTCCCAGATCCATTTTTAAGAGTTTTGGATTTGATTCCACCAAGAATATGGTAATTGTTTTTATGAAAAATCATAAAAGCGTTGTTAGCTTATGAATTTTGAGCTTTTGAAGCAAAAGCCTTCATTGATAATTTTCTTTGAATTTCTAAAATCATTAAAAATAATTTGCATTTTCCCAGATCTATTTTGAAGAGTTTCGGATTTGATTCCACCTAGGATATGGTAATTGTTTTTATGAAAAATCATAAAAGCGTCGTTAGCTTATGAATTTTGAGCTTTGGAAGCAAAAGCCTTGACTGATAATTTTCTTAGAATTTCTCAAATCATTAAAAATAATTTGCATTTTCCCAGATCCATTTTTAAGAGTTTTGGATTTGATTCCACCAAGAATATGGTAATTGTTTTTATGAAAAATCATAAAAGCGTTGTTAGCTTATGAATTTTGAGCTTTTGAAGCAAAAGCCTTGATTGATAATTTTCTTAGAATTTCTCAAATCATTAAAAACAATTTGCATTTTCCCAGATCTATTTTGAAGAGTTTCGGATTTGATTCCACCTAGGATATGGTAATTGTTTTTATGAAAAATCATAAAAGCGTTGTTAGCTTATGAATATCGAGCTTTGGAAGCAAATGCCTTCATTGATAATGTTCTTTGAATTTCTCAAATCATTAAAAATAATTTGCATTTTCCCAGATCTGTTTTGAAGAGTTTCGGATTTGATTCCACCTAGGATATGGTAATTGTTTTTATGAAAAATCATAAAAGCGTTGTTAGCTTATGAATTTCGAGCTTTTGAAGCAAAAGCCTTGATTGATAATTTTCTTAGAATTTCTCAAATCATTAAAAACAATTTGCATTTTCCTAGATCCATTTTTAAGAGTTTTGGATTTGATTCCACCAAGGATATGGTAATTGTTTCTATGAAAAATCATAAAAGCGTTGTTAGCTTATGAATTTTGAGCTTTGGAAGCAAATGCCTTCATTGATAATTTTCTTTGAATTTCTCAAATCATTAAAAATAATTTGCATTTTCCCAGATCTATTTTGAAGAGTTTCGGATTTGATTCCACCTAGGATATGGTAATTGTTTTTAAGAAAAATCATAAAAGCGTTGTTAGCTTATGAATTTTGAGCTTTGGAAGCAAATACCTTCATTGATAATTTTCTTTGAATTTCTCAAATCATTAAAAATAATTTGCATTTTCCCAGATCTATTTTGAAGAGTTTCGGATTTGATTCCACCTAGGATATGGTAATTGTTGTTATGAAAAATCATAAAAGCGTTGTTAGTCTATGAATTTTGAGCTTTTGAAGCAAAAGCCTTGATTGATAATTTTCTTAGAATTTCTCAAATCATTAAAAACAATTTGCATTTTCCCAGATCCATTTTTAAGAGTTTTGGATTTGATTCCACCAAGAATATGGTAATTGTTTTTATGAAAAATCATAAAAGCGTTGTTAGCTTATGAATTTTGAGCTTTTGAAGCAAAAGCCTTCATTGATAACTTTCTTTGAATTTCTAAAATCATTAAAAATAATTTGCATTTTCCCAGATCTATTTTGAAGAGTTTCGGATTTGATTCCACCTAGGATATGGTAATTGTTTTTATGAAAAATCATAAAAGCGTCGTTAGCTTATGAATTTTGAGCTTTGGAAGCAAAAGCCTTGACTGATAATTTTCTTAGAATTTCTCAAATCATTAAAAATAATTTGCATTTTCCCAGATCCATTTTTAAGAGTTTTGGATTTGATTCCACCAAGAATATGGTAATTGTTTTTATGAAAAATCATAAAAGCGTTGTTAGCTTATGAATTTTGAGCTTTTGAAGCAAAAGCCTTGATTGATAATTTTCTTAGAATTTCTCAAATCATTAAAAACAATTTGCATTTTCCCAGATCCATTTTTAAGAGTTTTGGATTTGATTCCACCTAGGATATGGTAATTGTTTTTTTATGAAAAATCATAAAAGCGTTGTTAGCTTATGAATTTTGAGCTTTTGAAGCAAATGTCTTCATTGATAATTTTCTTTGAATTTCTCAAATCATTAAAAATAATTTGCATTTTCCCAGATCTATTTTGAAGAGTTTCGGATTTGATTCCACCTAGGATATGGTAATTGTTTTTATGAAAAATCATAAGAGCGTTGTTAGTCTATGAATTTTGAGCTTTTGAAGCAAAAGCCTTGATTGATAATTTTCTTAGAATTTCTCAAATCATTAAAAACAATTTGCATTTTCCCAGATCTATTTTGAAGAGTTTCGAATTTGATTCCACCTAGGATATGGTAATTGTTTTTATGAAAAATCATAAGAGCGTTGTTAGTCTATGAATTTTGAGCTTTTGAAGCAAAAGCCTTGATTGATAATTTTCTTAGAATTTCTCAAATCATTAAAAACAATTTGCATTTTCCCAGATCTATTTTGAAGAGTTTCGGATTTGATTCCACCTAGGATATGGTAATTGTTTTTATGAAAAATCATAACAGCGTTGTTAGTCTATGAATTTTGAGCTTTTGAAGCAAATGCCTTCATTGATAATTTTCTTTGAATTTCTAAAATCATTAAAAATAATTTGCATTTTCCCAGATCTATTTTGAAGAGTTTCGGATTTGATTCCACCTAGGATATGGTAATTGTTGTTATGAAAAATCATAAAAGCGTTGTTAGTCTATGAATTTTGAGCTTTTGAAGCAAAAGCCTTGATTGATAATTTTCTTAGAATTTCTCAAATCATTAAAAACAATTTGCATTTTCCCAGATCCATTTTGAAGAGTTTTGAATTCGATTCCACCTAGGATATGGTAATTGTTTGTACGAAAAATCATAAAAGCGTTGTTAGCTTATGAATTTTGAGCTTTTGAAGCAAATGCCTTCATTGATAATTTTCTTTGAATTTCTAAAATCATTAAAAATAATTTGCATTTTCCCAGATCCATTTTTAAGAGTTTTGGATTTGATTCCACCAAGAATATGGTAATTGTTTTTATGAAAAATCATAAAAGCGTTGTTAGCTTATGAATTTTGAGCTTTTGAAGCAAAAGCCTTGATTGATAATTTTCTTAGAATTTCTCAAATCATTAAAAACAATTTGCATTTTCCCAGATCTATTTTAAAGAGTTTCGGATTTGATTCCACCTAGGATATGGTAATTGTTTTTATGAAAAATCATAAGAGAATTGTTAGCCTATGAATTTTGAGCTTTTGAAGCAAAAGCCTTCATTGATAATTTTCTTAGAATTTCTCAAATCATTAAAAACAATTTGCATTTTCCCAGATCTATTTTGAAGAGTTTCGAATTTGATTCCACCTAGGATATGGTAATTGTTTTTATGAAAAATCATAAGAGCGTTGTTAGTCTATGAATTTTGAGCTTTTGAAGCAAAAACCTTGATTTATAATTTTCTTAGAATTTCTCAAATCATTAAAAACAATTTGCATTTTCCCAGATCTATTTTGAAGAGTTTCGAATTTGATTCCACCTAGGATATGGTAATTGTTTTTATGAAAAATCATAAGAGCGTTGTTAGTCTATGAATTTTGAGCTTTTGAAGCAAAAGCCTTGATTAATAATTTTCTTAGAATTTCTCAAATCATTAAAAACAATTTGCATTTTCCCAGATCCATTTTTAAGAGTTTTGGATTTGATTCCACCTAGGATATGGTAATTGTTTTTTTTATGAAAAATCATAAAAGCGTTGTTAGCTTATGAATTTTGAGCTTTTGAAGCAAATGTCGTCATTGATAATTTTCTTTGAATTTCTCAAATCATTAAAAATAATTTGCATTTTCCCAGATCTATTTTGAAGAGTTTCGGATTTGATTCCACCTAGGATATGGTAATTGTTTTTATGAAAAATCATAAGAGAATTGTTAGCCTATGAATTTTGAGCTTTTGAAGCAAAAGCCTTGATTGATAATTTTCTTAGAATTTCTCAAATCATTAAAAAGAATTTGCATTTTCCCAGATCTATTTTAAAGAGTTTCGGATTTGATTCCATCTAGGATATGGTAATTGTTTTTATGAAAAATCATAAGAGAATTGTTAGCCTATGAATTTTGAGCTTTTGAAGCAAAAGCCTTGATTGATAATTTTCTTAGAATTTCTCAAATCATTAAAAACAATTTGCATTTTCCCAGATCTATTTTGAAGAGTTTCGAATTTGATTCCACCTAGGATATGGTAATTGTTTTTATGAAAAATCATAAGAGAATTGTTAGCCTATGAATTTTGAGCTTTTGAAGCAAAAGCCTTGATTGATAATTTTCTTAGAATTTCTCAAATCATTAAAAACAATTTGCATTTTCCCAGATCTATTTTGAAGAGTTTCGAATTTGATTCCACCTAGGATATGGTAATTGTTTTTATGAAAAATCATAAGAGAATTGTTAGCCTATGAATTTTGAGCTTTTGAAGCAAAAGCCTTGATTGATAATTTTCTTAGAATTTCTCAAATCATTAAAAACAATTTGCATTTTCCCAGATCCATTTTTAAGAGTTTTGGATTTGATTCCACCTAGGATATGGTAATTGTTTTTATGAAAAATCATAAAAGCGTTGTTAGCTTATGAATTTTGAGCTTTTGAAGCAAATGCCTTCATTGATAATTTTCTTTGAATTTCTAAAATCATTAAAAATAATTTGCATTTTCCCAGATCTATTTTGAAGAGTTTCGGATTTGATTCCACCTAGGACATGGTAATTGTTTTTATGAAAAATCATAAGAGCGTTGTTAGCCTATGAATTTTGAGCTTTTGAAGCAAAAGCCTTGATTGATAATTTTCTTAGAATTTCTCAAATCATTAAAAACAATTTGCATTTTCCCAGATCCATTTTTAAGAGTTTTGGATTTGATTCCACCTAGGATATGGTAATTGTTTTTTTATGAAAAATCATAAAAGCGTTGTTAGCTTATGAATTTTGAGCTTTTGAAGCAAATGTCTTCATTGATAATTTTCTTTGAATTTCTCAAATCATTAAAAATAATTTGCATTTTCCCAGATCTATTTTGAAGAGTTTCGAATTTGATTCCACCTAGGATATGGTAATTGTTGTTATGAAGAATCATAAAAGCGTTGTTAGTCTATGAATTTTGAGCTTTTGAAGCAAAAGCCTTGATTGATAATTTTCTTAGAATTTCTCAAATCATTAAAAACAATTTGCATTTTCCCAGATCTATTTTGAAGAGTTTCGGATTTGATTCCACCTAGGATATGGTAATTGTTTTTATGAAAAATCATAAGAGCGTTGTTAGTCTATGAATTTTGAGCTTTTGAAGCAAAAGCCTTGATTAATAATTTTCTTAGAATTTCTCAAATCATTAAAAACAATTTGCATTTTCCCAGATCCATTTTGAAGAGTTTTGAATTCGATTCCACCTAGGATATGGTAATTGTTTGTACGAAAAATCATAAAAGCGTTGTTAGCTTATGAATTTTGAGCTTTTGAAGCAAATGCCTTCATTGATAATTTTCTTTGAATTTCTAAAATCATTAAAAATAATTTGCATTTTCCCAGATCTATTTTGAAGAGTTTCGGATTTGATTCCACCTAGGATATGGTAATTGTTTTTATGAAAAATCATAAAAGCGTTGTTAGCTTATGAATTTTGAGCTTTGTAAGCAAATGCCTTCATTGATAATTTTCTTTGAATTTCTCAAATCATTAAAAATAATTTGCATTTTCCCAGATCCATTTTTAAGAGTTTTGGATTTGATTCCACCAAGAATATGGTAATTGTTTTTATGAAAAATCATAAAAGCATTGTTAGCTTATGAATTTTGAGCTTTTGAAGCAAAAGCCTTGATTGATAATTTTCTTAGAATTTCTCAAATCATTAAAAACAATTTGTATTTTCCCAGATCTATTTTGAAGAGTTTCGAATTTGATTCCACCTAGGATATGGTAATTGTTTTTATGAAAAATCATAAGAGAATTGTTAGCCTATGAATTTTGAGCTTTTGAATCAAAAGCCTTGATTGATAATTTTCTTAGAATTTCTCAAATCATTAAAAACAATTTGCATTTTCCCAGATCCATTTTTAAGAGTTTTGGATTTGATTCCACCTAGGATATGGTAATTGTTTTTTTATGAAAAATCATAAAAGCGTTGTTAGCTTATGAATTTTGAGCTTTTGAAGCAAATGCCTTCATTGATAATTTTCTTTGAATTTCTCAAATCATTAAACACAATTTGCATTTTCCCAGATCTATTTTAAAGAGTTTCGGATTTGATTCCACCTAGGATATGGTAATTGTTTTTATGAAAAATCATAAAAGCGTTGTTAGCTTATGAATTTTGAGCTTTTGAAGCAAATGCCTTCATTGATAATTTTCTTTGAATTTCTCAAATCATTAAACACAATTTGCATTTTCCCAGATCTATTTTAAAGAGTTTCGGATTTGATTCCACCTAGGATATGGTAATTGTTTTTATGAAAAATCATAAGAGAATTGTTAGCTTATGAATTTTGAGCTTTTGAAGCAAAAGCCTTGATTGATAATTTTCTTAGAATTTCTCAAATCATTAAAAACAATTTGCATTTTCCCAGATCCATTTTTAAGAGTTTTGGATTTGATTCCACCTAGGACATGGTAATTGTTTTTATGAAAATTCATAAGAGCGTTGTTAGCCTATGAATTTTGAGCTTTTGAAGCAAAAGCCTTGATTGATAATTTTCTAAGAATTTCTCAAATCATTAAAAACAATTTGCATTTTCCCAGATCCATTTTTAAGAGTTTTGGATTTGATTCCACCTAGGATATGGTAATTGTTTTTTTATGAAAAATCATAAAAGCGTTGTTAGCTTATGAATTTTGAGCTTTTGAAGCAAATGCCTTCATTGATAATTTTCTTTGAATTTCTAAAATCATTAAAAATAATTTGCATTTTCCCAGATCTATTTTGTAGAGTTTCGGATTTGATTCCACCTAGGACATGGTAATTGTTTTTATGAAAAATCATAAGAGCGTTGTTAGCCTATGAATTTTGAGCTTTTGAAGCAAAAGCCTTGATTGATAATTTTCTTAGAATTTCTCAAATCATTAAAAACAATTTGCATTTTCCCAGATCCATTTTTAAGAGTTTTGGATTTGATTCCACCAAGAATATGGTAATTGTTTTTTTATGAAAAATCATAAAAGCGTTGTTAGCTTATGAATTTTGAGCTTTTGAAGCAAATGTCTTCATTGATAATTTTCTTTGAATTTCTCAAATCATTAAAAATAATTTGCATTTTCCCAGATCTATTTTGAAGAGTTTCGAATTTGATTCCACCTAGGATATGGTAATTGTTGTTATGAAGAATCATAAAAGCGTTGTTAGTCTATGAATTTTGAGCTTTTGAAGCAAAAGCCTTGATTGATAATTTTCTTAGAATTTCTCAAATCATTAAAAACAATTTGCATTTTCCCAGATCTATTTTGAAGAGTTTCGAATTTGATTCCACCTAGGATATGGTAATTGTTTTTATGAAAAATCATAAGAGCGTTGTTAGTCTATGAATTTTGAGCTTTTGAAGCAAAAGCCTTGATTAATAATTTTCTTAGAATTTCTCAAATCATTAAAAACAATTTGCATTTTCCCAGATCCATTTTGAAGAGTTTTGAATTCGATTCCACCTAGGATATGGTAATTGTTTGTACGAAAAATCATAAAAGCGTTGTTAGCTTATGAATTTTGAGCTTTTGAAGCAAATGCCTTCATTGATAATTTTCTTTGAATTTCTAAAATCATTAAAAATAATTTGCATTTTCCCAGATCTATTTTGAAGAGTTTCGGATTTGATTCCACCTAGGATATGGTAATTGTTTTTATGAAAAATCATAAAAGCGTTGTTAGCTTATGAATTTTGAGCTTTGTAAGCAAATGCCTTCATTGATAATTTTCTTTGAATTTCTCAAATCATTAAAAATAATTTGCATTTTCCCAGATCCATTTTTAAGAGTTTTGGATTTGATTCCACCAAGAATATGGTAATTGTTTTTATGAAAAATCATAAAAGCATTGTTAGCTTATGAATTTTGAGCTTTTGAAGCAAAAGCCTTGATTGATAATTTTCTTAGAATTTCTCAAATCATTAAAAACAATTTGTATTTTCCCAGATCTATTTTGAAGAGTTTCGAATTTGATTCCACCTAGGATATGGTAATTGTTTTTATGAAAAATCATAAGAGAATTGTTAGCCTATGAATTTTGAGCTTTTGAATCAAAAGCCTTGATTGATAATTTTCTTAGAATTTCTCAAATCATTAAAAACAATTTGCATTTTCCCAGATCCATTTTTAAGAGTTTTGGATTTGATTCCACCTAGGATATGGTAATTGTTTTTTTATGAAAAATCATAAAAGCGTTGTTAGCTTATGAATTTTGAGCTTTTGAAGCAAATGCCTTCATTGATAATTTTCTTTGAATTTCTCAAATCATTAAACACAATTTGCATTTTCCCAGATCTATTTTAAAGAGTTTCGGATTTGATTCCACCTAGGATATGGTAATTGTTTTTATGAAAAATCATAAAAGCGTTGTTAGCTTATGAATTTTGAGCTTTTGAAGCAAATGCCTTCATTGATAATTTTCTTTGAATTTCTCAAATCATTAAACACAATTTGCATTTTCCCAGATCTATTTTAAAGAGTTTCGGATTTGATTCCACCTAGGATATGGTAATTGTTTTTATGAAAAATCATAAGAGAATTGTTAGCTTATGAATTTTGAGCTTTTGAAGCAAAAGCCTTGATTGATAATTTTCTTAGAATTTCTCAAATCATTAAAAACAATTTGCATTTTCCCAGATCCATTTTTAAGAGTTTTGGATTTGATTCCACCTAGGACATGGTAATTGTTTTTATGAAAATTCATAAGAGCGTTGTTAGCCTATGAATTTTGAGCTTTTGAAGCAAAAGCCTTGATTGATAATTTTCTAAGAATTTCTCAAATCATTAAAAACAATTTGCATTTTCCCAGATCCATTTTTAAGAGTTTTGGATTTGATTCCACCTAGGATATGGTAATTGTTTTTTTATGAAAAATCATAAAAGCGTTGTTAGCTTATGAATTTTGAGCTTTTGAAGCAAATGCCTTCATTGATAATTTTCTTTGAATTTCTAAAATCATTAAAAATAATTTGCATTTTCCCAGATCTATTTTGTAGAGTTTCGGATTTGATTCCACCTAGGACATGGTAATTGTTTTTATGAAAAATCATAAGAGCGTTGTTAGCCTATGAATTTTGAGCTTTTGAAGCAAAAGCCTTGATTGATAATTTTCTTAGAATTTCTCAAATCATTAAAAACAATTTGCATTTTCCCAGATCCATTTTTAAGAGTTTTGGATTTGATTCCACCTAGGATATGGTAATTGTTTTTTTATGAAAAATCATAAAAGCGTTGTTAGCTTATGAATTTTGAGCTTTTGAAGCAAATGTCTTCATTGATAATTTTCTTTGAATTTCTCAAATCATTAAAAATAATTTGCATTTTCCCAGATCTATTTTGAAGAGTTTCGAATTTGATTCCACCTAGGATATGGTAATTGTTGTTATGAAGAATCATAAAAGCGTTGTTAGTCTATGAATTTTGAGCTTTTGAAGCAAAAGCCTTGATTGATAATTTTCTTAGAATTTCTCAAATCATTAAAAACAATTTGCATTTTCCCAGATCTATTTTGAAGAGTTTCGGATTTGATTCCACCTAGGATATGGTAATTGTTTTTATGAAAAATCATAAGAGCGTTGTTAGTCTATGAATTTTGAGCTTTTGAAGCAAAAGCCTTGATTAATAATTTTCTTAGAATTTCTCAAATCATTAAAAACAATTTGCATTTTCCCAGATCCATTTTGAAGAGTTTTGGATTTGATTCCACCTAGGATATGGTAATTGTTTTTATGAAAAATCATAAAAGCGTTGTTAGCTTATGAATTTTGAGCTTTTGAAGCAAAAGCCTTGATTGATAATTTTCTTAGAATTTCTCAAATCATTAAAAACAATTTGCATTTTCCCAGATCTATTTTGAAGAGTTTCGAATTTGATTCCACCTAGGATATGGTAATTGTTTTTATGAAAAATCATAAGAGAATTGTTAGCCTATGAATTTTGAGCTTTTGAATCAAAAGCCTTGATTGATAATTTTCTTAGAATTTCTCAAATCATTAAAAACAATTTGCATTTTCCCAGATCCATTTTTAAGAGTTTTGGATTTGATTCCACCTAGGATATGGTAATTGTTTTTATGAAAAATCATAAAAGCGTTGTTAGCTTATGAATTTTGAGCTTTTGAAGCAAATGCCTTCATTGATAATTTTCTTTGAATTTCTCAAATCATTAAAAACAATTTGCAATTTTCCAGATCTATTTTGAAGAGTTTTGGATTTGATTCCACCTAGGATATGGTAATTGTTTTTATGAAAAATCATAAAGCATTGTTAGCTCATTAATCTTGAGCATTTGAAGCAAATTTATTTATTGATATTTTTTTAGAATCTTTATAATCATTGAAAATAATTGTTATTTTCCAAAATAAATTTTGAAGAGTTTCCGTTTAGTTCGCACGTAGAACATGGCAATTTTATTTATAGAAAATCATAAAAGCATTGTTTGCTTAGGAATCTAGAGCTTTTGAGGCAAATTCTTTCAGTGATTATTGTTTTTTAAATCTTTCAAATCACTTAAAACTGTTTTCAGTTTCCAGATGAATTTTGAAGCGTTTTTTTGAATTGTTTTTACGGGAAACTATTATTGTTTCTAATTCCAGTTCCAGGAGCATTATGGTTTTGTCTTCTCCTATTCCGAATTTGGCAATAGTTTCAATGAAAAGGATTGTTTTCATGAATCTTCAGTTTTTGGGGCAGATTCCTTGGTAGAATATTTTTTTTGCAACGATATGGTAAATGTTTCTACAGGAATCTAGAAATGCAGTCTTTATTTTTGAGGTTTTAGTTTCTCGAACAAATTACTTGTTCGATTATTTTCTACAATTCAAATTCTTACATGCAATTTTCACTTTTCCAATTTAAGTTTGGAGCGTTGCCGTTTTGTTTCCACCATGTGGAAATTGTTTTTTTTTAATGGAACATGATTATGTATTTATGGGTCTTGCGCTTTTGAAGCCGATTCCTCGATTGATTAATTTTTTGCAAGTTTACAAATGGTAATAATAATGATGATAATAATAATAATGATAATATAATGAATACACTTTTCGTTTCCTCAGTTCTAGATTAGAGCGTTGAAAATTAGTTTTCGCTGCGGCAATTGATTTGATGGAAAATTAGAAATGCATTTGTTTATGGATTTTAAGGAAAATTTCGATAAAGTAGTTGCTCAATTAAAAGAAAAACGAATGAAAAACATTATAAAGAAGAAACATGGACACGGATGCAATTTATTTGACGAACGTATTCTGATATTCTATTTTTGGAAAACTTGAGTGTTTGTATCTGTTGCCAACTTCCTACATACTGCAATCGTTTTGCCATAGAGAAGGGATAACTAATTTATTCAAAAGATGCAAATAAATAAATATAGGGTTCTCAGTCTTCTTCTTTAGCTTTTGGGTTACGGCTGGACGTATGTACGTGAATAACTTCCATGTCTATCTATCTTGTGCCGACTGTTATTGTTTATTTCCTGCTACTTCCTTTACATCGTCTAGCCATCTCCTCTTGGATCTTCCTAATCCCCTGTCTCTGCTCTTCTTAAATGCCAGTTAGTGGACAACTTGACCTGTCCATCTCCCTAATTCATGTCTGGTGGCGTGTCCCACTCAGTTCCACTTGACTTCGGCACTGTAACATCAGTTATCCGGGTTCTTCTATAGATTTCTTCACTTCTTATGTGGTCTCTCAAACTTACTTCAAGTGTTCGACTTTCCATCGCTCACTGGGTATATTTTAGTTTGTTTATGATCTGTGTTAATAGCGTCATAGTCTTTAGGCTATATGTTATAACTGGTAGTGTGCACACGTCGAAGATTAGTTTCTTCAATCCTAACGGTATGCCAGGATTGAAGAAATAAGTTTTTGACATGCATAGTAATTTGTTTGTATCCGTTGTCTTTACTTTCTTCTTTCTTCTAATAGAGAAGTCTTAAAACAAAATACCAATGTACCGGGTGTGGCACTTAAGACGCCTCGGACCATAGCTCCTTTACGATAAAAGCTATCGAAAAAAATCTAAGAACAAAGTGGTGCATAGTTACCGTCGCTATGTTTCAAAAATATTTCTAATCATCAGTGGCGTGCCGTACTCCAGTGGCGTACCAAACTTATGTTTTTTTAAATGGAATGCCCTATTTTTTATTGCAGATTTGGAAAGTGCTCGACGAGTACTTATTTTTTCATCTACATGTTATACCCTTCACTTTAGCGGTTTCGCTGTTATAACCCCTTCTTTCAAAATTGCGCCCCATTTTTGAGATTTTTTTGTAGAGAAACTAATTGACGCCGGCGCCTAAATTTTGAATTGAGGTACAGGTTAAGACCTCGTATACCTTCACATAATTTTTTTTCGGGTAATTTATGGAAAAAAAATAATTTTTGATTGATCTTCGCATGTTGTCATTTTTTCCGAAAATTTCAAATGGCGCCCCCCTAAAAAAATTACGGAGTTGTACAGCCAAAACTCTAAATTTTTCATTGGTGTAAAAAAAATTACACATTGCATAACAAAATTTCGGAGAAAAAAGGAATTTCATCGCAAATGTCGGAAAACGTTTTCCGTTCCAAGTGTGCCATGAAAAAACAAAAGATTGGTAATTGTCAAAGTAAATTATTAGACGTCAGTAGCAGCCATAAGTCATTTTTGAAAAATGTTCCGAACTCAAGAGGAAATGGTTGACATGATATTAATTCTTGGAGAATGTAACAAGAATTGTTTCTTGGCATCACGAGTGTACGCTGCGAGATATCCACACAGGGCACATCCAAATGACCGTGCGTTTCAAAAAGTGTTGGAGAGATTTACTACTACGGGAAGTGTGAAACGGCCAAGGAGAGTTAGAAAGAAGGCAGTTATTACCGAAAATAATGAACTGCAGGTTCTGAAGGTAGTTATTGAAGATCCTCATACCAGTATCCGTGATATTAGTAGGAATCACGATATTTCAACCCCATCCGTACATCGTGTTCTTAAAAAGTACAAATTCCGTCCATTTAAGATTCAACTGCACCAAGAATTGCAACCTCAAGATTTTCATGCGAGGCAAGATTTCTGCATGTGGGCTATCAACAAAATTGAGCAGGAGGAATCATTTCTTATGCACGTATTATTTTCTGATGAAGCAACGTTCCATAGAAATGGGCATGTCAATCGCCACAACTACCATTATTACGCCGATGAAAACCCACAAGCCATGCGAATGATAAACCACCAGCAAAGATGGTCACTGAATGTTTGGGGAGGCATACTTGGAGAACACCTTTTGGGTCCTTATTTCATCGAGGGGCACCTGAACGGCAACAGTTATTTGAGGTTCCTTCGCGACGACTTGGATGATCTCTTGGAAAATGTCCCTCTAGCCGCTCTTCGACAGATAGTTTTCCAGCACGATGGAGCTCCTGCACATAATAGCTGTGTCGTTCGGGAATTTCTCGATGAAACGTTTCCGGACTCCTGGATTGCTCGTGGGGGTTCTGTGAGGTGGCCGCCAAGATCACCAGACTTCACTCCCCTTGACTTCTTCCTTTGGGGCCATATCAAAGACGAGGTTTACATGACGGTACCAACTACTGTCGAGGATATGAGGGAGAGAATCCGCGCGGCTTTCCGCGGTATATCACCAGAAGTCCTTAGGGCAGTGTCTAGAGCCTGTGAGTCGAAGTTGCGGTTATGCCTCCAGCAGGAAGATCGCCATTTCGAACATTTAGTTTAAGTTGTTAAATTTTCTTTATCTGCATTTTTCATATCATGTTGAATAAATAGGTACATACTATTATGTTGACCGTATTTGTGTATTTGTTTTCTCATGGCACACTTGGGAACGGAAAACGTTTCCCGACATTTGCGACGAAATTCCTTTTTTCTCCGAAATTTTGTTATGCAATGTGTAATTTTTTTTACACCAATGAAAAATTTAGAGTTTTGGCTGTACAACGCCGTATTTTTTTTAGGGGGGTGCCATTTGAAATTTTCGGAAAAAATGACAACATGCGAAGATCAATCAAAAATTATTTTTTTTCCATAAATTACCCGAAAAAAAATTATGTGAAGGTATACGAGGTCTTAACCTGTACCTCAATTCAAAATTTAGGCGCCGGCGTCAATTAGTTTCTCTACAAAAAAATCTCAAAAATGGGGCGCAATTTTGAAAGAAGGGGTTATAACAGCGAAACCGCTAAAGTGAAGGGTATAACATGTTAGATGAAAAAATAAGTACTCGTCGAGCATTTTCCAAATCTGCAATAAAAAATAGGGCATTCCATTTAAAAAAACATAAGTTTGGTACGCCACTGGAGTACGGCACGCCACTGATGATTAGAAATATTTTTGAAACATAGCGACGGTAACTATGCACCACTTTGTTCTTAGATTTTTGTCGATAGCTTTTATCGTAAAGGAGCTATGGTCCGAGGCGTCTTAAGTGCCACACCCGGTATATCCTCTCTAATAATTTGATTTGATGAAATCTTGTTGAACATTAAAAATCGCTTCGAATCTCACATTTGACTTGTTAAATAGTTTAAAATTTTCGAACTTTTGATTGTGTCAAATTAGAAAAAGTGTTTCTAGACTGAGAAAAAATGAATTTTATTTAAACAAAACTACAAATTATCAGATACAGATTTCCGTACAGCAGGCTAATGCAGCAGCACAGGTGCGAAACTAAATAATAACAATAATTTTTAACGTCTTGTCAATTGTAAAACAAATCTCATTCCCATAATAACGCCTTTCACCTCGACTAATGATCGTCAATCGAATCGGTAAACTCAGCGGATCGTTTCATTTCCCATAATAACCGACGACGATTACCGCCAGGAAAAGAAAATTCACTCTTCTTCCTCCATCGATAATTTCCTCGCGGCGATTATCACCTTTGGCAAATCGACGGTGACGCGAACGCGTGCGTGACCAATGACATTCTCTTAAACGATCGATAAATAACCTATGGAAGTAACTGTTACCCAAAGTGGGATTGCTCCAGATACATGATATTCTCATTCTTCCTTATATACACTATCGATAGCCGCGAGTGATACGGAATGCAAATGATGGTTCTTGGGGCAGTCCCAGAAAATTCCGAAAGTAAATTAGTCGTAAATCATTTGTTTTTTTTAATTGATGAATATTTATGAATTTGGTTTGGCTGGTGATGGCATGGGAGAAATGTTGGTGTCGCGAGGTTAATGGATAGCTGCGCCAGATTTTATTAAATTATATTTAAAACTGGAGCTATTGATTATTACCTCTGCATATTAATTATATTCATGCTGAAGATGGCATCAATCGATTTTGTTATATATCAGGAATGTAGAAATTAATTCTGATAAAGAATGTGAATTCTTCCACCTAAACATCGATTATTAAAATTCATTAAAATTAAATATGCATATAATATGAAAAAATACATTTAACACTTGCATCTTTAATGTTTAATCACAGACATGTGCTTTTCAATTCATAGGCGCCTGCGATTAATTTCTTTTTGAAACACACCGTACATTGGCTATTTTTTTGGCTATTCAAAGGCTAACTGTAGTCCTTCCGCTTTAACGATAATATTTTAATCAGAGCTTAAGTGGAGCAAAACAACTGTTATCTTTTTATCGAGTTCTTAATTAATTTAAATATCCACGTTTTAAAATATTGGTTATGTGCATAAGCAAAGTGGTTAGAGGTAGAATTAGAAAATGATCGAAACTAGCAAGCTATGGTTTTATTGATTTATTTAAACTTTACAAGAATACATAAAATTATATTATAACTCTTCAATAAGTAATAATAATAAGATTGATGTTTAGATCCAAAAAAGTCAATACTGTATCATTTTATCACAAAAATAAATTCAGCTTGGTAAAAAACGTTGATTTTGGGAAAAACCTAGTTTGTTCTGTAATACATTTTTTTTTAAATTAAAATTTGATTTACCCATTTATCTATTCTATTTATGAAAATCAAGTATTTTGTTTGTACAAATAATTTGTTTTAAACAAATTAGAAACAACTTTACTTGTTGCAGAAAGCATTAGATAAATACAAGAAAACGAAATGTAGCCTGAATATATGAATATTCAACCTGTTCGTTACTCTGCAAGCAAAAAATCAAGTCTTACTAAGACTATAAACAAATAACTTATTGAAACAACTACTTCCCTGGCTAGTGCCACGCCGGATATTGAATGATACAAAAGAAATTTGCATGTTATTACTAGTACTACTAGATAATAACATTGGTTTTAAGATCGTTTATTTCTACATACAAGACTAACTTAGAAAATTATTCTGAAATGAAATGTGAAACTTTAAACTGTAAATGTTATTATTAAAATGAAAAAACCAGAAAACATTTTGACAAGGACACACAGTGCTAAACTTATCTAGTGTTACTAGATGAAAAAAATTTAATAATAACTAAAAATAATACTGAATTAAAAAATATATGAAAATTAAGTAATTGGCCATCTGCAGACGCGTTTCGAGATTTATCTCTCATCAGTGAACATCAATAAGTTATTTGTTTATAGTCTTAGTAAGACTTGATTTTTTGCTTGCAGAGTAACGAACAGGTTGAATATTCATATATTCAGGCTACATTTCGTTTTCTTGTATTTAATTTGTTTTACTCAAATATATCTTGTAGTTCTTTAACTAGGATTCCTATATCAGTATAACAAATTTGTATTATGGATATTATATATTTACGGATGAGATGATTTTGTATTTATGGATGGCAATTAAGTGACAATTCGCTACTCTTGGATGACTTTATAATGCAAGAAAAAGGTGATTTATTGGACGGAAAGCACGGACCGATCAATTTATTCCTTCTTACTCGGACATAAATTTGTTTCATAATGGAATGATCTTGTACGGTTATTGCTCTCAAAATTGTATCATATTTAGCCGATATGTATAAATTAATTTTGACGTATATAAACATTATTTTATCGGCATTAACAATAAATAAATTAAAAAAGAAAATACTCCTGGTGAAATTTCATATTTGATTGATTATGTGAGATTATTATTAACTCACAAACAAGGCTGGGCTAAAGCCTCAAGTGCCACAAAAAAATGTTTGGAAAAATTAAAGAAATCCATTCAAAAAAAAAATTCCGGAAAATCTAGTGCTTGTCTATTGTTGGATAATGCTTTTTTATAGCTACATACATCTGGAATGTAAGCGCGCCACGTACAAAGCAGCATCGCGTGGCGGTGATTTTCAAACGCATTTTTCTCAGAACAGTATTTTTTAAATTGGTGGAAGTGACTGCGCGCAGACGGATGCAGCAATAGATCTGAAATTCCCAAATACTCTAAGAACATACCCGCAAGGTTATGTAGCATGAAATTAAAAAAAAATATGTATTGATTTTATATTGCAAAAAACGAGCCACAAAAAGTAAAAAAAAAACCTTTTTTCCCATACAAGCCTCATTTTGTTGTTTTTCCGAATTTTTAAATTCCATGCTACGTAACACTGGCAAATGTAATAAACTTTAACACGTTATGTCGTTTTTTGATTTCACACGATTTTTGTGGACCGAGGAACTTCCATCAGTGAGGAGGCATGTCTGTGTGACATTCCAACTTTTAATAATAATAATAATATTTATTGTGCTAGATATTTACAGAAAATATTTACACTCGTCCAGACTTACAATATATTAGTGACAAAAATTAAAATGTGTAATTGAAAAAATCTTCAATGCTAAATGGGCAGCTGCCTAACAACATATTTTTGAGGTACACTTTGTATTTGCTGCTATTTAAGTTTCTTATTTCTGCGGGAAGACAGTTATAAAATTTCAATCCGTAATAGTTGACACCGCAACGGGTTCTGTTCAGTCTTGTAAATGGGATCCGTAGATTATGACTAGATCTTGTTGTATGGTTGTGAATTTGACGTACTGATTCATATTTGTCTAGATTTTGTTTTACATACAGCAGAGTTTGTAAGATATATACACCAGGTAGTGTTAGAATCCTTAATCTCTGAAAAATTTCTTTTGTATCTTTTCTGTAGTGAGCCCCAGTAATTATTCTTATTATTTTCCTCTGTAATGCATAAATCCTGTCTGCAGAAGCTGAGTGACCCCAGATTAGTATGCCGTAGCTCATTTCGACGATGTGACAACATAATTACTTTTTATATAAAACCATCAAAAAAAACATTCAAGTTAAAAAATTTATTAGTCGTCTCAAAAAAAATACCGATAATCACCTTTTTTCAGGCCTACAAAGTAGACTGTACCCTTAATGCATAAATATCTAGAATATTGAACGAAATCATGTAACTTATCAACCAAAATCTTTACTGAAAATGCTTTATATTCATTATTCACAGAGCAACATCTTTAAATTTGTACACCGAGAAAAGTTACTTTTTGAGGAAAAAAGAAAAGTACTAGACATAGCGCGGGCGTGGTGGGCGTTTGCGCATACCACAATTATTTATTTTGTCGGGAGTACTCCAGAATCTACGATTATCACCTCAAAAGAGGTCAAGACCATGACGGCCCCGATGGTGCCTAAGACAACCACGGCACCCCTTACCGACCCTGGACCTTCTTTACAGCATGAAATTCCCATGATGGATAAAATCGAATTCTTTTCTTATAGATCCACGGAACAAAAATCAGTTGAAATTATTATCAAGCAATGCTCTCAAGATGTAACTCTTAATTAAATAAAACAAAAACTTAAAAAACGACAAATTGCTGTGTTATCCCTGGCCAAACTGAAAACCAAAACTCCCGATGCAGTACCGATAATAAAACTTACAACTAGAAAGAAAAGTGCCCTGGCAATATATAAAACTAGTTGGTCTCCTTGTGAAATACTAGGCATTCCTGCCGTCAACAACTTTCCAGTACCACAACTGCCAGCAGTTCGGACACTGTTCGTACATCTGCTTGATTTTTCCGAGCTATGTCCGATGTGTTGGCAGGGGAAATACACCGAAATAATTGAGACTTCAAAATGTACCAATTGTGGAACACTCATAAGAAATACTTGCAAATAATTGCCAAGAACAGGATGAAGAGAACATCACCTGTAAGAGTATCCCTTCTCCAGACACCAACCTTCACTCAGTCAAACTTCCTTGTCACAACGACGACCTCAGAATCCTCCTCCCAACAGAGCTACGCTACCACAATCCGAGGTAAGAACTGTGCAGAATACGTCACTGCCCTGAGCAGTAGGATCAGATTCCAAAATATTCCCAATCCAGACCAAACCCCAACAATAATTCCTCATCCCCGAATGACCTCCTTTCCATGTTGAGGGAGATTAAAAACTTTGCCGTCATCAACCTCTGACTCTCATGAAGAGCTTTGACATCTTTTAAATGTTGTCAATAGCCATTGACACCGTCAGCCGGCTTTTTCCATCGATAGTGCACTAATTCAAGAGTTCAGACTGAAAAGCACACACACATTCAACATACCACACAAACACTAGCAACCTACTTCATATAGAACACCAAACAATACCTTAAAATCACGAACATTTTACAATATAATGGAAATTGCAGGGCAGATAATTGCAGTCGGGGATTTTAATACACACTACATCAAAAGGAATCACCACACTAATACCTACCCAGGCAACAGGTTTCTTAGTTTCTCTAAGCAATACACGAACATAGACATAACAGTACCTTCAGACCCTACACATACCTACACTATAAATGGAATCGCGCATGCAAACATTTTGGACATTATACTATACAAAAACATACAAATAACCAACTGTTACATGGTGCCTGGTCTTAACTCAAATCATGTTATATTCATCGTCCATTTTAGTCTTTCGACCACACCTGTGGAAAAGCTAAAGGTATACTGCTAAGAACACGGATTGGGAACTCTTTCGGCAACTAACTGAAAGTACAGAATATATTGGCATACTACACACACCTGACGGAGTTGTCACTGCAATCACCCAACTAATTGTGATAATCACGCTAGACAAAGCCTTAGACATATCCACACATCTCCAACTTCCCTAAGATACTACACACCACTGCGTCCACATATTTTTTTTTTATTCATGAAAAACACCGTCACTGCAAACACTTCCTCCGCACTATCAAATTGAATCAAAAATCAATTGCAAAACCTAATTCAATCCGAAATTAAAATGTTCCACTCTTTGAAACGGGCAGAGATCGAAATTACAAACCCATTCAGACCAACACCCTTCATAAGCACTGCTCAGGGAAATGCATGTTCTGCCTTGGAGAAGGACAACCTGCTAGCCAACACATTTGAAACCATCTTCATACCAAATCTTTTAGACAACACTATACTTGAAATTATCGCACAGGACGAATTTCGCTCATGCGTGCAAACTGTCCACGAAGTGAGCGAAATTCATTTCATCACATGTGCTGTATAGCGTTTTATTTAATGCAGTCCATAAAATATGCGTTTTATTTAATGCAGTCCATAAAATGTATAAAATAAAACGGGAAGAATATTTCTGATATTGCTTATTATAGAAAGCAGACGTAGTGTTACTCTACCTCAAATTAAAAATAACTGTCATTTATGTAACCATTTGTCAGCGTTTAATGTGGTAATTTTATAATTATGTGTGAAAACGAATACGAATTACCAGAAGACGTACTGGAAGAGGCTAACAAGGCTTTATTTAATTATGTCCATAAAATATTCAAATAATACGAATAACGCTATAAGAATACTTTTCGTAATATTTCCACTGACATTAGGATGAGTGAAATGATATAAGAATGTAAAGTACTTTCACTCACTCGCTTCCTCAGCAACTGATTGAGTGAATAAAAGTTTCAATACATACACATTTCCTGAAACATTTAAACACTCAACCATTATCCATATGTACAGAAACCAAACAAAAACCCCTTAGAACCAACAAGCCACAGGCCCATCAATGTACTGCCAACAATCGGCAAAACAACACATTTTGGACAACAATATACTCATTTACAAACAGTTTGGCTTTCACGCAAAACACTCCTAAAGCTACTAAAAGTAATCGATAAAGTTCAGCAGGGTTGGTCACAAAAACAATAGTCCGCTATGGTCACCCTTGACAAAGTCAGGCACGACGTTCTCCTTTATAGGTTATTACAAATGCATACACCACACTACCACTTCAAAATTATGTCATGGTCAACAACACACTTTCACGCAACAAACGCCAACACTGCGGGTTCTTGCAGGACAGCCCTCTGGGACCATTGTTCTTTAACATATTTGTCAACCAGATACTGATAAATACGGACCCCAGAGTAACCACTGTTTTTTTAGAGGAAGACACACTAGACTCTATCTTTATAACATACCACCTGGAGAGATGGGGGATTACAAATCAACCACACCAAGACAGGCCATTACATTCAAAAGACATCCTTTAAAGAGAATCCCTTGGAAGCAGTGCATAAAATACCTGGGTCTAATGCTTATGTTCGACGGACACTTCCGCTCCAGGAAGACAACAGATCCAGTGGATTTCGGAGCACGAAACTACAGAATTTCCGAGGACTCGAGACGTGTGGGGGTAAAGTTTTCGTAGAGTGAGAAAGTATTCGGAGAACGAAAGAAAACGCGATAACAAATTTCCAGAGCCAATTGATTTTAAGATGGTCACACGCCACTTGAAAAACCTCACCATCATCAAAAACAAATTACTCCGTAAATTAAACCAAAATCGTTACTGAAAATGCGATGTATTCATTATTCACGCGGCAAAATCTTTATTAAAAATTCCCTGTATTGGTTATTCCAGGGGTAAATGAAATCCCCAAAATATCAAAAATGTTTTGAATTAATCTGAAAGATACATTAAATAATATTAAAAGAAATCATGTGCCAAAATCGTTACCGAAATGGTAATGTGCCCATCATGTTACTTTATCTGATTTGATGGTATAATAGTTATTTATATTAACAAATAAATTGGAAACAACCTTACTTGTTGCAGAAAGCATTAAATAAATTCAATAAAACGAAACGAAAAATAGCCTGAATATATGAATATTCAACCTGTTCGTAACTCAAACAAAATGGTACAAAAGAATGCAAATTTCTTTTGTATCATTCAATATCCGGCGTGGCACTAGCCAGGGAAGTAGTTGTTTCAATAAGTTATTTGTTTATAGTCTTAGTAAGACTTAATTTTGTTTGCAGAGTTACGAACATGTTGAATATTCATATATTCAGGCTATTTTTCGTTTCGTTTCATTGAATCTAGTTATTTATATTTGTTGCGTAGGCTGGAATAACGTTGCAACTGACAATTTTTCAAAATTGCGATTTCTACTGAGGTGCTTTTATATAGGATTGTCCTATGTTGTGAAACATATAGTGTTGCCTAACTTCAATTTAAAATACTCAATATGGTATATTAGGTGGTGGGGAAATTTCGATATTTTGTTGAATAACGTTGCAAGGCGTTAGCACTATTTTCAGACTGTTGAAATATGGCGTCGCGTCACAACATTTCTCTGTCAGAAAAAATTCATGTGGAAAAGTGGAAGTCAGTAAAGTTCAAGATGTTGCGGTCACAAGGACAACAATATGTTACCCGGAAAGGCGCTGTTGTACCTCTAAAATTGTGTGTCGATGTAAGGCTGATTGCGAAGCAACTAAACTACCTGTTGGCTACAAACTCAAGATTTTTACATACTTTTACAAGCTGGATTACAATCAGCAAACTTATTTTTTGGTTAATAAATGCATCAACTTACATGAACCAACACGACCCAAAATAAGGCAAGCAGCACCTCGTAGAAAATGTTCGGTTTTTTTTATTATCTTCCTTTTGGAAATGATAAACTCTGGTAGATACATACAAAATTACATCCCGGAGACTTCAATGGTTGGTTGAAAAGATGAAAAATGAGACTAATATTACGGATCAACGTGGAACTCATACCAATAGACCAAGAGCAATTTCCAATAACCTGAAATTTCTAGTAAAAGACCATATTAACTCGTTTCCAAAGCAAGAAAGTCACTACAGCTGTGAAAAGTCATTAAATGAGTACCTGTCCGAAGATTCAAATGTATCTAAAATGTACGTATTATTCCTCGAGAAATACCCAGACCAAAAAATTTTAATGAGAACTTACAGGGCAGAGCTCATCAAATTGAAACTTAGATTTGAAGCACCACGATCCAACACCTGTACTACATGCGATAAACAGTATATACATTAAATTGTGTGCGGCAGAAACAGAAGAGGAGCGGAACAAGATTACACAAGAAACTACCATGCACCAGATGAAGGCGAAACTATAGAGCTATTCAGCAGAGATGGCGGTCGGAGTGTCTTGTCCGTCCGAATCAAGTAGTGTCCGTTGCAATTTTCCACCATAGGCTAAATCGCGCGCGCCTGTGAAATAACCGGTAAGTAAGAGATAGTCCTTCTACCGCTCGGTCTAAGACCGAGCTACGCAGGCCGCGTGTGTGTTTTCTGGATACGGCCGACGAAATCGTACGTCTTGGGAATATCCGCTCGGCTATCAAGTAGTACAAAAGGGTACCAATATTATTTGAATGTTCCGAACTTAGTTCGTAAACCGCCTTATTCGTGAATAGGTCTAATCTGAAATCTGATGCAGAAGCTGCCAAGGTTACTCCCAATTTGTGCGTAGTTTTTACTGATATTCAACAGGTGCTTTTCTGCCCAACTCTAAAGCATTCCAGCGTTTTTTTTATCAACGTCAGCTTTCATGCTACAACTATGCGATTCATGACGCAGCCAGCAACAAAGTTGCAATGATGTTTTGAAATGAGACTATCGGACATCGTGGATCAACAGATATTTTTTCCTGCTTTCTTCGATACGTGAAGGAGTGTTTTGAAATGCTTCAGCCTGGCGAAGAGCGAAAATTAATAATTTGGTCAGATAGGTGCATTGGTCAGAATAACAACTGGCGTATGATTTCTATGTACAAACTTCTGATTGAACTAAAATACTTTACGGAGGTACATCAAAAATTCTTGTCTACTGGGCATAGTTTCTTACCGTTGCGACAGGGACTTCGAACAGATCGAAAGGCAAAAGAAACGCAGTTCTGCCATGGTGCCCTTTGACTGGGTTGAGATAATCGCAAATGCAAGACCCAGCCAAAACAAATGGACTGTAAGGACCTTTCCCAAGTTGAGTCTTCTTTGTACAAAGATTCTAAATTAAAAAATACCCAAAGTGTGTGGTACAAACTAACAGCTGATGCACCGAATATTATTCAAGCTCGAGAATCCCATAATATTATTAGGCCCTGGGTGCAGTATAATATTGCTATCAAAAAGAAGAGAGGTCGTACAGTTGGTGCTGCTGGAAATATTTCACATATTGAAGAACTTCTTGCGTATGCAGGACCCTTCAGTATAACATTATTTTAATACTTACGGTAAAACACTGCAACGACAACCTACTTTACCCTATTACGATACTATAGAGTGTAATAGTATATTCTGTAACAAGGTTAGAATGGAAATTCGATGCGAGTGGAATATTTCGAGCGCGAGCCGTGAGGCGAGCGCGAGGAACCACGAGCATCTGAATTTCCATTCTTACCGAGTATCAGACTATACTTTCTCCTCGACCAGATAAAATAGACTAATCAAATAATGAACACAAAGAACTTACGTTTTATTATCACGTTTGTGGTTATGTTGATAGTATTTTGACAATTGTGATATCCAAGGCTAATTGTTTTATTCGGAACGATGTGGGAATATTCATTCTATCCCTTGTTATGGAATGAATTACATGCAAAACGCATAAGCGCATAGTGTTTTGTTCCATAACAAGAGTGAGAATGTGTATGTTCTATGATCAAAATTGATTTCAGAATGCTTAAATTTTATAATGGTCGTGGAGAAAAGAAATGTCTGATGCCGCGAAACGTATACATCAACGAAGTTATGAGTTAGCACTAAAAACTTATCGGCGTGGGTTAAAAGGAAATACACAAAGTTTTGTGCGCTTACGTGAACCTGATACACTCGAGGAAGCGATAAATTATGTTATTGAAGAAAATAACTTTCAGAGTACATTGGATGTACCAAATAATGCTAATTTTAATTTAAATAATAAAAACCAAAATCCATTTTTTAATTCGAATTTTTCTAATCGTCAATTCCCTTGTCAACCTATTAATTTGCAATTTCGGCAACAGAATCCCCGTCAATTTCCAACTAACAGCCAGGTATTTGAGAGACCTCCAAATGAATTTAACCAGTTTAATAATAGGCCTTTAAATAATAATAATTATTATTATTATTATTACCAGTCAAATAAGCAACCTCGATATAATAATAATAACTCAAATCAAAATTCAAATTGTAACAATCGAAATAATTTTAATCCAAATTATAATAGAAATTTTAATCAGTTGCCTCAACAAAGTGCGTTTCCATTACCAAACCCCTGGTCAATGTCAATCTCGACAAGGCATAATACTAGGCCAATATTATATAATCTTGATGAGTCAGGATCGCCAAGTAATGTAAATGATAATAATAATATTAATGATAATGATAGAGAAACTCTTTTAGATTAAATGGTCTCGTGAAAACATCAGTTGATTTTTTAGGAATAGTAAATAATGCTAGTAGTTTACCATTTATCGTAGATTCTAAAACTAAATTAAAAATTATAATGGATTCGGGAAGTACCCGTTCTTTTATAAGTCCTCGATTGGCAAGAAAGTTAAATAAAAACTTAATCAAAATTGATCCATTTGAAGTCACCAGTGCACATGGTACTTCTCGCGGAATGCATAGTATTGATATTTCACTTCAAGATTTATTTAAAGATAAATTATCATCGAAATTAAAATGCTACAGTTTTGATTTTTATTCGTCTTTCGACATTCTTTTAGGTGTAGATAATATGAATAAAATTAAAGCTTGTGTGAATTTTGAAAGAAATTCAATAGTAACCCCAAATAATGAAATCCCTCTTAAAATTCGTGAGGACTTAAATGTGTTAAATTTAAATAGGAATAATAATAATAAAAATGAAATAAATATTTACCTTAGTAAAACTGAATTAGACGATTTAATACCAGGTCCTTCAATGACTTCTGATAATCTAGTTCAACAGAGGAAATCATTTTTCGAAAATTATTTCCAAAAATACTAATTCAAATTAAGTAACTAAATTTAATTAATTTCAGGTTATTCTTTATCACGCCTGTGATCACTTTCGAGATTAAAAATATTACAGAACATATAGGATTGTTACCTGTTAATTTGGGTACAGCTAAACTAGAAAAAAGTGAACATACTTTGGTGCATCACTATAATCTTGAGCCCCTTTATAATGAATTTAGAAAATTGGAGTATCAATACGAATTCCTGAAGAATATTATGATTAATATATCTAAATTTAAGAATGAATTTAAAAATTATGATAAATTGATAAATTATTCTAGAAATGATATAATTGACAAAATTAAGCTTATTCAACTGAATGTTAAACCAAACAGAGTCAAAAGAGGTTTGATAGATGAAAAAAGAGTTAATACAATCTTTGAACATTTAGGAAAAAATCAGAACAACCTTAAAAATCAAATGAAATTCGGCCATAGTATTAATACTAAAGTTATTAAAAAATTAATGATACTATATGCAATTACATGCAATTTATAAAGAAGAAATTGATCACCAACATGTTTTATTCACGAAAGATCTATACAATCAGCTTATCTTCCTTTTTTTAGAAATATTCTTCAAAAAAATATAAATTCTTTAACGTTCTGTAGATTAACGGTTCTGAATCCAGATATAATCGGACCTCTAGACTTATACGATGAATTATTACAAATTTCTATTCGCTATCAAGAAGAATTACCTTTTGAAGTTAAATTGGAGAATATTTTGAACTTTGAATCTGTTATGACTATTAACTGTAAAATTGATAAATTAATGATTCATTATTTAATTTCACTTCCTATTAACTATGAACACCCTTTTGATATTTATACAATGAATCCTATTCCTACTAAATATAAATCAGAATATGCTACGATAATTCCGAATATTACATTTTTATTAAAGTCAAAAATTGATTCAAAAATTTGGCCTCTAAATGATATATGCTTTGGTGGTGGCAAGCAATTCCAGTGTAGTAGTGATCTACTTTTAAATTATAACGCTGAATGCGAAACAAAATTGTTAATTGAAGGAAATGCTAAAAATTGACAATATACTCAACTAGAAATCAGGAAAAACCATTTGGAAAAATTGCCACACACAAATATATTCCTTGCTGTTTTCGTTAATAATGAAAAAATAAAAATCATCTGCCCTGACGAAGAAATTAAGGATCTTCAAGGAATCTACCTAATTCAACTGGACCAATGTGACCTTGTCTTTCAAAATTAAGGTGCCAAAAATTGAAGCTATTACAGGAACACCAGTGTTGATAAGTGCTTCAAAATTGATATCAACTAGCTATAATATAAGTGATTTCACTATACGATTGAAGAGACTAAAATAAGACAATATTTTCCTATATAATCAAGTACCCCTTGTGAGTGAAATGACTATACCCTGAAACCAAGTGCATAAACACCCCTTTTGTATTTATTAGTTTTAATCGGTATTGTTATCTTAGGTTATAAGTGTTTAAAAAGGAAAAGGATTTGCACTACTCATAACGACAATGATTCACCTCGGGAATGTCAAATCTGAGGGGGGAAGAGTTACCTGTAATCCACAATAGACATTTTATTGTTAGTTATTAATTGGACTTATTGTTAATATATTTATATTTATAATTATGCGCATTTATTGTCAGATGTTCGCCAGATGTTAAAATGCTTAGGTTATAATTTTATTTATTATAAATAGTGTGAGAGTAAATAATATTCATTTATTCCATAATTATAATTCTTGCTGTAAAATTTAATTCTGTAATTATTAATGTACAAGAATAAATTTAAAATATTATTAAAGTATTAAATATTTTCGCGTAAAAATAAAATAAAGTTTAAAAAAAAGTGCTCGCCGAAAATATAATTTATATATTTTATTGTGTGCTGCATCTAAATTTAAACACCTAGGAATAATATGAAAATGTACATAACCGTAACACTCGGACTAAAACTCCGCTAAAATCAAATTTCACAGAATTAGTAGGACAAGATCAGAAATTAATTACTTTGGACCGATGTTCTACAATCATTTACCATCTGGTCTTAAATATTTTCCACTTGCTTCATTAAAAGTACGAGTAAAAGAATTTTTCGCATAACGAATTTTTGAACTGCTAGTTGTGCTAGACGACTTTTATCTAGATGTATTTTAAAAAAAATATTTGGTCTGTGATAATATTTATCTATACATTCCTTATATAGTGATTTCTTTTTTCACCTTTTCCTTTTGTAATGTGTATACTGTAATTATTTCTATGTATTTAACATTTTAACATTTTTATTTCTCTTTTAATTTAGACGTGTGAAAATGATTAATAATTTCTGGCACACATAAAGTATTATTATTATTATCATTTTATAATTATACACCAAAAATAACTAATAAACTCAATTTCTTTTTTGAAACAATCATTTTATAAATAATATTTTCAAACAAAAGATGTTGATTACCTTGTTATCTTCAAGGTACGTTTAAACGTTTTTGCAATATTTTTCATTTTTTTTAATATCGGAAGAAAACTAAAAAAAAACGGTGAAGGTTCCGGCGTGCGAAATTTTTACCAAAAGTTTTTTAGTTCTTCAGATTGTCAAATAAGACATATTCAAAGTTTCATGTTAATTGCTGTATTACTTTTTGAGAAACAGCGCGCACAGGCAGACACACGCTCACACACCATTACACACACCAGTGACAGTTCGAGGGTTTTTTTTTTGGTACGGCCGAGGTAGCAGAGGTAGGGTCGGTTGCAGAGACGGCTAACTGCGTGACCGCACCTATCCGTATTACCACTTCTGCTACTTCGGCCGTACCAAAAATAAAGCCGCGAGCCGTCACTGACACACACGCGCACACCAGTGACGGTTCGCGGGATTTTTCTGGTACGGCCGAGGTAACAAGGGTGGCAATACAGATAGGTAGGGTCAGTTGCAGAGACGGCTGGCTGCGTAACCGCACCTATCTGTATTACCACCTCTTGTTCTTCGGCCGTACTAGAAAAAAACCCGCGAACCGTCACTGGCGCACACACAGTCGCACACATACAGTCGCACCTACACAGAAATCGTTGAAATCGCCTCTTGGAAACAAAACAGATATTACATTAAAAAAAAATGTTCACAATCACAATACTTTCCCGTACTTCGTAACGGAGAAAGTAAAACTGCCATAAAGAATTAAAATCCATTTTCACTAGAGCAACCAAACAGAGGGTGCCATCTATATTTCGAGTACTGTATTTACTACCTGTGCATGTTTTTATTGAAGGATCCTAGCAACGAATTTAATCGAATTTTGCAGCTTACTATATGCAACCTAATATACAGGTATGTGCGTGGCTTTAAATACTTTAAAATAATACTCTTATATTTTTTAAATAGTTATTTATTATATTACTTAGACTTAGCACCAGCTAACTATCGATTACATGGCTCAGACGAATGGCTATTGTGCGGACCCGGGCCCTTTTCTTAGTAATTAGACATGTCTAAAATATACAGAAGTAGTCCAGTTTTTAATAAGATATGGCATGAACATAAGGATTCACTTATACAGTATGTTTTTTTTTTATCGTGGACCATAGGATTTTACATGCTAAAAATTATACCTCGTGTAAATGTATCTTTTATCATATAATTTTGAAGTAAATTTTAATTGATAATATAAATCAATTATTTTTCTACGTGATGCGCTTAATTAGAATCAGTTAAACATGTTTTATTCCATTAAAAAGTGCTTTTGCTCAGAACCAAACGATCGGGATACGCTGCAGAAAAGTTGTCAACTATTTCCCTAAAATAAAAATTCCCTGACTTCTTGTAGAAAAAATACAACTATTTCCCTGCTGGACAAACCTCTTATAAATGCCGTTACAAATTCCACCCTTTTTTCAATAATATAAATGGACATTTTCAAGAATAAAATCCGTTTGATTACTTGCCTCACTAATCAATCTGACATTTCGTAAATTCAATGTACTTTTATTATTTTTGGTCAGTTATTTATATTAAATAATTTCATTTTTTACTGGAATAAAACATGTTAAATTTATTCTAATGCAGCCCATCATGTAGAAAAATAATTGATTTATTACTAATTGAAATTTCCTTCAAAATTTTATGATAAAAATATAAATTAACATAAGGTATAATTTTTAGCATTTGAAATCCTATGGCCCACGATAAAAAAAAAACATACTGTATAGAGAATACATTTGATACAAAAAATAACATAATGATTAATATTTAAAGAAATTGAATATGAAAATTAAATTGCGTTAAATACATGTGAAAATAGCAGTAGTCGTGAAAATTGAAACTTTTAATTTTACTTCAGTTTTGAATTTTCCTAAGACTAGGCATTGGCTTTTCCGGATATAATCCCCCAAATAGATCAGGAATTCACGGATACACAACTGTAATCAACTTTTTCAACCGATTTTTCTCTCTAATTATGTAACGATAAGCTGTTTTCAACACGCATGGATTAATGAAACAGTTATTCAATATATCATGGCTACTACTATTTTTACATGTGTTTAACACCATTTAATTTTCATATTTTTTCCTTACTAGTAGCACATAAAGTATGGAACAAATTCAGTAAAACCGAAAACAAACATTTTTGGAAAAAATACTCCAACAGGTCAATTTTCTTTAATAAAAATACACATTTTTGCAGAAAAGTAGATTTTCAGTCGCCATTTGTTTTTAAGTAATGACGTCATCCATTTTGTTTTTAAATGGCAATCCCATACACACACTGTATATACAGGGCGTCCACAAAGTTGACCTCGGGTAATTTTTTCGGAAACGGTTTGGTGATTTTTTTTTTGTTGTGCGATCCCTGGTGAGTCATGAATGGCAAGAGGTTAAAGTTTGGGTATAAAATCCCGTTTTCTACCAAAATACCCGAAACACAGGGAGTTAAAATCCCGCTTTGTGCTTTTTCTGATGAAGCCACAGAAACAAGCACAAAACGGGATTTTAAGTACGTGTGTTTGTGTTTGGGTTTTTGGTAAAGGGATTTTATACCCAAACTTTAACCTCTCGCCATTTACGACTGGTTGGGTGCAGGGCCGCACCAAGCGGGCCTTTAGGGGTGCCCAGCACCCGGGCGGCAGGTTTTGGGGGCGGTAGGCCTTAAGAGGCGCCAGCCATTAGCCCGAAGCATCGATGCTAAGAGCGCTCTTAGCTTGGCGCCCACCAAATCTTATGGGTTTTTACAATTTGCAAACAATTTATTTAAAATCAGCGCTCGTAAAAAAAAATCCACCTAAAAGACTTTTTTTTCGTAACACGTACGTGAAATAGAAGATGATTGTTTATTCTTTGCGTACGGATGGAAGCGCGAAATCCATGAACGTATCTCTTTGTTTATATCGAAATTCTTTCTTTCTAAATAATTTAGAGACGGCGCCGATCAATGGTGGTATTCATTTTCTCTACCCTTTTGCCTCACTCCCCGGCGGCTACATACCTTGGCGCGGCCCTGGTTGGGTGTCTCAAACTGGGTGTAACGTTAATAATCGTTTTTATTTAGATCTTTCGAACGACATACAACTTGATATAACCTTCCATTTGATCAAACCCAATCAAAGATGTTTCACTTAAAAAGTGTGCCTCCACAAATAATGGGATACGTGTTCGTCGATTTCTCCACTTACCCAACCGTTTCCGAAAAAATTACCCGGGGTCGGATTTTGTGGACACCCTTTATAAGAAATTGTACCAATAGTCGACGCACTATGCACTCCCATACTAGGGGCCCTAAGGAGGAAGAAAATAAATAATTAGTAATGAATAAAAATGAATTTTATAAATAGAAAATGGATATTAACGATGTGGTTCGCTGGGCTTTGCCCAACCAATATAACAATCTCTCAATTCCGAAAATTCTTGCATTATCTTATTCTTATAATTATTCGTCGAAGTCGTTTCAAATGTAACAAATTCGTATTATTAGTGCATTTCATCATGAATTGATACCGAAAAACATGTTTGCGGATAAATTGTAGAGCAATTTGCATCGTGGTATCATTACCGCATGAAATATTCCATGACAACGTCGTTTTACGTTTCCCCGTATAATTTAGTAAAGCCCATTCCTGGTGAATTTTAAAATATCCGTCTGTAGTTATTCAATCGATGTAAACTGTATGTCCGAGTAAACAAAAATATTGATGTGACCACAACGTGATTTCCTTTAATTTGATCGTATTAAAGGGATGTTTGTAATGTCTTTCATATTTATCAATGTGTTTCAAAAACTGGTGGGAGATGAAAAAAATTCTGATTATTTAGGCATTCCATATAATTATTATTGACGTACATTCCATATCTCAATTTATTGTTAAAAGTCATACTTCATCGTAGGTTGTTTGACAGATCACCAATAAAACTGAGTTAATAGTTATTTATTATACGAGTGTGGAATGTACGTAATTCGTTGCGCAAGAAGAAGTTTAGCCGTGAGCTCGAACAGCGAACGGGTATTTTTTTTAAGGGACTAATGAGTAATCCCACATGACTATAATATAACATTTTATCCAAAATCATCCGTAATTGCATTAAATATTGAAATAAAGTTTACAAAATTTTGACGTACGTGGTGTCAATTTGAATTATTTTAAAAATCTTATGAAGGATCTGGTATTCCGTGAATCCGAATTATTTTCTCACTCAGTGGGGAATGAACATTACGTCCATCAAATGACCACAGTAGTTCGCTTATTTCGCCCGATTTTGAATTGGTGGAGGAAGAATTTTACAACATACAAGAATTTGGTATCCAAGTATGAAAATGAATTGTTCATATAAAGTCGATTTATTAAGATAATAATGACTATAGTATTACATTTAAACATATAAATTTAGATGCGTATTTAAATTAGATTTTGGTATCACAAAATTCTCTGTGGCATAATCAAATCGAAGATGATGGCTACGTCAAGATTTTATAATAATTATTAAAATGAAAGAGTTGCTTCAACTAATAGATCATTCTATTACTTATTACTTTATTAACGCATTATTTAAAAAGTCGAAAGACTTATATCGATCAGAAATTTTCCGCTCTACAACTTTGGTCTGTTATAATTTTTCCAGAAAATACATAGTTTTGACTGAAAATAAAAAAAATCTGCAAAAGGTGACAAAAGAAAAATTTATGGATAAATCTCAAGTCCCTAATATTTCATTATACAAAATGTATATCATTGGAAAGCTTATCAAAAATGCCATGTATTGGTGGCAACATATATAGGGTGTTCCGTTTGAAAAAAAAAGTTATCCATTGTTTTGCGTATGTTGACACTCTGTACATCAGTATGAACAAAAAAGAACCAAATGATGTGGAAAATTCTCTAGTGTATAAAAAATGACGCTATCTTTGCAAGGAACGCTTCTGCAATATTTTCAATGTGTACTCGTTTTGCCAAAAATTTGCCCATAACTAATCAACCATCCATAATGGACCCATAGTCTTATTCTATTTTTGTTAGCTTCTTAATAGGGCCAAAAAAAAGTATAAAATATGGTGTATTCCATTGAAAAAAACATAACTTTGTTCTTTATGTTAATGGGTGTGGGTACCAGTTTATGAAAAAAAAGAAGCCGATATCTCAAATAGCAAATAAGTTATGGGGCTTTTACATATCCCTGGGTCACCCTGTATTTACCTCTGTGGTTACCGAAACTTCGCAAAAATAATCATCCAGGTTAAACAAAACAAAGTAGAAAGTGTTTTATTATATTATAAAACTTCGCTTTAAATAAGTTGAAGATATTTATATCCTTGATTGGGTCATATCCAAAAAATATTAATAGATTTGCAGGCAAATATTAAAACAAAATCGTTTGGTAAAATTTTGGATCAAAATTCGTCACACGTCTTTCAGTCACTGCGAATTGAAATTAGTTTCAATTGTGGCGTATCCAATTTCCAATTAAGTTGCTAGAGGTTTCAGTTATGTTTCCTAAATACCAACTTAGCAAAGAAATTCTGTACAAAAACATAAACATTTTTAAAATGTGTAGAATGGGTGTAGGTACCAGTTTATGAAAAATAGAAGTCAATATCTCAAATAGCAAATAAGTTATGGGGCTATTACAGATGCCTGGGTCACCCGGCATAACTAATTATACAAGGGCTTTAGAAATAAGCGTGTATGTCAGGTCAAGTTGGTCGTTCAATATTGCGAATATCAGGATTATGTGCCTGTATATTAAGTTGCCTAAGGTAAATAAATATCATCAATATTCAGGCTTTTATAATGTATAGAGCAGTGGTGGTGAACCTTTTTGAGAAGTGGTTAAAGTTTTGTTCATTTTTTTAATACCAGCCCCCTAGTTTAAAGTGGTTTTTATGTTTTTTTCGCGTTAATAAAAATCTTACAATTTTTCATAAATTTACACCGTGTTTGTATGAAATATCCCTAAAGCTATAGACGGAATCTATTGTATTTTTTTACAAAATCAATCTTGAATCAATATAGTGATAAGCAATTTTAAGTGAAAAGCAATTTTTTTTAATATTTATTTCGCGTCAAAATTTTTTTTACAAGTTTACACCGTGATTTCATGATATATCGCAAAAGCTGTGGACGGAATGTTTTGTACACAAAATCAATCTTGAATCAATATTTAGTATTTAGTGATACTGAGAAGTTTTAAGTGAAAAGCAATTTTTTTAAATATTTATTTCGCGTCAAAAAAATTATTACACTTTTACACCGTGATTGCATGATATATCGCAAAAGCTGTGGACGTAATGTTTTGTACACAAATTCAATCTTGAAAAGAAATAATAAGATTATAATAAAACACTTTTAACTTTGTTTTGTATAACTTATATATTTATTTTTGTGACTTAAGTTTCGGTAATACAATTACCATTTTCAAACAAGAAGTCGTGTTTGAAAATGGTAATTGTATTACCGAAACTTAAGTCACAAAAATAAATACATAAGTTATACAAAACAAAGTTAAAAGTGTTTTATTATAATATTTAAAATGTATAACGAAGTAGAAGCCTCCAGCATAAACAAAAATAATAAGATAATATGCTTAGCTGTTTTTGCGACCTTTTCATTTTTTACTAGTGTGCAATGTGCTCCATTTATTCCTAAAATTAAAAATAATCAATAAAGGTAATATTGATAATGGATCTCGTGCTTTTCTTTAATCCAGTATTAATTGTCACCCGTACATTTTTTATTATACCCTTGGTTAAAAGTAATTTCGTTGAAAGGGCTATTAACAAATAGCGCTGTTAATAAATCCCGTTCGTATTGATTAAATAAGTTTTAAATTATTCTTGCTTAGGTATTGTTTTCGCGAAAATTCCGAATACGAGCATTCAAAGGAAATATCTATTTTTCGTTCTCCGAGATGATACCGACCATTTTTTTTAATGTCTGTGTGTGTGTGTGTCCGTTTAATTTTGTACCTAGTGAAGTTAACATCGCTTATAAATTTGCAATGTATTCATCGAACTTCTTAAGATTACTTCTTATTTCATGAATATATTATTAAAAAACAAAAACCTAGAAAACGTTTTGACACACAGTGATCAACTTATCTAGTGTTTCCAGATGAAACAAATTTTAAATAATTAAATGTTAAAATGAACGTTCTTGTGCCTAGAAATAAACGATTTTACAATGAAACA
Source organism: Ocypus olens (assembly GCA_910593695.2). NCBI lineage: Eukaryota > Metazoa > Arthropoda > Insecta > Coleoptera > Staphylinidae > Ocypus > Ocypus olens. Next base: position 26,842,007 of record OU343050.1, on the reverse strand, counting down.
CGTCTCATTGTGGTCCAAATGGAATTTTTCAATTTAAATGATTGTCTACAATAACTTCTGTTTTTTAAATGCTAAATTTATTATTTGTTGCAGTACAGTATATTACCTCTCACTTCAGTAGATATAACAATGTCAAGGGGACGAATGAGGAAGGCTGATAATGGAGCGTGTTCAGAAGTCTCAACGAGTCGGGCTGTTGAAGCAGTTTTGAAAGGTGATATTAATAAAGCAAAAGTTTCACTTAAAGAAGCTGCCTTACAACATCACGTCAAGTATCAGACGTATCAACACGTGATAACCCAGATGTACCCATTCGCATGACGCCGAACTATCAATGTCGCCTAGTATTTTCACATGAGCAAGAAACATCTTTAAAGGAATATATGAAAACCTGCTCCAAAATGTGTTATGGAAAATCAACAAGAGAGAACTGGCGTACGAAATGGCAAAAATTAAAACACCAGATAATTGGGAAATTATTAAGAGAGCAGGTGTTGACTGGATGCAGGGATTCTTAAAACGTCATCCACAGGTTAGCATTCATCAACCAGAAGGGTGCAGTATACCCAGAGCTACTTCATTCAATAAGCACAGTGGTTCTAATTTTTTTGATAACCTAGCAGAGATCTACAGACGTTCGGACAAATTTGAAGATGGGTATATTCAATCTCGACGAAACGGCAACAATCACGGTACAAAAACCTAAAAACATATTGACACCACGAGGTCAAAAGCAAGTTAGGCAGTATACAAGCCGTGAACGTGGAACGCTTGTCACAACATACTGCATAATAAGTGTAAGTGGAAATAGTTTGCCTTCGGCTATGAGTTTCCCTCGCAACAACTTTAAAATGCACATGATCAACGGCGTTCCCTCAGGGAATTTAGGTCTAGCCTCCACAAGTGGGTGGGTGACTATTGAGCTGTTTCCTTCAGTTATGAGACATTTTATAAGGCATAGCAATTCATAGAAGGATAATCCAAATGCCCTTATATATGATAACCATGAAAGTCATTTGACAATCGAAACTTTGAACGTAACCAAATACAGTGGAGTCAATATTTTTACCTTACCACCTCATTGTAGCAATAAGCTACATCCCCTTGACGTCTCTGTATTTTATTCGTTCAAGTCTCGTTATAACACTTGTTTGAGTTGACTCATAGTTGATTCACAATCCTGGAACTGCACTGAGTATTTATGAGGTTGCCAGCTGCGTAGGCGTAACCCACCAAAGAGCAATTACTCCTGCGAATATCGTATCTGGATTCAAGAAAACAGGCATTTACCCGTTCGACGGTAATGTTTTTTCAGATGACAATTTCCTAGTTAGCTACTTTACCGACCGTGATTTTCCCGCCGACTCTGGAGAATTGATAGAAGCAGAATATGTAGAAACTGAAAATAGTGTAAATGAGGAAGAATTGAGGACACCTTCTCCAAACGAAATTCCACAAACACGTATAGAACTAACTCAACTTAACATGGCAGAAACGTCAACACAAAATGTAACTGTTACTTCTAGTCCAGGAACCAGTAGAAAACCAAACAGTCCGTTTATTTATCCAGGACAGTACAAAGGATTTCCAAAACGGGGACAAGGAAGTCTAAAAAGCCACTTACCAAAGGACGCAGTTGCATTGCAACGGACATCCCGGAAAAAAAGCTTCTTTGAGGCAAAGGAAACTGAAAAGGAGCGCTAATTTTCCTTAAAGAAAAGTACACATTTACCAATAATAAGTGACGTATCATCGTCTCACGATGAAGTCGCCACTGCTAGCCCTATGGAGGTTTCGGATGAGGATATAGAATGGCCACCGGCATTGGATCCTTCTGGATTTGAGGAATTGGATAGGGAACCCATACCTGGTAATTTCGTGCTAGTGCATTTCAAAACAAAAGTAGCAGTGTTTTATATAGGACGAGTTGCTAAAGAAAAAGACATAAAAAATGATATAGAAATTAATTTCCTCAGAAAAAGTCTGAAAGATGAATGCCACTTTTTGTTTCCTGTTGTTCCGGAAGTGGCATCGGTATCACTAGACGACATAGAAACTATCCTACCAGCACCCACTGCTTTGGGGAACACAATGAAACAGTTATAGCATTTTTTGTCTGTTAATTTTTACTAATTATGTTCTATGTTTTTCTAATTTGCAAATGGGATTATTTTTGCAATATGTTGAAGTTTCATTAGTAATGCTCAGTTTTTCTATTTATCAGAGTTGGCTATTAAATAAAAATTAAAAACATTTCTTGGTCTCACTGTGGCCCACCTACTGTTGATAACATGCAAATATCTTTTTTCTACTTTAATTAATAATCGACTTATTGTTATATAGAAACAATAAAACAATTTTTAATTTTACAGTTTTTGCTCCTTATTTTACTATTTTTGGTGAAATTTTAGTTGTCGCCATTAGCAGTAATAAAACGTGATAGATCAAAATGTAAAATTACCGTTAACGATAATTCATAGGATAATTGGAACGCTCTAATGCAGGGCTAGCATGAAACTTTTTCCAACGCTGGCCATATATACAATTCTTCATAAACTAGTGGGCCAAGATATAATCAATTTTATAACTAATTTCAACAACAACAAAACAAAAAATTGTTATAGAATTTTAAAATGTGACATTTACGGAAAATGTAACTGCTTGTCGTGGGCCGGACTCGATGAGGTCGCGGGCCGTAGTTTGGAGACCCCTGCTCTAATGCGTTACAAACTGAAAATGTTCGATAACTTATTGGGCTGTTTGTTCACCACCAGTACCACTAATTTTAAAACCGGAGGCGTAATATCGTTCATTTTTTACGAGCGCGGCGTGGAAAACGTAAGAACTCGGTGACAATCGAACAGCCGGACGCATGAATTCACCAAAGCGTTTCGCGGCTCTGGTTTTATACTCTGACGAAAAGTTGGTAATTGCTTTGTTTGCAAAACGAATAGCACTGAAGAAAAATTTATGTTTTATTCGTGGCGAAAAAGAACCGCTTCTGTCTGTGTTTTTATTAGGTGTGAATTTTTAATTGACGTCGATCGATGTCTTACACGAGAAACAAATGTAAACATAACATTAAGTTGCAATAAACATTTAAGCAAATACGTAGCCTACTATAAGCTTATATTGGTTTCAACTTGCCCGGAAAGGAGTTTGTTTGTCGCACCCTTAGCAAATTCACTTATTGCTGGAGGTGTGCAGGTAATATTCGAGATTTGGTATTTTTTAAAACAAACTATCGAAATCATCGTAGAAATACTTGTCAAATATTAAATTCGTTCGAAACAAAAAATGTTTTTTTAGTGATGCCATATTTTGCATGTAAAACTCACTTCGTTTAAGTATGTATTTTAACTAAAACCAAAATAGAAAAAAGTAACACATTATACTTGTTTAGTAAGAGGAATTGTGGGGTACTTCTTACATTGGAGCACTCCTCGCTGCACGAGTCGTGCTCCAATCCCACTCGTACCACAAAATACCCCCTTATAATAATGTACTATTGTATCCTTCAATAACCGGCGTGGTATTAGCCAGGGAAGTGGTGTTTTCAATAAGCAATTTGCCTTATGTCTTTGAAAGACTTAATTTCCAAAGTGTCTATATATTCAAGCTACTTTTTACCTATTTCATTTATCGAAAGCTTCTGCAATAAGTGAGGGTTTTCAATTTCAATTAATGTCAAACGCAGATTTTCTATTTTTGCACGTTTCAAAAAAAAAACAACTCCTCCGTAACCGCCGAAGCTGGGCGATCCCGGTATGTCTTGAAATAATCTTAAAGAAAATATCTAAAATTGATAGAGCCACTTTTTTGAATTTTTGCCCCGTTTCCGAGATATGATTTTTTAATTATAATTTTTTCTTTGAAAGACGTATTTTTTTATTTTCAAGTAGAAAAGCTGAAACCTTCAGGGATGGCAGAAGGGATAACTGGCTCTCATTGGGAATTTTTTCAAAATTTTTGGAACCACCCCTATGCGCCACCAACGCCACCAGCCCAGGGGGTGGTTCGGTTTTCTTCTTTTAAAGAAGTAGCGATGACTGGCTTTCATTGGGAATTTTTTCAAAATTTTTGGAAGCATCCCTACGCGCCATTTACACCATCTGGGTTCGGATTTTTTTTCTTTTAAGGACGTATTTTTTTCTTTTCAAGTCGAAAAACTGAAACTTTCAGGGATGACAAAAGGGATGACTGGCTTTCATAGGAAATTTTTTCAAACATTTTGGAACCACGACTATGCGCTATTTGCACCCTCTGTGTTCGTTTTTTTTTTCTTTTAAAGATGTATTTTTTTCTTTTAAAGTTGAAAACCTGAAATTTTTAGGGATGGCAAAAGATATTTTTTCAAAAATTTTGGAACCACCCCTACGCTTCATTTGCACCCTCTGGGTTCGGTTTTCTTCTTTTAAGGACGTATTTTTTTCATTTAAAGTCGGAAAACTGAAACTTTTAGGGTTTGCAGAAGATAATTTGTCAAAATTTTTGAAACTACCTCTACGCACCATTTGCATCCCTTGGGTTCGTTTTTCTTCTTTTAAGGACGAATTTCTTTCTTTTAAAGTTGAAAAGCTAAAACTTTCAGGGATGGCAGAAGATTTTTTTCAAAATTGTTGAAACTACCCCAACGCACCATTTGCACCCCTTGGGTTCGTTTTTCTTCTTTTAAGGACGAATTTCTTTCTTTTAAAGTCGAAAAGCTGAAACTTTCAGGGATGGCAGAAGATATTTTTTCAAAATTTTTGGAACTACCCCTACGCCCCATTTGCATCCCCTGGGTTCGTTTTCCTTCTTTTAAGGACAATTTTTTTTCTTTTCAAGTCGGAAAGCCGAACTTTTCAGGGATCGCAGAGGATACAACTGACTTTCAAAAAAAAGAAGAAATAAAAATAAGAAATAAAAAATTAAAAATAAAAAATTTAAAATAAAAAATAAAAAATAAAGAATGAAAAATTCAAAATTTAAACTTGAAAATGAAAAGTTAAAGATATTTTTTCAAAATTTTTGGAACTACTCCTTCGCGCCATTTGCATCCCCTGGGTTCGTTTTCCTTCTTTTAAGGACATTTTTTTTTTCTTTTCAAGTCAGAAAGCCGAAATTTTCAGGGATCGCAGAGGGTACAACTGGCTTTAAAAAAAATAAATAAAATAAAAAAATAAAAAATTTAAAATAAAAAATGAAAAATAAAAAATAAAAAATGAAAAATGAAAAATTGAAAATTAAACTTGAAAATGAAAAATGAAAAATTGAAAATGAATAATTAAATTTAAAATTAAAAATAAAAAATGAAAAATTAAAATTAATTTAGAAAAAAAATATGTTTGCCTAATTTTAATGGGCCACGTACGGACGACGTCGCAGCGCAGCGGAGCCGTCGTCCGTCACCAATTTAATCGCTTAATTTCGTTCGTCACCAGTAAATTTTCTTACATTTTTACATTTCACAACTTCACATAAAGAACAAAATTTCACATACATCAAACTTTAGCCTAGGAAAAACTAGTTTTTACTAATTGGCTATCTCTCATTCTAACATGACGTTCAGATGTTGAATTTAAAGTTTTTCTTGCGAAATAGGGCTAAACATAGGTTACTTACATTTCAAATCCAAGCTACAAATCCCATCTGGGACAACGCTAGCGCGGAAACACCGCAGCCCAGATGGAAACAGGGAGGAAGCAATATAATATTATGTAAAATTTATGTGTAATATGTTATTACTATCAATAAAGGTATGTGTGTTTAGAAATAAAACAGTGATGTACAATAATTATTTGTGGTTAAAACGAAATTAATTTTTTCTACTTTCGTTTAATAAACGAGCTTTTGTTATATCAAAAATAGTTTAATAATTAGATTTTTTATTTTACAGTTTTTGCTCATTATTAAACTATTAGTGGTAACATTTTGGCTGTCGCGATTGCCAGTACTTAAACATGACAGGTGTCAACATCAAAATGTAAAACTGCCACTAATTCATGGGATACTTGGAACCCTTCAATGCGTTACATACTGAAAATGTTTGATAATGCATATTATTACGCCACCAGTAGGTTTTAAAGGCTCAAAAAAAATCGAAGGAGTACTAGAGGGGGGCGTAAGGGGTTGCGCTTAAGTTCGCATGCATGACTTTAAAGAAGACACTTCAAAGTTTTTCGCCCTTAAAGATACATTAAAATCGATTGAAAATACGCCGAGTTATGGCGGTTTGAAAATGGTTGAAATTTCACGAATTTAAATTGTTTTATTTTTTTTCCTTCAGTATAGTTTCGTGCTTATTTGATATTGTTTCTTTGGATAATGTATGTAATAATAATGAGCGAATATGTCAATATCAAAACACTAATGACTGAGGTAATTATGTGTACTTAAACCGGCAAAATAGATCTTCGTTTAATATTGAATTGCCCAAAGTCAAATAATAAACATCGGCTCGCGGTGTATGTGATTATAATTGTATAAAAAAGGAATAGGGCAAGCAACCTTGGCCCTGTCGTCCATGGCGCCACGACATCATGACATGATGATTGTAATTATTAATTCCTTTCACGTATACCTTTTTCTTTCTCCGTTACGAAGTGTGGGAAAGTATTGTGTAATGTTTTAAAAAATATTTTTCTACGTCCGTTATAAAATGTACAGTTTTTTTCATTAATCTGCGTTCATAAAATATGTGATTCCTGAACCCTTCAAATAGCGTGAAAAAAAGTGCCATAACGGTTCATTTTTTCACTCTTTTGCGTGAAAAAAAGTGCCGTAGCGGTTCATTTTTTAACGCTAATAAAAAATTGTTTGCGCAAAGTGTGTCATGAACGCTTCGCAATACGCCGCGAGTTCCGCCGATAAATGTCAAACATTCGTTTCCGATCAAGACAACTTGATGATTATTATTATTTTCTTTATTTAAAACAAGTATTATTACTTATAAAAATTGATTAAGGTTTTATCAAATTTATAAATTTATTTAAAGTTACGGACGTAGAAAAAATGTTGTATGAAACTCGAGAGTAAAGCAACTTTTTTTCACTTGTAGGAATTGCCGCACTCGCCTTCGGCTCGTGTGGCAATCTTTCCTACTCGTGAAAAAAAGTATTACTTTACTCACTTGTTGCATAAATAACTATTAACGAAAATATCCGCTTTGAGGTCCCTAAACACGATTTCAAGAATTTCTGTGTATTTGGCAGTGAGTGTGTGTCTGTCTACCCGAAACTTTGAACATAAGTCTTATTTGACAATTCAAAGAAGTGAAAAGCTTTTGGTAAAGGAAGTGGGTGCTTATTTTAACAGTTTTTCCCATATTTTTTAAAATGAAAAATATATAAACAAATATCGAAGACAACAAATAAATGAACATATTTTTTATTAAATTATTGTATTGAATTTTCAAATGTTAGTATCATCCAATCGTGGCAAATTGCTCGATGTATATTTAAAATATATACTCAAATTGAAAATAAACCATAACAGTAACTATTTTCACAAACCGGAGAGAAAGTCGATTTCTCAGCTGTCAAAATCGTGAGAGAAGTAACATTTCTCGCCCAAGGGAGATAAATCATTACTTCTCTCCTTAGAGAAAGAAGTAATCATTTCTTTCTCTACGTTGTTCCATTATTTATTTTAACAGTAACCGCTGACAGCGTTTTTTTTCTGGCTTAGATTTTAGAAACGAATTCTTAAAATATCCCGTTTGTGAAAAATATTGAATGTATACAGGGTGTCTACGCTAAACCGTTCGTTAAACGTTTACGGGGTTGCCGTTGTAATAAATATTTGAAAAAATCCTCGTTACACGGATGAAGCAGTGAAATATTTTCAACTTCCGGTTCCACCAAGTAGCACCAAATTTGTTATTTAAATGGAACGCCCTGTATATTATTATATTTTTGGATTCATTGTTCAAATTGCAACATATTTTGAAGGAACGTTTGTACACTAATCTTTAGTTTTCAAGAAAATTAATTATTTCTAAAATTTTGACCTCTAAAATGCAGTTTGAAATCTGTCTATAATTTCTCTTAGGAATAAGATAAAAATATGATTTGAATCTCTAATTGTACCTAGAGGATGCCTCTAAGAGTAATACAATTGTAAACTGTCAATTTTGACAATAAGTGTTTTTTAAAATGTTAATATCTTTCATTCCATTTAAAAAAAATGAATTACGAGATATTTAATAGTGCACTTTAAATATTGATATTTTAAGAAGACTTATTGTCAAAATTGACAGTTTTCAATTATTTTACTTATACAGGCATCCTCTAGGTATAATTAGAGATATATAGTTATTTACAGTAAGAGTGAGGAAGATGAAGCTTTCGTTCACGCGAATTGCGTGTTCGAATGTAATAATAAATGCAATTCAAGTGAACGAAAGCGGCCTCTCTCGAGTGCTATATTTAGTTTTGTTCGATACCTTCCCAGAAAGTCTGTAACTTTGTATTCAAAATTTTAAATGTTGCTGCATGTTCATAAAAACATTGATCTATACACAAAAATTGATCAGGTGCACGAATACAATACTAGAAACAAAGAACAGATCTACTCCGGGAGACAACGATTGTCTAGGTGTTAAAGTGGAGAGAACTTTTATGGACCCAAAATTTTTAATAACTTACCACAATCTGTAAAATCTCTCCCTTACCCTAAATTCAAGAATATCATGAAAAGTTATTTATTAAGAAAGGCTTTCTTCAGTATTGAGGAGTGCCTAAAAAATGATTTTCTAGACTGTGTATAATTTCTTAATTTAATTTAGATTTTAGTTTTAACTTTGATTTTAATTTTAATATCATTTTAATTTTGATTTTAGTTTTAACTTTGATTTTAATTAAATTAACAATTTTTAATATGTTTGTACATTTTTTTTAATATATTATTTTTCACAATATTATATACAAATATCTATGTATCTTTTCGGGCAGTGTGAACTCTGTATAGATGTGCATTGTTTTTTACTATACACTTTTCTTTGACGTTTGTAAACATTGGTAATAACAATAAATCACTTACTTACTTACTTACTACTTACTTTAAATGAAAATAAATCACATGTTCGGAGTCATTTGTTGTTATGAAAAAACAAAAACAAAATAAACAAAGTTCTGTAATGTCAATAAGTGGTTACATGTAAATTGTGAAAATTGTGAAAATGGGTGATGAAGAATTATATGTTCCTAAGGTTGTTCCTGATGATGCCTTGGAAGTCGCAAGTGCCGCAAGGTACCAAACGTCGTCTAACAAATCAAAATCATTTTATCAGAAAGAATTGGAAACATTTACACAATGACAGATCATTATGCGTGCATGAAAATCAGTGAGTGAGAGACAGTGAGCGAAAAGCGGTGAGTGAAAGTAAAATAAGCGAAAGAGGAACTTTCACTTACTGGTGGCTATGGATACAGAAATTACAAACAGATTTTAAGCTGTGCCTTCAAAATTTTAGAAATTATTAATTTTCTTGAAAACCAAACTAGGTGTTACATACGTTCGTACAATAGTATATTATATAACTAGAGTTGTAAGTAGCAAATTACGCGCAAGTGAAAGATATTGCGTACGAGCCGCGTAGCGGCGAGTAACGTAATTTCACGAGCGCGTAATTGCGTTACAACTTGCGTTATGTACTATACTTTACCTTCGACCTTACATTTATTCGCTTAAACTAAAGATATATTGAAACTGAATCTTATCAGGGTGACGTTTAAATTTGCATGCAATTGTCTGGTAATGCCTATGTAGGACGACTACCAACTAAACAAAGTCCAATACATTTATTGTACAAATTTAGGGATACGGATCGTTGTACTCACTCTGAAATGTTAATCTACTAAGATACCATTGCGATGGAAGCACCAATGAGGCATAGCGTGTAGTTTATTGTGTCGGTTATTCTTTTAACCAATAAGTTGCAATCTGACGTTTAAATGTCACTGTCACTTTTAATATTTAAAGATGAACAGACGAACGCAGGGGACTCGGCGGACGTTATTTGTAATTGGCTAAAAAGTATATAATATACCCAGGTGCATAAGCGGTAATAGTACATGTTACACATTTATGTACAACATTTAAAATTTATATATGCTCTATATATTCGTAATGGGTCGCTTACGATTGGTGAAAATAGTTCGGTAATTCATCAATTACAAAGTGGGAGTAGGTAAAATATGTTACAATTCATATCGCTCGTTTTTCGCCCAGAAAAAAAAATCCCTTCGTTCAATCACTGGTCTATTATATCTCAAATAAACGTGCCAAGTTTGAAAAAAAAATGCGTACAGTAGTTGTCGAGATATCGTGGTCACCACTTTTGAAAAAGCGATTTTGAGAGAAACGCGTTTAAAAAGGCACCTGGGGTCAAAAAGAATTATTTTTTGTTTTAATTTTTTATCTAACAAGGTGTGTAATGCAAAATTCTGAAAAAATTTATCAAGGTGGGTTATCAAGAGACCTATCAATAGAATTTTTTTCAAGGTCATCCAAGGTCATTTGGTGTCTCAAAAAAATTAAAAAACAATTTTTTTCATTTTTTGGGGTAGAAATCGTTGAGGTGCACGCCGTTTTTTTCACTGTTTTATAAAAGTCGATTAATTTTATCTCTGACAGGAACTTTTTATTCATTTCGAGTGGTGTGTCATCCCTAAAAATCGAATTTTCCTCTTTTTTTACGATTGTTTTCAATTTTACAGGTTAGGGTTGAGGTTTAGACAAAAAACTAATCAAAACTTTTTTGTAGCATTTTGTAAGACAAAAAAGTTATAACCAATTTAAAATATGTTTCCTACTTGTTTTTTCAATTTTTGTCGATATTTACCAATTATAAGGGCACAAGTGGATATTTAGAAGAAAAACTCATAAGACATGTTTTATAACATTTTTCAAGACGAAAATTTTAGTTTTATTTTTATATTTTTAGCCTTAATACAAAAAAATGATGTGTAAATCAATTTATAAGTTTCTAAAAAATGGTGATGTGGCCATCATGTTACTTTCTCCGACTTGATGCTATCATTTATATTTACGCTTTCATAGTTTATTTTTAATTTAAATCATAGTTTAAATGTACACCGAACGTTTTGTAGACTCGGATGAAACTGACGTCAAAATTATAAAAGATGGAAAAATTATACTTCAAATTAAAAAAAAACTCAGTTTACTCAAAAACTAAAGGGATTTTGAAAAAAACGTATTCTTTATAAGTTGTTCATTTTGGCATTCTCTACAATTATTATATTAAACTTAAATTTGCTGTAACTATTATCGTTTCATAATTATAAACCAAAACTGAAAAAAAAAATACATTTTTTTCTCGAATAACAATGATTTTATAAAAAATGTTTTCAAACAAAATTAGCTCATTTCTTTGTTTCTTCAATATTTGTTTAAATAGTTTTGTGATATTTTTCATATTTAAGAAAATATTGGCAAAAAATAAAAAATAGTTAAGGTAGACACCCACTTTCGGAGTATGAAATTCTACCAAAAGATATTCAGTTCTTCGGATTATTAAATAAGATGTATGTTCAAAGTTTCATATCAATTGCTCTATTCATTTTTGAATCTAGGGATCCCAAAACGGATATATCCGTAAAAAAAAAATTTGAAAGGACAATACTTTCTAGTACTTCGTAACGGAGAAAGTAATAAAAATTAAACTAAAGTTTTCATCTTGAGTTTTTCTGCTAAATATCCACCTGTGCCCTTATAATTGGTAAATATCGACAAAAATTGAAAAACCAAGTAGGAAAAAAGAATTTAAATAGGTTATAACTTTCTTACTATTAGAGATAGAAAAAATTAAAAAAAAAAAAATTTTGTCTTTCCAAATGCTACAAAAAAGTTTTAATTGGTTTTTTGTCTAAACCTAAATCCTCACCTGTAAAATTGAAAAAATCGAAAAAATTACGGAAAATTGGATTTTTAGGGATGAGGCACCACTCGAAATAAGTTAAAAGTTCCTGTCAGAGGTAAAATTAATCGCCTCTTATAAAATAGTGAAAAAAACGGCGTGCACCTCAATGCTTTCTACCTCAAAAAATGAAAAATTACCCTGGATGACCTTGAAAAAAAATCTGTTGATAGGCCTCTTGATAACCTACCTTGATGATTTTTTTCAGAATTTTACATTAAACACATCGTCAGATAAAAAAATTAAAACAAAAAGTAACCCTTTTGACCCCAAGTGGGGTGAGGGGAGGGGTGGGGACCTTATAAACCATGTCCGCGGATAATTCTTACCTCAAGATACAACGTTATTTGGTTAATCAGGAATTCCGAATCTAGGGGCATTTCGCTTATCTTAACCGGGGGGGCCTTTCCCCCTGAAATCCAGAAATAGGGCTGCAGAATCTTTGCTTTCAAGGTGAGTAGATTTGAGGTAAGGATGGTGAGTGGGAGGGTGGTTGATCGCTGGAGAAGAAATTCAAATTGTTATTTGGGATGCGGTTAGAAATGAGGGATAGAATTCTGTTTTTGAGGAGAGCTTATAGAACAGGTAGAAGCGTGATAAGACGATAGCTGGATATTTAAAAAAATGCAATTTCCACTCCGAAGTAAAATATAATTTTTGATAGAGGAAGTTGATAATATCAATTATATGGCCATGTACGAGTATGTGGGATGGAAGGGATTTTAGGATGTGCCTGTGTATATGGTCATATCCAATTGCTGTGTTGTGTTTTTTGCTTTGTTCAAAACGGAAAATATTCGTCATATGTAAAAAAGTCCGTCAGTTCTGAACAGTGATTTGTTTCGAAATATTCATTGTACCAATCGTTTACTGTTTGAAAAGTTGTCAAATCAAAATTTGGGTCCTGTGTCATTGAATAAGTCAAATTGAAATAGTCGGCAAATGTTTGAGCAATTACGTCAGTAATGGTCTCGTGACTCACCGGATGGATCAGTTTCTGTAGTTTGTCTGTCTTTGTACATACTCAGTTTTTTGGTTTCCGACCAGAACTTTTTTCCTTTTAAGTCGTTCATTTTCCTGCATCTATTTATCCGTCTTTTATTCTGTAATAAGTTATTTAATGTCTTTGTTGTCTGTTAAATTTTTGTCGAAGTTTAGATGTGTCCATCAGTTGAATGTCCCTGTACAATTGTTTTTTTATATGTAATACGTCTGAGGATTCATTTTAGAAGGGGATATTTATAAAACTGTTTTCTAAAAGATGATAATAATTACTTCAAATTTACAATTACAAAAATTTAGAGAATGCCAAAATAAACAACTTGTGGAATATAAGTTTTGTTCGAAATCCTTCTAGTTTTAGAATAAGAAGATAACGATGTGGACATCCTGTCTTTCTCTTTATACATTCAGAATTTATGTTTAAGTAAATTTGATATAATTATTTCATATAGACAAAAAATGACAACATTTTTAATTGTTAATTTAATATTTAAACTGAAATATGTTGTAGTGGCATTTTTTATTTATTGCCATCTCTTTTTATTACTGGGAGGAAGGCATAAGTCATAAGAATATTTCCAATTAGAAATGCACCGTTGTGTCTTGTGCAACGACCAGTTCCAGCCTTTGAAGCTGATTACCTCACGAAACACAAATCTAATTCGACACAGCGGCGAGCGATTAAAAATCGTGTTTCATTACCATTAACATTGATGCAGTAGCTAATAACGTTTTAATAAAATATCATCAATATCCATAAAGAAAATAGATTATAATAAATAATGCGATACTTTTCGTAATCCATAACATAAGATTCACGAATACTACAATAAAAAAATTTAAATTATTTTTTGTAGCACCTTTATTATGAAAATACGTTATTAATATTAATGTATCTTCATAATAATGTTTCTTTAATAATTAATTAGACATACTTATAGTTATATCTGAAAGTTATTGTTAGCAAAATGTACGTTTAAAATCAGTAACACTTGGTTTGAATTAAACAAACTTAATTTAGTACTATTAGCTTACTCAATTCGGTGCACCGATACTTCCTCCGTTATGAAGCATAAAAAAGTATTTTGATCGTGAAAATATTTTACCAGAAATATCTGTTTTGAGGTAATTTCAACGATTTCTGGAAAAAACAAATTAGTCTGTATGCGTCCGTGACATGTTTCTGGCTGTGTGGATCTATCTGTGTGGGCTGTATCTCAAAAACGAATACAAGAGCAATTTAATAATCTGAAGAACTGGAAAGCTTTTGGTAAAATTTTGTACACCAGATGGGTAAAAATATTACAAAAACATTTAAACAAGTATTGAAGATAACAATGAAATTATCTTTTGTTCAATGTTTTTCTTTTTTGGTCTATAATTATGGAAAGATAATAATTACGTCAAATTTATACTAATAATAATTTTAAAGAAAGCCGAAATGAACAACTTATAAAGAAAACATTTTTCTCGAAATCTTATCAGTTTTTGAGTAAACTGTAGCAGGGGCGGCTCGTTATACTTATAGAGCCAAGGAGCCATGGCACTACCTGTAGTTTTAAGCACAGCAAAAATTTATAATTAATTCTTAAAATTCTTTTTGTTTTCCATGTGTATTGTTTGATGGTAAGGTTACGTGGTCGAAGAATGGTGTTACAGATTTAGTGCATGTCTGGGACAAAATATGTAAACGCACGATAAATCGAAAGTACGCATAAATCATATTTTCAGCTTGTTTGAATTCGGCTGTTTGAAATTATGAACCTTTACTTTACAACTCAAAATAATCTTGGACTATGAAGATTAATCGTTCTTTCTTTCTTGTAAAAAGGAGACTAGGGCCTCCCTATATTGTAAAAGTACCATCAACATGTTCCACGGGCCGCTCCTGAGAGTCATACTAACCAAGTGAATTGTTTTATTTGAATTATTCAAAATGTATCTACTAAATCTAAAGTTGTCGAAACTGCCGGCACAAAAGGTGAAACAATTTGGTGATCCCAATAAAGTTAATGGTTTTATTTGATTTTTTTTTTCAAATTAGTTTCACTTTTTTGGGCAATTAAAGCGAAAATTAAAAAAAATAAATAAAAATATTTAATAAAAATTGGAAAATTATTTTGAATTGAGTGATTTTTCAAACTAATTTAAACCACTTTCTCTCTAGAATATTCTGTATTTTTTATAATTAAGCCTGTAATTTCTATTTTTTTTTGCTAAATTTTTCATCATTTGGCCAAATAATCTTTATTTTGACCTAAATTTTCAATTTAATTGTTAAAATTTTCGACTATTTGGTTCGCATTTGGTTCTTTTGGGTCTTAATTTTTGATCTGCTTATCCAAATATTCTTTATTATGACATAAATTTTCGATTTAATTGTCAAAAATTTTGATTTTTTGGTCCGCATTTTTGATTTTTTGGGCAGAATTTTTAATTCTAGTTCAAAATTTTTGATTTGAAATATCTATAACCTGAATTATTGATTTATATGCGAGATTTCTTTTTATTTTTTCCGGTATTTTCGAGTTTTGTTTGTTGAAATTTTCGATTTTTTTTTTCGTCTGCATTCATTATCTTTAGGTCCGAGTTTTTAATGTACTGTCTAAATTTCCGACTTTTTGGCCAGCATTACAGATATTTATTATTTTTCCAATTTTTTGCCCTAAATGTTTCTTTATTTTGACCAAACTTTTTGATTTTATTGTAAAAATTTTCGATTTTCTGGCCCCCCTTTTCGATTTTTTGTTTAATCCGCATTTATTATCTTTGGGGCCGAGTTTTCTATGTTTTGTCTAAATTTTCGACAATCAACATTGTGGATTTGTTTTTAATTCTTTTGCCCTAAATTTTTTCTAATGTTTTTTATTTATCTGTTAAAATTTTTCTTACCTTGGTCCACTATTTTTGTTTTTAGGCCCGCATTTTAGATTTTTGGTATATTTTTGATTCTATATTTTACATTTTTTAACTTGGATTGTTGATTTTATTTCGTGAATTTTTCTATTTTTTGCTATTATTTTCGAATTTCTGGTCAAAAACGTATGTTTGGCGGCTGAAAGCGGCAATCAGGATTCTTGATTTTTTGGCCTATATTTTAGATTTCTGTATTTTCGATTTTTTTGTTCAAATTTTTTTTTTCTTTTTCTTTATTTTGACCGAAATATTCGATTGGTTTGTATAAATTTTCGATTTTCTTTGTTTGCAACTTTTATCTTTACGCTCGTGTTCGATGTTTTGTCTAAATTTTTACCGTTTTAGGCTATATTGTATTTTTTTTTATTTTTTGCTGTAAATATTCTTTATTTTGACGAAAAAATTCTATTGGTTCGTAGAAATTTTGGATTTTTTGTCTGCATTTTTTATCTTTACGCCCGAGTTTTCGATGTTTTATCTAAAATTTTACCTTTTTAGGCCCTATTGTAGATTTTTACATTTTTGTCTATATTTTGTATTTTCGATTATTTTGGTTTCAATTTATGGTCTTTTGGCCGAAATTTTCTTTATTTCCACTTATTTTCGGTTCGTTTGTTAAAAATTTTGATTTTTTGGTCTACCGCTTTGATTTTTGGGTACGAATTTTAGATTTTTCGTCTTGATTTTTTATTTTTTATCCCATATTTTAGATTTTCTTGCGATTTTTTTAAAAATCTTAATTTTTGCTATTATTTTCGAATTTCTCGTTGGAACTTATTTTAAGCTAAAAAGTGTTATTTTTGGGGCTGAAAATGGCAAATTATTTATCTTTTGCTTGCATTTTTATTTTTAGACCTGGAGTTTTGATTTTTTGGCCGATATTTTAGATCTTCAGCTGTTTTTTTCCAAATTTTTGATCTTTTGGCCAAAATATTCGATTGGTCTAGGAAGATAAATGGTTCTTTGTTTCTTCAAAAAAGGAGGGGGGGGGGGGATATTGTATAAGTGGCTCTACCATCAACATGTTCCACGAGCCGCCACTGAACTGTAGGTAAAGATGTACATTTAAAATCTTCATTTAACTTAAAAATATATATAAATATATAGCATACATATAAATAAATATTATACCAGTAATTGGACAAAGTAACATGATTTTTTTAAAATTTTATTAAAAATCTATGAAGTCATACTGACCCTATACAATAGATGTAACTGGATAAAGTCAAAAAGAATGCACGAAGAGGTCTGTTCTAGATTGCACAAGACGGGAAGACACGGCAGTGTGTGGAAGAAGCCTTTATTAAGGAGTGAATGCTGATAAAAATCCTATTAAAATGATTTATTCAGAAAAAACAGTGCCATTGAACAATAACGACAATTTTGAATATTTCACGGTTAATTTAATGTTGTTTTTGAATGTGGGATGGATGTAGGCCTTGACACGAAGAAGGGAAAATGATAATGGAGCTCACAATGATGATTTAAGCGCAAACATAAAATTTACATCGGTAATTGCGTGGAATTAACGGATCAATTACAGTCATCATTAAATAAGTGTACAGCTTCTGTTTTTTTCTACGATCGAAATTACGGATAATTATGCGGAATTTTGACATAATGCCATGAAATTAATTACGCAGTCAAATATAATCACCTTTATTTCCGAATCGTTCCGGGCTTCGTGTTGTAATTACAAGTAGAATATAATGTTTTTTTTTTCCTGAAACACTTCAATGGATTCAATGGATTTTAAAAATTAATGAAAGATAATTTATCATGTCAAAATGTTTGATAATTACGTTAGTGTAGTGTATTTATTTACCTATATTCATTCTGCAATTTTCCAAAATTTTTGTTAATATAGATTTCATAATTATAGACTAATAAAATCAAACTTTTTTGTTTTTAATTTGATTTAAAAAGACAAAAATGATATACATTTATCAACAAAATATGAGGAGTTCTTAGTAACTTTCGAATTTTTATAAACTGGCAGCGCCCCAGCTTGGTAAGCTGAATACTGCAGGTTCGATCCCTGTCGGAAGCATATTTACACTTTTGTTCTAAGAGAAAAATAGTAAATATGTTTCCTGTAGAGAAAAAAATACTATATGTATACAATTCCTTTAAGAAGATATCGAGGAAATTGAATTGACTATTTTTTCAAAAATACGTAGTGTTTTAGAATTGTTGAAACAAAAAACCGTTGAACGTTAATTGTCATGTTAATGTCATAATCACAAAAGATGTATTTTAAGTTAATGGTATGTATTCGTTGAATAAAAATATCCTAATGGTAAAATGATACTATTCTGATAATAGTGCACGTACAGTAAGTGATATGTGATATGTGATATGTAAGAATATCCGAATCGACCAATTCCAAATTACACTAGTTTTAATAGAATGATCCGCAAATTTCGAAACGTTTAACTTGTTTTTCGGTAACTGTTGAATAAATAACTGGATTTGAAAATTTCTTCAACCAACATTTTGTACTCTTCAAATAAATTCTGATCAGATTAAAATACACAATTTAACAGTCACTGGGAATGGATGGGAAAAGAGGTATGTCCAAAAAAGTCAGATTTGAGTTAATAGTTATTTATTATACGAATATGGAATGTACGTAATTAGTCCCGCAAGAAAAATTTTAGTTTTAGTTTAAAGGGACTAATGAGGAATTCCACATGAGTATAATATAAAATGTTATCCAAAATCGTCTGTAATTGCATTCAATACTGAAATAATGTTTATAAAATTTTGACAAGAAATTTTGACGTATTTTAAATATTTCAAAAATCCTATAAAGGATCTATGCATTCCGTGAGAGAAACTTATTTCCTGACTAGGGGGTAATGAGCAACATTACATGGCTCAAATGACCACTGTAATTCGATTATTACACCCGATTTTGGATAAAATTAATTATTTTTATTCATGAAATTACAAAGTAGCAAAAAAAGAAATCATATTTTGAAGGTAGAAACGTGGCGGAATATTGCCTGAATGGTGTACTAAACCCAAGTTGAGTGGCATAATAGATATGGGAATATGTCAAATTGTGAATGTAAATCAAAAATGAAAAAAAAAAACAGGTTTGTCACACGCGAGCAAAGTGCAAATGGGGCCCAACTTTCAGACTCGTGATAATACGATTCTGAAAATTCTTCCATCAATGGATTACAATTACAGATAAATTAAGTAAAGATTAAACGTAGCCTGAATATAGATACAGATCATGAAAATTTGATCTTCAATTGTTTGCTGTATTTTTGCGATAAATCTTGAAGGGATAATTCTTACGGCAATGTCTTCTATTCGTTTAGATAAATACAAATAAGTTGGGGAAACAACTCCATGTTCAACTGTCTTCCTTCCTTTTGTCGATACTTCCTAAACGAATTACCATTTTTTTTTTAATTTTGTCACCATTGAACTTTAATTGTCGAATATATAAAGACAAGGTCGCTGGCCATTTGCAGCCTCAGATGAGGGCAATGAAGTATTTGAAGACAGCTCTTGCTTGGATGAAAATTCTTCAAATTCTTGGAAAACGAACATTTAAATCAACGTTATAAAAATATTTAAAAAAATGATAAACGAAATTGCTTCAAGCGGTCGAGATCCATAAACAAACAATGCATGTTTAGTTTTCCATAAGAACAATTGCAATATCCTACGTGAAAACAAAACGACAACTCTCCAAACTCGACTTGGGAAACGAAAATTGGATTGAACGATTCGAAAAATTGCAAAATATTAATTAACCAAAGAATTTGCTTCAAACGCTAAAGTCCTTTAAAGAAATAATGCGTTTATGATTTTCTATTAAAACAATTGTCATATCTTAGGTGGAAACAGAACAACAACGCTCCAAACTTGAATTGGTAAAACGAGAATTGTAATTAGAGATTTAAAAATTTGGGAATAACTAATAAAGCAAGAAATTTGTTTCAAACGCTTAAGATTCATAAACAAACGATGCATTCATGACGGTTTGAAAAATTGTAAGAAATGAATGAAGGCCAGTAATTTTCTTCAGAAGCTCAAGGTCCATAAACAAATAACCCATCTCTAATTCACTATAAAAACAACTGAAATAAAAAAAAGGTAATAGTAATAAAAAAATAAATCAATGAAATTTCTTCAAAGGCTAGAGATCCATGAATAAATAATGCATTTTTGGTTTACCATAAAAATAATTGCCACATCCTACGTGAAAAAAAACAGCAATGTTCCAAACTCGACTTGGGAAAAACCAAAACTGCGTTTCACGGTTCGTAAAATTAAAAATATGAATTAAGCAAAAAAAATGGGTTAAAGTTCATAAAAAAACAATGCGTTTATTATTTTCTGTTAAACCAATTGTCATATCCTAGGAGGAAACAAAACACGCTCCAAAATTAAATTGGCAGAGCGAAAATTGCATTTAACGAGTTGAAAAATTATGAAAAACTAATAAACCAAGAAATTTGCATCCAAAGCTCAAGATTAATAAATAGGTGATACATTTGCCTTTATAAATCAAAATGTTCTAGATCAAAACACTTCAAATCTGAATTGGTAAATCGAAAATTGGATTCAACAATTTCAAAAATTGTAAAAAATTAATTAATCAAGGAAATTGCTACACAAGTTTCAGATCCATAAAGAAACAATTAATTTGTGATTTCCTATAAAAACAATTGCCATATCCGAGGTAGGAACTAAAAAGAAACGCTTAAAACTTTAACTGGGAAAACGAATAATGAACTCGACAGTTTGAAAAATTGTGAAAAATTAATTAGATCAAGGAATGTTCTTCAGATGCTCAAGATCCATAAAAAATAATGCATTTATGATTTTCTGTTAAAAAAATGCCATATCTTCTGCGAAAACAAAACAACAACGCTCCAATTTGGTAAAACGAAAATTGCATGATTTGAATTTGGATAATTTCTTCACAAACTAATAATGAATATTTAAGTATAGAAACCATAAATACGTCAATTTCAGTTCATTTAGGTGTCCTATTAAGTATGTATTTACCACAGCTTGAAGATAATACCAGAAACATTACATTAAGATCAGTTACTGAACTCGGTAAAAATTAATTTTATAATCTTATCTATAATACTCGATGGGATTTTACTACAGACAATGCAATAAGTATTCAAAATACATGGGATATCTTGTACCAAATTCTAGTCGAGTATGTAAATATTTCCGTCCCCATTAAAACAAAAAATTAATAAAAATAAAAAATGCGTCCAGGTTTCATGATAACTTACGTGATATCCGCAAGAAAATGAGAATGTTATAGGAACCATCCCACACCGAACAAGAAAGTATTGAGAGAAGATTATCACAAAAAATATAGAACTGCAATATCGCAAAATATTATTGATAATAATAAGTTTATAAGTTATAAGTAAATCAAGTAAAAAAATAATGATTCCTATTTATAAAAAGGGTGACAAAAATGAGAAAAACAATTATCGACCTACCAATTTGCTACCAATAATATCAAAAATCATTGGTTATATTAAAAGACCAAATAATCGAGCATTTCAACAAATACCAAATATTTCATGCAAATAAATTTGGATTTCAGTCAGGCATGTGCACTTCCGAAGCATTGTACCTCATTTCATAACCAGGCGGACTAAATCAAATTATAGCCGCGAAAATACGTTGTTGTGATTGGCTAAACGGGCGCCGTTTTTACACAGGCCCAAATTGCTTAAAACAGTAATGGCCATTGTTATCAGCTGATCTCTCGCCGTTCCTTGTGTCCCACCGGTTCCACGCATTTTGCCTCAGTTTTTGTGTTTTTAGCCAGTTATTCCTTCCGTTGATAGTGTAAGAATCGATTCCTCTCATCCCGCGAATTTCTTGGAAATAGTTATTTTATTTTTAACTATGGATATATACCCGGCACAAGTTTGGTGTCATTTTCGCCACCCAAGAAACGGAAATGGTTGGATTTTGGAGCATTGACGCTCGAAGAAAAACAATCAAAAATTATCTTATATAAAACTTTAATAGAAGAGGCTTTAATAGAGGAGATTGTGGCAGTAACAAGTCCTAAACATCTCGAAGGACATCCAGCGACCGAAGATATCTACAATGAAAGCAGCAAAAATTCTGTGTGAGGAAAATTTTTCTTTAAAAATGAAACCGCTATATTGTATTAAATTTAAATTGAATTAAAGAATAGAGATGACCTGCCAAAGACGCCCCGCTAAACATTATGTAATTTACTGAAAGAGATTTATTTTAAGTAAGGTATTATATGTTTTTAAATAGAAAATAAATTTATTTATTTATTTATAAAATTCTATTTCACGACAATCTTGTATTTATATTTCAAACCTTTTACAGAATTATATGTATTTTTAAAATATACCTAATGCTTTAATCCACTTTATATTAATAAATATTATGTAACTGGGAGATCAAGCAGCAGTTTAAATCTGAGGAGATACTGTAACGCCGAGGCGACAGCCGAGGCCCTATAAATCTCCGAAGTCTTGAGTTTTTCAGTGTGCCCCAAAATTCTTAAGAGGGTCTCATACTTATTTTAATTGTTATTTTAATATTATATACTAAATCATTGACTATATAATCAAGAAAGTTTGCCTAGAATAAATTTTATATGTTGATATAATTGTTGAATGAACGTTATGGATAAACGAGTTTGAGATAATTTTATTTAACTGCCAAAATATGGTGACTTTTTATAGTGTAATGGTGACTTTCGCGTTTAGTTCGCTTGGTTATGAAATGAGGTATAGTATCAATAACTGAGACAATAATAGAAAATTTTGAAAACAACGAATATTTCTTGGGCTCATTCATCGGCCTCTCAAAATCCTTCGACTGTATGTCACACGAAATATTAATCTCTCAATTAAAAATATATGGCTTTAATGACCACGGTTTAACTTAATGTGCTCTTATTTAAATGAAACACAACAAACTGTTATGCTAAAATAAAATAAATCTGAAGTACTTGGTGATCTACAAGGTTCCGTGTTATGCCCAGTACTTTTTTATTATTTCCATTAATGACATCGCAATATTTACAGTCAACCAAAACGTTGTTAATTCGATGAATTAAAATTGCTCTCTCGCTAACCATAAGAGATACAGAGTTGGTTAAATTAAGGCAAAGTTTCGTATTTTAACGCTGAATAATTTGTTACAAAGAAATTTAAAATTTTCCGACTACTTTCGGAGATATTCGAAAAGACGAAAAAATCAATTTTGGTTTTTATTTTTTTACGACTTTATTGCTGGGTATTTTGACAAAACCACGAGCACTCTGGAGACACTTTGTAAGCTCTTCCAGAAAATAATTTTATTTTACACATTCTTGTATAAATGTGATCTCAAATAAATAAAATAAAATTTAAAAAAATTCACAAAACTGTTTAATGGTCATTTGAGGTCCATAGTAGTTAATGCAAAATGGCACTCTAGCCTTAAAGGTAATTCATGTATTGATTTTTTTTAAATAAATAGTTGTCAATGGTTTTGGAATATGAGGTTGCTCAACTGATATACTTTTATTTATTTATTTATCCATTTACGGGAATCCCCATTTTACATAAATTCGTCTATACAAATATTACAATTTTTTTACTTAAAATTAAACTCAAAACTAATACTACTACAAATACTACCTAATAAGAGTGTTATGTTTATTTAAGTTTTTCTTAAACACATATTTTTTTGTATCAAATAAATAGAACCAGTCATACGAGTTTAATTTATTAGCCGATCTTAACATTTGATTAATTGGGCTATTATATAAATAATTAACTTTATAATGTTTTTCTTTAAATAAATTGTTATTTCTAAGCGAACTAGAATAACTTCAAAAATTAAATTAAATATCGGATAACAAAGAAGGACAGCTAATATTTGAATTTAGTAATCCGTGTAAAAACATAGGTCTGTAATTGATCTTCGATTCGCAAGCGATGAAATTCCTAAAGAGTTTATAATATCCTGGTAACAGTTATGTACATGACGCCGGCCAATTTTAAATTGCATATTCCTCAGGAATTTTTTCTGAACTGATTCCAACCGATTTATATCAATTGCTAAGTAAGGCGACCACACTGAACATGCATATTCTAAATTACTCCTAACTAATAAACAACATAGAGAATAATAGACTTTTTAGAGCATTTACATTCACGATCATCTCCTTCGAAATGTACCAGACGAAGCCCCACATTCCTACCGCTTTGTCACAAATACTATCAAAATGTTCTTTAAAAGATACATGACTATCAAAAATCACATCTAAATCTTTTACAGATTTAACACATTTCAAAGGAGACGAATCAATACAATATACAAGACTATGGGTAGTACAATTACCTCTATAAAACGAAATTGAGATACCTTTCTCACAATTCAGAAACAATTTATTGATTTTACACCACTCAAAAATGCTATCCACGTCGTTTTGCAGTAGTTTACAATCCTCAACACTCTTTACAACCTGAAAAAGTTTCATGTCATCAGCATACAGCAAGCACTCACCAAAATGAATTACATCCGTCAAATCATCGATAAATTGGTTGAATAAAATCGGTCCAATATGTGACCCTTGGGGTACACCTGAGCTAACCGTAATTGTCTCTGATAAAAAGTTATGAATTTATTTTCTTTGAATCCTGCCAACAAGAAACGATTCAAGCCATAACAAAGTTTTTACATTAAAACCAATCCATCTCAAATTCTCCAATAAAATTGCATGATTAACTTTGTCAAACGCCTTTGAGAAATAGGTATATATAGCATCTACTTGATAATTTTTCTCAAAGGCGTTTGACAAAAATTGTCTTAACTGCATCAAATTGGTAGTTGTAGATTTTTCTGGTTGAAACCATATTGATTATTAGAAATACATGATTTAGATGCCCATGCTAATTGTTCACTTATTAAGGAATCTAACATTTTGGGAATGGCAGACTGTATGGTAACTCCATGAAACTTGGTAATATCATCACGAGAACCACTTTTAAATGTAGGGTTCACATAACATTCTTTCCAGATGATGGGTACATAACAAGATATTAAAGACATAGAGAATAGAAAGTGAATGGGTCTGCTTAATGAATATACGCAATTAATTAACAAATTTGATGGGACACCATCAGGGCCGACAGACAATGTATTCTTTAAACTAATGATACAATTAAAAACAGATTCCAAGGTGATAGATAATTCGATGTCCTGCACTGATCGGGGACTATTCGTATTAGGAGTAGAAAAATTGATAGTATCATTCGTTGAATTGGGAGCATAAACTGCTAAAAAGTGGGCGGCAAAAAGGTTTGCGATATCCAGACCGTTCTCAGCGGTAATTTCATTCAGCTTCATTACTTTTGGAACACCATATTCTTTTCTCGCATCATTAGCAAATCTCCAAAAACTACTTAGATTAGATGTGATGTCAGCTTGTATTCTTTCCAAATAAGCGTCGTAAAGTTCTTTTGATAAAGTTTTGCAAGCAGAACGCAACCCACAGAATATTAAATAGTCTTCATTTAAACCCGTCTTTTTAAAATTAGCATGTGCACGTTTCTTTTTAGTAAATACAGGGTGTGGCACTTAAGACGCCTCGGACCATAGCTCCTTTACGATAAAAGCTATCGAAAAAAATCTAAGAACAAAGTGGTGCATAGTTACCGTCGCTATCTTTCAAAAATATTTTTAATCATCAGTGGCGTGCCGTACTCCAGTGGCGTACCAAACTTATGTTTTTTTAAATGGAATGCCCTATTTTTTATTGCAGATTTGGAAAGTGCTCGACGAGTACTTATTTTTTTATCTAACATGTTATACCCTTCACTTTAGCGGTTTCGCTGTTATAACCCCTTCTTTCAAAATTGCGCCCCATTTTTGAGATTTTTTTGTAGAGAAACTAATTGACGCCGGCGCCTAAATTTTGAATTGAGGTACAGGTTAAGACCTCGTATACCTTCACATAATTTTTTTTCGGGTAATTTATGGAAAAAAAATAATTTTTGGTTGATCTTCGCATGTTGTCATTTTTTCCGAAAATTTCAAATGGCACCCCCCTAAAAAAATTACGGCGTTGTACAGCCAAAACTCTAAATTTTTCATTGGTGTAAAAAAAAAACAGATTGCATAACAAAATTTCGGAGAAAAAAGGAATTTCATCGCAAATGTCGGGAAACGTTTTCCATTCCCAAGTGTGCCATGAGAAAACAAATACACAAATACGGTCAACATAATAGTATGTACCTATTTATTCAACATGATATGAAAAATGCAGATAAAGAAAACTAAATGTTCGAAATGACGACCTTCCTGCTAGAGGCATAACCGCAACTTCGACTCACTGGCTCTAGACACTGCCCTAAGGACTTCTGGTGATATACCGCGGAAAGCCGCGCGGGGTCTCTCCCTCATATCCTCGACAGTAGTTGGTACCGTCCTGTAAACCTTGTCTTTGATATGGCCCCAAAGGAAGAAGTCAAGGTGTGAGGTCTGGTGATCTTGGCGGCCACCTCACAGGACCCCCACGACCAATCCAGGAGTCCGGAAACGTTTCATCGAGAAATTCCCGAACGACACAGCTATTATGTGCAGGAGCTCCACCGTGCTGGAAAACTATCTGTCGAAGAGAGGCTAGAGGGACATTTTCCAAGAGATCATCCAAGTCGTCGCGAAGGAACCTCAAATAACTGTTGCCGTTCAGGTGCCCCTCGATGAAATAAGGACCCAAAAGGTGTTCTCCAAGTATGCCTCCCCAAACATTCAGCGATTATCTTTGCTGGTGGTTTATCATTCGCATGGCTTGTGGGTTTTCATCGGCGTAATAATGGTAGTTGTGGCGATTGACATGCCTATTTCTATGGAATGTTGCTTCATCAGAAAATAATACGCGCATAAGAAATGATTGTTCCTGCTCAATTTTGTTGATAGCCCACATGCAGAAATTTTGCCTCGCATGAAAATCTTGAGGTTGCAATTCTTGGTGCAGTTGAATCTTAAATGGACGGAATTTGTACTTTTTAAGAACACGATGTACGGATCGCGTTGAAATATCGTGATTCCTATTAATATCACGGATACTGGTATGAGGATCTTCAATAACTGCCTCCAGAACCTGCAGTTCATTATTTTCGGTAATAACTGCCTTCTTTCTAACTCTCCTTGGCCGTTTCACACTTCTTGTAGTAGTAAATCTCTCCAACACTTTTTGAAACTCACGTTCATTTGGATGTGCCCTGTGCGGATATCTCGCAGCGTACACTCGCGATGCCAAGAAACAATTCTTGTTACATTCTCCAAGAATAAATATCATGTCAACCATTTCCTCTTGAGTTCGGAACATTTAGAACGTTTATCAAAAATGACTTATGGCTGCTACTGACGTCTAATAATTTACTTTGACAATTACCAATCTTTTGTTTTCTCATGGCACACTTGGGAACGGAAAACGTTTCCCGACATTTGCGATGAAATTCCTTTTTTCTCCGAAATTTTGTTATACAATGTGTAATTTTTTTTACACCAATGAAAAATTTAGAGTTTTGGCTGTACAACGCCGTAATTTTTTTAGGGGGGTGCCATTTGAAATTTTCGGAAAAAATGACAACATGCGAAGATCAATCAAAAATTATTTTTTTTCCATAAATTACCCGAAAAAAAATTATGTGAAGGTATACGAGGTCTTAACCTGTACCTCAATTCAAAATTTAGGCGCCGGCGTCATTTAGTTTCTCTACAAAAAAATCTCAAAAATGGGGCGCAATTTTGAAAGAAGGGGTTATAACAGCGAAACCGCTAAAGTGAAGGGTATAACATGTTAGATAAAAAAATAAGTACTCGTCGAGCACTTTCCAAATCTGCAATAAAAAATAGGGCATTCCATTTAAAAAAACATAAGTTTGGTACGCCACTGGAGTACGGCACGCCACTGATGATTAAAAATATTTTTGAAACATAGCGACGGTAACTATGCACCACTTTGTTCTTAGATTTTTTTCGATAGCTTTCATCGTAAAGGAGCTATGGTCCGAGGCGTCTTAAGTGCCACACCCGGTATATTAATTAGATTATAATTATACCATTTAGTGAATTTACGTTTCTTTATTTTAATATATTTTGTAGGTATGAATAAATCCATTCCTTTAGAAATATAGTCGTAAAATGTCTGAACTGCGTCATCTAAATTGCGATCCTTTAAAACGTAATCCCAGTTGATATTGTGGAAAAACTGGTTCAGGCCATCATAATTCGCTAGTTTGAAGAGGAACACTTTTTTCTGCGTTTCAATAGTATCTGTATCAATAATTTTTGCGATTTCTCCACAATTGGCAGAGTGATGATTACATACACCAACTATTATGTCATTAGCTAAAGCAATATGGGTTTCAAAATCAGAAAAACATAAATCCAGAAAAACATTCCTGAGGTTAGGAATATAATTTAGTTGTTTTAAATTCATAAACTTATACGAGTTTATAATTTCTTGAGCTTGCACACTGTGTTGTAATAAAGTATATCCATCCTCATCCCATTCAATATTGTAGATGTTGTAGTCACCCAAAATTAAAAATGGTGATGTGGCCATCATGTTACTTTCTCCGACTTGATGGTATCATAGCCATTTACATTTACATTTTCATGGTTTATTTTCAATTGAAATCATGTTTTAAATGTACATCGAGCGTTGTGCAAACTCGGATGAAACTGACGTTTAAAACGTCAAAATTGTGAAAGATGGAAAAATTATACTTCAAATTTAAAAACTCAGTTTACTCAAAAACTAAAGGGATTTCGAAAAAAACTTATTCTTTATAAGTTGTTCATTTTAGCATTCTCTACAATTATGATTAACATAAATTTGCTGTAACTATTATCGTTTTATAATTATAACCAAAAAATTAAAAAAATAATAATACATTTTTTTCTCGAATAAAAATTATTTTATTAAAAATGTTTTTAAGCAAAAGATGTTCATTTCTTTGTTGTCTTCAAAGTTTGTTTAAATGTTTTTGTGATATTTTTCATTTTTAAGAAAATATTGGCAAAAACAAAAAAAACAGTTAAGGTAAACACCTACTTCCGGTGTACGAAATTTTACCAAAAGCTGTTCAGTTCTTCATATTATCAAATAAGACGGATGTATAAAGTTTCATATCAATTGCTCTATTAGTTTTTGAGATACAGCGCACACAGACAGACACACACGCACAGAGACAAACACACACACACATACACAGACACAAAAAACATTTCCAGAAATTGTTGAAATGGTATCTAGGGACCCCAAAAAGTAAAAATTTACTACCATCAAATTATCCACGTAATTCCTCAATAATCCGACAGTGTTCTTTATAGATTGATACTGGCGAAACTGGAGGAATGTATACTCCACCAATTATAAATTTTGTATTTCCTAATGTGACAGACACAAACAAATGCTCAATTATATTTGACGAACATATAAACCTAGATTTGAGGCATTTCCTGGCCGCTATCAGTATCCCGCCACCCATCCTTTCGCCATGAGTAGTTCGTTCAACTCGATATATATATATATATATATATCATAGTCAGGTATTAAAAGTTGGGTATTTGTAATATCCTCGTATAACCAAGTGTCAGTGATAACTAATAAATCATAAATTCAATTACTGACACTAAAATTAAATTCTTTCATCTTAGTTCGCATTCTAATAATATATTATATCTAATAATTATATTTAATTCCCCATTGGCAACGCGATTGTTATCTTCAGTTTTTATTTTATTAAAATATTCTCTTTGAATCAATGTTCGATCCTTACGAAAATGTAGCTTGTTATTATTATTATTGGTGTTTGATTTAATTACTTGTTTGGCAGAATTTTCATCATTAAAAATTAGTTTAAGAGGACGACACGTACCATTTGCTGTTTTCTTACCCAAACGATATAACTTTATAGGTGTAACATCAACCCCTAGGGGTTGAAGTATCTTTTCTACCTCTAAGAAATCGTTCTTAATTTTTTCATCTGTTGCAGTAGCATCTGATTCTTTTAAATTAAAAAGAAGAAGATACTACTACTATCATCTTTACTTGTCATCAGGGCCGCAGTAAGGAAACCCTGCACCCGGAGCTGAATATCTAATTTGTGCCCCTCCCCTTGACGATATTTTATCTTTACAAAATATCAGAAAAGGAAAGCAATGCATAGATTTTTTTATTAATATTTTTACCGTTGGGCAAAAAACCACTTCTGCTAAAACGCCTACCGTCTTCATTAGCCGAATTCAATAGACCTATTTTATTTCGGTCCATTTTCTACAAATACTTTAATTAATTGTCTAGAAATTGGTTTTGGCCATATCGCAGGGATATAAAAATAATATTTTTCTCGTGTATCCCCATCGTCTATTGCCTATATGATTTTATATTCAGTAAAAGTTATTTCCTTACATGTTATCTTATATATTATTATAATTCATATTATTACAACTGGCTAGCTTTTAGCAACTGCTTGCTATCCTCTCGTATCGTAATATTGTTGTTTTAACGGTCTGACAAAAATAGGTTCATTCCTGAAATTTGAAAGCTAATTCCGTCAAACATAAATTTTGCACTATTATTCAAATCTCAGAATGCAATTTTCTGTTCTTTAGTTCAATTTTTGAGTGTTAGGATATATGATTTGTTTTAGCGGAATATCAAAATCAATTAATTACGAATAGATTTGGAAATTTTGAATCTAAATCCAGCAGAGATGAATGTTGTACAATTTTTATAAACGCAGCGTGTAATTTTCTTTTCTGTAATTTAAGTTTTGAATTTCTAGCTGGGATGTCCTAATTATTTTAACAGTATGTCAATAAGTCTAGATAAATTTAGAAACTATAAAGCTAATTCCAGTAAAGATAAATTTCGAATAAATTTTTGCAATTTGCAAAGATTTCAATTTTGTTTTCTTTAGTCCAGGTTTTGGGTGTTGCTATTTTATGTCTAGCAATTACATGTCAATTATTTTAGCAGTATAAAAAAACAGGTTTATTCTGGATTGATTTTGAAATTTGAAAGCTAATGCTGACAGAGATCATTTTTGTGCAGTAGTTCTTCTGGATCTGGATCTGGATTGTTCCGATGGGAGAGAAGAGAGGTCCGCTACACGTAGGACTCAATGGGCCCTTCGTACGTCCTCCCATCTGATTCCTCATTCCCCGGTGCTGTCCAGCCAACCCACGGCATTGGCAAACGCCAGGACTACAGCAAGAGGGACTCTTTGGATGTCTGATATTTGTAGACATCCCTCTCCCATCATGGATTGTCTTATTGTGGAGATGGCCGTACACTCCAAGAATACGTGTTCGGTGGTCTCTTCTTCAACTTCACACCCTCTACAGATGGAACTGGGACAGAGGCCCATTCTGTATGGGCTTTCTTAGATTATAGTGTCCTGTCAAAAGTCTCGCGATTGTTTGTAGGTTCCCCCTGAACAGTTGCTGGCAGTATCTGGCAATTTTGGGGTGCATCTAAATTAAATATTTTGCCACACTGCAGCCATGTCGTTCCATCAATTTTGGTGATGTTTAGTCGATGTATCTTTTAGTAACGATATTATGCCTTACAAAGGGTGGTAGTCCGGGTACCAGCTCACAAGTGGGGCGTCTGGAAACCTTTCTTGCCAGCCGATCTGCTATCTTGTTCCCTTTATTTTTATCACAGTACTTCTTACAGTCGAATGTAATTTTAATTTCCTACACTCGAGTTTTGAGTCTTGTCTTTGTTTCCAGTTCTGATATGTCAATTGTTTTAAAGGTATCTTATCAAAAATATGTTAGTTCAGGATGGATTTTAAAATGTTAAAGCTAATTCCAGCAAAGATTATTTTTTTACAATTCTTATAACCGCTGAATATAATTTTATTTTCTGTAATTTATGTTTTGAATGTTGTCATTTTGTTTCCAGCTCTGATATTTAAATTGTTTTACTTGTATGTCAACAATGGGCTCATTCTGAATAAATTTTGAAACGTTGAAGCTAATTACAGCAGAGATTAATTTTGAACAATTTTTCTTTTCATTTCCTCCGTACAAGTTTTGAGTGTTGCTATTATGTTTCCAGCTGTGAAATGTCCATTGTTTTTTTTTCCTCAGTCACTACATGGTTTTTATATTTAATGAGAACCACGTTAGTTATTATTAAATAAGATTTGTAACTATATTTTGGTTTCTCAATTAGTAATAAATTTGTAAATTGCGCAGCAGACTTCATATCTAGCCAGATTTAAAACATCATGTTAAGAGGTAACATTGTATATTTTACAATTGTGTTTATTAGGGCGTTTGTATGGTTATTACTTCTACTGCTTCCCAGAAAAAAATGGTTCAGATCTTCTTCCTGGCCATAATCACAAAGAGGGTCTTCTTTCAGATCAATTCAATTCTATGTTTTTGAAATTGCCCATGGTTCATTTTAATTCTCGTAATTGCAGTTGACAAAAGACGTGGGAAATCAATCTTAAAGATATAGGTTGGTATTGGAAATGTTGGATATATCAGCTTGTAATTTGTTTTTGGTTTCTGTGAATAGTTTCTGTCCATATTTTTGTCCTTTAATGTCCTATTAATGTTATTATTAAATACAGGTTGCCACTTATCATGGCGTCCACAATAAAAAGAGAGATTTTGTTTTAATTTTTATTTTGAAGAATTCGGTCATGACAAGTGGGATTTGGAGGTGGATTCTTAACAAGCCTTCGAACCTGCACCTTTTTGCTAATTTGACCTTCTATCTATCTATCTCTTCAAATGCAGAAGTTGCCCATGTTGTCCCTTCGAAATCCGGGCACGCGGTATATCTTGTATTGGAACTTCAACATTATTATTGATTGCGATTACTTGTTTTGCAAGTTTATCGGCGACCTCGTTGCCAGAGACTTGTGAGTGGCCTTTAACCCATAGGAATTGAATTGACCGTCTATCCTCCATAGACATTACGATGTGCTTTATTTTATTTATATGATAATTTGAGTAGATTGAGCCAATTCCTTTTAAAGAATGTCAATATTAGATTTATTTTTGATGGGTTTTGGAAATTCCAGCTGAGATGAGTTTTTACGATCACTGAAAGTAATTTTACTTTCGGTAATTTAGGTTTTGATTGCTGTTATTTTTTTACAGGTGTGTTATGTCAATTTTTTAGCATTATGTCAAAAAAATAAGTTTATTCCGAATGAATTTTAATATTTTAAAGCTACATCCAGCAGATATTAATTTCTTACAATTTTTCCAAGCACCGATTGCAATAATTTTTTTTACATTTTTTCAATTACTGAATGTAATTTTCATTTCAATAGTTTATGTTTTCAACTGTAACATGTCAATTGTTTTAAAAGTATTTCAAAAATAGGTTAATTCTGGTTGGTTTTTAGAATTTTGAAGCAAATTCCAGCGAAAATGGCTTTTCTGCAATTTTTCCAATCATCAATACAATGTTTTTTCTCCAGTTCAAGTTTTCAGTGTTGTCATTTTATATTCGTCTGTGACATGTCAATTGTTTTTAAAGGATGTCAAAAATAGATTTATTCTGAATGAATTTTGAAATCATGAAGCTAATGCTATTGGATATTAAGTTTTTACAATTTGTCTAATTGCCTAATGCATTGCCTTATGTAGTTTAGGTTTTAAAGGTTTTAATTGTTGTCATTTTGTTTCATGTCAATTGTTTTAGTGAGGTGCCAAATTGTTGAATGCAATTTTCTATTCTTTAGTTTAGGTTTTAAGAGCTGCCTTTTTGTTTCCAGCTGTCAAACGTCAGTTTTTTACCGGTATTTCAAAACTGGATTCGTTTAGATAATTTCTGCAAAGATGACTTTTTACAATGTTTCTAATTGCTGACTGTAATTTTTTGTTTTTCGGTCCAGTTTTTGTATGTTGTTTTCGTCCTTATTCTGTCTATATCTTGCCTAGACGTCATGAAGTCTGAAGGTGTTGGTTTACCAGTTTGGATCACAGATGCCGGAATATGGTATAGGGGTGCTTGCATTATTACGTTTACTTTTTGTCAATTTCCTTTTTTCTTGTCTCTAATTTTGTGTTTCTTACATTCTCCACCAGACATTTGTATAATGTTATAGGTATACGATTTAAACTAAGTAGCTTCAAAAAATAAAGAATCTGACGATTGCTGAATGTAACTACGTGTTTGAGTGAGTTCTTTTGGCACCTCACAGTACTAATAACTAAGAATTGGTTGCTCCCCTCCGCTAGATGTGGTCTGGATCTCGAAAAAGGTGGCCAAAAATCGCGAAAATGGAGTTTAGTACCATAGAATCTTGTAGAGAGGGCTTTGCTATATGTTATTCAAAAAGGGAAGTGAGTTATCTTTTATGTCAAATGCGCTACATTAGTTAAAAGTGATCGTTCCCGGAACACCGTGAATCATTGCGAAATATCAACATTTTTTCAAGTACATGTAACTTTTTACTCAAGTATCCTTTTTTTATTCTGCTTGAAGGAGGATGTTAAAAAAGGTATGTAGAATATCTACATATATCGTTTCCATTCATCAATACTCGAGTGTATTGGTAATTATGTCAAAAACCCTTCCTCATATTAGTTTCTCTTTTAAAATTTTTACCGTAAATGATCGAAAAAATTATCTATCCGCGGGGATCCACAAATCTGTTATATTGGGCACATAGGCTACGATGTTTTTTTTTAAACAAATTTTGAAGAAAATTCTGCCCGTCGCCGCCTCTGTCGTTGTGAGGTTAGGAATAAGCTACGCCGGGGAGACTCTCGGTTAGGTTAGGCTCAACGCAAGAGGTATACAGCAGGTGCTCGGGACTACCTACAGATTTAGAATATATACTTGCTTTTTCATATTTATACCAGGTGTCTTATTTTATTGTATTATTGAATTTTCATCATTTTTGAAATTAATTATTGGAGTAACGTTCCGCGAAAATATTACTTTGTGTAAATAATTTATCTTATTCTACAATTAAATAGAGCTTATTCTATGAGAAATCCGTTTCTGTTTAGTATTACATATCTTTAATTCTCTATTTTAGAATTGCTAATTGGTACAGTGGTCTGCACTCGTCGAGAACTGATCGAGATTTGCAATCCGATTTGGACACGCAACTTAAATGCTTGAAGCAATATGTTGCTTCAAAGATGAAATGTTGTTGTCCATACTTAAATGGAAATGGAAAGAATGTCAAAGAATCACTGAACGCTTTTTTAAAACAATGAAGAGTGGCTTTCCTTTTCCATGATTATTTACCGTGAGTATTTCGGAATGTTTTAGTAATATTTATGAGCGAGTTATTGGAAATAGTAAACATAAATATGGTATTAGTGATCATAAGTAATAATAGAAAAATAAATAGGCGACTCGAGATGGTCGATTAGAGGAGACATGATGATATAACTCGTTATGTCAATCTTATTTCCCTTGACATTTTGAAAAAGTCCTGTCCAGTGCTTTCATAAAGTTGAATATGAAATGTAATTCAAGTTATTTAAAAAATAATAACTATAATTCGATTATGTACTTTTAATGAAAAACCTGCGGATTAGAGTACGACGACAACGAGTACAATGAAATCGAAATTCATGGAATCGAAGAAACGTGGTCGACTATGTATGGAATTCGAAAAGCAAGTGATCGAACCAAAAGAAGAAAAGCTACTTACACACTAAACACATCGGAATTATCGTTGACTACTGAAATGAGTCTTCGTTCTTCTTGGGCCTGTACTACTGCCAGTATCATCAAAAAAATTACATCAAAGTCACCAACTCGAGCTGATGTATAGAACAGCGTTATAATTATCCGCAAGTCCCCCTATTATTAAAATGTCTGCTGACGATGCATTTTCCGATGTCGATAACATTCCTTTATCGAAATATCAGTACATGCTTATTAAAAAATCAATTAAACGTTGTGTTTTTATATATTACGCGTACGAAAAAATTTAAGAAGCCAAAATTCCATGTTGCCCTTCAAATATTCAGATAACTGAGACTCGTGCGGAAGCAGGTGTACAGAAGGTATTAAATCACACATCTGAAAGAATTTTTCATCTTCAAAACGACACTATAAAAACATTATGTCCAAACCTGGCATTTGGTTGATTTTAAAATGGGGGTGCGATAGTTCTTCAGGGCACAGCGAGTACAAAAAAAGTAGTTCGGACGCTAATGTGTTTATTACTTTATTAATTTCATTGCGACTGGAATCCATGGATACTTAATTTCAAGATGAAGTAGTGATATGGAAAAAACCGGCGCCTTCGTCACCTCGTTTTTATAGACCTATAAGGCTACAATTTCTACACGAGAATGTAAATCGTTATCACGCCTATCAGAATTTTTCTGCCTCTGCCCCCCCATCTTTGTGTGTTTCTTGTGCTGTTTCATAGTGACCCGACTACAAGAGCTAGCTGAAGGTCATATAGGACGGTTTTTCACACCCCGCGCTGCGACCCCCCATTGAAACATTGTATTTCACAATTAGATTAGCTTTACCTTACTTTTAACAACTCGTGGCGAAGACGTGATGCAACGTGCGTTCCGAAATACAAAGCCATCCTTTATCTAAATATTTTTTATACATATGGTAGAATCTACTTTAAATGAAAAAAGGTATATTAAAGATCAAATTGAGTCCCTTCTTCCTTTTGAAACTGTTTGAAATAACAATATATTACAAAATGGTTTTCACCATGATTGATGTAGTTCTATAACGTCTACTAAATCAGCGCATAGCCCATATTTGTGCGGAGTACTTGCCAGAGGCCTGCATGGGCCGGGCTTTGGCCCGGGCCGTACCGTATTTTTCAAACTCCGGGCCGGGCCGGGCCGGGCTTTCCGATGGATAATTTAACCCGGGCCGGGCCGGGTTTTAATGAATTTAATTTTATTATAATTTGGAAAGCAACAACTAAGTGAATTGAAAAAAATGTTATTAACATGAATTAACATGTATTTTTGGAATTTTTAGGAGTACATAAGTCCAGTAATTTTATTTATTTAATTCAACATTTTTCGGAGACGGGCCGGGCCGGGCCGGGCCGGGCCGGGCCGGGCTTTGAATATTCAGCTCCGGGCCGGGCCGGGCCGGGCCCGCAACACATTTTCGTTGCAACGGGCCGGGCCGGGCCGGGTTTTAAATTTTCACTGTCGGGCCGGGCCGGGCCGGGCCGGGCTTTCAAAAACCCGCTTCTGCAGGGCTCTGGTACTTGCTACACCTAGGATATAAACTTGAGAGTAAAAAATAGCAATCGCGGTCAACAGAAGATACAAGTATTTGCGAGATTCGGAAATAAACAATTCAGAAAGGGTTTAAGACGCAGCTGGGGCTTCTTGTTGATTGTTTGACAAATTTCATAAATATTGTCATCATACTGCGGAAATGTGAGTAGATAAGTTTCTTTGGTACTACATGTTTACGACCGTTCATAAAGTTTTTATACATGGTGCTCAAATAATAGAATCAGCCGTATTACCAATCTGTAATGAATCAAGGGGGGTCATACATATTTTTTTTTTTGGTATTAATAACGGAAATTTTACGCGAAATAGAGCAAATCTCACGTCGCATTTTTCGGAATAGTTAAGAGTCCATCTGGTATCTAGACGAGATAAGGGCGCGTGCCACTCGACGAAGGAATGTGGGTGACCTTCGCGGGCGTACACACAGGGCCACGCGAAGTCAAATTAGGGGTTTGTTTAGTCTACAGTTGGTAATTAGTAAACAAACGAGATAGAGGGTGCGCGAGATCGGAAGAAATTATAATTCCCACGACCACAACAATTAAAATCAACCAAAGAAATATTGAATTACGCCGAGAAGAAAAATGAACTACAATAATGAGACGCTTCACTATATCAAAACGGCATAAAAGGGCCCGAATGACAGCAAACGTGGTCAGATGACCGCCACTAATCCTTCTCAATTAATGGTACTGACCATAGGTAAACTTATTACTTTATCACATACATCTGAATTAGGAATGTACACATTTGTTAATAATCCGGCTTTTCGTAAGCCCGGCCCGTTTTCAAATGGCACATTGTAGCAACAATAACACCCTATGGTGTTAAACAAATTACCTCTAATAAAAACCACGACAGAAAATACATCTGAGTTAGGAATGTACACGTTTGTTAATAATCCGGCTTTTCGTAAGCCCGGCTCGTTTCAAATAACACAATAGCACAAATAAAAGAGGCAACAAAGTCCACCACTAAATAAAACAATTGTAAACAATCCGCCTTTTCGTAAGCTCGGCCCGTTTTCAAATAACAATAGCACAAACAAATAAGACAACAAAGTCAACTATGTTAAATAAATAAAACAATGGTAAACAATCCGGCTTTTCGTAAGCCTGGCTCGTTTCGGATGACAGTAATAGCAACAAACACGATCGAATGCATCCGGCCTTTCGTAAGCCCGGCCCGCAATACACCCATCGTAACAATGTTCTATTGTTTAAATATTGCTCAACAATTAGTCTGCGTACACAAAAAGGGGAAAGGGAGTGGGTGGGACAGGAAGGGGGGGAGGGGGGGTTAGCTACCTCTTTTTCT
This sequence comes from Ocypus olens, assembly GCA_910593695.2. Lineage (NCBI taxonomy): Eukaryota > Metazoa > Arthropoda > Insecta > Coleoptera > Staphylinidae > Ocypus > Ocypus olens. The sequence continues at coordinate 26,803,567 of OU343050.1, read as the reverse complement.
GAAAATAGAACATTGTTACTGGGCGATCAAAAAGAATGTTTTTATTTTATGTTATAACAAATGCAGTAAAAATATGTAAACACACGTTTTATGGTCACGGCATTAAAATATGTTAATGGTAAAATAATCGTTTATGTTAATGATGGTCAAATAAATAATAAAGAATTTTGTTGCACGTTTCAAAATGAACCGAAAGATAATAAACTGATCATTCGTTAAGCTCACACCCTCTTGTTTTATTTGTTATTTAATTCCCGTCCTTAAGCTATCCTATAGATAATTGATCGAGTCCTGGAAGTGAAGTAAGACCATCATAAGTAACTGAATCACCAAATCAATAAAAGAAAAAAGCATAGTAAATATGATACATATTAACATGCGTAACGAACTTGTTAAATAATTAAGGGTTACTACACAACACAATACAACGTAAGAATAAGACAAGTTGCAAATTTGTATAACATTACAAATCAATTATCTGAAGATGCTCAAGAAGCCAGAAATAGGGATATCCGAAAATATCGTGAAGGGTTTTCGAGAAAAAATTTAAGCACAAATTCTTTGGAAGATGTGTTTCATTGGCTTCTGGTATCTTCAGATCCACTTATTTCGAGCTTTTAATTTTCCCTGCTGATGAGTGTGAAAGTTTTCTAGAAATTTCTGATAAACCTGACACTGACTTTGATTTCGAACGATGATTATCGTGACAGTGATTACGACTGAACTTGACCTTTCTTAATTATTTATATTCTTAATAATATGTATTATTGCGTAATAACTACTACTGCGACAATTTTTTAAATAAAAATCAATCAAACCACATAACCTGTTTTCTAATTTCGCAATTGGATCTCTATCATCGTTATAAGCAACCTTAAATACATTTCTATACCAACCAAACTAAAATTTTAAATTTAATTGAATTTAAATTTAAATAAAATTTTAAAATTTGAATATAAAATTCGTTATCAGCGACCCTGAAAACTCTTATACACTCACTTTAATATGAAATTCACCACCCAGAAAGAATAATACGATTGATGCAAAACTTGGCGAAAACAATTGTTTATTCGTGGGTACAAAATGATTAAACTCTCAATAAAAAAATGGTGATGTGGCCATCATGTTACTTTCTCCGATGGTATACTTGAATCAATGTATCTTTGCGTGCACGTCATAGTTAGCCGAACCTATCTCCGACAACATTTTCATATGTTTACTCCCTCTATGATAAGTTAAATTAGACACAATAAAATGTGTACGTATGTCTGCCATGGCGAGGACGTACGGCACTCGGTAAAACCATGCATTGAACAAAGACAAAAGCTTGGTCCGTAAGTCATTTCGTGATTCGTAATGCAGTGGCGGCGCTATAAGCAGTGTTTTCTGTTTTGTGTTCGTTTTTGCATATTTCTTCGATTTTACAACGTATACAGTACATTTTGTGTCGTAACATAAACACGTCGTGATAAACATCGCTTCGTGATATATAAAAAACAGTTCTTTTTAGAACTTTTATAACAATCAGTGAAATCGCTTGGCCTAACCTCAAAATGCCGGCCAAACGTCTAAATTCTCAGTCGCGGAATCTCGTGGTTAATCTAATGGCCTATTTTACAGCAGAAAAGGAAAACAACGGTCCTTTAATTTCACTGAATGCTGTTCAAGAGGTAATTTCTTTCTTTGTTGTCTAATTACCTGCTTATTATTATTACATCGTTTCATAGAGAGTTGCTGATGCTTTAAAAATAAGTTTACGGACTATCTCCAGTATTAAAATTGCGAGTGAGAGAAATCAGTCGCTTTCTACCCCTGGAAAATCTAGACCCCGGAAGAAATCGAAAACTCAAGATTTAGACGAGGGTACCAAAATGGCAGTTCGTAATATGTTGTACAATTTATATGCATCAAGTAAGTAATTTATTATTGGTGGGAATGTTTCGGGAATCGACACAATGTATTATATGGTATAATTATACCATTATAAATAAATTGTTACGCACTTGTGCAACACTAATGATTATTTCTGCTTTAGGCAGTATTAAGCAGATATTGTTTAATTTTAAGAAAACATGTGACGATTAATTTGTTAAAAGAAGAACTGCGTCAAGAATTGGCATTGAATTTTAGTTATGGTTCGCTACGAACGTTACTTTTCGATCTAGCATTTAAATTTGAGAAGGACGATAACCGAAGGGCGTTGATGGAGACACCCATAATAGCATCTACGAGAGCATCGCTTCTAATATTTTACATGGATAATAAAAATTCAACATTTAGTCGTACTCCCGTGTTCATAGATGAAACATGGATTTTTTCAAAAGGAAGTCGTAGGAAGTCATGGCAGGACGCCAATGTTAAAAGTGTACGAAAACCTGGAGGATACGATGCAAAACGTTTCATTGTTCTTCATGCTGGACGCAGTGGTGGTTTAATAGAAAATGCAAGTTTAGTTTTTGCAACAAAATCGAAATTATTAGATTATCATGGAGATATGAATGCAGAAGTGGGTTGAAAGTAAGTTAATACCAAATTTAGAAGAGCCTTCGTTAATTATTATGGACAATGTATCATACCACAGCGTAGAAGTGGAAAGGCAGCCAACTTCTTCATGGTAAAAAGCGCAGATAGCTGAGTGGTTAGATAAAAATAATATTAATTATGAAAAATCTATGTTTAAAGTAGAACTGCTAAACTTATCAAAGTTTCACAGAAAGCCGAAGAAATATAAAATAGACCAACTGTTGCGAGAACATGGACATGATGTTTTAAGATTGCCCCCTTACCACTGTCACTTCAACGCCATCGAAATGATCTGGGCACATGCAAAATCATATTACGACAAACACATAGGAGAAGACGGCCTCGGAGATGAGAAAGTGGTGCAAATGTGGAATAAAGCATTACAAAAATGTACACCAGAAGTGTGGCATGCAAATGTTTGTCATACCGAAAATATAATTAAGGAATGGTATGATCGAGACAAAGTAATAGAGGATATTCCTGAAATTATTATTCATGTAGACAATGACAAGAGTGACAGTGATACTGATTTCAGTTCAAGTGATTAGTTTTTATTTGTTAAACAACATAGATATGTTTTTCTATATCGGGTGTGTATAAACCGGATAATCTACATGTGACAATATTCTTCAAAAAATTCTAAGCAGCTTATCTTGATTCTAAAATGTTGTACCATCAGTTTAAAAGTTATTTGTCAGTGTGTGTGTTATATTTTCATCTCAAATGTGTATTTTTAACACTTCTTTACACTCGGCAATTTTGACACCCGCTTATGTTACATTTGACACAACGAATTCACTCAAAATTGCTAGTTCCAATTTTGTGCTAATTCTGCTGTTCTTATTATCAGGTGTGTATTAGTATCCGCGTTTCAGTATATTTGTGTTTCTGTGTTTGATTTGTTCAATTACAATGGATTTTTGGTTTAATGAGTACGCCGACATGTACATGATGTATGGTTTCTGTAATGAAAATGCACATATGGCAAAACTACAGTATTGTGTAGGTTTTCTAAATAAAAGGCATCCTTCTGCCAATGTATTTCAAAGACTAAATCAACGGCTACGTGAAACAGGTATGTTTGTGCCTAAAAATCCAAACAATGGTCGGCCACAGCAGAGTCGCACAATTCAACTTGAAGAACAAATCCCTTCGACAGTACCCGATTATATTAGATATGCCTAGTAACAAGGCCGCTCATTTGGTCCTACAAGAAAACCTTTATCCATTTCATCTCATGAAGGTCCTGCCGCTCTATAAAAATGATAAGATATATCGAATGAATGTTATCAACACCATTTTAAATAGAATTTATGGCGATGGTGGATTCACGACATGTATTGTCTGGAATGATGAGAGTATTTTTACCAGAGATAGTTTTTAACATTTACAACAATCGCTATTGGTCTGAGGAAAACCTGCGCAGAGTTCAAGAAAGTTTTCTGTTGTGGGGACAGAGGACACTCCACTACAACAATCGAGTCGCTTCACCAATGCTTTCGTGGACAGCTCGCTCATCCAGATGACTTCCAAAATAGACTTCTCTCAACACTATTTACTCATAATCTGTTTTACCTTGCATATACATCTGTAAATAAACCCTGATCTATCTATCTATTACCTTCTACTCTAATCCCACATAATTAATCATGGGGTTATTAAAAAACAGGACAGCACATGAATGCGATGTTGCCTAATGTATATTCCTTTTAAGTGGCTCCTGATGGCATATGTGAAATGATAGAACATTTTTTCATCGACATTTTCTATTCAGAATTTTAGGAAGAATAATCGTCACTTGTAGATTATCGGCTACACACCCGATTTATTGTATGTTTTTTAAATAAAATATATCAATTGTTTATTTTCCCTCTAACACGTTCGTGGACATGATTGCTATAGCATTCTATTTGAAAAATTTGGTCTGTAACATCGTGGATGCTAAAGCAGTCATTGTATATAACGGTTAATAGATATTTATGCATTAAGGGAGATATGGAATGTTTTTCTCTCGAGGTTGACAGGGCAAACCGAGGGCCTCTGGCCCGAGGTTTATAAGTCAACCAATATCTCCCGTGGTGCATACAATAGTTTATTTTTTAGTTAAATATTAGTATTTCGTAAAAATATTCAGTATATAGATCTGCAATATGTATTTAGATGATTGCTACGAGTTTGTTTTAAATCAAACCACCCACATTTCATCAACTGATGTTTATTTAATTTGATTTAACAACAAATGTACAGTTGTGAATAAAATAGTGAACAAACCTGGGAGAAAAGTTTAATTCCTGTCTTGCTATAAAGTTGGTCGTGAGCAGACGCAAGATTGTCCATCTTCAACCATCATCTTCAGCGGAGAATTTGGAAATTGTATATACTATTTGTCAGGTAAACACGAGCAGACCTCATGACTCCCTCGGGAGATATAACTCATATCTCCCGAGGGAGTTAAGAGTACGTTTTCATGCTTTGTATACATGACGATAATAGTAAATATACTACTGAAAAATAATAGATATTTATGCATTAAGGGAGATATGAAATGTTTTTCTCCCGAGGTTGACAGGTTTATAAGTCAACCGAGGGTAAAGAACATGAATATCTCCCGTGGTGCATACATTATTTTATTTTTTAGTTAAATATTAGTAAAAATATTCAGTATATCAATCTGCAATATGTATTTGCATGGTTGCTAGGAGTTTGTTTTAAATCAAACCGCCCGCATTACATGAACTGACGTTTATTTAATATGATTTGATTTGACGTTAATGCTTTAACATCAAATGTACGGTTGTGAATAAAATAGTGAACAATGGAAGAAAAGTTTAATTCCTTCTCGCTATAAAGTTGGTCGTGAGCAGACGCAAGATTGTCTATCTTCAACCATCATCTTGAGCGGAGAATTTGGAAATTGTATATACTTTTTGTCAGGTAAACATGAGCAGGCCTCATAACTCCCACGAGAGATACCTCATAACTCCCGAGGGAGTTATGAGTACGTTTTCATGCCTTGTAATCATGACAGTAATAGTAAATATCATACTAATAAAAAATAAATATCTATAACATCAAACGTACGGTTATGAATAAAATAGTGAACAAACTTGGGAGAAAAGTGTAATTCCTGTCTCGCTATAAAGTTGGTCGTGAGCAGACGCAAGATTGTCTATCTTCAACCATCATCTTGAGCGGAGAATTTGGAAATTGTACATACTTGTTGTCAGGTAAATACGAGCAGACCTCATAACTCCCTCGGGAGATATAACTCAGAACTAATTAAAAAAAAAATTGCAGCTCACTGAAATTTATACAATCCGCGGACGTGTTAACATCACAATTACAATGCAACTATAACAATATTAGAAAGGACTTTCAGAATTAGCTTGTGTATGGTCACTTTTATTTTTTATTTGGGGACTTCCGCTTATCTGCCAAGAGTTGGTACAAAATAAAAGGTATATTATTTTGCATTTTTTAAATTTAATTTCATGAAGGTGGGACCGATAAGTGGAGTTGTTCCCATATAATTTAGTGTTCATATTATATAATGCCCGCGACGCAAACCATTACCATTAAAACAGCAATATGAGATGTATACGCGAATATCAAACGCTTGGTCTGTCGGGTCGCATTTGGCCGGAAGATAAGCCGATTAAATTCTTTATGAGCCGAAAATTTTAGATTCCATTACTTGTAAACTAAAGGCCGCTTTACAACAACCCGAGAACGGGAACCAAAAGTTAAATGATATGATTCGCGTGTTGACATACACAACTAATAATAATTTCCGGTAACGGGAACGAAAAGCTGGGTATATTTTCGTTCCCGGGTTATGAAGCCGCCTTAAAAGGTTTCTAAGATCACGGTGTAGCTTGCGCTTTGCGCAATAACTCCTCGCTCACATACCGAAATTTACTGACGTTTAAAACGTCAAAATTATGAAGGAATGTTGGGCTCATAATGAATGTGATTTGTTTACCTTCCGGCCAAATGCAGGCCGACCGACCAAGCGTTGCGTATTCGGTCACTACAACGGCATATTTGCGTATACATCTCATTCATACTGTTGTTTTAATCGTTTACGTCGCGGGCTCAGACTAATTTCAATTCGTTGTTCATTTGTCTGATGCGCAATTTGTTTCGACTACGCCACTGCTGGAATCCATAGTGTTGATTGTACCGGACGACTATCGGTAGTGACGTGCACGCAAAGATCCATTGATCCAAGTATATCATCATTTATATTTACACTTTCATGGTTTATTTTCCATTGAAATCATATTTTAAATGTACATCGAGCGGTTTGTAGACTCGCATAAAACTGACGTTTAAAACGTCAAAAATATAAAAGAATGTACTTCAAATTCAAAAACTCAGTTTACTCAAAAACTAAAGGGATTTCGAAAAAAACTTATTCTTTATAAGTTGTTCATTTTAGCATTCTCTACAATTATTATTAACATAAATTTGCTGTAACTATTATCGTTTTATAATTATAAACCAAAAATTAAAAAAATAATAATACATTTTTATCTCGAATAAAAATGATTTTATGAAAAATGTCTTCAAGCAAAAGAGGTTCATTTCTTTGTTGTCTGTAAAATTTGTTCAAATGATTTTGTGATATTTTTCATATTTAAGAAAATATTGACAAAAAACAAAAAACAGTTAAGGTAAACGCCCACTTCCGATGTACGAAATTTTACCAAAAGCTTTTCAGTTCTTCAGATTATCAAATTAGACTGATGTTCAAAGTTTCATATCAATTGCTCTATTAGTTTTTGAGATACAGCGCGCACAGACACACACACACACACACACACACACACACAGACACAAAAATTTTTTTCCAGAAATTGTCGAAATAGCATCTAGGGACCCCAAAACGGATATTTCCGTAAAAAAAATTTTTGAAAAAAAAATCACGATCACAATACTTTCTCGTACTTCGTAACGGAGAAAGTAAAAAGTTGAGCCGTTAACGTTTCCGTCATGGCTATCTTAAAATGAGTCAACTTTTTACTTTCTCCGTTACGAAGTACGAGAAAGTATTGTGATCGTGATTTTTTTTTCAAAAATTTTTTTTACGGAAATATCCGTTTTGGGGTCACTAGATGCCATTTCAACAATTTCTGGAAAAAAAAAAATTGTGTCTGTGTGTGTGTGTGTGTCTGTCTGTCTGTCTGTGTGTGTGTGTGTGTGTGTGTGTGTGTGTGTGTGTGTGTCTGTCTGTGTGCGCTGTATCTCAAAAACTAATAGAGCAATTGATATGAAAGTTTATACATCCATCTTATTTGATAATCTGAAGAACTGAAAAGCTTTTGGTAAAATTTCGTACACCGGAAGTGGGCGTTTACCTTAACTGTTTTTTGTTTTTTGCCAATATTTTCTTAAATATGAAAAATATCACAAAAACATTTAAACAAACTTTGAAGACAACAAAGAAATGCACATCTTTTGCTTGAAAATATTTTTCATAAAATCATTTTTATTCGAGAAAAAAAATTATTATTATTTTTTTAATTTTTGGTTTATAATTATAAAACGATAATAGTTACAGCAAATTTATATGAATAATAATTGTAGAGTATGCCAAAATGAACAACTTATAAAAAATAAGTTTTCTTCGAAATCTCGTTAGTTTTTGAGTAAACCGAGTTTTTGAATTTGAAGTATAATTTGTAGGGTATTTTTTACATCTTTCATAATTTTGACGTTTTAAACGTCAGTTTCATCCGAGTTTACGAAATGCTCGATGTACATTTAAAATACGATTTCAATTGAAAATAAACAATGAAAACGTAAATATAAATGGCTATGATAACATCAAGTCGGAGAAAGTAACATGATGGCCACATCACCATTTTTACTTTCTCCGTTACGAAGTACGAGAAAGTATTGTGATCGTGATTTTTTTTTCAAAAATTTTTTTTACGGAAATATCCGTTTTAGGGTCCCTAGATGCCATTTCGACAATTTCTGGAAAAAAAAAATTTGTGTCTGTGTGTGTGTGTGTGTGTGTGTGTGTGTGTGTCTGTGTGTGTGTGTGTGTGTGTGTGTGTGTGTGTGTGTGTGTCTGTGCGCGCTGTATTTCAAAAACTAATAGAGCAATTGATATGAAACTTTGAACATCCGTCTTATTTGATAATCTGAAGAACTGAAAAGCTTTTGGTAAAATTTCGTACACCGGAAGTGGGCGTTTACCTTAACTGTTTTTTGTTTTTTGCCAATATTTTCTTAAATATGAAAAATATCACAAAAACATCTAAACAAACATTGAAGACAATAAATAAATGAACATCTCTTGCTTGAAAACATTTTTCATAAAATCATTTTTATTCGAGAAAAAAAATTATTATTATTTTTTTAATTTTTGGTTTATAATTATAAAACAATAATAGTTACAACAAATTTACGTTAACAATAATTGTAGAGAATTCCAAAATGAACAACTTATAAAGAATAAGTTTTTTTCTAAATTCCTTTAGTTTTTGAGTAAACTGAGTTTTTGAATTTGAAGGATAATTTTTCCATCTTTCATAATTTTGACGTTTTAAACCTCAGTTTCATCGGCTCGATGTACATTCAAAATATGATTTCAATTGAAAATAAACCATGAAAGCGTAAATATAAATGATACCATCAAGTCGGAGAAAGTAACATGATGGCCACATCACCATTTTTCAATATGCATTCCTGTTCAAATGTATGCCTGTTTGCTTGTGCGTGCTGTATCTAAAAAACTACCACTTGAATGAACATGAAACTTTTAACATACGCCTTATTTGGTAATCCGAAGAACTGAAAAGCTTTTGGTAAAATTTCGTACACCGGAAGTAGGTGTTTACCTTAACCATTTTTTGTTTTTCTCCGATAATTTTTTAAATATGAAAAGTACTATAAAAGCACTCAAACAAATCTTGAAGAAAGCAAAGAAATTAACATTTTTTGCTTGAAAATATTTTTCGTGAAATGTATGGTGTTTGAAAAATAACAGCAATTAATTTTTTTTGTAATTTTTGGTTTATAATTATAAAACGATAATAGTTACAGCAAATGTATTTTAATAATAATTGTAGAGAATGCCAAAATAAACAACTTATATAGAATAAGTATTTTTCGAAATCTCTTTGGTTTTTGAGTAAATTGACTATTAGAATTCAAAGTATAATTTGTCATTTTCATCTTTAAATAAGTAATTGTGGAGGCTTTAAGTGATACCAACAAAGTTATTCGTTTTATTTGAATTTTCATCTTTCATAATTTTGACGTTTTAAACGTTAGTCTCATCTGATTTTACTAAACGCTCTATGCACATTTAAAATGTGATTTCAATTGAAAATAAACCATAAAAGTGTAAACATAAAGTACTGTACCATCAAATCGGAAAAAGTAACACCATTTTTTAATTTTTTTTTGCCATTATTTTAGAGTTTCGGATCGTATCTTAATTTGAGCTTGTGTTATTTTTGGGGCAAATTATTTTTGGACCAGAATTTTCGTGCTCGTATTTTATATCTTTTGTCTATTTCTTCGATTTTTTTCCTTTAAATTCTTGATTTTTTTTCATAAATATTCTTTATGTTGGTCCCAATTTTAAAATGATCTGTTGAAATTTTCGACTTTTTTGGTCAGTATTTTGATTTTTAAGCTCGTGTTTTCGATTTTTGGTCTAAATTTTCGATTTTTTGCCATAATTGATGAATTTTTATTTGTATTTTGGATTTTTTTGGTCTAAATTTTTGATTTTATGTCCAAAGATTTCTTTATTTGGCCAAAATTTTCGATTTGTTTACTAAGATTTTCGATTTTTTAACTTTTTGGTCTGCATTTTTTTATTTTTGGGCCCATGTTTTCAATCTTTTGGCCACATTTGTTAAATTTTGACCTGTATTTCCGATTTTTTGGTCCAAATTTTTGATATTCTGTCCTAAGAGTTCTTTATTTGCATGAAATTTTCCATTTGTTTATTGACTCGATTTTTTAATCTGTATTTTTTATTTTTAGCCCCAAATTTTCGGTATTTGGTCCAAATTTTGTTTTTTTTCGTCCTATATTTTATATTTTTAAATTTTCAATTTTAGTTTCTGTTCGGAAACTTTCTTTAAGCTACAGGGTTATTTTGAAGGTGAAAACGGCAAACTATTTTTCCTTTACTTGAATTTTTTTATCTGCATTTTTGGATCTCTGGCCTGTAACTTCGTTTTCTATTCCAAATTTTTGATGTTTGGCCTAAATATTCTTTATTTTGACCTAAATATTCTTTATTTTGGCGTGAAAACTTATGTTGCGTGTTAAAAGTTTCGATTTTTTGGTCCGTATTTTTGATATTTAGGTCCTAATTGTTGGTTTACGTTTTAGCTTTTTTGCGTTATACTCGTATTTTAAATTTTCTAATCTGAATTATTGATTTTTATGCGCGATTTTTTTGCCGGTATATTCGAGTTTTTTGGTTGGTTTTTGATTTTTTGCCCTTTACTTTTTAACCTGAATTATTGTTTTTTATTTTATTTGTTTTGCATTATTTTCGAGTTTCTGGTCGGAAACTTATTTTGAGCCAAAGAATTTTTTTAGGGGCTAGCTAAATATTTTTTCTTTTACTTGAATTTACAATATTTTGGTCTGCATTTTTTTGGTCCATATTTTAGGTCTTTACCTTTACTTGTTTTCGCCTCAATTTATTCCAAATTTTTAATTGTTTTGCCTAAATAATCTGTATTTTGGACTACATTTTCGATGTGTTTGTTGTAATTTTTGATGTTTTAGTTTGCGTTTTTTTTTTATGTTTAGGCCATAGTTTTCGATATTTGGATTTTTTAGGGTCTATGTTTTAGTTTTATTGTTTAATTATTGATTTCTATCAGCGAATTTTTGATTGGCGAATATTTTAGATTTTTAACCTAAAGCAGCGATTTTTTAATGTTTTGCCAGTATTTTCAAGGTTTTGGTCTAATCATCAAATCGGAGAAAGTAACATGATGGCCACATCACCATTTTTATATGAGCATTGAAAAATATTTACTAAGAATTTATCACCTGTTTTGTCATGAAGCTGTCACATTGGCAGTTCTTAATACCCTGAGTAAGAAATTTTTCCCAAACTTCGGAGTTTGATAGGGGTCGAATTATCGGCATGAAAGAAGCAGGTTTATCGTTCCGCGAAATTGGCAGAAGAATGAATTGAGACCACACAACTGTGGCTAATCTTTCTGATCAGAAGAAGGTATACAGCGACATCGTCCGGCTGGAAGACCTCCCCGTGAAGATCGGCTTCTGAGACGAATGGTCACACAGAACCGATTTCTGTTGCCATAGATTGCGTAAGAGCTGTAAATCGCCAGATTTTAATGGCGACCATTTATCGACGGATTGCGTCCTTTGGCCTCCATTCTTACCGTCCGCTTAGACGTCTTCCACTAACCCCACCTTAGAAAGCTGCTCGCCTGACTGCGTATCAAGAGCGGCGGGGTTGGGTTGAAGAATGGAACATCATCCGTGTTTCATGTTTATGGAAGAATGATGGACGTGCGTCGTTATCGAGGAGAACGATGAAATTTAGAGTTTATTGAAAGACGCCACACAGCTTTAACACTAGGTGTTATGGTGTGGGGTGCAATCAGTTTGGGATGAAAATCACCTTTGGTGTTCATTCCAGGTACATTAAACGCTCGTCGATACATTGATAATGTCTTGGATCCCATCGCGGTGCCATTTATGCAGACGCTACCTAATGGGATTTTTCAGCAAGATAACGCTAGACCCCACACGGCAAACATCACAAGGGTGTTCTTGGAAGAAGCGAAGTTGCAAATGTTGCCTTGGACAGCAAGGTCTTCGGATTTAAGCCCCATCGCATGTCTGCGACATAATGGGTAAAAGAGTTCGCAACATGCCCAGATCTCCTGACAACTTATGTCATCTGAGACTTCAGTTAAAAGTTGCTTGAAATAAGATTCCGCAAGAAGACCATTTGATTCTAAGTATGCCTAGAAGGATAAATGCTTGCATTGCTGTACGAGGCCATGTAACTCATAATCTGTTGAATTAAAGTTTTGTTCTTTTGATACTTCAATCATTTTGTACCAAAAATTGTTTTCACCAAGTTTCGCATCAATCGTATTATTCTTTCTGGGTGGTGCATTTCACGTGAAAGTGAGTGTATTTATATCTACGTTTAAAACTAACATCTCTTTCTATATTTGGCCACCTTTTTCAAGATCCAGACCACTATGCGTCACCCCCTTCGCTCCACATTTACTGCCGCGGTTGTCATTGAATTTAAGAGTTTAAAGTATGATTGGTTGGTTGGATAAACTTTTAAAATGGCCAAAGAAATTTTATTTCAAATCATGTAAATATCTACAGTATTTTGACCGAGAAAATGATTGATAAGCATGAATATCGTAGAAGGCGGATGTTTATGCTGGATCTTTATTAAATTTAAATGAAACAAATGTTTTTAAAATTGTAAACCATTTGTTGCTGCAGATGCATTCAATAAATTTAGTAAATACAAAATATAGCCTAAATATATGAATATTTAACCACCGTGAATCTAAATGTTTTTGGGTCTTACAGATTTATTGTTGCACACTGCAACAATTATTTATCGGCCTGTATGCACGGTGAAATTATTGTTGATATTTGTTTTTAATTCAAATGCCATTATTTTTATTTATGTAATTATAATAATATAACAGAATTTGGTTTGTTTGGCCAATTTCTAAATGAGAACGTAATTCAAGTAATAATTATTATAATTTTATTTCATAAGAAACCAATTAGGTGTCAGGCGCCAGACAGAAGAAGACAAATAAATTAATTCAGCAAATTTCTTAATATTCATTAAGTGGAAAGCGATTTGGGAATATTTTCCGAGGTAAAAATAAATGCTAATAACAACATCGATTGTCCTTAACATTGGCCTGTCGTCGCGTCACGTCCGATCCGTATCGTGGAAATATGTTTTCAGATGTGCGGTGGCCGCACTTTTATTATAATCAGTAGCGGTTCCGGCGGTCCTCACTGGGTGGGGGCGGCGAAAGATAATCGCAAACGACGACAAGCACACTCTCCATAAACACACACACACACTTGATCCACACGACCAACCGGCGACGCAACTTTCGCTACAGTGATTTCAGCCTGAAAAGTCGCACAACCCCTGTAACTGCGATCCGGGGATTTATACATACGTTTACATTTTTTGAATAATTTAATGTAAGTTTTCATTTTTTTACGTTCACTTATTTATCTTTCATTACAATTCATAATTTTTAATTTTGATTTATTTTTTTAAAATTAAACCTTCCGTATGTTTTAAAAATTGCAATTTATTTGAATTCGGTTTTCTTTTTCGTTTAATTGTTTGACGCTTCATGATATATCTTGAAATTCAAATTAGTTTTTCTTTGTTAATATCACACGATTTATTTATAGCGACTTTCGTTTCGACCAAGTGCTGATCATAATCAAACTAAAACTGACCGTTTTTGGTAAAATAAGCAAATCAATTAAAAACGACCTTTAGAAAAATAATATTAGCGTTGCTTTTTTTTACCCTAATATCATGTGTGATGTATAAAAAAACCCTTATTAATAAAATATGTAAATTGAGATTACACTTGTTGCAAATACATTAATGCCACTTTTAATATTCAATTTATGTAAATGTATAAATTTACTAAAGTAGGTTTATAAAAAATAGGAAGCATAAGTGCATATTAAAATTTAATCAAACCACTTTTGGGAGCGGAAAGGGCTTAAAGATGAATTTACTTAATGAGTTACTATACATTTTCAAAATAAAGCGTAATCCGGAACCAAACTGACCTGTTAAGTCTATATTTAATGCAGTTTTAAAATGGTATACATTGAGTGACAATCGGAATTTGATTGACTTTTAGTTTTAGTTGTAGCTTAATTGTGTCGAAACTATGTATAGTCACTAATTATAAATAAAGTGTGCTGTAATAATAAAGTTGCCTTTAGTTTTTGATTTATAAGAAAATGTATCACAAAGCATCCACGATTAAAATGTATGGCAAAGTCAACCTCGACGATTACTTAATAAAACTTTTAGTTTGATAATGATCAGCACTTAATTAAAACCATATTCGCGTTAAAATAATGATCGCCCATTAATAAATCGTGTCTTGCTACCAAAAATAGTGTCATTTTTTTGATGATCCCTATTCACATTTCATTCATTCAAATTAATTTAAGCCTCGTTGTTATTTCGGGTTTATTCACTTTTTCTCTTCCTTGTTTACGTCAAGTTCGTGCGTGTGACGGTTTCATTTACTATTGTTTTCATTCGCAAACACATTCCATAAATGTTTCATGAAATAATTATAGAGGATCAAAAAACGAATTCAGCCTTATCTACAGCACATGTGTCTCAAACGTTAGAAAAAGAAAGCATACAAATTTGGTATGCCGTAAAAAGCGAATTTTGCGAAGAACAAATATTTCTAAAGTAAATTTTTGCAAATTATTCGAAAATAAATTATTTGAATAATCTAAGAGAGAATTTTTCGATTTTTCGATTTTTCGATTATAATTAAATAGCGTATCATGCAGGTTCCCATCACGTAAACAAGATTTTTTTGTTGTTTGACGAATATTTGAGTAAGTGAGAAAGTAAAAATCGACATTCACGTTTGATTCCACAGTCACCTAAGACTACAATAATTATTGGACACCCGTATTTAGTAGCAAATTTATTAACCTCGTAAAATATTTTAATGTAAAATACATTAAATAACATAGTCCAAGCCTAAGTGCCATTAATTTTGCTTACTAATTAAAAAATGATCGAACGAAATTTTACAATTTTTATTTTATTTTACTTGCGTTCTATCATCAATCATAACTAAAATATTAATACAAAATTAAATAAAAGTGTAGTAAATATTTCTAATACGTCACAAAAAACGTAAATGAAAAATTCAAGTTTTCGTTCAAATTTAAAATAATATTTTATCATAAAACGTCAAAAATTATTTAAATTCAAATTACCTGAAAATAGACTATCACATAGTAACGGTAGCAATAATTCACTTCATGGAACTAGCTTAAGTTTAAGAATTTTTTCACTACAACTTTTGGTAGCCGTCTTTAAGGCGTAATTAATATTTAATAATAGTGAATTGCAAATAACAGAAATATCCAATAGATTCTTGTAAACAATTAGTTATTTATATAAACGCATCACTGCCAAATTTCAGTTTACACAAAATGCAAAGTGCACAAACAGGCCCTGGTTATTTATATCAATTAAACTATAAATAGTAGCAACAAATAAAACTCTTCTAATGAAAATAAGTGATGTAATGACTCTCGGTATCCAGGTCAACCAGTAAAAGTATATTTTTATAAAAATCTTAATTCATATATTGTTTCTATAAATCTGTACATGGAGACGATCAAGTTTGTTATTTAATAAAAAATTTAATCAATTACTCTCTTACACACTTACATAGAGCTATACAAATAAAATTGAAATTCTAAGAATCCTTTCCCTATTTATCTCTTTGTGCACGCTTCTCAAGAAAACTGCCGAATCGATAGAACCAGAATTTTTCATAGTTACTTTATAGATCATTGGCCTCATTATAGACTATACTCTTATCGATACAGGGTGTCCCAAATTAAGTAGAACTTACTTACTTTCTTACTATTATTGGCAGGGATGTGATAAACATAGCAAAGTTGTGCAGTTTTCTGTTCTCACTCGGACCGTGTTGGGAAAAATAATACATTTTGAAAAGTTCCGAAGTTATTAAGAATGAACTCAAAATTTACAAATATTTCAACTAGAAGGAATATGAAAAAATGTTTCATGTAAAAATCATTTTGTATCTTCTTACAGAAACGTACAAGTTTGTTATTAAATAACAAAGGTGTAATAAATTATTCTCTAACCTACACACACATATCTTTATAAATAAAATTAATATTCTGAAAGACGATTTCCTGTTTATCTCTTTGTGCACGCATCACAAAAAAATGCCAAAACTATAGGGCAAGAACTTTACATAGTTACTTCACATATCATTGGGCTCATTATAGGCTATATTCTTATCGATACAGGGTGTCCCAAATTGGGTAAAACTCACATACTTTCTTATTATTATTGATAGAGATTTGGTAAATAGAGCAAAGTTGTGTAGTTCTCACGCCGTCCCCGTTGAAAAAGTAATAGGAATGAACTCGAAAAATATTTTTAAAAAAATTTCATGCAAAAATCATTTTATAATAATAATAATTAATTACTTTCTTATTATTATTATTATTGATAGAGATTTGGTAAATAGAACAAAGTTATGCAGTTTCGGATTCTCGCTCGGACTTCCTTGAGAAAAGTTTCGAAGTTATTAAGAATAAACTTAAAAATTCCAAATATCTCAACAACTAGAAAAAACATAAAAACATTTTTCTAATAGAAGTTAATTGATTTAATGATTGCATTAACTACATTATAGATACCCGTGTGTAACTCTAGTATTTAATTTGTATTTACAATTGATGACAGGATATATAATCCATTCATTATAACTTTTATAGTAAGGTAGGCCTTGTTAGGGTGACAGTTTTGTTGGTACGATTAAGTTACGCACCAAGTAATATTGTTTTGAGGTTATAATACTTGAAGGTCAACGGTCATGCGCTTTTGCCAGCAATATTTTCTAGTACAATGGTCTTTTTCCCTTTACATATTTTCCGAACGCAAATAACTATTTTTTTTTACAAAGAATTATGTAATTTAGTATCTTTCTCCTTATCTCATAAAATGAGAAATTATTGGTAACTTTGCAGTAAATCAAAAAGGTGGTGGGCATACCCTATTCCAGGGGCGGCGCATTATGTAGAGCCAAGGAGCCATGGCACTACCTCTAATTTTAAAGGAAGCAAGATTTTTTTATTAATTCTAAAAACACTGATTCGTCATTTTAAACGTTAAAACGATGTCTGCGAAAGTTTCAAGAGAAGATAAAAATCGCAATGCATTTATTTGAGAAGATAACTCTTCAACAAAATACCAGATTTGAAAAATTCTTTCAGACTTGTGTGTTGTGTTATTATTTTGAAACCCAGTGATAGGGTATTTTGAGTTTTTTGAAGGATTATTAAGATAAATGTATTTTGAGTAAATTTGGAAAATTTTAAGTGTGTTGCAGTTGTTTTTATATTTTCTTTTTCGCTCAGAAAAAGTGCAACTTAATAAAAATCTTAAGAGATGTTCTCAGTGGGTTATCCTGAAAACCATTGATGGGGCATTTTGAGTTTTTTGAGGATTTTTAATATTAATGCATTTTGAGTTTTTTGAGGATTTTTAATATTAATGCATTTTGAGTAGATTTGAAAAATTTCAAATGTGTTGCAGTTGTTTTTATATTTTTTTTTCACTCGAAAGAAGTGCGAATTAAAAAATCTTAACCGGTGTTCTCGGTTGGTTCTTTTAAAAACCATTGATGGGGTATTTTGAGTTTTTTTGGAGGATTATTAAGGTTAATTTATTTTGAGTAAATTTGAAAAGTTTCAACTATATTGCATTAGTTTTTATATCTTCTTAGATTAATATATTTTGAGTAAAGTTTGAAAGTTTCAAGTGTGTTACAGTTGTTTTTGTATTTTTTTTTTCATTCTGAAGAAGTGCAACTTAAAAAAATCTTAAGCGCTGTTCTCGGTCGATTATCTTGAAAATCTATGATGGAGTATTTTGGGTTTTTAGAGGATTATTATGATTAATGTATTTTGAGTAAATTTGGAAAGTTTCAAGAATGTTGCACTTGTTTTTATATTTTTAGCACTTGGATGAAGTGAAATTTAAAATCTTGAAAACCAGTGATGGGTTTTTTTTTTAATTTTTTGGAAGATTGTTAAGATTAATGTATTTGTTTTTATAATATTTTTTTCACTCGGAAGAAGTGCAAATTAAAAAAAAATCTTAAGCGCTGCTATCGACCGATTATCTTGAAAACCTGTGAGGGGGTATTTTGAGTTTTTTAGAGGATTATTAAGATTAATATATTTTGAGTAAATTTGAAAAGTTTCAAATGTGTTGCAGTTGTTTTTATATGTTTCTTTTCACTCGAAAGGAGTGCAACTTGAAAAAATCTGAAGCACTGTTCTCAGTCGGTTATCTTGAAAACCAGTGATAGGGTATTTTGGTTTTTTTAGAGGATTATTAAGATTAATGTATTTTGAGAAATTTGGAAAATTTCAAGTGTGTTGCAGTTGTTTTTATAATTTTTTTTTCACTCAGAAGAAGTGCAAATTAAAAAAAAATAAGCACTGTTATCGGCCAATTATCTTGAAAACCAGTGATGGGGTATATTGAGTTGTTTAGAGGATTATTAAGGTTAACGTATTTTGAGTAAAGTTTTGAGTGTTTTACAGTTGTCTTTATATTTTAAGTGCAACTTAAAAAAAATCTGAAGCGCTGTTCGCTATCTTGAAAACTAGTGATGGGGTTTTTTGAGATTTTTTTTTCAGAATAATTAAGATTCGTGTATTTTGAGTAAGTTTGGAAAGTTTCAAGTGTGTTACAGTTGTTTTTATATATATTTTTTTTCGATCGAAAAATGTGTAACTTAAAAAAAATCTTAACGCTGTTCTCGATCATTATCTTGAAAACCTGTGATTGGCTATTTTGAGTTTTTTAGAGGATTATTAAGATTAATATATTTTGAGTAAATTTGAAAAGTTTCAAGTGTGTTTCAGTTATTTTTATAATTTTTTTCACTCCAAAGAATTGCGAATTAAAAAAATCTTAAGCGCTGTTCTAGGTCGGCTATCTTGAACACCTGTGATGGGTTATTTTGAGTTTTTTAGAGGGTTATTAAGATTAATGTATTTTGAGCAAATTTGGAAAGTTTTAAGTGTTTTGCAATTGTCTTTATATTTTTATTTTCACTCGGAAGAAATGCAACTTAAAAAAATCTTAAGCGCTGTTCTCGGTCGGCTATCTTGAAAACCAGCGATGGGGTATTTTAAGTTATTTGGAGGATTATTATGATTATTGAATTTTGAGTAAATTTGGAAAATTTCAAGTATGTTGTAGTTGTTTTAATAATATTTTTTTCACTCGGAAGAAGTACAAATTAAAAAAATCTGAAGCGCTGTTCTCTGTCGGTTATCTTGAAAACCTGTGATGGGGTATTTTTAGTTTTTGGAGGATTATTAGGATTTCTGTATTTTAAGTTTAAGTATTTTACAGCTGTTTTTATATTTTTTTCGCGTCGAAAAAAAATATTACTCCTATAATTTATATAAAAAATGAAATTGGTTCACTTGTTTTGTGGTTTTGAGAAGATAGCTCTTGAACAAAATAGGTGATTTTAAAAAGTTGGTTCAGAAATGTGCTTTATTCACCGAATAAGAGTATAGTAGAGAGAATAAAGTAGAGGACCAAAAAAATTTCATTCGCCTTTAATTGTTTTTTTTTTGAGGATAACTCGGATAACGGATGACCAAATTTGGCAAATTCTTCCAGCAAAATGTTGTACTCATCGAGTAGATGTAGACCAACAAATTAAATGATTGTAAAATGTGGTTTTTGAGTATAATTCTTGAACCATTGATTTTGAACATTCTTCGAGTAAAGTACAGTACTCACCGAATAGATTTAGATAAGATAAAAAAATTAATTCGTTGCTTAATTGTTCTGTGGTTTTGAGAAGATAACTCTTGAACAAAATAGCCGATTTTAAAAATGGTTCGTGAAAAGTCGAATAAATGTAAATAGGACCAAAAATATACTAACACAATTTAATTCGATTTATAGACGAAAGTGGATTTGTGGTGATGAAACAGATGGGAACAGAAATAAACGATCTTAGACCTTTGTTATATCAGTAGTAGGGCTGTTAATAACATGCAAATATCTTTCGTATCATTCAATAAACGGCGTGACTTGTTTCAACAAGTTATTTGTTTTTAGCCTTTGTAAGACTTAATTTTGCAGAATTACGAACTGCTTGAAAATGTATATATAAAGGCTAATGTTTTCTTAATTTAATTTACTGAGTGCTTTTGCAACAATTATCGTTTTTTTTTTCTTAAAAAGGACGCGGTGGGATATATTATATGCCATCAAAATGTTCCACGAGCCGACACTGCCCTATTCTACCCTTCAATTCTACAGGGTTGGGATAAAGTATGGAACCAAGTAAATATCTTTAAAACAAAAAGGGCTAAATTTATGAAACTTTGCAGGCAAGTATAATGACACATAACGCATCTGATGCCATATTTTTTGTTACTGCTGTACTTCCGGTTTCACCGGAAATACCGTCAACTTTTTTAATTTAAATGGAACACCTTGTATATTTTTATATTTTCGAATAGATACTTTTCCAACAATTACAATGATGTATGGTTCGATGGGTGTGTGACTTGTAGTTTTTTAAATATTAAATAAAATAATTCAACATCGAGTTGGCTTTTTACATCTTTTTACACTGTTTTCAGATAAAACAATTTCGTGTTTTTTACGTTTTCTGTAACTGACAGATAGTATCCATGTGAAATATGAATATTGCTGTTTAATTTTGGGTGAACTTACTGATCGTGAAAAAATTACTTTGTTAATGATGGTTAGTTTTGGATATTGATAGAGATCTCCAGAAGATGCATGCAATATTTTTAATACAACATTCCCTGAGAGAAATTCTAATATTTATAAATCAAAATTTTTAAGGGTTGAACAAAATTATTAAGAAATTCACAAATTTCATTTTTTATTATTTTATTTATTATTTAAAAAAAACACAAGTCCAAACCCTATATCATTGTAATTGTTGAAAAGGTGTCTATTTGAAAATGTAAAAATATACATGGTGTCCCATTTAAACTAAAAAAGTTAAGGGTATTTCCGGTGAAACCGGAAGTACAGTAGTAACAAAAAATATGGTATCAGAAGCGTTATGTGTCATTATACTTTCCTGCAAAGTTTCATAAATTTAGCCCTTTTTGTTTTAAAGATATTTACTTGGTTCCATACTTTATCCCAACCCTGTATGTACATAAACTAGAGTCTAGTAGGTGAAAATCACTATATAGCACATGACTTGTGCACCATTAATAAGCTAATTTATTTCTAAAATTTATGGCGCGTGGAGTTTGTTTAACTTATTGGAGTGTGAGATAGGGACCACCCATTACGTTTGGATTGTGAGCTAGGGCCCACTCACCACGCCCTGTATAAAAATTAATTCAATCTAGAAACCCTGTTTAGTAAAAGTAAAAATCACTTTATAAAATAAGTATTGACATACGTAACACAATATGCAAATATGTTCGTAAAAACTCTGTCGTATGTTAATCTGGTTGCATTATAAGATAAGAACAAATTCTTAATTATTAAGTAAAAGTAAGTAAGAATATTTTTGTCAAATTTCGTTTTAACGTTTATCATATTTTCTGCTTCAACCATAATGAACAAATTCCGTGGCTTTTCTTACTAAAAATAGATTGTGAATATGCTACACCATATCTTTCATCAATAATAAGATAATTCGCTCAGATGATTACACGTAATGAGGTAAATACGACAAATTTATTCATTATACAATTGAATCATAGATGCACAAATCACGAAACGCCCATTAAATAATAGACCAACTACGCTACTTTACATGCAATTTAAAAATTGACAGATCCTAGTATTAAATAATCATATTGTTTACCTAGTAGTGTACTATAAGTAAGTGCATAAAATTTAGAGATAATTTGCGCACGCAAATATATAGAAAACCTTATTTAAGTTAGCAGTTTTAGGTTATACAATAAATCATATTTGATAACTGTTCGATGTTGGACTCACTTTTTGGTGAGCATTTTGAAATAAAACACTTTTTAAAACTTTATTATACCACTTCCTACCTACTACATTATGAAACTAAAAATACAAAACGTTTCAAAAAGAAGTGTGTATATACCGTGTGTCCCGTTTCAAGACACATCATAGGGAATTCCCAAGTAAAATTTTCAATTTTAGTTTGTATCTCTATTATTGAATTTCAAAGGTCAGAATAAAATTAGAATGATTCCTGTACCAATTAGCATTATTTTCAAACTTCATTTTTTAATTTCTCTTTAGTTTTATATAAAATATAGCTCAAAAATTGTGAAAAAATCTTCGAAAATAAAATATTGAAAATAGTAGTTGCTATGAAAAGTCAGTGTTTGTCATCTAATTTTTTTGACACAAAAAATAATTGAATTCAACACGAGTGTTTAAACCACAAAGGAAAAATGCAGATCATAATGTAGGAGTTTTGGCGAACATTCTTCGTGTGCTATTTCCCCCTTATTTAGTATACATTTTGAAAACTGTCCAGCGTCGTGTGAATCAACAATTATTAGAATTATTCAGAAACTTGAGGTGAATGGTTGTGTGAAAGACAGACTTACCGTTAGGATTAAAAAGAGGAAATGTGAAGAAACTATAACAAATATATTGGCTTGGATTACAGTATTACAGCGTAGTTGTAAGAAAAATAGCGTTCGAATGTGATGACAGCAAATCTACTATCCATAGAAGTTTAAAAGGTTGTAGTTATCGACCGCATAAAAGCCAAAATCATCAAGAACTATTAGCAGTTGATATCAATTCGAGATCTACATTTTGTGAAGTTGTAATAGTGTAATATTAAATCCATTGTAAACGGAGGTTTAAAACTATTGGGATTTATCTCGAGAATCGGTAGAGATTTTTCTATTGATACAATTAGACTACTCTATTGTTCATTAGTGCGCTCTGGATTGGAGTACGCTTCATGCGTCTGGTCACCGTATCATGTGTATTTGATTAAAGAATTAAACAAAGTACAGAACAAATTTTTGCGAATGGCAGCTTTCAAATTAAAAATTCCTTTAAGTGAACTAGATTATGAACGCCTTAGATTTAACTTAAATTTACCGCCACTTCAGTACAGACGAATTATCGCTGATATTATATTTTTATTTAAAGTTGTCAATTCCTTCATTGACTGTGACAATATCTTGAATTGTATAAATTTTAGATTTCACAGTGAAGGGGCTCAAACAAGAAACATGGATTTATTTCGTCTTCCATTTCGTACGACTAATTACGGCAATAATGATCCATTAGTTAGAATGATGCGATTTGTTAATTATTTACAACCTAAATCTAATTTTGTTTTTTTCACTAACGATATAAAGTTATTTTCGAAATATTTGCGTATAATGAATTTAACAGACCTGTACATTTAAATATTAACTCTGTAACTTTTACTGATTTATATGTATATGTGTATATAAGTTAGGAAATCATTGAATTATCTCTCAGAGTCGTGGCACAGTTATGTCGTATTAGTATTAGTATTAGTTTTAAGTTCTATTTTAGTTAAATATTTTGTAATTTTGTATTTTTTATTTTAAAAAAGGGGATTCCCGTAAAATAAAGAAATAATAAAAAAAAGAACGAGAGGTTGACAAATCGTGCGGCTTTTACAGATGACTTTTCATAGCAACTACTATTTTGAGGATTTTATTTTCTAATATTTGTTCAGTATTTTTAAGCTATATCTCATAATAAACTAAAGAGGAAACAAAAATAAAAGACCTTATATAATGCTTATATGTACAGGAATAATTCGAATTTTATTCTGACCTTTTAAATTCAATAATAAAGAAACAAACTGAATTAAAAATTTTACATGGGAATTCCCTATGATGCGTCATAAAATGGGATGGAAACGGTATACATTACATCAGGATATTGAAGAGGGGAATTCTGATACTTTTTAGCTATCAGGATTCCTCTTGCTTCCATTAGATCCATTTTACAGCCTTGGTCCCCAAATTGGATTATCGAAAGTACACCTCTTACAAAAGTATGGTTATTTAATAAATAATGTTATGGTAACTATTATTCATTATTAAACATTAGCATTAAATACTGAATTAAATTTTAATACAAAAAAAAAAACAAATATGTTTGCTATTGTAAAAGTGGGTTCTGGTCTACAATGTTTAGCACAATACAACCATTTATGATTAGGTGACTCAATGTGGACTCAATTGTTATGTATTATAAAATTAATAGTTGTGCTTATAAATTTAGAAGCAAGAATAAATTTGATATGATTTAAATTTGATTATTCGAATTAAATCCAAAATTGCAGATATTTTATAATTTTCAGATCAGATTTATAGAAAATACCACAATTAGGTACTTCTTGTATGTTCATAAAGACTCAATGTATTGACCAGTTTCGGTAATGAAAACTCTACAATGTGTACAAATGCATTGGCGTTGAGAAAGCTTCGAGAAAAATATTAATTATTAGTGAAATTTAGCATGTTTTGTATTTATTTGCCGTGTAGAGATACCTGGTTAAAATACGGATTCAGGCGAGGCTATTGCATTTATATATCGATACTGCAAATTTCGCTAATACTTACGATCAAAAAAGAAACAACAGAAAAAGATGCACTGGTGGAAAAAAAACACTTGAAATTCGTGAAATTTCGACTATTTTCAAACCGCCATAACTCGCCGTATTTTCAATCGATTTTGATGTGTCTTTGAGGGCGAAAAACTTTGAAGTGTCTTCTTTAAAGTCATGCATGCGAATTTAAGCGGAACCCCTTCCGCCCCCTGTGAAAAAGAATGTTTTTTTAGAAAACCATGTCCAACTTTGACGATGTCTTCGGAGTTGGAAAAATTTTGTCGACTCGATCCACCACAAAAGCATTAAAATTTGATCAATTCCCTATGCAGGACTCAAAGAACGAAGTTCCTACGATGATTTGGCACTAAGTTATGGGTGTGTGAAAAAAATGCATTTTGAGGTTTTTCGCACATAACTCAACTTTTCAACCAAATTTGATGATTATTTCGGGGAAAAATCCCATTTTGGCTCTGATTTAAGGGGGTAAACTCAAATTGGGATGATCCCTTTTCGAACCCTTCAACCCCCGAACAAAAAAAAACACGTTTTTGGACAAGAAACGTCCAACTTTGGCAAAGTGTACCGAGTTGGAGAAAATGTGTCGACTCGATCCACCAAAAGGGCATTGAAATGTGTTCAATTGCCTGTGCTGGACTCAAAAACGTATTTTTTTGTTCGGGGGTTAAAGGGTTCAAAAAGGGATCATTCCTATCTCAGTTTACTCCCTTAAAGTAGAGCCAAAATGGGATTTTTTCCCGAAAAAATCATCAAATTTGGTTGAAAAGTCACTGAGTTATGAACGATAAATCTCAAACTGCACTTTTTCTTTAAACACAGATAACTTGGTGCCCAATCGTCCTATGAACTTCGTTCTTTGAGTCCTGCATAGGGAATTGATCAAATTGGAATTGATGCCTTTATGGTGGATCGAGTCGACCAAATTTTTCCAACTCCGTAGACATCGTCAAAGTTGGACATGGTTTCCAGAAAAAACTTTCTTTCACAGGGGCGCTAGAGGGGGCATAAGGGCTTACGCTTCATTGAATGACTCTAAAGAAGACATTTCAAAGTTTTTCGCCCTCAAAGATTCATCAAAATTGATTGAAACTACGGCGGTTTGAAAATGGTCTAAATTTCACGAATTTCAAGTGTTTCATTTTTTTTCCTTCAGTATACCGGGTGTAACTGAATTCTGGTAGACCCAAAATATCATTTGCATTTTTACATATCTTTATGAAATGTACTATGATGTTTCTAGGGACTAAAGTGTGTCGACATGTGGACTTTTAATAAAAATTCCACTTCCGGTTTATCCGGAAATTACTTTAACTTTAATATTTCAAATAGAACACCCTGTATATTTTTATATATTTTAAATCGTCTTTAATTTCTATCTATATGTATCATAAGTGATCTTTTGGTTGTTAGTTTTTTGTTTAAATTTAAATTAAATTTAAATTAAATTTAAACAAAAAACAATTTTAAATTGAATTTAAACAAAAAAACTAACATCCGAAGGGTGAGTTATGATACTTCAATAAACTCAGAATTTAGAGACGAATTAAATTATATAAAAATTCCATTTCCGGTTTAACCAGAAATTACTTTAACTTTTATATTTCAAAAGGAACACCCTGTATTTTTTTATATAATTTAATTTTTCTCTAAATTCTGAGTTTTTAGATGTATCACTCATGGGTTACCTTTCTCAAGTCCTGACAAAACATGTCCTTAAAAAAGTCAAGGAAAGAAATCCTTAAAACAAACCTGATAAAGTCCCCAAAAAGTTCTAAAAAAAATTGACCTCAACCCCAAAAAGAAAAGTCCTGAAAAAATAGTCCTGAAAGAAAGTACAATAGATTTAAAAAAAAAATAATAATCATGAAAAAAAAGTCCCAAATAATTGCTTCTGAAAAAAAGTACTATAAGAAAATCTTAAAAACTTCTGTAAAAGAATCTTGGAAAAAGTACTAAAAAACAGTCCGTAAAAAAGTTTAAAAGCAAGACGTCCTGGAAAAAGGTCCTGAAAAAGAGTCCTAAAGAAAATGTCCTGAAAGAATTCTGAAAAAAGAACCCACAAAAATAGTCCTTAAAAAATCCTGAGAAAAAGTACTGAAACACCTGATTTATAAATTCCAATTTCCTATTAAAATAATTCCATCTGAAAAAATTCTTTAAAAAGGTTTCGAAAAAAGTCCAAAAAAAACCGGAAAAATGTCCTGAAAAATTCCTAAAGAAAATTCTTGAAAAAGTTCTGACGATAAGTCCAAAAAGAATTCTGCAAGAAGAGTCCTCAAAAGAGAGTCTGAAAAAGTTATTTAAGAAAGATCCTTAAAAATACATGAAAAACTACTGATAAAAAATCTGAAAAAATTGTCCCTAAAACAGCCCTGAAAAGAAAGCCTAGAAAAAAATCTTGAAAAAGCCCTGAGAAAAAAAGTCTTGAAATTTGTCATAAAAAAAGTTTTGAAAAGGTCACCAAATAAAGTCTTAAAAAATGTAAAAAAGAATCTTGAAAAAGAAGTCCTTAAAAAAATCCCGAAAACAATGTCTTGAAAGAGACTTTAAAATAGTCATGAGGAAAGATGAAAAAAAGTCTTGAAAATAACTCATAATAAAAGTCCTGAAAACATAAAAAATTTAGTTGAAAAATCCTAAAAATAGTCCTAATTCCTAAAAAAATACCCAAAAAAGTTCTGAAAAGTTTGTCTATCCTGAAAAAAACCCAAAGAGAGTTGAAATTCTAAAAAGTAGTTTTGAAATAAAGTCATTTGAAAAGGCCTGACGAATTCCCGAAAAAAAGTCCTAAAATAAGTCCTGAATATACCGAGTGTAACTAAATTCTGGTAGAATTAAATATATCTTTATGAAATTTAATAGGGTACTTTTAGAGAATAAAGTGAACTTATAATAAATTTAATAAAAATTTAATTTCCGGTTTAACCGGAAATTACCTTAATTTTTCTATTTCAAGTGGAACACCCTTTATATTTTTATTTTACTTTTAGAGAATAAAGTCAACTTTTAATAAAAATTTAATTTCCGGTTTAACCGGAAATTACTTTATTTTTTCTATTTCAAGCGGAACACCCTTTATATTTTTATTTAATTTAACTTGTCTCTAAATTCTGAGGTTACATACGAGTGGCAATGAAAACTAAAGACTTTCACACGCATCGAATTATTTCATTTATATTTGAATGTTAAAGAAACCATTCAGCTATTTAAAATTGTAATGACATGTAAAAATTCAAGTGCAAATAAATTAACATTGAGGTTTGTATTACGTGGGTAATATGAATACCTAATATATAACAGCAAAACCCACAGTAACATTGAAAATATTTGAAATACCGTTTTAATAATAATGCGTTATGGGCATTATGGCCACCCTAATAGTTTTTTTCGCCTGCCTCTACCGAAACCATTTATTTCGACCATCAAAATCGGGCCGAAACTGCGATTTAGCGTATCTAGGAGCGAAAAAATAATATGCATAATCTAGAAATAATATCGAGTGTAACTCATGTCGAAATGCTTTAGCAACCCTTCACTTTTAGCAACCCTCATATTGCTAAAAGGGGCGGGTTGCTAAAGCCTATTTTCGGCCCTTTCCATCTTTCATAATTTTGACAAAAACTAAAAGACTAAACCTAAGGCCTAGATTATCATTAACACAGATTAATGATAATCTATTGTGTTCTTGTACTATGAGTGGCTTTTCTTTTACAATCAGAATGTTCTGAGATTCTTATGGATTTTTTTGTAAGGACTAATAATAAAATACCTGATACTAAAACTACTAATATTAAAAAAATTCAAATCTCACATAATAATGAATTTGATATTCATACTAAAAAAATAAAATTCAAGTATATACTGCAATTTGGGTCATAAATATAAAGGAGTGAGTTCCGTCCTTTATAGTGTACTTAGACTCTAGTTCAGAATTGCTGTTCTAGATGATCAGCACCATGGTGTATTGTATATTAGGAGGGCCAGTCAAAAAGTAAATTTCCGTCTAGAAAAAACAAACGGGTTCAAAAAGTACAAATTATGTATTCAGACATGTACATATCTAAAGTACGAGGAGAAATTTGTGTGTAATCTACACACAAACAGCCTTAAACAGGCATGTTGGACTTTCTGTATACGGTCACATGTATTTTTAACAATCGCTTGGCGATAAAGAGTGGAGCAAAAATTGAAGTGAGTCAACACAAGACTATCGCATAGACAAATCTTCGTTTTAATGGTTAGATAGGACATAAATAAGTTTTGTACAAATTTATCAGGTGAATTAAAAAAAAAATATTTAAAGAATATAATCCAGAGGGCCGTACGAAGAGACGGACGGGGGAGATACAAGTAAAATTAAATTGTAAGAATGCACATATAGGCGTGGAAGACAGATTAAACATACAAATAAATCATTTAGTTTAAAAAATCACTATGAATAATCGAATTTTCTGAAGGGTTTCATGTATAACGTTTTGTCCATTTCCATTTTTTGTTCAGAACTTCATTACTCTTCTAAGTTCAAGCTTCACTTCATACATTAAACCTCTGCAGAAATTGCAATGTTTGTACAGGACGTGATACTTAAATCGACAAATATCACAGTCAGTTAACAAAAAAGCGATTGTCACTTGTCATTGTCATAGCTATGTAGATTCCATAAAAATCTGCATTTGTATAATTATAATAATAATTTCATTAATGCCAGAACTTTTGGAAGTTTTACATAAGTTAAAAAAATTGAATAAATAAAATCAAATTGCAGACAAACAGGTGTACATTAAAATAATTGTAAATATAAAATACAAAAAATGATGTATAAATAAAATAAAGTGTACATAATAGTAAATATAAAATTTAAAAAATTACCATTGCAAATTTATGTATTTAAAATATAGCAACGTTTCTTTCAATATTTTGACTGTAACATAAATACAATTTTTACAATATCAAATCCATTTACAATTTTTACAATATCAAATCCATTTACAATTTTTACAATATCAAATCCATTTACTTCAGCTACCTATTAACCCTCAATTTGACTTCTTCACCTGTCCTGTCCCACAATCTAACCAGTTGAACATTTGCAAGAGCTTCTATAAATAATATAATTTACTAAGCTGAAAAAATATTATTAATAATAATAATAATAATATGTTTATTTCCCAACAGATCTTACATCTTATTACAGGGAAAAAATATATAAAAACTAAGTAGCTTAAAATAAAAGAGAAAATATAATGTAATTGAGAGTTTTTAACTTATAATTAAAGCAATCCTACTAATACAACAAAAACGTAACTTAAAACAATAAAACAATATTGCAATTAAATTGCATGAAACTACTAAATCAGCAAAAATAATAATACTAATAAAATGAATAATAAAGGGTATTAATGTTTGAAGTAGCGAAACCCTAACCAAGAAATTTTAATGAAACGAACAGCAAGTTCTGTTAAGTTGATACGAAAGGTAGTGGGTGAGACCTATGAGACCTATTCCACAATCCAAACAGTTTAACATATAGAGCTATTCAGTAGAGATGGCGGTCGGGGTGTCTTTTCCGTCCGAATCAAGTAGTGTCCCTTGCAATTTTCCACCATAGGCTAAATCGCGCTCGCCTATGAAATAACCGGTCAGTAAGAGACGCCGTAAACCATTTCTCTCTCCTTCCGCTCGGTCTAAGACCGAGCTACGCAGGCCGCGTGTGACGAAATCGTACGTCTTGGGAATATCCGCTCGGTTATCAGGTAGTAGAAAAGGATACCAATATTATTTGAATGTTCCGAACTTAGTTCGTAAGCTGATGAATAGGTCTATAGCTCAAGATTTCTAGAAACTAACTACTTTAGAGAAAAAAAACCGAAAGCCAATTTATCTATGTTTCATTCAATGTGTCATACCTTTGAAACCCTTAGTGTTATAATGTTTAGACGGTGAGGAAGTGCCCACCCACCACAACCTTCACATTAATTTTACGTTAACCTACAAACCCTGTTAAACTTTCAATTTTACAGATGAATTAACAAAACAATTTTATTGAATCGCACAAAATTTTGGAGGTTATGTTAAATTGTTATGAAATGTAGTAGGTACGCCCCATCCCACAATCTAACCAGTTGAACATAGCTCGATTTCTTCAAATGAGTTACTTTACCACAGAGAAACTGAACGGCATATCTATGTTTCTTCCATTAAATAAATTCAATAAAACGAAATGTAGCCTGAATATATGAATATTCAACCTGTTCGTAACTCTGCAAGCAAAATGTTTTATTTCTTCCATTGTTTTCCACCTGTAAAACCCTCGTTCGTGGTTAGTATTTGGAGCCACCCGCCATCAACTATAATAACTCAAACTTAATCTACAAACTCTATTCATTGTTACTGTTAAACTTTGGCATCACAAATGAATTCATAAGGAAATTTCATCGAATCGAACACCTATTTGGAAGTTAGGCTATATTAGTGCGGTGGGTGGGCCCTGTCCCACAATCATTTATTAAATACATAATAACTTTAACTTAACCTACAAACCTTGCTGTTTTGTAAACTTTCAACATTTCAGCTGTATTAACAAAGATATTTCATTAAATCCAACAGAAGTTTGGATGTTATGCTAAAATTATTACAAAGGGTGGTGGTTGGCCCCTGTTATACAATCCAACCTGTTTAACACAGCCAAGATTTTTACAAATAAATTAATTTACAGAAATATTTTCTCTTGGCAGGGACTCAAATGGTTATCCAACACTTGACAGTATTTGCCTGCGTTAATTGTGGTCCCTTTTGGCAAATCATAACTGGACACACTTGACAATAGTATCTTTAAGTGTCTTTATAATTACCCAGAGAGCCCAATAAAAGCAGATCGTCGGAAAAAATGTAATTTTGACTTTTTTGCTCTCTTGAAAGGTAATATTTTTTCTACATAGGTACATTTTTACTTTCTCCGTTACGAAAGTACAAGTATCGTGATCGTGGAATTTTTTTCAATTTCTTTTTACGGAAATATCCGTTTTGAGGTCTATAGATTTCAAAGATTTCTGGAAAACTTTTTTTGTGGCTGCGGCTGTGTGTTTGTGTATCTATGTGTGCGTGTGTGTCTGTCTCTGCGCGCTGTATCTAAAAAACTAATAGAGCAATTGATATGAAACTTTGAACATAATTCTTATTTGATAATCCGAAGAATTGAAAAGCTTTTGGTAAAATTTCTTATACCGGAAGTAGGTGTTTACCTTAACTGTTTTTTGTTTTTTTCCAATTATTTTTCAAATATGAAAAATATCACAAAAGCATTTAAACAAATATTGAAGACAACAGAGAAATGAACATCTTTTGTTTTAAAATATTTTTTATAAAGTCATTGTTATTCGAGAAAAAAATTACACCTTTTTTTCATTTTTGGGTTATAATTATGAAACGATAGTAGTTACAGCAAACTTATGTTATTAATAATTGCAGAGAATGTCAAAATGAACAAAGAAGAAAAGGTTTTTCGCACGAAGAAGCCACAGTGTGGCGAAACAATTGTCGCGAACTCAGACAATAAATATTAGAAAGTATTATCGTGTATTATTTACCAATATCAAAGTGAGCATGAACTTTGAACAACTATCAGCCACAACTATTCAAGTATTAATAATCATTGCAAAGAATGCCAAAATGAACAACCTGTAAAGATTTATTTTTTCTAAATCTCTTTGGTTTTTGAGTTAACTGACTATTAGAATTTTAAGTATAATTTGTCATTTTCATCTTTCATAATTTTGACGTTTTAAACGTCAGTATCATCCGATCCTACAAAACGCTCGATGTACATTTAAAATATAATTTAAATTTAAAATAAACCATGAAAGTGTAAATATAAACAAGAGCATCAAATCCAATAAAGTAACATGATGACCACATCGGCGGCTCGTGAATTTCCGTAGGGAGGGCAATTTCGTTGCTGTTTCAGTCAAATTTTCTTTCGTTGTCCCACCACTGAACGTCGACGTGCCGCCACTGATTGAAACTGAAATAACCTGCAGTTAAAAAAAGTATATTTTCAAAATGAAGAAAAATCAATGTTGCATTATATATTTTGTGAATTCCTCATACTAGTGGTTTTAGAAAAAGACACATAAAAAGTGTGCAAAGTTTTACACAAATCTGTTAAACGTTATAGGAAAGTGTACCAATGTTCCAATGGATAAGGCCTACGGTAGTGACTACCTTAAAGTATTTGTAAGACTTAATTTTCTAGATTTATGCTATATTTTAATTTATAAAATGCACAAGTGAAGGTTTCCAATTTCAATTGTTATGAATAATACTTCCTGTAAAATAATAAAAAAATGGTGATGTGGCCATCATGTTACTTTCTCCGACTTGATGGTATCATAGCCATTTACATTTACGTTTTCCTGGTTTATTTTCAATTGAAATCATATTTTAAATGTACATCGAGCGTTGTGTTAACTCGGATGAAACTGACGTTTAAAACGTCAAAATATGAAAGATGGAAAAATTATAATTCAAAACTAGAGAGATTTCAAAAAAAAATTATTTACTCCATAAGTTGTTCATTTTAGCATTCTCTACAATTATTATTTACATAAATTTGCTGTAACTATTATCGTTTTATAATTATAAACCAAAAATTAAAAAAATATATTTTTTTTCTCTCGAATAAAAATGATTTTATGAAAAATATTTTCAAGCAAAAGATGTTCATTTCTTTGTTTTCTTCAATGTTTGTTTAAATATTTTTGTGATATTTTTTATATTTAAGAAAATATTGGCAAAAAACCTAAAATATTTAAGGTAAACACCCACTTCCGGTGTACGAAATTTTACCAAAAGCTTTTCAGTTCTTCAGATTATCAAATAAGAGGTATGTTCAAAGTTTCATATCAATTGCTCTATTAGTTTTTGAGATAGAGCGCGCACAGACAGACACACAATTTTTTTTTCCAGAAATTGTTGAAATGGCATCTAGGGAACCCCAAAACGCATATTTCCATAAAAAAAATTTTGAAAAAAAATCACGATCACAATATTTTCTCGTACTTCGTAACGGAGAAAGTAAAAATGTTGAAAGATGCAGTAATATTGAGCACATGCTTTTTAAATTATTATGTACTTTAGAGACATATAGTACTGCTGCGTATTTAACTCAAATACATAATATGTAACATAAAGTGTAAATTGTTCTTTTTGTGACGTGTTCCCATGTTTGTGCTGTATATATCTATTACGCTACTTGTATAATTACGTTTAACAGTACATACACTGGAAATAAAAGGTATTATTACTATTATTATTATTGTTAGTAGATTTAAAAATAATTAATGAAATTTGGATTCAAGGAGCATCGTCAGCTAAGGTCATTGACGACATTTTGAATAGATAATTATAAAATTTGTTATCGCTTACTCTGAGCGGGCATATGCTAATATCTCTCCTTAACTCTTTGCTTATTAAAATTCAAAATACTCCGTTTCAAGCATGGAAAAGTATTGTGTTTGTATGAATTACAAAAAAAAAATGTTTTAACAGAAATATTAATTTTGAAAAAAATGGGCATGTGTGCCTGTGTCTGTAAGCACTGTATCTCAAAAACTAATTCAGGACTCGAAAGGAAATTTTCAACTTAAGCCTTATTGGACAATTCTAAAAGCTGCATACCTCTTGGTAAAATTTCATACACAGGAAGTCGGTGTTTACCTTAACCGTTTTTTGTTTTCTTGTATATACCGGGTGTTTCAGACCACCCGTACACCCCAAATATCTCGAGAAATACAAATCGGATTGACATAAAAAAGTCTACTTTTTTTAAGCTCTTTCATGTGGTATGAATTGTCTTGGGGAGTAATGACCTCTGGCATTTTGTTTTTAAATGTCAATCCCCTATTTTTGTTCTTAAATTTGAGAGATATTTTAATTGTCGAATCGGCAGTATAAAAATGTTGCCATATTACATAAGAAATATTTAGAGTAAATGACAATTAAAGATGAGAACCCGATGTTTATAAGGAATGATAAATGATAAGAAAGTACAAAAGAGACCTTCTCAGAAGTAATAGCTCCATATTCAAAAATTCGTTGAAAATCGTTGAGAGATCTTTTCATTGTCGAACTGGAAGTATAAAAATGTTGTCATCTTACATAAGAAATTTTCCGAGTAAATGATAATTGAAGATGAGAACTTGATATTTAGAGTTTTCATAAAATCACCTTGTTCCAGCCCTTGTAGCAATTTTTTCAAACAAAAATAATCTTGACCACACAATACAATATAGTTTCAGCAAGACGGCGCATCCCCGCCGGGCAGGATTGAACATTTTGAATATTTTACAGGCTAACTCTCTCTCATAATGCATTTAACTTTATCTTGCAATGTGAATACGATACCTTCACAGATTTACTATTATTTAGTTCCAGTTTATTACCGGAAAGGCATCAGAAATATTCCCATTTGATACCACACACTGCGTTCAACTGGAAAGGTATGAAATTAACAGGCCACAGCTGTCCGGGTGCAAATTATATAAGTAAAGCTTTCTTAATAAAATTTGGTGAGAGATACAGTCGAATGCTTTGGACAGGTCTAAATAGCTTGTCTTAGACATGGAGCCCTGCAGAATGTTTTCGAATATTTTTTTTCATACATGGGCAGCAGGGAAATTTGTCCAAATTTGTCGGGATCATCATGTTTGCCTTTCTTATAAATTGGAATGACTAAAACTCTCTTAAACTCATCCGAAAAAATATTGTTTCGAATGTACATAGTTAGGAGTGACAAAATAGTATTCAACACAGCCTTGACTATATCACAACTAAGTCTATAGTTATCCTTCCTTTTGCAGTTTTCAAGCCACATATAGTATTTTTTTACAGTATTCATGGAAATTTCTGAAAATTAAAAATACAGTTTTGGGTAATATGTTTAGGATCCTGCGAGAAATTTCGAAGAAATATACAGGGAGTTTCTAAATTGATAATAATAATAATAATACATTTATTGACGTATTCAACTTTTTACAAGAAATACATAAAAATAAGAAATGCTCTAAAAATAATATAAACAAAATTATACCAGTTTACAAAATATCATGTAATCAAAGTGTAATAACCCTATAATAAAGGAAAAAGAAAATGAGATTCAAATTTCAACTGTGGAAGAATTAATTTATAATGTTATCGGATAATAGTAGCATGCAACGATTCCGAAAGATATGAATTGGTACATGAAAAATATCAATCTTACTCGAGAGAGAATTAAAAATAATCATTGCACGACACACAGGGCTATTCATTCCATAGTTAGATGGGTGGAATGGAATTCTAAATAAATGCCCGGATCTATGCAAATTTACAGGTAAGGAGTTAAAAGCTAACATTTGCAACAGTTCACTACAATTGATATTGCCATTGATTAAATTATAAATGATACATAGATCAGCCATAGTTCTTCGAGCAGATAGAGTTGGAATATTTAAAAGGCGACGCAGACTGTCATAATCCAGAGTTATTTGTGCTCGGAACATATAGAGCCTTAGGAATTTATTTTGAATTCTCTTAATTGATAAATCGTCGCATGCAAAAGACGTTGACAATATAGGTGAAACATATTCTAATAGTGGGCGAACTAATGCTAGATAAAGATAACGAATAGTAGAAGGGGAGAAATGAGTAGAAAAGCGATTAACAAATCCTAGAGTTTTACAAGCTTTACTTACAATTAAGTTAATGTGAGGTCTATATGTTAATTTCTTATCAAACAAAACTCCAAGATCCTTAATACAAGAAATGTCATCTAATACATCATGGTTAATACAATAATTAAAATTGATACTAGTTTTGAATATTAAGTTTTAATTGATTAAGTTCAGACCAATCTGACAGGGAAGTAAGATCTATCTGTAAAGCAACACAGTCAGTAATACTTTTGATTGATTTAAAAATCTTAAGGTCATCAGCATACATAACAAATATACATGAAGCTAAGGTAGACGAAATATCATTAATAAATAATGAAAATAGCAGGGGTCCACAGTGAGAACCCTGCGGCACACCTGAAGTTACACAGATTGCCTTAGACACATGGTTTTCAATCTTGACATACTGTGTTCTATCCCTTAGATAACTATGAACCCAATCAATTAATCTGCTATTAAAACCTTGCCCAGTAAGCGAAAGATTTTCAGCAAAAATTAAGGGAGGTCTTTCATATAATGTTTTGTTCATAACCCCTTCCTCTCCAAGTTACTACCCTCTAAGGTTAAGGAAACAAATTGATTTTATTTCATCTATTCACTATGAAAGAATTTACAAGAATTAAATTCGGCAGATAACTGTTCCTAATAAAATGGCACTTTTTTATGATTTTTGTAACCCTAAAATATTATTACGGGGAGTGAAAGAAACAACCCCTATAATAGTTTGCATCAGAACTTTTTAATGCTCCTACATTTTTCTATTTCAAAACTTGATTTAAACGGTAGGATTCAATCTGCAACTTTTTTGTATATTGACATTTTCTCCTAAAATTGTTACTTTGATCACAAAAAAATAAAATAATGTTCAGACCCATTTGACATATATTCACAGATTTTTTCACCCCCTTGTAATAACATTTTAGGGCTACAAAAGTGCAATGTTATTAGGAACAGTTATCTGACAAATTTTTCTAAATTTTTCCATAGTAGATATATGAAATAAAAACATTTTAAACTTAAAGGGCTGTAACTTGGAGAAGAAGGGGTTTTAAACAACAAAAAAATCTATGAAAGACCTCCTTAATTTTTGCTGAAAAGTCACACTGTATTAAATTCAGTTGCTGAAGTGTTTGGCGGGTGTTTATGCACATTAGATGTCCTCTTAGAGTTAATAATATCCAACATAGCCTTTGGTTTCAAGTCGTTGTCCCTTATATAAGTATTATTAGCCTCTAACTTACAACACTCGATAGCACTTCTATAAATGACTCTATTTTTATTCCTTAATTCTCTTAACTATTGATTTTGATTCTGATTATACGTGTAATTCAGAAATTAGGTGTAATAGATACCTTAAGTTACTTAGCTCAGAATTAAACCATTTAATGTGCTTAGTATCACATAGCGATTTTTTTTGCAGAAAAGTCAAATCGAAATTTTAGAGTCATTTGCATTTCAGGAATCGTCAATGAAACTCCATGATTCAGATTCTAATAATTGGAAGAGCCTTTTACCTTTTACCTTTTACCTTTTACCTCATGCAGTAGTAGGCCGCTTGAGTGCCTGTATAAGTTTATACTCTGATAAGTGTTAAAAAATCGAAAAATTACGGAACGATGGCGTAGCAAAACCTACTCACAAAATAAAGTACTATTTTTAACATCATAAATGACTATTATGCCATCAAATCGGAGAAAGTTACATGACGCACCATTTTTTAAATTAAATCGGAATCTATTTCTCTATTTACAAAATCGGTTAAGAAAAAAAACAGATTAACTCATAATTTTCAGACTATATCAATTTCTTTCTGATTTTCTTTGTTCTGTTTCTTTTTAGAATGTCATCCGATTGGGGATACGGCGCTGATAATGGTAAGTAATTACGAAAAATTAAATAACATCTTCGACATTTATCTTCTATAAACTCTGACCCTGATTTATGTTTAGTTCTTATCATTTCGCCATAATATATATTGTTTATAGATTCATTAAAAATAATTATTATTTATAGATAGTCTGCAGAAAGCCACATGACAGTGATAGCGATGTCATTTATTTTATGAATTAGAACAATAATATTATTTGATATGTGAATGAGATTTGTTTTTCACGGATAATTGTAACAATATATTCGGTATTGGTAAAATAAGGCACTTGTTCTGTTTCATATTTTTTATAAATTTACCAAACGTATCACCACTTGTTAAATGAGAATAAAATTTGACAAATATAATAACATATGTAATTTAAAACGAAATATATTATTTGAGTCCGTATAAAGCTAAGCGCACACAAAATGAAGGCTATGCGGAATATTTATGTTTTATTTTAGTTTGAGTTATGGAATCATCTGATAAAGAGGTTTGTGGTGTTAAAATTAGAGAATGAATTCAAGAAAAAGAAACGTCGAAAAATGTGGATACATGATATGTGTCTAAACGTGATATATTTGGGGAATATACTCATTTATTCAAAGATTTATTGAATGACAACGCGAAATTTTTTAACCATTTCCTTATGTCTAAGGAAAAGTATTTTGTCATTTTGGAACTAGTAAAACCGTTAATAAACCAACTGCATTTCAATTGTTTCTGCTGTCGGCAAGTTCTGACAATCATAGCATATTAGTCGTCATCGGCACGCATCGGACAGAGCGGACGGATTTGATCGCCTATCAGACGGATTTTTCAAATGAGCTGCGTGCCGTTCCATGCCGTACCGATAAATGTGCGTTGACTCGTTTACAACTGTGTTAAGCAATTTTGCCCGATGCGTGCCGTCCGTCCGCTTCCGACAAGTGTGCGCTTAGCTTAAGACGAATTTCTAACCAAAACTTTTGCGTAGTCTGATACATACATATCTATTTATTGATAGCTATTGCAGTGTGTTTCAAAAAGCAATCAATTGCAGTCGCCTATGAATTGAAATGCGAATACTTGTTTGCACAATGGTCAACATTATTGACGTAAACTGCCTGAACAACAACTACATCGGCATGGAATGTGGACCAACTTAACTTAAAAAAAGCAAAATTTTAGTTTAGTAATCCATAAAATTAAGTTTGTAATGTCTTCCTCATGAATATGTGAAAAGTGCTTGTCACAATTCATTCAATTTTATTTTGGAGCAGGATCACGACTGCGAACTCTTCGACCAAGCATGTCCCGAATATGTTCAATGGGATTGGCATCTAAACATACTGCTCCACTCCACTCCACTCCAAAGCGAGTATGTTAACCTCGTTTACATATTGCTAAGTGATTCGTGCGGTTTGAGGTCTTACATTATCATGTATCAAGAGAAAGTTATCTCCAACTAGAGGAGCATATGGAACAACATAATCTTGAAGAATCTCATTAATATACCGGACAGCTATCAGGAAGTCTCCAGGAACGATGCACAACTGTATGTATCCTTAAAGAAATTCCAGCCCAAACCATAACTGAACCTCTTTGGTAGATCTAGGGCCAAAAATATATTCAGCAAATCGCTCTCCTGGTCTTCGATTAACTTGAACTCATCTGTAAATAAAACTTGCCTCTTTTAATTTTCTTCACAGTTTATGTGATTCCTGGCAAATTGAAGTCACACTACATGATGACGCTGAGAAGTTCTGGAGCTGTAGCAAGTCTGCGGCTGGTAAGATATCTTTCTCCAAGTCTTTGTCTAACTGTCCTCTCGCTTACGTTAATATTCCGGACGTGATGGAGAAGATTTATGATTTCTACAGCTGTAGAATGACGATCTCGCAAACCTTGTAACGCGCTAAAGTCGTGGGCGTTAGTTCGTTGTTGAGGGCCAGTTCCAGGTCGTCTTGTATTGGCACCCGTTTCCAAAAACGTGAATGAACTCGTTGCATAGTACTTATTCATCTTCAAGTAATGCAATTAAAAGGGAACGTTTATAAACGTTAAGGTTATTGCGGGTAGGAGGTCTAGATTGGCTAAATATGATAGATAGGGTAGGAAAATTGAATTTTTACTACGGGGTTGGTAGAGATGCATTGATCTCTATAGTTGACGCTTTGTCCTTATTGGTTTTGAAATGAGGTTTAAAGGTTAGTTCGTCATCGAACAGAATTCCTAGGTATTTACAATGTAGGATGAGCTAATCGTATACCTTGATTAGCAATTACTTTTAGGGATTGTGGCGTTTTAGAGTAGTGTGGAATTAGGAGTCTTCATCATCATCATCAAAAGTTTACGATGTTAAATGAGAACCTTCCTCAATGTTAGCCATACTTTTCCTTCCCTTTTATGTCGCGTCCAGTGGCTAGATGGTCTCCTCCCACTTCCAATATAGGTCTCTGGACTTATGCAGCCTTTTCGAGCGTCATGAGGGGTGTCTCGGCCAAATGAGATATGAGGTTGCTTACCCCTTCATTTCATTTGGTTGCAAATATGCAAAATAGCTATATTACTTGGCATTTTAAGAGTTTGATTTGAATGAGGCGAGGTATTCATGAAGTTGAATATATGCAACACATGTTACTATTCAAATGTAGCATCAGTTATGTTCAAAATATGTCACGATTTTGTGTTGCGAAACACGCGTGAAACCAGGATGGACGAATAAGCGAAAATACTTTTGTTATAAACATTGGTATAATTTTGTTTAAAGACCCAGTTGAAAAAATTACATGCAAAGCAAAAAGTCAGAGAAAATATTTTATGGTAAAAAAAGAACTTGATAATTGCCGAAACAACAGTTACAAAATAATATTTTTTTTAAAGTTTTACAAACAAAGCAATAGTGCTTTATTTATTATACACAGTTGGCCCAAAACGCTTGTTGGAATGATAACCATGCTACTGCAGAATTTTCTGTACAGAGAATTTAGACACGTTGCACTGCATGCAATGCATCGTATGCTAGTTGTTGGTTCAGCATTTATCAAAACCAAAACTTTTCCAATTTATCGTTGCTTCTTCTATTCCGTTTGCCTGTAATGTTACTGTTTTTGAAATAATATATGTTAAAATTAGACTATTAAAATACATTTTGGATCAGCTGCCACTACATTTGCTGTATTTTCAAACTTATTCACAAACTTGGTAATTATTGATACAAAGGGAAAACTCGAGTAAACTGACTCCACTGCAAAATGTTTTGATAATAAATACGCTCTCTTCATTAGGATAACTCAGATTATTGTTCAAAGTAATTACAATGCGTGAATTGATATCTGCCTAGCAAAATTATTCTCACAATAACATGACATTTGTCAAACTCATGGCAAGGGTTTTTATTAAATGGTACATTGTTCAACTTATTTTTATTATAACTGAGGTGGATTCTAGTACAAACGTAAAATAAATGGATGATAAATTTACAATTTTTGATTCTCTAAAAAATATTCCTTCACGATTTTTCTATAAAATGAATAGGGGAGCTAATAATTACACATATTTAATTTTACATGTTAAAATCCTATGTTCAACCCTTATCCCAGACACTCGGTATATATGTCTGTATCAAAACTGCCAAGAAATCGTTGTTATTAGAGGTCGAACATAGGCATTTCAAGCATTAGAAAGGCAATGAGTATAAATGAGTTTGAGTGATTGAAAAGCATAATTTCAATGACAACAATAAATTGCTTGAAAAAGAATATCCTCATTATGAAAATCGTCATAAAATTAGACAACTGTTGACTTAATCAACGATTTTTCACAATACCCATGGAATCTATATTATCCAGTGACGGTTCTCGGGGTTTTTTCTGGTACGGCCGAGGAACAAGAGGTGGTAATACAGATGGGTAGGGTCAGTTGCAGAGACGGCTGGCTGCGTGACCGCACCTATCTGTATTAACACCTCTTATTCCTCGGCCGTACCAGAAAAAAACCCGCGAACCGTCACTGATATTATCTATAGTTGAACAAATATGTTTCACAAAAACAAGGCACCACTTGCAATCTCCCTAAATGGGATTTCAAGATGTGTAATACATATGTACAGTGGCGGCTCGTGGAACATGTTGATGGTAGAGCCACTTATACAATATACCCCGCCCCCCTTTTGAAGAAACAAAGAACCATTTATCTTCCTAGACCAATCGAACATTTTGGCCAAAAAATAAAAAAATTGGAACAAAACAGCCGAAGATCTAAAATATTGTCAAAAAAAATCAAAAATCCTCGTTTAAAAATAAAAATGCAGACCAAAAAATTGAAAATACAAGCAAACGAAAAATAATTTACCATTTCAGCCCCAAAAATAACTCTTTTAAGCTTAAAATAAGTTCAACGAGAAATTCGAAAATAATA
Source organism: Ocypus olens (assembly GCA_910593695.2). Lineage (NCBI taxonomy): Eukaryota > Metazoa > Arthropoda > Insecta > Coleoptera > Staphylinidae > Ocypus > Ocypus olens. The sequence continues at coordinate 26,760,617 of OU343050.1, read as the reverse complement.
GCAAATATAAAAATTTTAAAAATGCGCACAATAAAATCAATAATTCAAATTGAGAAAATCTAAAATATAGGTCAAAAATAAAAAATGAAGACCAAAAATCTAAAATTCGTACCCAAAAATCAAAGTGGTAGACCAAAAAATCACAATTTTTAAGAAACGAATCGAAAATTCAGTCGATATAAATAAAATTTCGGCCAAAAGACCAAAAAGTGAAATCAAAATAATCGAAAATACAAAATATAGGCCTGAAATAGTGAAAATTTAGACGAAACATCGAAAACGCCCGTAAAGTTAAAAATTGCAGACAAAAAAATCGAAAATTTCTTCAAACCAATCGAATATTTTAGCCAAAAAAAAAAATAAATTAAAAAAAAACTTAAAAAAAATCGAAAATACAGAAATCTAAAATTTGGACCAATCAAAAACTTAGGTAGAAGCATAATAATTTGACACTTTCAGCCGCCAAAAATAAGTTTTTGACCAGAAATTTTAAAATAATAGCAAAAAATAAAAAAATTCACGAAATAAAATTAATAATTCAAGTTAAACAATTTAAAATATGTATAGGATAAAAATATACGATAAAAAATTGAAACCAAAAATCTAAAATTCTGGCATAAATATAAAAATAGTGGACCAAAGAAAGAAAAAATTTAACCGACAAATAAAAAAAATAAAGAAAAATTTAGGGGAAAAGATTTAACTTTGGTCAAAAAGTCGAAAATTTAGCCAGTAAATCGAAAATTCGGACCTAAAGATATTAAATGCAGACTAAAAAATCGAAAATTTCAACAAACAGAACTCGAAAATACCGGAAAAATAAAAAAATCTCGTATATAAATCAATAACTCAGGTTATAGATATTTGAACCAAAATCAAATCAAAAATTTAACCAAAAATTAAAAATATTAAAAATTCGGCCAGAAAAATAAAAAATGCGGACCAAAAAATCAAAATTTTTAACAATTAAATCGAAAATTTATGTCAAAATAAAGAAATGATCAAAAATTTAGACCAAAAAAAATCTAAAATACAGGTCAAAAATCTAATAAATAAAAATTCGGCTCGAAACATCAAAAATATGGACTAAAAAAAACGAAATTTTTAACAAGTAAACAGAAAATGTATGTCATAATAAAGAATATCTAAGTCAACAGATCAAAAATTTAACACCAAAAGAATTGAAAATACAGGTCAAAAATCTAAAAATTAAAAATTCGGCAGGAAAGTTAAAAATGCCGACCAAAAAGCCGAAAATTTAAACGGTTCATTCACAAATTTAGGTCAAAATTAAGGATATTGAGGCCAAAAGTTAAAATATTTTGACCAAAAATATCGAAAATATAGGTCAAAAATAATTTAAAAACTAAAAATTCGTCGGGAAAAATAAAAAATGCTGACCAAATAGTTGAAAATTTAAACAATGAAATCGAAAATTCAGGTCAAAATAAAAAAAAATAGACAAGAAAAATCGAAAATACAGTCTTGATAATAAAAAATTGCAGAATATTCTTGTAAGAAAATGGTTTAAATTAGTCTCAAAAATCACTCTATTGTTCAAAATAATTTTCCATTTTTTTTTTTTAATAGGAAAATATTTTTTTATTTTCGCTTTAATCGTCCAAAACAGTGAAACTAATTTGAAAAAGAATTCAAATATAACCATTAATTTTGTTGGGATCACCTTATTGTTTTACCTTTAGTGCCAGCAGTTTCGACAACTTTAGATTTAGTAGATACATTTTAAATAATTAAAATAAAACAATTCACTTGGTTAGTATGACTCTCAGTAGCGGTTCATGTTGATGGTACTTTTACAATATATAATACTCCTATAATTTTTTGAAGAAAGAAAAAACGATTAATCTTCATAGTCAAAGGTTATTTTGAGATGTAAAGTAAAGGTTCATACGAATTCAGCCGAATTCAAACAAGCTGAAAATATGATTTATGTGTACTTTCGATTTATCGTGCGTTTACATTTTGTCCCAGACATGCACTAAATCTGTAACACCATTATTCGTCCACATAACCTTAAAAAGAATTTTAAGAATCAATTAAAAATTCTTGCCGAGCTCAAAACTAGCGGTAGTGCCATTGCTCCTTGGCTCCATATAACGAGCCGGCCCTGCATATGGATACTCTAAGAGGAACATCGGAACACCGGTCATGTCGATGGCATTGACCTCAGTGTTTAGGTTGGAAAGTAGTAACATTGTTATCGTCTTATTTTGGCGAATTACCACATCATCCTGTCAACAGATATGATAGGACGATAGGAAGAACATTTTTATTGACTGTCCTAACGTTATTCGGCAGTATATTATACATATGGGGGTGTGGATATACTCGACAGTCATGTTGGGCGTTACAAAATATGTATTAAAAAAAATGGTACATGAAATTATTCTACCATCTGCTAGATGTAGCAGTAATTAATTCACGTCTCCTATCTAAAAGAACGAAGAGGCAGAATTTGCACAAACCTTGTGTCTCATTGATACTAGAATAGCAGAAAAAGTGGCAGACCGAGTAATGAGATTGAATTAGCAACAAATGCTAAACGCTATAAAGGGCCTGCGGTGCACGCTCCTTCCAAAAAATGTCCGAACGGACCAAGTAGCTCATTGGATCAAGTACGACGAAACAAGGCAAATATGCAAATTGCCAGGTTGCAAAGGATATATTCATTTCAAATGTGAAAAATGTGATGTTCATCTTTGTCTAAAGAGGGATAAAAACTGTGTCCATACATATCATTTAAATTAAACTCCGTTATAATTGAAGTTTATTTGGATAATGTTGCACATTTGTAACATACTGTATTTTATGTTCGACTGTACAAAAATAGTAACTTTGGCGGTTTCTTTTTAGGTCAAAATGGCGTATATTTCGTACTAGTCCATTATAATAAAGTAAATGTCAGTGTCAGAAATGACAGATTTTAATTTTGGTTAGAACGCCCAATAAATACTAATGAAAAAGAGAGATCAACTATGATAGTGGTTTATAGCGATAGTACTTACTGTTATTCATTATATTTACTCCTGAAGAAGATTACAAGGTTTGGACGTTCATGCCAGGGTCCTTTAGACAAGAATCTAGAACATTCTTAGCCAATCAAAACTGATAATAGTGCCAAGAAAATGAAGCTCCTTTTCCCATCACTATAATCACTTTTGATGCGTTTAGAATGTCAGAATAGCTATTTGATTCGAGAATATATGATGAGTTGGATTGTCATTTTTAACCAAGACACTTTTTTATGGAAAAACTAAATATATTATTGGATTTATTGTACATTTAAAATTAACACTTTTGTTGATAACAAAATGTCGACAGTTCCATTTAAACTTCAGTCTTGACATTTACGTTAGTGGTAACTTTACCGTTAAAAGGACTGATTAACGCTTTTTAAATTATTTTTGAAACACACCTCCACTGAATAGGACCATATATTGCACAATCTTTAAACACGTCTTAGTTAAGATCTAGGTAAGTTTACTAATGCAGGGATATTTAAAATAGATAAACAGCATATCTTGTCCATTGACAATCTGCGTTAATATAAGAAGCGGCGACCACAAGTGCAACTTGAATTAAATGTGTGGGTTGAATGTTACAATAATTGGGCAATTCATATTCGAACAGAATTTAACTGCAGATAATTATTTAAACTTCATAAATTTCATTTGAACAGATTTTGATGATGAACATGTTTATCTTGGCCGTCTTTGAAATCTGTGGTATCAACAAGATGGTGCACCAGCTCATAACCCGAGATTAGTAGGTCAACAATCTGTACGAGTTCCAGAAAAAGTTATGTTTGTCAACGGGGGGTCGCAGCGAGGGGGTGAAAAAACCGCCCTCGATGACCTCCAGCTGGCTCATGGAGTCGGGTCGCTATGAAACAGCACAAGAAACACAAAGTATGGGGGCAGAGGCAGGAAATTTCTGAAAGGCGCGATAACGATCGCTCTTATTTACACACGGATTATGTTACAAAGTTCATATAGGTACATGGAAAATCAAGAAAATAGTATCACAAAAAAAAGAAAACAATCACGATAGTAATTGTCACAACACTTCACCTATAGTTCGCACCGGGATGCCCGACGAGTTCGCGGAGGAGTAACCGGCGGCAACGGTAACGGCGGAGAAAGGCAGCGGCAGCGACAGCGATGGCAGCATGGCGGTGGCGTCATTGGGTCGGCGGCTGGGCTTCGGCGGTTCTGTTGCGTTCTGAGTCTTCTGGTCTGGATTCTGAGTTGCATTAACGAACTGAGTGTTGATTTGAATTCGAAATGGTTGTTGAATGATCTGATTACTTGTATGTTGAACTCTGCCCTTATCTTGGATGATCTCCCCCTTGGCGGAGGGCTCCATGGCCTTTTATAGAGCCCACGCCCTACACTGCTCCGGATTGCGGGTGGTGGTGGTGGTGGTGGTGGTAGGATGCGACAGGAGCATCGAGGTCGGCGCACGTGTTCAAGCCGGCAAATTGCGCTTCCAAGAACAATTTGGGTTCGAGCCGATTTCGGCACATATGCAGGCAGCGGGGGGCCGGTTCAGTCCATTATGTTGTCCTAGCAGCTGCACAGTTCCACTAATGGTTCTGTTAAAAAGGTTCTTAGGGTTGTCCTCAATACGTCGGCGCTCAGTGGCTGGAGGATCATCTTCATTGTGTTGTTACTGGCAGTTGTACTTCTTTGAAAATGATCTCGTTTGGAAATTTAAATAATGCGGATTTATGTTACTTTTGAAAAGGAGCAATGGTTAGCTCATAAAATGCAAATTGAGATAATTACGCATTTGTTAAGACGCGTAAACTAAGCGCCGATAAAGTTCCAGCCAATACCCTTGATACCCTTTTCATAGCAAAAACCTAACCAGAGACCCCCAAGTGAAATAACTCTGCACAATTACATAATAGCAGAGCTACAAATTTAACTTTAATGTTTTATATTTTACTCGGAACCAAAGACTCCCTCGGCAGTTTCCGGATCCCCTGACGTAATTTAATTCATCACGTACCCCTAAAATGATTACTATGGTTCGCTAGGAATTATATTAGAGAAGAGATATCAGAGAAGAGATATTAGAAATAATTGTGTTTGAAAATGGAAAGTCAACAATATGAACACTTATTGTAGCTTTATGTTTTATAGTAATGTTTATGTTGTAAGTTTGTTATTTGTTAATCTTTTATATTTTTATTTAATCATAAGCCTATCTACCACATTAGGTGTAAGGCCGTTTGCTAAATTACTTAATTCTGTACAGTTCTCTCCAATTTTTTTCTGTCCGGTGTTTATTGTTTCTTATTATCCCCTTTCTCAACGCTTTTTTTTACCGTCATTTCAAGTTTTTCTTCCCCGGTAGTTTTTCCTGCCATGCCACCACCTTAGTTATCCCTCTATTATATTTTCGTTTATGGGTTCTATTTGCAGGTGTATGTTTAATTCCTAATTTTGTCTCTTCTTGTCCTATTTTCGATTTTTCTTAAGAATCTCAACTCTGCATTTATTCGTATTTTGAGTTTTACTGTTAGGGTCCATGTTCTACTGGCGTACATTATCGTCGGTCCTATTTCACAATTTTTGTTTTTACGTTCTCCTGGGTATTTCTTTTCTTCCAAAAAAGTCGCTTTCATTATGTTGAATATCCTCCCTGTCCTTCGCAATCTATCGTTTATCACTTTATAGATTTTTCGATTATTTTCAATTATCGTCCCTAAGTACTTGAAGCTTTCTACCTGTTCAATCTCTTTTTCTTGAATTGTTATTCTGTGAGTTTTGTTCTCGCGAGGGATTATCATTGTTTTTGTTTTATCTATATTTATCTTCATATTCGTGGCCGTTAATTCTTTGTCCAGTACTTTGATATTGTGTTGTAGGTCTTCTTCTTTTTCGCTATCGCCATATTATTGGCGAATTGCATTTTCACAGAAACACAGCTTTCCTCCATTTTCCAATGTCCTAGTTTTAGTGTCTTCATTTTGTTCCTCTCCTCTTTTATGGTTTTGTCAAGCACTATTGTCAATAACAGTGGACCTAGAATACATCCTTGCTTCACACAGACACTTGGGGTGGGTTTACAGTACATTTTTTAATTCGAAATTAAGTTAATCGCGCAATCAATTTAATAGCGCCATCAAATTAATCGCGGTTTAGGAATACTCTTTTTTGTCGAAATTAACAACGCTATTAGTTAATTTCAATTAAGGCTATTTGAATCGCGGTTGGTACGGCGCGAGACGTCAGCGGCTAACTTCACGCCGTTTAACATAACTTATAAATTAAATAGTCTGTCACCAATCTGTCGCCACGAATAAGTGCGCATGTGTTAATTGTATGGCGGTCGATGGTATTTAAACGATCTGCTGTTCTCTGCTGGCGCGTTTGCTTTTGTAAAAGGTTATATAAAATAATACAAATGAATCAAGACGGTGTTCTTTAATGCGGGAAAATGTTTATACATGTTGGAACAATATATTCCTATGTAGTTTTTGGCGTTTATAATTTTTTTGGTAGTAATTATTAATATAATTAACTGGACCTTATAATTGTCCAAGAACGTTTGTTCAGAGATATGCTGTGCCATGACGTATGTATTAAATGCATGTTTGCACTGGCCATATACTATAGTATAGTATAGTATAGTATAGTATTGCACAGTTTTAGATTAATTTGTTTGATTTTGACGATATCATTAGAATTAATTACCTTATCCGCTGTTAAATAAATTTGAATAACATCTTGTGATGCTATGAATTTTTTTTACACAGACAAAGAATGTTTTGGCTTGCCTTATACATAAATTTATGACGCCTGTACTAACATTATTCGGATAACAAATACGTGTTTCATCAATTACTTACCTTTTATTAATTGATAACTTGCCAAATTTTTATTGTTAATAAGTTTTTCTTTTCACTTTCACTTTAATGAGGGACTTAATTGAGGTAGCGCCCTCAATTAACTTAACGTCAAATTAAACAAAAAGTTAATCGCAATCAAATGCTAATCGAGCTTCTGTAAACCGATTTTTTGTTTAATCGCAATCAAATCGGACTTAACAACGCTGTTAACTTAATCGCGATTAACTATTTGATTTCACGTTGATTGATATTAGTTGGCAAGGCAACGCGAATTTTAATCGCAATCAAATAGTTAATTGCAATCAAATATTTGATTTGCTTTCTGTAAACCCACCCTTAGACTCATTATTTGTTCTAACGATGCTTTGGTTGTGTTTGTATTTGGCTTTTAATAGCTCGAAGGTATTTCTGTCCACTCCTTGTTTTTCCAGTACTTTCCCTTCTTACTCGGTCAAACGCCTTTTCCAAATCGATGAAACAAATATGGATGACTCTTTTCTTGTTTATGATTTTCTCACTAATTAATAAGTTTAAAATAAGTATAAAAATAAGGTCTTGGGTGCTTCTCCCTCTTCCAAATCCACACTGAATCTCTTCTATCATATCTTTAATCGTGTTTCTAATTCTACTGCCCAGTGTTATTCCCCTGTATTTGCAGTTTCTCTTATCTTCTTTCTTGAATATGAGTAGGATTATTCCTTTGGTCCGTACTACTAGTATTTCAGTGCTTTTTACTATATCATTCAATGGTTCTGTTAGTTGTCATTTTCCTTCATTACCCATATTGTTGATCATTTCAGGTATTATGTTGTCAATGCCAGGTGCCTTTCCTACTTCCTTTCTTTTCTCTCGTTCTTGTTTCTCCACTATCTGAGTTTCTCTATCTGTCATTTCTTCGAAATATTGTCTCAATATTTTTATTATTTTGTCGTCTTCCGTGATTATATTTCCTTCTTTGTCTTTTATATTCATCACATTATTTTTTTTGCCTTTTCATCTGCTTTGGCGTTTCGTTAAATAGTTTTTGGTTATCTCTGTAGTTTCCCGCTATATTTTTTCCAAATGTTGCCCATGATACTTCTTTAGCTCTAGACTTCTTCATTTACTTCTTTTCGTAGCGCTTTGTACTCTTTATGGTCTGCTTTTTTGTGTTTATGAAAAGTTACATTTCACTTTAATTTTTAATTTTAGTTCTTTTGACAACCATTCTGTTTTCTTTATGTCCTTATTTGTTATTTTTTTTTGTTTTTCCACAGCTTTGTAGCTGCTTTCAATATAATGTTCTTAAAATATTCTTACGTTTTTTGTCTTAATTCTCGTTGTTTCTCTTTATTCGTTACATTTTCTGTGAATTATCTCTTGATATACCTCTTCACATTGGTTTTCTTTAAGTTTGTAGATTTTTATTTTCTCTATTACTTTAATTCTTCCCTTGTCTCCTTTTTTTCTCTTCATGTCGATACTAGGTGGTGGTCGCTTCTCTCGATCCTTTCACATTTAATACATTTTCCAATTAAGTTTGCTTATTGAGCAGTGTAGACTACTTGACTTTTCATTTCTCGTCGGTTCTTCTCTTGTGTATTTATGTATTTTTTCTGTTTAAATTTTGTGTTTGCTATTATTAGTCCATCTTTCATGCTGATTCTATTGTCTCTCTCTCTCTCTCTCTTGCCTTTGCGGCCGGTTGTTGGGCCTTCATGGGTTGTTGCGCCGCCTTCCTGGCGGCGGTTGGGGTCGCTGGGAGTGAGGTGGTCCTCTTCTTTGTACTCGGTGGTGAGGCCGATTCTTCCTCGTCAGAGCCGTCGGTGTCCATGAGGACGGCGCGTAGTTGTTTCCGGCGGGAACAGTTGGCGTTGGTGTCGGCGTAGGCGTTGGTGGTGGCGTCATTCGGCGTGTTAGCGCGCCCAAGCGTCTGGTCAGCGTGGCAATTTGTTCCTCAAGCTTGGCATTTTTCAGCAAAACGTTGGAGAACTCGATGGCTTGGTTTCCCTGTTGTTCGGTGAGCTCCGTCCATCGCTTCTGGTAGTCCGGTCGTTCGGTCGTCGCGACCCGGGCCCTGGCGAACTGCGTCGCGTAGTCGTCCGACATAGTGAGCCGTGAAAACGACTTGTCGATCTTCAGAATTTATGTGCCCGTTCGGCTAGTCGTGACAATGACTCGGAGAACGGTTTTGGTTCTAAAGCTCTGCTGCAGTGGTCGGTCCTTCATTGGTGCTCACTCTGCTCGGCGTCTCGCTGCACTGCAGTTGCTCATGTAAGACTTCTCATTTAGTTTGATATTCTTCTTTTGTATCCGTTCCGCCTTGCCTCTCCCTCTCTGGTTCCATTTTGCTCTTTAACTTATGGGTTATTCCGTTTATTGCTCCGCACTGTTGATCCCTCCGTCTCGCACTCACCGTTTCTGTTTATTTCGCCGCCATCTTATTACACCTCATTAATGTTTCCTAATTTTCCAATTTCAAGTTCATCGATGGATTGTATTGTCATTTCTTTCGCTTTCGCCCTTCAGAGTTCGGTATGTGTTTCTGTTTGTTGTCTTTCCAACCTCACTTCGCTTTATTTACGTTTAAAATGCTGTATCCAGGGGCGGGACGTTATGTAGAGCCAAGGAGCCATGGTACTACCTCTAATTTTAGAGGTAGCAAGATTTTTTTATTCATTCTAAAAACACTGATTCGTCATTTTAAACGTTAAAACGATGTCTGCGAAAGTTTCATGAGAAGATAAAAATCGCAATGCATTTGTTTGAGAAGATAACTCTTCAACAAAATACCAGATTTGAAAAATTCTTTCAGAATTGTGTGTTGTGTTGTTATTTTCAAAACCAGTGATAGGGTATTTTGAGTTTTTTGGAGGTTTATTAAGATTAATGTATTTTGAGTAAATTTGGAAAATTTTAAGTGTGTCGCAGTTGATTTTATATCTTCTTTTTCGCTCAGAAAAAGTGCAACTTAATAAAAATCTTAAGAGCTGTTCTCAGTGGGTTATCCTGAAAACCATTGATAAGGCATTTTGAGTTTTTTTGAGGATTATCAAGTTTAATGCATTTTGAGTAAATTTGAAAAATTTCAAGTGTGTTGCAGTTGTTTTTATAATTGTTTTTCACTCGAAAGAAGTGCGAATTAAAAAATCTTAAGCGGTGTTCTCGGTCGGTTATTTTGAAAACCAGTAATGGGGTATTTTGAATTTTTCAGAGGATTATTAAGATTAATATATTTTGAGTAAAGTTTGAAAGTTTCAAGTGTGTTACAGTTGTTTTTGTATATTTTTTTTCATTCCGAAAAAGTGCAACTTAAAAAAAATCTTAAGCGCTGTTCTCGGTCGTTATCTTGAAAACCTGTGATTGGCTATTTTGAGTTTTTTAGAGGATTATTAAGATTAATATATTTTGAGTAAATTTGAAAAGTTTCAAGTGTGTTGCAATTGTTTTTATAATTTTTTTCACTCGAAAGAAGTGCGAATTATAAAATCTTAAGCACTGTTCTAGGTCGGCTATCTTGAAAACCTGTGATGGGGTATTTTGAGTTATTTAGAGGATTATTAAGATTAATGTATTTTGAGTAAATTTGGAAAGTTTTAAGTGTTACGCAGTTTATATATTCTTATTTTCACTCGGAAGAAATGCAACTTAATTCAAAAATCTTAAGCGCTGTTCTCGGTCGGTTATCTTGAAAACCAGTGATGGAGTATTTTGATTTATTTGGAGGATTATTATGATTATTATATTTTGAGTAAATTTGGAAAATTTCAAGTATGTTGTAGTTGTTTTAATAATATTTTTTTTCACTCGGAAGAAGTGCAAATTAAAAAAATCTGAAGCGCTGTTCTCGATCGGTTATCTTGAAAACCTGTGATGTTGTACTCATCGAGTAGATCTAGATAAGACCAACAAATTAAATTGTTGTAAAATGTGTTTTTTGAGTATAATTCTTGAACCATTGATTTTGAACATTCTTCGAGTAAAGTACAGTACTCACCGAATAGATGTAGCTAAGATAAAAACATTAATTCGTTGTTTAATTGTTCTGTGGTTTTGAGAAGATAACTCTTGAACAAAATAGCCGATTCCTGAAAAGTCGAATAAATGTAAATAGGACCAAAAATATACTAACGCAATTTAATTCGATTTATAGACGAAAGTAGATTTGTGGTGATGAAACAGGTGGGAACAGAAATAAACGATCTTAGACCTTTGTTATATCAGTAGTAGGACTGTTAATAACATGCAAATATCTTTCGTATCATTCAATAACCGGCGTGACTTGGTTCAACAAGTTATTTGTTTTTAGCCTTTGTAAGACTTAATTTTGCAGAATTACGAACTGCTTGAATATTTATATATAAAGGCTACTGTTTTCTTTGTTTAATTTACTGAGTTTTTGCAACAATTATCGTTTTTTTTGCTTTTCTCAAAAAGGACGCGGTGGGATATATTATATGCTAAGTGGCTCTACCATAAAAATGTTTCACGAGCCGCCACTGGCTGTATCTATGTCTTCTACTTAATTTTACTGACCTTTCTATCTTGCGTTGTCCTTACTGTATCGTCCGTTCTGTCTGTTTTCGCACTCCATGTTTACCACTTAATTCTTTGGGATTGAGCAAATCGACATGATCATTCGTTATTCGTTTAACAATTGCATTTTTGATGTAGAGTTATCAAAAACTTAAATGCATTGGCTAAACTATTATTTTAAACAAAAGTATTGATTTTGTTTCCATGGCACTCTTTACAAAAAACTGAATTTAAAAATGTTGGCTCAAATGTAGAATTAAACCATAATACGTGGCACTAGAAACAGAAAAAAATCTAACATGATGACCTTAGGGGAACAAATGTTTCTTAGACATCTTAAAAGCCACAATAAATCTATTGAGATATTCAGATTCTCCATAAAAAGTGTTATTCTAGGATGCAAAGGATGGTATAAAGCTGATGGATCCATAGACCCTTGGGGATTCGTTAACTTATGACAGGAGATCCGCGAAACATTTTTTTCTTGTCAAAGAAAATTTCCGAATTCTAAATCGCTTAAATAATTTTTGCTCGTAAATTTAAATAAGATATATCGGCCCTAAAATTGACCCTAGCGGGGCACCCAGTCGGATATACAAGAACTCATTTCTGCAAAGCAGCATCGTCCCTCTCATAAAAGAAAGCGAAAAGTTTAAGTATTTGTTAATTTTATATTTTTTTAATAGCATAATTTTTGATAAATGTTATATGTATTCAAATTAATGTACGGTGTGTTCCAAAAAGAAATTAAGCATTAATCAGGCATTTTTACAAAATGGTTAACATTTTTGACGTCAGCTGTCTGAATGACAATGACATGTGCATTTTAATTCTTAAGCGACTACGATTAATTTCTTTTTGAAAAAATATAAATTAAGAAGGCTGAAATGGGGGCCGCGGTGGCCTAGTGGGTAGCGTTCCTGCTTCTGGGCCTCGTGGTCGTGGGTTCAAATCCCATCCGTGCGGTCACTTTTTCGGAGTGAAGAAGTGGCCGTGCGGGTCCATGGATGTCTAGTGTATGTCCCATTCATTATCAAATGAATTTATTACAAAGAATCGGTTGTGGCAGAATAGCCAAGTAGCTTACGCCAATTTCCCTAATATCATTCACTCTCCTTAACCCGAAATCCCATCAACCATCCTTCCTTTTTTGTTTTATAAAAAAAAAAAAAAAAAAAAAAAAAAAGAAGGCTGAAAGACCTCTGGTCATTTGTAAAAGTGTCTCAATAAATGTATTGTCTCTCTCTATAAATAAAGACGTATTTTAATAGTATAATGATTATTTAAAAACTCCGTGAAGAGGGGATAAACATTCATAGAGAATCGTGAAATAAAATTATTTTTGAGTAAATTTGGCAAGTTTTAAGTACAGAACAAATGTTCAACAACTGAATTGCAATCAGTTCGATTTTCGTTTGATTATCTCATAATATGGTAAAGGGACGTTATCAATCAGCTTTTTAAGGGATCGCAAAGTAGAGACGATTTAGAGTAAATTTGGAAAGTTTCAAGTTTGTGGCATTTGTTTTTGTGTTTTTATCCGTTGGGAAAAATTTGGAATTACAATCAGCTCGATTCTCGGGTGATTATCTCAAAATCTGCTGAAAGAGTGTTTACACTAAAATAGATTTTGAGTAAATTTTAAAAGTTTCAAGTTCGCGGCGATTGTTATTACAATGGTTTTACAGGTGAACAAAATATTTAACTTTCGAATTACAATCAATTTTATTTCCATTTGATTATTTAAAAATTCGATGAAGGGGAGTATGAATTTTTTTAGGAAATTGTACAATACATTGAATTTTCTGTTAAATTGGCACGTACGTAGCGTTGGTTTTTATATTTTTTTATCAGTGAAAAAAATGTCCAACATCAGAATTGCATCAGTTCGATTTTTGTTTGAATATCTCATAATATGGTAAAGAGATGTTATCTTTTTAAGGGATGATAAACTAGAGATGATTTAGAGTAAATTTGGAGGAAAATCGCTTTTCACAAAGAAATTCATAATATACCGGGTGACCCAGGGATCGGTAAAAGCCCCATAACTTATTTGCTATTATCGACTTCTAGTTTTCTTGAACTGGTACCCACACTTATTCTACATATTTTAAAAATATGTATGTTTTTGTACAGGGTGTCCCAATATACATAACAGAACAAAGTTATGTTTTTTTAAATGGAACACCCTATATTTTATACTTTATTTTTAACCCTCTTGCGAAGCTGATAAAAATAGTATCAGATACCATGGGTCTATTATGGACGGTTGGTTAGTTATGGGCAAATTTGTGGCAAAAACATGTACACATTAAAAACATTGCAGAAGCGTTCCTAGCAAAGATAGCATCATTATTTATACACTAGAAAATTTCCCACATCATAAAGAATAATACACATCGGCTTTGGTTCTCTTTTACTCATAGTGCTATACAGGGTGTCAACATACGCAAAACAATGGATAACTATTTTTTTTCAAATGGAACACCCTATATAAGTTGCCACCAATCTATGGCATTTTTAATAAGCTTTCCAATGATATACAGTTTGTATAACAGAATATTAAGGATTCTTGAGATTTATTCATAAAAACATTTTTCTTTTGCCACCTTCTGCTGGTTTTTCGATTTTCAGCCAAAACTATGCATTTTCAGGAAAAATTATAAGAGACCAAAGTTGTAGAGCGAAAATTTCCGATCGATGTAGGTCTTTTAACTTTTAAGATAATGCGTGCATTGCCCGCCAGAGCGCACAAAATCGTGACCGTATATGCATTTTAGCGTTTTCTTTTCAAATTTTTCATTAATAAATTGCACTATACTATAATTTCCGCACCCTCTAGCGGAAAAACAGAAAATGATAGGGAAATTAAAATGGCCCATATCGATTAAAAATGTTCCGCTCTACAACTCTTAACAGACGCAATTTTTGCCAAAAATGCATAGTTTTCCCTAAAAATGCAAATTGAAAATGTATGTATCAATTTTTGCGTTTTTTCAATGGGATTTTTGCATTTTTAGCGAAAACTATGCATTTTAGGCAAAAATTGCTTCTTTTAAGAGTTGTAGAGCGGAATATTTTCAATCGATTTAGATTGATTATTTGAATAATTCTATAATTATCCGTTTTTCTGCTAGAGGACATGGAAAATAAAGTATAGTGCAATTAATTAACAAAAAATTTGAGAAAACGCTAAAATGCATGTACGGTCACGATTTTGCGCACTCTGGCGGGCAATGCACGCATTATTGGAAAAATGAAAAGACCTACATCGATCGAAAATTTTCCGCTCTACAACTTTGGTATCTTATTATTTTTTCAGAAAATGCATAGTTTTGGCTGAAAATAAAAAAATGAGCAGGAGGTGACAAAAGAAAAATGTTTTTATGGATAAATCCCAAGAATCCTTGATATTTCATTATACAAATTGTACATCTTTGGAAAGCTTATTAAAAATTCCATGCATTGGTGGCAAGATATATAGGGTGTTCCATTTGAAAAAAAATAGTTATGCATTATTTTGCGTATGTTGATACCCTTTATAGCAGTATGAACAAAAAAGAACCAAAGCCGATTTGTATTATTCTTCATAATGTGGAAAATTCTTTAGTGTATAAAAAGGACGCTAGCTTTGCTAGGAGCGCTTCTGCAATGTTTTCAATGGATCCTTGTTTTTGCCTCAAATTTGCCCATAACTAACCAATCGTCCATAATAAACCCATACTATCTTATACTATTCTTATCAGCTTCTCAAGAGGGTTCAAAATAAAGTATAAAATATAGGGTGTTCCATTTAAAAAAACACAACTGTGTTCTGTTATGTATATTGGGGCACCCTGTACAAAAACATACATATTTTTAAAATATGTAGAATAAGTGTGTGTACCAGTTCAAGAAAACTAGAAGTCGATATCTCAAATAGCAAATAAGTTATGGGGCTTTTACAGATCCCTGGATCACCCGGTATATGTATTAGGGGTCCGCAAAAAATAATATTTTTTAAAGAAGTCCGCGAGCGTAAAATGTATGGGAACCGCAGGTATGGAGTTTACAATATTCTCTACTTGCTATATGTATTAAAATTTTATGGTGAATAGAATTTTATGATGAAGTACGACAGGGATCCAAAATGTTTAAAAGTTTAGTTGTGGTGAGAACATGGATTTAGTAAATGATGATGTTAATCGAAATGGCAATTATAATTATCAACATATAAAATAAATGGGTACAATTGTAGACAATTGGATTGTACCCATTTGCTATTATAAGTGACATTTTCTTTTCTAGAAAAATCATTATATAAATTGATTGACTTTAGAGGCATTTATTTCCTGATAAATCTAGTTTTAATTGAAGTTTTTGTAAATGTTACATCTACAATATTATGTATTTGCAAATCAATAAACGATTCTTATTTTATCAATTATTATTATCTTTGATATCCCATTATAGCTCGTTTTGTTTTCTTTATTGTTGACACCTCGGCTTGATTCCAAAATTTTCTTGATCTAAAAAAAATATTATTTTATCTGTTGTCCTCCGCAATAATAACAAAACCCACATCTGCCTGGTTTATTCATAGCGACGTTATTTATTTGATTTTATTTATACAAGTGGGCAATTCTGCAATAAAATTTCCCAGTGGAACTAAACGGATATTTTTATCAGGCCTAATATCCGATGTCCTCATCACCCATTTACCGCCACGTTTTAAGTTGATGTTATTTATGCCAATTACCTCGTTATCATAACACATACGCATCATTATACAGTCAGAAATGATTTTGAGTGTAAAATTATGGATGGTTGAATATGCATAATGTTTTGCAAAATTTATAATTGTTCTAAAAATTATTGTCATAAAGCTGTTTATAGACATTTCAAGTTTTTCTGTAAAATTAATTTACATTGTAAAAATATCCAAAACCATAATTATTTAACACAATCATCACTAATTAGGTAAATATAACTGTATGTTAAAATTCGTCAACCTTGTTTTACTAATTGGAAATACTGTAAGCTTATTTTAATATAACGTTCAACTGTTGAATTTAACGTGTTGCTTACAAAAAAAATTGCTTATTCAGCTATCAAGCACAGTTATCAATTATCATACATTGCAATACATTTATTTAGTTAAAATAGAACAGATCGATCATCCTTTTTCAGATGACATCATAATCTCGTAGTTATAATAATGTTATGTCTTTCAATCATGTATAAAAAATTATTTATATAAAATTTTAAATATAGTGAGTTTGTTAAAATAATTTGTAAAATTTAAATAGAACGTACGCATTTACTTTTACTCAGATTACAATAATATATTATTAAATAAATTTAATTAAACATTAATCATATTGCCAGGCAGGGGCGCTGCCAGCTGCCACAATTATATGCGAATAATTTCGGAAATTATTTGCTATTTTATTTTATTTATATTTAATTTAATAATTTATAGTTTAATATAAATAATTTTAATCTACATTAAAATAGTATCTACATAATGGTTTCAACCGCTAATTCAGTATAAATAATAATCTGTGTTACTTTTTTCTATTTCTACTTTCTCCGTTACGAATTACGAGAAAGTATTGTGGTCGTGATTTTTTTTTCAAATTTTTTTTTTACGGAAATATCCGTTTTGGGGTCCCTAGATGCCATTTCAACAATTTCTGGAAAAAAAAATTGTGTCTGTGTGTGTGTGTGTGTGTGTGTCTGCCTGTGCGCGCTGTATCTCAAAAACTAATAGACCAATTGATATGAAACTTTGAACATAAGTCTTATTTGATAATCTGAAGAACTGCAAAGCTTTTGGTAATATTTCGTACACCGAAAGTGGGCGTTTACCTTAACTGTTTTTTGCCAATATTTTCTTAAATATGAAAAATTTCACAAAAACATTTAAACAAACTTTGAAGACAACAAATAAATGAACATCTTTTGCTTGAAAACATTTTTTATAAAATCATTTTTATTCGAGAAAGAAATGTATATATATTTTTTTTATTTTTGGTTTATAATTATGAAACGATAATAGTTACAGCAAATTTTTTTACAATAATAATTGTAGAGAATGCTAAAATGAACAACTTATAAAGAATAAGTTTTTTTCGAAATCCCTTTAGTTTTTGAGTAAACTGAGTTTTTGAATTTGAAGTTTAATTTTTTCATCTTTCATAATTTTAACGTTTTAAACGTCAGTTTCATCCGAGTCTACACAACGCTGGATGTACATTTAAAATATGATTTTAATTGAAAATAAACCACGAAAACGTAAATATAAATGGCTATAATACCATCAAGTCGGAGAAAGTAACATGATGGCCACATCATTTTTTATTATTTTTAACAATTTTTTTTACGTAGATGGTATGATGATATTTTGTTTTTAAGGCTCTAGAAAAGCAACCAGCTTCATAAAATGTAACTTTTTTTGAAAAAATCATAATACCAGACGTTCATTAGTATAATTACTTCCATCCGGGTCCAAACTATATAATTCGAATATAAATGTTATGAACAATTTACTGTTTTAATTTCATTTTAATGTTTGCGTTACATAATACTGATAATAAACGTGGTACACAAGACAGATATTTTTATGTAACGCACGTGAATCCATTTGGGACGTTAGTAATTTCTGCTTATTAATATTTATAAGCACTCGAAGGACGAACTCCATTTGGTGAGTGCATTTGCGTTCCAACTCGATTTGAAAACGTCTTCAGATTAGAATATCTTGTTTGTCGGATTGAATTCCATTATCCGGACGAACGTTATCTGGAACTGCGGAGGAAGTGATTCATGTCCGTTTGCCAAAAACGGCATCACACAACCAAAAAGAGACTGTGTTGTCTATTGTTGTAAACAATAATAACCGCAATAATGGATTAATGAGTGAAATATAGGGTGAGGCAGCAATTGTTTTCATTTTAGTGAATATTTAATTTGAAGTACGTGATTTTAATAAGGATAGTAATATGAAATAGATATTAATTGTACCAAATAAAACTTTAAATTCTGAATGTTTTAAATTCTCGAATGCCGTAATAATGCGAAACTAGTGGAGAATTTTAAACATTCATAATTTAAAATGAGCTATATTTGCTAGAATTAATGTCTATTTCATATTACCATCCTTAATAATATGTAAATATTAAAACAATTAACGTTTTAACGATAATTCAAAAACTAAATTATTTACAACAAGCACAAAATAATTTGCTAAATCAAAATTATCCGAAATAACTTAAATAGTTATAAATTCGTAATGTATTTAATGCATCTGCAACGAATGAGGGTTTTCATTTTTAATTGAATAGTTATTGTTAAAAATTGATAAATGAATTTGGTGTAGATTTAAAATGACTAAGGAAGTTTGTGTTATATGTTTTTCTAATTTGTAAAAAAAAAAATCCGGCTAGATTATTTTCCTTTCTTCGCAGAATTTTTCATTTTTTTTTGACTTAGGCATGTGCCGTTCAGTCACATCGAACATTTTAATTTGGTATTTTTAATTTTTGGGATGAATAAATGAACAAATGAATAAATGAATAATGTCAGACGTGTACACAACAACCATGGACCCGACCGAATACTTCTGGATCCCCGAAAAATCTTTCGGCCGGGCTGGGATTCGAACCCGCACGGCACGCGGTGCAACCGGCACAAGCGCTCGCCTGTAATTCAACTCAAAAATGTGCATTAGAAATATCCGATTAAAAGGTTTTGCAAGCGGATAAAAAGGTAAATAAAACTTTGCAAGTGGATAAAAAGTTGGTTACAAATAAGTATTTATTTCATGTCTTAAACAATATAGTTTTACATTCGTCAAAATAAATATAATAAAGCCGCTGATAACGATAACGAAATATTTAAACAAAAGCAATAGGAAAAGCAATGCCATACTAAAGGCAGATGTATGTAATGCATGTAATAATAGCATATATACATAAAAATAAAAATATAAATAAGTTAGCAGCGAAATCAGTAAAAGTATGAGTGACAGTACAGACAATTTATAAGATACAATTAAAAATTAGTGTAATGATAAAACATCTATACCCATACATTTTAAAAAACAATTATAGATATAAACAATAGATATTTCATTAACACACTGCTCAACATTTGAACTGGTACACTTACAAGAACATATATAAAAAATAATTTACCTTTTTTTGAGCAACACCTTTTTGTTTAATTGATCATATATGGTTCTGGAAACACTTTTAGGACAAAGAATTAAAAGAATAAAACTTAAATAACGAATTTCAAATTAGAAAAATAAAAAATCTTCATTTTAGTATTACAGAAAAGTTTGCTCTGGAAAGAAATAATAACCAAACACTTAAAGATTAATAATGCGTGGGCCCTCCTCTAGCTCTTATGACCCCTTAAAAACGTTTTGGCATGCTGGAAATCAAATCTCAAATGTAATGCTGAGGAATATTTAGCCATTCTTCCAAAACGGTAGTTCGGAGCTGATGGTGATTGTTTGGATCCACTCCTCGTGACCTTATCAACCTTTTCAGGTAATCCCGTACGTTCTCTATGGGATTGATCTGGAGAGTTCACTGGCCAATCGATGTGCGTAATATTGTTTTCTTCAAAAATTGCATTGATTTGCCTTGTTCTGTTTATTTATTTTATTGGCAAATGGCAACACTAGAGGTTCTAATACCTCATTAAGATACCTGACAGTATTTATTGTAGCATTTTTAAGCATAACCAATTCAGTACGATGAGTCACAGAAATACCTCGCCAAACGATAATTGAACCGCCTCCATAAGCTTGATGGAAGTCACGTGGTTCTCAATATAGCGTTCTCCTCTGCTTCTCCAAAGTTTCACTCTTCCATCTGAGCTATGGAGACGCACTTTGGTCTCGTCACTAAATAAACAACGACCCCAATCTTCAACACTCCAATTTACCTGTTGGTGTGCCCACTCTTAGCCTTCTTCTTTTGTATGCTGTGGTCAACAATGGACATTTTTTAGAAGATCTGGACCTTAAATTTACCGCATGGAGCCTTCTTCTTACTGTTTGAGTGGATACTTGAGTACCTATTGCATTCAATAACTGAATTTGGAGTGGAAAATCTATTCCTTTGACACTGAATCGTAATAAACCGGTCCTCCCTGACGCGAGCTCAGTAACTGCACTGATTCTTTATTGGTGCTAAATTAACAAATAATGTCTTACACAAGTCATACAATAATTAAACATCAAAAAAACGAAAGGTACTTGAGAGTGGCACACTGACCGCCAAGCCATCACTGGTTGGAATACATATGTATGTTCAATCGTAAAATAATCGCATCAACGCATGGCATTAATTGAAATTGTGTGCAACCAAGTACACAAACGAGACAGTTACACAACTTAACGAAATTATGTTAATTAAATTAAATTCCATTCGTTTGATAATTTCTGATAATTTGAAAACTTGTAAGCATTGTATTTAAACTATTGTAATGTCTTATAAACGGAAGCTGAACTTATTTGAAACTATGCTGCAATAACTCTTAATATGGTATTCTGTTATACTTAACATAAAATGTTGACTTTCATCTCTTCTGTTAAAATTTGACTACTTGTAGCCGTTTTACTATGAAAATTGCTCACGCAGCTAGTACTGTCAAAATTATGGACAATATTAAAAATCTCTCATACCAATTAATTATTTATATTCTTCCTTCGATGGTGTACTACCTTTTTATAAACACAATTTTGACAATTAAATAAAACTGAGTCAGTATGGCTGCCTACATATTAATGCGTTAATGTGATTATTTTACGATTGAACTTGGCATTAACAATCATATGTTCAGAGTTAAAATAAAAGCCCTGTGGAGACGAAAAAGTTAAGATATTGAGACGTTTATAGAGTGCCCTGCAATCATCTCTATATTTGACTTCACCAAGTACGCAAACTGCCTTTCGCTGCCTACATGATACGTGGAACCAAGGCCGTACCTCAATCGTGATTCAATATAATAGGTTACTCTGCTAATTAAAACTGGTACTCTGCCTACCAGATTTCTCAGGCAATAAATATTTTTTGGCAAGAGATCCTGCTAGACAATCCCTTGACGCTCCCACATTAGATGAGAATCAACA
Organism: Ocypus olens; assembly: GCA_910593695.2. Lineage (NCBI taxonomy): Eukaryota > Metazoa > Arthropoda > Insecta > Coleoptera > Staphylinidae > Ocypus > Ocypus olens. The sequence continues at coordinate 26,739,096 of OU343050.1, read as the reverse complement.
TGTAGGCCCAAAAAACACTTTTCATTAAGGATCAGTTTATTTTTGTGGCCCAATTTACCTTATGCATTGACGATTCATTCGTTGTTTCTGCGGTTAGAATGGTTTCACCTTCACTGATGACAGTGGAGTCATTCGCAAAGAGAATGTAATTCTTTAAATTTTGTTGATCTGGGGGATCGTCTATAAAAATTAAGATTAATAGGGATCGTAGGATTGATCCTTGCGGGCCGCCATGGTTAAGTTTCCTAGGGACCGAGAGCTGATTGTTGAAAAATACTGATTACAAGTTTTCAAATGGATAAATTTTATTTACCTTCACTATGACAATGATCTGAACGATTAAAATAAATTTCCATCTTAGTTCATTCTCGTATCAATTTAATGATTCGCGCAAAATAAACTTTATCCGGCTAAATACCCAAGATAATTTTTTGAATGACTTAATGATTTTTAGGTTATAGACGCACCGACATCGCGATCACGTCGTTTGTGGTCGACCGCAAGGACCCATAATAATTAGGAGGGATCATAAAGTGGTCAAACACTGAGTCCTCTCTGTCTGGTGATTTATTGTGGCATGGAGACGTTGAAGACAGTAGTGACTGTATTACTATATTATTAAATAATTAAAATATAATATTGTTATTCATAATTTAATTCAATATAAATCTAAATATGTACCTTGTATACAATATAATGTATAACTAATTTTGCGAAATTTCAAGTCGATAGGAATTATTTTTATATTTTTTCAAGTCATTGAAATGATTGTATTTTTACAATTTTACGCTCTGTTCAAATAGAATCGTAATCCCAAATGAATTTGGTATAGATTTGCGTATTTTCAAGTTAGTGACAATTGTTTTTTTTTATATTTTTGTCGAGTCTCTAAACATTTCTGAAACTTCAAGTTGATGGCAATTGTTTTTATATTTTTTACAGGTTATTGAAATTATTGATTTTTTCTATAATTTCACACTCTGTTCGAATGGAATTATTCCGAAATTTTAGGGTAGGGTGTTTACAGATTTTTGTAGAATTGTATCCCAAATTAATTTTGAATAGATTTGTGTAATTTCAAGTCGATGGAAATTATTTTTATATTTTTGTCGTTACTAAGATTATTGTAATTTCCATAATTTCACGATCTGTTCAAATTATTATTTGTAATTATTACGAATTGTAATTGAGGTGCTTGCAGATTTTTATGGAATCGTAATCTCGAATAAATTTTGAATAGATTTGTGAAAATTCAAGTTGATGGCAATTCTTTTATATTTTTTTCGGGTCACTGAAATTATTGTATCTTTTCACAATTCTACGCTCCGTTGCAACAATATTTTCTAGAAATTTAGGGATGAGGTGTTGACAGATTTTTATATTAGCGTAATTCCGAATAAATTTTGAATAGATTTGTGAAATTTCAAGTCGATGACAGTTGTTTTTATAATATATAAGTCGTCGAAATTATTGTATTTTTTCAAAATTACACGCTCTGTTCAAATGGTATTGTCTCGAAATTTAAATATGGGGTATGTATATACTACGTGACATAGAAATCTGAATACCCAGTATAAATCATTATATTTTGATAAAATTTTATATTTAGGCTTATATTGGTGAAAAGAAAAAACGATAAAAAACTCGGCTGTATCAGATAAAGTTTTCGTTTTTTATTCAACATGTTTATTTATTAGTGCATAAAGTGAAATTTAACATTTTTGCCGCAGTAACGATTTGAATTTTACTGAGTGCGGTTCTAAGCTTTTATTGTTATCTTTTACAATGCCTAGGGTGCAAAGACGCGCAAATTTTCATCAACTTTCTGAGTTTGGGAGAGGGCGGATAGTTGGACTTAGAGAGGCTGGCTTTCTTTCCGAGAAATTAGGAACAGGGTGGACAGAAGTTTAGATACTATAGTAAGATGTTGTCTGGCATAGAAAACACTTTTTGAGATTGAACATAATGTGCTTCTCGATCGCCAACAAATGTAGTTTCAACACATTTTCAACTTCAAAGGTTTCATTCACATTTTTATGAACGATAGATTTGTCGCGGAGGTTACATGACCAAGTGACAATTAGATTGAATTAAATTCATCAAGATGGTGTAACTATACCGCATGTTCACGGCTCAATGGTTCGCTAATGTCATACTTGCATTCGAGCCCTAGAAGAACATTTTGAACAACTGTTATAGGCAATACATATTTTTCTTACATAACCATTTGTGTGTTCTAGTTATTTTGTGTAACTAATCTTTTCTACAACCGTCAGAAAAGGTGATAATGACAAATTTAAATGACATTTTGATGTAAAATAAAAAACACTCTATACAAAAATAATTATTTATGAGAGAAAATTATAAAAAAATCATTCATTTTAGTTTAGAATGTAATTCTCAGACAACTGTTATTTTTTGTTTTCTATGCCCGCTTAATAAATTTCATCCCCATTGTTTTACTATTGAACAGGATATTGACGGATTTTGACAAACATACTAATATCTTGAAAATAAAAAGTGGCATAGGGAATGCTAGATTAAATCAATGCAGAATTGAATTATGCATTAGAATATGTATTTTATTTAAAAAAATCGAAATTTAATGGTTTCAAATTGACTTAGGTAAGTAATTTTGAACACTATGTATCTTAGAATTCTTAAATTAAAAACTAATGCGTACCTTCGGATATTGGCTTTCTGTTGCCAACATTACATCTCTTTGATTTTATTTTGTTCGGAGTTACGTAATTTTAAACTGAAGTATGAAAAAGCACCAAATTAAAAAAAAATGTCAAATATATCGAAAACTGTTAAATTCAGAGGTAGTTACTTTATGACTTTTTTCATAGAATTTTATGTACAATTCAAATTTGTAATAAAAATATAGCATTTCATTTAAAATAAGGAAGTTGGTGTTAACTTCCAGAATAACCGGAAGTCCTATAATCTTGAAAATATTTTGATTGAAAAAAGTACACTTGATTACATAAATCCTGAAAATCTCATTACAATACATCAATTGGAAATTAATTTCTTTTAATGTGCGGTCTCGGTGGGACACCCTGTATATTTATGAAATCGTAATGCCAAATGAATTTTGAATAGATTTGTGTAATTCCAAATCAATGGCAATTGTTTTTATATATTTTTCAAGTCATCGAGATTAATGTATTTTTTCACAATTCTACACTCTGTTTGAATGAGATTATTTTAAAAGTTAAATGATAGGGTGTTTACAAATTTTTATAGTAGCGTAATCCCGAATGAATTTTGAACAGATTTATGTAATTTCAAGTCGATGTAAATTGTTTTCATATTTTATCAAGACGCCGGAATGTTTGCTTTTTCACAATTTCACACTCTGTTTGAATGGGATTATGTCAACATTTAGGAATGGGGTGTTTAGAGTTATTATTAAAATCATAATTCCAAATAAGTTTTGAAAAAAATTGTAAAATTTCAAGTCGGGGGCAATAATTTTTATATGTTTTTCAGTCGTCGAAATTATTGTATTTTTTCACAATTCTACGCTCAGTTCAAAAGAGATTATTTCGAAGAATAGAACTGAGGTGTTTGCAGATTTTGAGAGTGACGTAATCCCCAATAAATAGATCTGTAAAATTTTAAGTCGATGTTTTAATATTTTCTTAGAGCGCCGAAATAATTGCATTGTTTTCACAATTTCGTGTTCGGTTCGAATGGGATTAAGTCGAAATTAGGGAATGCGGCGGCAGTGTTGCCAGGAGTAATTTTTAATTTTCCCCAAATATTTCATAAAAACCCCCCAGAATACCCCTCGCATAAAATACCTACCCCAAAAAATACTTCATCGATTGAAATACACACCAAAACCTTAATTTATCTCTATTTTGGAGAAAACTCCCCTATCTGACAACACTGGGATTAGAGAAGGCGCGCTGATAAGATTTCGGAATTTGCACAAAGAAAAGTTTTATAACTCCGTTTTTCCCAAATATGTAGGTAGTACAAAAAGGCCAAATAATTAAAATAATTCTTTAATTTTTCGCTAATTAACTACTTAAAATGGTTCGCAATTTTTTTTTCATAATTTAACAGTTATACCGGGTGAACAGTTACATTCCGGACCAAAGTATTATATTTAACAATTACTAAAAAAACTTAATTGACTGCAAAATTTTTTTTTTTTGAATTTTCGAAAAAATAGTCAAAAATCGAATCGAAATATTTGAAAATTAAATAATTCGTTAAACATAAATCGCGCAGTCTGTATTTTCTATCGAAATATCAAAGTACATTTAGTTTTATGTTAAAACAACCACTAAAACAAAACAATTTCAAATTAAATAAATAACCTAAAATTAATACAAAAATCAAGTACAGGCCAAAAATTCAGTATGCAAAATCTAAACTATAGGGCAAAAAAATCAAAAACTTGGACCAAAAACTCGAAAATATCGACCAAAAATTCGCTCATTACACTCTACAATTAAACAACATTAAAATTATTAATTGGGGTAACAGAACTAAAAACATTGGTAAAAAATTGAAAACTCTTTGGAAAAATAAAAATGCAGTTAAAAAAACAGAAAATTTCAACTAAATCGAAAAGTTTGATTTAGGTGCCAAAAACATCTAAAATATAGGCCAAAAAACAAAAACTCCGGTCAAAACAATAAAAATGCAGGATAAAAATTGAAATTTTTAAAATTCGTCCATAAAGACAATAATTCAGGTTAAAACATCTAAAATTTGGTTAAAAAAACTCGAAAATACCGGCCAAAAGTTTGCACACAAAAATCAAAGTATTGACCAATAAAAAATTCGGTCGTTAAAATTTATAATCAAGGTAAAAAAACTAAGAATATAGGCAAAAAATTTAGACCAAAAATCGTAAACTCTCGGCAAAAATAAAAAATGCAGACTAGAAAAAAAAAAAAAATTTAACTAAATATTCGAAAATTTTGGTTTATAGGTCAAAAACTCTAAAATTTGGAACAAAGAAATGAAAAACACAAACCAAACATCTGAAGTATAAAAAAACAGTCAAATATCCTGATGTAAAAAATAAAAAATGTTAAACAATTGAAACTTTATCTCAAAATAAATTGCCGAAACTCAAAACTCGAAAGTAATTAAAACAATTCGCCTATGAAAACAATAACTTAGGTTAAAAACATTTCAAATGAAGGACAAACAATCAAAAACTCAGTACAAAAAACTTGAAAATACCATCAAAACAAAAAAAAACCGCACATGAAAATTAACCAATCAAAAATTCGCTCATTAAAATTAATAACTAAGATAAAAAAAAACTAAAAAAATCGAAAAATGAAAAATGTAGAAAATTTCAACAAACTATTAAAAACATTTTGACCAAAATTAAAAATCTAAAAGTTAGAACAAATAAATAAATCAAAAATGCAGACCAAACATCTAAACTATAAGCAAAAATAAAAATAAAATTTCTGGTCTAAAAAAATTAAAATATGAAAAATCAAGCAAAAGAGAAATAATTTGCCATTTTCAGTCCCAAAAATAACTCTGGCTCAAAATAAATTGCCAACCAGAAACGCGAAAATGTTAAAAAAGAGATAAAGGACAAAAAATCAAAAACTCAAAAATACCAGCAAAAAAATCACGCTTAAAAGTGAATATTTCAGGTTGAAATATAGGGCAGAAAATCAAAAATTCGGGCCTAAAAAGAAACAAATGCCGACCAAAAAATCGAAAATTTTAACAAACAAATCGAAAATTTTAATAAACCAAAATGAAGAAAAATTATTCAGTTATACAGAAACTGCAAGTCAAAAATCCAAATCCAGGCTTAACGATAAAAAATGCAAACAAAAAGATTGAATGAATATTTAATATAATAATAATAATTTATTTACGGGCAACGAGTGTCGCGAGTAGCAATTTTTAATTTCCCAAATATTTAATAAAACTCCCCCAAAATTACACCGCTTTATTTTGAAAATAAAACGTAAATACAGTGGATTTATTGGAAAATATACAAAATTAAAGCATTATAATTGTAAAATTTATCAAAATTTATTATTCATCTTCATCCCCAATATTTTCATCTTCTTTTCGGCACACAAACATATTTTTTAAATGAAAGTGCAGCATCTCATTGGGGGTAACAAAATTACGAAAACGGCAATAACAGAATCCCTATGACTTCCATAAATGATATTACAGATTTTTCCTCATTGCTGAGGAAAATGACTTCTGTATGGTAATGATGATTTCTATACTCGGCGCGCCGAGTCGGTGGTATCATGGGTTTGCGTGATTTTCGCTTGATGTCCCCTGATTGGTCAGCTAACGCATGTGAAACGCAGCCGAAATGTTTAATCAGGCCCGTTATATGCCATGTGTTCTCGTTATTCTGTCTTTCTTAAATGTGTAGTGATTACGTTCTATCCTTAAATCAGCCTTTTTCAATTACAATTAATTAGGAAGTGGTAAATACCTAGTTAGTATTTGTGGGTTAAAGTAGACAGATTTATATTTCCGGCAAAGAACTAAAATGTGGCAAGGCTGTGTGAATCAGGCTTTTTATAACGTCTCGATGAACTATCACGAGGATGCGGGGTGAACACAACGTGATCATACCACCTGATCGGCGCACCCAGTATAACAAATGTAATAACATGTTCATTAATTTCCCCAAAAATACCTCTCGTATAAAATACCCACCCCAAAAAATACTCCATTGATTGAAGTTCCCCAAAATACACCCCAAGACAATAATTTACCCCCATTTTGGGGGGAAAACCCCAATCTGGCGGTTTTAATTTTTTGCATAAACGTATTTCTGAATGAATTTTGAATCAATTATAGAAATTTCGATATCAATTGTTTTTAAATCCTCACACCCATTGAAATTATTGAATTTTTCCACAATTCACGTTCGGTTCGAATGGAATTATCTCAAAATTAATAGATTTTTGTAGAATCGTAATTCTACCACATAAGTACCAAGAAGAAAGCATAAAACAACACGATTTTACTCGTATAATAAATTCTAAAATTTGTAAAGTTAAATTTATAAGCAAACCTTGAAATTAAATGTTTACTTTTCTCATAAAAAACCGCATACATTTGATAAAAAAATCTTATAATGGGCCTTGGGCCCGGCCCTGATTACATAATAATATTGAAAAATTATGCATAATCTTACAAAGATCACAAAATAGAAATGTAGAAAATGCACACAACTTATTGTATACTTTTTTTAACGATTTACATAAAAGCAATTGTTTTACTTTTTCCATCAACTGTAATAACATTAAAATCCAAAATATTTTAAAAAGCTATAACTTTACAAAAATAACCACTCGAGCGTGACAAAATTTATAGTTTCTAAAAATATCGCACTGCCGATAATAAACTATTAAATTCAACGACTTTGTTGACTTGAAAATATCCATGGAAATAACTAGACAATATGCGTGGTTTCTGAATATAACAAACACCCGTTATTTATGCAATCAAAGCTCGGTGCCAAATACTTTTTGATAATAAAAATGCATGATCTATAAACTTCTAACAGTTAATTAACATCATCTAAAAGGTGTGAAGATATAAATGTATATAGATAAAAGCACGGAATAATAATTTTGTGTATTATCATTGTAGGAGTGTCAGTTATTGTATCCGTTAAATGTATGTTTCACCATGTATATGAATATGTTACAATAGTAACTACCATTTCCCCGTGTTCTGATGAGACAAAATAATATCGAAACAGGTCCGCAGTTATCATTTGACGGGAAAATAATTATAAATCTTTACTTACTTTTGTAATCTGTTTGCTGTTTATAATTAAATCAAGGCTGTGATTAATTCATTTCACTAAAATCCATTGTTAATTTGTTAATTCGCGTGTTTTGGTGGTTTCGAGTAAAACTCCTTTCTTAAAATAAGCAAGAAGTAAATATTTAATTTGAGCTGCCTTCATGACTTTGATTGCATTAAACGGATTACAAATGTAATGTGGGCTTTGACGTAAACACTCTTAATCTCCGCAGTAGTTTTACATATGAATTTTGTATGAGGCCACACCATAATGGATTTGAATACAAATGGAATTAAATAGACTGGAATAGTCTTAAACACTTGTTAACAATCAAAACTTGTCTACTTTAAAAGGTATGTGTACAGGAAATGTAAAAAAGTAAACGACTTTTATACGTTTGTATAAATTTGTATGTATGACATTTTCTTATCTGCGTCATTTTAATTGTTTAATTAGAGTCGGTTTTTTTACCGTATATATCACCGCATATATACAGGGTGTATTTGAATGAATGCACAGACTTTTAAGGGGGTATGTATAAACAATATCGATGCTTGAAAGCAATTTTGCTATATCTCAAATAAAATAAATCCTAATATCAATTATACAAGTTCATATAGAGCAATTATGAAGTATTTTTGTAGAAAAATATGTGGCTGTAAAGAGAATTGCGAGCTCTAAATAAGTTGCCAAATAAAATAAATCGAATCCGATTTAAGAAAAATTGCCGATGACGTCACACTTCAAACACTACTGACATCACAATATTTTTGGCACGCAAGAAAGTGCGCAACAATGAACCTAGGTTAATCTGTTCGAGCGATTTTTACTTTCTCCGTTACGAAGTACGAGAAAGTATTGTGATCGTGAAAATTTTTTCAATTTTTTTTTACGGAAATATCCGTTTTGGAGTCCCTAAAAGTGGGTGTTTACTAGTGATGGGATCATTCGAATAACGATTATCGATTCATTCGATTATCAAAATAATCGATTATCTCGAGAACCTATTTCTTAATTCCAATGATCATTCGAATGATCGGTATTCGAGTGATCATTCGAATGATCATTCGAATGGTCGGTACTCGAATGATCATTCAAATGAGCATTCGAATGATCATTCAAAGGAGCATTCTAATGATCATTCGAATGACCATTCGAATTATCTATACTGGAATGATTTATTCGAGTGATCGGTATTCAAATGAACAATTCGAAAACTAGCTATTGGGATAATTTGAATGATCATTCGAATGTCATTATACCAATTTGTACTCGAATATATATTATTTAAAACTTTACTAGCGTATTAATAGGATATCTTTCCTACGAAACATTACGGCGAAGTACTCTGATATTGTTAACAATATCTTCTATATTATAATTTTATTATGATATATTGCTGAAATCAGAACACAAGTGTTTATGAACGATTTGAACAAAATAACCGGAGTTCTGTTTTTAGTATTTAAGTCACAATAATTTGAGTGATCATTCCAATATGTCTATACCACTTGAAAAATCAAAATATTCGATTCACGATCATTCGAATAATTATTCGCATTATCAGTCGAACTTTTATTCGAATGATCATTTGAATAAATAATCGATTTTCATATCATTCGAATGATCATTCGAATAAATAATCGATTTCTAGATCATTCAAATTATCATTCGAATAAATAATTTATTTTCGGATTATTCGAATGATCACTCGAATTATCATTCGAATGATCACTCGAATGAATAATCGATTTTCAGATTAATTCGAATAGAAATCATTCGATTATTGAAATCATTCGATTATGCCCATCACTACTAATTTGTACTCGAATATATATCATTCAAAACTTTACTTGGCGTATTAATAGGATATCTTTTCCACGAAACATTACGGTGAAATACTCTGATATTGTTTACAATATATTCTATATTATATTGTTATTATGATATATTGCTGAAATCAGAACGCAAGTATTTATGAACGATTTTAAAGAAATAACCGGAGTTCTGTTTTTATTATTTAAGTCACGATAATTTGAATAATCTTTCCGATAGGTCTATACCACTTAAAAAATAAAAATACTCGATTCACGATCATTCGAATTATTATTCGAATTATTAGTCGAACTTCTATTTGAATGATCATTTGAATAAATAATCGATTTTTATATCATTCGAATGATCACTCCAATAATCATTCGAATGACCATTCGAATAAATAATCGATTTTCAGATTAATTCGAATAGTAATCATTCGATTATTGAAATCATTCGATTATGCCCATCACTAGTGTTTACCTCAACTGTTTTTTTTTTGTTTTTTCCCAATATTTCTATAAATATGAAAAAATATCACAAAAACAATTAAACAGATAATGAAGACAATAAAGAAATGAACATCTTTTGTTTGAAAATATTTTGCATAAAATCATTGTTATTTGAGAAATTTTTTTTTTCATTTTTGGTTTATAATTATGAAACGATAATAGTTACAGCAAATGTATGTTAATAATAATTGTAGAGAATGCCAAAATGAACAACTTATAAGGAACAAGTTTTTTCCGAAATCTCGTTATTTTTTGAGTAAACTGAGTTTTTGAATTTAAAGAATAATTTTTCCATCTTTCATAACTTTAACGTTTTAAACGTCAGTTTCATCCGAGTCTACAAAACACTCGATATACTTTTAAAATACGATTTAAATTGAAAATAAACCATCAAAGCGTAAATATAAATACCATTAAGTCGGAGAAAGTAATATGATGGCCACATCACCATTTTTACTTTTTCCGTTACGAAGTACGAGAAAGTATTGTGATCGTGACTTTTTTTTACGGAAATATCCGTTTTGGGGTCCCTAGATGCCATTTCAACAATTTCTGGAAAACATTTTTTTGTGTCTGTGTGTCTGTATGCCTGTGCGCGCTGTATCTCAAAAAATAATGAAGCAATTGATATGAAACTTTGAACATAAGTCTTATTTGATAATCCGAAGAACTGAAAAGCTTTAGGTAAAATTTCGTACACCGGAAGTGGGTGTTTACCTTAACCGTTTTTTGTTTTTTTCCAGTATTGATTTAAATATAAAAAATATCACAATAACATTAAAATATATATTGAAGACACCAAAGAGATGAACATTTTTTGTTTGAAAATATTTTTGATAAAATTATTGGTTTTCGAGAAAAAAATGTAATAACTTATTTTTGGTTTATAATTTTCGAAACAATAATCATACATCAAATTAAGATGAATAATATTTGTAGATAATGCCAAAATGAACAACTTATAAAGAATTAGTTTTTTTCGAAATCTCTCTAGTTTTTGAGTAAACTGAGTTTTTGAATTTGAACTATAATTTTTCCATCTTTAAAAATTTTGACGTTTTAAACGTCAGTTTCATCCGAGTCTACAAAACGCTCGATGTACATTTATAATATGATTTAAATTGAAAATAAACCATGAAATCGTAAATATAAATGACGATACCATCAAGTCGGAGAAAGTAACATGATACCCATATCACCATTTTTTTAAATATTTTATAGAGCAGTTATGAATTTTGTGCGGAACTTTATAACCACTCTGTATATCATTAGAATCAGATATGTCGAGTGGTTTTGGATAACTTTATCACCACTCTGTATCAGATAAGTCGAGTAGTTTTGGATCTCGTTCTGCTATTAATTGTTATTTAGATATGCCTTTTAACCTTTCTGGATATTTTTTTTCACTAAATATTTAAATGTAAAGTTTCAATTTTCGAGATAAAGCAAGATTGCTTTCTAACGTCAATATATTGTTTAAACCATAGCGAAAAAGTTTGCCATATCTTTTTTCTGAACTTCTTCAGGTTTGACCCATATAAATAATGAACATTCTAATTGATAAACTCTTGACTTTTTAAGGCTATTAATCTTATCTTTAGCGTTTAAATAATGTATGATAATTTAGAGTATGGTTTTAAAGCCATTTGGTGATCTTACCACGACCTTTTAACAGAAATTCCAATTTTATCAGTTTAACTGACGTATCTTCGATATTCACGATGGAATTCTAAAAACCTCTTAATTGCTACTACTGACTACATATCAACAATAGAAACAAATATAATTCTAAAATCCAAACTGGAGCTTGCTAAAATTTAGAATAAAAAGTTGATTACCTCCCTATCATATCTCCCTTATTGAATTAATTTATTAGGGGGTGGAAATTTCGACCCTTAGATTTGCTTTAATACAAACACTTCTTACCTGTTTTTACTTTCTCCGTTACGAAGTACGAAAAAGTATTGTGATCGTGATTTTTTTTCAAAAAATTTTTTCACGGAAATATCCGTTTTGGGGTTCCTAAATGCCATTTCAACAATTTCTGGAAAAAAAAAATTGTGTCTGTGCGTGTGTGTGTGTCTGGCTGTGTGCACTGTATCTCAAAAACTAATACAGCAATTGATATGAAACTTTCAACATACGTCTTATTTGATAATCTGAAGAACTGAAAAGCTTTTGGTAAAATTTCGTACACCGGAGGTGGGCGTTTACCTTAACTGTTTTTTGTTTTTTGCCAATATTTTCTTAAATATGAAAAATATCACAAAAACATTTAAACAAACATTGAAGACAACAAAGGAGTGAACATCTTTTCCTTGAAAATATTTTTCATAAAATCATTGCTATTCGAGAAAAAAATTTATTAATTTTTTTTCAATTTTTGGTTTATAATTATGAAACGATAATAGTTACAGCAAATTGATGTGAATAATAATTGTAGAGAATGCCAAAATGAACAACTTCTAAAGAATACGTTTTTTATCCAAGTCTCGTTAGTTTTTGAGTAAACCGAGTTTTTGAATTTGAAGTATAATTTTTCCATCTTTCATGATTTTGACGTTTTAAACGTCAGTTTCATCCGAGTTTACGCAACGCTGATGTACATTTAAAATATGATTTCAATTGAAAATAAACCCATGAAAACGTAAATATAAAGTCCGAGAAAGTAACATGATGGCCACATCACCATTTTTTTTTAATTCGCCAACAGTATGTAGGATATAATAGAAAAGGAAATGTATGGCTATTAGGTATTTACGACTTCATCGATTTCCATATTGCGCCGTTTTTTTATTCAACCCCAAAATAACGCTTTATAACTTGGTGATATGGAAGAGTTGTTCCGTAATCCGATAATGGTATATACGAGTATCACACTCTACACTTAATAAATTAAGTTGCGATTGATTTTCATGTGTCCTTCAAAAACAAATAATTCATTCCTAGATATTAAATAAAATTTACAAATCAACGCAGTGTTATTTTGATTATATGATAATTAATTATTAAATTTTTAAAGTGTTCTAATAACAGGGTTTAGATTAAAGAAGGTTAATTATTACTATCAAACGATATAATTAAATATTAGACATTATTTAAACGGAAACCTTTCCTTACTAAAGATGCATTATATATGTATATAAAATAATAAATTAAATTTACCAGGCATAATGTATTAATTTTATCAAATATTTATAAAAGTATTACATAATTTCAATCATAGAATTAAAAATGGAGCAACACTTAGTAACGGTCGCATCTTAATAATTAGTATATACGTAAACTTCGCTGGCAAATGAGACCAAAATTGACAATGCAGATATCCACTCTCACCATGAATACTTCCTCAATTACAATGAAAAAAATACGATAATGTTTGATTCTTACTCAGATATAACTAAGTTTTAATTGAATTTGACACTAAATATTTGAATATACACTTGAATTTAAATAAAAAGATTTTAATTATTAGGTCATTGGTCATTTACATAATCATTTGGAGACTTATCTTCTTTACAACGGATTGAATCATGGAACTTTTGGCAGAACTCACTCAACATTTGCTTATAACGTATACACCATCCTCAAATAAAAAAAACTATCCGAAGAAAGAACACAACTTTTAAGAACTGATTCGATTAATAAGCCTAACTCGTGATTGATAATACATCTCTACAAATGTTACAATTTCGTATAGTTTCGTCTTTTTTTTAATGTTAAAAAGTATGTAATGCGAATTTGTAGCGGTAGTGTTATATTTAACCGTGAATAATCATTTTTAGCCTTGGTAGCCTCATAAATTATTACGACACTGCAATATACTTACGAAAATACCTGAAGTGATACTGTGTAAAGCTGTTTGCTTATCAGTAATATTTACTGTTTATTCCGAAAAAATGTCGTTAGCATTCCATTGCGATAGGCAGTCCCATTTGTAAGGAAATAAATGTTCACTTTCCTTAATAGAAAAAATAATAATGTTAAAACAGTGTAGAATCTATTATAAAATATTCTCGGTTTAACTGAATTGGACAATTCACTATGTTTAAACCACAATTAATAAAGTAAATAAAGTAAAAGAATAGCTAAGTATGTAACAAGTCCACAATATAGCACTTTCTTGGACAAGACGTTTTATGGCCGAGCGTGCGAAGCGAGAGAGAGAGAGAGTCCATGAAGTGCAATTGTGGACGAGTTACATACAAAGTTTTATGTTCGACTGCCAAAAATGCTTTTTTTTAATACTTTTTAAATACAAACTGAAGCAATGTATTTATATATTTGAATCGTAGTGTGCATTTGCTGCCACACTAATATCATTCATTGTAAATTTCATAGAATATGGATGATCGGATTAAACAATCTAACTCGCACAATAAACGTCCAAACCTTTCAAACTTCTTCAGGAGTAAATATAATTAATAATAGCAGTGGCGGCTCGTGGAACATGTTGATGGTAGAACCATTTATACAATACCCCGCCCCCTCCTTTTTTTGAAGAAACAAAGAACCATTTATCTTTCTAGACCAATCCAATATTTTGGCCTAAAAATCAAAAATTTGGAACAAAACAGCTGAAGATCTAAAATATTAGCAAAAATAAAAAATCCTGGTTTCAAAATGAAAATGCAGACCAAAAAGTTGAAAAAACAAGCAAAAGAAAAATAATTTGTCTTTTTCAGCCCCAAAAAGAATTTTTTTAGCTTAAAATAAGTTCCAACGAGAAATTCGAAAATAATAATAAAATTTAAAAAAAATCGCACAATTAAATCAATAATTCAAGTTAAGAAAATCTAAAATATGGGACAAAAAATAAAAAATTAAGACCAAAAATCTAAAATTTGTGCCCAAAAATCACAGAGGTAGACCAAAAAATCAAAATTATTAAGAAACGAATCGAAAATTTTAGTCGAAATCAAGAAAATTTCTGCCAAAAGACCAAAAATCGAAACCTAAATAATCGAAAATACAAAACATAGGCCATAAAATTAAAAATGTAGACGAAACATCGAAAACGAGCGTAAAGATAAAAATTGCAGACAAAAAAATCGAAAATTTCTACAAACCAAACGAATATTTTGGTCAAAATAGAGAAAAATACAAAAAATTGGAACAAAAAAATCGAAAATACTGAAATCTAAAATATGGGCCAAAGAACCAAGAATCCTGATCTAAAAATAAAAAACGCAGACAAAAAATCGAAAACTTAGGTAGAAGCAAAATAATTTGCTACTTTCAGCCGCCAAAAATAAGTTTCTGACCAGAAATTCGAAAATAATAGCAAAAAATAAAAAAAATCGTGAATTTTTGAATTCATGAAAATCAATAATCAAAGTTAAAAAATCTAAAATATAGGATCAAAAATAGACCAAAAATCTAAAATATACGATTCAAATTGGGACCAAAAATCTAAAATTCTGACATAAAAATAAAAATGGTGGACCAAGGAAAAAAAAAATTTATTTGGCAAATAAAAAAAATAACGAAAAATTTAGGCAAAAGATTTAAAAAAATCCACAATGTTGGTCGAAAAGTCAAAAATTTAGACAAAACATCGAAAACTTGAGCTTAAAGATAATAAAGGCAGACTGAACGGAAAATCAAAAATGCGGACCAAAAAATCGAAAATTTTAACAATCATATCGAAAAGTTGGGTCAATAAAAATAATTGATTGCTAAATACCGATAAAACGGTGTCGGTACGGTCTATAACAGAAAACGTCCTGAAATGTCAATCGAAAATAGCGTAGTGTATAGCAGATTCCTAAGCACCTTTGTTTATGATGGAAAGAGCAGATTAATTACATATCATCTAAACTCAGTAGTGCGTATTTTACCATATTAAAACTAAAAAGCTCGATGTCTCAAGATGCATTAATAAACATTTATTATGCTTTGGCTTATTCGCCCATATCATACAATATTCTGGTTTGGGGAAGAGCAAGTCTTCAACTGTTTTTTACTTATTAGTTTTTAAATGTATTGTAGCGAATTTCTGTAATCAAATAATATTCTTTTTAACTTTCTCCGTTGCGGAGTACGAGAAACTATTGTGATCGTGAAACATTTTGAAATTTTTTTTTACGGAAATATCCGTTTTAGGGTCCCTAGATGCCATTTCAACAATTTCTGGGAAAAAAAATGTGTCTCTGTATGTGTGTTTGTTTCCTAAACAGTTGAAGATAGGTATAGGACATGGTACATGAAATATGTCTATAATTTTCTGAACAATCCAAAAATTGAATAATATACAGGGTGTTGCATTTAAAATAAGAAAGTTGGTATTGGCCTCTGTTACATGACACACCCTGTATAAAAAGTTTTTATTGGAAAAAATGCGCAACTAAAAATACTAATCGACGTATCCGAGCGTTTTTTCGAACACGCCCCCATTTATTTATTATCGAATTTATTCCATTTGGCTGATACACACTGTATTTATTTATAAATGTACTTTGTATGTGTTTAACAATAAAAACTTATTTTCTAAGAATGGGAATACACATTTCCATAATACCAGGCACTCTGAAGATCTGAGAATATGTTCACACAACACCACATTGTATGAAAGATCTGCAATTTATTAATGCATTCTAATATTTAAGAAACTTCCTCAAATTATAAAGAATCATACAGAATTGAACAAATTTAAGAAGCATGTGCGATTATTTCTCATAAGTAAATGCTACTATTCTGTAAAAGAATACCTCCAAGACAAATTTTAAGTATTTATTCAAATAAATTTATAATTTTTATTTTATTATAATTTTATGTAAAAATGTATTTATTGACGAATATTATAACCGTTGTAAGGTGTTTGATGTCTAACTATCGTTAGTTTTAAATGTCCGCAAAATGTGTGTTTTGTTTTTATATTGTATTATTATTATTATATGACGCTCACATCCACCATACTAAGATGAATTTTGTTGATTGTAATGTATAATATGTGGCCTAAGTGAATAAAGTGATTTGATTTGAAAATAAAGAAAAATGTAGGTCAGAAGATTTTAAAAAAATAATAAAAATTTTGGCCAGAAAGTCGAAAATTTAGAGAGTACTTCGAAAATTGGGCCTAAAGATAATAAATGCAGACTAAAAAATCGAAAATTTCAACAAACAAAACTCGAAAATACCGGAAAAAATTTAAAAAATCTCGCATATAAATCAATAATTCAGGTTATAGATATTTTAACCAAAACAAAATTAAAAAATTGGAAGTAGAATTAAAAATTCGGCCCGAAAAATCAAAAATGCGGACAAAAAAATCAAAAATTTTAACAATTAAATAGAAAATTTAGGTCAAAATAAAGAATATTTAAAGCAAAAAATCAAACATCTAGACTAAAAAAAGAATATCGAAAAGACAGGTCAAAAATCAAAAAATTAAAAATTCGGCTCGAAAAATCAAAAATTCGGACCAAAAAAACGAAAATTTTAACAATTAAATCGAAAATTTATGTGAAAATAAAGAATATTTAGGTCAACAGATCAAAAATGTAGACCCAAAAGAATCAAAAATACAGGTCAAAAATCTAAAAATAAAAAATTCGGAGGGAAAATTTAAAATGCGGACCAAACAGTCGAAAATTTAAACAATGAAATCGAAAATTTAGGTCAAAATGAGGAATATTTAGGCCAAATGATTTAGACAAAAAAAAATCGAAAATACAGGCTTAATAATAAAAAATGCATTATATTAAGCATAAATATTCTGGTGAGAAAATGATTCAAATTAGCCCCAAAAATCGCTCTATTGTTCAAAATAATTTTCCAATATTTTTTTAATAGGAGTTCTTTTGAAATTTTTGCTTTAATTTTCCAAAAAAGTAAATCTAATTTGAAAAATAATTCAAATAAAACCATTAACTTTGTTGGGAGCATCACCTTATTGTTTCACCTTTTGTGCCGGGAGTTTCGACAACTTTGGATTTAGTAGATACATTTTGAATATTCAAATGAAACAATTTACTTGGTTAGAATGACGCTCAGTAGCGGCTCGTGGAACATGTACAATATATAATATAATTTTTTGACGAAAGAGAGAACGATTAATCTTCATAGTCCAAGATTATTTTTATTTTGAGTTGTAAAGGTTCATAATTTCAAACGCTGAATTCAAACAAGCTGAAAATATGATTTATATGTTTAGATTTATCGTACGTTTACTTATTTTGTCCCAGACATGCACTAAATCTGTAATACCATTCGTCGTCCACGTAACCTCACCATCAAACAATACACACGGAAAACAAAAGAATTTTTTTGGCGCGCGCCCACACATAAATTAAATATTGTTTACACTTGCAATCAAACATGCAAATAGAGTTTTGACCACATAGACATCATCAGTACAGTTCAGTTACATGATGAAAAATTGGTAATTGACCTCACTTTTTAACCAATGAAATTGTATACTGTTGATGGCATGAGCCAATGAAATTCTGATTACGATGCTAATCACGCTGAGTAAATATTTGTCGGGTAAATCGTGCTGGGTGCACAATTCCCGCGGCAATCGCTCATGTTGGTATTGCCTATCAACGCTGCATTTTCTATTGCAAAACATGTCTTCTTATTTTTGGGCGTTGCGTTACTGATGTTGTTAGTAAGTAATAGGATTTATAGATATTTCTCAAAACCTCGGTAAGATCATTTTTACTGCAATTATTGTAGAGTAGATGAATACACACTTAATGTAATGTTTGAAATTATGAAATGTTAACTTTCTGTTTAGCCAATTATCTTCTCGAATCAAACTCGTGACTGATTTTCCTAAGCAATTAATAACGCCTGGATCACACGTGCTTGTTCTAGAAATTCTAGAAAATCGGCACTACTGCGAACAAGGAGATTTTCACCTCGACAAGCAGTCGTGATCTTGACGCTAATAATTGCCGGCAAAATCGTCACTTTCTGTTCACGGAGAATATGCAGTCGGCGTTACAACGCCAGCTGCATGAGAGCCGCGTGATCACTTAATTAAATGCATGCGATTGGTCCGTTTAGTGAGTTTTCACCGGATCACGCCGGATTCAGTTTTCTTTAGTGGCCGTCGACTGCAAGAGCGCGTCGTGCATTTTGTGCATGTCGATTGTAGTGGGCGCGCGCGGCTACCCTGTGCAATCACTCCACTCACGTGCTTGTATTTACACCGCCTGCATATTTTCCGAGAACACTATAGTTAGATTACTGATGGATAATTTCAACAAATTTATTAAGAAATAAACTGGGCTTTGCTAATAATTACATACAAAAAGTACCGAAAAGTATGTTGTCGTTATTAATCGAACAATAATTATTACTTGAAGTAGTATTATCCGACTCTAATGTGTTTTTAATAGTCTCTGAAATTTTGTTTTCAAAACTACCTTTAAATAAAAGGAATTTATTATCTCGTATATAACATTTCAATAATTAGATTTAGTTTAATTTTTCTACTTAATTGCGCAATCCACATCAGTTTTTTTTTTTAAGGTGCGGTAAGAATAGACCATTTGCAAGTTTTAGTTTTCACGCTTTAATATTAACCATTTTTTGACTTATTGTTGAATATTCACACATTAAGGCAAACATTTTTTTTTAAACTTAATCAAGGTAATTTTAAAATCTTATAGGTCCCGAAACCTGGGTGAGAGCTTTTCCAGCGGCAGCCGGAACAAGACAAAGTCCTGTCGACATAAGTCCCGTAGACTTAAAATTCCTCAACGTGAAGAAACTGACGTGGAAATATATCCCAGAAAATGTCAAATACCTCACAAACAATGGCCATTCTTGGGTTGTCAACGTTGATGGAAAAGGTTCAGGTATGTAAAACTTCATACTACACGTTGTTTCGGTGTTTCATTATTTATTTTTAAATAGATCATTTGGTTATTTGATTATTATAACAAAGTTAGAATGGAAATTCAATGCAAGTGCAATCCATTACCACGCGCATCGGAATTTCGATTCTTACCGAGTAGTAAACTATACTCTCTCCACAACCAGACAAAATAAACAAATAAAATAAATAAAACATAAAGAACTTACGTTTTATTATTACATGTTTGTCGTTATGTTTATATTGATTCCATAATGAATGAATTACAAGCAAAACGCATAAGCGCATAGTGTTTTGTTTCATATCAAGACTGAGAATTACGTTCTATGATCAAAATTGATTTCAGAATACTTAAATTCTATAGTGGTCGTGAAAAAAATAGATTATTCACAATCACAATAATAATATTTATATTTTTTAACCTCTAAAACGTTGGGAAACCGGCGATTCCTGTTCTAAAGACATGTCTCTTGGTGGGAAAACAATTTGCGAACCTCTATTTCCAAGTACTGGAATTGTCAATTGTCAGTATATACACAGTGGGCCAAGAAAAACGGTACGAATTGTAAATATTCATATTTTCAATAATATTAACGAATATTGCTTTGAAAATCAAAATATTTACACTTGGTAGATTGTAAAAATAATTAATTGCATTTTTGAAAAGTTTTTTTTTTATTGAGGATATTTCACATTACCGAAGGCTCTGCAAATACGGGAGTTTATAATGCACTGCCGCGTCGCATTTGTAGGTATCAAAATTAGTGGGCCATGATTTGTTTTTGTTTTCTAATGAATTTCAGACATTACCTGTCACTTCTATTAGTAATTTTAGTTGTGACAAAAATGGTTTGCCTAAGATATTCATTAAAAATGTATTGCAATATGACAATTTAAATGCACGAAAGATTGTGAACAAATGCCCACTGAAGTTTTGATCGGTTGCAAGTATTCAGTAATGAATAATTAAACTCAGAACTCACGGTAATAATAATCACAAATAATTAACCCAGATATTACCAAAACATTTTTTTCTTAAATTTTTTTTTCTTGTTATTTTCGTCTTTATTAGGCACAACTAAAAAACATTTAAATTTTTCATTTTTTATTTCAAGGCCTCCTTCATACAAAAAAGGCGTCCTTTTAAAAGGACGCTGGTAATATAGGCGAACAAAATAATCCTAAATTTAAAATGAAAACTAATCGTAAATCCTAGAACTAATTGCTACTAACTAAAAAATATATTTTACAATGTATGGTAGGAATAAAAACATGTTTTTGAGTGTAACGTCAAATTACACTTACTGCATATGTTGCATTTTTTGTGGCAAACAAAACAACGCGTTTGTTTTTCTTGATAGATAATGAGGTGATCAAGACGGTCATAGATAATGTTCATGAACGTTTTTAGATTGCCGGCTTGGCCCTCTTTTATTTGTTTTTTACTTTCTCCGTTACGAAGTACGAGAAAGTATTGTGATCGTGATTTTTTTTTCAAAATTTTTTTTTGCGGAAATATCCGTTTTGGGGTCCCTAGATACCATTTCAACAATTTCTGGAAAAAAAATTTTTGTGTCTGTGTGTGTGTCTGTGTGTGTGTGTGTGTCTGTGTGTGTGTGTGCGTCTGTCTGTGTGCGCTGTATCTCAAAAACTAACAGAGCAATTGATATGAAACTTTGAACATACGTCTTATTTGATAATCTGAAGAACTGAAAAGCTTTTGGTAAAATTTCGTACACCGGAAGTGGGTGTTTACCTTAACTGTTTTTTGTTTTTTGCCAATATTTTCTTAAATATGAAAAATATCACAAAATTTTTTAAACAAACATTAAAGACAACAAAGAAATGAATATCTTTTGCTTGAAAATATTTTTCATAAAATCATTGCTATTCGAGAAAAAAATTTATTAATTTTTTTTTAATTTTTGGTTTATAATTATGAAACGATAATAGTTACAGCAAATTTATGTGAATAATAATTGTAGAAAATTACAAAATGAACAATTTCTAAAGAATAAGTTTTTTTTGAAATGCCTTTAGTTTTTGAGTAAACTGAGTTTTTGAATTTGAAGTATAATTTTTCCATCTTTCATAATTTTGACGTTTTAAACGTCAATTTCATCAGAGTTTACACAACGCTCGATGTACATTTAAAATATGATTTAAATTGAAAATAAACCATGAAAGCGTAAATATAAATAATACCATCAAGTCGGGGAAAGTAACATGATGGCCACATCACCATTTTTACTTTCTCCGTTACGAAGTACGAGAAAGTATTGTGATCGTGATTTTTTTTTCAAATTTTTTTTACGAAAATATCCGTTTTGGTGTCCCTAGATGCCATTTCAACAATTTCTGGAAAAAAAAAAAATTGTGTCTGTGTGTGTGTGTGTGTCTGTCTGTGTGTGTGTGTGTGTGTGTGTGTGTGTGTCTGGCTGTGTGCGCTGTATCTCAAAAACTAATACAGCAATTGGTATGAAACTTTATACATCCGTCTTATTTGATAATCTGAAGAACTGAAAAGCTTTTGGTAAAATTTCGTACACCGGAAGTGGGCGTTTACCTTAACTGTTTTTTGTTTTTTGCCAATATTTTCTTAAATATGAAAAATTTCACAAAAACATATAAACAAACTTTGAAGACAACAAAGAAATGACCATCTTTTGCTTGAAAATATTTTTCATAAAATCATTGTTATTCGAGAAAAAAAATTATTAATTTTCTTTTTAATTTTGGTTTATAATTATGAAACGATAATAGTTACAGCAAATTTATATGAATAATAATTGTAGAGAATGCCAAAATGAACAACTTCTAAAGAATAAGTTTTCTTCGAAATCTCGTTAGTTTTTGAGTAAACCGAGTTTTTGAATTTGAAGTGTAATTTTTCTTTCATAATTTTGACGTTTTAAACGTCTGTTTCATCCGAGTTTATGCAACGCTCGAGGTACATTTGAAATATTTCAATTAAAAATAAACAATGAAAACGTAAATATAAATGGCTATGATACCATCAAGCCGGAGAAAGTAACATGATGGCCACATCGCCATTTTTTTTATTTGTTTCTAATAAAGCGAGAGCTATTGATTGCCTAAATCGCAAATGATATTTTTCCCCCCACATAGTCTGTAGATTTGCCAAGTATTTTGGACACACATGTCAAGACATTGGCAAATGAGGGGAAAATACCATTTTTTCCTCTTATTGAAGTCCTGTAGAGCAGGGGTCGCCAAACTTTTTTAATCCTCGACCCCTATATTATTTTTCGAAATCTCCATCGACCCCCATAAAAGTATTTTTGTATGTGAAGTCGCCCCTCGAAAATCAGCCATATTTTTGTCTTTTGGCTATAACTTCTGAACTTGATAGCGTAATTTCTTAAATGTACTAAATTTCAAAGCCTATCCACTGGTGTAAAAAAATGTGTGTATTGACTACTTTGGGACTGCAAAAAGATTGATTCATATTTATGGCTTGTATTTCCTAATGATATTCGTTAAAAAAAATTATACATAAAGACATAAATGACGATGACCTAAAATAGTTTAATATTTTTTTCTAAACGCGGGATCCAAATATATATTCATACATTTCCTTTAAATAAAACCTTTCCACTAAAAAAGGTTTCATGTTCACTAGCGGAAAATATGAAAATTGAGGTTTATATCTCCTTACATTTTTTTCAATTTTTTTACACTTGTTTTTCCTTCGACCCCCAATCGACCCTCCGATTCGCGTCGACCCCCATTAGACCCTCTGGCTTAGATCGACCCCTACTTTTGTTAAATAGACCCCTGGGGGTCTATATAGACCACTTTGGCGACCTCAGCTGTAGAGGCTAATATTTTGTTCAGCACGGTCCACGCCCCCCATATTTTCATTATATTTTTTACTAAGCTAGGTTGAGTCACAAAAATATGTTTTTTCTCCTTTTGAGAAAATCTCTTGACCTCATTTAGGGGATATACTTTACTATGATTAGAAGCGACAATTACAACATTATTATCATGCTATTTGCATAAAACAATATTATCGTCCTCAGAAGTAACACACTCAAAAGTCCCTCGGTTTTGTTTTTTAGAACCGAGGAATGAGAGAGTGGGCATTGTTTTCCTAAACGATTTTCCCTGATAGTGGCAGTGGCTTTGAAACCTGATGATTTTAGCTTTTCGAATCATTTCAGAGTCGTAAAAAAATTGTCGAAATATAAATGAAAGTTAGTGTCCGGATAACTTTTTTGTAAGCGTTGAGCAAGTTCTAAAACCACACTTGCGCCAAATCCCCAACTTTTAAAATTTTCAGAAATATTTGTTGTTGAACCTTGGTATGGTTCAAACCATTCTATATACCCATATTTTGTTGTACCCATCCATAACTAAAAACCCCACCTGATGGGCTTACCCTTTATAAACTGTTTTGAACCATGCCTACCAAAATATGGCACCATAGACTCATCGATACTAAGCATTTCTTCTACTGGCGACATTTCTAAAAACTTTTTATTTAGGACTTCAACAAGAGGTCGAATTTTTGTAAATTTATCTGTTACTGCTAGGTTACGATTGTCACAACAGTGTAAATTTTCCATTATGTAAGTAAACCTATTTCTGGATATAGCTTCACATACGACGGTATTATTCGTATCTTTGGATTTTTTCCACTACATATGCCGCCTTGGATGAATGGAATATCCACAAAGAAGCAAAACTCCGATGAAACATTTCATTTCGCTTTCAGTGATGTCTCCAGTTTTATTTTTATGACAAGCTTAGAGGTTACTATAGTTGATGAGCATCTCAAAAATCTCTTTATCAAAGAAAAAGCTTCTAGAGGTGTATACTGGTTTACTGGACCATAGTAGTTTTTCCAAGGCGGTAAGTTCTGAATTATATCTCGATCCACTTATAGGCAGACTTTTGGTTTTTCATAGATTTATCTTTGTTTCTTCTAACGAAAGCTGCAACAGAAAGATCATCTTCACTTTCCCAATCCATCTCAATATTCAACTCTTCTTCTGTGCGTAGTTGGCTTCCGGGCAAGTTGTTGAGGCCAACTTCATCTTCTTCCCCAGAGTCATCGTCGGTGATATCGCCAGTAGCGTTCCCTTCCGCTACCTCTGCGCATAATTGGCTTCCGGGCAAGTTGTTCAGGGTAACTTCATCTTCTTCCCCAGAGTCCTCGTCGGTGATATTTCCAGTAGCGTTCTCTGGTGGAAAAATTGTAATGTGGTCGGGCACAGGCAAGCCCTCATTTTCTATTTCATCTAAGAGTTCGTGAAGTTTTAACGGCCTTGTCCAATAATACCTAAAAAAAGTTATCACAAATTATAGACCCTTATTTTACCACCGTCCTTTTAAAAAAACACTTCAAATAAATGCATTTGCGGAACACATAACCTAACTTTTTTAGCAATATCTGTAACATATACTAATTTCAACTTTATTGAAGTGTTTCTTAGATACCTTTCAAAAAATATATAATCTAATTTGTTTTAGTCCTACCTGGAATTTTTCATGTCGCGTGTCACCAAAACAATTAAACTTAAAACCGGTTTACAGCTGATCTTTAAAAAACAGCACGTGCACCTGTTGTCAGTGAAGGAATGAATTATATTTAAAACTAAATTCACTGGCGACATCTATCAATTACAAGTTCAAGTGCCATAATATAGAATTCTGTTATTTGGCTTAATCAAAATACATTGCTTAAGAAAAAAACAAAAAACAACCAAAATAAGAATGCGTACTTATAAGTAAACCTAGACGGATAACATATTTAATACAAGATTAAAACATAGTTTAGCGTACTTAAAATTAAATATATCTATGGAAAAATCCAATTCAACTAATTTATTATAAATAGAACACATTGAAAAATAGAAGATTTGATTAATAAATTTGTTTTAGGAGTAGGTAAATGAAAGAAACGTTCTTGCCTAAGGCGATTAGAAACTTGAAATTTTAATTGCACGATAATGTCTAGACAATCAATCAAGTTATTTTATATCTTAAAAAATACTGTCACTTGATGTGCTTTACGGCGACTTTCAAGAGTTTGAATCTTGAAAGTGTTTAACAGAGTCTCGTATGAAATGGAATCATTTGGATAGAATCCATACTTTTTAAGATACAAATACTTAACAAAACACTTTTGAATTGACTCAATTAGATTTGTGTATTTGTTATAGAGCGGATTCCAAATACAACACGCATATTCAAGTCGAGATCGCACATATGTGTAATATAATACTAATATTGCTTCAATACTCCGAAAATATCTACTATTGCGAAATATAAATCCTAAAAAACGGTTTGAAGCAGACACAATCAATTCGATATGCTTATTAAAGGTCAGCTTACTATCAAAACTATTCCCAAATCTTTGAATTTACCTACTGTAGCCAATGGAATTCCATTTATTCTGTAATCATGCTCGATAACTACGTTATTTCTTGTGAATGACATTACTTTACATTTTCTTGCATTTAAATACAATTTATTACCCGTACACCAATTGAAGATTTCGTTAATATTTTGTTGTAAAATAACACAATCAGCTTCAGAATATATTGGTTTCATAAGCTTTAGATCATCAGCAAATATGAGGACATCAATATTTGATCTCGATGTAATATCATTAATGAAGCAATTAAAAAGAGCGGGGCCCAGATTAGAACCCTGTGGCACATCGGAAGTAGCAATGAAAGTGTTCGACTTAAATCCTTTGTATTCTACATACAATGACATTTGATCGAGATAACTTTTAATTAACTCACAAAGTAATGAGGAAAACCCGATTGAATATAACTTAGCCAATAAAATGTCGTGATCTATTTTATCGAAGGCCTTCAATATATCTGTATAGACAACGTCAACTTGGATCTGGCGATCTAAATATTTGGATTAAAGTTGAGTATGAATAAGTAATTTAGTAACTGTAGATCGCTTACGTCGAAATCCATGTTGGTGGGTGGATAAGTTTGAATTAATGAAGAGATTAATAGAAGTACATAATGATATTTCAAAGCATTTTGCAAAATTAGATGTAATTGCCACCGACCGATAGTTTGGTATTAACTACTTATCATCGGATTTAAATACAGGAATAATACGTGTAATTTCCCAGGTGGAAGAAAATTTGTTTTGTTTCAAGCATAGTTTAAATAAATGTGTAAGCGGTGTTGATAAAACGAGTCTACAGTCTTTAAGTACTAACGCTGGTAAACCATCCGGACCAGAACTAAGTTTAGTTCCCAATCTACTAAGTGCATTCTCTATATCTGATTTTTCAAATGACAATATATTTAGGAAATTTGTAGTATTGCTATGCACAAACGGTGGATCATCAAGAGAAGGAGTTTCATATGATTTTGAAAAATGAGAAGCAAAGGAATTTATTATATCTAGAGGTGACGATAATTCAATATCATCTAGAAACATTTTTGAAGGAATTGAACTATCATTTTTCATAATATTTATGAAACTCCAGAATTTCTTAGGATCAGTACATGTTTTTTTCAGAATCAGATATAAAGCGCAAATAGTCAGTTCGAGACAAAGATTTAGCTTGGCTGCGTAATCTAATAAATTTCATCCTAAAATATTGCGAAAGTGGATGTTTTTTCATGAATTTAAAATATGTATTCTTGTCCTTTAATTTAGACTTTATTTCATGTGAAAACCAATATGAATACTTATTGCTAGATCGACGAGTACAGGGTACACAGTCTTGAAATGTAGCGTAAAGTTTGTCGTATAATAACTTACAAGCAGTGTTTACATTACAACAAGAAAGTATGTCAGACCAATCAATATTAAAGATTGCATCATACAATTTAATAAAGTTAGCTTTTTTAAAATTGAAGGAATTGCAATTAACATTATTTGAAAATATATTGTTCGTTTTATTAGGAATGGGTATACGAACTTCTATCTCAAGTGCAGGATGATATTTATCTTCCACTATGATGATCTTTTACATCATAAACAGAACATACTAAATCTAGAACTATATCATTGTAATTCATAATAGTATTTCGTTGCTGTAGACACAAAAACTCAACACTATTCAATAAGCACCTACAACAGTTATTAGCAGTTGGATCAATGAAATATTCATTCATATTAAAATCACCCATTATAATTATGTTGCCATTTAGTAAAAACGTTAAACTATCAAGTACATTGGCAAACTGCGTCAATTGGTCGAGGCTTATTGGTGGACTAAATTACACATTAATAGCAAAAAATTTTATCAATAATCAGTTTTACAATGAATAATATGCCCGGTTTCTCCAACAAATCTACTCTGAAGTGAATTTTTCAATCCAGTTTACCTATACCGAGTGTTTGGGATAAGGGGCGAACATAGGGATTTAACATGTAAAATTAAATATGTGTAATTATTTGCTCCCCTGTTCATTTTAGAGAAAAATCGTAAAGGAATATTTTTTAGAGAATTAAAAACTGTAAATGTATCATCCATTTAATTTACGTTTGTACCAGCATACACCTCAGAAATAATAAAAATAAGTTTAACAATTTACCATTTAATAAAAACCCTTGCCATGACTTTGACAAATGTCATGTTATGGTGAGAATAATTTTACTAGTCAAACATTAATTCGGGCGGCCCGTTGGTGTAGTGGGTACAAGCGAGCGCTTATGCCGGTTGCACCGCGTGCCGCGAGGGTTCGAATCCCAGCCCGGGCGAACGATTTCGGGGTCGCGGAATATTCGCTCGGGACCATGGACATTGCATTTGTCTTTCATTATTCAGTTATTCATTTAATTTCTGATATATTACAATACAATGATTATGGCAGATGGCCTCGTAGCCGACGCCAATTTCCCGAATCATTCAATCTCCTTAACCCGCAGTTCCATCCACGTCCAAATATCAATTCACGCATTGTTATTACTATGAACAATAATATGAGTTATTCCAATGGAAAGAGGGTACGCGACCAATCCAGCAATTGGGAAAATTAGCATTTAAATATTCCCTTACATTTAAACCATAATGGGCTGGACATCCATCATGCTGATACCATATCTCCTGATTGTCACGTGCAACTTCTTCTAACGCTGGTTGATTAAAAGGTCTAAATAAGAATTCGAATTTAAATTTCCACATATTTCAAACGGCCCAATAATATTATTGGTAAGGGTTTACTTTAGGGTAAATCGGGAAAAATCGGGAAGTGGGCTGTTTTTTTATTTCTTCTTAATTCTTTGTAGACGTAGTTTTTTGAGCCGAGTGCAAAAATGTATATCTTAACTTTGAGAAACATAAGGGGAAGAAGTTGTGCCCCCTTAAAGTTTCTCTCGTATCGGACGTACAACTCGCTCAAAACCTGCTTTTCTGGGTAGATTTTGGTAAACCAACAACCACAATCAATTTATAATGATGTAAACTTACGATTTGAGTAGTAAAAATGCGAATTTTATATCTTTTTCTTT
The DNA here is from genome assembly GCA_910593695.2 of Ocypus olens. Classification (NCBI taxonomy): domain Eukaryota; kingdom Metazoa; phylum Arthropoda; class Insecta; order Coleoptera; family Staphylinidae; genus Ocypus; species Ocypus olens. The sequence continues at coordinate 26,709,689 of OU343050.1, read as the reverse complement.
ACATTAATATTTCATTTTAAGGTTATGTGCAGTTCATTGAACCGCCGAAACTGACGGACATGCAAACTGAACACTCTATTTAGTTATCTGTGATTATTAGGGTTGCCAACTGGTCACATCATAATCGGAAAACCAATCTAATTCTCACGGAAAATATGTGAATACATAAAGTACGATATAAATAAAAATAATTATATTTCTGAAATTAACTATATTAACAATAAAACAAATGTGTATGTTAAGAGGTTAAACAGTTAACATTTACATTTAAATTACCATGTCCTTAATTTCTAGTTGATTTTCACACAGTCCCAATAAGTTCACTTATTTTTTTGAAACCTCTTGTATTTACGTTCTAGTAATTGCTACTGTTATTTCCATTTGTGTGCTATAGTGCTATTAGGGTGTTTAAAGTGAAAGTATGTGCTAACATGACAAAGAATCCCGCTTCCTATGCATTCATGACAGCTTCGCCATCACCTAATCTACTGCGGGTAAAACTAAGGGGGCACCTTAACCTCACCTTAATCTAAGCATAAGCAAGCAAGCCGGCTGTGGTCGATGGCTTCGCTTCGCTCCGCCATCGACCACAGCAAGCCACCGTAACTGCTTCCTATGCATTCATGACGGCTTCGCCTTCACCTTATCCGCTGCAGGTAAAACTACTGGCCGGTCTAAGGGGGCACCTTAACCTCACCCTAATCTAAGCATAAGCAAGCAAGCCGGCTGTGGTCGATGGCTTCGCTTCGCTCCGCCATCGACCACAGCAAGCCACCGTAATTGCTTCCTATGCATTCATGACGGCTTCGCCTTTACCTAATCCATTGCAGGTAAAACTACTGGCCGGTCTAAGGGGGGACCTTAAACTCACCCTAATCTTAGCATAAGCAAGCGAGGCGGCTGTGGTCGATGGCTTCGCTTCGCTCCGCCATCGACCACAGCAAGCCACCGTAACTGCTTCCTATGCATTCGTGACGGATTCGCCTTCACCTTATCCGCTGCAGGTAAAACTACTGGCCGGTCTAAGGGGGCACCTTAACCTCACCCTAATCTAAGCATAAGCAAGCAAGCCGGCTGTGGTCGATGGCTTCGCTTCGCTCCGCCATCGACCACAGCAAGCCACCGAAACTGCTTCCTATGCATTCATGACGGCTTCGCCTTCACCTAATCCGTTGCAGATAAAACTACTGGCCGGTCCAAGGGGGGACCTTAACCTCACCCTAATCTAAGCATGAGCAAGCGAGGCGGCTGTGGTCGATGGCTTCACTTCGCTTCGCTCCGCCATCGACCACAGTAAGCCACCGTAACTGCTTCCTATGCATTCATGACGGCTTCGCCTTCACCTTATACGCTGCAGGTAAAACTACTGGCCGGTCTAAGGGGGCACCTTAACCTCACCCTAATCTAAGCATAAGCAAGCAAGCCGGCTGTGGTCGATGGCGGAGCGAAGCGAAACTGCGTCCTATGCATTCATGACGGCTTCGCCTTCACTTTATCCGTTGCAGGTTAAACTACTGGCCGGTCTAAGGGGGCATCTTAACCTCACCCTAATCTAAGCATAAACAAGCGAGCCAGCGTAACTACTTCCTATATTCGCTTCGCTCCGCCATCAACCACAGTGAGCCACCGTAACTACTTCGTATGCATTCATGACAGCTTCGCCTTCACCTAATCCGCTGCGGGTAAAACTACCAGTCGGTCTAAAGCAGAGGGGCTTAACCTCACCCTAACTTAAGCATAAGCGACCGGTCTCGCTCTGCTCCGCCATTGACCACATGGAGCCCGTATAACTACTTCCTATGTATTAATGACGGGGCTTCACCATCACCTAATCTACTGCGTGTAAAACTACTATCTGGTCTAAAGGGGGGCAAATGTAACCTCACCCTAACCTAAGCATAAGCACCTACCATTTACAACCATTAACTGGTAGGTAATGATGAATTAAACTTATCGCCCAGGTTTGTTCACTATTTTATTCACAACCGTACGTTTTTTGTTAAAGCATTAAAGTCAAATCAAATTAAATAAACGTTAGTTCATGAAATGCGAGCTGTTTGTTTTAAAACCAACTTATAGCAACCATGCAAATACATATTACGGATAGCTATACTGAATATTTTTACTAATTACTAATATATAACTATAAAATCAAATATTGTATGCACCATGGGAGATATTCTTGTTCTTCACCCTGGGTTGACTTACAAACCCCGGGCCAGAGGACCTCCATATCTCCCTTAATGCATAAATATCTATTACATTGCCATTTAATCATTGACTAAAGTCCCTAATTTTTACCAGATGAATTTGTGTCGTTAGGATCCAGGTTAAAGATACATGCGTGTGTTTATGTTTGGTAGGGGCACCTTTTCCCAAAAAAAATAGAAACACCCACAAAAGTGGGGCACAAATAAAGAAATTGTAAATAGATTTACAACAGAACAATTTAAAATTCGTGTCAATTGTTAATGCACATAAGTAATCTAGGGTTAACGCAATGATAGTTCACAGAAAACTTTATAGAGTGTTTATTTCGACACGCCACTCCTTCAGTTGCGGTGGGACGATGAACTAATGAAAATACGCATTTTTAACATGACCTTAAAATGTGAATTTTCATGAAGAATAGGATATAAAAATCGCACTTTCACCACTTAAATCGTAAGTTAAAATCATTATTAGTCGATTGTAGTTGTTAGTTTACAAGTTATTTTACACAGAAACTCGTAGTTTGTGCGAGTTGTCCGTCGAAAATGGAAACTTTAAGGGGGCATAACTTTTCCCCCTTACGTTTCCGCGGGTTAAAACGTACATTTCTGAACTCGGCTCAAAAAACTATGTCTTCAAAACAAATTTCAGCCCCCGGGTCGATTTACCCTAAAGTAAACACCAGCCATATTATTTTTAAAAATACCAGCCCAAATATTGATTTTTTGCGGGAACTGGGTTCTAGTTCTAAGGCATATCCGCGGATTTTCTTGGGTCCAGTATCGCGTGTTCTGAGTGTTGGGCTCGTTGTTAAGTGTGGACGTAAAACAGATAGACTGCAAAAAGTTTCTGTCTATGTTTGATCGATCCTGCATTATCTCGCAGAATATACGCCTGCTTTCTTCATCCACTAGCAATATCTCCTGATGGCATTGATGTTTGTAGGGATAATACCCATGCTTATTCAGAATCTTATACACTGAGAATGTAGACACGCTGCACTCACGAGCAATGCATCGTATGCTAGTTGTTGGATCAGCATTTATCAACCCCAAAACTCTTTCTTCCAATTCATCGTTGCTTCTTCTCTTCTGTTTGCCTGCAATGTTAATGTTTTTGAAATAATATTTGTTAAAATTGTACTATTGAAATACCTTTTGAATCATCTGCCGCTACACTTGCTGTATTTTCGAACTTTTTCACAAATTTGGAAATTGTTGATACAGACGGAATTGGTCGATTGTTAAATGTAACCGAAAATAAGTCACGAACTCTGCGTAAACTGACGCCACTGTAAAATGTTTTAATAATGAATACCCTCTCTTCATTGGAATAACTCAGATTATTGTTCATCGTAATAACTAGAATTGAGATCTGACTTGCAATATTATTATTTTCACTATAACATGAAACATGACATTTGTCAAAGTCATGGCAAGGGTTTTTATTAAATGGTAAATTGTTAAACTTATTTTTATTATTTCTGAGGTGTATGCTGGTACAAACGTAAATTAAATGGATGATACATTTACAGTTTTTAATTCTCTAAAAAATATTCCTTTACGATTTTTCTCTAAAATGAATAGGGGAGCAAATAATTACACATATTTAATTTTACATGTTAAATCCCTATGTTCGCCCCTTATCCCAAACACTCGGTAGATTACCATGTAGTAACGGTCGCAATCATCATTTTCATGAAGTACGTCTTGGTTGTATACAGTATTTTTTTTCTCTGCAGGAAACTTATTTACACTTTTATTCTAAAATAATTTGGGGCGCCAATATTTGAACATTAAGAATTTAACATAGTGCGTGAATCAATTCTACACCCAGTATTTGCACATATACCTGCATCCAAACATGAAATCAAAAGGCCATCTAACTGAGTCTTTCAGCCAGTATCAGGCGCGCACCCAGGGGAGTGGCTATCAGGCTTGAGCCCCCCTCCCCCCCAGACATTTATATACCGAGTGTTAACCACCAAACCTGGCCATAGGAAAATAACGTTTTTTTAGAATTTTCATTAATTGTAATGCCAGTGCTATATATCTGTTTATTCAATGTAATATTTATGGATTTTTAGTTTACATATATGTTTATGAATGTTATTATATGCGTGAGCCCCCTCCCAAGCCAAATTTCTGGGTGCGTGCCTGGCCAGTATTGCTCATATTTCGAACCAAATTCCAAATATTGATTTTTGATCCAAATATATTACTATTATTCATTGAATAAATGTTTAGGTAGTAATTATGTAATGTAATAAAATATAATTATTGTGTTAAACTCTAATAATTATAGTTGATGATTACCAAGTAATCTTTCAAAGCATACATAATATGTTTTCAGATGGCACTAGTACTAGTATCTCGTTATTGCTTTGTTTCCATATCAAAATTGTTTATGGATCCTATTAATTACTCAATCATTGACTAATTGCGTAATCTACAATTAATTTATTCTCTATTTTCATAAACACTTATTAATTATACAATGCGTTATTAATCAATATCGAAGAATTGCAAAATAGTACATTCATTTTTATTATAGTCTCCAATTCTATATTAACGCATTTCAAAATATTTCTCCGCCATAAATTGACTTGCCTACATTATTTTTCAAAGTAGTGATTAGGCCTTGATATACAAACATTGAAATGGTAATTATATAGCTCCCGGATCCGACGACGACCTACAAATTTGATGTGTATTAACATGGTAATCACCATTATCACCATTAGTCGTGTCTTAAATTAGAGGCCTTCTATGTCATAATAAAATGATGACGCCTTTTGCAGCCGATTATTATTACCAGATCAAATGATCTAATTAACTTGATCAATTTATAAATCAATTTTAAATATGATTACACTTTACTATATTTTTACTTTCTCCGTTACGGGAAAGTATTGTGATCATGAAAATTATTACAAACACATTTAAACAAATATTTTAGAAAACAAAGAAATTAACATCTTTTGTTAAACTTAATTCAAAATGGCTTTTGTTTTGGTCCATAATTATAAAACAATAGTTACATTAAATTTATTGTAATAATAATTAAAGAGAATGCCGAAATGAACAAGAAAGAATAAGTTTTATTCTAAATCTCTTTAGTTTTTGTTTAAACTGACGGCAAAGATTTTAGAATTTAGAGCAGGCATAGGCAACCTTTCCTTGTAGAGGGCCGAATAGAAAAATGTAATGTGGCCCACAGGCCAAAACAAAAGAATAGATAATACTAGTAATAATAGTTTAGGAGAAAAAAAGAGAAAGTACAGATATGTAAGCATACCTAGCGTTTTTATTAAAATAAAATAATGAAAAATAAGACTTAACTTCAACAAAGCTTAATAACTTATCATAACCACAGTGATACAACGAACTAATGAACAACTTCTTTTATAAGAAGTTCAATATATGGTTAAAGTAACGTTGCTACACAAAAGGTGTTTTTCAAATTATTACCGATTTTTTCCGTGTTATTCATTTTGGAAAACCGAAAAACTGCCGAAGAGCGACATTGTTTTCATGTAAAATAAATCAATTAAAAATGGATATTTATCTGTGGAAACGGCGGCCCGTTGACGTAGTGGGTACAAGCGAGCGCTTGTGACGGTTGCACCGCGTGCCGTGTGGGTTCGAATCCCAGCCCGGCCGAAAGATTTTTCGGGGATCAAGAAGTATTCGGTCGGGTCCATGGTTGTTGTGTATACGTCTGACATTATTCATTTATTCATTTGTTCATTTATTCATCCCAAAAATTAAAAATACAAAATTACATATATCGATGTGACTGAATGGCACATTTCCAAATCTTTGGAAACATTTCTCACCTTAAAGATTTGCAGAGGTACCTTACTTGACGTTCAACTGACTTTTCAGATTTTCACTTGCTCTACGTCCACCTCGAGTCATATATATTTGGAATTGAAGTTCACGCGAACGGAAATTTGCAATCTGAATGTAAAGTATTTAATTGTATTCCTGTGACACGGCAATTTTTATGAGCAGGGAATATCGTAAGAATCTGATTTTCCCACAACCGAAGTTTGCTTGTTTTTGATAAATTGTCCTTGTTTATGCATATTTGTACTTAGCTCGTTCAAGTAACTAGTGACATTAACAAAAAATGTAAAATCAGATAACTAGGAGGGCAACGTAAAATATGTTCTAAAAAAACTGTTTTAAGCGCTTAAAATATGCTCTTAAAAATGAAAAATATGGCATTAAAATCGAAAAATATGCTCTTAAAAATGAAAGATATGTTTTTAAAAATGAAAAAGAATAAAATTAAAAATAAAGATAATTTAATTGAAACGATAAGATAATAACATTAGTAACACAACGAATAACATCTAATTCAAATTTTGGTTACAATAAATTACAAATATTTCGTGTAAATTTTCGAATAAAAAACCATGTCTGTTGACGCGTAAAACATTTTTATACATAAAGAAACTTCGTTCCACATCAACCGATGTTACAGGCGCAAATTTAAAAGCTAGCGCTTCGCCAAGGTTGTAACTGTCCACTGTTTCATTCGAATCTCCAGCCAAAGTTGCCGAAATGCTTTTGATAAGAGCAAACCCACGATTTTTTGAAATTACATTCTGAAATTTCGTTTTTATCAAGGTGGCTGCTTTACAGTTGACTACATTCATTTCAGCCTGCGCAGGAGTTATTACTTCAATCAACGTAGCAAGTGGTAAACAAGATGCTTCAAGGTTCTTAATTGATGTTGCAGGGAATCCATAATTTGAGACAATGAAGGCCAAGTCAAATTTTACAAATCCTTTTTTTACGTTGGCTATAAATCGATCGACGTTAGTATACATGTCCCGAATTTCTTCGCATACTCCATGAGTAAGACATGTCAGATGCGTCAATTTTGGATAAAATACTTGTATACTTTGGGCCGCTTTTACCATATATGGTGCCGCATCGGATACAAAAAGTAAAATATTGTTTCGATCACAACTTTCTCCTAGAATTTTTATGGAATCGTCCAGTGGCGGCTCGTGGAACATGTTGATGGTAGAGCCACTTATACAATATCCTCCCCCTCCTTTTTTGAAGAAACAAAGAACCATTTATCTTTCTAGACCAATCGAATATTTTGGCTAAAAAAATAAAAATTTAGAACAATACAGCCGAAGATCTAAAATATCGGCCTGCTGTATTTAATAAAAAAAAATTGTTTGGCAATGGCTTCGTCGTTATCCAAAATGCCAATAATCATATTGGCCACATACCTCGCAGCTGCATCCGTTGTTTCATCGATCGAAACCCACAAAAAACGATTTTTTACACAATTTTTTTTTTTAGTTTGGTCGATCGTCATTTTATAAATGTTTTCACATGAACATTCCGAAGAGTGGTTTCGGATGGCACTTTATGTTCTGTGTATTTTTCCAGGGAAGACACAATTTTTTTATTGCGCATTTTATACAGTGGTATATCTGCGAAAATAGTGCACTGCACAAATCTTCCGCGAATGCATCTTTCACCACAGGTGTAGAATATTCGCCAAAAATCCGCTGCGTAGTTTGTTTCCCTAAATTTCTATCGGCAAGTTCTATGTGTTTTGCCGTGGCCAAGTGCTGCTTAACAGTGAAAATTTTGTCAGCCGACACACACCTGTTGCATACTTTGCAGAAAAGCACTTTGCTATCGGTTTTGAAAACTGGAAATCGACGCACAAACAGCGACAATCGGTCGGTGATCGACGCCTTTACTTTCGGCATTATCTTAAAACAATTTTAACATTCAAGCTGCCTGAATTTTAATTAAATTCGTATACGTACCTACTTTCACTTCAAAACACCCACACTTAATTGCTTGGTCTTATAAAAAGACCTATATAAAATAATTACTTTTTGACATACACAAACAAGCTTGATGTGCACTTCATATGGCAATGCCTAAGTTTTCACGGTCGGTAGAACATGGAATCATCTATAGGACGGGTAATCCCCGTACGATAAAACGTGAAATTGGTAGGTCGGGGAACCATAGACGGGTCAATATCGAAAAATGGAACAAAAATGTAATAAAGCAACAATTAAAAAAAAATTATTTTTTTTGAAAATATGCTAAAACGTGCAGAAATATGCTAATATTTGCAGAAATATGCTAAAATATGCAAAAAACATAAATATGTAAAAATATGTGTTTTGTCAAATATGCCAAATATGCCCAAATAGGGCTAAAAATTCACAGTTTAACTTGAAACACATTTGAGTGCAATCCGCTTTTTAATCAGACGCATGAAAAAAAATATGCATTTGCATATTTTTGGTTGCCCTACAGATAACCATGCACCATCTCCCAGAGGCACATTCTCGAGTGTGCCCTTCATCTCCATGAAAGTTTGCAAACTTCTTCTCTTAACTCATAAAATTGCTTCAACATTTTGCCCTTTCGAACTTCACAATAACAAATAATGCCTACATATTCTGTTTCTGTCCTGCAGGAATTTTTGGAACTGGGGATGATTAAAACCTCCTTAATTCTTATAAAATATATACACGAACAACTACCTCAATTACTTGCGTAAATTTTAATAATTCAGAACACAGGTTTTCTTGATGCATTAGACTGTGAAATGTGAAATAATTAATATCAATATTTATATGTGATAATTCTGGTTTTATTTTAGCTACCACTCCTAAACACCTCCTTTATCATCGCAGCAACTCCATTTGTAGAGACACTGGGTTAAGCGGTTCAGTTTAAAAGCGCTAAAATCATTAACAATTTTTTCAAAAATATCTCCCCTTGTAGTGCTTTCATGGCTCTAAGCGCGAGCAAATCTGTTATTTTCAAATTTTGGTTGACTTCGCGAATAAAAATTGCTAGATGCGCTGTAGCATTAATATCGGTGTATTCGTCCAATGTTGTAGAAAATGCAACCAGTTCCACCACTTCTCCAAGAGCGACTTTTAAGTTTTCAGTCTTGCGACTGTTTATCTGGATAATCTAACTTCTGCGAATTTTTTCTTTTATTCTGAACACAAGATATTTGTCAATTCTATTAAGCACACTTTCACAAATTTTTGTTGTGAGAACGGTTTCGAATATTCCGCCACCTTTTTACTATAGCCTATTCGGTGGAATCTGGCGGCCGTGGTCGTAAAACGGTCGGTCCGCCCTGAGGATCGACGCACCCTCGAAGAAAAGGTATTTGTGGTTCGTCTAATTGCATCCAATACATTAATTACTGTCCTTCGCTCCTATTGGTGTACGTACTTTTACACCAGCACTACTCGACAAAGATTGGTTTGAGATAAAAAATATTACGTCCCCTACTTACCGAGCTACAGCCGCCAGATTCCGGAGAACGGGCTATAACAACATCACTTGCCTGAACGATATATTGAGCTTCTTCACTGGGTTTTACAAAGATCTTGATTCAGTCATATCTTAGTTCGCCTTGTATTTCAAATATAAAGGTGTATAATGTCTTTTTAAATTATACTCCTTGATGGTCCCGACATAATTTTGCTATAATGTTTTACAGCGCTCCATAACACATTAACCCAACTGGATGGCCTAAGCATATTGAATATTACTGACTTTACTAGCATCTTCTCGTCGATCGCTTTCGTTCAGGAAATGTTCGACATTATAGGATTCTACCTAACTCGAAAAATGTCTTTGTAAGATTGTAACATTTTTATGCTGAGAGATATTTTCATTGTCGAACTGATGGATGAAGTCATTGCTCAAAAACAAATGATGTTTCCAAATTGACTTTCATGCAAAAATATGTATTTTTATCTGATTCTACAAATACGATTCAAATTGAAAATAAACCATGAAAGTAGTGTAAACATAAATACCTATCCCATCAAATCGGAGAAAGTAACATGATGGCCACATCATCATTTTTTCCAACTGGCTTTCCAACTTTGTTACTATTTAAGCTGGCAGAAATTTCTGTTGCTCTCGTTCTCCTGGTGAAATAACATATACTTTTATTGGTCTGGAATGATTATTAAAAAAGTAGATTACTTGAATTTTTACATTTTCGAATTGACTTTGCTAACGCGCCACAGGCTTCAAATTTACATTTGTTATTGCGGAAATGCATTTTTTGATGGGTCTCAATAAGATCTTTACCGTGACATGTAGAAAATCTAAATCGTGTCAGTGGTCTCACCATGAAATCATTTTAAATGCAATTTTTGGGCAAAAGTAAGAAGAGGGGACCCCCACTTAGTTTTTCATGTTTTTCGACAAAATTTTTAAATCGCCTCTTGGGTGATTCCGACTAATTTGCATGCAGGAAGCATAGATTTGCTAACCGCGTTCGATGTAGAGTTTTCCTTTATCCGCTAGGGCGATTCGGAGTCTGAAAATCGATTTTTTTTTCTAAAAATTTTTCAATTGGCTTGCCAAGTTTGTCACTATTTTAGCTAGCTGCAATTTTTAAATTAAAAAAAAATCAATAAAAACATTTAAAGGTCTAGGGTTATTATTGAAAAAAGTAAATTTTTTAAATTTTTTATATTTTTATTTTTTGCGAACGTGCCACGGTCTTCAAATTGACATTTGTTCTTGTTAAAATGCATTTTCTAAAGGAAGTCAACAAGAACTTGACAGGGACATTTAAAAAACCTGAATTGTAGGAATTATTTCACCATGAAATCGTTTTAAATGCAATTTTTGGGCATCCCCCTACCTAGGTTCGTTTTCCATATTTATTGTCAAAATTTTCGAATCACTCTTTCTGGCGAACCCAACTAACTTTAATGCAAGAAGCACAGATTTTCCAACCGCGTTCGATTTGGAGTTTTCGTTTATCAGCTACGGCTGTTCAAAGTCTGAAAATTCGACATTTTTCTAAATTTTTCCAACTGGCTTGCCAACTTTACTATTTTAGGTAACTGAAAAGTTGAAAAGCCAATCGATTTCTCTCGTTCTCCTGACAAGAAAAACATGTACTTTTATTAGTTTAGGAGGATTATTAAAAAAAAATTCAGATTTTTTACATTAGTATCTGTTCATAGAAAGTAACATGTAACATTTTTATCATAGTTTTAGTTCAGAAATAAATGCAGTGATGCTATTTGTGTTATAAGAACCTTTGGCGTTGTAGAGTTGTGTACTTATGTGTATCACTTCAAAGGATCTGAGGCGCCATTAAATAAAAAAGTCAATTTTCTTTAAAAGTAATAAAGACGAAAAATAGGCTGAATATATGAATATTCAGCCCGTTCGTGACTGTGCAACATTAAGTCTTACTAGTTTCTCCTACAAAAACAAAAAAGTAGTTTTAAGAAAGTTTTATCGGTACCAGAAAAAGCATTATTGGCCTCTTAAGCTACGCGCACACTTATCGGAATCGGACGGACGGCACGCATCGGAAAAAATTGCTTAACACAGTTATAAACGAGTCGACGCACATTTATCCGTTCCATGCCGTACCGATAAATGTGCGTTGACTCGTTTACAACTGTGTTAAGCAATTTAATCCGTTGCGTGCAGTGCGTCCGATTCCGAGAAGTGTGCGCGTAGCTTTATAAAGTTGCATACAGAATCGGAAAATGTAAGAAATCACATACAATTGGCGAAGACCTTGTTTTGCCCGCGGCTATAGATATTGTAGAAACAATGTTCAGGGAGTCTTTTGCTAATCAGTTGCGTCAGATTCCATTGGCTGATAATACGGTAGGACGAAGGATTTCTGATATATCAACAGATTTATTTTAACAGTTAATTACAAATTTAAAGACACGTAAATTCGCAATTCAAATTAACGAGGCGACTGATGTTGGGAAAGATTCACATTTAATAGCCTATGTTCGATTCGCAGATGATGAAAATAATGAGTTCAAAGAAGATTTACTTTTTTGTAAATTAATTGAAGATAATCTACTGCAGTAGGCTTATTTAAAATTATTAATAATTTTTTCGAACAAAATAATTTAGTTTGGGAAATTTGTATTGGTCTTTTTTCTGACGAAGTGAGATCAATGTTGGGAAAAAAGAAGGTTTAAAAGAATGAATAAAAAAATTGTCTCTAAATTTAATTTTGACACTCTGCATGCTTCATAGACAAATTCTAGCATCTAAAAATTTAAGTGCTGAAATTACAAAAAAAAATTAATATACTTAAAAATGTTATCAACTTTGTTAAAAAAAGTTCTTTGAGATCAAAGTTAATTTTAAAATTATGTGAAGAAATGGGATCAGACCATAAAGCTCTTCTATACTACTGTGAAGTTCGTTGGTTATCACGAGCAAAACTACTTCAACGTATTTTTAAATTAAAAGAAGAAATAGGAATATTTTTACAAAATAATAAGCATCCAGAGTACAAAGTTTTTTCTGACAAAGATTTTATTAACAAAATTACCATATTTGACAGACATTTTTGAAAAATTAAACTATTTGAATTTGTCGTTACAAGGAAGTCACATGAATATATTTTTTCAAAAAGATAAAATAACCTCGTTTATTAAAAAAATGGTGATGTGACCATCATGTTACTTTCTCAGATTTTGATTGCATAATAGTTATTTATATCTATACTACCATGGTTTATTTTTATTTTAGAGCCTGACCAGTGACGGTTCGTGGGTTTTTTTCTGGTACGGCCGAGGAACAAGAGGTGGTAATACAGATAGGTGCGGTCACGCAGCCAGCCGTCTCTGCAACTGACCCTACCTATCTGTATTACCACCTATTGTTTATCGGCCGTACCATAAAAATCATAACACAAGTTTTGAAAACATTGTCCTGCAAAAAAATCCCAAAAAGAGTTTTGCAAAACGCCTTAGAAAAGACCTGCAAAAAGGCATTAAAAAAGTTCCAGAAAAATAATCAAGATTAAAAATCCTGAAAAGAAAGGCGCCAAACAAAATTGTAATTTGTCTGCAGCCGTCCCGAAAATAAAACTTTCGGAATGATTTATTAAATCGAAAGTGCCACTTTACATAAATCGTACCGAAAGTAGTTATTTTCGGGACGATTTTGTTTTACTTTCGGAACGATTTCTTTACTTTCGGGACGCTTTTTGTTACTAAAACCCAAAAGTAGTCTTGCAAAAAGCCTTAGAAAAGGCCTGAAAAAAGCATTAAAAATGTCGTGAAAAATAAACCTGAAAAAAGTCTCAAAAAGGGTCCTGAACAAAAAGTTTTTAAAATAAAGTCTTAAAAAAAGAGTCCTCAAAAAAATTCTAAAAAGAAAAGTCCTGAAAAAACATCGTTAAAGAAGAGTCCTGAAAATATAATCTTAAAGAAAAGTCCTGCAAAATGAGTCCTAGAAAAAAGTTCTTGAAAAGGACATGAAGAAGAAATGAAAAAATTCTGAAAATAAGGTCTTACAAAAAATATCTGAAAAATCAATCTCGAAAAAAGAGTCCTAAAAACAGTCCTCAAATTTTGATTTATATTTTGTATTTTTTCAATTTAAATTATATTTGAAATGTACATCGAACGTGTTGCAGTATTGGATTATTCTGACGTTTGAAACGTCAAAATTATGAAAGATGGAAATGAAAAATTATACTTGAAATTCTAATAATCTTTACCATCGGTTTACTCAAAAAGTAATGAGATGTTCAGAAGAACTTTTTCTTTATAAGTTATTAATTTTAGCATTACTTATTATTATTAATATGAGTTTGATTAAGCATTATGGTTTCCTAGTTAAGAAACAAAAATGACAAAAAAATTGATTATTTCATTTTTTTTTTTCTTCAAAAAACAAATTTTATGAAAATATATATTTAAGGTTAACGACCACTTGCTGTGTACAAAATTTTACCAAAAGCTTTTCGGTTCTTCGGATTATCAAATAAGGCTTATGTTCAAAGTTTCATATCAATTGCTCTATTAGTTTTTGAGATACAGCGCGCACAAAACGGATATTTCCGTAAAAAAAAAATTTGAAAAAAAAATCACGATCACAATACTTTCTCGTACTTCGTAACGGAGAAAGTAAAAATAATTGTTGTATTGAAAAAATAAAAGAACATAAAGCTATATTTATAGGACACTTTTAAAACAATATTTTAATCTTTATTTTCAAGGTCTGGAAGAAAATGCAAAATATGAATGGATACGAAATCCGTTCATTGTCGAATATAATGATAATTTTGAACTAACAATTAATGAACGGGAAAAATTAATAGAACTTTCTTGTGATAGCGCGCTAAAAGATCAATTCAATCCGAATAATCCGGGGAAATTCTGGTTGGAAGTAAGCAAGCAATATCCCGCCTTATCATCAAAAGCTATAAAAATTCTTTTTTACCGTATGTGACCTCATATATGTGCGAAACAGGATTTTCCACATTAGCTGTTATCAAAACAAAATATAGAGCACGATTAATAGTGGAAATCGAAATAAGAGTGGGACTTTCTTTACATAAATTATGTGCGAAGAAACAAGCCCATACTTCTCAATAAAATTGATTATTATTGCATTTAGTATTATATATAATATTAATATAATTTATTTTTATATAATTTTTGTGATTTTTGTTGTGGGAATAAATATTTAGGAATTAGAGAAATTATTTACATTACAATATTTATATTGCTTTTGTGATTATTATGTCAATAAAGAGATTATTTACAAATTGTTTATACATTTCTTAAATAGAGGGGCGGCAGAGACGAGATTATTTATAAGAGGGGCGTTAGTGAAAAAATTTTGGAAACCGCTGCCCTAGACAATTTGGTGTGTGTATCTGTGTGTCTCTCTGGGAGAGTTGTATCCCAGAAACTAATACAGGAATTAAAAAGAAAAATCATAAGCATTATTTGATAATCTAAACAACTGAATACCTTCTGGTAAAATTCCGAACACCGCACATGGGTGTTTACCTTCTTTTGTCAAAAACTTTTAAAAATATACAGGGTGTTTCTAAATTGATGGGAAAGACTTTAAAGGGCGATTTTTCAAAAATTAAGGGTGGACTTTCATATAATTTTTTGTTCAAAAATCGTTCCTCTCCAAAGTTAAGGGACAAAATTTGTTTTTATTTCATATATCCACTATAGAAGAATTTAGAAGAATGAAATTTGGCAGATAACTGTTCCTCATAAAATAACACATTTTGACGAGTTTTGTAATCCTAAAATGTTATTACAAGGGGGTGAAAAAATCAACCCCTATAATTGTTTGCATCAGAACTTTTAATGAGTCTACCTTTTTCTATTTCAAAACTTGATTTAAATGGAGGGATTTAGTCTGCAACTATTTGTATCTTGACATTTTCTCCTAAAATTGTTGGTTTGATCACAAAAAAATTAAATAATGAAATAGAAAATCCCATAATAAACAATTCACTAGTTTTTGAAAAAACTCGATAAATAAGCAAAATATTATAGAAATTCCCTATATACCATCAAATCGGGGAAAGTTACATCATGGCCATATCATCATTTTGTTAATATATCTTAAGAGCATTTGTACATTTTTTGACTAGAAAACGTTGAATTTTTCATATATATTTTTAGCTTTTTTAAGAGGAAAAGATGTAAAAGACCCGACAAAGCTGCCCATTTTTCTTCCTTTTATTTAAATGTTTCTTTTAGAGTTAGCAGGAGGTCCTTTGGAAGGAAGATACCTTCTTGAACAATTTCACTGTCACTGGGGTGCAACGGATAATGTTGGCTCTGAACATACTGTGCAAGGACAAACTTTCGCCGGAGAGGTAAAAGTCGTTGAGATATTATGTTAATCTAAAACTTATACATTTAAATATTTGCAGCTTCATCTAGTACATTGGAATACGAAATACAGCACCTTTCAAGAAGCAGCTAAACACCCGGATGGCTTGTGCGTACTCGGAGTATTTCTTAAGGTAAGAAAACTAAAAGAAAATATATAATTTAATACAAGATTAATCTGTCGACTTAAATAAATATTAATTTCTAATTTTACATTTTTCTAAAGAAATATGAACATTTTTTTTTAATTTATCCCAAATATACGAACAGTTCCGAAAATGGATTCATGAATGATAAGGGGCCTGACCAAAGTGCCGAATGTCCAAAGTGCCGAATGTCCAAAGTGCCGAAACGGTATTTTTCCCAAAGTGCCGAATTTCATATTACCGACCATGCCCAAAGTGCCGAACGACGCCAAGCGACGTCGCATCGTTCGTAAACAAGGCGTCGGAGTTGAATGCGAATCGGCACTTTGGTCATTCGGCAGAACGTCTTCGCACGCATCTATAAGTAAGGCCCAAAATGCCGAATACACACCTTAATGTAATGTAACGTGCGAAGATAAGTTTTGGTAATACATACAAGTTTATCAATCGAAGGTAGATGATTTCAGGCTTGGAGAATGTTTTTTTTTTATTTAAAATAAAACAAATTGTATTTTTGTTTTAAACGTTTTTAAAAGAATTATAACTTAAATATTCGGCATTTTGGGCCTTTTGAGCCTGCGTGCGAGGACAGTTGGAGCCTTGCCGATAGGTCGGTGCGAGGACGAAGTGCCGATTCGCATTCGGGTCTGACAACTTGTTTACGAACGATGCGACGTCGCTTGGTGTCGTTCGGCACTTTGGGCATGGTTGGTAAGGTGAAATTCGGCACTTTGGGCCAAATACCAATTCGGCACTTTGGGCATTCGGCACTTTGTCCCGGACCCAATGATAATTAGGGAAGATTTGGTGAATGCGTGAGATGACGATGACGGATAAATTTAGAAAAATAACGCACATAAGCTTAACGCTTTCGAGCCTGTCAAGACACAGGTGTCCCACGGCTTTACTGATCAAGTCTGACAGGACCTATATGTCCCGATTTAATCTGTAATTATATCATAGATACCACCCTTCGAATCAACAACTACAAAACTGTTTGGTTGAAGAAATTTCTTTGACAATTTATTTGAGAGTTGGATAGTCTAGAAATAATAAGAAACGTGATTTTGTAGTTGAAATAAAAGTGGAACCCGGGTTGGTGGGTGGCTACTATCCAACAATGCAGCTTATGGCTCACGCGCCCTTTTAGTAACAATTAATAAGTGAATACAAAAATAAATACAGTCTTCACTGTCTTTCTTACTCGTTCAACTTATTATCTGAACCTAGTGCTTCTAAAAAGTGTAGATGTAGTATAATCCCTGCTAGCGGTTTAAAATGTAAATACTGTGGGACATTATACCACCCTTCTTGTGCAGTAAAATATAAAAACATTAAGGGAGTCGATGAAGAAACAGTTATGTGCTGTGAACCTGCAACTCCTAACTTTACCATGGATGGTGATCCACTTCTCAATGTCAAGCTTCAAGCTGCTGAAATAACACACCTGTATGAAATTGTAAGTTTTAAGGATACGATTATTCACGAACTTAGAGAAAAAATCATCCTATTAAACGATAACATAGTTCTAATGAAATGGGTTGTATATATGCCACCTTGTGTTAATGTTATAAATGCAGCAAACACTAATAATGTAGAAAAACCTGCAAATCCAATTTCTAAATCTATAAATCCGATTTCTACACCGAGTGTAGCTCAAGTGTCTGTGCCAACAAAAACATTAAAAGAAAGTTTAATCACAAGAAAGAAAAGAAAAATTCACACAATTAAAAACGTTCCCGAAAAGAAATCAGTTATTGAGTTTAATGAACCAGCATTCTCGCCCAATCAGGATGAATGGAAGGAACAAGTAAACAAAAGAAGACGAAAGCCGGCAAATAAAAGTGTTATTGGAACCTCAACGACCGCAGTAAAGGCTGTTGAAAAACGAGCGCACTTGCATATTCATCGTTTAAAACCCGAAACAACTGAGGAAAACGTAATTAACCATCTCAAATCTTACAGCATTTTTCCTACCGAAACTTGAAAGTAAACACCCCACAGTGTACTCTTCATTTAAAATCAGTGTTGCACATGACACATTGATTACTATACAAGATCTAAATATCTGGCCTACAGGAACGTGTGTAAATCGTTTTTTATTCCGTCTGTTCAAAGATACAATGAAGACATGAAACCAGCTATAAATCTAAATATACAACTAAACATCCTTTTCCTTAATGTTTGTTCAATAGAAACATAATTTCGAAATCATTTGTCTAACTGAACATTGGTTGAGTTTAGAAGAAATAGTATCCCCAAAAATTGGAAAGTACGTTCCGGTTAGTTTTTTTTTGTCGTTCCAGGCCATATGGTGGATCAGTAATCCTGGCCAGTGGAGTTAGTGAGATCTTAAATTTGCCTCATTTATGTGATCTGTCTACTGAGGGCATCTGTGATATCAGCTGTCAAACTAAGGAGTGATATAATTATTGTTAATAAATCTCCAAAAGGAGATTTTGTTGTTTTTCTGGAAACAATAAATACCATTCTAGAGTCCCATACACCTGAAAAACTGCAAAGTAATTCTAGGTGGCGATTTCAATGTATATTTCCATACCAAGCAGAATTTAGCAAATGAGTTATGTGGCTTGATAAGAAGTCATGGTCTCGCATCGACAGTTAACTTCAATACACGAAGTAGCAATTGTTTAGATAATATCTTTACCAATATGTTTTTTTATTAATCTAGTGAAGAAAGTAGCAGAACATGCTGGTATATGCATATCATTTAGCCCTGATAACTTCAAATGGACACCCTTGAAAGTTATAAGAAGGCCTATTACCGAAGAAGACAAATTATTATTTTTTTCAGTGGACCAGTGTACTTGGGATTTCTTAGAGAATTCCGAAATGGACATCCACAACAAATGCCTAGAATTAGTCAACACATTAAAAATGATTGGGAATACAGTTTTTTCCGGAAAAGACCACAACTCGTCGAACGAGTCAAATTAGTTGGTTTAATAATAATTTACGGAACATGCGTCAAACATTGGATTTATTGAATAAAATGATTGATCTCAAACCAGCGGATCAAGAAATAAAAGTATTCAGGAACAACTTCAGGAAGCAATACCGAGCAGCTCTTGTGAACGCGAAGATTGAAGCAAATGGTAATTTCATCTCAGCATCATCTAACGGTCCCAAAGCTATGTGGATAGTAGTAAATTCATTGAGAAGCAATACCAAGAAACCTGAAGGCAGTGATATTAGTGCTACGGATTTTAATGTTTATTTTACTGGTGTTGCTGAAAATATTGTGTCTAAGTTGCCAAAATGTAATGTCAGTCCAACGCAACCACTACTTAATATTACATGTAATAATGAGTTCTCATTTCAACTAGTATCTAATGTTGCAGTACGGAATGCAATAGACAGTTTAAAGCCATCTGACAGCAGAGACATTTACGGCATGACAACCAAATTAATCAAATATGTTAAAAACGCTCTTGTCAGTCCGCTGACCAAATTATTTAATTTGTGTATTCAAACAAGTACTTTTCCGAATTGCTTAAAGATACCTAAAGTTATACCTCTCTTTAAAGGCGGAGACATCAATAATTGCTGCGACCGTAGACCTATTGCCCTATTACCTATCATATCAAATATTTTTGAAAAAATTTTGTTTAACCAACTAGTATCCTTCTTTGAAATTAATAATCTTTTCTGCGATAATCAATACGGATTCAGGACAGTGGCGGTTTCAAATAGGGGTAATCGGGTAATTACCCCCCCCCCCCTCCCTAAGAATGTTTCGCTTAACAGTTTTTAGTGTTGAAAATTACCAATATTCCATATTCCAAACAAATAATATAACCGGTAAATTTTTCCAACGCTTTAAAACGAAAAGAATAGGGAGATTTCACGGAACAGGTATGAGAGCGGAAGCACCAGTTTATTTATATTTTTTTATGATACATTGCTTCGTAAGCTCTATATGTATAATATGATGCCATCAAGTTGCAGGCTTCTTCTTTGTTACCTGAAAAATCGTCAACAATGTGTTTATATAAGTAAGTAGTTTTTACCGCTACTGCCTATTAATATAGGTGTTCCTCAAGGTTCCATACTGGGACCTTTGTTATTTTTAATTTATATTAACGATTTTGAACACGTTTTCACAGATAGCAACCTAGTCTTTTTGCGGATGACTCCACAATTTTATCTTCCAGTAAGAATCTGCAACATTCCTTAGAAATTGGCGACGAGGCACAGTCACAAGCAAATACTTGGTTTTTATCAAACAAATTAAAGCTGAATCCAGACAAGTCTGTTAATGTACTTTTCACCCTCAGAGATTTTGACACTGAGAATACCAACTACTCTGCCCACACTAAGTTCTTAGGACTATATGTTGATGGTAAAATGAAATGGCAGGTCCATTGTGATAAGCTTTCTTCAAAACTGAACAGCACAATATTTCTTTTAAGAAATCTCTCTAAAAATGTGTCCCCTGCTGTTTTAAAATCAGCTTGTTATTCCTTATTCCGATCTCATTTAACATATGGTCTTTTGGCTCGGGGACATTCATCCATCTTAAAAAGGCTATTCACAGTACAAAGACGAGCTATCCGAGTGATTGCTAAAGTTGGATATCGGGATGAGCGTAAAAATGTATTTATTAATTCTTGAATCTTGGAGGCGTTCACTTCGTGGTACATTTTCAATTTCGATATAAAGAAAACACTTAACTTTTTTATACCACTTTTATTTTACTTTACGTGACTAGTTTCAATTACACGGTAATCATTATTAAACTGAGTACTTAAAATACGAAATACAAAGGTATATATACTAAAACTAGAACGCTTCAAATTAGATTAAAAGAACATCTTAGAACATCTTAGATCATACAATTTAAAACATAATAATTCAACCTTTTCAAATCATCTGTTAGAATCAAACCATAATTTCGGCAAGGATGTACTTTCAGTAATCCATCTCACCGAAAAAGGTAGAACAATGGATTTACTGGAAGCCCTTGAAATTCACAAGGCAAAAATTAATCCGGGAATTTCCATCCTCAACGACCAGATTGACCTGATGTACACCCCTCTTTTTGAAGCGTTCTAGTTTTAGTATATATACCTTTGTATTTCCTATTTTAAGTACTCAGTTTGATAATGATTACCGTGTAATTGAAACTAGTCACGTAAAGTAAAATAAAAGTGGTATAAAAAAGTTAAGTGTTTCCTTTATATCGAGAAGTATTTATTAATTACGGTATACTTACTCTACCATGCCTATTCATATTGGATTGCATAATGTTTATCCATGATAATAAAAACGATCTTACTCGATGCAGTGATATACACCAATACTACACAAGGCAACTTTCGGACATATACGCTAAACAAAATAGGCTTACTTGCACACAGAGTGGCATTAGATATTACGCCTTTAAATTTTATAATATTCTCCCACAAAAAGTGACTTCTCTAGAGCGTTCGCATTTCAAAAATAAAATGAAGAACGTTTTAAGTACTAAGGCATACTACACTTGTTATGAATATTTCAATAACATTATTGCTGATGTCTCCTAAAATTAGTTTTTTAATTGTGCAATGCAGGGAGTGAGATTTTCTTACTTTTAATATGATTATAGTATGTTTTTACTTATGTATTTTACAATAATTTAGTTTGATATTAAATTTATGTATTTTGTACTTGAATATGTACATTTTGATATTTTATATTTAAATACTTGTCTATTTTTTGAATTTTTAAACAGTACTGTATTTTATGGTTTTTACCCAGATGTAATTGACATTTGTAAACTTCACGAAGAAGTGTGTACATGAAATAAATATTATTATTATTATTATTATTGTAAACCTGCGAGCGTGAGCAATGGATTGGGTTGTAGGATACGAATAATATATATATTTAATACAAATTTTCATTGTAAATATAAACAATTAGGTTCTAAAGGGTTAAACGAAGAAAATGATTTCTTTTTATCAACCAGACTAGTACACAATTTTTTTTTAAGTACTTTCCCGCACGCTTGAATTAAATATAGGCAGTGGCGGATTCGCTAAAGAAACCGGCCTTGACATAAAGGAATGTCACGACTCTATTGACCTAAGGATTGTAGAATAGTGGGCCGGGGGTCGAATCTTGATTTTGCGGATTTGCGTTATTAAGAAGCGTGGGCTTGGTGCGAATCCCAAACGCATGTACACAGTATTTCCAGTCCGAAGACCGGATCTCTGATCGATCCTTTCGGCCCGAAACATGACAGGCCCACCGGGCACATGCCCGGTTGCCCGGTGGCCGTATCCGCCACTGAATCTAGGTATTTTCCGTATACTTGCCAGGGTTTTGTTTCTTCCAGCAATCCTGGAATTTTTCATACTGCTTTTAATACTTCATCTTAGATTTTTCCGGTAGCAAATTCAGCACGATAGAGCTCGGAACATCTTCAATATCGGTCGGTGGAATTATAAAATCACTGTCTGCTATTTTCACAGTTTTCACTTGATGTCACATGCATTTGTGAACTCTATACTATATGCCCTTGGTGTTCATGGGAAATTCTGGATTTGATAGTGTCATTTCTCACAGATCGGAAAATGTTCTAGTACCTCTAACTATTAAATCAATTACTTAATTAATTATGTTAAAACGACGGAAGCGCGTACTTGTAATGCTATTACACCGTAAATGAATATTTACAAGAGAGATTTTAAAACTTATGTTTTATTTTATATATTGATTTTGACTGTACATACAGTTAAACGAACTAGTTTTTCCTAGGCTAAAGTTTGATGCATGTGAAATTGTGATTTTTATGTGAAATTGTGAAATGTAAAAATGTAAGAAAAGTAACTGGTGACGGACGACATCGCAGCGCAGTGGCCCATTAAAATTGGGCACGGTAACGGGTGACGAATAACGACTCCGCTGAGCTACGCCGTCGTCCGTGCCATTCCCATTAGAATTAAGCAATTAAATTGGTAACAGACGACGGCACAGCATGGCCCATTCAAATCACATTTTGGCCGCCTACTGAGTTGATTTGCGTCTTATAATGAATTAGGCAAAGTAATTGGTGAAGATCGACGACTCCGATGCGCTGCACCATCAATGAAAAACTTTTTTTTTTCTAAATTAATTTTAATTTTTCGTTTTTTATTTTTCATTTTTAATTTTCATTTTTCATCTTCATTTTTTATTTTTGATCTTCAAGTTTTGATTTTTAATTTTTTATTTTTTATTTTTTATTGTTTATTTTTTATTTTTTATTTTTTATTTTTTATTTTTTATTTTTTATTTTTTATTTTTTATTTTTTATTTTTTTCAATTTTTTTTTTATTTTTTTTATTTTTTTTTGTTTTTTAATTTTTTTTTTTACGCCATTTATATCCTCTGCGATCCCTGAAAATTTCGGCTTTCCGACTTGAAAAGAAAAAAAGAAAAACGAACCCAGGGTTCGTGGTTCAGGTGGTTCCAAAAATTTTGAAAAAATATCTTCAGCTTCTCGACTTTAAAAGAAAAAAAATCGTCCCGAAAAGAAGACAAACGAACCCAGGGGTGCAAATAGAGCGTAGGGGTAGTTCAAAAAAATTTGAAAAAATATCTTCTGCCATCCCTGAAAGTTTCAGCTTCTCGACTTTAAAAGAAAGAAATTCGTCCTTGAAAAAAAAACCAAACCCAGGGGTGCAAATGGTGCGTTGGGCCTAGTTTAAAAAAAATTGAAAAAATATCTTCTGCCATCCCTGAAAGTTTCAGCTTTTCGACTTTAAAAGAAAGAAATTCGTCCTTGAAAAAAAAAACCAAACCCAGGGGTGCAAATGGTGCGTTGGGCCTAGTTTAAAAAAAATTGAAAAAATATCTTCTGCCATCCCTGAAAGTTTCAGCTTTTCGACTTTAAAAGAAAGAAATTCGTCCTTAAAAGAAGAAAAACAAACCCAGGGGGTGCAAATGGAGCATAGGGTTAGTTACAAAAATTTTGAAAAAATATCTTCTGCCATCCCTGAAAATTTCAGCTTTTCGAATTTAAATTAAAAAAATGCGTCCTTAAAAGAAGAAAAACGAACCCAGAGGGTGCGAATGGCGCTTAGGGGTGGTTCCAAAATTTTTGAAAAAATTCCCAATGAAAGTCAGTCATCGCTTCTATCATCCCTGAAAATTTCAGCTTTTCGACTTGAAAAGAACAATAATACGTCCTTAAAAGAAGAAAACCGAACCACCCCCTGGGTTGTTGGAGTTGGTTGGCGCGTAGGGGTGGTTCCAAAAATTTTGAAAAAATTCCCAATGAAAGCCAGTTATCCCTTCTGCCATCCCTAAAGGCTTTTGCGTTTCCACTTGAAAAGAAAAAAATACATCCTTAATAGAAGAGTTTTTTTTTTACCTGGTTTTTAAAAAATCATATCTTGGAAACGGGGCAAAAATTTAAAAAAGTGGCTCGATCAATTTTAGATATTTTCTTTAAGATTATTTTAAGACATACATATCGTCCAGCTTCGGCGGTTACAGAGGAGTTTTTACTTTCTCCGTTACGAAGTACGAGAAAGTATTGTGATCGTGATTTTTTTTTCAAAAATTTTTTTTACGGAAATATCCGTTTTGGGGTCCCTAGATGCCATTTTAACAATTTCTGGAAAAAAAAAATTTGTGTCTGTGTGTGTGTGTGTGTGTGTGTGTGTCTGTCTGTGTGTGTGTGTGTCTGTCTGTGTGCGCTGTATCTCAAAAACTAATAAAGCAATTGATATGAAACTTTGAACATACGTCTTATTTCATAATCCGAAGAACTGAAAAGCTTTTGGTAAAATTTCGTACACCGGAAGTGGGTGTTTACCTTGACTGTTTTTTGTTTTTTGTCAATATTTTCTTAAATATGAAAAATATCGAAAAACTTTTAAACAAACATCGCAGACAATAAAGAAATGAACATCTTTTCCTTGAAAATATTTTTCATAAAATCATTTTTATTCGAGAAAAAAATTTATTAATTGTTTTTAATTTTTGGTTTATAATTATGAAACGATAGTAGTTACAGCAAATTTATGTGAATAATAATTGTAGAAAATACCAAAATGAACAACTTCTAAAGAATAAGTTTTTTTCGAAATCTCGTTAGTTTTTGAGTAAACCGAATTTTTGAATTTGAAGTATAATTTTTCCATCTTTTATGATTTTGACGTTTTAAACGTCAGTTTCATCCGAGTTTACGCAACGCTCGATGTACATTTAAAATATGATTTCAATTGAAAATAAACCCCTGAAAACGTTAATATAAAGTCGGAGAAAGTAACATGATGGCCACATCACCATTTTTTTTAAACGTGCAAAAATCGAGAAGCTGTGTTTGAAAAACCGGTTTTAAAAGCTTGCCCGGTTAACTGGGCGTCGATCTGCGCGCAAAAAATTAAAATTTTACGGAATTAATCCCCGATAAGGGGTGAGGTTTAACCCTACCCTTAAAATTAAAATTAAATGGCCACATCACCATTTTTTGTTTTTACGCCTGTCAGAACTGTATACATCGTAGTTCGTAATTATTTCTTGTATCATTTTGAATTAATATTTTCTACGAATCCCTAAAAAGTACATCACCTAATCATATACACTTTCTGTCTATTAATCTAAATTGTATTTCAGCCCGGAAAAGCAAACCATGAAATCGCCAAAATAGTGGGCAAATTTGGAAGCGTCAATTACAAGGGCCAAACCACGAAGATTTCTACGCCCGTGGAACTGAGTCATCTCATCCCCGACGAGAGTCTTTATTGGACCTACCAGGGATCATTAACCACCCCACCATGTTCAGAATGCGTTACCTGGATTCTCTTCAGGGAACCAATTGAAATCTCTGGTGAACAGGTGTGTAACTTAAGTAGCATATACTAAAATACTGATAATACAGAAAACAATAGAAATCTTCGATATAGGTTTAAAAATTAAAATTCACTTTAATTTAAACTTTAAGAAATGTTTCTAACATAAAAATAATTATTAACATAATGTTTCACCAAGTGATCGATGAGAAACAAGTATATGAAATCTTCGATGATTAGAAATTTGTAAGAATCGAATGAAAAATTATTTTAAGAATAAAATGTTTATTCAATTTACCGAAATTTTATATTTCTTGTATTGGTATAAGCAGTGGTGGCTGGTGACGCGACTCATGGTGGGGCCAGAGTAGTAGAGGTGTCAATAAAGATAGTAGGGTCGATTGACTCATTAACTCAGTAAATCAAATTCTATTGGTGCGGTAGAGATTCGTTGTTCTGACCAATCTTTACTTCCGCTAGTCAAATCATCAATCACGCTACCAGCCGCCACTGAGTACATGTAATAACAATTTAAAGCACTTTATTTGTTCGACTTAATTTTCTATTTTTTGTTTTCAGTTGAAGGCATTTAGGTCACTGAAAAACTACACCAACGAAAACGAGAAGCCCTCGGACGAGTTTGAAGGCTACGTGAAAAATAACTTCAGGCCAACTCGTCCACTGGGAAATAGAATCATCGCCGAATGTAGACCGTAGACTGAGAGAACATGTAGCCTTAAACATCAAATGTGTAGATATATACAAATTTATAATATTTTGTAGACTTTTATAAAGTTTTGTCATTTTAGAATGTAAATCAAAAAAATGTGCCTTTTAAGTATGTTAAGTAGTCATATGTAACGTAACGAAGATAAATAAACTATTTTTAGATTCACAAAACTGCTATCCTAACTAACTAGGATCATTCACTATAGTGTTATTTGTTTTATTAAAGACATTTGATAACTTTAGATTTATTCAATTATAGTGCTATTCTGAACAACTGTTATTAACAGCGATGCTATCAACGTCTATGTCATTAACATTGCAATGTTATATGAAACTGAACAGCGCTCTTAAAAACCATATTCTGAACAACCCGATGTACACAAATTGATAACAGTGCAACGTCTACAGCGCGACACACTTCATGTATATTATGATAGATGATTAATAATAAGTTTTTGATGATATTTTTAGAAATAAAACGCGTGTTTCATAAAGCATGTATATGAATATGGGGATAATATTATCCATTTGAGATACAAATAATTAATTGGTACAAGAGTGGGAACAGCATTCGACGTGTTAGAGATTTGTTTTCGGTTGAGTATCCGAGCAGACAAGTTCCATCCAACTCAACAATTTATAATATTGTCCATCATTTTGACAATACTGTCTGCATGAGTAATTTTTACATTAAAAGGGCTAAAGGAAATCACATTTTAACGGAAGAGATTAAACTCAACACTTTATGTTACGTAGAGCAGCATCGTTAAGAGTTATCGCAGCACAGTTTCAAATAAGTTTAGCTTCCATTTACAAGACATTAAAATAATTTAAATACAATGCTTACAAGTTTTTAAATCATCAGCAACTATCAAATGAGATAATAAATAATATTTACTGATGAGGCATCATTTTCCTTAAATGGTGAAGTTAATCCACAAAATTATAGGTTAGTATTCTTCATTCGTTATCGATACCCATTCCTTACACCCATTTCTTCACCTTTTAGATTTTGGGCGTGCAATAATCCTCTCTTACAAAATTTGACGCACACACAATACAATGCGAGAGTTAATGTGTCGGCTGGACTAATTAATGATACCCTTATTGGTCTAAACAGCAATGTTTATTTAGATCTTCTGCGAACTCGTATAATGCCAGAAATTCATACACTAAACATTGCTGCTCCTTATTAACAGATGGATGGAGCGCCTCCACATTCTACAGCTGCCATTAATAATTATTTAAGTGAATTACTTCCTGATCGCTGGATAGGTAGATTTGGTCCAATACCTTGGCCACCCCGGTCGCCTGATTTGTCTCCAAAAGACTTTTTATTGTGGGGGTATCTAAAAAGCAATGTTTATAATAACATTATTATAAACAATACTTAAGGGTTAAAAGATCGTATAATTACTGTTTGCGATGAATTAAGAAGAAATCCGCAACACATTAGAAATGCTATTCAAGGATTTTATAATCGACTTGGCTACTGCTTAGAACGTGAAGGTGGTCATTTCGAATATTTATTATAATTACTTACGATTTATCATTGTTTGTTTCATTAGCCTCACTTTATTCGCAATAATTTTAAGCTTTCACTGTACTGTGACAGGTCGAAGGGACCATTGTGTACTTGGTTGCCTATATTGTCAATACATTCCTATGCGTTGAGGTGATTATTATGACATAGAACATACAGGGCCGATCCTAGACCCTTGACCGCCCGCGTGCAAATGATGAGTTGGCCGCCCCCTCACGTGCAGTAAAAAATTTTTTGGGGCGGGGGCTTTTATTTTTCAATTCGAAAAATTTAAAAATTCTCTGTTAATTAACTATTTATTTCCCAAAAGACACATTTCCAATTACAGGGAAATGTAACATTATTTAAGACATTAATTAACAAAAATTCATGTCAGAGCATACAGAGTGTTTCAGAGCTCTGGGAACGGTCAATCACGTGCTTATTTTTAAAAATTTCGAAAAATGTTTTATTCAAAAGTTGTGTATAATAGTGAGCTACACGCCCTAAAAATATTAAAATTTATACAGGGTGTCTCATAACAAAGTTACAGACCAAACTTATGTTTTTTTAAATGGAACACCCTGTATTTTTTGTCATTTTTGAATTATATGGAGCAAATAAAGGTAAGTTACTTCAATACTCCCTATACCTATTGTTTGCCGTTTTCGAATTATTTGAAGATTTGTTGAAATGCAAGGTCTGGGTGAAATTTTATTTTTGCCCCAGTGATTGACGTTGAACAATTAAAATAATTTCTATTATTTGGTTGGAAGTTCGAACTATAGAGCCAATCATTATTTCATACAAAAAATTATACAGGGTGATAAAAAAAATTATAAAGTTAAATAACTTCGTTTTTTCAAATGGCACAGCCTGTATTTCGTAACGTATTCTTAAGTAGAATCCAATTATCTTTCAGATTGTATAAGGGTTCCCTGTTCCTAATCTCAATAGTTTTCTTGTATTCGGCGATTATCATATCAGGAATAATTATTATAATCTGAAAGATAATTGGATTCTACTTGAGAATACGTTACTAAATACAGGGTGTGCCATTTGAAAAAACGAAGTTATTCAACTTTATAAGTTGGGTTTTTCTACCGCATTTTTTATATCACCCTGTATAATTTTTTGTATGAAATCATGGTTGGCTGTATAGTTCGAACCTTCAACCAAATAATAGAAATGATTTTAATCGTTCAACATCAATCACTGGGGCAAAAATAAAATTTCACCCAGACCATGCATTTCAACAAATCTTCAAATATTTCGAAAACGGCAAACAATAGGTATAGGGAGTATTAAAGTAACTCAC
Source organism: Ocypus olens (assembly GCA_910593695.2). Taxonomy (NCBI): domain Eukaryota; kingdom Metazoa; phylum Arthropoda; class Insecta; order Coleoptera; family Staphylinidae; genus Ocypus; species Ocypus olens. The sequence continues at coordinate 26,680,288 of OU343050.1, read as the reverse complement.
CTTTATTTGCTCCATATAATTCATAAATGACAAAAAATACAGGATGTTCCATTTAAAAAAACATAAGTTTGGTCTGTAACTTTGTTATGAGACACGCTGTATAAATTTAAATATTTTTAGGGCGTGCAGCTCACTATTATGCACAACTTTTGTATAAAATATTTTTCGAAATTTTGAAAAATAAGCACGTGATTGACCGTTCCCAGAGCTCTGAAACACCCTGTATACACTAGAGTGGTTCTTATTTTCGAAGTATGTGAAAATCAACGGGACAACCCGGAAACTTGTTCGTATAGATAAAAAACTAATAACTGTAAATTTTGAGCCATATCGAACATTGCGTAACCGGGCCCTAGCCCTCTGAAATTTGAAAAAGTCGGTTTTTATTTATTTTTTTATTTTGGTTCATCCTAATATTAAACGGTCTATCCTAATGGCCAAAATATATATTTTGTGGATAAAGAACGTTAATATGTATCCAAAAAGTGTTTATTTGTTGAAATTGGACTAATTGACAAAGTTATGAATTTTTTAATGCTCCTCTATTCATTGAAATTGAAATTACATTATAAGAAAGCCATGACTAAGCGAATTTAAGCGTTTTACTTGAATTGGTAACCCAATCCTTTTTTTATCTTTTGACATTTGGTAATATTGGTTTGATGCTGTAATGTATTTATATAAAAAGTTATGAATGTGGTTATCAAGGATACATCAGTCAGTTTATAGACGATACGTTTGCCGGTGCATTGACGAAGTAATTAAAGTTATTCAGTTCAAGTAAGTTATTTTAATTAACTGTACCAAGTACCTGGCAGAGAGTACGAGATACTACATTTGCGACGAGTAGTGTACAACGATTATGAACCATTTATCGTGTTAAAAGAATTCACGCAATTCTGACATGACTAGTGCAAGAGGCCAACTTCGCGAATTTTCGTTGCAATCGGACTGGACAATTTTTAGTGCTCAACTAAATCAGTATTTTATTGCTAACGAAATCAACGATAAACCGGAAATTAAACGTGCAATTTTATTAAATAGTTTAAATGAAGAGGCCTATCAGTTGGTTACAAGTTTGTGTGTTCCGGAGGATCCGACAAGTAAGACTTTTGCAAACCTTGTTGAAATTTTAAACAGACATTTTACTTCGGTAAAAAGTGCATTTCCGAAACGGTATTTATTTTATAATGCATATATGGATTCTTCTGAAGAAATAAAGGATTGGGCGGCAAGAGTGCGTAATTTGGCAGCACCTTGCGAATTTTCTAAAAATGTTTTATGAAAACCGACCGATTTATAATGGGGATGAAAAAAGGTGCTATTATGGATCGATTGTTTGAAGAAGATGCTACGACATTGAATTTTGAGGAGGCCGTCGCCGTAGCTCAAAAGAAAGAAGCAAGCAAAAATAATTATCAAAGTGGTAAATATATTAAATTGGAAGTTCAGTCAGAGGTGTATAGGCTAAATGAACATAGATCGAGGAAACTTAACGACGAAAATCCACGAAAATTTAGTTCAAATTTTCGAGAAACACATCAGGAGAAGGCAGCAACAACCAGTGGGAGTTCTGACAAATGGCGACAACTGAACCAGTCTTGTGAGAAGTTTTCAGGAGATTTGCGCAACCAGAAGACATATTGGAAAGGTACTAGTGTTGTTTTATGCACAGTTTGTGGATTTGAGGGCCACACAAGAAGTGCGTGTAAATATAAAAATTACATTTGTAGGAAATGTGGCAAAAGTGGCCATTTGATAAAAATGTGTTATAGTAAACATGATGATCATCATCATAATTATTTAACTGAAGACGGTTACAATAACAATCATAATGAAATATTGTTTAGATTAAGTGACACATCTCAACAGCCATTATTTGTAAAGGTTGAAATTGATGGCAGGTTGTTGAAATTCGAATTAGATACAGGAGCTAGTTGTTCAGTAATTTCAAATAGATTTAAAGATATACATTTTTCTAAGTACTCATTAAAACGTACTAGTAAAATTTTACTTAATTATGATGGACATAAAATTTATCCCTTATGATATTTAACTATTCATTATAAATATAGGGATATTAGCCAAGATTTAGATATATTAGTTATTAGAGGAGCAGGTCCGCCACTACTAGGAAGAGATTTTTTTTACAAGTTTAATTTGTGTTTAAATAATTTGAAAATTTTTGTAGAACCTAATTCGCAAGGAACCAAAAGAAATGACATTATAATTGAAAAACTCTACAGGGAGTTCTCGCAAGTTTTTTCCAATAGATTAGGGCTGTTTACGAAGGGTAAAATTCAATTGCATATGGCAAATGAAGTTGAACCAAAAATTTTTAAAGCACGTCCAATACCTTTTGCTATTAAAGAAAAGGTTGAAAATGAAATCAATAGGCTGGTAAAGGAGGGGGTGTTAAAACAAGTTGATTATAGTCCATGGGGAACACCAGTGGTACCAATATTAAAGAAAAATGGTACATTAAGACTTTGTGGTGACTACAAAGTCAGAATAAATCAGGTTTTGAATATTGATCAACATCCTTTGCCACGAGTCGAAGAATTATTTGCAAAATTACAAGGTGGGGTTTATTTCTCCAAGCTCGACTTAACTTCAGCTTATCAGCAGTTAGCTTTATGTAATCACTCGCAAATTTTAACTACAATTAGCACTCACAAAGGACTGTTTATGTATACACGAATGCCATATGGCATAGCATGTGCACCATCAAAATTCCAAAAACTAATGGAATCTTTGTTTGATGGAAGATTCAATGTAGCTTGTTTTTTGGATAATATTATTATAACTGGGGCCACATTCGAGGAACATTTAAATAAGGTTAAATTAGTTTTGAATATATTGAGGAATAGCGGGTTTGCCGTTAATAAGAGTAAATGTGAATTTTTTAGAAAGAAAATTACATATCTAGGACATGATATATATAAAGATGGGCTACATACAACAAATGAAAAAACTGAAGCAATTAACAAAGCACCTAAACCCACAAATGTGTCAGAACTTAAGTTATTTTTAGGGCTAATTAATTATTACAATCGATTTATTAAAAACAGTGCTACTTTATTAAGGCCTATATATAATTTATTGCGTAAAAATGTCGAATTTGTTTGGTCGAAAGAATGCGATAGAGTTTTTGAACAAGTTAAAGATATTTTGACTTCCTCAAGAACTTTGGTGCATTACGATCCGAATTTGATGATCACTTTAACTGTGGACGCATCTGATGTAGGTGTAGGGGCGGTGATATCACACGTGATGCCGTCTGGGGAAGAGAATCCTATTGCTTACGCATCTCGCAGCTTAAACACAAGCCAGCGAGCATATTCGCAGCTTGAAAAAGAAGGTTTGGCGATTATATTTGGTGTAAAAAAGTTTCACCAATATTTATTTGGAAGAAAATTTATTTTGAACACTGATCATCAGGCGTCAATAAAGATTTTTGGGAAAAAGCAAGGCATACCTATAATGTCTGCTAATAGATTGCAAAGATGGGCTTGGCTGTTGAGCAATTATAACTACGAAATTAAATATGTTAAATCGTCAGAAAATAATGCAGATTTTTTGTCGCGTCTACCTGTAACTGAAGTTTTAGATGAAGATGATAATACCTCATATTTAAATTACATAATTGCCAATAATCAGTTACCAATTGATTGTAACGAAATAGCACGGGAAACAGAAAAAGATGATATTTTAGGGCAAGTTTTAAAGTATATTAAAACTGGGTGGCCTCAGAATATAGATTCTGAGTTAAAAACATATTTTTTGAAGCGAAATGAATTGACACAGGAACAAAATTGTGTATTGTTTGGTTATCGTGTTATTATACCAAAGTGCTTACGAGAACGGATGTTGAATGAACTTCACATAGCACATATGGGTATAGTAAAAACAAAAAGTTTAGCCCGTTCGTACTTGTGGTGGCCTGGTTTTGACAAAGATATTGAAAATATGATCAAATCTTGCGAGAATTGTCTTCTTTACAGAAATAATCCGCCGAAAGCCGGTCTTGTTCTTCGGGAATTGCCAGAGGGTTCCTGGGAACGTATCCATATAGATTTTGCGAGACCTATTTTCAACAAATATATTCTAGTAGTGGTGGACGCATATTCCAAGTGGGTGGAAGCAATAATTGTGAATAAAATATCGGCAGAGACAACAATTAATGTTTTGCGAAATTTGTTTGCCAGATTTGGATTACCGAAAATAGTCGTATCAGATAATGCACATCAATTTCAATCTGAAATGTTTTTATCATTTTTATCAAGCAACGGCATTAAGAGTAAATTTATTGCTCCTTATCATCCTGCTTCAAATGGAGCCGCGGAAAATAGTGTTAAAACAATTAAAAGCGCAATATTACAAGCCGTCGGTAAAAGTGATAAACAGAATCTACAACTGATTTTAGATAGATTTTTATTACATTATCGCAACACGCCACATTGTACAACGGAATTTTCACCGGCTATGTTATTAATGGGAAAATCATTAAGAACTCGTTTAGATTTGATACGTCCGTTTCAAAATATATCACATAATAGAGAAAATCTGTTAGTAAACAAAATTGAGGAGAAACAAAACAAGCAATGCAAATATTATTCCGGTAAATACACTAATCGTACATACCATATAAATGATTTAGTTGCGGTTCGCGACTATCGACATGCGAAACCACCTTGGATAAAAGGTAGAATTGTAAAGATTTTAGGGTAACGTACATTTTTAATTGAAATACCAGAAATTAATAAATGTTGGAGACGCCATATCAATCAAATTTTAGATTTTAAAAATGTCTCGAGTTATGTAACGGTACAAAAAGAAAGCGCAGAAAATATGGAAGCACAAACTGTTTTGGACACGGAAAAAGGAAACGTATCAGAAAAGGAGGAAGAAGAGGAAACGCAAGATGAAATGCAAAACACGCAAATGTGTGAAGAAACTAAGAACACTTTGGCGCTACAAACGCAAACGCAAGCAGGTTCGGATGAGACGCGTGTGTTGCGGCCTAGAACGAAAGTTATTAATTATAAAGATTGATATTTAGTTTTCTTAGTTGTGAATTTATAATAGTTTAATTTAAGAGGGAGATAATGTAATGTATTTATATAAAAAGTTATGAATGTGGTTGGCAAGGATACATCAGTCAGTTTATAGACGATACGTTTGCCGGTGCATTGACGAAGTAATCAAAGTTATTCAGTTCAAGTAAGTTATTTTAATTAACTGTACCAAGTACCTGGCAGAGAGTACGAGATACTACAGATGCAGAGGTTTTAATCTGCGCCACAGCTCGCAAGAGAGAATCCGTGCGGCCTGTGGCGCAGATTAACACCTTGTTAATTTGGTTTGATGTTTTCGGCGGCATTTTGTAACGATATTATAAAGTTGCTTTTAAAAGGAGTGGAAGAACCATATTTGCAGATGCAATTTATTTGATCGGAATACCGCATAGCCAAATACATTGCCCAAAACTACCATCTAGGAAGCAAGTGTTATCTTTGTTTTTCTCCAATCAGCGAGTACTTAAATTTAATTTACGCTTCAGTGAAACGCTAATTATGGTAGAATTGTCTGTTAATCAAAGGCTCATATTCCGATTCAAAGCAAACAACGTCGAATCGATAAAATGTAGTTATGGCATAAAGAATCCCAAAATCTTAATAAGCACTCTTCTCGAGCAACTGCAGCACATATAAATAAAGAAAAATAATTTATTAAAAGTTTCAATATTTTGTTCGATTTTGCTTCTGAAAATGCATTGCAAACAATGATAATTGAAGAAGACAAACCATTTCTATTAATGCAGAGAGAGAATGGAAGATCAGGATCAAACAATGGCATTGAAAGTTTCGCAGTGCAAGTGGAAAGTGACGTTTGAAGCGGTTAGTAGTAGAGAAGGAAGAGAAAATCTGATCAAGAAATTGCAGTCTCGTCCACTTCTGTCTCAATAGAAACGAGAAGCCAGCGATTCAAGCGAAAATGGTAATAACAGTCCAACTGATTTGAATATTAATCCTATCTCAGATCTGGATCAGGACATAGAACCGTAACCACAATGAGGAAAAATTGCATTTATCAATAAAAGGATCTCATCTGCTTTAGACAAGTGTAAAATAAGTGATATAAATGCCGTTAATCTTCTGATTACAGTCGCTGAAGGATTAGGCCACAATGTAAACGATTTAATTATTATTACATATTATTCATCAATGCGGGCTATAAAATTTGTACTTACCATTTGGCCCCAATATCAGGATTATATTTCCGGCAGTGAGATTCTTAGCAAAATACTTGTTGTGAATGACATTTTAGAATGAAAAGTCAAATGAATCGAAGAATGTAATACTCCATTAACCAATGACAAGGAACAAATGAAATGTTTCTTATTAAACTTTGAAGAGTATCATAAGAGATTTTAATAAAAATGCATTAATTGGTAATATCTAAAAAACACGAAATATCGAAATATACAAGTATGATGTAACTAAAAAATCATAACTCCATCAATTTTGGTCGGATTTCAACAAATAAATTCATTTTGGATTCGTATTAACCTCCTCTGTCGACACAATATATAATTTCACCATTAGAGTGGACTGTTTAATTTTAGGGGGGACCAAAATAAAATAAATATTAAAAACTGACTTTTTTAAATTTTAGAGGGCTAGGGCCCGGTTACGCAATGTTCGATATGGCTCAAAATTTACAGTTATTAGTTTGTTATATATACGAACAAGTTTCCGGGTTGTCCCGTTGATTTTTACATACTTCGAAACTCCACCATATATGCTAAAACCACTCTAATATACACATATTTCAAATTTGAAATATGTTTGGTATGAATTGATAGCAGAAATGACTAAAGAATTTGCAAGTAATCCGGGACTGCCGGATGTATTTTTGCATTATACAATTCTGAATACGTTGCCAGAGGAGTATTTTTCTTTTACATCCAGCTGGATGCTGAGGGCAAAAAGTGATTGAACGGTTGATAGCTTAATCAATCAACTATGTCAGTATAAAAGGACCTAGGGAGCTGGATCTACTAAGCAGGAAGCTCTCACCTGCAATCATCAAAGAAGTCATCACAGCAACCAAGTTCAGTGGATGCGAAGAAAAAAAACAACTGATATGCAACTACTGCAGAAAGCCCAATCCTCTTGAGTCCGACACAAATATGATACTCGTCACTGTTAGCTCAACTGAAACACATACTGACTCGTCGAGATGCTGGGTTGACATTGGCGCGACAAGCCATATTTTAAATGATCAGATTTGCTTTAGAACGTTCGTCTTTTTCAACTGAACACACAGTGACAACAGTAAATGGCTGATATTTGGCGTGTACCCCGAATCAAGAGGAATCTGTTCTCCGTGCTTACAGTCTAGGATAAATAGGTACTCGGACAGCCAATTAATGCCATCAGCTGAAGTCTGCAACTTCCTCGAAACAATTGGAGAGAGCTTGTGCTGGACGACTGTTCAAGTTGGCCGTGAGAAGTTTCAACCCTATCAAATGAGGTCAATGCAGTGAGTAAGGGTTGTGCCATGAACGATTCGGATATCAGAGCAATCGCCATGTGAAATCGCTACTGAGCAGGGAACTTGACATGAACGTAGAAATGCATAGTGAACTGCATGAACGTTGCGTTTATGATAAAGCTCATCGGCTACCTTTTGGCACGAGGTCCAGAATAACGAAACCCGTCCATTTCAAAAATCGAGGCCCGGATATCGATGTGCTTTTTTGCTTTATAATTACACAAAATTCAGGACAGTTTATTTTCTGCGGCAAAAATCCGAAGTTGCTGAAAAACTGAGCCAGTTCCTAGCTGAGGCAAAAATAGTCGGGAGCTGCTGAGTGATAATGGCAGAAAGTTTGACAACAAACAGATCAGTACCAGTCTACACAAGAAAGGTATTGTTCAATGTCCTATAATGCCCTACACTCGGCAACAAATCGAGGGAAAAACGTACGGTGGTGGAAACTGCTAGGGAAATGATGCACGCGCATCAGGTACTTTGGGCTGAGATGATACGATACAATTTATGTATATTCATATCGAAGGTCAAAGGACGAAACTGGCCATTAAGGAAATCCTCATCTACAGTGAAGAGGACAACAAGTTCTACAGATTCAATGACGTCATCTTCGAAAAAAAATGGAAAAAGAGGTTTCTATACCCCCAGGAAGCAATAAAGCTGAAGATACGAAGCCTACTGACCTGAACGAAAGCAAATTCCGGATTGAAGAAGATGAGGAAATATAATTCTGGGAACCCAATGACAGTGACACTGATTGGACAATTTTAGAAACGCCGGAAGCCAATGAAGTAGATAATACTGGTGAGACTACGCGAAAACTACGCAACCGAGTGGAAATCATAGAAATTCCAGGATTATGTGGTGCTCACCAGTGACTGCTCGCGGCGTTCTTTTTGGTACGGCGGACGCAATACAGATAGGTAGGGTCGGTTGCAGAGACGGCTGGCTGCGTGACCGCACCTATCTGTATCACCTCTGCTACCTCGGCCCTATAAAAAAAAACCGCGAACCGTCACTAATGCTTACTTCGACGACCTTTGAGATACCTGCAACGACGCCACAAAGTAAAAACAAACGCGATCGGCAAATTCAAGGCCAGATTATTAGTGATCAAAGGTCTTTTGCAAAGAAGAGAAGTAGATTATGAACAAACCTTCAATTCAGTGGCAAGAACATCGACTATTCGAACGCTACTCATTGTTGATTTAAATTTTAAAACAATACTTTTCGCGATTTTTTTGATGCAAATTCATCAATTACATTTGAAATACCTAGCTCTTTTGATATAGTTGACAGTAAATAATTTATAATTAATTTTAATTAAGAAGAACTTCTTTCGCCGGAAGCCACAGTTATCGGTATTGTTAAAAATATTCTTAGACTAATACTGAAATTTGGAAAACAAGGAACTAACAAAGAGACTAACCTGAGTGTTCCCTTCCGATTTGAATGAAATTTGGTAGATTTGTAGAGGGGTGCAAAATGTTCGATATATATTTTTTGTTTCGGCTTAGAAAACTATGGGGTGAACTCGCCCCACGAAAATCAGCCATTTTTTTTGTGTTTTGGCTGTCTTCAGAACAAATCATGATGGCGTAATTTTGAAAAAGTAGAAAATTTAAAAGCCTATCCTCTGGTGTAAAAAATAAAAGAAAATATAAGGATTTATAAAACAAAATTTTGGTATGTTCCGCTAGTAAATATGAAACCCTTTTTTTAGTGGAAAGGTTTTATTTAGAGGATATATGGATAAATATTTGGATTTCGCGTTTGGAAAAAAAATATTAATTTATTTTTGATCGTCTTTATGTATGATTTTTTTTAGAGAATATCATTATTGCAGTAGCAAATATAAGCCATAAATATCAATCATTTTTTTACCATCCCGAAGTAGTCAATACACACATCTTTTTACACCTAAGGTTAGAATTAACATTTTGTACATTTACGAAATACTCTATCAAGATTCGTTCAGAAGTTATAGCCAAAAAAACAAAAATATGGCTGATTTTTGAGAGGCGAGTTCACCCCCTCAACATGTTTTTCGCCGAAAAAGAACACATACCGAATATTTTGCCCTACTCTACAAATCCACAAAATTTCATTAAAATTGGAGAGGAAGGAGGGTTAGTTCCCTTGTAAGTCTTGGCTAATTAAATTATTTAAAATTTCTAATGGTTTTAATTGGGAATGATTAGAAAATAATTATTATTTTAGGAGCTCCATTCCATCTAAATCTCTTGTCAATTTTCCGTTTTCGGTTACCTGTAATCTAATATATAAATCCATACAACATTTTCTTAGATATTCGGACATTTCGGTTTTTTATACGAACTTCAGATGCTTATCCGGTTAGAAATCGGATGCACTTCAAGCAGGGGTCCAGGCGACCGGCCCCTATTTCGGCGAATAAATTTTACAGATTTCGGATGCCGCGGACCCTCTATTGGTGGTCCGCGGGCTTCGCCGGTTTCGTCGCCCCCCTAACCGCCGCCCGCGTGCTGTGCACGCTCTAGCCCCCCAGTAGGATCGGCCCCAAGAACATAGACAATAACAATCATATGTTCAGAGTTAAAAAGAGACCCTTTAATGTTAGTTGACAGACATTGTGTAGAGTTGATGTTAGCAAATAACATCGCTGTTAATTTTTGTTCAGAATAACACCATTACAGTTCAAGTTTTGAGCGTTGCTATTTTGTTTTCAGCTGTGTTATGTTGATAATTTTACCAAGATGTCAAAATTAGAGTCATTCTGGGCGGATTTTGAAAGTTTGAAGCCAATTCCATCAGAAATTATTTTTTTATAATTTTTCTAATTGCCAAATGAATTCTTTTTTCTACTGTTCATGTTTTGAGTGTCGGCATTTGGTTTCCAGTGGCGATAAATTGCTTTGTTGAAATATCAAAATTAAGTTTTAACATGGGTATATTTAAAAAAAATCGAAGCTGTTTCCAGTCGGGATTATTTTTTTACAAATCCCAAATGAAATTTTATTTTCGACAGTTTCGGTGTTGATTTGTAGTCATTCTGTTTTTAGCTGTATGTCAATTGTTTTAATGGAATCCAAAGATTAGTTATATTCTGGAACGCTTTTAAAATTTTGAAGATATTTCCAGAAGAGATTTATTTTTCACAATTTTTCTAATCGCAGAATGCAGTTTTCTTTTTACATTCACGTTTTAAGTATTGTTTTGAACCATTTTGGTTCCAGTTGTGATATGACATATATTTTACTGCAATATCCAAACTAGATTTATTTTAAATGGTTTTTGGAATTTTAAAGCTAAGGATTTAGACTTAGTTAAGAGAGACTTTCATCAGGTCTTCCAATAAAATAATCAAGAAAACAAATTTAATTTAACCCTTAATAGTCACACCTCCGAAAAATGACGTTATAGTCATTCGGGGTGTGGTACACCCCACGCCTTTGAAGTTCGGTCAATTAATGTTAAATTGACAAAAAACAAAAAATAACAATCGTATTTTTCTAATATAAAGTCAATTTAACGTTAAATATGAATATGAAAATATTTTTAAAGTTATTATTATGAAGAAAAAAGGCTATTATAATGTAAAATACAATTATTCAATCCCAAAAGAGCATTCGACTCACATATAAATATGTGCGATGTATGTCTCGCAACTGCGACATAGCATGTGCGACTTTTTATCGCTTCTTCTAGAACAAATATCGCAATCTCGGAATAATCAACAGGGAAGAAAATGGCCAGAATTTTTTTTCTGGCACAATGATTACACGTGGTGTCCTACACCCCACAATTTTTCACGAATCGACTCGAACAGGTACCACATTAACACTGACGCGTGAGCTCAAATAATACCTATCGGGGTCCACAGTAGAAGATTCAAACTATCTGTAGATCGAGTAACATGTCCCGTTTACTTTCAATTTCAGGGTCGAAATAAGGCTGGGGTGTATCACACCCCTAGTGAATATTAAAGGTTAAACTTGAATCAATCAATTTATGACAAAGAACGCATCAGATACTTCAAATTAAATTTAGACATATATAATTTATTTATTAACTGTGGTTAAAAATATTTAATTGCATATTATGGTGTAAGGATGCTGATTTGCTATCTTTTTAGAATTTTTAATTGCGTGATTTTGATCTACATCTGCATAATAAATACTGTATAAGGCAATCATAAGAGGAAATGTGGTTCGCTTTAATAATTGAAGTCAGCCAGAAGTATTTAAGGCGGCAGCCTTGTGCAACTCTAACTGCATACCTAAATTACTGCAAGAAGGTGTCACTGGTGAAGTTAATTAAAAAATAGTTGAATAAGTCATTTTATAATGCTCAAATGTTGTAGTGGTGAGTATTTATAGCTTCAAGGTCTTGGCAAATAGGCTCTGTCCACAAGTCACACTATTATCCATTTCAAAAAGCAAGACATGTAATTTTTAGTGCCGTATTGTAAAAATTTAAAATCACAAAAAAAATTCATACAGATTTACATTCCTTGGAATGTTTGTTATAATTTTTGAAGAAATCAATTTTTTATCACAATTATATATCGATATCATTATAATAGTGTGCAGATTCTGAAATGTGTATGGGTTTTTACGATGGTCAACTTTACCCTTTTTTCGAAGTTAACTACATATAAAAATTGGAAAACTTTCCAAAGAATAGACAAAATCTTGATTTATATAATCGTGTAAATTAATTTACATAATTTATATTAAAGAACGTCGATTACTACGTTCTGGGTTCTTTAATAATATATTTATTATTAATGACAGAATTTTAATGCAAAATTTATGATGAAATTGTGAATAGACAAAATGTTTGTTTTTTTTCTGATTGAAACAATATTGAGTGATATTACTTTAGTTACAATATGTCATAACACACTTATATTTCCCTAGGGAAATATGAAGTGCTCATATTTCCCTAGGAAAATATAAACATCAAAAAAATATCATTAGGAGCTTCTCGCAAGAATTGTTTTAATTGGTCTCGGGACAACACCTCCGATTTCTTAGGAAGCTATCTTTAATGGATTTTGCAGCTTTGGATTTTACCGGAACCAAACATTCACGGTCTTTCGTCGCTTGCGTTAACACATAGTTTGACATTTCACTAATTTATGAAACAAAGCAAAAATCAAAACAAGTAAACTATGATATTTACAAACAAGACCCTTAGCAACGTTACTAATCCGATAAATTCAAAAATTTACAATCCAATATTTTCCCATTTACAGAACAATATACTTTCAATCAGAAAAAAACTATTGATTACAATACGGGAAATATGAATACATTTCCCTTGGTTGTCTATACATCTAACTAGCCAGCCTCGGGAAATATACTATTCATATTTCCCTAGTTGTAATAATAGCTATTTTTGTAGACTGAAACAAAAAAAAGTGAGGCGAGGATAGTGGAATGGTCTCGTCTACGATGTGAAGAGCTGGGTATATTTGATATAAATTGAACATACGACAGCTGTTATTTTTGTTTCTTTCTTATTATTTATAATTAGTATTAGATAATAATGTATTAATATAAGGACTCCGCGATAAGGTGATGATAAATAAGAAAAAACATACAATGCTTTTCTTAAATTAATATATTTTAATCAACAAGATTCAAGAGACATAATTACAGTACAACTTTGAGTAGAACTTTGCTCGGCAATCAAATAAAATTAAAAATTCTTAAAAGTAAAATCTTTATTTCACTTGAATAAAATTTTTGAAGCAAGTAAAAGCTGCAATCTTCTGATTATTTTTTGGTTTTCACTCAAATACATAAAGGGTAAAGAACAGATTCACATTTTCGTAATGGAAATCTTTTTGCTTCCTTTAAAGTACTCCTGTATGTCTTCCAGGGTTTTACCTTTAGTCTCTGGTATGCAAATGAGAATGTATATCAGTCCTACCGCGCTGATTACTGAGAAGCCCAGAAAGGGCACATGCATCCCGAACTCATCCTTGACATATTGGAAGATTTTTGAAACTATGATGACGACGACGCCGAAGTATATATCGGCTAGGCAGAGCGCGAAGGCTTTTACGCTAGTGGGGAAGAGCTCGCCTAGGATGATTAAGGGAATGGTGCCCATGCCGACGTTGAAGGTGATGTTGTAGCATAGGAGGGCGACCACGGGGATGATGGTGTATTGGGCTAGGTGGAGATCCTCGTGATCTTTTAAGTAGTAGTAGATGCCCTCGACGGCTTGAGATAAACACGCGCCTACTATCGAGAGGACCATGAGCGGTTTTCTTCCGACTCTGTCGACCAAGAAGGAGCAGATTATCGAGCACACCATCTGGATAGCGAAGTAGATGTTCGTGCAGCTGGTCGCTGATAATGTGCTTTTGGATTCGTGGAAGATTATGGTGACGTAGAATGTGATGGCCATTGCTCCGCAGCACTGTTGAAGCCCCCGCACGCCGATTACTATCATCACGGCTTTTCGGTTACTTTTCACGGTGAATAAATCCCAGATGCTGCCCTTAGCGGCCGCCTCTTCTTCCGTTGCTCTTTCCAGTCGATCAAGTTCCTCAGATACATCATCATACCCGCGTAGCTTCATCAAGCTATCCATCGCTTTCTTTTTATCTTTTTTCATAAGGAGGAAGTATGGACTTTCAGGCATGAAGCAGAAGATGATGAAGTGTAAAACTGGAAACGCTGTCGAGATGATGGCTGAATCCTTGATGTCATAGGAGGAGGATATGCTGGAGATTAACAGGAAGCCCATCACAGTGGTGACCGTTATTGACGAGCTTAACATCCCTCGGACTTTATGGTCGGCAATTTCGCCTAGATACATGGGAAATGCGGTGAAGGCAATACCATCCGCGATACCGGAAGTTAACCTAGCGCAGTTGAACATCAAAACGGAATCCGCGTAAGCGGTCAGTATCCACGAGGCAAAGTAGAGTGGCGAGGATAACAGTAAGGACTTCTTTCTTCCTATTCTGTCAACTAAATATGCGGTGGCCAGGCACCCGAAACAAGCTCCGATGCAGGGCATTACCGCCAGCCACGATCCATCCGAAGGGGTCATCACGATGGGCGATTCGGGTGCGAGAAGCTTCGGCAGAGACGGCGTTGCCCATCCGAAGGTCATCCCGGTGCACACGATGACCAAAGAACCTGCAGATTAAATTAATCATTAGTCACATTCACATAAATAATCTCGACAACAAGAAAAAGGTATTTCGTTATTTTCGCTGCAACCGTTTGACCTCAAATTAGGCCCCCCTCTAGAAAAAAACCAGTCGGGTACTGCTGCAGCGTGCACACCAAAAGAGCCAAGTTCACTGACACACACACACACACACACACATGTACACCACATTCTCTCTATCTCTATCGCTGGTATATAACTCTGCACAAATAAACACCGGACATCTTTTTTTTACCTTTACAGGTGATTCTGGAGAGGCATGCGAGAAGCTATATTTAACCTCGGCCGTACATAGGCTTAATCACGTTCCGAACGAATAAGACCAAAATGCGCTCGTTTGTAATCCGTAGCTTTGATGCTATAATGGGATTCGCATTGTGGGATCCACAGGTAAAAGGGCACTGATCTTGGCGAGATCGGCTATTTTTAGAAAACGCATAAACATAATTACGTAATTATCTTGGATGGTTCAGTGTTTTAACCAAACGCGGATTTCTCTTCGTCGAATTAATTTTAGCACTGGGAAATTAATATCGGAAATAATAAACACTTTACTACAGTTAATTACGACAAATTGGACATTAGTTGTTAATATATGCACCAAAAATCTAAACCTATATTACCATATATAATTATGGTGTTTCCACAGATAACAGCCTATAAAAGGCATATATAACTTTTTTTTCTTTCAGTTTTGGATGTATTTATCCTTGCATAGAGCCATTTATCATGTATCATTAATAATATACTAATCAATTGTAGATAACTACTCTCTGATATTATGAATGGTGCTAAATTTGGGGCTGTGTTTTAGCGTTAATATGGGAATGGAGAGTGATTTTTATGATATAAAATTCGTGAAAAAACTCTTAAAAAAACATTTAAGAAAAAAAAACGTTTCCTACAAAAAGTTTGTATTTTTTCCCGCAGAATACGACCCAGCAATAAAAAAGAGGGAGTTTTATTTGAAAAATCAAAGTAGACCTTCGTTTGACATTGAAAATTAACGCCAAGGTAATTTTCAAGGTCGGCAGCATACGTCACCCTCCGAACCCTACAACTTTTATCTGAAACATTTTTTGCCATGCTGCTCAGGTTTCGAGAAATTTGGGGTGGCAATTTAAAATGGGACACCCTGTATATAATAAAATAAAAATGATCATTTTCACGAATATAATGGGTTGCCATAAAATTAAAAAAATAATAATGCGCTGTTGATATGTTGGCTTTTGTCAAATTGATTGAATACTTCATAACTGTTTACAATTTTTTTAATTAAAATTGTATTCAATTAAAACTGCAAATTGTGAAGTGGTGCTATGCTGGTAGCAGTTTTCCTGAAGTGCAGCATATGTTATTCGTTACAAATACCCTCCGTTGCAATCCAAAGATTAATTAATAAATTTGAAACGACTGACTCAGTATTATTAAATTCTAAGACGACATAAAATGCAGAGCAGAACAATGCATAGGAAAAAGTTTGAAAATGGAAAGGAGTTTAAGGTTTTAGCTTCTGTGGTAGAAGATCCAAACATACGTGTGGAATTTATTATACGACTACTCATATTTAAAGAAAAATCATTTTTACTCGTACCAGTATCAGTACCACCAAGAACTTTTACAACGTGATTTTGAAAAAAAAAACAGAATTTTGCTAGTATAGTTTATAATATATGGGCCATTCCATATGATATTTGCAATTGAAAAATAAAATTGCCTTGAATATTTTTTTTCAGTACTAGATACAAAAATAATTGACACGTATTTTCTTATTTCAACGTGATATATGAAATTTCGGATTTATGCATTTTTGAATTTTCACAGTCGGAAAACTATTTTTTCGCATCTTATTAAATAATATAAACGTTGTTAAATCGTTTTTAATTGAGAAAGTTGTCCATTATTCGGCCGAATCATTTTCTCCACAGGTGACGTCCAATCAAATGATAGCAATTTCATTGCCCAACAGTTTAATTGTTACTATGGTTACGATTCGTTCTTTGTCAGCGAACTGCCGCAATTTCCAAATAGAAAACTTATTCGTTATATTTTAATACAAACAGAAAAATCTTTAGGTAATTATTTAATATGATACGAAAAAGTATAGTATTAAACTCGTGACCAAGTTGGCCATTGTCACTCGGAAAAATTGCAAACTTCACCCTCGTGGCAATGGCCAACTTTCTCACTCGTTTAATAATATACTATTTTTGAATGCTTCTAGTGTATAAACCGTTTCATAAAAAAAAAATGAAATTTTGAGAGATAGTCCATAATTGCTCAAACTATACATTATATCAATCAAAATATTTCTTTATTTATTTATGCAACAAATATGCAATAGTTTATAACAAATAGTTGTTACAAAAAATAGACCTCTTAAAAATCGTTTTTTTTCAGCATCAAAATATTAATCACAGTCTATCGAATTTACCTTATAAAAATTTTGGAGGTAAAATTATAGGAAACGAAAGCTTACTTGATGAACTTTTTAACTATGAAATAATATATAGGGTGTTCCATTTGAAAAACAATAGAAATTGTGCAGTTTGCGAATGGCTATCACCCTGTATAATACGCTGAGTTATGTTTTGGTTGATGGGGTAATTTTGAAGACTAAAGTTCAACTAAACTTTACCACTAAATTACAATGAATTATCTTTATTAGTTTCAGGTGAGCATTTTAAGAATTTTGTTCAAATTTTTGTATAAACTACTGAATAACACGAATACGGAGGGGTTTCAATGCCCACAGCCTAGGTCATTTTAATCTTCAAGTAACAAGGAATCCAAAAATGCTAAAATATACAGGATGTTCTATTTAAAAAAAAAAACATAAGTTTAATCTGTAACTTTGTTATGAGACAGCTTGTATAAATTTAAATATTTTTAGGGCGTGCAGCTCACTATTCTGCACAACTTTTGTAAAAACAGTTTTCAAAATTTTCGTGATTGACCGTTTCCAGAAACCTGAAACACCCTGTATATAAGTGTTTTATGTCATTTCCCAAAGAGTTTTTGTGCATTAAATATTGTAATTGCAAATGTTTATTATGATTATGAGTATTTATTGTGTCAAAGTAAAATGTTCTTCATGGATTCATGTTATTATTTTTATTTTCATTCATAAACATTTCTTTTTTAATTTCATGGCTACCATTACTTTCGTAATATTTATTTATTACACGAATGTGGAATGTTCGTAATTAGTCCCGCAAGAAAAAGTTCAATTTTCTTAAGAGACGAATAAGTAATTTTACATGACTATAATGTAACATTTTATCCAAAATCGTCTGTAGTTGCATTAAATATTGAAATAATGTTGATAAAATTTTGACAAGAAATTTCAAAAATCCTTCGACGGATCTATGAACAACATAACATCCCTCAAATGACCACAGTAATTTGCTTATTAGGCCCGATTTTGGATAAAAAAATATTATTTCTATTTTATATTTTTTCGGGCTTCTATTAATGCAAAGAAATAAATAACAGCATGACTGCGTGTTTACTCTACAGATAATTAATTTAGATGTAAAGTCTAAAATGATAAGGGAAGATAATATTCCAACATAAAGAAATGAACATTGGAAATCATATGTTCCGTTTTGTTCATCTACACCCTGTATAATGTAAGGCATCTGAAGTTTCTACGAAGAGAAAAGAAAATTCCTTCTTGTAATTGGATGCATTCTATTGGAAGGATGCATTATTAAAATAAAAAGAATCCAACAGTGGTAGACCAATGTCTGCAACCAAAGAAACAGCTGTGCAACAATGGTCACAATTTTCCAAATTATTCGATTTTCTCCTACTCTTAAATTCATATATTAATCAAAACAGTAAAAACTAATTTTGCTTAACCCCAACAATCAAAAAATTAAATTTCAAGTATGTACAGTAATTTTTTTAATTGTTTTTTTTTATTATTAATGATGTAACATCATTAATAAATCTAAGAAATTTACTATTATTGAAGTATGAAATTGGAAAAAAACCCTTGTTTCTAAAAAAATACTGTACTTCCTGATATGTTTGTCCAAGATTTTATTTTCTGGACTAGTTTCGATTGGTACCTATCCTCGGCAACGAGCGAAATTAATTGATACAGCCTATGATTCAATGTGTAATTTTCGCCCGCGTTGCCGAGATATCCACGATTCAATAAAACAAAATCCAGGTTTTGTCCATTTTTCTCAGACGTTCGTGTGAAAATAACTTTGAATAGACGCGTTTTCATAAAAAATTCATGAGTCCAAAGTTGCTCGGCTTGGATAGAGGAATAAGGTCCCGAGGTGGTTTTTTTTTTTTTGCGAAAACCTAAAGATTGCCTTTTTCCGGAAAATTCGGTGAAAACCTATTTTCGCCCATTCGAAAATGGCTCATCTTGGTCCGAAAACTTAAAATGTGTCAGAAATAACCTGACAAATTTTCAGAGTGGTTCTCGACAAGCATCAGACGCAATATCATAAACAGCCATAAAAAAGAGGCAAAAAATTGAATAAACATGACAATGCAACATGTACCCTGGATGTTTCCGAGGTAATTTCCCATGAATAATATGCCTCAAAAGTAACGCAGAGAACCCCGAAAAGCCAACCTCAACCTTCGAGACATACAACATTTTTTATTTAGCTACGTAATGAATATCTTAAAAAAATTATACATTGACTTATTAATAAAATAACACTTACAATTCTCGTATTGTCCAACGAAATATCAACTATTCCAGAATATTTATTCTGTATGTTATAAACAAATAATTACTATTGTGAATGTTTATCCGATACATTATTAAAATAGTCATTAGTATTTCTGACGTATGCATAGTTAACAAAGAAAAATCTCGTGTTCCTAATGATTCCTTGTGACTAGAGCAGCGATTATTTTGAACAAGTTAAATAATAGATGAGTCAATTAAAAGTCAATGCCTCTAGGAGCGATTTATGCTAAACCATACATTTACAAATAATTACAACAGATTTAACATTATAATAAAAGCAGCTATATCAGAATTTCACCTATCTATGTGCAGATAACATTTAGTCAACTGGTATTTAAAATTTTCTTTGAATATTTAATATTTTTTCACGCTTTTTACTTTCTCCGTTACGAAGTACAAGAAAGTATTGTAATCGTGATTTTTTTTTTCAAAAATTTTTTTTACGGAAAAATCCGTTTTGGGGTCTCTAGATGCCATTTCAACAATTTCTGGAAATTTTTTTTTTGTGTCTGTCCGTGTGTGTGTCTGTGCGCGCTGTATCTCAAAAACTAATAGAGCAATTAATATGAAACTTTGAACATACGTCTTATTTGATAATCTGAAAACTGAAAAGCTTTTGGTAAAATTTCGTACACCGGAAGTGGGTGTTTACCTTAACTGTTTTTTTGTTTTTTGCCAATATTTTCCTAAATATAAAAAATATCACAAAAACATTTAGACAAACATTGAAGACAACAAAGAAATGATCATCTTTGCTTGAAAACATTTTTCATAAAATCATTTTTATTCGAGAAAAAAATTTATAATTTTTTTTTAATTTTTGGTTTATAATTATGAAACGATAATAGTTACAGGAAATTTATGTTAATAATAATTATAGAGAATGCTAAAATGAACAACTTATAAAGAATAAGTTTTTTTCGAAATCCCTTTAGTTTTTGAGTAAACTGAGTTTTTGAGTTTGAAGTATAATTTTTCCAACTTTCATAATTTTGACGTTTTAAGCGTCAGTTTTATTCGATTATGAAACGTTCGATTTACATTTAAAATATGATTTAAATTGAAAATAAACTATGAAAGCGTAAATATAAATGATACCTTTAAGTCGGAGAAAGTAACATGATGGCCACATCACCATTTTTTACAACTATTTTAATCGATACAAAATATTACGACACGAGTTACCGTCATTTTCAAGTCTACCAATTTATTAATAAGCCCAAAATCTCACCCACATTCCCATTTCTTGGGTTGAAAATGACATGTTGCCAAGATAATATGTTGATTGTGCTGGTTGCAATTAATCCCATCATCGCCACAGAACTCAACCTTGCCCTTGTCTGAAAGTTGCAGCTTACCAAGCAATCAAGTGTGATAAATCAGGTATGACTGTCCCACTTGTGTTAAATGGTTGGTGTTTAGGCACATTAGTATTATACAGGGTGTTCGCCATGGAATCTCGCTTATGAGAAGAGATAGAGGGTATGTTTAAATTTGGCACTTTTGCAAAAATTTATGCTGATTAATAATTCACTGCAAAATATTACTTAAATTCTTTTGTTTTCGAGTTAAGTCAAAAAGACTGAAAAAAATTATTTTCGTTTTTTCTTTGTATCTTCGTTATTTGAGGTGATATTTCAAAATGGTAAAGACGTTCTTATAACCCTTTTTTTATTATCTAATAGATGGCATAAGATTTTTAATTGTAACATGTTTCGTTTCTTTTGAACCGACATATTTATTTTTTATCGCATCTCAATGCTCATTTTTTGTGATGACAACAATATAACACAATATATATTTAATTTCATAAATAAACATATAATCGTTTAAAACACTTTTATAGACAATCTATGTAGCGCTTACTAAAAATCATTCGTGCCATGGGATTAAAAACACTATTTGTGAATTTGCATTAATCTGTCCTATCCAAATCATGTTTTTTTTTTAATTATCATCTCCATTGCATTTTTGCAGTAACCAATTACAAAATTTAAGAACTCTTAAATTGTCACTAGGCGCAAGTGTATGGTCCAAACGAATTTTACATGGTTTATATTTGCCGGCAAAATTAATTCAGCTGGAACTTCGCTGCAAGAGATTGATGAATTTTGATTTATCTAAAATATTTTTTTGTAAATAAACGTAAAATTAAGATACATGTAATATTAACATTTCCAAAATATTATTGCGATCTTCTTGAGTAACTTTATTACCGTATCGGTGGGCAAAAAGGTTTGATGGGGTTGCCTTCTTTCTAGATACATTTATTTATTGTATTTATTTAAACGTCTCAACTTTTACAAGATAAACATAAATATATTAGAAAGCTACGATAAGTAATAAAAATTAAAATAAACTGCGATACATGCATGATTTGTTACATAGAAATGGAAGTAGAAATACTCGATTATAGTTATTATAAAAAAAAAACATAACCTATAAAATAATTAAGCAAGTTACACGAACAAAGAAAAAATACTAACAAAAAATGGTGTATCGACAGTGCAGAATAACATTTTTTTTTCTAAACAGGCAAATGGACGAGTTAAACATGTCAATACTATTCGGTAAAGTATTCAGATTTTAATTGATTTTAATTCCACGGCACGGATGATTTTTAGTCAGCGCTAAATAGATTGCCAATAAAAGTATTTTAAACGATTATATGTTCATTAATGAAATTAAATGCATGTTGTGTTATATTGTTGTAATCACAAAAAATGAGCATTGGGATGCGATAAAAAATAAATATGGCGTCCATAGGAAATAATAAAGTTGATGATGGTTCAAAAGAAACGAAACATGTTACAACTAAAAATCTTATGCCCTCTATTAGACAATAAAAAAGTGCTATAAGAATGTCTTTACCATTTTTTAATATCTCCTTAAATAACGGAGATATAAAGAAAAAACTAAAATCCGTTTTTTTCAGTTTTTTTGACGTTGAACTAGAAAACAAAAGAATTTAAGTAATTTGTTGCAGTGGATTATCAATCAGCATAAAATTCTGCAAAAGTGCAAAATTTAAACATACCCTCTATCTCTTCCAATAAGCGAGATCCCCATGGTGAGCCTCGAATTTGAAACACCCTGTATAATTAATATAATGTTCCGGAAGCTTTTGTTCTTGTTGGCATGTGCGTTTACCCTTCAGCCACTAACGAAAAAGGAAGTTATACAGAGGCGCGCCGATACACCGTTTAAATTGGGCAACAAGTTAGTAAAGGCGCTAAAAATTTGTGAAGAAAAATATTTTGTGTTTTATTTGATACTCATATGTAATCTGATTTTTTTTTTATTCTGGTGAGGGTATAGGTGTGTCAACTAAAGTTCGGCATACAGGCGTCGAACGCTACTAGTTTTAATCCCACTTAATGGTCCACGATCTCATTTATAAACTAGATATGTCTAACCTCTAACTTTCTTACGAATGATAGGCTCGGAAGTTGTTCAACCAATGGGTTATAAATCAATACAATCATACAAAAATCCCGGCGAAACCCTAGGGAGCAATCATAAGCCAAATTAACAAGTATTAACAGATTGTCAATTTTTACATAATTTACAAAATTTATCAACCAGCCTGATTCAAATATATTCTTTCTTTCGCAATTCTGAAACTAAAACAACCTTTACTTCCTGTATAATTCAAATATACTCTTCAAATATATTCTTTCTTTCGCAATTCTGAAACTAAAACAACCTTTACTTCCTGTATAATGATTACATTTCTTATTAAATTCTTCACATTGTCTACAGAATGGGTCTTCCTTGCAGTTCATTTCTTTGTGTCCATCCCTACAACATCGCCAACACACATATTTCTTATTCTTCTCTTTGCAATTCACTGCAGCATGTCCATACCTTCTACTTTAAATGTATATACTATTGAATTCTTCTCTCTTTCTCCCGAATTCCGCACATTGTTCAACCTAATCTAATATACTTTATGTTAACAAATTTCTAATAAGTTCAATATTCTTTATCATGTATATTAATCCATTTTATTGTTGTCTCATTTCTAACACCCAAGCATTATCTTCTCAGCGGTTGTTTCCCTTCATAGTCTTTTAATTTCTACTAATTATTTATTGTAATCTTTGAATATTGTCTTACCTTCCCTTACTACTCCTGAAATATCTCCTAGTACTTTTTTTGAATCTGTACCTACCCATACTAAATTTCACTTTGACAATTAACAATTTAACTATAGTAATTTGAATTCTCAATACGTAAATATTAAAACAATTAATTAATATAATAGAGTTATTAATTAAGTGGCAATTTCATCAGACCATACCTAAGACAAAACATGATAAACCCAAAAAAGAACAAGGTACCAAACCGCAAACTAGATGTTTCAACTGCGGTAAAAAAGGCCACAAGTCAAAAGATTGCAGAGATAAAGAAAAAGGGCCCAAATGTTTCAAATACAACAAATATGGCCATAATGCAGTCAGTTGCAATGACAATCAAAATTGAAATGCTGATGCTGATGTTCACTCCTTGAATAGCAAATACTACAAAAGTAGCAACCATAAAAAATATCGAAATAGATGCATTATTCGATTCAGCTAGTGAAATCAGTTTAATTAATGAGGATGAGTACAAGTCATTTGGATGTCCGAAGTTAGAAAAATCAACACTACTAGTGGCTATGTATGGATATTAGGATATTTCAAGGAAAATCTAATCATCGATTCTGATAGTTACGCCGTAGTCACAATCTGTGTAGTTAGTTATGATGTCACACTGGTACTAACCATAATCGGTTACAACAAGCTGAAATTGCCATGAACAACCATAGAAGAAAAATAAATTGCATGTATATTGAGAATTGAAATCGACGGACCTGCAGTAGACATAGGAAACGAAATAAGTAATGAAACCTAGACAAAAGCCCAACGAAATATCTGCGAATACAATCCGAACAAGGAAAATCACTGAAATAGAAATGAAGATCATAGTAAAGGACGACGAGGCCATTTCATCGTGTCTTAGAAGACTACCATTTCCGGAAAGAGAAGCAGGGGACACATTGAAGAGTGGTTAGGTGAAGGAATCGTTCAACCAACTTTATCCAAATACGCTAGTCCTGCAGTTGTGGTTAAGAAGGACGGAACATGAATGTTATGCATAGACTACAAGGAATTTGTACCTGATAATTGTGAAACATTTGCTAAAAATAAAGAACTCAACATAGGTATGGGAACAAGACAAAGCAACGACCTCAGTATACCATCACATAAAACAACATTTTTCAAAAAGACACCATACTACTAGGAAGTAAAGGTTTACAATAAACTACCCAAGAGTATCAAAGAAGTAAACAACAGAAACTCATTTAAAAATTCATTAAAATTATTTTTTTCAACTAATGCATACTATTCGGCTAATAAGTACCTAAATGAGTAACCGATAACTTATTATGGATGGTAACTCCTATGTCTAACTTCTATGTATAACTTATGTATTTTATCTATTTATTTATTTATAATTGTATTCTACAACTGACTGTGATATTGTAATGTTATCGTAAATATTAATGTAATTTGTGTATTGTAATATTTTTAGGATTGTAATTTTAACGTGACATGTGTACACCATTTCTGTGACCAAAAGCACTAATAAAGCTAATAATAAATAAACAGATTATGCATAGACTACCAGGAAATAAAAAAGGAAATTATTATGGACCGTTATCCTTTGCCGCTCATTGACGATGTATTAGAGATCAAATCCAAAGTGCAAGAATATTCAGCATCATCGACTTAAAGCGTGGATTCTTTTATGTAAAATTTGAAAAGGAAAATTGGAACTGCACTTCATTTGTGACTTACGGAGGACAATATCAATTCAAAACAGTCCCGTTCGGATTATGTAATTCGCCAGCAGTATTCTAATGATTCATAAATTGCCTTTTCATAGCCAAAAATGGAATAGCGCTAACATACATGGACGATCTAATTATACCCGCAATGCATGAGGAAGAAGCGATAGCAAAGTTGTAATTCACCCTGAAGTCTGCGTCAGAGTATAGATTAGAAATGCAGTAAAAGAAATGCCATATCATGAAAAGAAGCGTCGAATGTTTGGGACACAAGTTAGAAGAAGGTAATATCTTTCCATCTGAACTGAAGACTAAAGCAGTAATGAATTTTCTAAAACAGAAAACTAATAAATCATGAACTAACGGGTTATTTCCGAAAATGAATTTCAGCATATGCAGAGAATGTATATTTCTCCACGACCACTGTAGAATTTAAGCATTCTGAAATCAATTTTGATCATTGAACGTACACATTCTCACTCATATTATGAAACAAAATACTATGCGGTTATGCGTTTTGCATGTAATTCATTGCATAGCAAATAATGGAATAGTACATTCTGTAACAAGGTTAGAATGGAAATTCGATGCGAGTGGAAAATTCAGAGCGCGAGCCGCCAGGCGAGCGCGAGGAACCACGAGCATCTGAATTTCCATTCTTACCGAGTAGCAGACTATACTTTCTCCTCGACCAGAAAAAGAGACTAATAAAATAATGAACACAAATAACTTACGTTTTATTATCACGTTTGTGGTTATGTTTATAGTATTTTGACAATTGCGATATCCAAGGCTAATTGTTTTATTCGAAACGATGTGAGAATATTCATTCTATCCCTTGTTATGGAATGAATTACATGCAAAATGCATAAGCGCAGAGTGTTTTGTTCCATAACAAGAGTGAGAATGTGTATGTTCTATGATCAAAATTGATTTCAGAATGCTTCAATTTTATAGTGGTCGTGGAGAATAAATATTTTCACACCGTTCCGAATAAAACAGTTAGCCTTGGATATCACAATTGTCAAAATACTATGAACATAACCAGAAACGTACGTTCTTTGTGTTGATTATTTTATTGGTCTATTTTATCTGGTCGAGGAGAAAGTATAGTCTGCTACTCGGTAAGAATGGAAAATTCTGATGCTCGTGGTTCCTCGGGCTCGGAATTTCGCATCGAATTTCCATTCTAACCTTTCTAACCTTGTTACAGAATATACTATTCCAGTTTGGAACCAGCAAAATAATGGCGTTCATGCGATTTAAAGAAATTTTAACAGAGCAACCAGTACCAAACATCTTCAAACAAGACAGCGAAACCGAACTGCATACCGATGCTAGCAAATTTGGTTTTGGTGCAATATTGTTACAAAGAGTTGATGTTCAGAACCTACATCCTGTGTACTATATGAGCCGGAAGACTACACCTACTAAACAAATTTATTCAAGCTATGAGTTGGAAGTTCTAGCAGTTACCGAAGCAATGAAAAAATTCTGAGTTTACATTTCATAATTATCACGGATTGTGCAGCTTTTCAGAAAACAATAAAGAAGATGTTGACATATTGATTCCCTCAGTCGAAATCTGGTGTTGTTACTAACCAATGAAACAACACTAAAGCTCAAGACAATGATGAAGCAATCAAAGCGATCAAGCAATTATTATCCGAAAAAAATATGAAGATTGTAAAAATAGTTAAATGACATGAATTATTAAGAGTAGCACACAGAATAAAATCAGCCATCATAAAGATGGATCACAGAAAGGAGCACTTTTCTGTAAAGAAAACTAAAGATCTGATTGAGCAAGAGTTTTATATACCGAATTTAGAAGAAAGGTTAAAGAAAATAATTGGCAATTGCGTTCCATGCAAAGTGTAGTTAATGCAAAGCGAGGCAAAATTAAAGGATACTTAGATCCTTTACCAAAGATTTGACCTCCTCATACCTACCATATACGACCACTAGCAAAAATTATAAGCAGTAATTGACGGATTTACCAAGTTTATTGGGATCTTTTTGTCCCACAAACAATACGACATGAAGAGAAGTAATAAACTAGAACTACAAAAATCAACATTTGGAAATACAACAATAACACTGTCAGATAAAGGAACTTCATTTATATCTAAAGTATTTAGGTATTACTATTTTGAAGAAACAAACACATTCAGATTACAACTGGATTGCCCACAATAGACAATTGTAACGTCTAAATTGAATGATTATACCAGTTCTGTGGAAGTAAACCCTCATAAATCCTACCAAATGGTATAAACATGTCAAAAACTTATAACGAATTATGATTGCTACTCATCATAGGAGCATAGAAACTAAGGAACTAAAAAACTAGAAACAAAGAAGAGGTGCGTATTCAAAACTTAGTCCAAGTCTAAACGACGAGTCCGAGTTCAGGACGGCCGAATATAGGGTTGTGGGTAGGGGTGTTCGATTATGGAAATGAATAATCGATTTTCGATTATTTTTAATTATCGATTATATCGATTAATCGAATTGATCGATTAATCGATAATCGAAATTATCGATTAATCGATTAATCGAAATGATCGATTAATCAAAATAAAATTATCGATTAATCGATTAATCGATTAATGAAAAATCAAATTATCGATTAATCGATTAATTGTATATTTCTCGTGTAATAATCAAAACATCAAAGTTTTGCACAGCCTCGTGAATACTGTTTTTCAATCTAATTAATGTAAATTGGAAGCTGTAATCAATTCGACTGAATTAGGACATTATCACATATAACATCCGTAGTGCTTCAAATATTACGGATCATTTTTTGCGAGTGCTTTGCGTTCATAATCACGAGGCACGAGACGAAGACAAGAACCGATTACAATGGTAAAAATGCACGAGCAAAAAATTATCCAGCACGCGGGATATTCGGAAGACTATCGCACAATTTTTAAATTAATGTAACAGACGTAATATAATAATGCCGCAATGCTTTTTGATTATTGATTTGGAATCAGTTTAAAATAGTCTTGGCTTTGACAGAAGTTAAAATTAGGACTTCTGCGTATACTCAGCAATGTTCATATTGTGTTCATCAGCAACTTATGATACTGTTGAAAGCGAATTTAAGGGATACAAAATTCAAGCATTTCCCAAGCATTGAAAAATATATCCAGACAAACAAACAATGATTTGCTTTAACCCAAGCAAAATTCTTGAAATTAAAGTTGCTGAGAAGAGAAAAATTCAATAGAAAATTTGAAGATTTTGGTAAGATTGAAAATATTGCACTATCTTCTTCAAATGTTTTTCAATAACATATCAACATAGAAGGAATTGTAAGACAAATCTCTACCATAGTTGATGCAAATCAGAATTGATAGAAATTGAAATAATCAAACTTCAAATTTATTTGTATTTGAAATACAAAAATTGTTTTAGGAAATACCCAATCTTGACAAATGTCTTGCTTTGGCTGGATTTATTTGGCGGAATCCTCATTTTCTGACGAGTATTCCAGAATTAAAAATAAGAAATTCTTTAACTAATAACTATTTAACTATCCGATCAGTGTGTATAAATATCTCTTTTATCGGATGATCCCGCCTTTGAAAATATTGCCAAAATGAAAGGCCAACGATCTCATTAGTATTAGTCTTATGTAAATATTTATAATGTTCCCAATTTTCTTTGTTTTTCTTATTATAAGTTCGTTTAGTCCGATAATTCAAATACATCTATTATTCAATGGATCTAAAAAAATAAATAATCTATTGATAGATTATTAAAATAATCATTAACAATAATGAATCAATTTATTATTCTCTGGACACTGGAGTCAAAATTCTGTAATTTTGATAATAATAATCTTTATTCGAATAAAAATAGACAATATTTAGAAACACGCACTTAATATGGAGATATTAATTAATATTAATAAATTATTATAAATAATTGTCACAGTATGTTAATATAAGCTCGGCATCATAAAAATGAGATTTAACCGATAGACTACAATTGTTTTTCATTGATATGCATTGCTGGTGCAGACTTTTCTTCGCAGAAAGTATAAACGCCGGTGTATTTATTTATATTCACATGATTTATAACTCTATTGACATACCAAAGTGTACATTTCACACATGGTTCTTATTACTTTTTTGTCGATTAAGCAACATTGAAGTCTACGGCGGCGGCGGCCGAATCAAGGGTTTTTTTTATAAACGGACGTTTTTTTCTCGGATGAAACTCGAAAACTTGTAATACGCTTCCATTAGTATTTATACCCACATATTTACAGCTTACCAATTTAATAAATGTAATGAATAAAGTGGATATGATGGCTTAATGTTAATATAACAGATTGGGCGGTTATTAAAATAATCAAATAATCAAATGATCGATTAATCGATTAATCAAATAATCGATTAATCGATTAATCAATTTATCGATTAATCGATTAATCGATCAATCAAATTATCGATTAATCGATTAATCGATCAATCAAATTATCGATTAATCGATTAATCGATCAATCAAATTATCGATTAATCGATTAATCAAATGATCGATTAATCGATTATTTTTTAGAATTAATAGAACTGTCGATTAATCGATTAATCGATTATTTATCGATTAATCGATTATTTTGCACAGCCCTAGTTGTGCGTTGTGTAGTTATGCAGCGAACGAAAAGTAATCCCGTGTGCTGGAAAGGGCTGATTCGAACTATCAAATTTGATTGATGTGGTCCGCTGATAAAAGTAGTAAGACGCAATGCGACTATCAGTTAAAATTATAAGAACCCCGAGGACGTTAGTTCAAGTGCTAAAAATGTTTAATTCGTTCATTAGAACCACAGACCTCTAGCACCGTACCAGGCGCGCCACATTCGAAGCCAAAGAAGCGGAACTTAGAAATGTAACTCAAAATTAAAAAAAAAATGAACGTCCATAATAAAATCACTTCAGCTAAAAATTTTTAAAATATAATTTCAGTTCACCACGCATTATTACATACCCAATAACACTCATAATCACTTTCACTTTTATGTTCGGAAACACAATCCCAATCATCTTCACAACCATTACATCTACAAATCTGTTCATAATCATACATATTTAAAAAATTTAAAAAAATATATGTTTCTTATCGACGGCGCAGCGCAGCGGAGTCGTCGTGCGTCACCAATTGCTTTATTTTATTTTAATGACCTACACACAGACGACGGCGCAACGCAGCGGAGCCGTCGTTCATCACCGGTAACTTTGCTCAAATTTAATAGGCTACGCACGGACGACGGCGCAGCGCAGCGGAGCCGTCGTTCGTCTTTACTTCCTTTGGTCAAATTTAATGGGAGCCGTCGTTCGTCACCAATTAAAAAAATTTAAAAAAAATTAAAATTAAATAAAAATTCAAAATTCAAAATTCAAAGTTAAAAATTCAAAATTTAAAGAAATAAAAAATATAATAATAATAATAATAAATATATAATAAAAAAATTTGTTTTTATTAACAAATTACAAAAAAACAAATTATTACGTAAAAGTAACTTTAGCTTGAAAAACTAGTTATAAATTTTACTAAATGTATATTATATATTAAATAAAGATTTGTATGTTGAGCGGTTTTTTGCAGCAATTAATTTTTTTTAACAAAATTTTTGGAAACTACAGGTAAAAATGAGCAGTAACAAAATTAATAAAATTAACGAAACATTTTTTCTTTTTTTTTTATTAAAAAAAATCTTTTTTTTTTATCTTAAATTCTCCCAGACTTATTACAAAAAAAAAATTCACTTTAATACCAAATTGTAAAACTGCTAATTCTTGGATCAAATCGAAAAGATAAAACCAAAAACACAAATTATTCTAAAATTAAATTATGAGAAAATAAATTGTGATTTTAGATGCAATTGTTTTGCTGTTTAGCAACATTTTGTTATAGAGGGAAACAATTCCATATTCAGAACACAATTCAGCATAAATTTCTCTTTAATTTAATTTTAAAAAGAATTTAACTCATCGTATTTTTACTTTCTCCGTGCGAAGTACGAGAAAGTATTGTAATGGTGATTTTTGCTAATTCGAAATTTCAACGGAAATATTTTAAGGTCCCCTGAGACTGTTTTATAATAAAACTTTGAACATAAGCTGTATTTGACAATGCGACAAAATTATATTAATAATAATACACTGGTGGAAAAAAATGAAAATTCGTGAAATTTCGACCATTTTCAAACCGCCATAACTCTGCGTATTTTCAATCGATTTTGATGATTTTTTGAGGGAAAAAAACTTTGAAGTGTCTTATTTTAATTCATGCAAGCAAACTTAAGCATAACCCCTTCCGCCCCCTTCTAGCACCCCTGTGAAAAATAATGTTTTTTCAGGAAACCATGTCCAACTTGGACGATGTCTGCGGAGTTGGAAAAATTTTGTCGACTCGATCCACCGTAAAGGCATTAAAATTTGATCAATTCCCTAGGAGACGAAGAACGAAGTTCCTATGACGATTTGGCACCAAGTTATGGGTGTTTAAAAAAAGTGCATTTTGAGGTTTTTCGCACATAACTCAGCGAGTTTTCAACCAAATTTGATGATTCTTTCGGGAAAAAAATCTCATTTTGGCTCTACTTTAATACTTTAAGGGGGTAAACTCAGATGGGAATCTTCCCTTTTCGAACCCTTCAACCCCCGAACAAAAAAAAACGCGTTTTTAGGCAAAAAACGTCCAACTTTGGCAACGTGTACCGAGGTTGGAAGAAATGTGTCGATTCGATCCACCAAAAGGGCATTGAAATCTGTTCAATTACCTGTGCAGGACTCAAAAAGGAAGTTCCTACGGCGATTTGGTACAAAGTTATGGGTGTTTAAAAAAAGTGCATTTTGTGGTCTTTTTATTTTTTCGTTTGGAGTGGCATAGAGCCCTCTCTTTGAATGGGGGATAAACCCTTAAAAGGGACACATTTTGCTTTTGATTTCTCAAAAGACCGTTGAAAACAGTTGGATAGAAGCTGAGTTATGGCCATTTGAAAATTACCTAAATTTTTACAAATTTCAAGTGTTTCAATTTTTTTCCATCAGCGTAATTTGTTTGTTTTTATTGGACGAATGGTGGTGTCAGGCCCACTTTTTTCCGACCCTACAAAGATCCTTTTTTTTTACCTAAAATATTTTTTTTTCTGCTACCGGCAACGTAAATACGCATTGCATCCATGGTCACAGGTATCGTAAGTGGCTGATAACATTCGTGGTATTTGTTGTCCTTGATGACGAAACTTAATTTTTTTACTTACGGACCTAGGAAAATAATAAACAGAAACGTAACGCTCCAACATATAGACGAGCAACACATTTTCGTCTATACTCATAGCATAGGCATTCTTTTTACATAACCACTGCTTAAAAGAGTCGTAACAGGACACATGCCTTTTTCGATTTTGTCGGTAACATTTGAATCCCAAATGTTACAAGCCATATTTTGGAATATTTTCTGATCCTTTTTAAGTGCTATATTTCCGGTAGCAGAAAAAAATTAATAAGCAACACGGAACGTAATGACAGTTAACATTTTCCGTCCTTACGTTCCTTGTTACTAAGTTCTAAGGTACAAAATGCGAAATTCGTGATTTCGCGCAAACTATGAATTTTCGTGCATACCCCAAAGAACGTGCAAAGAAAATTTCATTCGTGAAAACGAAAACAATTTCGTGGAAAAACTTTTTCCAAACACCCATAACTTTGTGCCAAATCGTCGTAGGAACTTCGTTCTTTGAGTCCAGCATAGGGAATTGATCACATTTTAATGCCTTTATGGTGGATCGAGTCGACAAAATTTTTCCAACTGCGTAGGCATCGTCATTTCCAGAAAAAACTTTGTTTCACAGGGGCGCTGAGGGGGGCAGAAGGGGTTACGCTTAATTTTGCATGCATGACTTTAAAGAAGACACGTCCAAGTTTTTTGCTCTCAAAGATTCATCAAAATCTATTGAAAATACGCCGAGTTATGGTGGTTTGTAAATGGTCGAAATTTCACGAATTTCAAGTGTTTCATTTTTTATTCCTTCAGAACGCACCGGAACGGCGTTCCGGTACCTCTTTTGAGCCAACAGCCGCTTTATTACTTTGATTTGATTTTTAGATGAACCAACTTAGATGAATGGAAAATGTATAAACACATTTCCAGAAAAACTAAAAAAATTTCCAAAAAATCTAAGAAAGATAAAAATAATTTTGTGTTCTTCTTGTAATTATGTCAATATATTAGTCACTCGTTCCGGTAACTAAAAGTTTAGAAATCAAGCACTGAGAAATAGTATTTATTCCCAACAGATTGATAAACCTATTTACAGGAAATACAAAAAATAAATAAAAAAATCAAAACATAAATTCTTAAGAGTAAGATAAAATAATAGTGCAACTTAAAATTATACTAAAAAGAGGAGTTAAACAAAATATCAAAATATATACAAAATTTGCCGTACTTTTTTAGTGTAAGAGGACGCGTTTGGTAAAATTTCGTACACCAAAAGTTTCTGTTTTTCCCGAAGTCTTTTTAACGACGAAAAGTATTAGCAAAACATTTAAACAAATATTGACGGCAACAAAAAAAAATGGACATATTTTGTTAATGAGTAAATGTTTTGATTTTTGACAAACTTAGAAATGAACATTTTTTAACTGTTTTTTTGTTTTTTTCATTGGTATTCGAGAAAAAAATGTATTTATTTATTTTTTTCATTTTTGGTTTATAATTATAAAACGATAATAGTGACAGCAAATTTATTTGAATAATAATTGTAGAGAATGCCAAAATGAACAACTTATAAAGAATAAGTTTTTTTTTCGAAATCTCTTTAGTTTTTGGGTAAACTCAGTTTTTAAATTTGCAGTATAATTTTTCCATCTTTCATAATTTTGGCGTTTTAAACATCAGTTTCATCCGGGTCTACAAAACGTTCGATGTACATTTAAAATATTATTTAAATTAAAAATAAACCACGAAAGCGTAAATATAAATGATACCATCAAGTCGGAGAAAGTAACATGACGGCCACATCACCATTTTTGCCTACAATAATGAAATTATAATAGTCACATCAAATCTACATTAACATTAA
This sequence comes from Ocypus olens, assembly GCA_910593695.2. Classification (NCBI taxonomy): domain Eukaryota; kingdom Metazoa; phylum Arthropoda; class Insecta; order Coleoptera; family Staphylinidae; genus Ocypus; species Ocypus olens. The sequence continues at coordinate 26,645,890 of OU343050.1, read as the reverse complement.
TTCTAGAGAATGACAAAATGAACGGATTATAAAGGATTGTGTTTTCGAAATATCACTGGTTTTTGAAAAAAAAGAGTAAATTTAAAAAAATTACACTAAAAACTCGTTGATTTAAATATTGTTTCCCCGTGCGATAACCAAGTTTGTCTCTAGTCTGTTATAAATAAAGAAATATATTTTTTAAAAAATCGAAGTATAGTGTACGTAAGTTATATTTTTTCCAAGACTAAAAAATAATTGGATTTTGCGTATTTTCGTATAAAACAAGTTTTATTTTGAAAATGTATAGCTCTACAAAAATTTTGTTAGAAAGAATAAATAGTATATTTTTCGAAAACAGTTTAACACAAAACGATTATACATTTATATAAAGTATTTGTCTTTAATTGAAGTAAAGTATAACAGTAGTAAAGCAGTTATATTATATATTTCTTTGCGAGCATTCTTGAACTCTGTCGAAATTTCACACATGACCCAACATACCCAACCTAATGTTGGCAATTTCATACGTGAATTTTCTTTTAAACTCCAGAATATTATTAGGTTTATTAATAAAAACCTTGCCCTTTAGATCATCAGATCTTACGGCATGTACGTAATTACATTTTGTGGGGCTTATTCATCTTTAAAAAAGTTTATATAAGTTGATAGTTTAATTACAGATTATTTACCATTCAGTGAAAGCTTCTTTTTTTTCGAGAAATTTATAGCGTGAAATAAATGTTAGGAATAAGGTATTTTTAATGATTATAATTATAATTCTTGCCAAACGCGAAACTTTTTTATGTGAATTTTGACCTAGTGATATCAATAGCAGATTTCTGTACCTTCATTATTAGACGAGTTTGTAAATCTTAGTTCGTTAATTATTAAGAATTTGTTCTAGATACAATTTTATTCGTGCGGCTAGAATTCTGACATTATTTAAATATTATTATATCCGTTATCTTAAAAAATGGCTATTTTACGATAATTATTTTGACCGAGTTACAAAAATAGCGTGCTAATTATTATAAAGATTGTATTTTGATTATATTTTAGCATAGAAATTTGATATTAGATTACAGTTGTGCCTTTATATACGATTGTTGGTCCGGGATGATTATTAAAAAAAGTTGATTTTTCCGATTTTTAAAATATTCGAGTTTTCTTTGCAAACGTGCCATGGGCTTCAAATTGACATCTGTTCTTGCGCAAGTTCATTTTCCGATGGGTCTCAACGATATTTTTACCGCATATAGAAATTTCGAATCATACGGTTGGTTTAAAAAATAAACGATGAAAGCGTAAATATAAATGATACCTACTCCTAAATTCATCCATCCCGAAAAAACAATATATGACTTCATATCATCTTTTCACCCATAATTTAATCACCTTAATGCGCATGCTCATTAATATTCATTTTATCATACCATATATCGTTTCATCAATTAATTACCTAAACGGCTGAAAGACCCCAGGTCGATAGCCTAATAAAGAACTGTCAGTACATTGTAAATGAGTATTATATGTATATTTATTCTGTATGTAACTGTTCTTTAATAAAGATGTTTGTATATATATAAATGATACCATCAAGTCGGAGAAAGTAACATGATGGCCACATCACCATTTTTTACATTATTGTACGACTTATACCACAAATAAATATTATACGATCAAATCGGACGTCTTAATTTCAGAAATACAAATAACAAGCTGAGAAATTTCTCAGTTTTGGTTTATAATTATGAAGTGATAAAAGATACATCAAATTTTCATAAAAAATTATAAATAATTTTTTTTTCTGAATCCCACTAGTTTTTAAAAGTAAAAAATACCGATAAATATGAAAAATATCACCAAAACCCCTTTTAATACCACCAAATCGGAGAAAGTTACAGTTGATTTCGTATTTTCATTTTTTCCTTAAAACTGGTATGGGCCTCAAAATCGATGATAAATTAATCTAGTTATATTTATAATAACATTCTGCATTGCACAAAGAACGAATTTTATTGACATTATTTAAACATCTAAGTAATGAAGCGAAACCGACCACTCAAAGCAAATGTTAAAATACTGACCTAAGGCTCTTTGTCTGAACACATTCCTTGAAAATGATTTAATATAATCGAAACTAGTCAAAATTAAATTAAATTTTTTAAACGTACTTTTTTATTATTAGCATTATTACAAATTCGAAGGATTTTTTTTGTACTTAAGTGAGCTAAAAAACGAAATTGGGTTGACATACTGTAAATTGAATAAACAAATTAGTAGCAGTAAAAACAAGTAAAAGTGAAGAAAAGCCGGTATATGTGTGTGTACAATCCAATTGAAGAAAATAAATTTCCCACGTCCCGGAACCTCAATATATCATTTGCCTCCAATATAATTTTGAGTTTCTAATCTGTAATCGACCCGATTTATTAACAAAATTCACAAAACTACGCACCAAATAATCGTTCCTGAGAGAAAGACGCAAAGAAAAAGAAGTAGATGAAAGAGAAAGTTCCGTTATGGCCAATTAGACAATCATTAACAATGAAAACAAACAAATCAACGCAGTGTTCGTAAATTCATTGGGTTTTACAAGCAATCCGCAACAGTATTTTTATTAATAATTAATCTTTAATACCTTTTAGATCGGTTTCGGAATTTGGTATAAAATGGTCATATGAGAAGGTCGTAATATTTTTAATGGCCAATAACCGTTACGAATAATGGTGAAATGGCGAAATCACACGTTTTCAGTACGATCATTAAAAATATTTATTATTATTTATGTATACAAAACCCGTTGTAATGGTCACATTGACAAAATATGTGTTTTCAGTGTGATTGTTGAAAGACTTCGGGTCGATAGCCGGAAAGAATAAACATATTCGTACTTTGGAAATTGTTTCGATTCACTAATATTTATATTGTACAGTTTGTCTTCAATAAATATGATTTTTTTTAATTAGATCTTCATTTAGCACAACCAAAATATTGTGATATGTAATAATAATAATAATAAAAAAATTTATAAAATGGAAGTATGCTTAATGGAATTGCGGGTTAAGGAGAATGAATGATTGAGGGAAATTGGCGTAAGCAACTAGGCTATTCTGCCACAACCGATTGTTTAAAGTATTAAAAAAAATAAACGAACTTTATTAATATATCCGATAAAAAACATATTTCAGCTAGTTTCAATTCGAGTTAATTATTATTTTTACTATACAAAAATAAAGCATAAAAAAAATCTTGATGATTGCAATAACTAAAGATAATAGCGAACTGCAAAATTAATTTATACTTTTGTATAGTAAAAATAATTATTGGATCAAATTTAAATTTAATTTAGTACACACATAATTTTACCACAGTTTACATGGTAATTCATTTTGTTTTGTTTAAATTTTAAATTCGATATTTATTCGTTAATATTAGAATAAACAAGAACTTTCAACAGCTGTCAGCGTCATATTTTAATTAATTTGATAAGCATTTACTCTTGGATAAATATTTTTTTTAAAAACCTCACCTGTAATCGTAGCAAAATATTGATGACATATCCTTCTGTGCAAATCCTCAAACCTCTTGAAAATCACGTTCTTCATCTTCGCAACCTCCCGGAAAAACTGGCCAAAACCAATATAAAAGTACTAAAAAATCCGCACGTGGACTCCCGACGATCGACCTCCTGAAGAACTCAAGTACTCAGGTACTCTCGACGGTGTCAGTGTGTATCATCATGGTGCGTACCTCGCAGCATCAGCAACGTGAGTGCAACTAAGAAGAACTATTTCACAGGAGAGACTCCCGATGTGTGTGAGTAGTCGTTTTATATGCGTTAATATCATAACTAATGGTGATAGTACCGGTTATAAGGAGTAACTAATAACTGTGAACCGTCGTCACACTGAAAATGTTTATGTTGCACCGGCACCATCTTCGCGTCTTTTTTTTCTCTTTGTTGTAATAATTTATAATTTGAATTTACTCTCTCCTTGAAAATTTCTTGCGTTTCGTGGGGTCAAGTTTAGAATTTCGCGGGGGTTAACGTTTCGATTGAAATATGCAAATTGCAGGCAAAAAAATCAAACAAGCAAGACCGCATTTCAATGCGGCGGAGCGGCGCTATTTTCAGGATCCGCTGAAACCTGTAATTTTTTTCAAGGATGCGCTTTTTGCTCGTCATTTTCTTCTTCTCCGCTCTCGAGACTCGTTTTCATTTATGGCCGTTTACTCCATCTATTCCAGGGATGGCTTAATGCACGTTCCGCACATTTGATCTACTTATGTATCGGATGCATTAAAATGCGGCAGAACTAGTTTAAAACAGAAATATAAAATTTTAATTCATTAAATGACTATTTATAGAACGTACTGTATGTGGTACTTCTTTAAGATTCCAGCGAGTTGTTTAAAAGGCATTAAAATCCCCACTATAAGCTCTGCTGGCTTGGTGAAATACAACCGAATCATAAACGATCTAAATGGAAATAAATGGTACATTTTTATGACTATTATCAAATAATTCCAAATACAGAGTATACACACTCTATTTTATTATTTTCAATAAATGTAACAAATTTCAGCAAAGTGATATGGAAGTCGATTACATTTAGTAGAGATACTAGAGAACCCAAAATTAACTAGTCATACAATATTGAAATCTTAACTCTCAAAACTAAGTGTTTTGTATTAACGGAACTGAAAATTTAAAAAAAGTAAAATTTACGATTCCCAAAATCAAAAAAATATAATGATCAATCAGAAGTTAGTTAGTTACTAAACCTTTATTAAAACCTGGTTTCATACAGGGTTTTAACGGGCAATTGACCAAAGTCTTTCAGCCCGTCAGAAGTTATTTTTACAAAAAAATTAATTTATTTTACTTCAGTACTAGGTCCGCAGTTTAAGGTAAAGTTAATATTAAGGTTAGGGATCGACACTATTTTATAAACAAAGGCTTCAACTGTGTATACAACTGAACGATCGAAATAATAAATTGTAGATTTTCAATTATTCAATATTTAGAAGATAATTTCAAAATCTACAATAACTTATTTCGATCCTTTAGTTGAACAGGTGAAACTCCTGTCGTACAATCCAATCAGTAGAATCTAAATAAGGGTTTCACTTGTGTGAACAACTAAACCAGTGTTTCTCAACCTGTTTAGACCAAATGCCCACTTTGTCAGGTCCGCTTCTTAATTCACCCACTTTAATTTTTAACAGCTTACAATGGTAATGGTGTTACTAAGCAATAAACCGAAAGAAATTAAAAGGAACAAAAGTTAAATAACAATTAATTTAACCATACAAAAAAATGGTAATGCGAGTATCATGTAACTTTCTCTGAATTGTATCGATGGTATAATCGAGATTTTTAATCATTTTTATTCAAAAACCAGCGACTTTTCAAAGATTACTTATTCTTTAAAAAATCTCCATTTTAACATGCTCTGTAATTAATGTTAACCATTATAATTTCATCATTATAAAACAAAAATATCAAAATAAAAATATATATTTGAAATTATGGAGTTTATATAAAAATTATATAGAATATTTACTTGCAAACGATGTTTACTTTTTAGTGGTCGTCAACATTTTTTAAAATATTTTTTATATTGAAGAAAATGCTGGAAAAACAATGAAGCGTTAAGGTGAATTTTACCAAAACTGGAAAACAAAGCATTCGGCGATTGAAAGAGTTGTAAAAAAATAATCTTAGCTGAATTAAGCTTCAAATTTTCAAATTATTTCTAGAATTGATATACTTTCCACATCCTGCTAAAACAATCAACATATATTAGTTAAAAACAAAACGGAAACACTCTAAACTTGGAGCAGAGAGAACAAAATTACATTCGGTGATTGAAAGAGTTGTAAAAAAATAATTTTAGCAGAAATTAGCTTAAAATTTTAAATTACATCTAGATTGAACATATAATTTAAGACAGACTAAGATAATCGACATCTATTAGCTAAAAACAAAATAACAACACTTAAAACTTGAACGAAGGAAAAGAAAATTGCATTCAGCGATTAGAAAAATTGTAGAAAATTAATCACACCTGGAATTACCTTAAAAATTTTATAATCTACCCAGAATGAACCCATTGAGATTCTGCTGAAACAATTAATATATCACAGTTAGAATCCTAATGGTTTGAACTGTGAATAAGAAAATTAAAACGACGGTTAAAGACAATGTGAAAAATGAATCTCAGCCGGAATTAGTTTAATTTTTTTTAATTTATCTAAAATAAGCTTTTAAACCATTAACATAACTCGTCTGCAAAGAAAATGACAAAATCTAAAACTCGAATTGTATTGAACAAAATTGCATTCGGCGATTAGGAAAATTGTAAAACCTGAATCTCAACTGGAATTAGCTGTAAAACTTCAAAATCTTTCTAGAATAAACCTTTTTTGACATTACACTGAAACAATTAAAATATCACTGGGCTTATTTCATTTCAAATCACCCAAAATAAGAAAATCTCGCTGCCCCATGTCACAGATTTTTGTAAAAAAAAGCAAGTATACTGGTGGAAAAAAAAATGAAACACTTGAAATTCGTGAAATTTCGACCATTTTCAAACCGCCATAATTCGGCGTATTTTCAATCGATTTTGATGAATCTTTGAGGGCGAAAAACTTTGAAGTGACTTCTTCAAAGTCATCCACGACGATTTGGCACAAAGTTATGGGTGTTTGAAAAAAGCGAATTTTGTCTCATAAGTCCGAAGTTTTTCGACGAAATTGTTTTCGTTTTCACGAATGAAATTTTCTTTACATGTTCTTTGAGGTATGCATGAAAATTAATTGTTTGTGCGAAATCATGAAAATCGCATTTTGCACCTTAGAACTCCATTAACAAAAAACTTTATTTTAGGTCAAAAAAGGCTCACTTTAACGATCTCTGTAGTCGGAAAAAAATGTGGGCCTAACTCACCACCATTCGTCCATTTTCCATACGTCCATTTTCCATTCGTCCAATAAAAACAAACAAATTACACTGACGGAAATAAATGAAACACTTGAGGTTTGTCAACATTTAGGTAATTTTTAAATGGCCATATCTCTTGGCTTCTGTCCAACCGATTTCGACGATCTTTTGAGAAATCAAAACCAAAATGTGGCCTCTTTGAGAGGCCCCACTCAAAGAGAGGGCTCTACGCCCCTCCAAACGAACCACAAAATGCACTTTTTTCAAACACCCATAACACTCCTGCACAGGTAATTGAACACATTTCAATGCCATTTTGGTGGATCGAGTCGACACATTTCTTCCAACTAGGTACACGTTGCCAAAGTTGGAGGTTTTTGCCCAAAAACGTGTTCTTTTTTGTTCGGGGCTTGAAAGATTCGAAAAGGAATCATTCCAATCTGAGTTTACCCCCTTAAAGTAGAGCTAAAATGGGATTTTTTCACGAAATAATCATCAAATTTGGTTGAAAAGTCACTGAGTTATGTGCGAAAAAACCTTAAATGCACCTTTTTTCAAACACCCATAACTTGGTGCCAAATCGTCTTAGAAACTTCGTTCTTTGAGTCCTGCATAGGGAATTGATCAAATTTTAATACCTTTATGGTATATCGAGTCGACAAAATGTTTCCAACTCCGTAGACATCGTCAAAGTTGGACATAGTTTCCAGAAAAAACTTTATTTTTCACAGGGGCGCTAGAGGGGGGCGGATGGGGTTACGCTTAAGTTCACATGCATGACTTTAAAGAAAACACTGTAAAGTTTTTCGTCCTCAATGATTCATTCAAATTAGTTAGAATTATGGCGGTTTGAAAATGGTCGAAATTTCACGAATTTCAAGTGTTTAATTTTTTTTTCCTTCAGAATACATAATGAAAAATGGTAAAGTTTTTTTCAGAATTTCTGTCAAGACTGGGGTCAGTGGTTCATTTTGAAATTTGATGCAATTTAACAAAATGGCATCAACGGGCAAGATGGCGTTTAAGTTTGTAATAACTATAACTTTCTTATTTATGAACCAATTTTGTTCATTTTGATATCATTTGAAAGACAAAAGTGTAAGCTACAAATTGGAATTTGTAAAATTCTGAAAACTTACATGTAAACTCTATAAATGTGCAATATTTATTTTTTTATTGCAAAGTGAATGCAAATTTCATGAATTCATTACAGCAAAACCACAGGTTTCACCACCTCTAAATTTATTTTTCACAATGCTTATAATCAATTGTTTTTCCCATAGAAACGGGTGTTTTTTGTGGTTGGACAATTAAAAAAAGAAAACAAGGAAAATGCAAAAACTTTAAATGCTAATTCTTAACTAGTTCGCAAAATATCAAGATCTGATTATTTTTTTTCTATAGCATCCTGAACATTCTAATAAATAATTTTTGCTGTTACGAAGTACGGGAAAGTATTGTGATCGTGAAAATGTTTTCAAAGATTTTTGCGTGGGGTAGGTACATTCATTAATATATTGTCATATGGAATTGAATCTTTACACCTCGATGATCTTCACTGAGTCTAGTATTTTTCCTATCCATTACTGATTCTCATTGATAGCTAGAACAAATTGTTCTTCCTTAATGGTGATAATTTATTTCTTGTTCAGCTGTCCCAGAGAAACTTGAAATTATTTCTGAAACTCTATAAGCAAGTTGCTTTCATCCAGAGGTCGAAAAAAAGTGACTTTCCCTTGTCCTAGGTATTGTGGAAGCAGTGTGATACCATTTTTCGAACATTTTTAAGCATTTTGCAATATCTTCAGTTGTTACATAAATCGTATTTATTCCAGGAACATGAGTTTTGGAAAATTTAGAACATCTTCGGGACTTCATATATGATTCACATGTGGTCGTTATAGAATTGATCTTCTGGTAAAACGTTTTATGGTACCGCCAATTCCGTCCATCATCACATGTATTTTTGCCAAGACTGGTGACAAAAAAATCCATTCTGCAGTTTATGATAGCCGGGCCTCAGCTCCGGGCCGGGCCGGGCCGGGCCCGCAACACATTTTCGTATCATCGGGCCGGGCCGGGTTTTAAATTTTCACTGTCGAGCTTTCGAAAACCTGCTTCTGCAGGGTTCTGGCCTACGGCTCGTTCTGGAAACTTCCTACTCATCTCGTAAAATATCACTTTCGGAACTTGTTACGTAAATTACTATTATTATAATCGTAAACATTTTGGGACACGATTCCAATAATTTGTGAAAACAGAATTGTTGTCTCTGTGTCTGCCTGTGCGCTTAACTGAGGGCGCTGTACCTCAAAAACCTCGAAATATTTTCGAATTAAACTTTGAACATGAGCCTTAAAAGTGTTTACGCATAACTTGAAAATAGATTAAATTTGGATGGATTTTAGATTTTCTAAAATTCCAGCCGAGATTCATTTTTTTACTTTTTTAATAGCCTCAAGTTTTGAGTGTAGTAATTTCATTTTTAGTTGGAATATGTCAATTGTTTCACTGTATCTTAAAAATAAGATTAATATTAGATAGATTTTAAAATTTGAAGGCCAAGTACAGCTGAAATTATTTTTTTACATTTTTTCTAATTGCCGAATGCAATTTATTTTATATAGTTCAAGTTTTGAGCATTGTTAATTTGTTTCTGGCCGAGATATGTCGATTATTGCACTGGAATTTAAAAAATAGGTGGGTCTTAAAATTTTAAAACTAATTCCAGCGGCAATCAAACTTTGTATTCTTCAATTTTTAATTCCTGCTGATATTTATTGCTAAGTGTTTAACTGGAATGTTTAAATTAGGTTTTGCGATTCTGTAGCAAAGTTTAACTGAGTAATTTTTTTTCTCAATTTTTACCGCTAAAGGCAATTTTTCTACAGCTCAGCTGTGGCTCATTCCACATGAAATCACCCAATGGCTGTTGCCCTCATGTCACAGATTTTTATATTTTTTTGTTATCAGCAAGTATATTATGAGAAACCATTACATTTTTTTCAGAATTTTTGGATCAGAACTGAGGTCAGGGGGTCATTTTGAAATTTGACGCAATTTAACAACACGGCGCACAGTGGGACGGATGACTATTCTAGCGCGACAAAAGTCAAAAAAATTGTACTCCCAAAAAAAAAAAAGCTGAAAATCTCTTTCTATAACACTTCTTCAATCAAAATAACCGTTAGAAGTCACCTGTCGCAGATACACTTGCTGTGAAATGCGACAATGTCCATACTCACCTTGCCGAATACTTACGCGTTGACATGAAGAAGCGTATTTGTACATATTCAAATGCAGAAAACAGTTAGTAAATGTGCATATAAATAATTGGGATTTTTTTTGTGCAATTAGTACATGATAATAAGTGTTCTGTCAGTGATAAGTATTTTTTCAGTTGTTCTTATTTGTCGTTATAATTTTTTGATTTCATCGTTAATTTTATTATAAATTTGGTTATATTTTGGCTTGTACAACAAAATTGCCGAATTTTGCCGAAAAACGGCTTCCATGACATTTTTCTTCAGACATTTTCACATGATTCTTAGCATGTTCTAGCTGCGATAACTTGCGATAACTTGCGATAACTTACGATAACTTGCAAAGTTATGTACTAGCAAGGGAAGTAACCCATGTGCTCCACTCCGATTTTAATGAAATATAGTGGATTTGTAGAGGGTATTTGTTTTTCTCGACTAAAAACCATGTTTCACCCCTTATCTCACCCCTTAAAAAAATCAGCTATATTTTTGTTTTTCGGCTATAACTTCTCAACAAATTATGGTAGCGTAATTTCGTAAATTTACAAAATTAATGCCCTTTTGTATGTTCCACCCTCCCTTGAATAGTGTCCTCCTAAATGTCCTCCATTTCGATTTTTGGGCACTAATCTGTAACTCTCCGTATTCGATCGATGCCGAGGCGATCCTTTGTGTGCATCCATTGCAAAAAAAAACGATTTAAAACATTGAAAGTAAACACTTTTTAGCTACAGAAGTTAGTTTTATTTTGAGAGACTTTAACCTTCAGAATAAATCTAGATTTGAGGAAAAGTTTCTTTGTTGAATTATAAAATAAAAATTAAGATTTATAAATTAAATTAAATTAAGATGAATAAAATCCGGGCATGACTTAAAAGTTTAAATTTATTATGGTTACATTATTTTGCTAAATAAAATTCATTATTATTTGAAAACCTTCATAAAAAAATGTAAATTTTTAGGTGTATTTTCCGAATTATAGCCTTTAGATGGGCGCAAATTAAAAAAGTACACTCACATTGGAAATCAGCAGCCGAAAAAACATAGGATCTTACTTTTATTTAAAAAAAACGGTCGATTTGACTTTTGTCGCGCTAGAATAGTCATCCGTCCCACTGTGCGGCGCCAATGTACAAGGTGGCTTTTAAGTTTTTAATAACTGTAACTTTGTTATTTATAAACCAATTTAGCTCATTTTCGTGTCACTAAAAAAACAAAGTTGTAAGCTGCAAAATAGAATTTGTAAAATGCTGAAAATTCACATGTAACCTTTACAAATGTGCAATAAAATATTTTTTTGTTGCAAAATTTAGGAATTTATTACTGCAAAACCACAATTTTGTTTTCATAATGCAAATAATCAATTCTTTTTACCATAAAAAAATCAGGAGGGTTTTTTTGTGGTTGGGCAATGAAAAAAGGAAATATGAAAAAATTCAAAAAAAAAATTATTCTTATAATAAATGGTCTTACATGGGCTAATTTGCAACTAGTTCACAAAAACATAAAGATTTGTATTTTTTTCTGTACCTGAACATTCTAACAATTTATTGTTTCTATTTATAGACAATTTTTGAATGAAATAATATCTAAACCATGTTTTTTGCAGAATGCTGATAATAAATTGTATTTACCATAAAAAAATCAGGAGGGAGTTTGTTGTGGCTGGACAATAAAAACTTTGTAAATTTGTGCTATCATAAACAGCAGAATAAACGTACCATAAAACGTTTAACCAGAAGAGCAATTCTACAACGACCAAATGAAAATCAGATATTAAGTCCCGAAGATGTTTTCAATTTTCCAAAACTCATGTTCCTGGAATAAATACGTTTTATGTAACAACTGCTTAAAAATGTTGGAAGAATGGTATCACACTGCTTCCACAATACCTAGGATAAGAGAAAGTCACTTTTTTCGACCACTGGATGAAAGCAACTTGCTTATAGAGTTTCAGAAATTATTTCAAGTTTATCAATATTTTATTATCATTTTTCTTTAATATTTTTACGAATTTATAATAATACTTTTCGAAACAGGAATCGTCTAACGCAAAAAAATATCACAACAACGCCAGAACACTAATAATTAATTGTCAGTCATCTTGAGCATTTGTTTCTTTTGTTAAATCTCATGGCTAGTATGATATTAAATGTTATTAGATTATTTATCTAAAAATAAAACTTAGGGCCAAAATTTGCTTTTAACGTTATTTGGACCAGTTAAAACCAGCATTAAATAAAGTGTGAAGGGAGTTACGGAATGTGTCGAATGAATTTTAATTATTACTAATCCAACCTACATATACCTACGAAAGTAATAAGAACCATAAGTTTTTCAAATAGTGTCAAAATTGATTATTTTTGCAATAACTCTGAAACGAACGAAGATATCGGACTGTGGTTTTAACATTTTTCTTGCAAATTTCATCTACTTTCTGATTATTATATTAGAATTATACCGTATGATTTAAGCTTTCGTGGCAAAATAAAAAAAATGGTGATGCGGCCATCATGTTATTCTCTCCGACTTGATGGTATCATAGTCATTTATATTTACGCTTTCATGGTTTATTTTCTATTTAAATCATATTTTAAATGTATCGAGCGTTTTGTAGACTCACATAACACTGACGTTTGAAACGTCAAAATTATAAAAGATGGAAAAATACTTCAAATTCAAAAAGTCAGTTTACTCGAAAACTAAAAAGATTCATTTTGGTATTCTCTGCAATTATTATTAACATAAATTTGCTGTAACTATTATCGTTCTATAATTATAAACCAAAAATTTAAAAAAATAATAAATTTTTTTCTCGAATAAAAATGATTCTATGAAAAATATTTTTAAGCAAAAGATGTTCATTTCTTTGTTGTCTTCAAACTTTGTTTATATTTTTTTTGTGATTTTTTTCATATTTAAGAAAATATTGGCAAAAAACAAAAAACAGTTAAGGTAAACACATTCCGGTGTACGAAATTTTACGAAAAGCATTTCAGTTCTTCGGATTATCAAATAAGACGTATGTTCAAAGTTTCATATCAATTGCTCTATTAGTTTTTACAGCGAGCACAGACACACAAACACACACGCAGACACACACACACAGACACATTTTTTTTCCAGAAATGGTTGAAATGGCATCTAGGGGCACCAAAACGGATATTTTCGTAAAAATTTTTTTTTTAAAAAATCACGATGACAATACTTTCTCGTACTTCGTAACAGAGAAAGTAAAAATGTTATTATCGCAAATTGCGTCCCTAGCAATTTTATTTGGAACTATCGTTTAGTACTAGACATGCCATTTAAAGACACTTACATTTCTCTTTCAAACAAGCCTAAGTTTGCTAAAATCGGATAAGCCGTTTGGAAGATACACCGATTTAAATAATTAGACATTAGGAGCTTCCCCCACTTTTATTAATGTCGGTACGCCAATGAACCGCAGACAGAAATTATGCGGAATTTTTCAGGCTTCCTAATAATGTTTTTAAAGTTATAGCTTAATATGAGAATTTTCAGAGTAATCCTTAATTTTATGATTTACTCTATTAATTGCGCCCCACTTGCGGCGAAATACGAAATTTAAAAATAATTTATATCATTTTTTTTTCTTGAATTTCTATGTCCAGTAGTTTTCGAGATATAGCCGGTGGCCATCCTTAATCAAACACCCGGTATAAAAAGTTTCTCATCATCGATGTAACAACAGATGCTAGTGTCGATCATAAATCAATTGTTTTAGTAATCACTAGGTTTGCGTTACTGAATATTAATTAAGCAAATCGGTTACGATTAGTGTTGATTAATTAGCGCGCTCCACTGGCAGATTGCGCACACATCACGCATATCGTCTGACACAGTGGCGCACACATTCTGCTGGGTCTTATAATCGTATTACATCGAGAATAAACTCGCGAGTCACATGGTACATTTTCGACTAATTTGATCGGGCGAAATGGCAAAACAAAAACGTATAAGTCATTATCAAAATTTTATCTTGATCATTCAACATCAAGATAAACTTTTGTTTATGAACCAAACTACAACCCTATGGAAGATTCATCATGAAGTTTATTAAAGTTGTCGGTTATTTTAATTTACTATATATTGCGATTTAATCAACGGAGGAGCGTTTTCAACAATTATCAACTTGCAATAACACGTTTGGATTTTACGACAATCTTTCAGAATTATCAAATTGGAAATGAAAGGATATATTAAAACATTGTCGAATCTTGAATCATAATCATAACAATAATAATAATAAAGATGTTGATGGCATTCAGCTTTTAGAAGGGATAATTTTTATTTCAAAAGTTTTGATTGTAAATCAATTATCAGTTTTATCTATTAAAAATGATATAGGGTCATTCCATGCTATTTCAACAAAAGGTTGTGCTGCACCATTTTTATTTTGTTTTATATTTTGCACAGATATTTATACATGTATCTAGAGTACAAAACTAATTTTAGAAAAAAATAAAATGTTGCCGCGTGGCAGATATGTTCCCAGATGGAGCTTGAAACATGTACATTATTGTGATTACAAGCATTTGCGCAAAGTGGTATAACAATTTTTCGAATTGAGCAAATTTAAAAATTAGAAAATCTCCTAACGCAGATTAAAGTGGTGAATATTTTGGTTTAATTTTCTTTCATAATTTGATATGTTTTTCAAATTTATTGGCCCTCAAATTTACCATCAAGATTTGCATTTTTTTCATTATTCGATCCTGTTTTCGACTGGGAAGGGGGCAATATAATCAAACCAAATTTAGTTTGCAAGTAGAATGGTAACAATAGATTTTACCTGTGGCAAAAAATCTGAAGTGTTTTAAACCCTTCTAATTTTTTTTGCTGGTGAAATTAGACATTTTCAACAAAATCCGTATTTGTCTAAAGCTGTATCTCCAGTGGGGTACATAGTAAAAATCTGAAATTTATACTACCAATGCTTCTATCCGGGAGCAACACCATTATAAAATTTGGTAGCTTTGTTTTGCCTAGTAACAAAAATATTTATGTTCAAATTTGTAATAATTTTTATGCAATCGGAGTAAAAATCGAACTTTAAATATTAGAAGCCGACACTAAAATGGAACTCACCAGTACTAGCAGTGATTATAATACACTTGTAAATATTATAATCACTGGTACTAGGCATTAAAATACCTACCAAGGGTTTCCGTACAACGAGATGATTGACGACTCATTAATGCGTCATAGTCCTGGTGATGAAATTTAAAAAGGTACCGTGGACCCTAAATATAGACGTATTATTATTCAAAATGATTAAAGAATAAAATTGAATAAAGCCGTAAAATTTATTAGACAATTGTTTTAAATTTGCGGCTGTCGGGAGTCAAGCTGCTGATTACGTTCTAGAATTTCTGTGATTGTTTAAACCATGCGCGCGATGCTAATCCAACCTTAAAAATTTACTGATCTTGCGTTAAACAAATATCAACATAACCTATAATTACATCTGCAAGTTCTACCACTGAAACGCTAGAACATCTTTAGATGAAAAACGTAAGTAATTACAATTTTAAATCTGAAAATAGAGTATTTTCGATTACATAAAAAATACAGTTACCTCAGCACTAAAGTGCCCTTTCATTAATATTATAGTTTAAATTAAATTCAATAGTAATAAAAGGATTAACAGAATTGTAATAAAATGATTAACACAGAAATTCTAGAACGTAATCAGCAGCTTGACTCCCAACAGCCGCAAATTTAAGACAATTGTCTAATGACTTTTATGGTTTTATTCAATTTTATTCTTTAATCATTTTGAATAATAATAATAAGTTTCTATTCAGGATCCATGGTACCTTTTTTTTAAATTTCATCACCAGGACTATGATTTGCATTAATGAGTCGCCAATCACCTCGTTGTACGGAAACCCTTGGTAAGTACTTTAATGCCTAGTACCAGAGATTATAATATTCACAAGTGTATTATAATCACTGCTAGTACTGGTGAGTTCCATTTTAGTGCCGGCTTCTAATATTTAAAGTTCAATTTTTAATCCGATTGCATAAAAATTATTACAAATTTGAACTTAAATATTTTTATTACTAGGCAAAACAAAGTTACCAAATTTTGTAATGGTGTTGCTCCCGGATAGAAGCATTGGTATTATAAATTTCAGATTTTTACTGTGTGCCCCACTAGAGATACAGCTTTAGAAAAATACGTATTTTCTTGAAAATGCCAATTTTCTCCAGCGAAAAAAAATTAGAAGGGTTTAAAACACTTTAGATTTTTTGCCTCAGATAAAATCTATTGTTACCGTTGTACTTGCAAACTAATTTTGGTTTGAGTGTATTGCCCCCTTCTCAGTCTAAAGCAAGGCCGAAAAATGAAAAAAATGCAAATCTCAATGCTAAACTTTGACGGCCATTATATTTGAAAAAATAAAACAAATAATGAATAAAAATTACACTAAACTCTTCGGCACTTTAATTTGAGTTAAGAGTTTTTAAAATTTTTAAATTTGCACAATTGGAAAGAAAGTTATGCCACTTTGCGCAAACGCTTGCATTTACAAAAATGTACATGTTTCATGCTCCATCCGGGGACATTGCTGCCACATGGCAAGAATTTTTATTTTTCTTAAATTAGTTTTGAACTCCAGAAACATGTATAAATAACTGTGCAAAATATAAAAAAAAATTAAAATGGTGCAGCACAACCTTTTGTTGAAATAGCATGGAATGACCCTATAGCAAGATCCATAAATAAAGAAAATATATTTCTGGATATTTTAGAGTGAAAAGGTAGAAAGAACATTTAATCGTTACTAAATATTACTAGACATTTTACGTATACAGGGTGGGGCAACGCATACGACGCGGTCATTTTATGGAAAACCATGCAACTTAATGTTATTCTTTTTAAATGGATAGACGTAGGATCGTTGTATGCACAATTTAAAATTATTACCAGATATACAGGGTGCCCCATAAAAAAGATCCACATCAAAATTATTTTTTGAATGGAACACCCTGTATTTTTGTCATTTTTAAATTCTAGAGAACAAATAAAGGTGAGTTACTTCAATATTCCCTATACATATCGTTTACCGTTTTCGAAATATTTACAGATATGTTGAAATACATGATACAGATAAAATTTTATATTTGCCACAGTGATTGACGTTGAACCATTACAATCAGTTCTATTGTTCAGTTGAAAGTTCGAACTACGCCAGCCATGATTTCACATAAAACATTATACAGGGTGATAAAAAAAATAGGATGCAAAATCCTAACTTATAAAGTTGAATAACTTCGTTTTTTCAAATGGCACACCCTGTATTTAGTAACGTATTCTCACGTAGAATGAAATTACATTTCAGATTTTAGGGTTCCCTATACCTAACCTCAATAGTTTTCTTGTATTCGGCGATTTTCATATCAGAAATTATTATTTAGCAGATATTATAAATTACCCAGCTTTGACATTGCGTAATTTATATCAGAAAGTCACCATGAATCAATTTAAGGAAAAAGTCAAACTTAATTACCAAAATTTTCGTAAATAATAATGGAAATTGTGTTATCTAGTCCGCTGCTATGAAGTTCTTGGTGTGTATGAATGGGATATGGTGATTTTTTTTTTCAATATTCTGGATATGCTGTCTGCTAATACCTGTTCCTCTTTAAACTGTCCATTGACTTATATCATTATTATTATATCAATAGTTAATTTTAAAACATTAATAATGCAACGTACTTGCCTAAATGTTTATCGAAATGTAAGGTTATGTTTACATTTGTTTCTCGTTTCTCATGTAAGGCATCGATTGACTCTAATTAAAAATCCACATCGAATTAATACACAGACAGAAACGGCTCTTTTTCGCCGCGATTGAAACATATATTGTACGCTTGCTGTTTCTTCCGTGATATTCGTTTTGCAAAGAAAAGTGAACAATATTACTCCTCCGTTTTTTTAACTGGTGGCAAACTCCCCTATATGCATTATCGAACATTTTCAGTATGTAACGCATTGGAGGGTTCCAATTATTCTATGAATTATCGTTAACGCCAATTTTACATTTTGATGTCGACACATGTCACGTTTAAGTACTACCAATCGCGACAACTAAAATGTTACCACAAATAGTTTAATAATGAGCAAAAACTGTGAAATAAAAAATCACATTATTAAACAATTTTTGATATAACAAAAGGTCGATTATTAAACCAAAGTAGAAAATAGTACATTATTATACAAGTTTAATAAGAAGGTATATTGTGGCAGGAGTGGGATTGGACAATGTAAAGAGTGGGGCACACTACTTCAATATTCCCTATACATATCGTTTACCGTTTTCGAAATATTTACAGATATGTTGAAATACATGATACAGATAAAATTTTATATTTGCCACAGTGATTGACGTTGAACCATTACAATCATTTCTATTGTTCAGTTGAAAGATCGAACTACAGCGCCAGCCATGATTTCACATAAAACATTATACAGGGTGATAAAAAAATAGGATGCAAAATCCTAACTTATAAAGTTGAATAACTTCGTTTTTTCAAATGGCACACCCTGTATTTAGTAACGTATTCTCACGTAGAATGAAATTACATTTCAGATTTTAGGGTTCCCTATACCTAACCTCAATAGTTTTCTTGTATTCGGCGATTTTCATATCAGAAATTATTATTTAGCAGATATTATAAATTACCCAGCTTTGACATTGCGCAATTTATATCAGAAAGTCATCATGAATCAATTTAAGGAAAAAGTCAAACTTAATTACCAAAATTTTCGTAAATAATAATGGAAATTGTGTTATCTAGTCCGCTGCTATGAAAGTTAGATTCATCAGAAAACAAAACTAACTCAAAAAATTGATAATTGTCTCCTACTATGTCAAAAACCCAAAAACAACATTCATCTCTCCAATGGAAATCCAGTGAATCAAGTTCTTGGTGTGTATGGATGGAATATGGTGAATTTTTTTTTCAATATTCTGGATATGCTGTCTGCTAATACCTGTTCCACTTTAAACTGTCCATTGACTTATATCATTATTATTATATCAATAGTTAATTTTAAAACATTAATAATGCAACGTACTTGCCTAAATGTTTATCGAAATGTAAGGTTATGTTTACATTTGTTTCTCGTTTCTCGTGTAAGGTATCGATCGACGCTAATTAAAAATCCACATCGAATTAATACACAGAGAAAAACGGCTCTTTTTCGCCGCGATTGAAACATATTGTACGCTTGCTGTTTCTTCCGTGATATTCGTTTTGCAAAGAAAAGTGAACAATATTACTCCTCCGTTTTTTTTAACTGGTGGCAAACTCCCCTATATGCATTATCGAACATTTTCAGTATGTAACGCATTGGAGGGTTCCAATTATTCTATGAATTATCGTTAACGCCAATTTTACATTTTGATGTCGACACATGTCACGTTTAAGTACTGCCAATCGCGACAACTAAAATGTTACCACAAATAGTTTAATAATGAGCAAAAACTGTGAAATAAAAAATCTCATTATTAAACAATTTTTGATATAACAAAAGGTCGATTATTAAACCAAAGTAGAAAATAGTACATTATTATACAAGTTTAATAAGAAGGTATATTGTGGCAGGAGTGGGATTGGACAATGTAACGAGTGCCCCACAATGCCTCTTATTAAACAAGTATAATATCCTATTTTTTGTACTTTGGTTTTAGTTAAGGATTTATTTCTAAAATAAAATATATACTTAAACATAGTGAGTTTTATCTTTTAACATGTGGCAGCACTGAAAACATTTGATCCTTTCGAATGAATTTAATATTTGACATACGTATTTCTACGGCGATTTCAATAGTTAATTTTAAAACATTTTAAAGAATATTACTTACACACCTCCAGAAATAGTTGCCAAGGGTGCGATAAACATACTATTTCCAAGTAAGTTGTAACCAATTTAAGCTTATAGAGTATTGCAACGTACCTAAATGTTTACCGAAATTTAAGGTTATGTTTACATTTGTCTCTCGTTTCTCGTGTCAGGCATCGATCGACTCTAATTAAAAATCCACACCGACTGAATCGGCTGTTTTTCTCCGGGAATAAAACATAATTTATACTCTCTCTGTTTCTTCAGTGATATTCGTTTTGCAACCAAAGTGATGATATAATAAATTACAACCTTTCCTCTGAGTATGTTGTGTTGCCGTGAAACGTCGTCGCCGATCGCTGTGTGAATCATGCGTCCGGCCGTTCTGTTGTCACCGAGTTTTCCACGCCGCCGCCGGTAAGAAGTGAACAATATTACGCCCCCGTTTTCTTTAACCTTGGTGGTACTGATGGCGAACTCCCCAATATGCATTACCCAACATATTCAGTATGTAACGCATTGGAGGGTTCCAATTTTCTTAGGAATTAACGGCAATTTTACATTTTGATGTCGACACATGTCACGTTTAAGTACTGCCAATCGCGACAACTAAAATGTTACCACAAATAGTTTAATAATGAGCAAAAACAGTAAAATAAAAAATCTTATTATTAAACTATTTTTGATATAATAAATGGTCGATTATTAAACCAAAGTAGAAAAATCAATTTTGATCATAGAACGTACACATTCTCACTCTTGCTATGGAATATTCTCACACACACCGTTCCGAATAAAACAATTAGCCTTGGATATCACAACTGTCAAACTACTATAAACATAACCACAAACGTAATAATGAAACGTAAGTTCTTTGTGTTCATTATTTTTTTTAGTCTATTTTACCTGGTCGAGGAGAAAGTATAGTCTGCTACTCGGTTAGAATGCAAATTCTGATGCTCATGGTTATTCCACTCGCATCGACTCCATTCTAACCTTGTTAACCTTGTGAGAATGTGTACGTTCTATAATCAAAATTGATTTCAGAATGCTTAAATTCTATGGTGGTCGTGGAGAATATACTATTCTCTACGTCCGTTATAAAATGCACAGTTTTTTTCATTAATTTGCGTTCAAAAAATATGTGATTCCTAAACCCTTCTAAAAGTGCCATAACGGTTCATTTTTTCACTCTTTTGCGTGAAAAAAGTGCCGTAGTGTTTATTCTTTAACGCAACTATAAATTTTTTTGCGCAAAGTTTGCCAAAAAAGCTTTGCTCATGTTAGGGCCGGTTTCACCAACATCAACGTCAAAATATTATTTAACGATTAAATTTATTCATCGAATAAAACGTCAAATAACGGTATTTATTGATTAAAATGACAAATAAGTTAATTGTTTAATGTTGGCGGCGTTTACTTCGTGGTACATCTTGATTGTAGATTGGAATAATAGTATATTGTACAACGAGCATATTAATCACGAGAACGATGTTTGCGGAATGAGCCGTAGGCGAGTGGAGCAAATCGTTTGAGTGATTAATAGCCATTATATGCGAGTTGTACACTATACTTTGTTCACGAAAATTAAAATAAAAATTAAAATCAAAGTCGAAATAAAAAAAAATTAAAAAAAATAAAAACAAAATTAAAATCAAAATTAAAATCGAAATTAAAGTTGTAATTACAATTATAATTGAAAAAAAAAAATCAGTATTAAACAGGGTAAAGAAAATATTATCATAAATCGCGTTCTGTGAATTAAAACGCGAATTGGCGTGTTTAACCCTTTGCACTCGTATGTCGACTTATAAAAATACGTTTTGTCACCAATAAATACGAGTGCAAAGGGTTAATAACCATATTAAACACGCAAATGCATATGCGTGTTTAATGAAATTGAGTGTTAAATGTACCCCATTAATGCTGCCCATACAATTAAATAATGCGCACATTATAACATTTTCGTGAACAAAACACTTTAACATTTTATATCACTATACTTTATTTATGTGACTAGTTTCGACCATTCACTGTATGGGGATTATGGAGTCTGTGTAAGTAGGTTTTCTGTAAACAATAAAGTTTAGTTTTATATTTATTCTTGTAAGTGAAAGATCTAGGAAGATAATGCAGTTTTCAGTCTCGGTTTCTACGGTAAAATTTATTGAGGGGTGTATCGAGTTAATAAAATTTAAGAATTGATCTGTCTGTCTGTTCCTTTAAAACTAATCCGGGAATTTCCGTGCTTAATGACCAGGTTGACGTAATGTATTCGCCCCTGTTTGAAGCGTTGTAATAAATATATAAGAAGTGTAAAGCCGTAATTTAAGTTACTCATGTTTGAAAATGACCGGTGAATGGTCGAAACTAGTCACATAAATAAAATATAGTGGTATAAAAAAGTTAAAGTGTTTTATTCCAATCTACAAATAAGTTAATCATCGATTTTTCGCCAGTTAAAATTTATTCAGTTTTCTAACCAAAAAATTGAACGCATTTTTAAATCGAAATACACAAAGTTCGAGGTAAATATATCGAATCAACGATGTATAACGTTTAATTAAGGTTGTATTGAATTTATTTAAAGTTACGCACGTAGACAAAAATTTGTATGAAACTCGAGAATAAAGCAACTTTTTTCACTTGTCTTTCCTGCTTGTGAAGAAAAGTATTACTTTACTCATTTGTTGCATAATTAACTATTATGATACAAGTGTTAAAAGTGGTACATGATCAAAATTATAATAGATGAAAATAAAAAAATTTCTTGTTATGCCATTGATATTTAAAAAAATTACCGCGATCGTCTCGGGGACTTGATATTTCAACACTTTCTTGTACTCCGTACGGAGAAATTAAAATGTCTTCTAAGCAGATACCTATATTTTTTAATTCACTTTAAAGGGCTTCACATGATATTAAATACACAATTATTGATATATGAATTATAAATTGGGCACTACAAACAAGGGCGTTTCCATCCAAGTAGTCTACAGGGGTAATTAAAAAAAAAGATAAACAAACTGGTGCTTCCGCTCTCATTCACCTTTTCCGTGAAATCTCCCTATCCTTTTCTAACGTTTTAAAGCGTTAGAAAAATTTACCGGTTGTACTATTTATTTGGAATATGGAATATCGGTAATTTTTAACAATAAAAATTGATAAGCGAAAAATTCTTAGGGGGGGTAATAACCCGATTCTGAAAAATGTGTTTTCCTGTTTCTCAAAAACGAGTTAAGATTTTGAAATGAAATTTTTCACATAACTCTTATTTGATAATCAGAAAACGTGAGGAGATCTTGATAAAATTTGGTACACTGGTAGAGGGTAGAGGTAAACGTTTTTTTTGATTTTTCATGACAGAGATATTTTTCTAAATATGAAAAATATTAAAGGATAACGAAGATTTGGATATATCTTTTATAAATCTTTTTCAACTCCTTAATTTTCAAAAAAAAAGGTCTATAATTATAAAATTATAATACACTGACCGGCAAAAAAACCGGCCACTCCGGAATGTTTGAGAAACACTCTTAAATATTCATTATTTCAACTTAACGACGGTATTGGGTTGATTATCCATTTATTGGCGAAACAGGCTACAAAGATTAAGAGAAAAAATGGTAATGTGGCCATCAAATTAATTTCTCCGACTTGATGGTATCATTTATATTTACGCTTTCATGGTTTATTTTCTATTTAAATCATATTTTAAATGTACATCGAGCGTTTTGTAGACTCGGATGAAACTGACGTTTAAAACGTCAAAATTATAAAAGATGGAAAAATTATACTTCAAATTTAAAAACTCAGTTTACTCAAAAACTAAAGAGATTTCGACAAAAATTTATTCCGTATAAGTTGTTCATTTTGGCATTCTCTACAAATATCATTATCGTTTCATAATTATAAACCAAAAATAATAATAATTTTTTTTCTCGAATAACAATGATTTTATGAAAAATGTTTTCAAACAAAATAAGCTCATTTTTTCGTTGTCTTCAATATTTGTTTAAATGTTTTGTGATATTTTTCATATTTAAGAAAATTTTGGCAAAAAAACAAAAAACGGTTAAGGTAAACACCCACTTCCGGTGTACGAAATGTTGCCAAAAGCTTTTCAGT
Source organism: Ocypus olens (assembly GCA_910593695.2). Lineage (NCBI taxonomy): Eukaryota > Metazoa > Arthropoda > Insecta > Coleoptera > Staphylinidae > Ocypus > Ocypus olens. Next base: position 26,621,685 of record OU343050.1, on the reverse strand, counting down.
TCTCCGGATTATCAAATAAGACGTCTGTTCAAAGTTTCATACCAATTGCTCTATTAGTTTTTGAGATACAGCGCGCAGAGACACACTCACACATACATACATGTAAAAAATTACAGAAGCACAACAAATACGTTCTCTTTCTTTGTGTAAAAAATGTGGTAGTTTTTTAATGGAACTTCTGCTTATTGTCAGTACCGCGTATGTCCTCTTCGAGCCTGAATTACAGCATTTACCCGTGGCATTGACTTAATCAAATTTGCTTAGCACATGATGATGTTATTAAAAAGATAACTTCAGCTGTAAAAATGAATATTATATGTAAGTATGAGTGAAACAAACATTTCAATGCATTAGTTATGAGGGAAAATCAAATAAGTTCTCGATTTATATGCATATATACTTTGCAGATATAAGAACTTATATGAAATATTTCAGGGTGGCTGGTTTTTTTTTACCGGTCAGTATAGTTCCATCAAATTTACATCAACAATTATTGAAGAGAATATCAATATGATCAACTAATAAAAAATAAGTTAAATCGGATAAAGTCACATGTTGGCCATATTTCTCAATGAATCCTGAAAACGAAAAGTGTATGTTAGAACAATTTTGAAAAACTTTATTTAGGCTAGGGCGGCTAAATCTATTTCGCCTGTACCGGTGTAAACCCTAGCATCGCCACTGCTTATGGGTATGTGCCCCTCTGTAGACAGTGCCGTCCAAGTGGATATGTGTGGACATTAAGTTGCCTAACTTAAAGTATGTAAAATAAATATCCAATTTATAATCAATTTATGTATATCTCAAATTATGTTATAAAGTAAAATAAGGTAGTAAAATAGTATGAAACCCCATCACTACGCTACATCAATTCAATAGATCGCATCATCAAGACGGTTAATCGACTCGACGTGCAAATTTTCTGAGACAGGGCAGGAAGACCTATGGTCGTTAGCCCAGATAGGGACGTACTAACCCCTTTAATTTAATTATGTGTAATGTAATATCGGATGTGTATAAATTGGCGCATAATCTACACGTGACGATATTCTTCCAGAAATTCTGAATGGAAAATGCCGATGAAAAATGTTCTATCATGCCTCATAGGCCATCAGAAGCTATTTAAAAGAAAAGTACATCTGGCAACATAGCATTCATTGTGGGTTGGTTCAGAGTAGAAGGCAATAGATTTATTTACAGATGTATATGCAAGGTAAAACAGATGAGTAAATAGTAAAATCCATTGTAATTGAACAAAACAAAACGAAAATAACACAGAAACACAAATACACTGAAACGCGGGTACTGACAGAAACTGACAATAATGAGAAAAGTAGAATTGGCTCAAACTTGGAACTAGCAAGTTTGAATGAATTCCTTGTGTCAAAAATGACATAAGCGGGTGTCACGTTGCCGGACGTATTTTTGTTGAAAATGAGCTAATTAAGAAGTGTTAAAAATACACGTTTGCGATAGAAAGATAGCACACACTGATAAATAAATTTTGTTCACTAAAATGTTACAATGTGCGCATTATTTAATTCTATGGGCAGCATTAATGGGGTACATTTAACACTCAATTCGCTAATTCGCTAATTCGCGCTTTAATTCACAGAACGCAATTAACAATAATATTTTGTTTACCCTGTTTAATACTGATTTTAAGGGTTTTTTTCCATTGTAATTGTAATTACAACTTCAATTTCGATTTTAATTTTAATTTTGATTTTGTTTTTGTTTTTTTTTTAATTTTGATTTTAATTTTAATTTTGATTTTAATTTTCGTGAACAAAGTATAGTGTATAACTCGCATGTAATGGCTATTAATCACTCAAACGATTTGCTTTACTCACCTACGGCTCGTTCCGCAAACATCGTTCTCGTGATTAATAACCATCATTATATGCTCGTTGTACAATATACTATTAAACTAGTTATTCTACCGAAATTGCAGTGTTTTCTGTGAATTAATATCGAATAATAACGCATATTAACGACTGGAAGTTCAAACTTTGAGGAACTCGTGAAGGCTCAGGAAAAATATTTTTAGTGTTACATTGCACATTTATTTTGTTCAAAAACGCACTTGCAAACAGGTAAACCTGCGCCAATGACACCAATGACATTTGATGAAATAAAATTTGGTAGAAGAAATGAAGGTTTGATCATATTTTCGCAAAGTTCACCTTGAATCCGGGCAGGAATTAAAATTCACCCTGTAATATAAAAGCATGCAGGGTGTTGCAAAACACGAATGAATGGCTTGTCCGTTTTTTACCTTTTATGCAGTGGCGGCTTGTGGATGTTCTGCGGCGGGGCAACGGAAGAAAATTTGGCCGAAACTGCAACGAAATATTTGCTTCCTCTGTGGGAGTAAGTAGTGCCGCACGAGCGACATCTTTGTCTTTGCTTCCCCTATGGAAATCTACGAGCCGCCGCTTCTTTTATGTACTCTGTACAGAAATTGACAATACTGACAATGACATTTAATAATAATTATTACGCATTGAAGCCCAATTTAAACAATACATTTTACACAAAAGACACGCTTTAGATTACAAAGATTTCCATTGTTTTTTTACGCAATTGTACGTCCTCTTCGGGAATATTCGTGTTATCAAAACTAGTTAAGAAAGTTGTATAATATTTAGTTAATATTAATAGTATAACCAAGTGATTTCTTTACAATATATGCTTCATACAAAACATACAAAAAACAAATATTAAATCATCATATTTAAGTGTAGACTAGAGAAGTTGAAAACGTTTTACTGGATAATTTATGAAGTAACATTTTTGAGGATTAATCTCATACAATTTAATATACTTAATGCATATAGAATCTATAATCATATTTCAGTTAATGATCCACAAATGTCAGTATTGACAAGCGCCACTTTTGCTACAATGATGTTGGATAAGTTTAAATTGATAATATGTTAAGACATTATATTCTAGGATGAATATGTCATTTTTATTAAATTCTTATATGATATTTGATATGGAATCTACAAAAAGTAGGTTTCTAATCATAAAAAATTAAATACTTTGATTTTTTCTTCCCAGTTTTCCATTTCTGCTATTTCATTTTTTTGTCGTTTGATTTTTTGTTTTTGTTTCTTGTTATTTTTATTTTTGCCTCTATTCCTATGTTGTGTTTAATCCACTCCTCTGTTTCTCCTTCTGCCCTTGTAATTTTTTTTTGTTACTCTTTTCAATCTGCTCCATTTTGTTTTCTATTTTTTGTATTATTTCTTTCATTTGTTTGTTTTTCCTTTACCTCTCTCATATTATTCTAATACTGTTTTTGCTCCTCTCTTATTCTTTTTATTTCTTTCATGTTCATAATTTCATCCATTTTACTTTTGGTTGCTTTTTTGCTTGTTTTTTGTATTTCCTTTTTCATTTTAACACTAACTCTTCTTCCTTTATTCTACTTGCGTTATCTCTTGTTTTAATTAAATTAATTAATCATCGCATCTTGTTATTCGAGATTAACTACGAAGTATCAGTTTTTACAAAAAGCCAGTTTTATTCAGCAAATTTCAGTTTTGATCAGCGCCATTTTTATAACAGCGAAAACTATACTTTTCAGGAATAAACTCCCATAATTTTATTAACTTATTTTGGATATGGAATCTACAAATATATTTCTACAAAAAGTAAGAAAATTTTAATTTTGGCGTGCGCTATTTTTCCTAGAGAATAGTCGGTTTTAATAATAATTTATAAACACACACTTGTAAGGATTTATTTGACACAATGGTATTTAATGTCATTATTGGATATGGAATATTAATTCATGTTTCTTGAAACAGTCAGTTATTGTTCACAAAACTTCATTTCTTACCCACGCCATTTCACTGACAGTAAAGTTGAAAATATTTTAATTAGTAATTTGTAAAGATCCGTTACTCACAATTAACCTGCTACGTTTTATTTCATTGTTGCATAGTACATCAAATCTACGATAATAATTATTAAGGACTATTTTATAATCAAGTCATTTTTTTCAAATTTACTTATTATTGTTAGTTTAATAAACTATTATTCCATTTTGGTCTAGTCTATTGTTAGTTCTAATTAAATTGACCTTAACCTTAAATTACCTCTAGAAATTGAAGATAAGGAGTTTATGCAAATAATCTCCAGAAATTTTAATTCTCCAGCAAACACAATAAAATTTAAATATATAGAGCAAATATTTGTCACATATTTACGAAAGGAAAGCGGCACTTTTTCGCTCGGTTTATTTGCATATTTCTGAAAAAAGAGGTGTGAACAAAATAAACAAAAATAATAAACAAAATCATTTTGAAAATAATACAAACACAATTTGTACAAAGTCAAAATTAACTTAGAACAATGGATTCAGTTTTGATGTACCTCATGAATAAAGTCCCGGACATGTTCAATGGGTAAAAGATCTAGATGACCAAGCCAACAAATTGGAGCGATTTTTTATTTGGAGCGTTCCACAGCCAACGTTCGCACTGTAATAATAAGTTTAATCTGTTATCATACGTATAAGTAAAATTGTTGTTATATCTATAAGTAATTAATGTATAGGTAATTAGAATCAACAGGCTGAAAGACTTCGATCGATGGCCATTTGTAACTCGCTGAGTTTCAATAAAGTCTGATTACTATTTATTATTAATACGTTTATTAGCCCAACAGTTACAAGAACCAAAAATGGACAACATAATTGTATGTATTGCAATAGTTTGCATAGTAAGCATTATAAGACATATTATGCTCAAAGTAGTCCTTCTTAACTCTGGGTGAGGAGGTAGGGTGTTTCCACTATACCGAGTGTTTGGGATAAGGGGCGAACATAGGATTTAACAAGTAAAATTAAATATGTGTAATTATTTGCTCCCCTATTCATTTTAGAGAAAAATCGTAAAGGAATATTTTTTAGAGAATTAAAAACTGTAAATGTATCATCCTTTTAATTTACGTTTGTACTAGAATCCACCTCAGAAATAATAAAAATAAGTTTAACAATTTACCATTTAATAAAAACCCTTGCCATGACTTTGACAAATGTCATGTTATGGTGAGAATAATTTTACTAGTCAAACATTAATTCGGGCGGCCCGTTGGTGTAGTGGGTACAAGCGAGCGCTTATGCCGGTTGCACCGCGTGCCGCGAGGGTTCGAATCCCAGCCCGGGCGAACGATTTCGGGGTCGCGGAATATTCGCTCGGGACCATGGACATTGCATTTGTCTTTCATTATTCAGTTATTCATTTAATTTCTGATATATTACAATACAATGATTATGGCAGATGGCCTCGTAGCCGACGCCAATTTCCCGAATCATTCAATCTCCTTAACCCGCAGTTCCATCCACGTCCAAATATCAATTCACGCATTGTTATTACTATGAACAATAATATGAGTTATTCCAATGGAGAGAGGGTATTATTTATTATCAAAATATTTACAGTGGCGTCAGTTTACACAGAGTTCGTGACTTATTTTCGGTTACATTTAACAATCGACCAATTCCGTCTGTATCAACAATTTCCAAATTTGTGTAAAAGTTCGAAAATACAGCAAGTGTAGCGGCAGATGATTCAAAAGGTATTTCAATAGTCCAATTTCAACAAATATTATTTCAAACATATTAAAATTAAAGGCAAACGGAACAGAAGAAGCAACGATGAATTGAATTAAAGTGGTGTCAGATTACACACAGTTCGTGATATATTTTTGGTTTTACCGTAACCAGCGGTCAACGGGAAATTTTAGAGCAAGTACTCAAAAAGTTCTCCGTTCTGGTGTAAACAATAACCCAATCGGTTATAAAATGCATGTCTAACATTAGCCAACTGCCTATCTGTAATCAATGTGCATTCCGCAAAAATTGCTTCCCGCAAAGATTCAATATTTGGATGGTGTTTTTTGTAAATTTTGTTTTTCAAGTGACCCCACAAAAAGAAATCACATGGTGCTAAATCAGGAGATCTTGGTGGCCAGTTGATAGTGCCACCGCGACCAATCCAGCAATTGGGAAAATTAGCATTTAAATATTCCCTTACATTTAAACCATAATGGGCTGGACATCCATCATGCTGATGCCATATCTCCTGATTGTCACGTGCAACTTCTTCTAACGCAGGGCCAACCTGGTTGATTAAAAGGTCTAAATAAGAATTCGAATTTAAATTTCCACATATTTCAAACGGCCCAATAATATTATTTTTAAAAATACCAGCCCAAATATTGTTTTTTTGCGGGAACTGGGTTCTAGTTCTAAGGCATATCCGCGGATTTTCTTGGGTCAAGTATCGCGTGTTCTGAGTGTTGGGCTCGTTGTTAAGTGTGAACGTGCATTCATCCGTAAAACAGATAGACTGCAAAAAGTTTCTGTCTATGTTTGATCGATCCTGCATTATCTCGCAGAATACACGCCTGCTTTCTTCATCCACTAGCAATATCTCCTGATGGCATTGATGTTTGTAGGGATAATACCCATGCTTATTCAGAATCTTATACACTGAGAATGTAGACACGCTGCACTCACGAGCAATGCATCGTATGCTAGTTGTTGGATCAGCATTTATCAACCCCAAAACTCTTTCTTCCAATTCATCGTTGCTTCTTCTCTTCCGTTTGCCTGCAATGTCAATGTTTTTGAAATAATATTTGTTAAAATTGGACTATTGAAATACCTTTTGAATCATCTGCCGCTACACTTGCTGTATTTTCGAACTTTTTCACAAATTTGGAAATTGTTGATACAGACGGAATTGGTCGATTGTTAAATGTAACCGAAAATAAGTCACGAACTCTGCGTAAACTGACGCCACTGTAAAATGTTTTAATAATGAATACCCTCTCTTCATTGGAATAACTCAGATTATTGTTCATCGTAATAACTAGAATTGATATCTGACTTGCAATATTATTATTTTCACTATAACATGAAACATGACATTTGTCAAAGTCATGGCAAGGGTTTTTATTAAATGGTAAATTGTTAAACTTATTTTTATTATTTCTGAGGTGTATGCTGGTACAAACGTAAATTAAATGGATGATACATTTACAGTTTTTAATTCTCTAAAAAATATTCCTTTACGATTTTTCTATAAAATGAATAGGGGAGCAAATAATTACACATATTTAATTTTACATGTTAAATCCCTATGTTCGCCCCTTATCCCAAACACTCGGTATACAGGGTCGCTACAATGTATGGAAACACGGCTCACGTGAAAATTCCTTAAACAGAACCACCAAAATTGGGATTTCTAAATGGGGTAATCTCTAGAAAAATTCAAATGTACCACTTTACATAAATTGTACCGAAAGTAGTTATTTTCGGTACGATTTTGTTTCACTTTCGGTACGATTTCTATATTTTCGGGACGCTTTTTGTTACTTTCGGGATGATTTTGCGTATATATGTAGGCGGCCTTGGTAAAAACATGAACTTCGGATTTAATTATGACAGCGCTTGTCATATAACATTCGTGAATGTTTTTGCTTTTTTAACATAAAAACGGCTGCAGAAAAGTATTGTACGTAACACGTTCCAAAAGTGATTTTACGGGGCTCGCAGGACTCATCCCGTAAAAGGTCACTTTCGGAACTTGTTACTTAAATTACTACTATAGACCTAATAATTCTGATTACAATCATATACTTTTTTTTTAAATACTTGTCTTTTTATCGATAAACCGGATTGAAAAAGTATGGAAACAGCGAAATATTCTGAGAACGGTTTATTGAAATGTCATGAAATTTTGTACGTTAAGGCCTTCTACTTGCATTTTTTATTTTTTTTTATATTCATTTGTTTTTTTTTTAATACAAGGGTAACTTGCTTTTTTTAACGGCACGATAGGTTAAATGTTGGATTTTTTAAAAGAGTATTCCCTGAATGCTGCAATATAACACATACATATTCTATTTTTGGTCGAAACTTAAAATAAAAATATTAAACAATTTCAACTTAAAAAAGAAACCGTTTTCATTAGCCTGTCAAACTTGTAAAAACACATTAGTAAGTAACCGGTTGTTGCAAAAATGCCACATTTGAGTGAAACGGATCGCATAGAGATTCTCATGATGATCGGGTGTGGGGATAGAAAACGAAGCTATGCCTCTTTTCAACGTAAATCATCCAGATCGAGCACCTATTTCCAGGTCAGTTGCATTTAAAACATGGAATAGGTTTAATGAAACTGGAACTGTTAAAAATCGTCCAAAAGTTGGACAACAAAAAACTGAAAGAAAAATGAAGAAAATCACTTAATCTTATGATAGATGTAGTTGAAAATCCAAAAACTTCGGTGCAGCAATTGGCTTTCAACCACAACATGAGCAGGAGACGAGTTAAAAAAATAATGAAAATTGTAAAGTATCATCACTGCAAAATTCAGTTGCCACAAGAATTGAATGAAGACGACTTTGATCGCAGAACTCAATTTTGTGAAACAATGATGAATAGGATAAACCAGGACGCCAATTTTATTAACCGTGTGCTCTTTTCCGAAGAATCAACTTTCTGCTTAAATGAACAAGTTAACCGCCATAACTGTAGATACTGGTCAGACAGAAATCCACATTGGATGGAGCAGATTCATACGCAGCATCCACAAAAAAATAATGTTTGGTGTAGTATAATTGGTCAGCATATTATCGGCCCTTTTGTTATTAATGGCAATTTTACATCTGAAACATATCTACAGCTTTTGCAACAATCGGTTGTTCCCAGACTTAGACGAATATTCCCGAATTATGAAAATCAGGCTATTCCAGCTGAAAACATATGGTTTCAGCAAGACGGAGCACCAACTCATTTCGGACTGATAGTAAGTGTATATTTAGACGTAACTTTTCCCGGCAAATGGATAGGGAGGAGAGGAACAATTGATTGGCCTGCTAGGTCGCCCGATTTAACTCCACTTGATTTTTTCCTGTGGGGACATTTCAAAAATCGAGTTTATAACAACAGGACACACAATATACAAGAATTAGAAGAATGAATAAGAACCGAAATTGCAAATATTAAATTGCAATAAAAAATCATTTATTGTTTAATATTTTATTATTTCATTTGACTCCGTTACGAAGTACGAGAAAGTTTTGTGTGAATTTTTTTTAAGGAAATATCCGTTTTGGAGTCCCTAGATGCTATTTCAACAATTTCTGGAAAAAAAAAATTGTGTCTGTGTGTGTGTGTGTGTATGTGTGTGTGTGTCTGTCTGTGCGCGCTGTATGTCAAAAACTAATAGAGCAATTGACATTAAACTTTAAACATCCGCCTTATTTGATAATCTGAAGAACTGAGAAGCTTTTGGTAAAATTTCGTACACCGGAAGTGGGCGTTTACCTTACCTGTTTTTTTTGCCAATATTTTCTTAAATATGAAAAATATCACAAAAACATTTAAACAAACTTTGAAGACAACAAAGAAATGAACATCTTTTGCTTGAAAACATTTTTCATAAAATCATTTTTATTCAAGAAAATAATTTATTATTACTTTCTCCGTCATGAAGTACGAGAAAGTATTGTGATCGTGATTTTTTTTTCCAAAAATTTTTTTTACGGAAATATCCGTTTTGGGGTCCCTAGATGCCATTTCAACAATTTCTGGAAAAAAATGTTTTGCGTGTCTGCGTCTGCGTCTGCGTCTGCGTCTGCGTCTGCGTCTGCGTCTGCGTCTGCGTCTGCGTCTGCGTCTGCGTCTGCGTCTGCGTCTGCGTCTGCGTCTGCGTCTGCGTCTGCGTCTGCGTCTGCGTCTGCGTCTGCGTCTGCGTCTGCGTCTGCGTCTGCGTCTGCGTCTGCGTCTGCGTCTGCGTCTGCGTCTGCGTCTGCGTCTGCGTCTGCGTCTGCGTCTGCGTCTGCGTCTGCGTCTGCGTCTGCGTCTGCGTCTGCGTCTGCGTCTGCGTCTGCGTCTGCGTCTGCGTCTGCGTCTGCGTCTGCGTCTGCGTCTGCGTCTGCGTCTGCGTCTGCGTCTGCGTCTGCGTCTGCGTCTGCGTCTGCGTCTGCGTCTGCGTCTGCGTCTGCGTCTGCGTCTGCGCGCTGTATCTCAAAAACCAATAGAGCAATTGATATGAAACTTTGAACATATGTCTTATTTGATAAGAAAAACTGAAAAGCTTTTGGTAAAATTTCGTACACCGGAAGTGGGTGTTTACCTTAACTGTTTTCTGTTTTTGCCAATATTTTTTTTAAATATGAAAAATATTACAAAAACATTTAAACAAACATTGAAGACAACCAAGAAATGAACATCTTTTGCTTGAAAATATTTTTCATAAAATCATTTCTATTCGAGAAAACAAATTATTAATTTTTTTTTAATTTTTGGTTTATAATTATGAAACGATAATGGTTACAGCAAATCTATGTCAATAATAATTGTAGAGAATACCAAAATGAACAACTTCTAAAGAATAAGTTTTTTTTTCGAAATCTCGTTAGTTTTTAAGTAAACCGAGTTTTTGAATTTGAATTATAATTTTTCCATCTTTCATAATTTTGACGTTTTAAACGTCAGTTTCATCCGAGTTTACGTAACGCTCGATGTACATTTAAAATATGATTTAAATAAGCCATGAAAACGTAAATATAAATGGCTATGATACCATCAAGTCGGAGAAAGTAACATGATGGTCACATCACCATTTTCTATTTTTTTTTATTTTTGGGTTTATAATTATAAAACAATAATAGTTACAGCAAATTTATGTTAATAATCATTGTAGAAAATGCTAAAATGAACAACTTATAAAGAATAAGTTTTTTTCGAAATCCCTTTAGTTTTTGAGTAAACTGAATTTTTTAATTTGAAGTATAATTTTTCCATCTTTCATAATTTTTACGTTTTAAACGTCAGTTTCATCCGAGTTTACACAACGCTCGATGTACATTTCAAATATGATTTCATTTGAAAATAAACCATGAAAACGTAAATATAAATGGCTATGATACCATCAAGTCGGAGAAAGTAACATGATGGCCACATCACCATTTTTTAAGTTTTGGTCAAAAATAGAACATGCATGTGCGGCATTGCAGCATTTAGAAAAAGTACTCGTTTAGTTGTTTTCATACTTTTCAAAGTCTGGTTTATCGATAAAAAGACAAGTATTTTCAATAAAAGGTATATGGTTGTAATCAGAATTACAAGGTCTATAAAAGTTATAAAATTAAAAAAATCGAATTCAATTTAAAAAAATTCAAGATGGCGTCCATGTGGGAAACTCCTGGAAATAATTTCTGATTTCTTTACGCAATTTTTGTCGAAAAATTATCCAATTTAAATATCCCAATTTTGATGATTCTGCTCTTAGCCGTTTTCACGTGAGAACCGTGTTTCCATACTTTGTAGAGACCCTGTATATAGTTCATATATGTAAACATAGGCGATCATCGTCCTGTCCAGAAGACTGCTACAAGCGAAGCCTTCCCTACTTTATGGTGCACATGCCTTTCCACAGATAATTCTCACCCTTGCCCTGCCATCATGCTTACCCAAACAAAATCTGGATTCGTCGCTAAAGACTACCGTATTCCGTATCTGGTACCACAGTAACCGGTCTTTCAGCTCACCTTTCAGTTAACCCATCTTTGGCCAACGGTGCGTGTACGCACCATTTCAGAATAAACAAAGAAATGCAACTATTTATTATTTTATTGTATCAATTGTTATTATTTCCATAAAAAGACATATTAAACTTAATTTAGAGATAGTTTAAATAATTGTTTTCTTTTTAATTACATTTGAAAACAATGCATGAAGTTGTCCAATTTTAGATATAACTTCATTGAGGTTGTTTAAATTAAATGTTTTGTTTCTAGACAATATTTTTTGATGTTTTTGATAGCCAATTGCCTTGTTAACATATCCAGGGTTATCATAAACTTTCTTTCAATGGAATAAACATTTCCATAATTGAAATAATGACAGTTAAACCTTAGTGGTGCGTACACGCACCATTGGCCAAAAGGGAGTATACCAGCTTCTAAAAAATAATTATCGTAAATCGACTTTTAACGGATAATAGATTTCTAAAATCGAAATATTTACCCTTAATCAATGTTATCTTGTTAACAATATTTATATTTGATTTTAAAAGATTAAAAATTTATGAAATTGAAGTAATGACCTTTAATCCTTTATAATGATTGTTTACAACAAGGGTTATATTTGTATGTTATAAATATTATGTAAAGACCAATAATTGTAAATATTATTCCTTATTAGTTGTATCGTTTCCGTGCAACGTAAGAAACAATTACTCGTGATACAGTGTGGGAAAAAAGCAACTTCCAAATATCAGCTATGCTAAACTCATCGAAGTGAATGACGTCTGATATGTAACATTGTTGGAAAAACACCTTGGGAAATGTTCTTCTTATTCTTGGATGAGAAATTATTGTTGTTAATGGTTGAGCATTTCAACAAATTTGCTACGGATAATTATCGCCACGATAGCTATTCAGTGACGAATTGAAGAAAAATATTGGTCTACGGAGGATGACAGAGTATACATTGTTAAAATAATGCATAAGCAGGAATCCATTGCGAAAAATAAAACAATATTTACTGCAATAAACTTGATATGAAATAGAATATTGTTGTTAGAATCTTGGCAAAAGAAGATCGAACCATAGCATCGGGATAGTACCGTCAGAAGCGCAGAAAAATATTTTTGGATAAAATTATTTATTTATTGTTTCTTCCTCGTATTTACATAACATAAAGCCAAGAAGTGGCTAATGTGTAAAGTGTGCAAATCTAATACTATTTACTGATGTATAAAATGAAATATGCATCTGCACTCAGAATGTTTTAACCAGTATCACATTTAATTTTTATACCCCTATGCGCCAATGGTGCGTATACGCACCATTCAAATTTTAGTATAAACAATTTTTTTTTGATAAAAATTTTATTATTTATTTCTTATTGAACACCTTTCTAACTTGTTTCATTTAACAAAAATATCAAATAATTATTATTTCAATGCTTGGCCAAAGATGGGTTAAATCAATCCTTAGGGGTGAGTAGTCAGACAAAATGAGGACGGTATAAAACAGTTAAAAAGTTCTTATACGCATTACAACAGGCCATCCATGTTTTTTTAAATCATTGGTCCGCAATCGCCTTTTAGGAATTGCTGTGGTCCCTTAGACCCTTGGAGGGTAAAGAATAAAGCGGCGATCTTCGCGTTCGGAGGTTGTTCCACGATGACCTTTATTTTTTGCTCTTCGTGATCGGCCTTCCTGAAACCATGTCCGACAACAACCCAGCACAGTATTTCCTACAGCAATTTCCCTAAAGAATAAACCGGCCTCTAGCAGACCCGCTATTTACCCCCCCCCCCCCCCTTAAACCCTCTCAGTTGATAAAAATTTGCGCGGTCTCTCGCTCTAAGCATAATAAACAAATCAAATAAACTCTTACCAATCTACTTCAAGCTAATGACACTCAACATCTAGTCTAGTCTTGCTCAGTGACAGTTGGATTTATAATTCAACTGCTCGCAGCTCGAACGAAAGTCTGATCAGAGTCAATGTGCCATCTACTAATTAACAGTATTCCCTTTTGAGTTTGATCTTCTGGTGAACATCCACACAGTTAGTACGTGTATCATACTGTTCTGACTGGGTGCGATCGGAACGAGAAACGGTCTCTTGGCATTGCACCACGCTGAGAGCCTTCTTGCACGCCTGCTATTACACACAATCCCTCGATATCACGGATTTTCCTATAAAACGGGAACGCTGTGTAATCCTCGGGGCGCACCCGAATACGTCCCCGCAAGGGGATCGTAGTGTCAGTTCCGTATACGGCAAGCCCAAAGTTCTAGGGGATCCCATTTCTTAGAACTACCTTTCCTCTCAATCCCCACGTTTATTTCATTGCTTTAATTCAATTCGATCACTATCAGCCAAACTCAGTATTCTCCGATAATATTCAATATTAATTTCACCGGCGAGCCATTGCGTGGCAATGGCTTCGCCAGACCCATCTTTGCCTGCCACTATGGAGGCACTCCTCGACATAGACTGTACTATCGATAATTTAGTCACAGTAAACTCTCTCCAAGTTGAGAATGCTTTCCTGCGTTCCCAACTTGCCACCATGAAAGCTCAAATCGATGAGTTAAGAACCACCGTCGCTCTTCTCCAGCCTCAGTGCTCCTCCACACCCATGGAAGTTATTCCACAACCGCCCACACCCAACACCCCTGACGATGGCTTTGTCCAAGTAAGGGCTAAAAAGAAAAAATCGAAAACATCTCGACCTCTCTCAGATTTTGACTCGGACATCGAGTCATCAAAAAAACCCGGAGTTAACACCCAAGCCACGCCCTCGGCCTCGTCTAACGCGGCCACGCCCTCGGCGCGTTCGCTCTCACCACCGAGGCACCCTCTGCAATAATTCTGCCACCATCGGCTAGTCTTGGCACCCCGCCCACAAAGCGGACCAAGAAAGACAGCTTCACAGCTGTCTCAAATAAAAAGATGACACTGCCGTCTCGCCGTTCCGCTGTGCCTACTAACGCCAGCGAGCAACTTCCTGCCCGCAATAATGCTCGGCCCTCCCCGAGCCAAAATCCTCCTCAAACTATAAAATACACCACAACGCGTGTACCCGACACTCCGAACCAGCCGCGATCAATGAGATCGAAAATATCGAGGGAATCGAAAGATTCGCCTCCAAACCTCCACCCATCTTCCTTAAAAAAAGGAAGGCTGGATTAAAATTTCTAAAGACCTGGTGAACAAAAAAGTCTCCTCAAGGTCTCAACTTTCAACGAGGGGTATCGCATCCAGGTGCAAACCCCTCAAGATTTCAGGACCACGGTCCAACATTTCACCCAAATTAAAGCCCCATTCTTCACCTACCGCCTAAACGAGAAAAAAGAACTAAGGGTAGTCATCCGTCAGTGAATCCTTCACTGACCAAGAAATCATCGACGAATAGCTTTCGCTGCAACTCCCAGTGATCGCAGTCCGTCGCATGGGTAACAGCACCCGTAAATTCCCAATGGTCTCAATCCAATTGGAAAAAACTGAAAAAGGCCGTGAGATTTATAAACTCACGCGCCTCTTCCACGTTAGCATCAAGGTAGAGACTCAACATAGGTCCTCTACTGCGACACAATGCCATCGTTGCCAGGGCTTTGGCCACGGCGCCCTCCGCTGCCACATTTCCCCTCGCTGTGTTAAATGCGCAGGTCCTCACCAAACCGCCGACTGTACTCGCAATCCTGAGACAGACGGATCCCCCACGTGCTGCAACTGCCAGGGCAACCACACCGCCAATTTTAAGGGCTGCGAGAAATTCCCTAAAAAGAATTACTCGTCGGCTCTTAAAGGTGGCTCAAAACCTACTCCAAACACTAATTCCAAACCACCAACCACCACATCTGAACAACCCAGCATCACTCCCACAACAAAGACCACCCCCATACCAACTTCACGAAGCCCCCTGGACATTGCTCAAATGTTCAAAGACCCCTCCTTCTTAGCTAATATCTCAAGACACGAGGCACTAGGCCCGATCCTCGCCGCCCTCGGCAAACTTTAAATTTTCGCCCTTTCTTTAAATAATAAGGTAATTACGTCAGAAGCGTGCAGAATAGGCACGTGGAATGCTAATGGTCTTACAGACAAAACTTCTGAACTAGAACAGTTCATGCGTCGTCTCGACATACATATAATGCTCGTAAGCGAAACAAATTCTTCCAACGCGACATGGCCTATATATTAATGGTTATAATCTTCATCTTACCGCTGAAACGGTGATGGCACCGCAATCTATGTCAAACGTGGCCTTGATTGCTCTGTTCTAGACAATCCAGACACACTGTCTCTCGAAATCACTTCCATTACCGTTCGCATTAATAGCGAAAAAGTTAAGATCATTAGCGCTTATCAGTCTCCGTCGAGACCTTTTTTAGTCCAAGACTACGAAAACGTCCTCTCTGATGATATTCCAACCACAATCGGGGGCGACTTCAACGCCAAGCACCCCAGCTGGCGGAGTCGCACCACAAATACTCACGGTCGTAACCTTTTTGTTCAACACCCCTTTCCACTCGAAACGATCAGCCAAACTGAACCAACATTTTACCTTTCTTCTGGTTATCGTCCTGACATTCTTGATTTCTTTATTGTGAATCGATTAGATTACGACATTGATGTCTGGACAGCATCCGAATTGCATTCAGATCATAATCCTGTCATCATAGATATTCATACCGAAATTTCTAGATATGAGAAAACAGCCAGATCCACTGACTGGACTAAATTCAATGACATTGTCCTAGGCCTCGTTCCACCAATTCCGGTGATGCGAAATAAAAACGAAATCGATGAAGGTGTAAAAATTCTCACAGCGGCTATCCATAAAGCCTTTGATGAATCCACGACGGAAAAGTCTGTTTCTCAGAGCGATCCGCTCAATATTCTTCGTAATATTCTCGATAAAATTAGGGAAAAAAATCGTGTCCGTAAAATATGGCAACGCACACGCTGTCGCCAAACGAAGCAAAATCTTAATCAGCTTCAGAACGAAATTCATAAAGATCTTAAAGATCTTCGTAATAACCGCTGGAATCGGCTCATTGACGATGCCGCCCAACATAAACCTCAACTTTGGAACCTCACTAAGACTTTCACCAGAGCGAGAACTGCGACTTCGGCAATCCATGGGACAAGGCGTTGTCTACCTTGTGGAAGACAAAGCTGAAGCCTTCGCGGAGAGCCCAGAGTCGCAGTTCTCGCCAAACCCTCTCACTACCAGCGACGAGCTTCTCGACGACATAGAGGAAACACTTGATCGTTTCAATGAAACCCCAAACTCCACGCCTAAACCGACCTCCCCTACAGAGGTCAAAACACTCATTAAAAATGCGCCGAATAGAAAAGCGCCAGGGCATGATAGAATTAGTTACACCTGCCTTAAGCATCTTCCACATAAAGGAATTGTATTTCTAACAGCGATTTTTAACTCTTGTCTCTGAAGAGGATATTTCCCACAAGCATGGAAACATGCTACTGTGGTTCTAATTCCGAAACCAGTTATACGGGGTGTCCCAAAGGTTTGGAAACGATTGCATACCTCGAGAACAACACACCGGATCAAAAAGTTATAAAATACGTAGTCATTTATTTTTGAAGATCTATTTAGGCATGCTGTGCAAAAACCACCCCCACCCCTCTGAGGGATGGTGTGAGGGGTAGTTCAGAAATTTCAAATGGAAACGCCCAAGTTTTATTGTACTATTGCATTCTCCATCAAAAACTGTTTATGGATTTGCAAATCATCCCCACCCCCCACCCCCTATGGGGGTTGAAAGAAGGGTAGATTTGAATTGTTTAGCGAAAAAAATTATTTTGCTTGCGATGTTGCATTCTCCATCAAAAACTGTTCATGGATTTGTTAATCACCCCTACTCCCACCCCATTTAAGGGGAGAAATAGGGATAGTTTTTATTTTGTTAGCGAAAAAAATTATTTTGCTTGTACTGCTGCATTTGTCATAACAAAAACTGTTCCCTTGATTAAAAAATAACCCCACCCTCACCCCCTTGGGGGTGGAAAGAGGGGTAGTTTTTATTCCTTAAAAGAATTAAATTAAAACTCAAATGGAAACGCCTAAGTTTTGATGCACTATTCCATTCTCTATTAAAAACTGTTTATGGATTTCCTAATCACCCTCACCCCCAACCCCCCTGAGGGTGGAAAGAGGGGTAGTTTGGATTGTGTTAGGGAAAAAATGGTTTTGCTTGCACAGTTGCATCGTCATAACAAAAACCTGGTCGCTGATTTGAATATCAACCCCCTACCCCAAAATAGGGTAGATGGTGGGTAGTTGTGATTCATAAAAATGGTTATGTTATTATTATTAGAATTTTTAATCTAGTTATTATGCTGACTCGTTCACTTTCTTGTAAGATCACAATAACTTAAGTTGTACCGTCGGCATTAGCGTGACCCGATGTGCACCACGGGGAGGTTGCCTGATCCGATTTTGCACATCATGTAGCCCTGAAAAGGGCTAATTTGTGTTGCATCTCCGCCGCCAAATCGTTTTCATCCCGTTTATCGCAAATATTCAAACTGACGGCCATTTTGGCCTTGGCACTGACCCAATCGGTTGTAAAAATCGTTGATCACATTCGTCCTCATCTGCGGTGTAATTAATGCAACCTGGTCCGTGATGCGATGCCTCAAATCATCTAAATTGGCAGGCCTGGTAGTGTACACATTGTTTTTCACAAATCCCCAGAAGAAAAAATCTAGTGGCGTCAAATCCGGCGATCTCGCAGGTCATTCAATAGAGCCGCGTCGTCCGATCCAATGGTTGGGAAATGTGCGGTCCAAAAACTGTCTCACTCTCACGGCGTAATGAGGAGGGGCGCCATCTTGTTGGAACAATACATTCTGCATGTTTCCACGGAACAAATTGTTAATTGCGGGTACCACTTCATTTTGCAATAAATTTAAGTAAGCTTCGCCGTTCAAATTGCCCTCGATGAAAAACGGTCCCACAACTCCATGTTTAGAAAAACCTGCCCAAACATTCAGCTTCTGCGGATACTGGCTGTGGATGTCGCTCATCAGTAGGGGTTTGCGTCACTCCAATATCGACAATTGTGACGATTTACTTGTCCATTCAGCTGGAATGTCGCTTCGTCGGAAAAAAACAGGTTACTCAGGAACGCACGATCAGCAGCACAACGACGCACCTTATCTCCGCAGAACTCGTTCCTCCTCCGAAAATCAGGCTCCAAAAGTTCCTGCACAAGATGAATCTTGTAAGGGTGCCACTTTTCCCCCTGCATTATGTGATGTACTGACGTCTTGCTGATTCCTTGAGCTTGTGACACTTTCCTTACAGAAGCATGAGGGTCTTCCACGTAATGCTGCAATACTTCCACCTTCTGATCCTCGTTCGATGCCGTTCTTGGTCTGCCACTGCGTTGACGATCCTTCACTGCTCCAGTCTCTTGAAATCGTGTCACTGTTTTTTGGACAGTCGATTTTGAAACTGGATGACGATGCGAGTGGGAAGCGTTGAACATCCTTGCTACTTCTTCGTAGGATCTAACGTTCTCCCCGGACCCTCGCATCATCAATAATGATATGCGTTCACTTTCTGATAGCCTCATCTCAAAACCACAGATAACAACTAGCACTGTTCTGATTGACTCCAGAAAGTACACTAACAACATTTTTTAAGTTTTCAATTTACTTCTAAACATTCCTTGTTTTGATTTTTTAAATTTAGCTTTAAATTTTCTGAGCTATGAAATTTTTTTTTAGAATTTTCTGGAATCGTCGAGAACGCCAACATTGGGCGTTAGAAATAAATGTTCAATAACTACACATGTGTGCTTTCTTTTACAATTGTAAACATGACAAAATGGAAAAAAATGTTGCGACGATAAATGAATTAATACATGATTACGCATGCCGACGGTACCATTTAAGTTATTCTGATCTTGGAAGAGAGTGAACGAGATAGCAAAATAACAAGATGAAGAATGTTAATAATAATAACAACCAATTTTAGATGGGAAATCCAAAATAAGACAATGATAATTACATTAATTAAAAATGCTAAAATTACCCCTTGTAAACCCCCCCCCCATGTTGGTGATGGAAGAGTTTGTCACCAATTCCTAAACTAATATCTAATCCAGAATGCAAAAATGAGGTGAAACGTGATCGTTTCACAAACAATTTACTTTTAACAACCCTTCTTTCCACCCCCTATTTAGGTGGGGGGTGTTTTCGCTATTGTATTTAATGTTGTTTTATTAATCAAAACTGTAATTAAACAAGATGCTTTCAAATCAAAAATATGAAATAACACTTTTTTCCACCACCCCCCAAAGGAGTAGGGAGTGGAAAATGCTGAAAATTAAATTGTTGTGAAAATGTAATTCTTTTAAAGAATCACAACTGCTCCTTTTTCTACCCTCTTTGGGGGTAGGGGGCCGATTTTCAAATGCACGAGTAGGTTTTTGTTATGACGATGCAACTGTGCAAGCAAAACCATTTTTACGCTAACACAATCCAAACTACCCCTCTTACCACCCTCGAGGGGGTTGGGGGTGAGGGTGATTAGGAAATCCATAAACAGTTTTTAATGGAGAATGGAATAGTGCATCAAAACTTAGGCGTTTCCATTTGAGTTTTAATTTAATTCTTTTAAGGAATCAAAACTACCCCTCTTTCCACCCTCAAGGGGGTGAGGGTGGGGTTATTTTTTAATCAAGGGAATAGTTTTTGTTATGACAAATGCAGCAGTACAAGCAAAATAATTTTTTTCGCTAACAAAATAAAAACTACCCCTATTTCCCCCCTTAAATGGGGTGGGAGTAGGGGTGATTAACAAATCCATGAACAGTTTTTGATGGAGAATGCAACATCGCAAGCAAAATAATTTTTTTCGCTAAACAATTCAAATCTACCCCTCTTTCAACCCCCCTAGGGGGTGGGGGTGGGGATTATTTGCAAATCCATAAACAGTTTTTGATGGAGAATGCAATAATGCAATAAAACTTGGGCGTTTCCATTTGAAATTTCTGAACTACCCCTCACACCATCCCCCATAGGGGTGGGGGTGGTTTTTGCACAACATGCCTAAATAGATCTTCAAAAATAAATTAATACATATTTTATAACTTTTTGATCCGGTGTGTTGTTCTCGAGATATGCAATCGTTTCCAAACTTTTGGGACACCCTGTAGATGCTAAATTTCCACAAAACCATCGCCCTATTAGTTTGCTCTGCGTCATGGGTAAACTACTCGAAAAAATCATTCACTCGCGCCTTAGCGAGTGGTCTGTCGATCATAAAATCATCCCGAATACCCAGCATGGTTTCATCAAGGGCCTTTCTTGCAATCGTCAATTAATCAGAACCAGTGATTTTATAGTCGAAGGTTCAAATCGCAAACAAAGCACACTAGCCATCTTTCTTGATGTTTCTAAAGCTTTTGACCGTGTCTGGGACGAAGGTTTGATTTTTAAACTCCTTAAACTCAATTGTCCAATTTATCTGGTTAAACTCATTCAACAGTTTATTACTGAATGCACTTTCTCAGCTCGATACGAGTGTGCAATCTCTGACCCGCGGGGTGCCGCAGGGATCCGTCCTCTCTCCAACTTTGTACAACATCTATGTAGACGATATTCCTAATCGTCGAAACATTCTCACTGCTCAATATGCAGACAACACAGCGTACATGTATCGTGGTAAATTCATCCCTTACATGATGAACAAAATTCAGTCCGCACTCGATGAGTGGACATAGGAATGGCGAATTTCAATTAAACCTGAAAAAATCCAAGCTTCCTTGGGTCGCTCTCTGCCCCCAAATAATCTCACTTTCAATGACCAACCCCTGGGTTGACAATGTACGCTATCTTGGTCTCATTATGGACCGTAAACTTAATTAGAACCTGCACGTCCGATACGCTATAACTAAAGCAAACACAGCGTTTGCACAACTTAAATCCCTTCTCCTAAATAGCAACCAACTATTCCTATCCGGTAAAATCCACCTATACAAGGCAATCATACGTCCAAAAATGACGTATGGATGCCCTGCATTTATCACCCTCTCCGTTATGCAGATGCGTAAGCTGGAGACCACTCAGAGCCGCATGATCCGCCGGATCGTAGGCGCTCCGAGGTTTGTCAGAAATGCGCAACTGCGTCTCGAAACCAAAACGCCGAGTGTTCAGGACTTCATCCATCAGTTGGCCCTCAGCCACTCTTCCAAATTCGATGTGAGCCTTCTGCAAGACCATTTCTAAATTCAGCCAAATCCCACTCATGGGAAAAGAAAGCGCCCACTAAACCTGGGTCAGTAAATTCATTAACTTCAAATCAAATTTCCATCAATTCATTAAACTTTTCTAAAATTTTTTGGTCTTAGACAAAAATTTTTCCACACACCCATATCATTTCAAAATTTCTTTAAGCATTAATTTTTTAATTAATAATTATCGCAATTAATCACGTCAAACCCAAAGTCAAGTATAATATCCCCACGATTCACTACGTTACTGTAGGAAAAATTTCTTTAATTTAAATTTGCAATACAAGGAGAGTTTTTAGTTGGTATACTCCGCGCCCGTCAGGGGGAGGACTCCAACACTACCCCACTATAGGGGTGTCTATAAAAGATTCTCTCTCCTCTCATAAAGAAAAAATCAAGCTAATGAATGTTCACAGTCTCTACAAAAGCCCAGTGTAGGTCCAAAAACAACAAAAACCCGTTAAACTGGTCGTTCTTTGTCTTAACCTAAACAGACATATCCAGTAGAAATGTATTGCAATATTTTCGTAAACACTGGGTGTTCCAATTTCTATGTCACAGAGTATATTTGCATACAAAATGTTATTAAACAAAAATGTACCTAATTTAGGTGCCATTGGCTCCTGTGAATAGTCAACTGTTGTTCAAGTATTTCCTGTATCTGTGTAATTAACCTAATGAATACTCAAAAAACTACATAAACGTAATACGTGACACTCCCACGGTTATCAGTTTTAAATCTCGTCCCAAATATTTACACAGCATTGTTATACCAAACTTCCTAGGTAGTAAATAACTGGTCCGCATTAATTTATGTGTTTGCTTTCCGCACCACCCTAAAGAAGCAAAAACCCATGGACGTACGTACAACTTATATAACAAAAATAACTATTTTGCCATTATCTTTAATATTTACAAAATGATGATAGAAAGATGTACAGATTGTGTGGAGAAATAGCATATTTTGAAAGAATGTAATGATATCAGAGAGGAGCAAATGTCTAGAAAGGAACAGTTGAATAAAGAATTGAAGCGAATTAAATTAGAACTTTTGTCGATTAATTAAAGTTACAACTAAGGAGAAAGAAAATGTGTCAGTTTAAAATGTATGCATTGTATTTATGTATAGTGAATAGACAATGGAACATATAAGATATCGATTCGAAATCCGGTAGGATGGAAGGGTGAAATGGTAAAAATTGTCAAATGCTGACAAATTAAAATATGTTTTATGATACCTATGTTAATCATATTAAAGATATTTATTGGAAATCTGCTAAAAGGTTGGAAGGGTGAAATAAAAAAATTATATGAGCCCGTCATGTGTTTGAACATTAAGTTAAATACATTGAAGGTATTGATTGGACATCTAAAAAGATGGATGAAATAGTTGAATCTATCAGTCTTACTTAGACATAGTTTATTATATACGATTATCCAGGTTTCGCAAGTTAAAGAAACTGACTGTAGTTTTCCCATGATTTGTATGCTTATAAACAGATCATGTATGTAGATCCATCTGGGCGTAGCATGTAAAAGTTCTATTTGCGGAAAACTTTTAACACTTCCAAAATCAAATTTACATTTATTTTTCATAGATTATTTGATTATTTGTTTTCATATAAGGCTAAAGATCGAAAAAAGAATTATTCTAGTAATAGTGAAGGCAGTTCGTGACAATCTTTCCTGTTTTATTTTATACAAAAAAAATATAAAATAAGCTGGGCATTATCATGTAAAGATACACGCCTCTGCTCGAGGTGTTTTTGTTTGTGTGTGTTGTGCAATTGTGATAAGAAAAATGGAAAATTACAGGACACGAGTTTTTTCCGTGGACCAAATGTTTGCTTTATGAAAGCTGTTACCATTTCGAAATTCTATTTTTAGAACTTTATAATTTTCTTTTGTAAATCCTTATCGCATTAACAAAATATATGCTAGTGACTCAAAAAGAAAACTGTAAACAAAAATAATATCATTTCAATTCAAATAGCTTAATTTTTTTTTTTAATAAAAACACAGAAATTGGGTTTAGCTTAGAAAACAGTATTCTAATGAAATCAAACAATAAGATAATGTGCGTGTACTACGAAGTAAAATCATATACCCAGTGACATGGAAATCGCTACACCAAGGAGGAGTACGAATTTTTTGACCAAACTTGCCTGAAACGTCTGTTAAAAGGTATCAATTGATTAAAATTTTAAAGAAAAATAACAAAAGAAAGAAATGTAAACATAATATTTTACTTATTAATGGGTTGGTCCTCCCTATTGGTTACACACTTCCCCACTTTTCGTGGCATCGATTTTAACAGATGATCGATTTCCTCTAGAGGTATTGTGTCCCTAACAACCTGCAATTCGTGCTGTAGAGGTTGCAGCGTCTGCGGAGGATGCAGCAAGTTGTCAGTCTTCTCACAATATCCCAACCATGCTCGATGGGCAAAAGATCGTATGCTAGAGCTGGCCATGGCAAGAGATTGATATTATCCTCTGCAAATCGGTCCATAGAACGTCTTGCAACATGGGGACGTGCATTATCCTGCTGAAAAAGTGGGTGTTCCAACTGCTGAAGATATGAAAGAATATGGGGTTCTACCACCTCATCCACATATCGCAGGGCGTCCATATTGCCTCGAATGAATACTAAATAAGACCTACTATAAGTTATAGCCCATACCATACCCTAATCCCCACAGTTTGGTGCACAGGCCTCACAACAGAAAATCCAATATTGTGACGTTCAGCACTTCTTCGTCTAACCCTCATACGGCCATCCCCAAACACAATCGGGATTCACCACCCTAGGTTCCAGTGCAGTCGCAACCTATACCACTCCAAACGTTGCCGTCTGTGTTGTTACGTTAGTGGTAACACTAAATGTGGTCGATAGGATTGCAAACCATAAGCACGTATCGTAATCGAGTCCGCAAAACAAGTTTCGAATATAGCGACTACTACTATGAAAAACAATAATTTAACATTGATACATCAAAACGTGCAGTCCTTAGGAAACTGTATCAACATGGTGGAGGCAATATCAGCAGAATTTAATTGTGATTTTCTTTGTATAACTGAGCATTGGCAAGATGAATCGCAAATAAAAGCATTTCAAATAAATAATTTAAATTTAAAATCATATTTTTGTAGAGATCGCACAAAGCATGGCGGAAGTGCAATATATGTTAAATCAACAATCATATGTAATCAGTTTGACAAGTTACATTTTTTATCTGAATGTGATGTATTTGAATGTTGTAATGTTACTTTCACTTTTAGCCGTCAAAAATACTTGTTAGTTTGTTTATATAGATCACCTAATAGTGATATTTCGGTTTTTCTAAACAAATTTTATACTATGCTAACCATTTTATATGAAGAAAAGTTCATTTATTTCATTGCTGGAGACTTTAATGTTGATACGTTAAATTTGAGCACAAGTACATTAAATTTTATAAATATATTGGAAAATTTTAACACACACGTAACAATTAAAGAACCTACAAGAGTAACATTATCTTCAGGTACGTGTCTAGACAACATAATTACCAATTATAATGGAAATATGACTGGTAAAGTTTTCAATTTTTGTATATCGGATCATTTTGGACAAATATTAAAATGTGCTATAGACATTATAGATAAAACTAAAACTGCCAAGTTCGGACAATTTACCACTCAAAATATCCTCAACTTTCAACAAAAATTGAAGGGAATTTCTTGGGCTAAGATATATGCTACAAATAAAGTAAATGAAAGTTTTTCAATATTTCTAGAACAATTTTTGCATAACTTTAATGTAAATTTTCCCTACAAAACTATAAATCTAAACAATAAAACAAAATATAATTTAAATAATGCAAAATTAGAGGAAGTTAGAGAACAACTTAAAATGTATCAAATATTATCAACGTTCAATCCGGAATACAAGATTGTTTATAACAAAATAAAGTTTAAATATAACACATTATTAAAGGACACAAAGAAAAATTACTACAGAAACAAGATTAACAACGCAGAAAATAAATCAAAGGAAATGTGGAACATTGTAAGAGATTTAACAAACAATACAAGTAATAAAAATAGCGAAATTACTATTCATACTACAAATGAATTTAATGCTCATTTCATAACTAGTTCATTGGTCAATACTGCTCAATTACACTGTAATAATCATACATATCATGATATTTTAAATAATCACCATCATAGCATTTTTCAGTAACCAGTAACCGAAGAAGAGATTATATCTCTAGTGATGAATATGAAAAATAAAAAGAGCTCAGGTATTGATGAAGTACCCATTAAAATTATCAAGCATTGCATACATGAGATAGTATCTCCATTATGTCATATAATTAATTTATCTTTCGAGTCGGGAATTTATCCAGATGAATTAAAAATATCATTAGTTAAACCTTTATACAAAAAAGGTGATCATTCAGATTTATCTAACTATAGACCCATCAGTTTAATTACTTGCTTTGCTAAAATATTTGAATACTTAATTGCTAAACGAATCACTTGCTTTTAAAAAAAAATTAAATTATTTAATAATAACCAGCATGGATACCTTAAAAATAAATCTATAGACACTGCTCTGTTTGAATTTATATCTAACATAATGGAAACGCTTTATAATGGAGATCTCTCTTGTGGCAGATGCCACAAGACTTATCTAAAGCGTTTGACAGTTTGGATCATAAGCTTATTTTATCTAAATTATACAAATACGGTGTTCGTGGTAATGTTTATAATTGGTTTTCATCATATTTGACTGAAAGAAAGCAAGTAGTAGAAACTGTTACAAACGGAAAAGCAGTACGATCCAGTATGTTGACATTGTCGGTAGGGGTGCCGCAGGGGAGTGTTCTTGGTCCACTAATGTTTATCATTTTTATGAATGACATAATAAATGTTGTAACAAATGTAAACCAATGCATAGTTAACTACGCTGATGATACGAATTTAATAATTAAGGGAAATGATTATCCCCAACTACTACAACATGGGAATGATCTAATGGGGTCAATGTACAGTGGTTTAGTCAAAATAAGATGGCATTAAATAATGATAAAACAAATATTATTCTTTTTAAAATAAATTGTACCTTGGAAACACCTAGATATATTACCCTTAATAATATATGCACTAAGTTTTCAGATTCAACACGTTTTCTAGGGGTGTATATAGATGACACCTTATCCTGGAAAACGCATATTAATAATTTGTGTAATAAGTTATCATCTATAACTTATGCACTTAGAGTACTTTCAAATAGCGTTGATTACGGTGTGATGCGAACGGTATATTATGCCAATTTTTATTCACATATTAAATTTGGGATAATTATTTGGGGTAGTTCAAGTGACTTGAAAAACGTGTTTGTATGCCAAAAGCGGGCTATAAGACTTATTTATAAAATTGAATCCTTTGGAACATGTAGAACTGTGTTCAGATCTAACAGAATGTTAACTGTCCCAGCTGTATATATACCGGGTGACCCAGGGATCTGTAAAAGCCCCATAACTTATTTGCTATTTGAGATTTCGACTTCTAGTTTTCTTGAACTGGTACCCACACTTATTCTACATATTTTAAAAATATGTATGTTTTTGTACAGGGTGTCCCAATATACATAACAGAACAAAGTTATGTTTTTTTAAATGGAACACCCTATATTTTATACTTTATTTTCAACCCTCTTGAGAAGCTGATAAAACTAATATAAGATAGTATGGGTCTATTATGGACGATTGGTTAGTTATGGGCAAATTTGTGGCAAAAACAAGGACACATTGCGCTCCTAGCAAAGCTATCGTCATTTTTTATACCCTGAAGAATTTTCCACATCATGAAGAATAATACAAATCGGCTTTGGTTCTTTTTTGTTCATACTGCTATACAGGGTGTCAACATACGCAAAATATTGGATAACTATTCTTTTTCAAATGGAACACCCTATATATCTTGCCACCAGTGCATGGAATTTTTAATAAGCTTTCCAATGATGTACAATTTGTATAATGAAATATTAAGGATTCTTGAGATTTATCCATAAAAACATTTTTCTTTTGTCACCTCCTGCTCATTTTTGGATTTTCAGCCAAAACTATGCATTTTCAAAAAAAATAATAAGAGACCAAAGTTGTAGAGCGGAAAATTTTCGATCGACATAGGTCTTTCGACTTTTTCAATAATGCGTGCATTGCCCGCCACAATGCGCAAATTCGTGACCGTATATGCGTTTTAGCGTTTTCTCAAATTTTTTTGTTAATTAATTGCACTATACTTTATTTTCCACGTCCTCTAGCAGAAAACCGAGTAATTATAGAATTATTCAAATGTCCTACATCGATTGAAAAAATTCCGCCCTACAACTCTTAAAAGAAGCAATTTTAGCCCAAAATGCATAGTTTTCGCTAAAAATACAAAAAACCATTGAAAAACGCAAAAATTGATACATACATTTTCAATTTGCATTTTAGGGAAAACTATGCATTTTTGGCAAAAATTGCTTCTGTTAAGAGTTGTAGAGCGGAACATTTTCAATCGATATGGGCCATTTTAATTTCCCTATAATTTCCCGTTTTTCCGCTAGAGGGTGCGGAAAAAAAAGTATTATGCAATTTATTAATAAAAAACGCTAAAATGCATATACGGTCACGATTTTGCGCGCTCTGGCGGGTAATGCACGCATTATCTTAAAAGTTGAAAGACCCACATCGATCGGAAATTTTTCGCTCTACAACTTTGGTCTCTTATAATTTTTCATGAAAATGTATAGTTTTGGCTGAAAATCCAAAATCCTGCGGAAGGTGGCAAAAGAAATATGTTTTTATTGATAAATCTCAAGAATCCTTAATATTTTGTTATACAAACTGTATATCATTGGAAAGCTTATTAAAAATGCCATAGATTGGTGGCAACTTATATAGGGTGTTCCATTTAAAAAAAATAGTTATCCATTGTTTTGCGTATGTTGACACCCTGTATATCACCATGATTAAAAGAGAACCAAAGCCGATGTGTATTATTCTTTATGATGTGGGAAATTTTTTAGTGTATAGATAATGATGCTATCTTTGCTAGGAACACTTCTGCAATGTTTTTAATGTGTACATGTTTTTGCCACAAATTTGCCCATAACTAGCCAACCGTCCATAATAGACCCATACTATCTTATACTATTTTTATCAGCTTCTCAAGAGGGTTGAAAATAAAGTATAAAATATAGGGTGTTCCATTTAAAAAAACATAACTTTGTTCTGTTATGTATATTGGGACACCCTGTACAAAAAAATACATATTTCTAAGATATGTAGAATAAATGTGGGTACCAGTTCAAGAAAACTAGAAATCGAAATCTCAAATAGCAAATAAGTTATGGGGCTTTTACAGATCCCTGGGTCACCCGGTATATGAATGTTTGAAGTTTGTTTTTAAAAATAGAAGTAAATTTGATTCATGTGCACAAACACACTCTTATTCTACAAGAAATAAATTTAATTTAAGTTATCCAATTCATAAAAAGAGTGTCTATGAAAAAGGAACATTTTATTGTTGTTTGAAATTATTTAACCACTTACCTCAAAATATAAAGGCGATTCAAAACCAGAGCACTCTTTAAATGTATCTGGAAATATTTATGCAACATGGAACCTTATTCTATACAAGAATATTTTAACTTTGTGCTATAACATAGTTTGTGAATAATATGTATCTATGTATATGTGTGTGGTTGTGTATATATACGTATGATACATTATGATGTATTTAAGATTTAGTTTTAAGTATTATGCTTTTGTGTATACATTTATTTGACTTGTTTCTCAGACCATTGTACTCTGCTGAAATAAATTATTTACTTACTTACTTTACTTACTATTCTGCGGTAAACCGATCGAAGGCTTACAGGACGACCTTCGTTACTTAACCAATCATCGGCAATTGATTTGGTACTGGAGAATCGGTCACTTGTGGCCATTAGCCGAAGATAGTGGTCCTGCACCTCATTTGTTCTTCTTCGTTCCTTGGTTTCTCTTCGGCGAAGATCCTGACCCTCCCTAGTACACGCCTGATAGCAACGGATTATGATGGATTGGTTTCGGTTCAAGCGATTTGCAATTTTTCTGAACGAAAAATCACCTTCGCGCAAACCAACAGTACGACCACTGTAGAATTTGCTTAGTTAGCGGTAATTACCACGTTGGAGCACTCTAATCATCACAACCTCTAACTTAACCACAAAACAAACAACCATAAGCGACAACAATAAAGAACTGGACGAAATCTCGCAAAACGTACACCTGATAAAATTGTTAGAAAAAACTGAAAGAACTGCCTGATAAGTCATGATCACTTGATCTATATGGATGAAATTTTAATCAATTTATACCTTTCAATAATTAAACGTACTTGGTAAGTTTGGTCAAAAAGTTCTTACTCCTTCTTGGTGTTGCGATTTCCATGCCATTGTGTATATATACATAAAATTAAAATTGAAAATCTGTTTGCCCAATTCGTATTTTTGTTCGTTCGTGTTTTACTTTCTCCGTTACGAAGTACGAGAAAGTATTGTGATCGTGATTTTTTTTTTCAAAAATTTTTTTTACGAAAATATCCGTTTTGGGGTCCCTAGATACCATTTCAACAATTTCTGGAAAAAAAAATTTTGTGTCTGTGTGTGTGTGTGTGTGTGTGTGTGTGTGTGTGTGTGTGTGTGTGTGTGTGTGTGTGTGTGTGTGTGTGTGTGTGTGTGTGTGTGTGTGTGTGTGTGTGTGTGTGTGTGTGTGTGTGTGTGTGTGTGTGTGTGTGTGTGTGTGTGTGTGTGTGTGTGTGTGTGTGTGTGTGTGTGTGTGTGTGTGTGTGTGTGTGTGTGTGTGTGTGTGTGTGTGTGTGTGTGTGTATGTGTGTGTGTGTATGTGTGTATGTGTGTGTGTCTGTCTGTGTGCGCTGTATCTCAAAAACTAATAGAGCAATTGATATGAAACTTTGAACATACGTTTTATTTGATAATCCGAAGAACTGAAAAGCTTTTGGTAAAATTTCGTACACCGGAAGTGGGTGTTTACCTTAACTGTTTTTTGTTTTTTGCCATTTTTTTCTTAAATTTGAAAAATATCACAAAAACATTTAAACAAACATTGAAGACAACAAAGAAATGCACATCTTTTGCTTGAAAATATTTTTGATAAAATCATTGTTATTCGAGAAAGAAATGTAATAATTTTTTTTTCATTTTTGGTATAGAATTATGAAACGCTAATAGTTACAGCAAATTTATGTTAATAATAATTGTAGAAAATGCTAAAATGAACAATTTATGAAGAATAAGTTTTTTTCGAAATCTCTTTAGTTTTTGAGTAAACTGAGTTTTTGAATTTGAAGTATAATTTTTCGATCTTTCATAATTTTGACGTTTTAAACGTCAGTTTCGTCCGAGTTTACACAACGATCGATGTACATTTAAAATATGATTTAAATAGAAAATAAACCATAAAAGTGTAAATATAAATAATGATACCATCGGAGAAAGTAACATGATGGCCACATCACCATTTTTTAATTATGTTTTTCGGGCCTCATGGCGTGTCCTAGAAGTGGAATAGTATATTCTGTAACAAGGTTAGAATGGAAATTCGATGCGAGTGGAATATTTCGAGCGCGAGCCGTGAGGCGAGCGCGAGGAACCACGAGCATCTGAATTTCCATTCTTACCGAGTATCAGACTATACTTTCTCCTCGACCAGATCAAATAGACTAATAAAATAATGAACACAAAGAACTTACGTTTTATCACGTTTGTGGTTATGTTTACAGTATTTTGACAATTGTGATATCCAAGGCTAATTGTTTTATTCGGAACGATGTGAGAATATTCATTCTCTCCCTTGTTATGGAATGAATTACATGCAAAACGCATAAGCGCAGAGTGTTTTGTTCCATAACAAGAGTGAGAATGTGTACGTTCTATAATCAAAATTGATTTCAGAATGCTTAAATTCTACGGGGGTCGTGGAGAAAAGATAATTTGGCCCATTATGGATATCGAAGGTCTTAAGAACATTCCTTGCTTTTCATATTTTTGTAAAATTTCTCCATATACATATTCTTTAACATAAAAGAAATATCTTTGTTTAGGCGTTTAACAGAGATATTTCTCTGATTTCGGAATGTTGAATAATAAGTTACAAGTAGAAGTAAGTAACCTTGCGAACTACATAACGTGTTTATGAAGACGATGGTTTCGAAGCCCCTGACACCATTTCTGATGATTCTTACATAAACTGACTTCCTGAATCTCAATATGATCCCCGCTTTCCCCCATCACCCACCATTTTGGGGCGACTGTTGCTATATTTTGTATTTTATTATTGTTGCTATATATTGTTCCTTAATTTTTTTTTCTATTTAGGAGTATTTAGGGTGGTTGAGGGGGTCTGGAAAATCAAATCCCCCCCACACCATTTTTTGCTTTGAACAAATGTAAAATTTGACAAGTATTTCTACGGCGATTTCAATTTTATTTAAGTTTATTTAAAACATAATAAATCTCGAATATTACTTGCACACTTCCAGAAATAAGGTAACTTGCTAAGGGTATGATAAATAAACTATTTCCAAGTAAGCTGAAACCAATTTAAGCTTATAGTATGCTACGTATTTGCTTAAATGTTTATAGAAATTTAAGGTTACGATTATATTTGTTTTTCGTTTCTCGTATAAGGCATCGATCGACGCCAATTGAAAATGCACACCGAATAAAAACACGGACAGAAGCGGCTCTATTTTACTTTGCACTTATAAAAGGTTTTCCAATAGGGATAATATGATGTTGAAGTGACGTTTCGGCCATCTGTAATATGTCATGATCTGTCATTTATTTTTCATTGTATTCAGTAGTGTTTACAATTTCATCATGGAGAGATATACGCAAGAACAACGTTTACAAATTATTCAGTTTTATTATCAAAATAATCGTTCTCCAGTTGCAACTTTTCGTGCGCTTTCGCCATTTTATGGTCGTAATAATCGTCCAAGTGTGCTCGCTATTACATTTTCTTTACATAATGTTAAAGTGCCAATAAGACAAAGAACCGCTCGAAGTAATGCAAATATTGCTGCCGTTCAGGCAAGTGTTGCTGAAGACCGCAATTTGTCGATTCCAACACGTTCTCAACAATTGGCACTGTCTCAAACCACAACCTGGCGGATTTTGAAAAAGGATTTGGGTTTGCATCCGTATAAAATTATTCTCACTCAAGAACTGAAGCCATTGGACCACCGTAATCGTCGTGAATTTGCTGATTTTGCCTTGGAACAACTTGAAAACGATAACGATTTTTTTAAGAAAATCATCTTCTCCGATGAGGCTCACTTTCATCTGAGTGGTGCGGTAAATAAACAAAACTGTGGATTCTAGTGCGAAGAAAATCCACAAATTATTCAAGAAAAACCATTACATTCACCTAAATTGACAGTTTGGTGTGGTTTTTGGTCTGGTGGAATCATTCGTCCCTACTTCTTTCGAAATGAAGCTGGTAACACCGTTACTGTCAATGGAGAGCGGTATAGATCGATGCTAACCAACTTTTTATGGCCGAAATTGGAAGAAGTTGATCTTGAAAACATTTGGTTCCAACAAGACGGAGCTACGTGCCACACAGATAATGCAACAATTGAATTATTGCGAGAAAAGTTTGGAGATTCGATTATTTCAAGAAATTGTGATATTGAATGGCCTCCAAGAAGTTGTGATTTAACACCATTAGACTATTTCTTGTGGGGTTATTTGAAGTCATTGGTCTTTCGAAATAGACCAGACTCTCTTCAAGCTTTACAAGTCAATATTAAACGTGCCATTCATGACATACGACTTGATTTAGTGGAAAAAGTGCTCGAAAATTGGGTTCATCGAATTCGTTCCTGCAGAAGAAGTCGTGGAGGCCATTTGAATGACGTTTATTTAGAACTTAATTGTATCGATTGTACTTCACATTAGATAAAAAACATTTGAGTTTCCCTAACAATAAGTGTGTTTTTTTTAAAAGAAATCATATCACTCTTATTGGAAAACCTTATACTATCCAGCAACTCAGAACAGCAAAAACAAAACAAAATCAAAGAAAAAGAATGCCCACAATTGTGTCTGGTAAAATGTGCCAAGATTATTT
The DNA here is from genome assembly GCA_910593695.2 of Ocypus olens. Lineage (NCBI taxonomy): Eukaryota > Metazoa > Arthropoda > Insecta > Coleoptera > Staphylinidae > Ocypus > Ocypus olens. The sequence goes on along the minus strand of OU343050.1, from coordinate 26,587,683 downwards.
AAAAAAAAAATTAAAAAGAAAGAAGATCTAGAACGGCTAAAGGCAGAAAGATACGTGGAGAGGAAAAAATGAAGAAGTGGAAAAGTTGAAGGAGAAGAAAGCTCGGCTGCGTAAAATTAAAAAGATAAAAACAGTTGTACAATCGTCCTCAGAAAGTTTTGATTGAAATGTTGAAGTTTCCTCTGGGGAAAGCGTCTTCACTGAACCCTCGGAGGATAAGGGTTCAGATAAGAATCACAATTAGGACCCGGTGCTGACGCGTGTTAGGGAATTCGTTGTCTTCAAATATGATTGTACATATTTCCCAGGAAAAATAGTAAAGATACATAAAACTGAAGCTGCTGTAACATCCATGCAAATATGTGGGCGGTTGTGGAAGTAGCCAGACTAACCTGATGTCCAAAACTACCCTTGGGCATAAATTATTGGCCACATCAATAAGCCGGAAAAGGCTGCCAAATCACGGAATGTGATTTGGTAGCCAATACAATATTATTTATTTATTTATTTATTTCAAAAAACGGAATTTGTAAGATTGTATAAACTTAAATATAATCTAAAACTACCTTAAATTTAAAACGTTGTACGTATGTACACACACAAAATTAAAAATATCGCAAAAATTATACACGTGATGGTTATCTGTCCATCAACCAAGTTAAATAAAAAAAAAGCATCGTAAAAACGCTACAAGTTGGTAGAAAACGTCAAAATCGATAAACCCCTACCCTAGCACACTTTCGAGGTTAATGCGCAGTAGATGTTTTTTAAACTTTGAAATATTTGATGCAAACAGATCAAAATCAGAAAAACTTTGCAATTGATTAGCAAATCGCATAAATCTAGGAAGTGGGGTACTGTAGGTGTAAACAGAATCATGAAAGTTCAATCTAAACAGTTTCATCTGTAACAAATGTAACAGCACCATGCGGCTGAAACCATAAATTAAGCTGTGACAACAGAAAGGGGCAATCAAATTGACTGGATACAATTTTGTAGAGTGTGCACAGGTCCGTAACGCAACTTCTAATTTGTAGGGGCCGAATATTATAGGAGCATCTCAGAGCTACGAGATCTTGAGAGGTACGATTGCCAAGGCCAGATCTATAAGCTAAGGTTCTTAAAAAGCGTTTCTCAACCGACTCAAGTTTGTTAATTAGATAACCTTGATAAGGCCGCCAGATTTGGGAAGCGTATTCTAAATAGTCCAAAGAGCAAAAAAATAGTCCGCGACACCGTTTTCAACAGATTATGATAATTTTTGTCATTGATGTCCTAAACGAACGCACTAAAAAAAGTACCATACTAAAAAAGTACCGGAACGCGTTCCGTTTCTGAAAAAAGGTGCCGGAACGTCGTTCCTCCACGTTCCCCCTCCAATACACCTCTGCTTGAGGCACTTCAGATGTTACAAGAATATCACGAGATATACAAGGTTCGTTCCAACCCCATAGAAAACCGTTCGCTGTACGGTCGTCGTCATGCGCAGTAGAAATATAGTGTTCCAACCGTGAAAGGACCGTACGCCGGACGATAATTTTTCTGTTCCAACCGAACTTTGGATCGTTCACGGATCGGTTCCCGTACGATCATTTCAGTACATGGTCCGGAGTAGAAACTGTTTGGACTGACATGCGCACTGTATTTTTCTGGTGAACGAACGGCGATTTGTCGCGTTTATTAATTGTTATACGAATTATGAGTGACAAAAGAGATGGTGACTTTAAATCTGATGAAAGTAGTGAAGATGATTAGGAATTTGCCACAACATTTTCTTGAATTTTAAAACCACTGTCTGTTTACTGACAATCAATCAAAAGTAGGGTTATAACCGATGTGCAAAACAATCCCAAAACCGTTCCAACCCATGCATATTTGTAAATGGCAACGGGACGGTGCAAAGCTTACGCATGCGTATAAAAGCGATCCGAACAGTTCTGTGACGGTCTTGGGGCGATACGAGAATCGCGGGTTGGAACAAACCTACAATTATCAACTTTGACGCATTGTGATCTATCCGATAAGTAACTTCTAATCCATTGAACGATACTATCATTGAAATTTAAAGCCTCCAGCTTTTTAATCAAGATGGTATGGTCCACCCTATCAAACGCCTTTGAAAAGTCTGTATAGATAGGGTCTACTTGACTTCGACTCGAAAGCGTATCAATAGCAAACGTCTGAAAGGTTAGACACGGTGGACCTACCAGGTTGAAACCCGTGCTGTTGTTCAATAATAACTCCCTTAGCTAGCCACTGCAACTGCTTAGCCAATATATTAGCCAATATCACTGCGATTTCCAGCTTTAAAAATAGGTAGAATAAAGCTACGTTTCCATAAGGTGAGGACGAAATGTAATTCAATGCAACGATTAAACAAGAAGGAAATAGGATTGGATAAAGTGAAAATACAGTTTTTTAAGAGCACACTGGGTATGTTATCAGGACCGCAAAATGTTGTTATTAATCGCATTGAACACTGGCATTGGTAGGATGGAAAATTTGTAATTGGGATTGACCGATTTTACACTATCGAATTTAGTTGCACAGTGAGCAGTGTTAGTAGAGTAGACGGTTGAGAAATAGTTCGCAAAAAGGTTCACGGTTCGCTGAACCGAGTTACTTCCTACATCATTGAAAAACAATTGATTAGGAAAACCACTAGTTTTACGCTTATTGTTAACAAATCTCCAGAATTGTCTTGGATCCGTGTTGATTTTCACTTCAATTTTACCTATGTAGTTCATGTACAGTACATGGTTCAGCCGTTTGCATTCAGCTCTTAAATTAGAAAAGACTAAATAATCACTATCATTACTTTGTTTAAATTTAAAGTGAGCCTTACGTTTATCGTGAATTAAATTGATCAAATCACCATTGAACCATCTGGGATACTTATTTTTGGAGGCTTTAATTTTTGGAACACGTTGATCAATAGCAACGTTTAGTATTGCATAAAAACCATTAACAGTGTCATCAAAATCGCAACTATTAAAGAACGCACTCCAGTCCAAAGACGCAAAATAGTCGTTGATTGCCAAGTAGTTTCCCTTATGGAAATCTTGAAACAATAATACAGTATAGCAGCCAGCAAGATCTTCATTGCACAACAGCTCGATTAGGTAACCAATATGATGATAGGAATTAGCACATAACAGATCATCGGCTCTAGTGACTGACACACTATCACTTTCACTATCACAAAAAAATAGGTCTAGTAGAGCTCCTCTGTTGTTGGGTAATTTGTTGACTTGATGAAGGTTAATAAATGACGTGACGTCCATCAGCGCCTCTGCCTGTTTATTGCAAGCTGTGTTGATAGTGCCGTCGCTGTTCCAATTAACATCTGGTAAGTTATAATCACCACATAAAATAAGCTTATCAATTGAGCTAGTCAGAAACAGTTCTTCCAGTGTGTCACAGTATGAAAACATAGACTCTACCGACGAAAGAGGAGGAAGGTAGAGGGCACCAATCAATATCACTTTTTTATCGATGGTGAGACTTAAATCTGCTCTAATGATTTACGGGTAATCTGAATCGTGGATGATACCAAATAATTTTTATAAGACTCCACCTCCGCAAGTTTTCATACTAGATTCGGCAGAGCGATCGCAACGGAACACATTATAACCATTCCAGCCAAGTTCCTCATCCCAAATGTCATCAGTTAGCCAGGTTTCAATAAGCACGACCACATCGTAATTACGAACAGCCACGTTTGGAGAGATATCAGTTAATTTTGACTTAATGCCGTTTAATAGGCACAATTTTAGGAGTTCCGCTAACGTATTGTATTTTCAGATCGTTTTCCCCCCTGTTGATTCTTGCGTTTATTAAAAGTGTTTTTTGGTGTTGGAATTAAATTGTAATTTTTTATTCAATGATATATGATATAAATCTGAACATCGACACGACAGCGGGGGTGTTATCAGCCTAATTTTAACAAATCGCCCTGACGCGCGAAGTGTTACCGTTTCTCAGTGATATTGACGTTCTACGTTTCTGTAGCGTGCGACATTCGACAGAAATGGACCAATCTGATTGGTTGTTTATTTATGAAAGAACTTATCTGTTGATCGTGAACAAGTTCGTCCAGCGGTCGCCATTTTACCAATCGTACAAATTAGACTGATTGCTGTTGGAATCAAGTGTTGAAGTTGCCGCCGAAAGGGAGGTTACAACATAAGTTGATTGGTTCTAATTTATATCTATTTCGGCATGCTTTGTTTGGCGGGATATAGTCAGAGGAACAAGTCCTCGGTAGTATAGTGGTCAGTATCCCCGCCTGTCACGCGGGAGACCGGGGTTCGATTCCCCGCCGGGGAGGATAACGTTTTAGCAATATTAATAAATACATTACAAATATAACCGAGTGACGAGTAGTAACAGAACACAATCAAAATATGGTCGGCTTTTTTTGGTCTGCGAAAAGATTTGATCCCCCGAGAGGCCGTTTCCGATGACTTTATCCTGTCACTTTTTGTGATTAATTGTCAATTTGAACCATCCATTGGCTTGGACAGTATTTTTGTCAATTTTAATAGTATATTACATAACTAGAGTTGTAAGTAGCAAATTATGCGCAAGTGAAAGATATATTGCGTACGAGCCGCATAGCGCCGAGTAACGTAATTTCACGAGCGCGTAATTGCGTACTATACTTTACCTTCGACCTTACATTTATTCGCTTAAACTAAAGACATATTGAAGCTAAATCTTGTCAGGGTGACGTTTAAATTTGTATTAAATTAGCCGGTAATGGCAATGTAGGACGACAGCAATTTACGTTTATTAAAAGTACAATGGGTGAAAGATTTTATTTGTATGAAGCACCAATCGTCAAAATCGTATGTGTGGGTAAAAGGAAACTGGTTGAGTCTTACTAGAATCGCGAAAATCGCGCCTGCGCGTTTGCGAGTGGTACAAACACAGATCTAGCCGTTAAAATGATATTTATAATTATTGTTTTGTATAAATAGGTGTTATTACTTACATTTAGTATACATTCCATACATTTATTGCGTTTCTTATATTATATTATAGGTTATAACTCTCTCACACACGTACACATACCCACACGGTACCGTAAACAAACAAAATTGCCGTTTCTACGTCACCGAAAACCAGCAAATTATTCATGAGGAGCCTCTCTACGACCAAAAAGTTACTGTTTGGTGCGGTATTTGTGCTGATATGGTCATCGGGCCGTACTTTTTCGAAGATGATGATGGCCGAACAGAAACCGTCAATAGGTGCGTTATCGGATAATGATAACCGATTTTTTTTACTTTCTCCGTTACGAAGTACGAGAAAGTATTGTGATCGTGTTTTTTTTTTCAAAAATTTTTTTTACGGAAATATCCGTTTTGGGGTCCCTAGATGCCATTTCAACAATTTCTGGAAAAAAAAAATTTGTGTCTGTGTGTGTGTGTGTGTGTGTGTGTCTGTGCGCGCTGTATCTCAAAAACTAATAGACCAATTGAAATGAAACTTTGAACATAAGTTTTATTTGATAATCCGAAGAACTGAAAAGCTTTTGGTAAAATTTCGTACACCGGAAGTGGGTGTTTACCTTAACTGTTTTTTGTTTTTTGCCAATATTTTCTTAAATATGAAAAATATCACAAAAACATTTTAACAGATATTGAAGACAATAAAGAAATTCAATTATTTTGTTTGAAAACATTTTTCATAAAATCATTGTTATTCGAGAAAAAAATTTATTTTATTTTTTTTTTATTTTTGGTATACAATTATGAAACGCTAATAGTTACAGCAAACTTATGTAAATAATAATTGTAGAGAATGCCAAAATGAACAAATTATGAAGAATAAGTTTTTTTCGAAATCTCTTTAGTTTTTGAGTAAACTGAGTTTTTTAATTTGAAGTACATTTTTCCATCTTTCATAATTTTGACGTTTTAAACGTCAGTTTTATCCGAGTCTACGAAACGTTCGATACACACTTAAAATTTGATTTAAATTGAAAATAAACCATGGAAGCGTAAATATAAATGATACCATCAAGTCGGAGAAAGTAACATGATGGCCACATCACCATTTTTATGCCAATTGTGCGTGATAATGGTATGAATGACTTCTAGTTTCAACAAGACGGCACCCCACCGCACACTGCTCGAGCTACAATAGATTTTTTGAAGACACTGTTCCCAGGCCATTTGATGTCGAAAAATGCTGATTTTGACTGGCCGCCGCGTTCACCAGATTTAAAGCCTGCACGATTTTTTCTGTGGGGCTATTTGAAATCAAAGGTTTATATCAACAAGCCACGGTCCCTAGAAGAGCTGAAGAACAACATTTGCCAGGAAATAGCCGCCATTTCGGCCGAAATGTTGACTAAAACCATGGAAAATGCTGCAAAACGGACTCAAAATGCCGAAGACGCTTAAGGCGGCCATTTACGAAATATCATATTCAAAAAGTAATGTAAACAAATCTCCTTCAATCCAATTAAATTATTTTTGAAAATGTGTTTTTTCCAAGATTTAAAAAAAGAACAAATCTTTTCGTCGAATATGGCCAACCCTGTATACTTATGGACTGCTAACGCCAACTTCATGTGTGTCTCCAAGCAACGGTGGCGCGGCGGGACCCTGAATGGTTGCAGTATGTTACTAAATTGGTAGTTATTTTGTGTCTATGACCAAGGAATATGGAATATAAAGAACGGCAACTTAATGGCACTATTTGACTACGTCTATGTATGTACCCCCTCTTGCCTCGCAACGCTCTTGTGTAGGTCTGTTGGGTGGCGACTCCTATGATTGATAGTATGTACGCGTTTGAGTGTACGATTTGGTGGTTGTCATAACTAACTTATGTCGTCTTCCCGGGTGCTCAGGTGGTGGAGGGGTGCCAACTTACCCTTCAGGGTCGCGTTGCGGTGGTCTGTTTGTCAGATGTACGCCGCCGGGCCAATGGAAACAGCGGGCATTATCGCAACTTGCACAAACACCATAAAGCAAGTTATGCAAATGAGACCTGGTTATAATTTTCAAAGAATTTTGAAGAATAAATCGACCGACACCCAAACATTTGTAAATATGGTGACACTACACAAAAACAATAACAAATGATTCAAAACAGAAAAACGGTTATCTTTAGCATATTATTACAAGTCGCCGTCTTTATATAAATTTATGAGACAGAAATCAAAATTGAATTCACCATCTCCACGAACAATTCGTAATTTGACAGAAACAAATAATTTGCCAACTGGCACAAAAACAAATTTATTCCAAATATTTCAGCACAAGGTGGCAAGTATGGAAAACATTGATAAATATTGTGTTTTAATGTTCGATGAAATGTCGATAAAGAAATATTTACAGTATAATTTGAAACAAGACATCATAGAGGGTTTTGAAGATTTTGGAGAAATTGGCAGAACATCGAAAATTGGGACGCAAGCGCTTGTTTTTATGCTGCGAGGGTTGTTTTCTTCATGCAAACAACCAATTTCATATTACATTGCGGCAGGACCTACGCAAGGACCTACACTGGTACAATTAATTATTGAAAATATTAAAAAATGTATGTCCATTGGTCTAAAAGTTATGGCAGTAGTTTGAGATCAAGGATCAAATAATAGGCGAGCATATAGTATTTTTAATGTTTCAAAAACGAGTCCCTTTTTTACAATAGAAAATTGTAAAATTTATGCTCTTTATGATGTACCCCATCTTATAAAGTCGATAAGAAATATTCTAATGTCAACAGATATTTTTGTGAAAGATTTAAGAGTATTATGGAACGACATTGTTGCAATTTACAACATTGACAAAAAAGGAAAATTATCATCAGCACTAACGGAAATTACACAACGTCATATACATCCCAATTCGTTTGAGAAAATGTCGGTGAAATTAGCTGTTCAAATTTTTAGCCGAATAATGGCCTCTGCCCTTCAAACTGGAGTGAGTACGGGCGAGATTGTGTCAAATTCTGCTGAAAATACGGCTATTTTCTTAAGAACAATTAATGACTTATTTGATTGTTTGAATAGTCGAAATGTGTTTGACAAAAACCCGATGCGACGTCCACTATCCAACAAAAATGGAATCGTAATAGAAACATTACAAAATGCGAAGATGTATATAAGCGACATTAAAGTTTATAACAAAAATAATGTCGCTAGAAAAAATATTTATTGTTTTGATGGAATGGTTCAAACAATAACTGCAGTGTTGCTTTTATTTGAAGACGTTTGCGAAAAAGGGCAAACATATTTACTAACAAATCGTCTGCAGCAAGATACTGTTGAAAACTTGTTCGCAGTTCTCCGAAGCAAAGGAGGACAGAACCCTAATCCAACAGTTAGGAGTTTCCGCCAAGGATTGCAACAGGTTATGCAAGTGCGAATGCTGGAACCTGTTACGGAGAATACGAATTGTCAATTGCATGATGATGAGCAGTTGATGGAATTATCCCTAGAATCAGTAAGGTAACGTTTGCAAACATTGTGCTTTAATTACTTTATGTATCTATTTTTTTTCCTTTTCAGAAATACAACAGCGTTGGTTACTGAGGAAAACAACATTTCTGACCAGTTTGGAGACAGTAATAGTGAAGAAATTTCCCAAGAACCTTTGCAGAATATTACCTCATTGCAACTCAATAGTATTGTATATTACGCTGGATATATAGGTTACAAATTACAGAACAAATTTAAATGCGAGAAATGTCAAAATAATTTCATTAAAAACACCAAAGAGGTTATTGATATCAAAAATGAAATTTTGTTGGTTTTAAGGGACTACGGTGAAAGTGGCATGATACAATTTTTATATAGGCCAACAGAATTTTTGATAAATTTAATAAAAAGTATTTTAGAGGTCATCATAGAATTCTATAATAAAAACAAAGAAATTAAAGAGTTTAAACAACTCTTACGTAAGGATGTTTTAAATAAAATAAATCTTTCATATGCTCAGTGGCTCGATGAAAATGACCTTTGCTTCATTCATAAAAATTTTATAATCGATATTATAATTAAAAGCAAATTATATCAACTCTTAGCAACGGAATCAAAAACATTATTGTGTACCAAAAAATACAAACAAAAAGTTAGTAATGTGCAAAATAAATGAAATGTTTTCCGAATAAAATTCATAACCGTGTTATTATTTATTAACCAAGGTGAAAAGAAGAATCAATTGATTATTTTAAAACATTTTGCAAAATTCAATATTATTGTTAGCGCTTTCAAGACCAACTTGTCAATATCATTAAGTAGATATGTTTGTTAAATTTATTTGAATCGTATTATTTTTAAGCTGATTCTTTATTCGATAGAACTAAGTAGTGTTAGAATTCGTATGTAAAATTAAAATCCATTGAATAAATAAATAACACAATAATTTATTTCATTAGGTTTCAATGTTTTTATCGTTTTCAAAATTTGTGTATGTATTACATTTTTCGTCCGTTTTCCACAAGTTTTTTGGAATACCTAACCCTCCGTAACACCCCTAAATTAAATTCAATCCAATACATATTTCTGCAGGGCAATGCTGACAATCTAACATAGGCGACGTCCAGACGCAAAACGCCCGATCCGAAAACATCCCTACTAGTAGCTGCACTCTTGACTAATAAGTGCGCCACGCCTACCTCAAAATCACATTCCATCTGTCACCAATCACTTTTGAATGGAACGTATCCTGTGTTTATCTATTTTCTGGATATTCGATTTCAGGGGAGTGATTTTACCGACATTACAGTTACAAAAAACCTCTAAGCAGTTGAAATTACCCCAACGGGCAGTTTTAAAACGTAGTCAAATTAAAGCACACTATTGCCTTTCTTTATATTCCATATTCCTTGCTATGACATACAACTCTCTGAGCTCGCATTGCATATTGTGATACCCTGCAATTTATTCACATCTTTGAATATATAAACATTTATATTGTCAAATATTCACACTATGTCAAAATATTGCTATGCGAAAGGCTGCAATACGTCCACGTATACAGGGTGTCAATTTGAAAACTTTCAATGCGAATATCTGTGAAAATAAAAGAGTTAGAAAAACGCAATTTGGTACAAATGTTATACAGGTAGAACCACCATATTTTGGTTATGGGGTGAGTGACCCCTTGGGCCCTATTCACCCTAACCCCAAAATTTTAAATGGCATCACCCCTTTTGTGATTCCTTAAATTAAACGTTTTTTTGAGTAGTATTCACCAGCACAAGATTTTTTTTTTAATTTAATACAGGGTCGAACAAAAAAGTATAATTAAAATAAAATTAATTCTGTTTTTATGAATTGCTATTTTATTTAATTGGATTCTTAAAATTTATTCCATTTTGGGCTACAAAAAAGGATAATAAAATATTTTGCTCCAAATGCTCGAAGCAGTGGGTCAGGTTTCAACAAATAACAATCACATATTTCAGTCAGGTGTCTAAATCGCAATTCTTTCAGCCATACTGTAAACCATGTCTATTACCGGATAAAAAAAGAAAAATAAATATAAATTCATCTGAAGTTCGTTTCAATCGTTTTTGAATTTGACGCACAATCTAACACACCTGACTGCAATAGGTGATTGTTATTTGTTGAAACCTGACCCACTGGTTCAAGTATTTGAGAAACAATATTATTATCCTTTTTTGTAGTCCAAAATAGAATGCATTATAAGAATCTAATTAAATAAAATAGCAATTCATAGAATCAGAGTTTATTTTATTTTAATTATACTTTTTGTTCGGCCCTGTATTAAATTTTAAAAACATTCTTGTACTGGTGAACACTACTCAAAAAAACGTTTAATTTAGGGGATCAGAAAAAAAGGTGATGCCATTTAAAATTTTGGGGTTAGGGTGAATGGGGCCCAAGGGGTCACTCAACCCATAACTAAAATATAGTGGTTCTAGTTCCCCCTACCTGTATTTGTACCAAACTGCGCTTTTCTAACTCCTTTATTTTCAGAGATATTCGCATTGAAAGTTTTCAAATTGACACCCTGTATATGCCAACCAGGTTATAATACTCGTCAGCTGATGTACACGTCAGTTGTCTTATAACCTAAAATTCTGGATTAGATTTCCATCAAATCCAGAACTTCGCAAATTATGGTTTGATGCTTTGCTTGTAAAGAACAGGCAGGAAAGTGGACCCGAGTTGTCGAAATATGCTCGCATTTGCATTCTCCACGTTGCTGATGAATACGTCGAGATATATTTTTTTTGCTTTCCGGTTTTTAAATTACGCTCCATTTTCGGCTCCGGGGCGGGACTTATATCGGGCTCCAGCTCGCGGACCACTTTTGAAGCAGTGATCATGTGGGAAATGGAAGGGGAATAGCTGTCCATAAGTATATAGTCAAAGGGTGCACCTATTACCGACACACATAAAAGAGAAGTCAAATACACTAACATTTAAACGTTTATTTCATACTGTTCGGTGGAGATAACAGAGTCTATTCTTAACACTCCTTCTCCATGTGAACCTCGTTTTTTCATACCCCATAGACCACACATGCGCGACTTTAGTGTGCATTTTTGGAAGAAGTGAAGACATTACTTGTTCGTTCGGCAGTCGAAAGAGACGCCGATAAAAATTGTTCGGGCACTATCATAGATCGAGTCGCCAGCCACATTTTTCTTTTAATTGTCCATCGGGCCGAAATTGTCACGGCCAAGAGTTCCGTCCGCAGGAGTCCGGGACTTATACCGCGGGACCACGCGCCAGGATTTACAACCCGAGGGCCTACGTGGTACGTGGAACGGAGACGGCACAGGTTAGTGTGGGTTCCTTTTTATACCTCCCAATTGCAGCTGACCGTGAGTTTAGTCTCTGTTATAAAAGGCCGGAAACATTACCAACCCTCCTTTGAGGGATCGAAATCGACGAAGTTTCCGGATCAAAACCCCCTCCCTTCACATACTATTAGAAGATGATAGAACAAGATGGATAAATGCAATGCAACAAAACCAGAAAAATACTAATAATTCACGCATCGGGCGAGATTTGTGTTATTCGGTTCGTAGCAGCGCTAACCTACGCTTGCGACATCTCACGACACTAGACTGAAATACGCAATGCTAATGTCACCGGCGGCGTTAATTCCAAATGTATACCAGGTGAAAAGACAATATTTACCAATCTGGCACAAAGATCGGAATGACAATCGTGAAAAATGTGTCACGCTGAAGCGTGTCCGAAACGGATGTAAATTATATTTCACCGCAGAGGTATTCAGAACTGACAGGAACTGCCACTGTTCAACTGAAGTCAGCTGTTTACTAAAATTGTTAATATAGAGATCGTTGTCATGGTGAAGGTAAATAACTTTTTAACCATTTGCAAATTTTGTTTGTCCGCCGTTTTAAATGCACCTTTTTATACATGAGTTGAATTATCACTTAAAAAATCACACAGACGGCTTAGCTTATGATTTTTACGATTTTGAGTTTACACTGTATAAGAACGATTTGTGAATGCGTGCGAATTGTACGCGTGGCACGATGATGTACAATTAGGTTATGTTTATTCTTTGTAGTTTATGCTATTAGTAAAGTGGGAATATAAACGATATTAAGCAATGATCGAGGAAGAATCACCTTTGAGGACCATTGTAATGTGTCTTTTAGTAATATTACGCCGAGGATAATTATTTCTAGTAGAAAAAAAGGATAGAAAAAGAAGGCTTTAAATGTTGCGATTCTAGTCAATTCTCTACTCCGTCGATAACGTAGTTCAATGACATTACCGATAATCATATGAAAAATCATAGCAAATAGGCGCTGTTCTATTCCCAAAAACAAGCTGTGATTCTATATGATTTTGCTTATGATTTTCCTTATGACTAGTTCCGTATGATAAATCATACAGTGTGAACATAAAATTTGTGACTATGACAAAATCATATGATAGTCATGTAATAAATCATACAATGTAGTCACCTGAACTTTATTTTTGATAAAGTAATATCAAAAAATAGACGAACAAGTCCTCGGTAGTATAGTGGTCAGTATCCCCGCCTGTCACGCGGGAGACCGGGGTTCGATTCCCCGCCGGGGAGGAAAACGTTTTAGCAATATTACTAAATACATATCTAATATAACCAATGCGTAGCGTGACGAGTAACAGAATTAAAACGACCAATCTGCAAAGAGATTTTATCTACCTCCTTAATAGTCGTTGCCAACGACTCAGTCCTCTTACTTTTGCCATTCATTATCATTTGGAACTATCCAATGGCCTGTGCAGCATTTTGATCGTTTCTAAACCCTAATTACATCCAAACATCCAAATAAAATGTCTAATTCATTCTACGAAAACCACATTTAGATTCTAATTAGATCAAATATTAAAAAACACCAAAGAAAGTGTCACAATTGATTATATAAGTTTATTTTGAATAAGTAATCTTTGGAATTATTCCCATGAAATGATAAAAATAACTTTTTAGCAATATTATTATTATGCACAATTCAATTATAACCACTAGTAACATTATCAAAATAACCGACTAATCTGGGAAAATATTTGATCTCTTTAATAGCCATTGCCAACTTGTTCCTGCCACTGTACTCAGGAGAAATCCTGAGAAAGATCTGCGCGGACCAACTACCACTGGACTGGCTAACATCGACAGTTCAGAACCTAGCTCCACAATGGGAAGGAGCCAAACTAACAGTGGTCCAAATTTATCATCTCCCGAGGCTGACGAAAGCAACCTTATGGCTGCCAGGTCAACCTCTGGAGATGGAGCAAACCATCAAGCTCCTGGCGGGTCAAAATAAGGAGCTGACAGGGAATCGGTGGTGCGTTTTCTACACCGAAACAAAACCGGAAGATTGGTCGTGCTAGGAATTCCTGACGAAAATATCACTCTCCTAAAAGAGCGTAGCAAGGATGGAAAATGCCAACTCCGGTACAAGTTCCAACTTGTTACGCTAGTCCCAAAGAAGGCAACTCCAAGTGAGGCTACCTCAACATCAACCGAGGTAGATGCCGAGAGAAGTGACCAAACTCACCATGAGACCACTCTCCCCATGTATAGCTCCCAAATAAATGGTGAGTTATCTTTTATCTCTGTATTCTAATAAACTAACATTTTTAGAATAAGCTCACTATTAACAAACTAATTGAAATAAAATATAAAAGAGAAAGAATTAAACATAATTCAAGTTCAAGTACTGAACCACAACTTTCTAAGCAACGAAAACACTCTAGCACTTATTCAGGAACCCTATGTATGGCTAACAGAATGTGCGGACTAGGCAATCAATCACATTCTATGGTGCACAAAACCAAAAAGCGCGAACGTGCATATTCGCGTCCGCGAACTTAAAACGCGAAACCTAATGCCGAGTTAGCTGAGCTCCGCGCCTATGTCGCGGAACCAACGAGAACCAACTCGAGAGTTGAACAAACTAACGAGCTTAACCTTTTCCGATATGGAATTAATCCGCAAACTATTAATGCCCCAGACACCCCTCTAGAGCCCGTACTGAAAATAATTCACTACAATTCGACTCAAAGTCAGCAGTCACAAGCCGATCCTAATCCTAAAAACGCTTTGCTCCGACGAGCAATGAACACGCGGATAACGCGAAAGAAATTCGCTGGCCTCGACATCATACAGAGAGCCAAATCCCCAATTCCTACACAAATAGCCGGTCTCTCAAATCCAAGAGCAAATAACCAACAAAACAATAGCGATAAACGGGTCACCCATCCAACTACTCAGTCAAACCCGTGTCATCCTTCCCAACACGGAGACAGAATCTTAAACATGAAAACCCAAGAGACCACCTCCGATTGTCTGTCGGTTCAAAGAGAACTGGAGTCAAATCTCTAAACATCTAAATGCAAATGGAATTCAGATCTTGCATGCCACTATCTTGTATTTATCTAATGCTTTCTGCAACAAGTAAAGTTGTTTCTAATTTGTTTTGTATTCTTCAGTTTTGAGTATTGTCATTTGAATTCCAGCTGATATTCATTGCTAAGTGTTTAACTGGAATGTTTAAATTAGGTTTTGCGATTCTGTAGCTAAATTTAACTGAGTATTTTTTTTTTCCTTAATTTTTACCGCTAAAGCCAATTTTCTTATCTACAGCTCAGCTGTGACTCATTCCACATGAAATCACTCAATGGCCGTTGCCCTCATATCACAGATTTTTATATTTTTTTGTTGTCAGCAAGTATGTTATGAGAAACCATTACATTTTTTTCAGAATTTTTGGATCAGAACTGAGATCAGGGGGTCATTTTGAAATTTGACGCAATTTAACAACACGGCGCCAACGTACAAGGTGGCTTTTAAGTTTTTAATAACTGTAACTTTGTTATTTATAAACCAATTTAGTTCATTTTCATGTCATTAAAAAAACAAAGTTGTAAGCTGCAAAATAGAATTTGTAAAATGCTGAAAATTCACATGTAACCTTTACAAATGTGCAATAAAATATTTTTTTGTTGCAAAATGTATGCAAATTTTAGGAATTTATTACTGCAAAACCACAATTTTGTTTTCATAATGCAAATAATCAATTCTTTTTAACCATAAAAAAATCAGGATGGTGTTTTTTGTGGTTGGGCAATGAAAAAAGGAAACACGAAAAAATGCAAAAAAAAATTATTCGTATAATAAATGGTCTTACATGGGCTAATTTGCAACTAGTTCACAAAGAATAAAGATTTGTATTTTTTTCTGTACCTGAACATTCTAACAATTTATTGTTTCTATTTATAGACAATTTTTGAATGAAATAATATCTAAACCATGTTTTTTGCAGAATGCTGATAATAAATTGTATTTACCATAAAAAATCAGGAGGGTGTTTGTTGTGGCTGGACAATAAAAACTTTGTAAATTTGTGCTATCATAAACAGCAGAATAAACGTACCATAAAACGTTTAACCAGAAGAGCAATTCTACAACGACCAAATGAAAATCAGATATTAAGTCCCGAAGATGTTTTCAATTTTCCAAAACTCATGTTCCTGGAATAAATACGTTTTATGTAACAACTGCTTAAAAATGTTGGAAGAATGGTATCACACTGCTTCCACAATACCTAGGATAAGAGAAAGTCACTTTTTTCGACCACTGGATGAAAGCAACTTGCTTATAGAGTTTCAGAAATTATTTCAAGTTTATCAATATTTTATTATCATTTTTCTTTAATATTTTTACGAATTTATAATAATACTTTTCGAAACAGGAATCGTCTAACGCAAAAAAATATCACAACAACGCCAGAACACTAATAATTAATTGTCAGTCATCTTGAGCATTTGTTTCTTCTGTTAAATCTCATGACTAGTATGATATTAAATGTTATTAGATTATTTATCTAAAAATAAAACTTAGGGCCAAAATTTGCTTTTAACGTTATTTGGACCAGTTCTAAGCATTAAATAAAGTGTGAAGGGAGTTACGAAATGTGTCGAATGAATTTTAATTATTACTAATCCAACCTACATATACCTACGAAAGTAATAAAAACCATAAGTTTTTCAAATAGTGTCAAAATTGATTATTTTTACAATAACTCTGAAACGAACGAAGATATCGGACTGTGGTTTTAACATTTTTCTTGCAAATTTCATCTACTTTCTGATTATTATATTAGAATTATACCGTATGATTTAAGCTTTCGTGGCAAAATAAAAAAAATGGTGATGCGGCCATCATGTTACTCTCTCCTACTTGATGGTATCATAGTCATTTATATTTACGCTTTCATGGTTTATTTTCTATTTAAATCATATTTTAAATGTATCGAGCGTTTTGTAGACTCAGATAACACTGACGTAACGCCGATCCACGGACGGCCCTCAATGCCACCGATGCCAAAAATGGGGACATTCCCAACAAAAGTGGCCGGGCGCCTTTCAGGTGCGTAAAATGCGGCGAAAATCACCTTTCCTCCGCCTGTACTCTTTCAAAAGAGAATGCCACTTGCGCTAACTGCCAGGGATCACACCCGTCCAGTTTCCGCAGGTGCCCGAAATTCCTGGCACACACATAAATAAACCCGGTACCTATGCCAACACCCTGGCAAGTAACCTAAAGGCAACTCCCAGCCAAAGACCGCCACAAACTCATTCCCCTACCGATGTCCCCAATCTCGCTCTTATAAGCGAAACAATGGCTAAAATGATGGCTGCTGTCGCAAACAACAACGACAAAAGCATCATAGCGACAGCTTTCGCTATAGTCCTTGGCGCCTCCGAAGGCTAAGCCCACCTTTAAGGCTCTGAGAATCCTTTTCATCCAAAATGAATTACTATAGACCTATTCACGAGTAAGGGCGGTTTACGAACTAAGTTCGGAACATTCAAATAATATTGGTATCCTTTTCTACTACCTGATAACTCAGCGGATATTCCCAAGACGTACGATTTCGTCGGCCGTATCTAGAAAACACACACGCGGCCTGCGTAGCTCGGTCTTAGACCGAGCGGTAGTAGGAGAAAAAATAGTTTACGGCGTCGCTTACTTACGGATTATTTTATAGGCGCGCGCGATTTAGCCTATGGTGGAAAATTGCAACGGACACTACTTGATTCGGACGGACAAGACACCCCGACCGCCATCTCTGCTGAATATCTCTATACATCAACACAACTTCCTCAACCAACGATTACGTTCAGGTTGCTCATTGGAACGCGATATTTTTGATAAAGTAATATTTAAAAAATAGACGAATAAGTCCTCGGTAGTATAGTGGTCAGTATCCCCGCCTGTCACGCGGGAGACCGGGGTTCGATTCCCCGCCAGGGAGGGGCCTTTTTGCAATATCGATAAACACATTTCAAAAATCATCAATCATACCGTGACGTGTAGCATTTGTCCCCTAGATGACGTTAGTGGATCGACAGATATCCATTTATATTATTTTTCTTAATATGTTGCCAATTTGAGAACTAACATTGGGATAATGTAATTTAATTTAGTTTTAGTTTTAGTTTAGTAAATTAGTAGGTTAAGTGGAAGAGCAGTAAGAGGTTACTACCTCACTGAACTTCGCCTACTCTGCCATGATATTTCTTGTACTTTTTTTTTTTCTCGCAATAAAGACAATTTATTATTATTATTATTATTATATAGTCAGAGGAACAAGTCCTCGGTAGTATAGTGGTCAGTATCCCCGCCTGTCACGCGGGAGACCGGGGTTCGATTCCCCGCCGGGGAGGGACCTTTTTGCAATATCGATAAACACATTTCAAAAATCAATTCGCCCTATACTGACCCAAACCACAGTCGAGGAAGTCGCCGAGAGTTTGAACGAACAGAATATCCCGTTCGTCAAACTCGATCGAATGTCGGGCCGCAATGCCCTTTTGAAATTATTTACGTCCAAGTACCAAAAACGGACACAGGTCGAAAGATTTTCGACCTGAAACACGCTGCCGGCGTCAGAGTATAGGTCGAACACAAACGCCGATCCACGGACGACTCTCAATGCCACTGATGCCAAAAATGGGGACATTCCCAACAAAACTGCCGGGCGCTTTCAGGTGCGTGAAATGCGGCGAAAATCACCTTTCCTCCGACTGTACTCTTTCAAAACTTGCGCTAACTGCCAGGGACCACAGCCGTCCAGTTTCCGCAGCCGCCCGAAATTCCTGGCACACACAAATACCCCCATAAATAAACCCAGCGCCTACCCCTATCAACCACCAGAATGCCGCTAGGAAAGACACTCCTCCTATGCCAACACCCTGGCAAGTAACCTAAAGGCAACTCCCAGCCAAAGACCGCCACAAACTCATTCCCCTGCCGATGCCCCCAATCTCGCTCTTATAAGCGAAACAATGGCTAAAATGATTGCTGCTGTCGCAAACAACAACGACAAAAGCATCATAGCGACAGCTTTCGCTACAATCCTTGCCGCCTCCGAAGGCTAAGCCCATCTTTACGGTTCTGAGAATCCTTTCCACCCAAAATGAATTACATCAACACAACTTCCTCAACCAACGATTACGTTCACGTTGCTCATTGGAATGCGATATTTTTGATAAAGTAATATTGAAAAAATATACGAACAAGTCCTCGGTAGTATAGTGGTCAGTATCCCCGCCTGTCACGCAGGAGACCGGGGTTCGATTCCCCGCCGGGGAGGGACCTTTTTGCAATATCGATAAACACATTTCAAAAATCAATTCGCCCTATACTGACCCAAACCACAGTAGAGGAAATCGCCGAGAGTTTGAACGAACAGAATATCCCGTTCGTCAAACTCGATCGATGTCGGGCTGCAATGCCCTTTTGAAATGATTTACGTCCAACTACCAAAAACGGACACAGGTCGAAAGATTTTCGACCTGAAACACGCTGCCGGCCTCAGAGTATAGGTTGAACACAAACGCCGATCCACGGACGGCTCTCAATGCCACCGATGCCAAAAATGGGGACATTCCCAACAAAAGTGGCCGGGCGCCTTTCAGGGACGTAAAATGCGGCGAAAATCACCTTTCCTCCGAATGTACTCTTTCAAAAGAGAATGCCACTTGCGCTAACTGCCAGGAACCACACCCGTCCAGTTTCCGCAGCTGCCCGAAATTCCTGGCACACACAAATACCCTCATAAATAAACCCGGTGCAGCACCCACCCCTATCAACCACCAGAATGCCGCTCCGTAAGACACTCCTCCTATGCCAACACCCTGGCAAGTAACCTAAGGCAACTCCCAGCCAAAGACCGCCACAAACTCATTCCCCTGCCGATGCCAACAATTTCGCCCTTATAAGCGAAACAATGGCTAAAATGAAGGCTAAGCCCACCTTTAAGGTTCTGAGAATCCTTTCCACCCAAAATGAATTAAATCAACACAACTTCCTCAACCAACGATTACGTTCACGTTGCTCATTGGAACGCAAACGGGTTAGGCGAGAAGATAATCGAGCTTGTTTATTTCGTCCACCAAAATGACATCCACGTCATGCTGGTGAGCGTAACCAAGCTCCGAGTCGATCGCAAACCCAAAATCAAAGGTTACCACCAATATCAAACACCTAGAGATACAAATAGAGGCGGTGGAACAGATATCAAAAGAAATTTCGACCACTCGCATATACCCATTGTTGGGCTCATAAATCTGGCAGCAACTGCCTTGGGCCTCAATACACCTGAAGGGGTGTCATCATAGCGGGAGATTTTAATGCTAAAATCCAGTCTGGAACAACAAAAACGGGAGGCTACTCCTTAAATATCTGGATAACGCCACTCAAAACATCAGAGCGGCGGATCCAGATAGCCCTACTTACTACCCAGCCAATCACAAATAGCGGCCGGACATAATTGGCATAGCACTCCTTTGTAACACCAATTATGACTATATCACCTGGTCAGAGAGTGATCTGAGCTCTGATCACAATCCGGTCGTACTAGACCTGGAGATCAGTAATCAGACCACTCCAAGAATTATCTATTAAAGTCCACAGACTGGCTCAAATATAAAAAAAATGGCGGAAGAAGGTATCACCCCTTTTCTCTCAATTAAAACCATAGCTGATCTCAATTCCGCTGTTTCTACACTTACCGACGCAATTCTATCGGCGGTAGATAATGCCACCAAAAGTACAATAACTACACAGACCGAACCTCTCCAAATACCACCTAATCTCTTGGCACAAATAAATACTAGAAAAACTGTCCTCTACATGTGGCAGAGAAATCGGCACCTCGAAGACCGCAGAGAGTGGTACACTCTCAACAATTTTCAGGGACAGGCTGCGTGAACTGCGCGACCAGCGCTGGGTACGGACCATCGAGTCCATGGAAGGGTCAACAAAACCCTTCTGCAGCGTCGCCAGAGCGCTCAGACGTAAGTCCCACGGCAGTACTGCCATTCATGCAGAGAGAGGTCCCGCATACTCAGAAATTGAGGAGGCCGAAGCATTTGCAGACTCTCTAGAACGATAGTTCAAGCTTAACCCTAACAACGACGACGACGACGACTTCGAAGACGTCGCACATAGGAGTATTTATTTGAAAAAAGTGGCCAAAATTATTTCAAAGGTTTTTTTTATGTGGAAATATAATAAGAGATTCTGTAAGGTATCTATAAAGTATATATTTAAAGAAACATGGAAGAAACCAATTAATAATCATCAAAGTCTGATTCGTCATCTTCGTCTTCCTCATTCTCGGCGCTTTGCTCTTCTAAGGACACGCCCTGTGTTTCAGGAAACAGAAGACTTATAGTCTCAGAAAAAAATGGCTTGCTTTTCTTGCATGGCCGGGATCTTGTACTGCTTAATAGTGGGGCAGAAGTTAATAGAAGTCAATATGTCCCTATTACACATAACTCTTGAAAATTTACGGGAGAAGTTATGTCTGTCCTGCCTGAAGTGCTTATTCCTAGCTTCGGCAGCTTCTTCTGATAGCTGCCCAATTGGTAGAATACAGTGTGCAATGACAGTGGCACCATGCACCAAGATTTTATATATTGTGGGTGACATTGGATGCCATCCGTACAGCTGCACATATAATTTAGTGGTTTCACCTGTATAGGCTGCAAACTTCTCCACGTCAATGTTGTGGCCACTTGAGATTGCTTCCAGGATCACTTTGAATCTTTGGATTAAGTTTTGGTTTATTCCGGTAATTCGGGAAGCTATTTCCGGATCCTCAAAAAATCTTCTCGGTGTGTTGCCATCGTTGGTGTTCCCGAACCCTGCCTTTGGGATGTCCACCAAAAGTCCCATTTCTTCTCTCAACACTTTTTGAATTTGTTCTTTCCTCTCTTTAACCATTTTTTTTATCTTCTGTTGATCTTGATTGCCACTTTTTGATGGGCAATTTATACGACATACCGGGTGACCCAAGGATCTATAAAAACCCCATAACTTATTTGCTATTTGAGATATCGACTTTTAGTTTTCTTGAACTAGTACCCACACTTATTCTACATATTTTAAAAATATGTGTGTTTTTGTACAGGGTGTCCCAATATACATAACAGAACAAAGTTATGTTTTTTTAAATAGAACACCCTATATTTTATACTTTATTTTCAACCCTCTTGAGAAGCTGATAAAAATAGTATAAGATAGTATGGGTCTATTATGGACGGTTGGTTAGTTATGGGCAAATTTGTGGCAAAAACATGTACACATTGAAAACATTGCAGAAGCGTTCCTTGCAAAGCTAGCATCATTATTTATACACTAGAAAATTTCCCACATCATAAAGAATAATACACATCGGCTTTGGTTCTCTTTTATTCATAATACTATACAGGGTGTCAACATACGCAAAACAAAAGATAACTATTTTTTTTCAAACGGAACACCCTATATAAGTTGCCACCAATCTATGGCATTTTTAATAAGCTTTCCAATTATATACAGTTCGTATAACAATATATTAAGGATTCTTGAGATTTATCAATAAAAACATATTTCTTTTGCCACCTTCTGCTGATTTTTGGATTTTCAGCCAAAACTATGCATTTTCAGGAAAAATTATAAGAGACCAAAGTTGTAGAGCGAAAAATTTTCGATCGACAAAGGTCTTTCAACTTTTCCAATAATGCGTGCATTGCCCGCCAGAGCGCGCAAAATCGTGACCGTATATGCATTTCGGTCAGCCCACAAATCAGCCCAGAAATATAGCACTTCATTGTTGAAGCGGTATTTGTCGCCGCATTGCAAATTTTTCCATCTACCATTGTTGGCAGCAGGGCATGTGAAATATGAAGCATCCCACTTTCAGTCGGTATTCCTGTTTTTTTTTTTAATGTCTTGCTTGATTTTCTACGTTTTGTATTTCACTGTTTATGACATCTTCTGTTTCGTGGGTGGATGAAACGTATCCTTATCGGTCGGCAGTATCTTGGAGATGAAGGCACTGGATTCTGCCATATCGTTTTTTTTTTGTCTATTACCGTTTATTTGCAATCGTAATCTAACAAGCAACCTCTGAAATATGTGAGCATCACTGTAATTGTTATTTTCAAACTTCTGCTTGAATTGCGATTGTTCTTCTTTTCTTCCTCTGTACAGTTTTCTATAACTTCCTCCAAATATTTACATAATCGTAAAGATGTATGGTCGACTAAATCTTGCAACATAATTTCAGCACATGTTTCAGTTACTCGCATTGATTCTTCCTTCGGATAGCATTCTTTTTTTGCCTTCTTCAGAAGTGAATAGCAAGGAAAAATACTTTTATTCGCCCTGCGTAATATTTCCCATTGCGTCCTAGTGAAATTTCCCTCCACAAAGATAGCCAAGGCTTCGGAAGGTGAGTGCTTTTTGATTGTGGGTTTTTGTGCAGAAGTAATAGCTTTCCGCAACTTTGTAGCTCTTGTTGGTGACAATGTTATATCTTTCATAATTCTAGATGCGTCTTTGTTTCCAGCAGCCCGTTGCCTCATGCGAGCCGCATATGTCAATTCTTCGGCAGTTACATTTTCTCTCAAATGTTTTGTTTTACGTCTCTTGCTTCGTTCACTCGATTCTACAAATCTTTTTGTAGGTTGTCCCGGTTTCTTGAATTAACTGCATAATTCAGCCATTGCTCATTTTTTTCAAAAAACGTTGCTTACAACTGGCAGCTGTCCATTTCTGCTTAAATTCAGACTTTAAATGACTTAAAACCTGTCTCAACTTGCTTAATTCATTATCTGAACATTTGGTCAGAAGTTTAAGTTTTTTTTCCAAAAACGTAAACTTTTCATCCAGCTTCTTACTTGGACATTGTTCCATGAGGTCATATATTGACTTTCTAGTAATCTCTTTCAATATATCAATGTATTCTGCAAAGAAATTAGAAATATTCAAAACCAAAGTGCAAATAAACAGTATTTTTTAAACTCATGTCAAACGAAATAGCGGAAGTAGGCGGAAGTTTTTTTTTCAGCAATCTTGTAAGGAAAGGCTAAATTTTACGTAGCATAAAAAATGCCAGCCCGGAAGGACCCGGAACATATACAAAAACACCCTTAACAGAAACATGCAAATTATGAACAAATTCTGAAATACAGTGACTAGTCAGCTTTAGAAACACAAAACCTTGCATAAAATGAAAGCTCACTTAATGGACCTTTAAATTATGAAATAATATATAGGGTGTTCCATTTAAAAAAAAGAAGAAATTCTGCAGTTTGCGAATGGCCTGTATAATACGCCGAGTTATGTTTTGGATTATAGAGTAATTTTGAAGCCTAAAGATCAATAAAACTTTACCACTAAGTTAAAAATAATTATCTTTATTAGTTGCAGAGGAGCACTATAATCATTTTCTTCAAATTTTTGTATAAACAACTGAATAACATATACAGAGTATTCAATTTAAAAACAACATAAGTTTGGTCTGTAACTTCGTAATGAGACACCCTCTATAAATTTAAATATTTTTAGGACGTGTAGCTCAATATTCTGCACAACTTTGGTATAAAACATTTTTCGAAATGTTGACAAATAAGCACGTGATTGACCGTTGTCAGAGCTCTGGAATTTCACAAACATCAAATCCAGCAAAACAAATCGCTGAGGCGGCTATACAATGCGCCGCTTTACATGAGAAACACGCAGATTCACGGGGACACAGTCACGCCGAGTGTCCTGGGATACGTGAAAGAGCTTGCAGTTAAATTTTTCGAAAAGGTAGATACTGATCCACCATTGGGCTTAACGCTCACCCCTTACGACGTTCCCCTGGAACAAAAACATAAAAGACCTAGAGGTATACTGACGGACTAAAATCCAACTCAAAACACCTCTGATACACGGATCCGAGCGGCCGACCTCCACACAAACCCCAGAGCCCTATCTCAAAGACCATTAAAGAATTACCAATGGTAACGGACGGTTTTAGCTGGTAGGACCCTTCAGGGAATCCAGCACTACCCCGCAATGGGGGGGTGTCTTTGAAGATTTCCTCTCCACACTTAAAAAAAAGAAGAAACCTTACGTACACAAAAGTCCACCGCACAGAACTGAGCTGTTTATAAATGGGAGACTTAATTGTTTATCGCACCAATTGTAACGAAAAGTCAGGGCATTATGGCCGATGTCATGAAGTTTTATATAAAAAAATCAATAATTACATTAATTCTGACCTATTTAACGAAAAATTACTTTTACGAATATAGGTATAGACAAAACAATCACAATGTATTCAATATATTTTTCAATATTTCAATATATTGAAAAAGTAAAATGGTTCAATCTCTGTATATATATATTTATATTTTAATCTGTTTCGTAACATCTTATATTGTATATATGTTTTATTTTATTTAATTTATTACTGTATTGAAATGGCTTCCGTTAATAAATACCAAATACCAAATACCAAATTGGACCGTTGCACAGTGGTTTCCCTAGCGGTCATAATTCGAAAATATTTATGTCAACATTATTGCATATAACATTGCTTAGTACTTGATAAATACTCTTATTTAATGTAGGTATAAAAAGTAAACCTGTAAAATAAAACAATCTATTGCTTTTAGACATCCGAAGTGACAGTTCGTCTCTAGTGCAAAATTGTGCTATCAGTGCATCATTAGCAACCTAATCATTTTTCTCTAGGATCCTTGATTTTTTGCGATGGTATTCCAAGAAGAAGATGTGTACTATATTTTCACTGACTTTTTAGTTGTGTGACATCAACAAAATGCAAAAACAATATTAAAATGTTCGATTATATTTGTTTTAGAAACTTTTAACTACTTTCCCCCGCGAACCCTTCACAAAATATATTAAATTATGTTACTTAAAGCTTGTATAACGTTAACATATTTGATTCATCTGCAGCAAGCTGAAGCTGTTCTTCTTACATGGCCTTTATGTCACTGTAGCATAGTGGTACCAAATGTCAAAATATCACGGCGTTATTCGAATTGTATGCAAATTTGTATATCGAGTATTTTTGAGATCGCTGATTAAGAATTTGAAATTAAAAGTTTAAAAAACAAAATGGCGGATCCCATATGGCGGACAAAAATGATAAAAATTGTCATTTTTAATGAAATTTTGGATATAGGGTTTTTTCTTTATAAATATGTTTATATACCTTTTTACTTTCTCCAAGAAAGTATTGTGATCGTGATTTTTTTTTCAAAAATTTGTTTTACGGAAATATCCGTTTTGGGGTCCCTAGATGCCATTTCAACAATTTCTGGGAAAAAAGTTGTGTCTGTGTGTGTGTGTGTGTGTGTATCTGCGTGTGTGGCTGTGCGCGCTCTATCTCAAAAACTAATAGAGCAATTAATATGAAACTGTGAACATCCGTCTTATTTGATAATCTGAAGAACTGAAAAGCTTTTGGTAAAATTTCGTGTACCTTAACTGTTTTTTGTTTTTTGCCAATATTTTCTTAAATATGAAAAAAATCACAAAAACATTTAAACAAACTTTGAAGACGACAAAGAAATGAACATCTTTTGCTTGAAAACATTTTTCATAAAATCATTTGTATTGGAGAAAAAAAATTATTATTTTTTTAAATCTTTGGTTTATAAATAAAATAGAAACAACCTTACTTATTGCAGAGAGTATTAAATAAATTCAAAAAACGAAATATAGCCTGAATATATAAATATTCAACCTGTTCGTAACTCTGCAAGCAAAATTAAGTCTTACTAAGACTATAAACAAATAACTTATTGAAACAACTACTTCCCTGGCTGATGCCACGCCGGATATTGAATGATACAAAAGAAATTTGCATGTTATTACTGGCATCAGCCAGGGAAGTAGTTGTTTCAATAAGTTATTTGTTTATAGTCTTAGTAAGACTTAATTTTGCTTGCAGAGTTACGAACAGGTTGAATATTTATATATTCAGGCTATATTTCGTTTTTTTTTGAATTTATTTAATACTCTCTGCAATAAGTAAGGTTGTTTCTATTTTATTTATTATTTAAATCGAGTATTCGGTTTTCCAACTGAAAACAAGATCATTTATTTCTTCACATCTGTACTTTCACTAATCACCTAAATTCAGGTATAAAATCAGTCCAACCCTTCTATAATCTCCTCATTTGTTTACGACTCCTTCACGGTCACGGTCACCTCCACGTAAGTGTATTTTATTCTTTAACATTCAATTTAAATGCGAAGCTGCACTGATGAGAGATAAATCTCGAAACGCGTCTGCAGATGGCTATTTACTTAATTTTTACATAGTTTTGGGTTCAGTTTTATAATTTAAAGTTTTCAAATTCAATTTAGTTTCATTTTTCAAGTTAGTCCTGTGGGTAGAAATAAGGGATCTTAAACCAATGTTATTTCACTAGTAGTACTAGTAATAACATGCAAATTTCTTTTGTATCATTCAATATCCGGCGTGGCATCAGCCAGGGAAGTAGTTGTTTCAATAAGTTATTTGTTTATAGTCTTAGTAAGACTTAATTTTGCTTGCAGAGTTACGAACAGGTTGAATATTTATATATTCAGGCTATATTTCGTTTTTTTTTAATTTATTTAATACTCTCTGCAATAAGTAAGGTTGTTTCTATTTTATTTATTATTTAAATCGAGTATTCGGTTTTCCAACTGAAAACAAGATCATTTATTTCTTCACATCTGTACTTTCACTAATCACCTAAATTCAGGTATAAAATCAGTCCAACCCTTCTATAATCTCCTCATTTGTTTACGACTCCTTCACGGTCATGGTCACCTTCACGTAAGTGTATTTTATTCTTTAACATTCAATTTAAATGCGAAGCTGCACTGATGAGAGATAAATCTCGAAACGCGTCTGCAGATGGCTATTTACTTAATTTTTACATACTTTTGGGTTCAGTTTTATAATTTAAAGTTTTCAATTCAATTTAGTTTCATTTTTCAAGTTAGTCCTGTGGGTAGAAATAAGGGATCTTAAACCAATGTTATTTCACTAGTAGTACTAGTAATAACATGCAAATTTCTTTTGTATCATTCAATATCCGGCGTGGCATCAGCCAGGGAAGTAGTTGTTTCAATAAGTTATTTGTTTATAGTCTTAGTAAGACTTAATTTTGCTTGCAGAGTTACGAACAGGTTGAATATTTATATATTCAGGCTATATTTCGTTTTTTTTGAATTTATCTTTGGTTTATAATTATAAAACGATAATAGTTACAGCAAATTTATGTTAATAATAATTGTAGAGAATGTTAAAATGAACATGTTATTAAGAATAAGTTTTTTTTTCGAAATCCCTTTAGTTTTTGAGTAAACTGAGTTTTTGAATTTGAAATATAATTTTTCCATCTTTCATAATTTTGACGTTTTAAACGTCAGTTTCATCCGAGTTTACACAAAGTTCGATGTACATTTAAAATATTATTTCAATTGAAAAAAACCATGAAATCGTAAATATAAATGGCTATGATACCATCAAGTCGGAGAAAGTAACATGATGGCCACATCACCATTTTTACTTTCTCCGTTACGAAGTACGAGAAAGTATTGTGATCGTGATTTTTTTTTCAAAAATTTTTTTTACGGAAATATCCGTTTTGGGGTCCCTAGATGCCATTTCAACAATTTTTGGAAAAAAAAAATTTGTGTCTGTGTGTGTGTGTGTGTGTGTGTGTGTGTCTGTGTGTGTGTGTGTGTGTGTGTGTCTGTCTGTGTGCGCTGTATCTCAAAAACTAATAGAGCAATTGATATGAAACTTTGAACATCCATCTTATTTGATAATCTCAAGAACTGAAAAGCTTTTGGTAAAATTTCGTACACCGGAAGTGGGCGTTTACCTTAACTGTTTTTTTGTTTTTTGCCAATATTTTCTTAAATATGAAAAATATCACAAAAACATTCAAACAAACTTTGAAGACAACAAAGAAATGAACAGCTTTTGCTTGAAAACCTTTTTCATAAAATCATTTTTATTCGAGAAAAAAAATTATTATTATTTTTTTAATTTTTGGTTTATAATTATAAAACGATAATAGTTACAGAAAAATTATGTGAATAATAATTGTACAGAATGCCAAAATGAACAACTTCTAAAGAATAAGTTTTTTTCGAAATCTCGTTAGTTCTTGAGTAAACCGAGTTTTTGAATTTGAAGTATAATTTTTACATCTTTCATGATTTTGACGTTTTAAACGTCAGTTTCATCCGAGTTTACGCAACGCTCGATGTACATTTAAAATATGATTTCAATTGAAAATAAACCCATGAAAACGTAAATATAAAGTCGGAGAAAGTAACATGATGGCCACATCACCATTTTTTATATTGAATTGTATATTAAAAACAACTGATCCTCCATCAGTTTCACAGTAAATAATTACTTTATTATATTGGATCCGCAATTTTGTTTTGCGAATTTTTAAGTTCATATTATCACTCAGCAACCTCAAAAAAAACCCTATGTCCGAAATTTCATTAAAAAATTAAAAATTTTATAATTTACATCCGACATTTTATTTTTCTGATTTTTAGCGACCTTGAAAAGCCCTATGTCAGAATTTTAATGAAAATATGGTAGTTTTTATCATTTTTGTCCGCCATATTGGAACCGCCATTTTGTTTTTTAAATTTTTCATTTCAGATTCTTAATCGGCGTCCTCAAAAAACTCGAAATACTAAATTTCATACAATTCGGATGTCTTCATCTTTTGGCCACATTTTCAGCATTTGAGACCACTGTGCGGCGGGAGGTTTTTTCTAATCTTCAGATATCTGCCCTACGACGCAGCTGAATCACATCCAACAAATGGACTGGAATCAGACATTGTGAAAACAACAAAACAAGTCTCATTATAGGATGCGATGATACACCATCTAGTATGGGGAAGTATGGCCACCAATATAAGAAGCAAAGCATTGCTCGAATTTGTATCGAGCACAGACCTACAAATACTCAATAGAGACTGCGAACCCACATTCGTCACATCTAGAAGGCAGGAAGTGATTGACATCACACTTGCCAGTTCGAGTATAAGTAACCATATCCAGAACTGATATGTGTGGAAAGACACATTATCATGTCGGACCATAGATGGGTATGTTACAAACTGGAGGCGAAACTTCCTGAGGAGGATGCAAATTTTTTGGATATTTGTTTTCATTGTGCACACGAAGAATATTATTCAGTAGGCCAATTGTGATTGGCAGTAAGCCATATATGCTACTCGCCTCTTTATTTGTGTCCTGTCTTGTTGAGTAGATGAGAAATGAGTATTTGGATCTATTTGAGCACAGGGTTCTTATAATGGTTATTCCATCGTAGAGCATTTTGAATTTCTAGTCCAAGAAATTTAATATGTTTCATTTCTGATACTGTCGTCTATATTAATATTTGTTAGGCCCAGTTTGACTTAGGGTTTTCAATGGTCGATGCCAAAACCAGCAATTAGTAGCCTTCGTTAACTAGAGATTTGATTTGCACAGGTTTTCAATGGTTAATGTTACCTGTAATCTTAAATCGCTCTTGTACTCTTCAAAATGCTTCTTGTTGTGGATACCGCTGACCATTCACTCGCGAAACCAATTGACAGTTTTTGTGACATTCCCCAAGAATGAAAATCATGTCAACCAATTCTTCTTGCGCAAAATTCATAATTATGAACCGAGATCACTACTTAAATGATCCAATCTATTTTTGCGATGAATGTAATAATGATTTTCACCTGTCTTTTTTTGTTTGTTATTTGAAATGATTGGTACCTAGATTTTAAAACTAATAATAAAAACGTGCAAATTACCAACGAATTTTGAAATATTAGAGTAACTATCAATTTCAGATATTCGAAATCTTATATGGAACGAAGTCTTACTTAATGAACTTTTAAATTATGACATAATTTATACGGTGTTCCAGTTTGCGAAAAGCTATCACCCTGTATAATACGTTGAGTTATCTTTGGATGATAAAGTAGAAATAAAGTGTAATTAAACCTTACCTCTAAATTAGAATTAATTATCTTTGTCAAGTGCAGGAGAGCGCTTAAACACTTTTGTTCAATTTTTTGTATAAACAACTGAATAACACGAAAACGGCACGATTTCAATCACCACAACCTAGGTTATCTTAAACCCCAGGTAACAGGAATCTAAAATGCTAAAAATACAAGACATTCTATTAAAAAGAAACATAAGTTTGGTCTGTAACTTTATTATGAGACACCCTGTATACATTTCAATATTTTTACGACGTGCAGCTCACTATTCTGCACAACTTTTGTGTAAAACATTTCTCGAAATTTTAACAAATAAGCATGTGATTGGCCGTTTCCAGAACAATATGTAGTTAAATAAATTTGTTCGTCGAATGTCTATAGACCTGGGGTCTTTCAGCCAAAAGAAGTACTTATTTTATCCAAAATTAATCGTACAATAATTATTTCTTCAAAGAATTCTTATAAGGTGGCATTATTATATTTTTCGTCATATTTTGGATAGATACTAATTGTTGTTTATTTCCCTGACATAATGATCTTATCAAACAACTTTTAGGATTGTGTGTTTATGTGCAAAAAAACCGAAAATGTGCTGATACAAATTGCGTCAGGACGGGCCGCCGACCGGCGGGTATATAAGTTGGCCCCCCAAACTCGGACGGTGACAATTCACGGGATAAACTCTCTGGACGGAGTCGAGCCATCCCCACAATCCCCAACAATACATCCCGACTAGTGAATTGCTCAAGATCCATGATCGTTAACAAGAGACGAATAGTGACCACCGCCCAAAGTAACTAAAAAGTCAATCGAGATGAAGATAAGGACGAACCTCAACAACAAGACCCCGGTCACCAATCCCAAATACCAATACTATGCAACGATCACAGGTAAGAAAATTACGTTATAATGATCCTACTCGGAGAAATGAATAAGTGATTTAATAACCCGAATTAAAAAATACATTATTTTAATTAGGGATTACCAGGTGGTAACTGTCGTAACAGCAAGGACGTATTTTATGGATCACGAAAAATTTCGTATTTTTTTATTCGATGAAAATTAAATTGAAGTTGTTTCAATAAATAATTTCCTTATTTGTTTAATTAAGACTACAAATTATAGAAGACGTACCGTATTTTGGATTACCAAGATATTTAAAAGTGATGCTAAATTAGCCCTTTTCAGTGCAGTGTGGTGCAGGCATTATTATTCTCACTATTAGTTGTAGTAATTCTCAGCAGAATAAATTTTAATATAATTATAAGTGTTCCAGACATGTAGTCTTTCTTGATTAAATAATGGCAGTGAAAGTAAAAAATCAGCTATAGCTCGTGACTATTTTGACTTCTAACTTGAATTACAAACATTATGACATTTTTAGAAGGTTTTATCAATTAATGTTTTTTTTTATAAATGAACAATGGAATTTGCCACCCTCCAATCAGTTAATCAAAATATAATTTGTCCAATTTGTAAGAGCAATGTCGACATTTTCATTTTTATTTTGTTTGATTTTCTGGATTTTAACCAGAGGGGCCATTGTTTTAAGTTTAATAGGTTGATTTGTATTGACTAAATTTTGTATATTAAATTGATATTAAATCATAACTTCGGTCAGCAATAATGTGGTGGATTATTGGCGATTATGCTTTACAGCAATATGTTCTTTACCAAAAGTACTAGGCTTAAAACGTGTTAATAAATTGTTATCTTATTTACATATTTTCTAATTCTGATCTGCGTGCATCATTTAAATAACAATTAACCAAACACTCTGATGATTATGAATTCAAGGCAATGCTACTTGAACTCAGTATTCGCAGGAAGATAAAGTGCATATATTCTGCCACGACATAATTAATGCAAACACACAGGCCACAATAACATAAACGCATATTTGTGACGGCGTCTTCATTAAACAAATTGCTCTCTAAATTCTAAATTAATATAAGTAAGCCATCAATTAAACGGTCGGCGCAATTATATTCCGAGAAGAGGCTGTTAAAAGTTTCTAGAAGGAAACAATTTGTTCGGGTCAAATTGGTCACTACTTAAAACATTGCGTTTATATGAATACAATTAATATGTGTTTAAATTAATTATAATTTTAATTGAAAATAGTAAGGTTGATACTAAAAAAATGACAATTGAATATTTCTTGGATTGGGTTCTCATTTAGCACTTGGTAAAATATATTGTAATATATAATAATAATAATAATAATAACAGAAAGCACTTGGTTTGTTTTACAATAGAATTTATATTTAAAATCCTAGACTTGTATACTTTGATCAATGGATCTTTGCGTGCACGTCATAGATAGTCTGAACCTAGTTCCGACAACATTTTCATGCGCTTACTCTCTTTACGATAAGTTAAATAAGACGCAATAATGTGTGTACGTAAGTCGTCTAAGGCGAGAAAACTCAGTTAAACGCAAAGATCCATGCAAAGATCCATTGATCAAACCATATTTGCATCAATTTCCTGCTTTACTAAACTATCTCGAGAAACAGGATGCTGGAGACCGATACTATGTGATGCTACATATTTGGGGATAAATTAAACACAATTTGCTACGTTTTATACGACTAAAATAATGATTTTTAATCAATATTTCGCCTCATTATCACAATCACTTAATGATGATTCAAAATTATTATACCGCAGTATAATAGAAAATTGTTTCACCTAAGAGAAACCCAATCCCAATTAAACTATCCTTTCATTGGGTAGTAAAGTTGCTTCATACTAGTATGTTAATTAATCTATTTGTCGATATATTTAGACGTCAAGAAATAAATACTCTTCTAATTTGAATTATAATGTTCTTGAAAAAGTATCAACAAATCTTGCTAGAAATAACTTTAATTGTTGGCTTTTAATAATTTTAAACAAAACCTCTTGCCTGCGCGTGGAGAAAGTTTTCTAATTATTAAATGCTCTCTCGAGCAGTCTCTGAGCAAAATTTCCCAACAAAACATTTCGATCGTTTTTTTAGTAACACATAAATTCCTAGTGGTTTTATATGCAATCAAATAGATCTCGTCATCACTTCTTTGGAATTATTCATAACCAGTCAGAGTACGTGAAAAATCACGAATTTAATATAAAGCTTTTAGGAGATGACTGTGCCGGTTAATGTTATAACCAAAAACTGACATTTTAAATCACTTTGACAGAATTACGTCACACTACCTCCCTATCAGGGTCAATGAGATTATTCCCTAGTGTGCTTAATAGTAATGAACATCCAATAATTACTGTAGTCCTAAATGGATGTGGATTCAAACATGAATGTTGATTGTTATAGTTTGATCAATGGATCTTTGCGTGTGCGTCATTACTGAAGACAGAGTTTTCTCGCCTTGGGCGACAAACGTACACACATTAGTGCATCTAATTTAACGTATTGTAGAGAGAGAAAACACTTGAAAATGTTGTCGGAGCTCGATTCAGCTATCTATGACGTGCACGCAAAGATCCCTTGATTAAAGTATACTTCACATCAAATTATTTCATCGTACTTTTGTAGAAACAAATTCAATTCCAGGGAAAGACTAATACAAGAAGCCTATAGGCATCTTTTGTGTGTTGTAGGTATCCTGTATCGCGAAAATGTTCTGGGTATCCTTTATCGCGAAAACATTGCACAACCTAAACAAGAATTTATTTGTTGTTGAACAGTCAATATTTGAGATTTCAATTCAACGATGTGAAGTAAGAACCGACATTCACGAATGTTGGGTTTAAGGCGCATCGACAACTAAGATCATTCGCTCTTTAATTGTTGAACACCCGCTGTATTCTTCAATGAGCGAGTAATAAAGGCTACATTCGAAATTTTCTGAGCGAATACTAGCTATTTCCCGCTAAGTTACCTTCAACAATGTAACTAATAAGTGTGGCTAGAAGCTAGCGAGCTTATGATTGGCTAGATGTCGTGAGTAATGGATTCATCACTAACGGCCGGTTTTACCCACAGAAATTGGTTAAATTCATTAATAATCGATCAATTTTATAACAAGCCCAGAAAAAAAATTATTAAACTTGCAGAATTTAAAGCTAAAAAGAATATGTTTGGATTTATGTTTTGGTTTCAAACTTATTAATGGCCTTTTGGACTGCCCTGGTCTGCTTGAAACCATCGATTTCAATGCACCGTCCAGAATAATGACACGCGCAAAACATTTATTTTGCCAAAGGAAGAACCGCCTAAATCGCAACCTTTTTCTGATGCTCAAACGTTATATAATTTTTATTTTTAATTTTCAGCGACTTCTTGCATAATGATCAGCGCCATGCACTACGGCTGGCCGTCACCATCCATCCCCAAACTCCTCGACGGCTCCTCGCCATTGACGATCACCAATGAGGAAGGATCCTGGATAGCAGTCATGCCCTTAATAGGGGCGGTAATCGGGGCCATAACAGCCGGCCCCTTGCTCGACTCCGTAGGGAGAAAAAAGACCATCCTGGCGACAGCCCTACCCTACATAGCCTCATGGCTGATGATAGCCTTCTGCACGAACATCGAAATCATGTACACCGCTAGATTCATCGCCGGATTAGCCGACGGTTTCGCCTTCACGGCTGTGCCCATGTACTTAGGTGAAATAGCCGACGCCGACATTCGAGGCCTTTTAGGTTCAAGCTGCTCCGTGCTGATGATCTTGGGTATCCTAGTCATCAACGGTTTAGGTCTTTACCTAAGTATATTCACCACGGCGTTAATATCAACCGCGCTACCAGTCATCTTCCTCGTGACATTCTGGTTCATGCCCGAAAGCCCCTATTACCTCATTATGAAGGATAATTACGAAGGCGCTAAGTCAAGTTTGAAAATCTTGAAGGGAATCGAAGACGTGGACTTGGAAGTCAACAGGCTGGCGAATGCTGTAAAGCGACAAGCGACTGAAACGGGGACATTCTGGGACTTGTTCACGGTGGCCAGCAATAGAAAAGCCGTGCTTATAATGATCGGTTTGAGGACGGTGCAGCAGTTGAGTGGAATCACAGCAATTACGTTCTATACAAAAATGATCTTCCAGGAAGGAGGTGAGGATATATCCGCGGAAGTCACCACAATCATCTACTATTCGGTCCAGCTTGTGCTTACCTGCATGTCCTCATTGATCATAGACCGTGCCGGGAGAAGGCCGTTGATGATAATCTCCACCGTGGGCACGGCGGTAGCTCTGATGGTAGAAGGCGCGTACTTCTACCTGGAAACCGAAACTAGCATCGATGTAGCGCAATTCAACTACATCCCAGTAATCGCTTTGATTATGTTCATAGTTGCCTACAGCATCGGCATGGGCACCATACCCGTATTAATGCTTGGTGAATTATTCCCGACAGACGTTAAAGCATTCGCTCTAAGCCTGGCCGACATTTACTTCAGCATAATCGCGGCCGTTGTATCGAAATTCTTCCAGATTATGAAGGATAATTTCGGTATGTACGTGCCGTTCTTCTGCTTCACTATTTGCTGTATATTGGGCGTTTTCTTTGTTATTGTGGCACTTCCGGAAACTAAGGGAAAAACGCTAGAAGAGATTCAGGATATCCTTAAGGGGATCGAGCGAGTGGACGAAGGCGAGGATGATAAGTCAGATAAGGTCAGGGTGTAGATGAGGTTAATTAATGCTTACAATTGTGCAACTTAAGTCTGATTATGTAGTTATTTATATGTATAAAATGTACCTGCTATATATACATACACTTATTATTTTTGTAAGATAGTGATTTTTTAATAAATATTTTTTTAATTCTAACTTATGTTTATCTTTTAACACGTTCACTGCCAACTGCAAGAATATATAAACTGGGTTTCCTGGGTTGCTATGAGATAACTCGTTAAAGACCACCTTTCCTTTATCGCCAAAACCAATCTTGGCTTATGGGGGACACGCTCTGAGTGGATCTCGGCAGCGAACTTGTTAAGAATAATTCATGATAGTTTAAATTTATTCCCCTTTTTTGGGTTTAGTCTAATGTTTGAGTCTATAATGAAATGCAGCATGTCAAGAATTATGCCACGAAACTAAAAACAAAATAAATATTTCTGAAGAAAGTCGAAAAATATCACAATCATAATACTTTTCTATACTTTGTAAAGAGAAAGTAATAAGGGAAAACAAACTGATTCTTGTTTTTCGCCTCCTAACTTTTAAGGTTTTTGAAAAGCCAGTTTTCAACACACAAAATATATTATTCCAATAATTGTTACAGTTCCCTATTCGATAATTAAATATGGTTATCAAAAAATCAAGATTGTCTAAAATTATGATTTAGTTCATTTATTCCATACAATATGTTAGTAGATTGAAAAGTTAATCTTATAAAGCTATTGATCTTAATTCATATATTTGTATGTATGCCTCTGTAAGTGTTATCATTTGAGGTAAGATGTCGATGACGTGGAGGTCCTGCATCTCATACCATTTGCCAGTGCTCTTTTGGAGGATGTGGACTCTGTAGGTGCCTTTTGATGGTTCACCATCATGCACAATATTCGCGACTAAATCGTAGATTGTGTTTTTGTGCTTCGCCTTGTTTTCAGTAGTAAGGAACTCGCCAAAGTCAACGTTCCTGTATGCAAATTTATATTAAACAAGTGTATATTTTAAATGACCAGCTTATATAAAACAATGGGATAAGGATAAAGAAATTTTGGATCTAAATTATTATGTAGTGAATGTAAATATTTAACTTACTTAACAGGGAAATTTACTATAGTAGGATTCTTCTCTACAAAGAAAGTGTTTTTGGTGAACCGCTTTATGTATAGAATCAGGTACGGGGGAAGTCGTGTGATTTCAAATCTCTTCATAAAGTTCTCTTTGTATGTCTTGTATTCCTTTTCTGTTTGTCCATTGAACTTAGTAAGAAGTTGGTACAAATTAACCTATAATTTTACATATGTATTTAAGTTATATAAACATTATAATTGAAAATATTAGAGGTAAAAAATTATAGAGGTATAACAATCATGTGCACGGGGTACAAAATTGCAGTGATAATGATAAAATGATGGAGGCGGTGGTGGAGGAAAAGGGGATGTTGCCCGAGTCTCAGGGCGGATTTAGGAGGGGGGGGGGCACGAGGGAACAGGTCTTTGCCCTGGCGAGGGTGGTGGAGAGAGAGATGGAAGGTAAAGGAAGTGTGTTTGCAGTATTCCTGGACCTGAGAGCAGCGTATGATTTAGTGCTGAGGGAGAGTATGGTAGAGCGCTTGAGGATGAAAGGTGCGAGTGATGGGATCGTAGAATGGGTAAGAGGGATGTATGCGGAAACTTGGATTGAGGCGAAAGTGGGAGTGTCCGTTGAGCCCAATGTTATTTAATTTGTACATAAGTGAATTAGATGAGGTGCTGGAGAAAAGGGCAGGAGGGAGGTGTGGTAATTGGGAAAAGGAAGTTATGGATGTTGGCATATGCGGATGATATGGTGCTGATGGCGAGAGATTGGGCGGGGATGAAAGGCATGGTGAAAAAGGTGGGGAGGTCTATGGACAAAAGAGGATTGAGTATGAATTTAGGGAAAACGAAATCGATGAGATTCAGGAACAAAGGGAGAGAAAGGAGAGTGAAAGAGTTAGAGTGGAAGGGCGAGGTAGTTGAGAGGGTGAAAAAGTTCAGGTACCTGGGTTTTATCTTCAAAGAGATGGGTGGATATGAGGATATGGGGGATAGCGTGGGGTAAATGGGGAAGATGGATTGGGAATAATATGAGAGTAGAGTGCAAGGTATGGGATACATGTGTGAGGTCGGTGTTAATGTACGGTGTGGAGGTATGGGGAACGAGGGAGCAGGGGTGGTTTTTGAAACGGATGTTAGGGCTGGAAAGGTCGACACCTGGCTACATACTGTTCCAAGAGACGAATAGAGAGAGACTGGCGTGTGAGGCGATGGAGAGAACAGTAAAATATGAGGCGAAAATGTAAGAGTTAGGACAGGAGAGATTGGTGAAGGCGGTGTGATGGGTATGTGTGAATAGAGAAGAGGGGAAGTGGAGGATGGAGAAGAGGGGAAGTGGAGGATGGAGAGAAGGAGAATGTATGAGAAAGTCGGGTTGGCGGAGGCGAAGGTGGTAGAGTGGTAGAGTGGAGGGGGTGAATGTAGCGGCATGGGTGAAAGAGGTGGAAGCGCAGGAGAGACAAGGGCAGATTTGAGAAGAGCTAATATAACGACATGTTTGGGAGGTGGCAGGTACATGGAGGATGCCGAAGTATCTGGGTGAAGGAGACTGGAGCTGAAAGGAAAGAGTGATACTGGCAAGGGCGAGGTGGGATCTGGAGAGAGAGAGGGAGAAAGTAATGGATAGGGGAGGAATATATGAGAAGTGGTCTGTGTGAGTGGGGGTGGGATACATGAAGGCACCTGGCGGAAGAGTGTGAGGGGGTGAATGAGGATTGGGTGGGGGTGAAAGAGAATAGAAGGGTTACGGAATAAATAAGAGAGGATGGGGCCGGGGTAAAGACTCTGGGTGGGTGAAGGGGGATAGTAGGGGGGGGAAGGGGAAAGGAAGAATCGATTAATAGGAATAAGGATATGGATGTACAGTGTGCCAATAAAGGTTGTTTTTTTTTTCTTTATTAAAAATATTATGTTTTCAAATGTTGTCTGGATTAAAACATTGTGCCCACAGATGGTGCCAATTTATAACTGCTGAAAATAGAGATCTATCAGTGACTTACTTCCAAATAGGAAATTCACGAGTTGGTATAACTGGTACATATTGACGCATTTTCAGCAAAATCTGCACTACTTCCTAGTTTAATTTAAGAATTATAATTACATGGAGTAGAGTTCCAATAAATATTACAAACAAACAACTAATTATACCTCATTTAATAACCAGGCGGACTAAATCAAATTATAGCCGCGAAAATACGTTGTTGTGATTGGCCAAACGGACGCCGTTTTTACACAGGCCCAAACTGCTTAAAACAGTAATGGTCGTTCTTATGATCAGCTGATCTCTCACCGTTCCTTGTGTCCCACCGATTACACGCGTTTCGCCTCAGTTTTTGTGTTTTTAGCCAGTTATTTCTTCCATTGATCGTGTAAGAATGGATTCCTCTCATCCCGCAATTTTCTTGGAAATAGTTATTTTATTTTTAACTATGGATATATATCCGGAACAAGTTTGGTGTCATTTTTGCCCCATAAGAAACGGAAATGGTTGGATTTTTGGACCATTAACGCTCGAGGTAAAAACAATCCAAAATTATCTTAATACAAGAGGCTTTAAAACCCACTGCCATCGCCGTACACAAAATTGTCGATTTATTAGACAAGTCTCGGCAAGTTATTGCAATATGGAATCGAATCATAAACATACATTACATTTAGGATTAGCTAGAAGTACGGAGTTTCACAGAATTGGGGAGTGTACGGAGATTGGGGCAGTAAGAAGTCCTAAACGTCTTGAAGGATGTCCAGCAACCGAAGATATCTACAATGAGAGCAGCAAAAATTCTGTGTGCGGAATTTTTTTCTTTAAAACTGAAATCGCTACATTGAATTACATTTTAATTGAATTAAATAGAGACGACCTGCCATACATTAATGAAAGAGATGAATTTAATAAAATTCTATTTCACGACAATCTAGTATTTATATTTCAAACCTTTTACAGAATTATACCGGGTGACCCAGGGATCTGTAAAAGCCCCATAACTTATTTCCTATTTGAGATATCGACTTCTAGTTTTCCTGAACTGGTACCGACACTTATTCTACATATTTGAAAAATATGTATGTTTTTGTACAGGGTGTCCCAATATACATAACAGACCAAAGTTATGTTTTTTTAAATGGAACACCCTATATTTTATACTTTATTTTCAACCCTCTTGAGAAGCTGATAAAACTAATATAAGATAGTATGGGTCTCTAATGGACGATTGGTTAGTTATGGGCAATTTTGTGGCAAAAACAAGGACACATTGAAAAAATTGCAGAAGCGCTCCTAGCAAAGCTATCGTCATTTTTTATACACTGAAGAATTTTCCACATCATAAAGAATAATACAAATCGGCATTGGTTATTTTTTGTTCATACTGCTATACAGGGTGTCAACATACGCAAAATATTGGATAACTATTTTTTTTCAAATGGAACACCCTATATATCTTGCCACTAGTGCATGGAATTTTTAATAAGCTTTCCAATGATGTACAATTTGTATAATGAAATATTAAGGATTCTTGAGATTTATCCATAAAAACATTTTTCTTTTGTCACCTCCTGCTCATTTTTGGATTTTCAGCCAAAACTATGCATTTTCTGAAAAAATAATAAGAGACCAAAGTTGTATAATGGAAAATTTTCGATCGATATAGGTCTTTTGACTTTTCCAATAATGCGTGCATTGCCGGAGTGCGCAAAATCGTGACCGTATATGCATTTTAGCGTTTTTCTCAAATTTTTTGTTAATTAATTGCACTATACTTTATTTTCCACGTCCTCTAGCAGAAAACCGGGTAATTATAAAATTATTCAAATGACCTACATCGATTGAAAAAATTCCGCCCTACAACTCTTAAAAGAAGCAATTTTTGTCCAAAATGCATAGTTTTCGCTAAAAATACAAAAAACCATTGAAAAACGCTTGATACATACATTTTCAATTTGCATTTTAGGGAAAACTATGCATTTTTGGCAAAAATTGCTTCTATTAAGAGTTGTAGAGCGGAACATTTTCAATCGATATGGGCCATTTTAATTTCCCTATAATTTCCCGTTTTTCCGCTAGAGGGTGCGGAAAAAAAGTATAATGCAATTTATTAATAAAAAACGCTAAAATGCATATACGGTCACGATTTTGCGCGCTCTGGCCAGTAATGCACGCATTATCTTAAAAGTTAAAAGACCTATGTCGACCGTAAATTTTTCGCTCTACAACTTTGGTCCCTTATAATTTTTCCTGAAAATGCATAATTTTGGCTGAAAATCCAAAAATCAGCAGAAGGTGACAAAAAAAATATGTTTTTATTGATAAATCTCAAGAATCCTTAATATTTTGTTATACAAACTATATATCATTGGAAAGCTTATTAAAAATGCCATATATTGGTGGCAAATTATATAGGGTGTTCCATTTGAAAAAAAATAGTTATCCATTGTTTTGCATATGTTGACACTCTGTATAGCACTATGAATAAAAGAGAACCAAAGCCGATGTGTATTATTCTTTATGATGTGGGAAATTTTCTAGTGTATAAATAATGATGCTATCTTTGCTAGGAACGCTTCTGCAATGTTTTCAATGTGTACATGTTTTTGCCACAAATTTGCCCACAACTAACCAACCGTCCATAATAGACCCATACTATCTTATACTATTTTTATCAGCTTCTTAAGATGGTTGAAAATAAAGTATAAAATATAGGGTGTTCCATTTAAAAAAACATAACTTTGTTCTGTTATGTATATTGGGACACCCTGTACAAAAACATACATATTTTTAAAATATGTAGAATAAGTGTTGGTACCAGTTCAAGGAAACTAGAAGTCGATATCTCAAATAGCAAATAAGTTATGGAGCTTTTACAGATCCCTGGGTCACCCGGTATGTATTTTTAAAATATACCTAATACTTCAATCCACTTTATATTAAATAAATACATGTACAACTTGAGTTTTTCAGTGTGCCCCTAAATTCTTAAGATGGTCTCATACTTATGTTAATTATTATATATTAAATCATTGACTATATAATCAAGAAAGTTTGCCTAGAATTAATTTATATATAATTGTTGAATGAATGTTATGGATAAACGAATTTGAAATAATTTTATTTTTACCGCCAAAACATGTTTGGTTACTTTTCTGGTGACTTTTTATAGTGTAAATGTGACTTTCACGTTTAGTCTGCCTGGTTATTAAATGAGGTACTGTAAATTCAAAACCCTAACCTTTAAATCTAGCTAATTAATTACAAAACTAAAAACAATACCTGTGGTATGATATTTTCCCTGAATTCATCTATAAACAGTGGAGGTGGTGGTAAATCACACGTCAAGTACAAAAACGGAGACTCCATCTCAGTCTCTTGATATTCTGGTGTTGCTAAAAGACTTCTCTTCTGTTTATCATCCAACTCAGTAGGGGGAATTTTCCTGCTATAAATTTTCATTGATCCAAGGAATGATTTATAAATAATTGAACTCTTTCTTTTCTTGGTACCATTAAGTGCACGGTGAAGTTCATTTAAAAACCATGATAAAAAATCGATTGGATCACCTATATATAAAGATAAAAAAATATGAATATACTTCTTAACAAAAGATCTGACAGTTTATGGTAGTACT
Source organism: Ocypus olens (assembly GCA_910593695.2). Lineage (NCBI taxonomy): Eukaryota > Metazoa > Arthropoda > Insecta > Coleoptera > Staphylinidae > Ocypus > Ocypus olens. The sequence goes on along the minus strand of OU343050.1, from coordinate 26,544,506 downwards.
AATTCATAGAAAATCCCTAATACAGCACATCTACAACCAAAACCAGTGACCGCTTTAAAATTTACTCCTGGGCCATGACGGAGACCGGTGTCCACTTATATATTCTAACTTGACTAATTTCTTTGGGCCAGACAGTAACATATCTATACACTTTTATATGCTAACTTGTCTGCTCTGGCCCTGTAGAACATGTTGCTCTGAAGAGAGCTAAAAAACTGTGCTGGTGCTGAATCTGCTAAAAGATAACTCATTGTCTCACAACTGGACATTTAAAAAATCTCAGGGCAGCAAATTTTTAACAGATATACATTTACATATACACAAACTACAGTAGACTCAGGCACTATATGCTATAGATCAGTGCAAGATGATGGACCCTGAGCTGATATCCATTTATTGATTTTTTTTTTTGGTATGAAACTAAAATCATTTACCTACTCCCACTTTGTAATTGATGAATTACCGAACTGTTTTCACCAATCGTAAGCAACCCATTACGAATATATAGAGCATATATAAATGTTAAATGTTGTACATAAATATGTAACATGTACTATTACCACTTATGTACCTCGCTATATTATATACTCATTAGCCAATTACAATTAACGTCCGCCGAGTCCCCTGCATTCGTCTGTTCGTCTTTAAATATTAAAAGTGACAGTGACATTTAAACGTCAGATGCAACTTATTGGTTAAAACAATAACCGACACAATAAACTCCACGCTATGCCTTATTGGTACTTCCATCGCAATGGTATCTTAGTAGATTAACACTTCAGAGTGAGTACAACGATCCATATCCCTAAATTTGTTCAATAAATTTATTGGACAATATATTATACGACGGAAAATTGTTCGAACGGTAATTTGTTTGCTTAGTTGGTAGTCGTTCTACATTGCCATTACCGGCTAATTTAATACAAATTTAAACGTCAACCTGACAAGATGCAGTTTCAATATTTCTTTAGTTTAAGTGAATAAATGTAAGGTCGAAGGTAATGCATAGTACATAACGCGAGTTGTAACGCAATTACGCGCTCGTGAAATTACGTTACTTGCCGCTACGCGGCTCGTACGCAATATATTTCACTTGCACGTAATTTGCTACTTACATGTAATATACTATTACATAATTACCTTGTTGAGTGAACTGGAATTTCTTTCTGCTCCACAGAACCACAGCCTGGAGCATTTCATGAGGCGACACATGCACTTTGAAATTTCTAGGATTCCACAATTTCCTCATTAGTTCACCAAATCTTGATACCAGAAGATAAGTAGAATCTCCCGGCGGTCTTTTCACGCCACTGTAATTCTCCTCTCGAAGAAAATAATCCCTGAGAGGCTTGACATGTGATAAAGCCTGCAAGTTAATTCTAATAAACCAAAAGCTAGTTATGCTATAATCTAAATCCATGCTAGTAATTTATAAATAATTTAGTTTACAAAAACATATTTTTATACAATTAATTAAAATGAAAATGTCCTGAATATGCGATTTTGATATATCTTTATACCGATTAAACTCTTGTTTGGATTGAAGCTTGGCCAGGTTCACCGTTCTTAAACTTTTGAAACGGCTCTCGAAAACTTCTCTCACTTAAGGCAGCCTCACCATATGCTTCTAAAAGCAATTAATGCGCCTGAGCAGCAGATTTTTTCAAATTGAGGAAGTAAATCAAAAGTTCACGCAAATGACGCTTATTAGGCTCAAAACTCATTTTCGCACATAAAAGAATATATTGTTTGGATTGTGGGATAGGGCAAAATTTTAAAATTTTTAATGTATTTGAAAGACATTACAGTAAGATAAGCACAAACTATGAAAAATGTTTAATTTTAAGAAGCTTGTAATTTGTTAAAATCGAACTCTGAATTTATATTTGTGTTTGAATAGCATTTGATTTGATTGAACAGCTCGAGCAGCTTGGAAAGATCGAGCAGTTCAATCATCATTTGCTCGATCCTTGAGGTTCGAGTACCTTGCCCATCACGTCAAAATGTTACTAAATATGATGGAACTGAAAAGTCAACAAACATCATTTTCTTTTTGTTTAAACATTTCCAATTGTTTTTAATAATAGTAGATTATATTTCTAGGTATTGAAGTGGTACTTCTCATGTTGACCTCAGTATTTGCGGAAGCTCGAAGCGTTGAGGCCTGCAATCTGAGCGAAACATGAAAAAACCACTTCAATACCGAGTGATATATGCTATTTTTTCTTCAAGCGGAGTATATTAATAATACATACTCAGCATAAATTATTGCATTTTGTGAGGTTGTGTTAAAGTAAGTATGGCGCATATGCGTTCCACAGAATTATGCTTGAAGAAAAAATAATTTTTGTTTCTATGATATATTATGTTAGAAAATTTGAACATTTGCATCATTCTATTTTCCAAAGAAACCTCAAATAATAATTAATAAATCAAATAAGAAAGCTAGTTGAGTTTACTAATAATTAAAGATTCTTTATAATTCTGAAAATAAAAGTATAAACGATTTATTCTTTTATGATCCCTCATGGGTCACAATCACCTTACCTGTAATACAACGTTGCAGTAATCATTAGCCTTAATGTTATTCAACCCAACAATCCCCGGTGTATACAACGTCCCATCGATAGCTCTCGACAATTTCGTGCTCACATCCAAACTCCGAATTTGCTCCTCGGTGAAAATTGGATTCAACAGATACTTAATATCATGCAGAGATGAATCTATAATCTCGTAATTATCCGGCAAACAGTAAAACTTCAAAGTATGCAAGTTTAGGAAGACATGATGACTTTCGGCTACGGAATGTGTGTACGCGTGTGTATTCGTTCCTCTTCCTTGAAAATATTTTCCACACACCAAACAAGCGTATACGTTAATCCTCGTTAAGGAAACGGAGCACAGTTTTTCAAAGTCAAAGTCGAGGAATTGGCGGTTGATTGTGTCTAAATATGGGCAGAGTCGTGTTGTTGGTTTAATGTCTGGTTCTTCTTTTATATCATCTAGGTTTATTGGTAAATGGACAACTGAAAATTGATTTATTTAATGCATCTGAAACGTATTATAACGTATTATAACACCAATAAAATATTGTAGCTTAATGAAAACCCTAACAATAAAAGTTTGGGCGGTTTTATGGATAGTTATGTTGAAGTATGAAGGTTTAATGGTTTAATATGCTATGTATTTATACTGCCTACTTTCTTTCAATGATCTATTCGTACGTTCTTCAACTTTCATTCGTTTCACAGGAGGACTTTCCATTCTAGGATATTTTTAGGTTATGGGGGTTATGTTTACAATCGTTAGCGTCAGCGATTAATATTCGGTACATCTAATATTCAGCTCACAAATGCATGTTTAGTAAAATATTGCCAAATGTTACATATAGCCATCTTAAATTGTGTAACAATAGTACATTATTATACGAGTTCAATAATATTAATAATATTGTGGCACGTATTGCTTCAATGTAACGAGTGCCCCACAATGCCTATTAAACAAATATAATACACTATTTTTTCTACTTTGGTAGAACCGTACTTAGATTAAAAAAAATCTTTTTTTCTTATTTTGCATCTTTGGAAGCTGTACGTGTATAGAATATTGTGTCCAAACGGCAGTTCATATTTTAAATGGAAATGCTTATGAACGGCGAGCCAGCGCGCCACGTACAAAGCAGCACCGCGTGGCAGGGATTTTCAAATGCGTTTTTCTCAGAACAGTGTTTTTTTACTTTCTCCGTTACGAAGTACGAGAAAGTATTGTGATCGTGATTTTTTTTTTCAAAATTTTTTTTTACGGAAATATCCGTTTTGGGGTCCCTAGATGCCATTTCAACAATTTCTGGATTTTTTTTTGTGTCTGGGTGTGTGTGTGTCTGTGCGCGCTGTATCTCAAAAACTAATAGACCAATTGATATGAAACTTTCAACATACGTCTTATTTGATAATCCGAAGAACTGAAAAGCTTTTGATAAAATTTCGTACACCGGAAGTGGGCGTTTACCTTAACTGTTTTTTTGTTTTTTGCCAATATTTTCTTAAATATGAAAAATATCACAAAAACATTTAAACAAACTTTGAAGACAACAAAGCAATGAACATCTTTTGCTTGAAAACATTTTTCATAAAATCATTGCTATTCGAGAAAAAAATGTATTATTTTTTTTAAATTTTTTGTTTATAATTATAAAACGATAATAGTTACAGCAAATTTATGTTGATAATAATAATGTAGAAAATGCTTAAATTAACAACTTATAAAGAATAAGTTTTTTTCGAAATCCCTTTAGTTTTTGAGTAAACTGAATGAGTAAATTTTGAATTTGAAGTATAATTTTTCCATCTTTTATAATTTTGACGTTTTAGACGTCAGTTTCATCCGTGTTTACATAACGCTCGATGTACGTTTAAAATATGATTTAAATTGATTATTTCATTCAAATCATTTAGAACCAATCAGAACCCCCAAATTGTACCAGGTGACTTGTTTTAATAAACGGAAAAAGCGCATCGTACCACGAAGTTTTTCCGGAAAAACTTCACCATGCTAGTCAGAGTTGGACTTTGTCACCTTTCTGGTATTAAAAATGTTTGATAACTGAAAGCATATAGTAATATAATACAGTGATAATAATTGCACTATCATTAACGTGGAAATTATGCTTCGATCCCAACGGTGGAAATTCTCTTTGATCGACTGCCAAATGAGACAATTTTCTGACAGATTGGGCAAGTCCGAACAGGCCCAGTAAAAGTTTTTCCTGTGTCTCGTTGGTAACGCAAACTAGGAATACAAACATATAAACGTCAAATTATCCCACCAACTTTTCGATTTATTATCTTCTGGATCAGTGAAATTAATTAAGGTAATTCAAGATTTCGGGTTTCGATACAAAAAGGAATAGTGAAATCGACGATATAATAGCAGGTACCGTACCTAAAAAAACTTCAAAAACACATCATCTTCAAAAATGATTGATGAACAAATAGTGTTTAACATTGGAAACTGTTCCATCTATTAAATTTTTGAAATACTAATAAAACCAATTAATAAAACCGTTTAAGAAATATGTCCTATTTATTTGTAAGAAATGTGTAAGGAAATTGCTTTTCATGAAATAATCATGCCAAAAACCACTCAAGTTTTATTTTTATCCAGGAAAAACTTCAAAATTTTTCACTCAAACTTTGTTGTTTTCTAAAATTTAACTCGAGCAAAATCACCAAATCGCTCGACCTGCGGTCTCGCGATTTAAGACGTGATTTTGCTCTCGTGAAATTAATAAACAACAAAGTTATCGTGAAAAATTTCGAAGTTTTTCCGGAAAAAATAAACCTCTTGTGGTTTTATTTATGAAAATAAATCATGAAAGCGTAAATATAAATGATACCATCAAGTCGGAGAAAGTAACATGATGGCCACATCACCATTTTTTTAATTGGTGGAAGTGACTGCGCGCAGACGGATGCAGCAATCGATCGATGATTTTTTTTTTCCAAATACTCTAAGGACATACCCGCAAGGTTAAGTAGCATGAATTAAAAAATATATATTTATTGATTTTATATTGCAAAAAAACTAGCCGCAAAAAAGTCAAAAAATGAACATTTTTTCCAAACAAGCGTAATTTTTTTTAAATTCCATGCTACATAACACTGGCAAATGTAATAAACTTCCACCAGTGAGGCATGCCCGTGTGACATCCCAACTTCGACGATGTGACAACATAATTAATTTTTATACAAAACTTTTTAAAAAATCACAATTTGTACTTAAAGGCTTATTATATTTCTGGGAAAAACATTTAAGTTAAAAACTTTATTAATCATCTCAAAAGAAAAACTGAAAATCACCTTTTTTCAGGCCTGCCTGCCCTAGGCACACGGAGCTATTTAATGATTATTAACTCCTAATGATCATTAACTTCGCCGTGTGTCACATCAACATAATACCATTGTACTTATATATGTATATACAATGATAATACTAATGATCATTAATAACGTCATATAATAACGTCATATAAACTTATGATCATAAGAATCGGCGACGACGTTTAAAACAGGTCATCGCCGATAATCGTGTAACATCGCCAGTCATTTGAAAAATATCGCTGTCATGAATGACAGTTCGCGATCAGCTGATATCACTTTACTTTTAGAAATATGCGAACGTGGAAACTTTTTCTTTGCTGTTTCTGTACCCGTGAATTCCTCGTACTTTTCCTTCACTTTTTCTTTCCTTATAACTCTTTGTTGTGAAATCACATACATTTGGGCGAATACAATTGGTTGATATAAAAATCAGCACGTGTTGGAGGGCTTTCAATTAAATCAATTAAATCCAACCTTTTAAATGATTATGAAATGTTTTTATATAAAACCAAACATAAATACCTGTATTTAGGTACGTATACTGCGCAGGCGTGCTTTATCCCGTGTGTCACCTACATTTGTAAATTGCCAATTTTCTTAATGATCATTAGGGCTAATGATCATAAACTACCTCCGTGTGCCTAGGGTATTAGACTCTATCTTGACTATATACTAATGGACTGCTATTCCCCATCCATTTTCCATATGATCACTGCTCCAAAAGTTGTCCACGAGCTAGAGCCCGATATAAGTCCCGCCCCGGAGCCGAAAATGGAGCGTAATTTAAAAACCGGAAAGCAAAAAAAATATTTCTCGATGTATTCATCAGCAACGTGGAGAATGCAAATGCGAGCATATTTCGGCAACTCGGGTCCACTTTCCTGCCTGTTATTTACAAGCAAAACATCAACCCATTATTTGCGAAGATTTGATGGAAATCTAATACAGAATTTTAGGTTATAAGTCAAAAGTCAACTGAAGTGTACATCGGCTGACGAGTATTATAACCACCGAACACATATTTTTAGAAATAAAACCTGCATGTTAAATTTCGGAAACACGATTTTTGGCGCCGCCTGGTGTCGGGGTGGCAAATTACTACGATTTCCGCCAAAATTTAAAAATGTTATACTCGTCTACTCGATATATTTCAATTTAATAACACTAAAAATATAATCAATTATGTTTTTTGAGCACATAATTGCTTATACTTTTAGATAGTACATAAATGAAGAAGTTACTGGTTTTGGTAAAAGAAAAAAGATTGGATTTCAGAAAATAAAAATAAAAATAAATAGGCCTACATGGAAAAAATATATTTAACAGAATAATTATACCGAGTGCCTGGGATAAGGGGCGAACATAGGGATTTTACATGTAAAATTAAATATGTGTAATTATTAGCTCCCCTATTCATTTTAGAGAAAAATCGTAAAGCAATATTTTTTAGAGAATGAAGAAAACTTGTAAATGTCTCATCCTTTTAATTTACGTTTGTACTAGAATCCACCTCAGAAATAATAAAAATAAGTTTAACCATTTACCATTTAATAAAAACCCTTGCCATGACTTTAACAAATGTCATGTTATGGTGAGAATAATTTTGCTAGTCAAATATCAATTCACGCATTGTAATTACAATGAACTATAATCTTCGTTATTCCAATGAAGAGAACGTATTCATTATCGAAACATTTTGCAGTGGCGTCAATTTACTCAGAGTTCATGACATTACATGCAAACGGAACAGAAGAAACAACGATGAATTGGAAAAAACAGTTTTGGGTTTGATAAATGCTGAACCAACAACTAGCATACGATGCATTGCTCGTGAGTGCAACGTGTCTAAATTCTCTGTATAGAAAATTATGAAGAAGCATGATTATCATTCTTAAAAACATCAATGCCATCAGGAGATAATGTTAATGGATGAAGAAAGGAGGCGTGTATTCTGCGAAATAATGCAGGATCGATCAAATACAGACCATAATGAATGCTAATAATTTACTTCCATATAACAATAAAACAGTAAACATTCAGTTTTTTTATAGAAAGACACCAATTGTTAATTTAAATCAGAGCACCAAATTTCTTGGGATTGCTGAGGACGAGCAACTCACCTGGTATCAGCATGTTGATCATGTGTGTAGTAAATTAAATACTGCTTACTATGCAGTTCTTAAACTAAACCCAATTTCACCACCAGAGTCAATCATAACTCTCTACTACTCATAGGTATATCCTTATCTCTTCTATAATATACCAGCGTGGCAAAGAAGTCATATTCAAAGGATATTCATATCCCAGAAAAGAATATTAAGATTAATTTTAACAAAATTAGATTGGAGACTTGCCGTGGTTTATTTAAGGAGAACAACATACATTAATATGCATTTACATATTTAAAATAGCAACATTTGTTGCGCATTAATAAACTAACTAAAAACTAAACTAAAGCTTAACTTTTTGCAGTCTGTCTGTTTTACCGAAGAATGCTAGTTCACACTTTACAGCAAGCCCAACGTTATTGTTCATAGTAATTACAATGTGTGAATTGATTGACTAGAAACATTATTCTCACCATAATATGACATTTGTCAAACTCATGGCAAGGGTTTTTTATTTAAATGGTACATTGTTCAACTTATTTTTATTATTTCTGAGGTGAATTCTGGTACAAACGTAAATTAAATAGATGATTCATTTACATTTTTTAATTCTCTAAAAAATATTCCTTCACGATTTTTCTCTAAAATGAATAGGGGAGCTAATAATTACACATATTTAATTTTACATGTTAAATCCCTATGTTCGCCCCTTATTCCAGACACTCTGTATATATTATTTCAAAAATTATTCAAATTATCAAGTATAAAAATATCACAACAATCGGGTATTAGGGTCACGCCGCCGAGGCAGACGACAGACTACCAGCAACGAACGACGCCCCGGGCCCTCTTCAGACCGGACCAGGACCACTCGACTCACCACTGCCTCCGACGCCCAGAAGGAAACGGACAGCTAAACCATATCCTCGCCTACATCTAGTGGCGGCGGTAAGGATTTGGGGGCCCCACCTCAAAAAAATCTTGGGGCCCCCCTTCGTCAAAAAATAAAAAAAGTAGTCCATCCAAGTCTAATTTCCGAGTTCGGTCATGTTCTATTATACTAAGTAAAGCCAAAGCACTCAGTCTAAGTTTACTCATTGTACCGCGCAGGTAACTTTTAATAAGTTTGAGTTTTGAGAAGGATCTCTCTGCACTAGCGGATGTAACTGGTAATGTAAGAAATAATTGAAATAATGAAAACACGTCTGGTAGACTGCTGAAGATGCACCTGTTATCTGTCGCGAAGAAATGATTTTTTAGTGCCTGCCTCTGCCGAAACCATTTATTTCGGCCATAAATATCGGGCCGAAAGTACGATTTAGCGTATCTAGGGCCGAAACAGTAACAGTAACGTCGCGCTTCGTTGTTTACAATCATCACAAAAATAAATTCATTAATACGTGATCAATTTTTAATATACAATTGCATGACCCGGGGGCCCTAGATGCTCGGGGCCCCCCCGCGCCGCTGGGTCTGCGGGGGCCTTATCGCCGCCACTGCCTACATCGCATCGCATCTACCGCGACACTCTACGTCGGACTGAATCCTTGGACGAATCCTTCGCCTCGACGACATTCAGTGCGGAGCATTGAACTAGAATACAACTGGAAAGGACACGCAATGTAAAACGCCTGAGGCAAGTCAATTTTGCAGCAACCCGCGTTGCTGTTGGGTACCTCTCTCTTTCTATCTTATAGGGACATATGTAGGAATAGGAGTTTAAAATGAAAAACAATTATTTTTATATAGAAATAATTTTATTTAAAACATTTCATGAACATTGTCTAGTTTAAAATAAAACACAGATTTTCAATTTAAAATTATATTTTCACATTGACATCAAATATGTACATACAACTAAAATTTAAATTACAAAAATAAATAAGTCTCAACAGTTTTTAAATAAACCTACTTTATTCAGTTTATGACGCACCGTTGGAGCTTTTCCATGTAATCCCAAATTTACAAACAAAATGGTTAAACTTACGTGTGAAATGAAATTTGTTTCCTTGCATCATGTTCATTTTTGCATCCGAAAGCAACTCAGTTCAAAACCATTTTTAATACTGACGGTACTTAAAATAGCAGCAACTACTCACGTTAACTTGTAAAGGACACTAAACAGCATCTAAACTCTGGACCCTTATTATAATTAAACAGGTATCGGCTGTGAAAACACTACAATAACAATCCGGTTTGCATTAACGCTCATTGCTTGACATAAGTGAGAGTGAGATGGAATAACTACACATCATTCTCTCTCGCTCTGTTACCCCTGACACAGTTCGACACGTTTCGTTTACGAGCGGGGCCGTTCCAGTTACGTAGTATTCAGTTCATTGGTGCGGAGATAATATCGCCGCTCACAAGAGGGAAGATCCTCACCCTGTATTAAATGTAAATACACTTGTAAATAAATTGAAATAAAATGACTTAAAGACCACCTCTATTTGATCACCAAATAAACCAAACACAAACAACCCCAAACGGGCCATATACCAGGTGAATATTTCAAAACCGAACATAGGCATTTAATATGGGAAACATGTTTTTTGCAGATTCTTGCTCCCCATTTTAACTAACAGGATTTATAATGACACCAATGGAAAGAATCATCTAATGATATCCGAACTAGTTAATTTTCAGTTGTAATTCTCTATTATTTTACCAAAATATTCGCAATACAATTCGGAAAATCGTATTGAGCCATGACTCGCAAGACAATAAACCGATTCAAACGTCATTCGAGTGACAAACTCATTATGCCGTTAGCGACTATGATTTTGAGATTTCCAATTTTCTTCACTCAAATCAATTGTAATTTTTTAAAGAATTGAAAAAACTCTGGTTGAATTTCTGGTAAATGTAAAATTCAGTAAACTTCAGTAGCATCGATCGCATCGTGTTTATGAAAAAATACAAAAATAACATAAACACATTATAATAAATGAAATAAATGGAAGAAGTTACATTACAACATTTATTATTGCTGGAGGGCAGTATCGAATTTGATCAATTTAAATTAAAAAAACAAAGATCATAATGATACACCTGTTAACAATTATAATTAAAAATCAATAATTAAAGCAAGTATTCAAATAAACCTCCAATCTGAATTAAACAATACCCTATCCTATTGTAAAACGAATTTCTGGCGTTTGACAACTGTCTATTCGTTATCAACCCGCACTCCTCAAATATTGCATTTCTCAAAGATTAATGTTTGGATTATTTGTAAATTGGGCTTTTCAGCTGACCCCACAAGAAGAAAACGCACGGTGCCAAATCAGGAGATCTAGCAGGCCAGTTGTTTTCACCTCCTCGTCCAATCCACCGAATTGGAAATGCATTATTCAAATATTCTCTGACGTTTATTACGAAATGTGCTGGACATCCGTCATGCTGGAACCAGATATCCTGGTTTGGACTTGCCACTTCTTCTATTGCAGGGCCAGCCTGAGTAAATAACAATTCTAAATAATTTTCTGAATTTAAATTTCCTATAATTTCGAAAGAACCTATAACATGAGAATTAAAAATGCCTGTCCAAATATTATTTTTTTGAGGATTTAGGGTTCTAAGATTTAAATTCAGATGGGGATTCTCATGTGTCCAGTATCTATCGTTTTGAACGTTTGGTTCATTATTTAATGCAAAGGTACATTCATCCGTAAAGCAAATCGACGAGAGAAAATTGCGATTAGCATTAGCACGATCTTGAATAATTTCACAAAAGGTTTGTCTAGACTCTTCATGAAACGGCAATAGTTCTTGATGGCATTGAAACTTGTACGGATGGTAGCCGTACTTTTTTAAAATTTTACAAAACGGTTCCTTGCGATTTACCACATTGTAAAGCAATAGATATTGTACTTATTGTTATACCTCATAACCTGGCGGACTAAATCAAATTATAGCCGCCAAAATACGTTGTTGTGATTGGTTACACAGGCCCAAATTGCTTAAAACAGTAATGGCCGTTGTTATGATCAGCTGATCTCTAACCGATCCTTGTGTCACACCGTTTCCACTCGTTTCGCCTCAGTAAGAATCGATTCCTCTCGTCCCGCGATTTTCGTGGAAATAGTTATTTTATTTTTAACTACGAATAAATACCCAGCACAAGTTTGGTGTCATTTTCGGCCCCTAAGAAACGGAAATGGTTCGATTTTAGAGCATTAACGCTCGAGGAAAAACAATCCAAAATTATCTTATATAAAGCTTTAATACAAGAGGCTTAGAAACCTACTGCCGTCGTATACAAAATTATAATTCATTAGGTGTGGCACAAGTATGCAATATGGAATCAAATCATAAACATACATTATATTTAGGATTGTGGAGTTTCACACAATTAGGGGGTGAAAGGAGATTGGGGCAGTAACAAGTCCTAAACGACTCGAAGGACGTCCAGCGACCGAAGATTACAAATTCTGCGTGTGGAAAATTGTACATAGATTTTTCTTTAAAAATGAAATCGCTACATTGGATTTTGATTTAATTAAAGGATAGAGATGACCTGCCAATGACGTCCCGTTAAACATTATATAAATTCATGAATGAGATTGATTTTAAGTAAGTTATTATACGTGTTTAAATAGCAAATTTATTTAATTTAATAAAATTTTATTTCACGACAATCTAGTATTTATATTTCAAACCTTTTACGGAATTATATGTATTTTTAAAATACACCTACTATTTCAGTCCACTTTATATGTAAATAAATATATGTACAACTAGACTTTTTCAATATGCCCCTAAATTCTTAAGAGGGTCTCATACTTATATTAATTATTATTTTAATATTATATACTACATCATTGAGTACATGATCAAGAAAGTATGCCTAGAATTAATTTATGTGTTGGTATAAATGTTGAATGAATGTTATGGATAAAAGAAATTGAAATCATTTTATTTTTACCGCCAAAACATGTCTGGTTACTTTTCTGGTTACTTTTTATAGTGTAAACGTGACTTTCGCGTTTAGTCCGCCTGGTTATTAAATGAGGTATAGTCGAGGATTCCCGGATACCAGCCCAATAACAACTTCTTCGTGAATGTTTTCCCATCTGTTGCCATTTATTCTGCGATGTTCTAATAAACAACCATAATGAGATAATTTTGAAACTATCATTCAAAGTAAATATTTACCTGAATTTAAACAACCAGAATTTTCTAATTGAAAGACTATTTATTGTATTGTCGACACTGACGGTATGGAGCTCTCGTTAAACTGCACGGAGAACAAATCTCACACCCTACGGTAACTATTTCCGCTGTAAACGTTTTTTACTATGAATAGTTTTTCCTCGATGGAATACATTTTGCAAAGAAAAATTAATGACAGTTATCATAAACTGATAACTTGTTTTCAGGCAAGTCATGGCACACCATGACTCTGTTTATTATCTTACGAGTCATGGCTCAATACGATTTTCCGAATTGGATCTATTGCGAATATTTTAATTAAATACTAGATAATTACAACTGAAAATTAACTAGTTAGAATATCATTAGATGAGGAAAAAAATCTTCTTTCGATTGGTGTCAATATAAATCCTCTTAGTTAAAATGGGGAGCAGGAATCTGCAAAAAACATGTTTCCCATGTTAAATGCCTATGTTCGGTTTTGGAATATTCACCCGGTATACAATTCTTCATAACCTAGTGGGCCAAGATAAAATCAATTTTATAACTGATTTCAAAACCTATAACACAAAATCGTTATAGAATTTTAAAATGTAACATTTACAAAAAATGTAACTGCTTGTCGCGGGCCCGCTGGCCATAATTTGGATACCCCTAATCTAGACGGTATAATATAAACAAGGGTTTTGCAGATGTAAAGTAAAGACCAAGAAAACAATCAAATGTTATTTGTTGTTTTTGTAAATTGGTTTACATGAGAAAAATTTGTTTAAAGTTCATCTGTTTGGATTGTAGGATAGGGCCAACCCACCACCCATCGTATCAAATTTACTTTAACCTACAAGCATTGTTTATGTGTTCGTTGTTGCTATATAACTTGTGTTTCAGTTATTTAAACAGAAAACCAAGCACTGTGTTTGCAGGTTAAGTGAATGTGGAAACGAAAGATGGCGGGTGGGCCCTATCCCGTCATCCAAGCGGTGGAACATGAACAAGGATTTTACAAAGGAGAGACGAGGGGAAAATGTATGAATTTATTAAATGATAGTAATATTTTATAAAATTAACTTGAATGTAGTCGCTAAATGTATACTTTAACAATCCCATCAACATTAAAAATTATAACAAAAAGTGCTTTCCGCGTTGTGTTCGATGAACGCGAAAATAGTATAATACGATCGAATAAAATTAGTAAAAAAAAAATACGTCTTTTCCTAAGATTATTAGCTGATGTATATTGATATTTTCAAATTTATGAACTAAGAAAATACATGCAGCTTTTTCTTCATGAACTACTTTTTTAATAGCTATTATTACAACCAGGGAAATGTATTCATATTTCCCGTGTTGTAATCAATAGTTTTTTTTTTTAATTTATCGGATTGGTAACGTTGCTAAGGGCCTTGTTTGTAAATATCATGGTTTGATTTTTGCGTTGTTTCGTAAATTGGCGAAATGTCAAACTATATGTTAATGCATAGGGGGTCTTTTACCATAGGAGTGGTAAAAGACCCCCTATGTCGGAAATGCGAGCAAGAAGAGGAGACACTAAGACACATCATGTGTGAATGCGAGTCACTCAAACAACTTAGGTGGTCCGTTTTCGGAGAGGAGTGGCCAGATTGGTCACAACTGGGCAACACTCCACACGGCCAACTACTTGACTTCACAAGAAGTTTAGGCTGGCTTGAGGAGTAGGGCCCAGGAGGCGGCACAAAGGACCAACGAATGGTCTAAGCGCTGCGACCATTTGGTCGCCCTCCACAAACCATCAATCATCAATCATATGTTAATGCAAGCGACGAAAGACCGTGAATGTTTGGTTCCGGTAAAATCCAAAGCTGTAAAATCCATAAAGGATACCTTCCTAAGAAATCGGAGGTGTTGTCCCGAGAGCAATTAAAACAATTCTTGCGAGAAGCTCCTAATGACATTTTTTTGATGTTTATATTTCCCTAGGGAAATATAAGTGTGTTATGACATATCGTAACCAAGGCAATATCACTCAATATTGTTTCAATCAGAAAAAAACAATGTATTATCGAATAAAAGCATGGTTGGATGAAATATCCGTGTTCAGAAATTCTGTACGTAAGAAGGTTAATATTCTGTTGATATATTCACATAATTATAAAACGGTAAATAAATAAGTAATTACATTGCGTAACAGCCTCGCAAAATAATAAATCAAGTAAATAAAGTAAAATATTCAAAGTAAGGCGGGAATTAATCCCGCCTTCATCTACCAATCAGACCGTTTCGCGCTAAAACAGAGGATTCCTACGCCGAGGCGGCATTGTTAGTAAACAAACGTAGCTGTTGTAAAACACATTTGCAACAATTTCCAAACCAGAAAGTGGATTAAAAAGTGATTAAAAGTAATCTCAGTGCTCGATTAACTTGTGCCCAGGCGGTATCGATTGACGACACCTAATTAACTAGACTGGTAAGAAATTATCTTTATTAATATGAACTGAAATGGTAGATTATAACCTGCATTGCTTCGCGAGTATTACGGACAGTTGTTTTATGACAACGGTCAAGTCGTTTATTTAGTTTTTATCGATTTTTCAATTCATATTGGGGTTTCGTATCTCAGCAAGTAAGCTCAATTTGACTGAAACATTTTATTTAGATATTTTATGTTGGGAAAATGTTTGATTTAACCTGGGGCGGATCCAGAAAGGGGCACTCAAAACAAGTATTCATTTTAATACTATGAGTGGTCAAAAAGATGTCAAACATCTTTGCAGTGGTATCACGAATATCTATTGCGCTTGTTCAGGGTTAGAATAGTATTGAATATACCGGGTGACTCAGGGATCTGTAAAAACCCCATAACTTGATAGTTACTTGAGATACCGACTTCCATTTTACATAAACTGGTACCCACGCCCATTCTACATATTTTAAAATTATATATGTTTTTGTACAGGGTGTCCCAGTATAAATAACAGAACAAAGTTATGTTTTTTATATGAAACGCCCCATATTTTATACTTTTAAGAAGCTGATAAAAATAGTATAAGATACTGTCGGTCTATTATGGACGGGTGGTTAGTTATGGGCAAATTTGTGGCAAAAACGTGTACACATTTAAAAAATTGCAGAAGCGTTCCCAGCAAAGATATAATAAATATACCGGGTCTTTTTTTAACTCAGAACATATGATTGTTAATGTCTATGTTCTATGTTATAATAATCATATAAATGCATTGCAATGTATTACACCACCAAAGAAAGAATACAGATAATTAATTGGTACAAGAGTGGGAACAGCATTCGACATGTTAGAGATTTGTTTTCGGTTGCATACCTGAGCAGACAAGTTCCATCCATCTCCATTCACTACTAAATAATTAAACAAATTGAACAAAAGTGCACAACAAATGTATTAAAACACGTCCGGTAAAAAATACCTAGCGTGTGCTCTAATGTGGCCAAACTCCGCGCGCATCCCTACGGGTTAATCACGTAAGAACTTCACCATTGTATCATCATTCTCCCTTCTGTTTTATTCTCAATATAATTCGTCAGTAAATGCAGCAGCCCTACTAACCCTTATGTAATTCATTCCAGCATATCAAATTTTACAAACATGGATAGACTGCCCAGGACACCATTGGAGTCTGAATTTCAAAATATACAAATTACCAGCACACCCATGCCGCGACGTTCGAATGGGTCTAGGTCCTCGAGAGAGCCGACATTCTTAGCTATTAAAAGCAGGAGGAGGAACTCTTCGTCCTCGAATGTAACACCCCCGGCGAAGAGGCGCAAACGAACAACCAGCAATGCATCCGTCATAAGCTCCGCCATATCATCTGAAATGGACCAGTTATCATCAACTGCTGCTTCTTTAACATTATCAAGTAAGTATTTATATTTTTTAATTTGACATGTATCATATCATTGGTTTATTTTATTTCATTTGTTTTTCTTTGTTACATTGTTTGAACAATATTTCTAAATAAGATGCAAAATGGTATAATCTCACAAGAATTTAACTTACAATGTACATTACTATCCGTTCCAAAAAGGGAGTCTCCTCACTTCAAAACCTCATATTTATGATTTAGAGGACACGAATATTCTGAAATTTATACCATATAAAGATGCATCGTTTTTCTATATGTATATTAATTTGTATGGAAATATTTGATAAATACGCCTTTTTCCGATGTATTTGTTTGAAAATGTACTGTTTTTAACGACAATTTTCGAAACTCTCATCTTTGTGTGCATTTAACATTGTTATTAATCACTTGAATATTATGAAAAAAATATATATCTAACGCTATTCTATTCTGAAGGCGCAGAACGAAAGAAAAAAAATTGTTGTTTTTATTTTAAGAGTTCAGGCCTAGAATCGAAATATCTGCTATCTCGATAATTATACAACGAATTGAAATGCGGCTTTCGCTTATAGATGGACTAATATTATTTAGGAAACAATTGCAAATAAATTTCAAGAAAAGAGTAGAACTTTTGTCAAAATTAAGTAATTTTCCCGTCGATGATTATTTTAGATCGGCGAGAGAGATGCAAATATGTGACTCAGGCGTTCGCTCGACGTTAGTACGGTTCAGTTTGACGGTAAGCAACAGATCCCGGCAGAAAATCATGTACAGTCATTAGAAGCGGCGTGAACGCATCGTAGATATACTGACACGATATTCCGCCCGCTTCGCCCCGCGCCTCTGCTGTGAGCGTAAACATTCTCTATTTCATTAAAAGGTTTTTAATTTATATAATTAACAAAACTATATTTATTTACGATTAAATGATATATTTTGCATCAGATTTATATGAAGTACGTAATCTGAAAAATTCTTATACATTTATTCATTCATAACTGAAAAAACAATGCTCCGCATTTTACCAAATTACAACAAAACTAATTAAAACAAAATATTGATATTACCCCACATAATAGGTAAAGGTACAATTGATCTCATGTAATTTTTTCAGATTTTTATAAGCAGTAGCTTACTTTCTACAAGCTGTTGAATTTCATACATCTTAAAATTTGCTTAATTTCGGGTACTTTTTTACACTTTTTTAGTATTATCTCGACAAATAACAAACGTAAACACTTAATTCTATAGAAGATTGTAGATAATACTACAAAGAATGGTGACCAATTTTATATAATTTTAGAGTGCACTAATTCTTGAAATATACTTGTTGAAACACAGGAGACTCTCTTTTTGGAACGGATAGTAGGTGACGATGAGGGTAAAGTAGCTTATTTTAATAATTGTCAATGCGTGCATGTTGGAAATAATAATATAATAATAATGGGTTTGTTTCCCAACAGAACAAAATATTCCAATTACAGAGAAATTTTACAATAAAACGAATAAATAGCATAATTACAAATAATTATAGATATTTCAGACTTAATTATCTTAAATTAACTAAGATTATAAACAGTTCTAAATGAAATTAAACTAAACAATACAAAATACTATTTTATAAATGTGTATACGTACACATAACAGGTTGTTGCAAATTTATTAATTAATTAAATAAATTGAACTAAGAAGCAAATATGACCAACAGTTTGGTTTTAAACATTTTATATGTATCGCTAAATATGTCACACGAATCATCGTTGTCAATGGAGAATTTAAATGAAACGTGGTTTGACTTCTGACGGAAATAAATAAAAGCTATACCGTACTCACCGATAGATTAGACTTTTTTGAAATCTTTAGTGTCAAGCACTAGGAAGTGAACAGTACCAACATAGTTATGAAAATATGTCATGTTGCAGCACTTTAGGTTGGTACTGGTAGAAGTCACCAACAGACACATAATAATAATAATAAATTTATTTCTCAACAGAAAAAAATCCAATTACAGGGAAAAAAATCCAATTACAGGGAAAACAATCCAATTACAGGGAAAAAATATACATTGACATTAGTAAACTAAAATATGATGATGAGTGACCGAAAAATCATGTTATCTCAAATTAAATCAAATAAAAATAATTAAATAACTTACGTAAAAAACAACTTAAATTAGAAAAGTTTAAAGGAATTGACAGTTTATTATTGTTCTTGAGTTTTAATTATTTTTTTAATTTCCGCCATGGAGAACATTCTAGATGATGTGTGTGATTTTCGTAATAAATTACAGTAATTTTACAGTTTATGACACTGAACAAAACGCATGCATGAAAACTATGCGGACGGTATGCTATCTTTATTTGAATCGTGGTATTTTCAGTACAGAATACTTCAGTTTCATTTACATTAATTACGCGTAGGTTACGGTGAGGTTAAGGAGAGAAATCCGGCAACGTCGCAAATGTTGGCCTGAAGTTTCTGCGCTTACTTGAGTCCATTCATTAGTACCATAAACTTGAAGATTACCTTAAATACAATTACAATCTTTACATTTTCCACAAAGTTTCGTAAGTATGAGAGTTTTTCGGCAACCTAGTGGGTTTTCTGTCACTCAAGTTGTCAAAAAGGTCTAATCTATGGGCAGATGTAGTACAGTTGCACAATTTATGCTTTCCAGGTGACAGCGAAGATTCCCAATTTATCCAAATCAACAAGGGGAAGAAAGTGAAAATGGTTGGAAAGGAATACACGCTTTTACGTCCAAAATCGAAAAGTAGTTTATATGCACAGATTATTCTGAAGAGCCCAGATGTTGAGGTAAGTCACGCATGCT
The DNA here is from genome assembly GCA_910593695.2 of Ocypus olens. Taxonomy (NCBI): domain Eukaryota; kingdom Metazoa; phylum Arthropoda; class Insecta; order Coleoptera; family Staphylinidae; genus Ocypus; species Ocypus olens. The sequence continues at coordinate 26,524,675 of OU343050.1, read as the reverse complement.
CCTGTATTTATTAATTTAATGTCTTGAAAATATCCGGAACAAAAAGCACTATTATAATTTTTAATATACAGTGAGATCAGAAAGTCGCAAATAGTTTGCATCACATTTTCTGAAAATAGGGATAATAATAATATTATGTTGGCTGCCTGGATCAGTGCAGTACATAAGAATTTTGTCTATTTTGATGTCTTGTGGTTTTTTGAGGTTACTTGTTTTAAAGATGGTTTTTAAAACAACTAACATCAAAAGAAATAAAATGCACATGCACTGCACTGAAATAATTCAGGCAGCCACTATAATATTACTTGACTTATTCTAGGGATTTTCAGAAAATGTGCTGCCAACTATTTTAGACTTTCTGATCTCACTGTATACAGGGTCCTGCTTTCAGCTCCCGTCTTCTATAGCTCATTTACTTATTAAGTTGGAATTTTGATATTTTGCAGAATATATTTGCATCCTAGAATGCATTTCAGGAGAATATTTTTGATTATACAGGGTGTCCCAAAAAAGTGTGACGTTATGATTATATATTTTTTAGAATACATGCTGTATAGTATTTTATTGCTTATTTGAGTACCTTTAATGGTTGCCAACATACTCCTATAATTTGAGCTTAAGTTAGCAATGCTTTAAACTTTTACGTTACTAAAGTCAAAATAGTCTTTTGCAGGGTTGGGATGATATATATCATGATATACCGAGTGTCTGGGATAAGGGACGAACATAGGAATTTACCATGTAAAATTAAATATGCGCTCCCCTATTCATTTTAGACAAAACTCGCAAAGGAATATTTTTACGAGAATTAAAATTGTAAATGTATCATAGATTTAATTTACGTTTGTACCAGAATCCACCTCAGAAATAAAAATAAGTTGAACAATGTACCATTAAAAAAAAACCTTGCCATGAGTTTGACAAATGTCATATTATGGTGAGAATAATTTTCCTAGTTAGATATCAATTCACGCATTGTAATTACTATGAACAATAACGTTGGGCTTGTTGTTAAGTGGGAACTAGCATTCATCAGTAAAACAGACAGACTGCAAAAAGTTTAGACCTTAATTGGCATATCTAACAATAATTACACTTATCCTTACAACTATATCCTTATAATTTTCGCGCTCTCTCTCTTACATTCTTTTTCCCTCTCCAATTTCTGCAGCATCTTTACCCCGGCCCCATCCTCTCTCATCCATTCTGCTACCCTCTTATTCCTTTTTCCTCCCATTCATTCTTCGGCTGGTGTTTACTTTAGGGTAAATCGACCCGGGGGCTGAAATTTGTTTTGAAGACATAGTTTTTTGAGCCGAGTTCAGAAATGTACGTTTTAACCCGCGGAAACGTAAGGGGGAAAAGTTATGCCCCCTTAAAGTTTCCATTTTCGACGGACAACTCGCACAAACTACGAGTTTCTGTGTAAAATAACTTGTAAACTAACAACTACAATCGACTAATAATGATTTTAACTTACGATTTAAGTGGTGAAAGTGCGATTTTTATATCCTATTCTTCATGAAAATTCACATTTTAAGGTCATGTTAAAAATGCGTATTTTCATTAGTTCATCGTCCCACCGCAACTGAAGGAGTGGCGTGTCGAAATAAACACTCTATAAAGTTTTCTGTGAACTATCATTGCGTTAACCCTAGATTACTTATGTGCATTAACAATTGACACGAATTTTAAATTGTTCTGTTGTAAATCTATTTACAATTTCTTTATTTGTGCCCCACTTTTGTGGGTGTTTCTATTTTTTTTGGGAAAAGGTGCCCCTACCAAACATAAACACACGCATGTATCTTTAACCTGGATCCTAACGACACAAATTCATCTGGTAAAAATTAGGGACTTTAGTCAATGATTAAATGGCAATGTAATAGATATTTATGCATTAAGGGAGATATGGAGGTCCTCTGGCCCGGGGTTTGTAAGTCAACCCAGGGTGAAGAACAAGAATATCTCCCATGGTGCATACAATATTTGATTTTATAGTTATATATTAGTAATTAGTAAAAATATTCAGTATAGCTATCCGTAATATGTATTTGCATGGTTGCTATAAGTTGGTTTTAAAACAAACAGCTCGCATTTCATGAACTAACGTTTATTTAATTTGATTTGACTTTAATGCTTTAACAAAAAACGTACGGTTGTGAATAAAATAGTGAACAAACCTGGGCGATAAGTTTAATTCATCATTACCTACCAGTTAATGGTTGTAAATGGTAGGTGCTTATGCTTAGGTTAGGGTGAGGTTACATTTGCCCCCCTTTAGACCAGATAGTAGTTTTACACGCAGTAGATTAGGTGATGGTGAAGCCCCGTCATTAATACATAGGAAGTAGTTATACGGGCTCCATGTGGTCAATGGCGGAGCAGAGCGAGACCGGTCGCTTATGCTTAAGTTAGGGTGAGGTTAAGCCCCTCCGCTTTAGACCGACTGGTAGTTTTACCCGCAGCGGATTAGGTGAAGGCGAAGCTGTCATGAATGCATAGGAAGTAGTTACGGTGGCTCACTGTGGTTGATGGCGGAGCGAAGCGAATATAGGAAGTAGTTACGCTGGCTCGCTTGTTTATGCTTAGATTAGGGTGAGGTTAAGATGCCCCCTTAGACCGGCCAGTAGTTTAACCTGCAACGGATAAAGTGAAGGCGAAGCCGTCATGAATGCATAGGACGCAGTTTCGCTTCGCTCCGCCATCGACCACAGCCGGCTTGCTTGCTTATGCTTAGATTAGGGTGAGGTTAAGGTGCCCCCTTAGACCGGCCAGTAGTTTTACCTGCAGCGTATAAGGTGAAGGCGAAGCCGTCATGAATGCATAGGAAGCAGTTACGGTGGCTTACTGTGGTCGATGGCGGAGCGAAGCGAAGTGAAGCCATCGACCACAGCCGCCTCGCTTGCTCATGCTTAGATTAGGGTGAGGTTAAGGTCCCCCCTTGGACCGGCCAGTAGTTTTATCTGCAACGGATTAGGTGAAGGCGAAGCCGTCATGAATGCATAGGAAGCAGTTTCGGTGGCTTGCTGTGGTCGATGGCGGAGCGAAGCGAAGCCATCGACCACAGCCGGCTTGCTTGCTTATGCTTAGATTAGGGTGAGGTTAAGGTGCCCCCTTAGACCGGCCAGTAGTTTTACCTGCAGCGGATAAGGTGAAGGCGAATCCGTCACGAATGCATAGGAAGCAGTTACGGTGGCTTGCTGTGGTCGATGGCGGAGCGAAGCGAAGCCATCGACCACAGCCGCCTCGCTTGCTTATGCTAAGATTAGGGTGAGTTTAAGGTCCCCCCTTAGACCGGCCAGTAGTTTTACCTGCAATGGATTAGGTGAAGGCGAAGCCGTCATGAATGCATAGGAAGCAATTACGGTGGCTTGCTGTGGTCGATGGCGGAGCGAAGCGAAGCCATCGACCACAGCCGGCTTGCTTGCTTATGCTTAGATTAGGGTGAGGTTAAGGTGCCCCCTTAGACCGGCCAGTAGTTTTACCTGCAGCGGATAAGGTGAAGGCGAAGCCGTCATGAATGCATAGGAAGCAGTTACGGTGGCTTGCTGTGGTCGATGGCGGAGCGAAGCGAAGCCATCGACCACAGCCGGCTTGCTTGCTTATGCTTAGATTAAGGTGAGGTTAAGGTGCCCCCTTAGACCGGCCAGTAGTTTAACCTGCAACGGATAAAGTGAAGGCGAAGCCGTCATGAATGCATAGGACGCAGTTTCGGTGGCTTGCTGTGGTCGATGGCGGAGCGAAGCGAAGCCATCGACCACAGCCGGCTTGCTTGCTTATGCTTAGATTAGGGTGAGGTTAAGGTGCCCCCTTAGACCGGCCAGTAGTTTTACCTGCAGCGGATAAGGTGAAGGCGAAGCCGTCATGAATGCATAGGAAGCAGTTACGCTGGCTCGGTTGCCTGGTTGCGTCAAGGTCCTCCCCCTTGAGACCGGGTAGTAGTTTTACCCGCAGTAGATTAGGTGATGGCGAAGCTGTCATGAATGCATAGGAAGCGGGATTCTTTGTCATGTTAGCACATACTTTCACTTTTTAAACACCCTAATAGCACTATAGCACACAAATGGAAATAACAGTAGCAATTACTAGAACGTAAATACAAGAGGTTTCAAAAAAATAAGTGAACTTATTGGGACTGTGTGAAAATCAACTAGAAATTAAGGACATGGTAATTTAAATGTAAATGTTAACTGTTTAACCTCTTAACATACACATTTGTTTTATTGTTAATATAGTTAATTTCAGAAATATAATTATTTTTATTTATATCGTACTTTATGTATTCACATATTTTCCGTGAGAATTAGATTGGTTTTCCGATTATGATGTGACCAGTTGGCAACCCTAATAATCACAGATAACTAAATAGAGTGTTCAGTTTGCATGTCCGTCAGTTTCGGCGGTTCAATGAACTGCACATAACCTTAAAATGAAATATTAATGTAAAGAAAAAGATATAAAATTCGCATTTTTACTACTCAAATCGTAAGTTTACATCATTATAAATTGATTGTGGTTGTTGGTTTACCAAAATCTACCCAGAAAAGCAGGTTTTGAGCGAGTTGTACGTCCGATACGAGAGAAACTTTAAGGGGGCACAACTTCTTCCCCTTATGTTTCTCAAAGTTAAGATATACATTTTTGCACTCGGCTCAAAAAACTACGTCTACAAAGAATTAAGAAGAAATAAAAAAACAGCCCACTTCCCGATTTTTCCCGATTTACCCTAAAGTAAACCCTTACCCATTCTTCATTCACTCCCTCACAATCCTCCGCCAGATGCCTCCATGTATCCCTCCCATTTTCACACATTACACACCTCATATATTCTTCACCCATCCACTTCTTCCTCCCTCTCTCTTCTGATCCACACCTAGCCCTAGCCAATGTCCCTCTCTTCTCTGTTCCACCGCTCCTCATCCAAATACTTCGGTCTCCTTCCATATACCTGCCAACTCCCATACATGTCATTATATTCACTTCTTTCTATACATCCCTGTCTCTCCTGCACATCCACTTCCTTCGCCCTCTCTCTCACCCACTTTGCCACATTTACCCCCCTCTCTAACCACTCCTTCACTTTCACTTCAGACAATACTACTCTCTCATACATTTCCATTCGTTCCTTCCTCCATTTACCCACCTACGCTCACGCATGTCTTCCATACCGCCTTTACCAACCTCTCTTCCCCTAACTCCCATAACCTCATCTCATACCTGAGATCCTAAGTTTCCTCTGTTAGTCTCCTGAAGTAGTATGTATCCGGGTGTCGACCTTTCCACTCCCAGCATACGCTTCAGGAACCACCACTGCTCCCTCTCCACACACTCATATCTCTTCACCCCCCACACTTCCACTCCATATATTAAAATCGACTTCACACATGCATCCCACACTTTACACGCCACTCTGAAGTTGTTCTTCATCCATTCTCCCCATTTTTCCCACGCGATACCCCACGCCTTCCTGGCCTTCCCCTGCACCCATCTTACATGCTCCTCATATCCCCCTGTTCCTTTAAACATAAACCCCAAATACCTAAATCTTTTCACTCTCTCAATCACTTCTCCCTTCCATTCTAACACTTTCACGCTCCCCTCTCTTCCCTTATTCCTAAATCTCATCTATTTCGTCTTCCCCACATTCACACACAGTCCCCTCTTGAACTGGAGTCGTACGCCGCCTTTAAGTCCACAAACACCGCATACATGCTTCCCTTCTCTTCAGTCACTCTCTCGGCCATTCTTGCCAGGGCTTTTCTTCCGCACCCCACTGTTAGTTCCTCCATCTCCTCCATTGATTTGACGTCTTCCCACTGTATCCTCCTCATCTTCTTCCTCATTTCTTCTATTGCCTTTGCCCCACATTCTAACTTTACCATTTCTTGCTTCTTTTCAGTCGTTTTCTCCTTCTCCATCCATACCTCTACTTTTAGCAGTAAATGATCCGAGCCTATCACTTCCTCCACCTCCATACTTTTTATTTCCCTTTTTGTCATCCCCTTTATCGCCACATAGTCTATCACCGACGATCCCCTGCCGTTACAAATTCCACCCGTTCTTCAACAGTATAAACAGATATTTTCAAGTATAAATTCATTTGATTACTTGCCTCACTAATCAGTCTGACAGTTTGTAAATTCAAGGTACTTTGATTATTTTTGCCGAGTTATTTATTTTAAATAATTTCATTTTTTAATGGAATAAAACATGTTTAAGAGTTATTCTAATGCAGCGCATCATGTAGAAAAAGAATTATTTTTTATTAATTAAAATTTCCTTCAAAATTTTATGAAATATAATATACATTAACACACGATATAATTTTTACCATGTAAAATCCTATGGCCCACGATAAAAAAATATACTGTATATCCGATATATTGATATTTATATAAATATCGGATATATTCCGAACCCTGGTCTTTTGTCACTTTGTTAAATTTTAATGTCAATAAATTGTTTTTCAGAGCCACCTTTGATTTTTATTCAATAAAGTGGCTATTGGAATAGTTGATAAAACGAGTTTTATAACTTTTAATGCATTAGGAATTAGGATACGGTTGTTATTAGGAAAAATCTTTATTTTTTAATTTTGCATGGAATGACATAAAAATATACAGGGGCTCCAATTTAAAATAAAAAAAATAAAGTGCTTTAAAGTTTGGAAAGTTTGACACTAAATTTTAGATACCATGTACAATAATTTACATCAATCAAACTTAGTTAACGGGACCATCAGACCTTATTTAATAATTACCTTGTATTATTTTATTAACGAGGCACTATTTTTATTTTTTATTTATTTTTTATACCAATAGTGCAAAACTGATTTTTTTTAGTTTTTTTTTTTGCTGATATCATTGAATATATTTCAATAAAATTTAGGAGTATGTAGGCAACTATGAAAGGTACCCAAATAAGCAATAATTTTTTGTATAATAAAAAATATTTTTTCTGAAACACGCCTTAGGATACAAGTGAAGTCAAAATATGAAAATCCCAAGTTAATTAGTAACTGAGCTATAGAAGGCGGGAGGTGAGATGCAGGACCCTGTTTATTTAATAAATTTACATTCATTTAATGCATCTGCAACAAGTGAGGTCTCAAATTTATTTATACCTGGTGACCCAGCGATCTGTAAAAGCCCCATAACTTATTTGCTATTTGAGATATCGACTTCTAGTTTTCGTGAACTGGTAGTCACACTTATTCTGCATATTTTAAAAATATGTATGTTTTTGTACAGGGTGTCCCAATATACATAACAGACCAAAGTTATGTTTTTTTAAATGGAACACCCTATATTTTATACTTTATTTTCAACCCTCTTGAGAAGCTGATAAAAATAGTATCAGATAGTATGGGTCTATTATGGACGGTTGGTTAGTTATGGGCAAATTTGTGGCAAAAACATGTACACATTTAAAACATTGCAGAAGCGTTCCTGGCAAAGATAGCATCATTATTTATACACTAGAAAATTTCCCACATCATAAAGAATAATTCACATCGGTTTTGGTTCTCCTTTATTCATAGTGCTATACAGGGTGTCAACATACGCAAAACAATGGATAACTATTTTTTTTCAAATGGAACACCCTATATAAGTTGCCATCAATCTATGGCATTTTTAATAAGCTTTCTAATGATATACAGTTTGTATAACAAAATATTAAGGATTCTTGAGATTTATCAATAAAAACATATTTCTTTTGTCACCTTCTGCTCATTTTTGGATTTTCAGCCAAAACTATGCATTTTGAGGAAAAATTATAAGAGGCCAAAGTTGTAGAGCGAAAAATTTCCGATCGACATAGGTCTTTTAACTTATAAGATAATGCGTGCATTGCCAGCCAGAGCGCGCAAAATCGTGACCGTGTATGCATTTTAACGTTTTCTTTTCAAATTTTTTATTAATAAATTGCACTATACTTTATTTTCCGCACCCTATAGCGGAAAAACGGGAAATTATAGGGAAATTAAAATGGCCCATATCGATTGAAAATGTTCCGCTCTACAACTCTTAATAGAAGCAATTTTTGTCAAAAATGCATAGTTTTCCCTAAAAACGCAAATTGAAAATGTATATATCAATTTTTGCGTTTTTCAATGGTTTTTTACATTTTTAGAGAAAACTATGCATTTTGGGCAAAAATTGTTTCTTTTAAGAGTTGTAGAGCGGAATATTTTCAATCGATGTAGGTCATTTAAATAATTCTATAATTACCCGTTTTTCTGCTAGAGGACGTGGAAAATAAGGTATAGTGCAATTAATTAACAAAAAAATTGAGAAAAACTCTAAAATGCGAATACGGTCGTGATTTTGCGCACTCTGGCGGGTAATGCACGCATTATTGGAAAAGTCGAAAGACCTGTATCGATCGAAAATTTTCCGCTCTACAACTTTGGTCTCATATTATTTTTTCAGAAAATGCATTGTTTTGGCTGAAAATCCAAAAATGAGCAGGAGGTGACAAAAGAAAAATGTTTTTATGGATAAATCTTAAGAATCCTTAATATTTCATTGTACAAATTGTACATCATTGAAAAGCTTATTAAAAATTCCATGCATTGGTGGCAAGATATATAGGGTGTTCCATTTGAAAAAAAATAGTTATCCATTATTTTGCGTATGTTGACACCCTGTATAGCAGTATGAACAAAAAAGAACCAAAGCCGATTTGTATTATTCTTCATGATGTGGAAAATTCTTTAGTGTATAGAAAACCACGCTAGCATTGCTAGGAGCGCTTCTGCAACTTTTTCAATGTGTCTTTGTTTTGCCACAAATTTGCCCATAACTAACCAACCGTCCATAATAGACCCATACTATCTGATACTATTTTTATCAGCTACTCAAGAGGGTTGAAAATAAAGTATAAAATATAGGGTGTTCCATTTAAAAAAACATAACTTTGGTCTGTTATGTATATTGGGACACTCTGTACAAAAACATACATATTTTTAAAATATGCAGAATAAGTGTGGGTACCAGTTCAAGAAAACTAGAAGTCGATATCTCAAATAGCAAATAAGTTATGGGGCTTTTACAGATCGCTGGGTCACCCGGTATATATATTTTTTTGACAATAATAAAATTTAATTTATCCAAGCCCGGCCCGTCTTGGAGATTGAAAAATACGGCCTCCTTCCTGTATAGCCTAGTCTTTGCAGTGACATCAGTGGACATCTTCATGAATATTGGAAGGGATTCGGTTGAAAAACTCTAACCGAAGGACCTTCCGCACACAGTTGTCAAAAATGATTTACACTGATTGTCAAAATATTGTAGATTTTGGTCAAAAGTTGGGTTTGTCTGTACCAATCTTCCCGCGATGATGCGATGAGCTTCTTATTAAACTTACTGGCTAATGTAATGGGTTACCAAAATGTAAACATCGATTACAACGATCACTTGGATTATGCTGCTTTAAGAATATATTTGGAGCAACACACAAATAAAACACAAGAGGTAAGATTTTTTCGTTGTATAAAATTTCACGTATAACCTTAAATAACATTTGTTTTCCTTTAGATGAAAGTAGATACTTTGATAATTTATAAATTTGTAATAATTAAAATAATTTTTGGATGGTGGATTTCACAAACATTTATTTAAAGTATTATATTTTTAGCTGTGTAAAGATGGATAGGGGTTTTTTCCCAAAATTGGAGTAAATTAAGGTTTTGTGTTGTATTTTGGGGTATTTTTTGGGGTGGGTATTTTATACGAGGGGTATTTTTGGGAAAATAGGTATGAACGAACATATTATTCCATTTGCTAGAAATCATCATTATCAATAGCACACAACTGTAAAGAAGTCAGTAATTTTCCTCAGCAACGAAGAATTTGTTTTACTACAATAAACACCTTTGAAAATGTTACGAAAACCCGTGACATCGTTTATGGACGTTGTTCTAGACTTTTTATTATTTCCGTTTTCCAATGCAGCTATAGACAGCATTTTCTATTGTAAATACTGTTAAAAACAAACTAAGAAATAAACTACGTTTTACAAATGTAGAAGCTATTATAAGACTAATGTATCACTAATTACAACTTGAACAACCCTTTAAATAAAATAAATAAATGTGTTAACAAAATTTGCAATCATACATTTTTTTAGTATACCTATCAATAATTTTAAAAATAAAGAAAAGACTGAAAGTCACCTAATTGAATTAAATGACATGATTGACGAAGAATATTTTTGAATATCTATGCAACTAATAACTAGTTATTTATTTGTCACCTTTAAATGCAACATATTTTTGTAATGGAATTTTCTATAAATAAAATAAAGTAAAGTAATTTAACTAAAAATGGATGTGATAATTTGTGACCCCCAATGAGATGTTATATTTATTGCCACCTTTGCGAAATCCACCATTTATGCATTAAAATTTGATTATCATTTTTACTGGTCAATTCAAGTATATGACTTTTGGTCCACACTATATCCCGGAGATATCCATTAATCCTTGTGTTTCTGTTCTCCCTTTGTAGAAACTTATATGCCTATTTAGAAGTAAGTCACCTTTTGCAAAAACCTTTGTCACGACATGCTTTGCTTTCTTCCAAAACCTAGTGCTTGCTTGCGATCATGCCAACATTCTTTACGAGGGCACGTTTCATAACACCCTGCTCTTGTTCATTAAAGAAATGTGCAAGAGTAACAACAGAGTTATACTTGTAACGATATGTTCCATAGGTAAGTTCATGAGGTCGGAGTTTGACATTGCTAATTTTGTTTGTCATTATTTTTTATTATTATTTGGGTTATTTGTGTAAAGTGTTTTTCAAAGATTGTTTATTTTTAGCCATCAATTTGTATACTCATTTCTTATCAGTACTGAAACGTTTTCTAAATAACGTGAACGCATCAGGAAGTAGCGACTCTTCCGTTTTGATGCAACGATCAGATTGCCTGCATGGGATTGTAGAAACACTTGGCGATCTCATTTTAAAGTTTAGGTAAGAGGGTGAAGAGATGTAAAGACTGTGTTTTGTATGAATGATTGATTTTTCAGTACAATTCGGGATGTGAAATTGCACATACTACATTTGAGGGTCGCAGAAGAATTTGGAGTTTGGATGAAGATGTGTCCAGAGTTCTTTATAAACGAACAGATTTTTCATGCATTGAGGAAACTTTTGGAAAACGAGGTATTTGCAATTTTTTTGTTAGTAGAGAATGATCCCAATTCTGTTGTGAATTGTACTGTGAGATCAGAAAGTTAAAAATAGTTGGCAGCACATTTTCTGAAAATCCCCATAATCATTCAAGTAATATTATATTGACTGCCTTGATTTCTCCAGTGCAGTGCACGTGCATTTTGTTTATTTTGACATCTTGTGGTTTTTTAAGTTGTCTTAAAAATAGACAAAATCGGTAAAACTATTTTTAAGACAAGTAACCTCAAAAAACCACAAGATGTCAAAATAAACTGGAGAATTCCAGACAGCCAACATAATATTACTTGAATTATTATCCCTATTTTTAAAAAATGTACTGCCAACTATTTTTGACTTTTTTGATCTGACGGTATTAAAAGAGCCGTACTGATTTATTATCCATTCAATCCATTCATGATTTTTTTTTATACATAGTAGGTGGTGATTTTTAAAGTAGTTTGTATGGGGAACTTTTCAACAGTAATTGCACAAGTGCATTGGAAATTATCGGTAACAAGTTTGTGCGATTTCGGCAAACGAAGTCATATTGTTTGACAACAGTCCCGAGCCCGAACATTTTTAAACAGATCAAACAAAATTTGAAAATCAGAAACAAACTTCTCTTGGACTAACTTGGCACTGATATTCCATATGGATTTGACTACATTTTCTTTACAGAATGTACCGTTCGCAAAAGATAATATGCCTTTTTCAGCTCTACAAATAACTCTTTAGCTCAAAATAAGTTGCTCACCAAAAATTCGAAAATACTGACCAAAAAGTAAAAAACTCGCCCATAAAAAAGCGATAATTGAGGCTAAAAAATCTAAAAGAACAAAAATTCGAAAATGCTGACAAAAAATATATACATTGCGCATAAAAGTTAAAAATTCAGGTTAAAACATCTAAAATATAGGCAAAATAATTGAAAACTCGAGGCTTAAAATAGAAAAGACCAAAGAAAAATGAAAATTTCAACAAACAAATTGAAAATTTTGAACAAAATAATGAATATCTAAGCCAAGAACTCTAAAATTTGGAACAAAGAAATCGTAAATACATGCAAAAAAAAACCTGGTCTAAAAATAAAATCTAAAATATAGCCCTAAAATCGACAACTTGAAGCTAAAAACAAAAAATTCAGACCAAAAAACCGAAAATTTCAACAAACATTATTTTGACCAAAATAAAGAATATAGCGTGTGTCTGGGGTAAGGGGCGAACATAAGAATTTAACATGTAAAATTAAATACGTCTAATAATTAGCTCCCCTATTCATTTTCGAGAAAAATCGTTAAGGAATATTTTTTACAGAATTAAAAATTGTAAATGCATCATCCGTTTAATTTACGTTTGTACTAGAATCCACTTCAGAAATAATAAAAATAAGTTGAACAATGTATCATTTAATAAAAACCCTTGCCATGAGTTTGACAAATGTCATGTTATGGTTAGAATAATTTTGCAAGTCAGATATCTATTCATGCATTGTAATTACTATGAACAGTAACGTTGGGCTTGCTGTTAAGTGTGAACTAGCATTCATCGGTAAAACAGATACTGCAAAAAGTTTCGGTCTGTATTTGATCGATCCTGCATTATTTCACAGAATACACGCCTATTTTCTTCATCCACTAGAAGTATCTTCTGATGGCATTGATGCTTGTAGCAATGATAACCATGCTTCTTCAGAATTTTTTGTACACAGAATTTAGACACTTTGCACTCACGAGCAATGCATCGTATGCTAGTTGGTTCAGCATTTATCAAACCCAAAACTCTTTCTTCCAATTCATCGTTGCTTCTTCTGTTCTGTTTGCCTGTAATGTTAATGTTTTTGAAATAATATTTGTTGAAATTGGACTATTACAATACCCTTTGAATGAGTTGCCGCTACATTTGCTGTATTTTCAAACTTCTTCACAGACTTGGTAATTGTTGATAAACGGAATTGGTAGACTGTTAAATTTAACCGTAAATGTCACAAACTCTGAGTAAACTTACGCCACTGCAAAATGTTTTGATAATGAATACGCTCTCTTCATTGTAATAATTCAGATTATTGTTCGTAGTAATTACAATGCGTGAATTGATATCTGCCTAGCAAAATTATTCTCAACAGTAATTACACAAGTGCATTGGAAATTATCGGTAACAAGTTTGTGCGATTTCGACAAATGAAGTCATATTGTTTGGCAACAGTCCCGAGCCCGGAAGGTCGGGGGGCTGTTGCCTAAAACAATGCCACTGAGTTTGTTGAAAGAGTGCAAACTTGCGATAATTTACAATTCACGAGAGCAATTTTATCAGACTATATCCCAACAAAAATATTACAACAAAATTGAATGACATTTATTGACATCGCGGGCGTGTCATGCCGGTTTGAATTTTACATTTTTAAACGGGTCAAACAAAATTTGAAAATTAGAAACGTACTTCTCTTGCACTAACTTAGGACTGGTATTCCATATGGACTTTACATTTTCTTTACAGTATGTACCGTTTGCGTTTCGCCTGTTTTCCAATATTGCAAAAATGACTTCCCGAGTACAGGTCATGTTAGTGACTCCGCTCAAACTTTTTGGTTGGGCCTCTTTTCCATTTTCTTGAATTACTTCAAGAGAAACACTTCCAATGCGAAGTTTTCACTAATTTTAATAGCATTCTACCCGCAAACTGACGTTTGACATTTAACATTGTTTTTCTTTAAACTAATCATGTGCTGAAACATAATGCGAGTAGAGAACCAATCACAAAGTCGCATTCGAACTCTACGTGTGTTCTATGTTTCTCGAAAACAGAAGTTATATAGAATCTGATTGGTTCTAATTCATTCGAATTTCGGCATGCCATGTTTGGCGGGATATATGTAGTCACAATAACATGACATTTGTCAAACTCATGGCAAGGGTTTTTATTAAATGGTACATTGTTCAACTTATTTTTATTATTTCTGAGGTGGGTTCTGGTACGAACGTAAATTAAATGGATGATGCATTTACAATTTTTAATTCTCTAAAAAATATTCCTCTAGGATTTTTCTCTAAAATTAATAGGGGAGTTAATAATTACACATATTTAATTTTACATGTTAAATTCCTATGTTCGCCCCTTATCCCAGACACTCGATATGTAATATAATACATCTATAAGCCAAAAAGAAAACAAAAAGTTTCAGCTCCAAAAAGAACTCTTTAGCTCAAATAAGTTGCCCTCCAGAAAATGGTGACCAAATAATAAACAATTTGCCCATAAGAAGGAATAATGCATGTTGAAAAATCTAAAATGAAGGGTTATCAGTATAATGTATAATCGTTATTATTATTATTCAAATCAAGAGCTCGAATATATCAACAAAAAAATCCAAAACTGGAGGCCAAGAAAAATTCAGACCAAAAAAAATTTCAACCAACAAATCGAAAATTTTGGCCAAAATAAAAAATATCTAAGACCAAAAACTTTAAAGTTTGGACAAATAAATCGAAAATACAGGCCAAAGATCCACAATTCAGGGGGGAAAAGCAAAAATCCTGATCTAAAAATAAAAGATTTCGACAAAAAAAAAATAAGTCGAAAATTTAGACCAAAATAAAGAAAATTTAGGGGAGGTTTCTTTATAATTGTGCCAAACGTACCTGATGTTTGACAATTTTTTTTGAGGAACTGAAATGACTTGGATATCTGCACTTTTTTGCAAGATGTTTAATACCCTTTGGTCTTCAAAATAAAAAAAATTGAGTTGTGGTTCTTCCAAAATAGCATGGAACCAAAACGTCCTTAAAGCTTACGTCCCAAAGAAAAGAATAGACCAAAATTACGAAAAAATTCGTTATAGAAACAAAATGGCGGCCACTTGAAAACAAAGTATCGTTTTTTGCATGATGTTTCGACTTTGGCCTGCTGTAATCGAAATTTTACAATTTGTTAGGTCTATTCCATGGAGCCTTTTGTTTCCTTTAAGGTTTGCCAAACGCGAAGTTGATTGGTTAAACGATTTTTTTTTGGCCCTAGCCCATATGGCCAGCTCAAGGCGTGAAAGTGATATATTTATCAGTTGTATTGAAACTTTAAATACAGTGGTTTTTGGGGTCGCTAAACACAAATTTGGGATCAGATTTGAAAAATTCAAAAAGGCGGATCCAATATAGCGGCCAAAAAGTGATCTTAATTAATAATTAATTAGTATTAATTAGTCTTAATTGAAAAATCTGCAGTAAACACTGCTGCCATCCATAGGGAGAATGCGAACTACTAGAATTACCATCTGTGGGTACAGTGACTCGTTCCGGAACGCGCGGCGATCTTGCCGCCTGAGCGCCCCTCAGCCCTGGGGACACCGGTCCGTTCAAAGCCGTGTAATAACGAAACTAATTCACGGATCGCAAAATCATTTTACCCACATATTCTAGACACTTACAGCATTCGATTCATGTAATAAAATAAAATCGATTTTTTGAAAAAAATATAGAAATCGCGCCAATCAGACTATTTCTGAACCTCCCCTTAAAGCCAAAAAATTATAGCTATTATTACAACTAGGGAAATATGAATAGTATATTTCCCGAGGTTGGCTAGGATGTATAGACAAACAAGGGAAATGTATTCATATTTCCCGTATTGTAATCAATAGTTTTTTTCTGATTGAAAGAATATTGTTCTGTAAATGGGAAAATATTGGATTGTAAATTTTTGAATTTATCGGATTTAACGTTGCTAAGGGCCTTGTTTGTAAATATCATGGTTGACTTGTTTTGGTATTTGCGTTGTTTCATACATTGGTGAAATGTTAAACTATGTGTTAACGCAAGCGACGAAAAACCGTGAATGTTTGGTTCCGGTAAAATACAAAGCTGTATGTATCATCCATAAAGGATATCTTCCTAAGAAATTGGAGGTGTTGTCCCGAGAGCAATTAAAACAATTCTTGCGAGAAGCTCCTAATGACATGTTTTTGATGTTTATATTTTCCTAGGGAAATATGAGCACTTCATATTTCCCTAGGGAAATATAAGTGTGACATATCGTAACTAAGGCAATATTACTCGATATTGTTTCAATCAGAAAAAAAAATGTATTTAAAAAAATTGAAAATTCAAGCAAAAAATTATTTGATAAAGCCTGTATGACACGTTGTATAATTTTGTACAAAATTCTCATGTTAATTCTTTGATACATTCTCTGGTAAATTAGCACCGTGAATTATGCATAATTATTTTCCTGTTGGTCACCTATTTTGCATATTTTGTTGTGAAATTCACCTCAAGTGCTTGCGTATTATTATACCTTTTAGGGAAATCTGCAACTGTTCCATCCATATTAATCCATCTCATCACTTCGATTTCATCTTTCCTTTTCCGGTATTTCCCTTCAATTTTAACCCACCCTTACATCGTGTCATGTATTTTCTAATTTCCTTTCCCTCGGGAGGTCTGCGGGAAGAAGAATTTTTATGCTGTTCTAAATAATTTACACGAAAATTCTTACAATTCAAACCACAATTCTCTGTAAAAAAAAACAACCTTGACATAATTATAACATCTCCAGTCTAATAATCTATATACAAATAATACAATTGTTCCTCCCCGCCTCTCCTTTCGCCTCACTTCCTGTCCTCCTTCTCGTGTCCCACTTTCTAAAGCTTCCCCAGCCCCATCCTCTCTCATCCATTCTCTAACCTGTTCCCTTTCACTCCCACCCTTTCCTCATTCACACCCTCACACTCTTCCGCCAGATGCCTCCATGTATCCTTCCCCCACTCACATAATCCACATCTCATATACCCCTCCCCCTCTCTCCAGACCCACACCTAGCCCTCGCCATTATCACCCTTTCCTCCCTGCTCCACCCACCCTCACTCAGGTATCTCAGTAATAGTGATGCAGATTTCCGTTACTTTTCGGTACTTGTAACTAATCGTTAGTTTTAGGTACATTACTCATTACTTTGTATTCGTTACTGAGTACTTACAGAAGTCTGAATCCGTACGGGTATCCTAAGAGGTAGTTGTAGGTACATACATCGTTAGAGTATTCCTTCGAAGTTTGTACTCGAGTGATCAGCGGAGATTATTTTATAACACGGCAAACTTATGTATATTTTTGGATGACGTAAATTAATTGTGGTTTCAGGAAAAAGAAATTAATCAAAAAATATATTCAATAAAGTTATTTAAAAATATCATCATCATAACCGAGTGCGGTGCAAATTTACTGAATTACATTTTCAGGATAAATAAAAAAAATTAAATTTTTTTTTTATACGACGCTTGTTGGAACAATATATAATACTCGAGTTTCCTATTATAGCCGCGGGTGTCAATTTTATTTTAGGGGAGTAACTTTTTTGGGGAATAACACATTTATATGCAAGTAATTCAAATATAAATTGCTTAGTAAAGCTGTAATTCATTGTTAACAGATATTTTCCTTGCCTACATTTACTTAAAGAAAAAGGACACCTATAAAATACTTCTTAAAATATCGCAATATAGGGAAAAAATGGCCGACTCGATACGATACGTATCGTTTGAGAGGTTTAGAATCCCCCTACTGTTCGCATGTAGAATCGAAATGAGTAGATATCTACAATATGTGTTTACATGTGGCGATCGGCGCTCCGCATAACTAAAACGAACTATAGTAACCAATCACGAATAATCTTGATATTCGTTACGTTGGATCACTTCGGATCTCGTCGTGTACCGAGTACTTCAATAACGAATAGTTATTTTTTCTACATCACTAAACCATAATCACAAATACTTTTCGATCACACCCCTATCAAACCACCCCTACCCCTACCAAACTACTCTTTCACCTTCACCAGTCCTACCCTTTCGTACATTCTCTTTCTCTCTTCTCTCCATTTCCCCCTTTTACATTCACACATGTCTCCCACACCGCCTTCGTCAATCTCTCCTCCCCTAGCTCGCACACTCTCATTTCGTCACATATCAATCTCTCCCTGTTCGTCTCCTGCAATAGAATGTATCCTCTATACACTCATACACTCTCGTCTCGCATGCTTCCACCCCATACAGTAGTGCAGGCCTTACACATGCTTCACACACCTTGCAAGTCACTCTAATTTTATTCCACATCCATATACCCCATTTTTCCCACGCCATCCCCCATGCTTTCCTCTCCTTTCCCTTTACCCATCTTAGGTGTTCTTAATACCCGCCCGTCCCTTTAAACATAAATCCCAAATACCTAAACCTTTTCACCCTCTCAATCGCCTCCCCCTTCCACTCTAGATCTTTCACTCTCCTCTCTCTCCCTTTATTCCTGAACCTCATCCATTTCGTTTTCTCCACATTCACACACAGTCCTCTCTTGTGTCTCTCCACCTTTTTCAACATGCCTTTCATTCCCTCCCAATCTCTCGCCATCAACACTATATCATCCGCATACGCCAACATCTATACCTTACACTTTCCAATCACCCCCCTGCTGCCCTTTCCTCAACACCTCTTCTAACTCACTAATATATAGATTGAACAGCACCGGGCTCAGAGGGCACCCCTGTCTCAATCCCTTCCACATCCTAAACCTCCCTGAAACCTCCTCTCCCACCTTTGCTTCCACCCACCCCCACGATACTGAATCATATGCCGCTTTAAAGTCCAGGAATACTGCAAACACACTCCCTTTCCCTTCCATCACTCTCTCTGTCATCCTCGCCAGGGTAAAGATCTGGTCCCTTGTGCCCTTCCCCCTCCTAAATCCCCCCTGCGACTCCGGTATAAGCCCCTTTTCCTCCACCTTGAACTCCAACCGGTTCTTCACCATGATCATCGCGATCTTATATCCTGTGTTCATATAGTGTGCCATGATTTTTTAATTTTAAAAATTTAAGTTGGTAACACATATTGAGGTTATGTTACTTCTCAAAATTAAACATTAAACTGTAGTCAATTTATAGATACTTACCTTAAATTTTTTACTATAAAATTATATTAAATGTTGTATGTGCCTTCCTTCTTCTTGAACACAAGCCTGAACTCTTCGTCGCACACCCTCCATTACGCTCCGCAACAAGACTGGATTATTGTTAATTTCTATAAATTTATCTCGAATTCGTTGCCGCATATCTTCTAGATTGTGTACTGGTTGTGCATAAATACAATTTTTCAGGTATGGCCACAAGAAAAAATTGCATGGTGTTAAATCGCATGAACGGGGTGGCCAGGGAATCCGTGCATTTTGACTTATTAATCGGTCCTCAAAAAATTCCTCCAAAATGGCCAAATTATCCACTGTGCAATGAGGAGTTGCTTCGTCTTGATGAAAATAACCACAGTTCGTCATCAGTTAATTCATTTGTAAAAGGCAATAAAATTTCTGTACAATAACGGTTTGCAGTTATCGTACCTAAAATGAATGCACGGTTATTGAATTTTTATTATTAATATTAAAAATAGGATTTTACCTTCAAAGAATATCTGTCCAACTAATCTTCTCCCACTAATCGCTGCCCAAACGCCAACTTTCTCTGGATGTAGTGGTTTCTCTCCTAGTTTGGGAATTAATGTACCCATCCTTGTAAAACCAAGCTTCATCGGTAAAAAAAGTAATTTGTAAAACATCCACATTTACATTTTATAAAAACCCCTGACAAAATTCCAGTCGTCTGGGGTAATCAACAGGTAATAACTCTTGCACCGATGTTATGCGATAAGGGTATACTTGCAAATCTTTTCGTAGAAGCTTGTGGCATGTTCCTACCGATAAATTCATTTGCAGTGACAAATTGCGCAGAGAAGTCGTAGGTTCATCTTCCAAAATTTCTTGGGCTGTGTTAAAAGCATCTTGGTCTACCACTTCCTGGTTTACGGAGAATACTACCCGTTTCACGAAATAATACAACAGATCATGATAAGGTATTTTTAAATTCATCATGAATAATGGGCACGTTAGGAAATTCTTCCTGAAACTCTGCTAAAGGTGCGTCGAACGAATACACCCAATTTCCGTCCACTTTAGTCCCATTTCGGAAATAACTTTCAATTGGAAATGTTTTTTGCTGGTTGCTGTAAACCATTGTGAGCACGGAATAATTGTGACTTCTAGAAAGATCTAATGTTTATATGTCAATTCCTAGCAAGTGTGCCAACTTAAATTTTTAAAACGAAAAAGTCATGGCACACTTGAGTTTTTTTTAATGAACACGATATAAATTACAGTACTATTATTAGTATTTAATAAGTTAATTGTTTTATTTGAATTATTCAAAATGTATCACGAAGTTTAAACCCCTCCACAATTATGTATTTAATTAAAAAATGTGTTCGTCTTGAAATCATTCTTTCTTATTTAGTTAAGGAGGATTTTTTTCTACAAAAATCGATTCTCGGAAAATCGCTAATATTTGGGCAATTTTTTTTGAAAATTCAGGATAAAAATTGTGTTTAATCATGTTTATCATTGGTTTTGTAAAATTGGTATTAAACTCTTAGACATATATACCGGGTGTTTCAATGAACCATCAAAGTAACTTAATATTCAAGAAAAATATGATTTATATAAAAGTTGTAGATGATTATAGACTTTATTATAATCGAAAAATACTTTTGTCCCACAACCAACAAGAACTTATGTAACTTATGCTTTTTTTTAATGGTATACACTAGGTGTATTTTTGCATTTTATGGATAGTTTTTAATACGAATTAAACTAACAATAATTTTATTGGGCTAAATTGAACCGTTTCTGAGTGATTTTGGTTTTTAGGGCAAAAACAAGCGATATTTGAACAGTCACAGAAAAATAATAAAATTATCAAAGCGTTTTGTTACATTTTTAGATGATTGGGTTTGTTTAAGTAATAAATATAATAATAATATAACAATTAAACATTATTTTTATAAAGTACTACGACCTTCGCTAAATGTAAAGTTTTTTTTTTAAATAACACCCAGTATATTTTAATAGACATTTCAAGTCCTTTTTCTTGCCTTTCTAAAACTACCTAGTTTGTTAGGTTTATAAATAATACTAATAGCTTTCAATGTATTATAAAAATATAATCAACGTTGTAGATTACAATTTTTTTTTTTTTTACTATTATAATTTAATGTTTCTACATACAAGTAAAGGATTTATATTTTACTGTAGACTTTTTTTTTTGTCAGTTATAATTTAATTTTTCAAGAGAAACACTTCCAATGCAGAGTTTTCACTAATTTTAATAGCGTTCTATCAGCAAACTGACGTTTGACATTTAAAATTGTTTTTTAAACCAATCACTTGCTGAAGCATAATGCATTCGAACTCTACCTATGTTTCCCGACAACATAAGTTATATTTATTTATTCGCATTTCGGCATGCTACGTTTGGCGGGATATAGTCAATAAAATGCACAATAAACAGTTTGTTTTATAATGAAGCTGTAAGGGTCGAAACTATAGTCACAAAAATAGAAAAACGTGGGTGGTACCAACAAAGTGCATTTTATTGAAAAGTTTCTGAATCAAAATGTATCACAAAGTAATGGCTTCCACCATCAACCATAGTTTCTATGAATTTATAATTTTACAGTTTTACCTTATTAATATTTTCTTTAAATCCTGCTCCACCTGTCAGAAATTCAAGCAGCAAATTGAATAATATCTTTCACATCTCATTATTTTTAATACATACCAATAAAAATGTTACCCTCTATTTAAAATAGATGAATTATTTAAATTATTCTATGTTTTACATATTATCATTTCAGAAGACATCCGTGCGTATTGCAGCATTGAAATCATGCATTGGTATCGTAAGAGACGAAAAATTTACTGAATACATCTCCGCGCATCAAGGAAGCTTTACCAAGTTATGTAACGCCATAGAGGCAAAATTGAACGACATCACTGTGGATGTGAAAATAATGGCCGTGCAGTTCTTGACAAAGTTATCAGTTTTGTAAGTGTTAATTTGTGTTCGTTCTGTCATAAAATTATCAATCTATGGCCTTCTGTTTCTTTTAGGTATCCACAATTGCGTAGTATGGACACCCTAAAAAAGATTTACGGCAGAATTTACTCTTACAACTACAAGTTGGCCAGACAAAGTGGTTTATTCTGTATTGCCACTTTATTCGGCAACATTCGGCAAGACAGGATGAGGAAAATCTTACAATTAGATCAGTTGCCCGAGGTATACTAATTTTTTTTTTATTGACCAGCCAAATCTGGTGACTTTTTTTATAATGTAATTCTGACGTTTGCCTTCAAAATAAGTGTGAGGTTATGATGTCCACATGTGCTTAATTACCTATCATAAAGATTAATTATTACTTTCAGCATTTTATTACCACTTTTCTGTCAAATAATTAATGGTGTTTGTATTACATGATAAACAAATACCATATAATCAAAGAAATCCCAAATCTGGTTGGCCGATAAAAAAATTGAATATTGATTTTTAATTCAGTAAAATTTATATCATTTTATAGTAAGTTATGTAGCATCAAATAAAACTGCACATGAAGAAATTAAAACTAAAAATGATCTTCGAATATAAAACAAAAAGCAATGTTAGGTGATGATTATGGTAAGAGAGGATTCCATTGATTCCTCCCAGACTGCAAAAAAAGAAACCTACGCTCCTTGCCAACATCAGATACGCCCGACTTTATTATTTATTTTATTTTATCCTATACTGTTATCATGCCAATAACTCCTTAGCAACGAGTAACATTAAGGTACCTTTAACAACACTAGTGTTGTTAAGAAATTCATAACAACACTAGTGTTGTTATATTATCTTAACGCAACTCGTTGCTATGGAGGTATTGGTAAACAAACATGACTTCGCTTTTTAACGGTTTTCATTAAACATTTTTCAAATGAAAAAAAAATAGAAATAGGATAAAATAAACCGTGTTATGACACACGTAACGTTATTTGCTTTTACATTACTCGAGAATTTAACAGCACTCGCTCTTACGTCGCTCGTGTTTTCAAACTTTCCTCTCGTAATGTAAAAACCTTCATAACGTTACTTGTATCGTAAATTACTATTACATTAATACCAGTTTTACATAGTATATAACGTATGTTCATTTAAAAAAAACCTCAAGAGTGCCATGAATTTTTATTTTTAAAAATTTAACTTGGTGACACATATTGAGGTTATGTGACTTGTGGCATTTTCCTACCGATAAATTCATTTGCTGTGACAAATGGCGCAGAGAAATCATAGATTCATCTTAAAAAAATTATTGGACTGTGTTAATAATATCCTGAGTACGTTTGACAGGTCAACCACTTCCTGGTTTACGGAGAATACTACCTGTTTCATGAAATTATATAACAGATCGTGATAAGGTATTTCTAAATTCTTCATAAATATTGGGAATGTTAGTAAATTCTTCCTGAAACTCTGCCAAAGGTGCGTCGAATGAATATACCCAATTTCCGAACAATTTATTCCCATTTCGGAAAAACTCTCGACTATAAACATTTTTTCTGGTTGCTGTAAACCATTGTGACCACGGAATAATTGTGTCTTTTAGAAAGATCTGACGTTTTGTATGTCAATTCCTAACATGTGTGCCAACTTAAATTTTTTTAAATAAAAAATCATGGCACTCTTGAAGTTTTTTTAATGAACATACGTTACATACAAGCAATAATATTGCCAAAGAAACAGATTTAAGGTGTCACAGTTCGTTAATTTGACGTTTTCAATGTATTGAGGTTCAAGGGCATCATTTTTAACACCTCTTGAATTGATCTTTTTGTAAATGTTTTTAAGTTTTATGTACTATTAATAAAATAACTATTTAAAATCTTTGAAATCGGCCACGGTTCTGCGTGAGACAAAAAAAAAGTGCATCACACTTGATAAATAGATCTTGTTGTAATTTTATGTATTATTAAAAAAAATCATTGTTTTTTACTTTTAATTTATTTTTCTTTAAAAATTAATTGCAAAAAGTAAGCTCCGAAGAGACAAATATGTTGTATAAAAGTTACTTGCTTTAATTTATAGATTTAGATGCCCTAGTAAAAATTACAGGTTTCTATTTAAAAATAACAAGTTGCCTTAAAATGACCTAGAAAACCTACTTATAATTTAAAATATATATGACTGCTGCATAAGCCCCATCATGTCAAATATATTTTATTTGAAACATTTTTTTCTCCTAATCTTCATCTCCACAATACTTCAAGTGTCCAGTCTAAATGCCGCATTCTGTATATACATTATCTTTATTGACAGCCTATTTACATCATTACATTTCTTATTTATTTAATTTTGGAAACAAGACTGTCGTATGGGCTATCGATCTTAGGTCTTTTGGTCCTTTTTTTAATATGCAACTTAATTTTAGTTGATTTGTAGTAAATTGTGATCAAAGGAAAACATCAAATTGTTTCAGTTCGAAAGCCAAACAGAACTTCTTGTCCATACACTAATTGGATGCACACCAGAATTTATTGATGTTGAATTCATCATTAATATGATCAAGGAAGATGAAGATACTCTTTCCTCCAGAGAACTCGTGAAACTTCTCGAGATTATCTACCACATAGCACACATTTTAGTTAAGGAAGAACTTGGTTATACGAGGAGTCAAATTTCTGTGGGTAAGTCGAATGAAAAGTAAACTTTTGAATAATAAATAAAACACTATTGCTTTGCTTGTATAACTTTTGAAAATTTATTATTTCCATATTTACTTACAATAAGTTTAATAATGGCACGTTGAAGTTGCCGAAACTATAGTCACGGAAATAATAAATTTTCAAACAAAGCAAAAGTGTTTTATTTATTATATAAAATCTACAACGAAGTAGAAGCCTCCAGTATAAACAACATTAAACTTTTGAATGCTACACACTCAGGCAGGCGTTTGCACATGTTGTTTGGTTGCCTATTTAACCAATGAACAGTAGAGATGTTTTTGGAAAATATTTAGAAAAAAAAAATTTCATTAATGGTAAGAAGTGAAACACAATTTTCTTTTTTTTATGTGTTTCATTTATCCCTAAAAATAAAGTACTTTAATGTAATTGTTGCCACCATCCTGTTTCTTAACAGTAAGAATGTTTATACAAATTTTATCTTCTTGTTTCGTTACGCTAAAGTTTAGTTTTGATAATGGTAAATGTATTTGTCGAAACTGCAGTCAACTAATAAGTGAATGTGTTATACAAAGTTGCAAGTGTTTTATTATCAGATAAACACATCTATAATGAAGTACAGAGTGAGCAACAATGGTTGCTGCCCGAATAAACAACTGTCAAATTTAGAACTTGGAGCAATCAAATTCCCCTGATTTTTTGGCGGGAAATTTAACTTGTCTGCAAACATTGTTGCTCACCCTGTAGTAAAAGCTACATAATAAATATTTATTTGTCAACTTCACCATTTGTCCGCCTGTGCTGGTCAAGTAGACAATACCGGGAAGTGGGATTTCATTTTTGTGTATATTTTATAATCAAGAACACTCTCGGCATCGCTAGTGTTACCCTCTTAGTTATCATGTTGATTGTTTTCAGGCGCTGATACAAACAAAATGAATGATTACATTGGGGGTACAATTTTAAAAAACATCTCCTTCCTACTTACAAATTTTAGTGAAGATGAATTATTCCTCGTTTGGATTTTAAAGACACTAAATGTTTTGGATATTGCACAACCGACATTCAGTACGTATAGAGAGGTAAGAATGAAATGTTAGTTGCTAAACAACAACAAAAATAAATTTAATAAAAACGTTTTTATTAAATTTGTTTAATGCTCTGCAACAAGTGAGGTTATCTCAAATTTATGATTGTTGAAGCCCTTAGTTTGTGATACATACTGAATTACTACGAAGGTTGAGTTAAACACTTTCTGGTATCACAAATTTTCCACTTTATTGCGACTACTATCCATTGCAAAAAGGGAGTCTCCTGTGTTTCAGCAGGTATATTTAAAAAACTAGTGCATTCTAAAATGATATCAAATTAGTCACCATTCTTTGTAGTATTATCTACAATCTGCTACAAAATTAAGTGTGCGTTTGTTATTTGTCGAGATAATTCTGAAAAAGTGTAAAAAAGTACAGTAGAGCGTCGATTATCCGAACTAATTGGGGGACATGGGTGTTCGGAAAACCGATTTTTTCGGATAATCGAACTGTACTAATTCGCAAATACATACTTATGTACAGGTGAATAAAAAAACATATTTATTTATAATTTATCTTTAATAACAACAGAACTTACTTTCAATCGGCAAAATTTAGTTAATCGAGTAGTGGCAACTTGGAAGTGACAGGTTGAGATAAGTGCGAGAGGATTGTAGCGAGGGAGGCGGTAGGCATGCGCAAGACACGTGCGGGTGTAGTAGTTCGGTTGATCAACGTTCAGATAATCGACGCTCTACTGTAAACTACACCATTTAAAATCGTGCATTTCGTGGCCGGTATACTTTCGTTCTTCCATTATAGGATGATTGAAACGTTTTTTATCTGAAAATATCACTTTACTCCAAAAGTCTTCTTGCCTCGGAAGATATTCCAGTGCAAAATCAATTCTGCTGTCCTTATTAATTTGAGTCGATAGAGGTTTTCTGGCTGCAGCATGACAAGTTAACGCACTTAACTTTAGACGTCTGCGAGCTGTTCGGGAACTTCCAGGAAAATTTGTTATGAATGCGACATTTGTAGCATTTTCAACCGGATTTTCTATTAAATAGTTTATAACAGCATCATCTTCATTATTTGAAACTTTTGGGTAGCCCAAACCTTTAATCTGCTCCAATCGCCTTTCATTCCTCCACATTTTTGAATTTTTTTGCACTGTAGGTCTACTTACATTAAATTCAGCTGCTACATCATTGATATATTTGCCACATTTGACCTGCATAGCAATTTGTGCTTTCTGTGTGTTACTTAAGTGTGGCATATTCAATTTATGTTCATATATCTATATGATTAATACATATCTGACAAGATTGTCAAACAAAAAGTCATATTTACATTAATAAAATTAGGGGTTTCATATTTTAAAACAGAGAAAGAGATTCTCCCTTAATTATCAATTTGAATGAATCTTCAGAAAAATCTACATCTGACCTGTCATCATTTAAATTAATAATAAAGGGAGCAACATTTTCTTGGTCTAATTGAATCTCTCTATCCCACCACTCTTCAATCTCCTTTTCGGTGTGCCTAATACAATTAGCCCATACTGCAGGAGTCACTGTACGTAGCGCCTCTTTCCACAGAGACAAACAGTTTTCACCAGACCTACCATCTCGTCCCACATGTTTATTGTAATAAGTTTTTGTAATGGCCCACACTCTTTCAATGGGTTGAATAAGGTGGGAGCCTTTATACTTTGTGCCCACATTTTTCAGCAAGACTATCTGCTACATACAGGGTGCGTAGAAAGTACCGCACCAAATCGGATTGTATGGAAACGGTTTAAAATTTAGATTTGACATTTAGTAGGTTTAAATTAGATATAAATACCCATATTTTAAGATGAGTTTCATTTGTTTTGCAAGACTTCCTTTTTGTCAGAGGCCGCCATGTTGAATTTTTCTAATAGCATCCTAGGTTTTTTTTGGTATTATTTGAAAGGTTATTTAATTAGAAGTACAACGTGGTATAATATTAGCATGTTTATTCTGTAATAATGACAAAAATAAATAATTTAAACAAAAACTTAAATTAACAAGAAACTTAAGTATTGCGCCAAATTAGTTTATGTGGAAACATTTTGACATTTAGATTTGACATTTGTGTGTCAAACTTAAGTTAAAATGAATTTGTCCGAAATTGAGCGTATTGAAATATTAATAATTGTTGGATTTGGTGATCACAGATCACATTATCCATAACAATTATCCATAACAATAATTGATGGCTCTTGCAGGTTTGCAATGAGTTGGTGTTCAAACCATCGCAGAAAATTATCTTGATTCATTTCTCCGTGATAATCTGAACATTTGGATTTAGATGAAAAAACTAATTCAGCACCTTCTATAAAGCCATCTTCATTTCCAGCATGCAGTACAATATACCGCTTTCCGTCTACTTTGGTAGACTTGACACTTTTTGCGTTACTATCTTGCCAGGATCGACTCATTCGGTTCCATCTTTGAAAATCCAAGTTTCATCAAGAAACACAAATTGGTATAAACCTTCACGTTTACTTTTTACATATGAACTTAGGAAATTTACCCGTTTCAAAGTAATATGACCCAGTTCCATAAGGCATCTCCACGGATCGTTCTTTTTCCATTTAAAGCCAATGTCCAGTAAAACTTTCCTCAAAGAGGAAGAACTTCCGTGAAATATGATATATGCTTCACTTCCAATTTTTCAAGCAGTGTTTTTAATGTTATGTGTTCTTCTAAATAAAATAAGATAAGGTAATTTTACATTATTTATATATCTGTGAAAGCTTACTCTGTTTATACATTTCATAAATAACATTGCGAATTGCATGCTGATTCGCATCGTCTACAACAGTATCAGGCCGTGTCCGTTTACGCTTTCGAGGGCTGCTCAATACATTACCAGCAGTTACCTCAGATAGCACACGGCTCACAGTTCTCAAACTGATCTGCAGGGCTTGTGCAGTACGCTACAATATAAATCAATTTATTTTACTGCCAATAATATGAACATACAAATGTTCGATACTGTATACACACTTCTCTCACTGCACTAATTGGTAGAAGAGAACCTCCTGCATCTCGCTCTTGCTCAAAATACGTTACCAATGATGCAACAAATTGCTTTGCGTGAGAATGCAACTGCTTAGACATTGTAATAATCGAATAAATATAACAAGTTAAACGTCAAAAAAGTTTTGTTATGCACAAATGTATAAGCATGGTTAGTGAAAAAGTTCCAACATATATTATACAACAAGAGTGGATATGATGCACATATCCCACGAAGGCAAGTTCACCTAACCGAAAAATAGCTTATATCCGTACAGTTTATTGTTAGGGAATTAATCAATATACGGCAAGGAGTAGAAAAACATAATTTTCTACATGATTGGCAGGCGAAAATTGTGTGCCAGGTCAATACGCCGATTACTTATTTATAACCACCGGTGATCAATTTTATGTAACAAATGATTCTCAGATTAATTTCGATTGTTCAACTAATTTTATGTATATTCTCGAAAACGTGAACGTCACTTTAGAAAAATAATAGTATAACTACCGTGTTTTCCCCTCCAAATCGTTCAACTTTTATTTGCAAATTTTTTGTATCATTGATAGTTTCAGAGAAAATCGATATAATCCGTCCTGAATTTTTGATCTTTGATAGAATCCCAAAAGTTTTTCCCAGACTTTTCCGCGGTCTAACCCAACTTTTTATCATCTATAGGCATTATGGATACATATTAACGGTAGGGTATAGGCTCTATTCTGTTGTTGGGAAAACGTAATTTTTAGTCATTTGCTATTTAAATTTATTTACGTCGTAAATGTATGTTACTCTGAAATGTATGAACAATATATAAATGTTTAAAAAAAAAAATTTTGTCCATTAATAAAAAAGTTAGATTTATGTTAGTAATCAGAAAAAATATAGCAATTATAGAATTTTTTTTTTCAATAGTTAATTGTCATAGTATTTCATAGGTCGTTGTATATTTTCATGAATATTGAGTGAAAAATATAGGAGAAATACAGTGTTATGTGTTGTAATGTATGGAAATAAATGAGTCATCTCTCATTTTTGCTAATATCTCTACCAGAATATAAAAAAAAAATGTTAGAGATACCTTAAAAATGTTAGCAGCTTTTTTCTGAGACCAAGTTCATGAAAATTGCATAATTAATAAGAGCAATAATAAACATACAAATTTTCGTTTTTTTCGGAATTACTAGGACTGCAGTAGAGAAAGATGGACACAATTTACGCTTTCGCCCCGACATCGGCCGAATAATACATCTGGCAAAATACATCTGGAGACTATTTTCAGTGGGGATAGACGGAATTTAAACGAATAATCGAGATCACCTAAAAACGCATCGGCACGGAAAACGAAAAAAATACATGACTGTGTTTACCGCAACACTCGGCCGGATAGGAATTTTAATGGGGTAGTTTTACAGCGGTCGGACCTTTTCGCCTGCTTTTTTATTAGTAATAATAATAATTTATTGGTGCTATTAACGGAGCGTCTTACACAGGTCATAAAAGGTATAAAAATTAACGAAGATGGCACAACATATGAACTTAAAAATTAAAAATTAAAAATTAAGAATTAAAAATTAAAAATTAAAAATTAAAAATTAAAAATTAAAAATTAAAAATTAATTTTTTAATTTTCATGGCAACCTTTATTTTCGCGAATATTATCATTTGTATTTTATTATTTATTTCGGGTTTTTACTCTAAAATGATCAGGGAAGATAATATTCCAATATAAAAAAATTAACAGTGAAAATCCTATGTTCTATTTTGTTCCACTACTGACTACACCCTGTATATATTTCTGATAATTCCTGACCCATTCAATTGGTAATAAATATTCAATTGGTTGCACATAGGAATCTTTTGGTATTTTTTTGTAAAATATTGATATTGGAATAGATTTAAATCTACTGCAGATTTTGGAACACGGTTGGAAGAAAGAATACTTATACCAGCTGGATACATGACATCTATAACTTGATTTGCTGTCTTGAAAAATTATCCAAATGTTCTTGTTCCTCAATTTTTTTAGCAAATGTAATTTTACATTTATTATAGAACGATGATGATGAATGATGTCACAATCTGTAAATGCATGTAAAAACAGCACGTGCTCTCTTTACATTTAGGCATTTTATTGAGACAGGCTTACAAATAGACCATTTGTGGCATTTTACTTC
This sequence comes from Ocypus olens, assembly GCA_910593695.2. Lineage (NCBI taxonomy): Eukaryota > Metazoa > Arthropoda > Insecta > Coleoptera > Staphylinidae > Ocypus > Ocypus olens. The sequence goes on along the minus strand of OU343050.1, from coordinate 26,493,659 downwards.
TGGGTGATTTTAGAAAATAATTGTCTTGTTCTTCTGGTGTCAAAGCTATTAATAAAAACAACCCGCTTATATCTTTGACTGCAGTATTATAAAGAATATTAAATTATGCAACACTAAAAATACCGGGCACTACGGCAAATTTTCACTTCTGTCAAAGCTAAGACTAGTTTATTTTAAACTGATAGTTTCAACTTTTTATTGCTAAGGTAACTCACTTCTATTATTTTTTTTTGTCAAAGTGTTGCGAGATTGTAATAATAACCGATTAGTTATAAAATTATTTGACGTTTCTTTTTGGTTATGTCATAGTTACACAGCTTACTTCTTCAAAATTGAATTTATAAATTTCATAAATATTACTTCCATTACATTCTTCTAAAATCGAGCGATATTCTTCCGAGAATACAACTCATGGCTTACTAGAATGTATTTTGAGCTAATCAGATGCAAGGAAATGCATAGCAGCATGTGTATCACCGCGATGATAAAAAACAAAAGTAGCGGTGATATTTTATTGTGGTCCTGTCAGAATTCTAAACCTCAAAATGGGCATACTAAATTATTGGGATGCAGTTTCTAACAGTGAAATCAGTAAAATGGTGAAAAATACGACGCTCAGAAACACCGCGAGGAATAGAGTCACAGTGCCGACAGTTTACAGAGTCTTTGTGCTGCAAGAAACTACAAGACGAATTAAAACATTGCAATATGTGAGTTGTCATCAAGATTATAAAAGGTTATTCGTTATATTCTCTCACTAAATATAACTCGTGGTACGATTAATTACCTATGATATTTAGTCGTTGAAACCGAAGCAGCACATTCAACTCGCGCCAGCGCTCGTTGAATCTGCAGCTCGGTTTCAACTCCAAAATATCATCGGTAATAATCATACCACTTGTTGTATTACGGCTGAATATCCCACATGCATCAATTTTTGCGATTGCAATCGGTCGTCTTTGACTCGTGCCGACTGCGAATGCAAAAACGCACTCATGTTAACAAGTTTAAGTTTAAATTAAAAAGTTTTTACTTCTAAAATTAACTCAAAATGGTGCATTTGACTGAACAAGAAATAATAGTTATGAATGATGATGGAATATGGCGATAGGCTAAGAACTTGTGAGGAATCATGCGATTTGTTCAATCAATAACACCACGAAGGAGTTAAAATTTCAAAATCCACAGTAAGAGCTCTGCAAAAGTTGCTCGTCAAACACTAGTAACGTCACAATATTTTTGAGCACGTCAAAAAGTGCGCAATAATGAACAAAAATCGACCTGCTAAGCTGTTATGAATTTTGTGCTGAACTTTTTCACCATTCTGTATATAAATATCCATATTTAAAATAAAATAGAGTGTTTACTAATAATTGCTAATTATTTAATCAAATAAGTATAGTCAGTATTGCGATTATTTAAACTATTACATATACACTCCTCAATGGTGTTGCAGGTAATCAAACCCAACCCTCGTTCATTGTAAATTTCCCTTTTTTGGTATTCTCGAAATTCGATATGGGTGATTAACACCCTGGAGTTCTCTGGGGTGGGCCGCCGGAGGGCTTGGTGACAAATTCTTGCGGACCTGTCATTTTTAGCGGCTCTTCGGGCGTTTCCGCCGCGCAGTTGAAAAAGGAAAGAACAGTCGCGGTATGCACTATCGCCGCCTAGCGAGAATGAGTGGAACATTTTAACCAATACCCTACCCTTAAATAGGTTTTTCCCGCTGCGGCGTTGGGTAAAAAAACGGATTTTTTTAACATTCTCCTTTTAGAATATTCGTGTCCTCTAAATCATAAATATGAGTAAAGTGAGGAGACTCCCTTTTTGAAACCGATTGTAGTTTCGTCCTATTCGGACATTGTTGTGAATGTATTGTTTGATAATGTTCGAATAGGACGAAACTAGCCACAATAAAGTGTTTAATTCAACCTTACTACTCAAATTTATTCAACAATAAAAATATTGTCTTTTTCATACATTTTTAGCATATTAAATATTTGGTTAAATACCTGATAGAGATAATGAAAAATAGCTTAAACAAAACAGTATTATCATTAAGCAGCAAAATACTGAGCAAGCTGTCCGAAGACTCATGCGTGTACAGCACGCAAATTTATGCAATTATTTTGATCTACATCGATCAATTGATCACTCAATATGAAAGGCACTTGTATCTTAACAGAGAGGTGAGTTATAAATTATTTACATCATGCGATACTGATTTTTATTTATTTAGCAAACCATCATGGAAACCGACTCCATAAGTATGAGAAACGAAATTTACGTACTTTCCATCATATCCGAACACCACAATTGCGTGAACATGCTGGATTGGAATAATATTTTTTCAGATTGGGGAAGCTCTAATCCTAAAACGGAGGTATGTGTTGTTGATTTATAATAACGGTTTATTATTTAATGCTTTTTTTAGATTATAAAATATCAAATAATTTGCTGCCAGCACTATTTAAAATGGAAACTCAAGAACCTGTTTCAAGCGAGCAAAGAGGAATCAACGGAGGCCCTGAGCCTCAAAAAGTGTATGGACGACTATTTAACTTCCTGTGCAGGCATTCTGGAAAACACTCAAAGGTCAAAAAGCCTCGGTATTTCTGTAAGTACTTTCATGTTTTAAAGAAAAGTGAGAAAATGCTAATTTCTTCCGTGTATTAACGTATAACATTGTAACGTACTGGTAGTATGTTAAGTCTTTACAAAGACTATTTAACTTCCTGTGCAGGAATTCTAAAAAACACTAAGGTCGGTATTTCTGTAATTACTTTCATTCTGTAAAAAGTCACTTGGAGAAGTGTTAGATTCTTGTAATGTATTAACGTATAACCTAACGTACAAGTAGTAGGGTGACCTTACAAATCATAAAGAATAAATTAATTAAATAAATCTCCTCTCACTCCAGCAGTCGTTGTGTTAATATTGCTACAGACCTTCTACATTTTTTCATTTCCTCATATTTTAGGCCTACCTCTCGGTGTGCGAGTTCTTTTTGGAATACAATAAAATTCAAATCCAATCGCAGGACAACATACTGATTGAAATCTTGGGCATTCAAATGTCCAATTACCGTGGATTGACCACAGCCATTGAATCGTTCATAACAAATTATTGTTTTAATGTTGATGTTGGTGAGTATTTTTTATTATAGCTTTTAAAAATGAAATTTATAACAATACACTGTATGAGATTTTGAAAGCATACTGTTGTGCATTTAATTTTGATTGAATTTCATCTCATTATTTAATTTATTACTTACTATAGAGGGCTTTTATTTTATCACTGAACATACTATTATTAACGTCTATGTTCAATCGTAAAATAATCATCTCAACGCATGGCATTTAATTGAAATTGTATGCAACCAAATATACAAAGGTGACAGTGACAGCTTAAATACGGTTTCACAGAATTCCGTTCGTTTGCCTTTGTCTACATTTGATAATTGCTGAAGATTTGAAAACTTGTAAGCATTGTATTTAAATTCTTTTAATGATTTATAAACAGAAGCTGAACTTATTTGAAACTGTGCCGCAATAACTCTTAAAAATGATATGGGGTTCTATTGTACGTAAAGAGTTTCATCTCTTCCATTAAAATGTGACTTCTTTTAGACCATTTACTACAAAAATTACTCATGCGGCGAGTACTGTCAAAATTATGAACAATATTAAAAATTGTTCCGATCGATGTTAGTTTTCTGCTCGGGTATGCAACCAAAAACAAATTTCTAACACTTCGAGTGTTGTTCCCGCTCTTATACCAATTTGTTATTTGTCGGTGGTGTAATACGTTTTTTATTAATAACACAAATTTGACAATGAAATAAAACTGAGTAAGTATGGTTGCCTACCTATTAATATGCATTGAGGTGATTATTTTACTATTGAACATGGGCATTAACAATCATGTGTTAAAATAAAAGCCCTGTATATTCATTAAAACACTGGGTTTAGTTTCACCGTTTTTATTATTCTTCTCTCTAAAAACAGTGAAACCAATCCAAATATTTTAATCAATATAATATATTACAGAAATTTTTCACATGTTAAGTGAGAAACTAATTAATCACTTCTTCTTACTTATTAAATAATAATAAATCTTGCACTTAAATATTTTCTTTCAGATTTATTAGCTAGACAGACCTATTTGATTAAATATGTTACTTTAATGTCGTATGGTGTAATTCCAACTGAAAAACTTGTGCTGGTAATGAAGCATTACCATTTGGTAAGTAATGCGTAGACATTGATTTACAAAAAGTAGACACAACAACTACAATTTTTATTTTAGTTCAAAGATGATTACAAATATATTTACAAACGAATAATTGACAAGTTGAATGAAGTTAATGATCGGGAATTAAGTAAATTAATGTTTACTACACTTCTCACTATGTGTGTGGAAAAGGAGAAGCCCAAACATATAATGGTACGTTTTTTAAATTAAGATTTAATTTCATCAAATGGATTTATAGTAGATTATACAGGGTCGGTCATTTTAATCTATACACCCAAATTTTTTTTGTACCTAAGACATATGGAAAACTGGTTTAGACAAAAGTTGTTCAAGATAATGGAGGTCACCTATCTGTGGTTTGACCTTGAGACTACTTTTCAAGGTCAAAATGTTTTTTTTTTAATGAGAACCCCTATTTTTGACACTGGATTCGAAAAGAGCGGAACCCGGAAACAACGACATGGACGTAGTAGTAAGTACTGTTTCTTTTGGGGTGCTTGATTAAAGTGAGTCCCTTTGCCTCTCACTATTGTTCCAATTATAACTTTAACCACGAAGCAAATGTTCGAAGTTGCCTCCATTTGCTTCAAGGCACAAAGCTAAACGCCTTTGAAAATGGCTGTTCAAAGTTAGCCTGGGAATTGCTGCACATGCTTGACGAATGTGGTTTTGCACGTCAACTCTAGTTGTGGGTTGTTGTTGAAAAATAACATTCTTTAAATAGCCCCAAAAATAAAAATTTGGAGATGTGAGATCAGGTAAGCAAGGATCTCTTATTATAATTTTCATTTAAAAAGTCCCGCACGATTCGTGCGAAATGCAAATTATTTCAGAAGTAAAATTTTCCTCTCTTTTCAAATCCGGTGTCAAAAAAAAAGAAATTGGAGGCATACTCCACTCTGACCTTCAAATAACCTTGAAAAGTAGTTTTAAGGACGAAGCTAGTTACATAGATAGGTGACCTCCATTATCTTGATCAACTTTTGTCTGAACCACTTTTCTGTATCTGTCTTGGGTACAAAAAAAGTTTGTGTGCATAATAATAATACTCATTTATTGCCCTACGGGAAGACCATTACAGTGATATAAGGATAATCATATTACAAATTAACAACTAAAGACTTTATAAATACAAAAATAGAGGAAAAGAAAAATAAGAAATTAAAACTAAATACATAAATGTATAATGACAATAATTACTAATTAGTATATCGCTAAGCTAATAGACTAATAAAACTTATTAACAACCAGAATTCACATGATAACCAACAAAAATGTCATTAAAAAACTTATTCCCATTCTTACTCTTATGAACAACAGGAGATTTGCACAGGGAATAAAATGGCCCACCTGGTATATCAAGAGAGTGAAATGCGGATTTTTCCTGAGGTACAAATTTGCATCCCGAGGGTGAAAGCACCGAGGGAAAAATAGCATTTTTCACAAACGGGAGTAAAATGTTCGTTTCTAAAACCTAACCTAGAAAAAGAAGCTCTCGGCCGTGACAGTTGAAAGAAATAATGGAACCCCATTGAGAAATGTTATTTCTCTCACAATTTTGACAGCTGAGAAATCGACTTTCTCTCCCGTTTATGAAAAAAATTAATTCAATCAACGGAACGGATAAAGCTTTAAAATCTTATTTTCAGGCGCTCTCAGAAGATTTTAGTGAGATTCAACCCAGAGTAAGGCATCATCTAATAATTGAGATGGGAGTTAATTATGTGGTGGCGTTTAAGGATCGCCTTAAATTAATTTTGATTTTAAAGCCATTTGTTCAGAAATTTTCCGCAACAGCTAAATTAGAAATGTGAGTTATTGATATTGTGTTTTTTTTTTCATAATGAGCCTTCAGTAGACAGATTAAAATTTTACATTTGATTATTTTCAGGTTAAATTACATTAAATCAAAATGTCCCCCGGATTATTTTAGAGACAATGCATTTATTTTCTTTTTGGAAGGATTAAAATTAAAAAGTGTTGAAGGCAAGTTGGGTGAGTAAATATATTGGATAATAATAATAAACAGTTATTCAAAAATAATGTACAAAACTAGAAAATATGTGCACATTATGAAGAATTTCATCACAATATGAGATTAAACATAAATACATTAGCTGTACATAATTAAATTATTATTCTACCAGCAAAATAAAGTTAAGTGTTCTATGTATGAATAAAAATCACCTAATGAATAAGGTTCGAGGTTACATAAGAAATTAAAAAGCTTAGGTTTCATAGTGATATAATTGTTTACATTCTTTATATGAGAAGGAATGAAGTTGTAGTTTTTAAGGCACGAATAGTGTGCACCTTTTTCATATGCCGTTAATCTATGTTTAGGCAAAATGGCTAAATGATAATTGGCGTTAAATCTGTCAAGATGCTTCCAAACAAATTTTACACATTTAAATATATACAGGGTGTCCCACGAGGTAGTACACAGCTGATAACTCAAAAACGGTTAGTATAGTTCATCCGTTGAGAGCTGACGGTGACTCATGCATTTTCGTACTATGAATTGCTTTGCATTTTATATCTATCTTTTTCTATCATGTACGAAATAGTACGAAATAAAAGACGAAACGTGTGTCTGCGTGTTAAAGAATAGGGCAGCGTAAACGTAGGTCTAAGCTCACGCATGACATCGCATTGGCACGCTTCATATAAACACACAAAACACGCGAGCGCTACGTCAAATAACATAACCGTAAAAAGTTTGTTTATATTGCGTTTTAGATTTCATTTCGATCGATTTAAGTGGTGCGCGAGAATTTTTAAATATCCCGTCATGAAAATCAGCGCGGGACTAAATTTTCTTACGGACATACGTTTACTTAAATTTTGATTCATGCGATTTTAAGCGATGAGTCACAGGCAGCTCTCAGCGGCCCGACTATAGTACAAAAATTAAATTGGGAGGATTTAAATGGTTTGAAATTTCTGAATTAAATGTATTTCATTTCCGAGAAAATGACATCAACTTCACAATTTCAAATAGGACACCCTATATATTTATGGATTTTTGGGAAGATGATTGAAAGACAAATTCAGCAATACCATGTTATTTTTATGTTGATCTTTGAAAAACAAAAAAAACAATATATAAAAACAAGCAAAATTAACAATTAACAACAACAATAAAAAATAATAACGGATTAACGAAATAATCGGACTATAAGATGTCAACTTTACATATACATTTGTTTTCTTTTATTTGTAATGGCCTTCTTTAACTCTTTGCTGCACGAAATTTCACACAATATAAAGGGCCTAGGTGCACTTCTCTCAATTGGAACTATTGTCTATTTTTCGTAAGATTACAAGCAGGGAAGGATAGGGCAAATATGACCTTGTTCAGTGATTGGTTGAAATTGTGGGAAAACTCACAATGGATTTAATCCTCCATCTTCATTTTTTTGACTGGTCTCTGTCATTTTACTAGCTGGCATAAGCATAGCATACTGTTAATGAAGTATTACTGAATAAATTGAAGTATAAAATAGTACTATATTTAAATAACATAATTGACAATAAATTAAACTCTTGCACTTAACTGCAATGTTAAATTTTAAGAAAATATGAATTTAAGGAGTATTGCGGCGCGTACCCTTATGGAGCATAAACATGCGCAATGTGTACACATGCCAGCTGTGCGAGCGTCCGCCATTATAGATACGCCGTTCACATGTTACTGTTTTGTTTTGTTTAATGTTTCTCCTTATTGCTTTGTGGTGTTTCTTTAATTTTGTATTTGTACAATGACTGATAAATTCATCCCATGCTTTTCCCTCACACTGTGCATTATACGTGTAATCCACTAGATTTAAATTTCGCCCCAATATTTGTCACCAGATTTACATATGTTAGTGGTGTAAGTCAGTCTTTGTAATCTTTAGGAAAAATAGAGTATAGAAGTGTAAAAATGAGGTGGGGATAGGTGGTTCATAATTCTCGTCGTTGTTCAGCTTCATACATTCGAATTTGTAAGTGGTCTATTTTATGGATCGATGGGCCACAACTTGCTTGAATTTAGTGGTTCAAATTGTAATCCCATGTGCAGCAAAGAGTTAAATAAATACATAATACAAAATTAAATTGATTGCCAGATTCGAAGACAATTCTAATCTTGACTTATGATTTCAAGTACAAGTTGCTTTAACCATATCTGCAGTAATTGTTCGACATGCTGCTGCGTTTCGATTCTGCAAGTCTTCCAAATCTATAGGTGGTGCGGTATATATGACATCCTTTAAATATCCCGAAAGAAAAAAATCTAAAGGTGTAATGACTGGGGATTGTGCTGGATAATTTCATCCGATCCAGCGGCCTTTGAAATCAGTATACTCAGTAACTCATCGAGAATAGAGAGGAGCGGCACCATCATGTTGACATCGAACATTTGAAGTGTTTTCAATTTTTGTTTGACGTTTTGTTATTCTATGTCAGCGAATATTTATTTTGATTATTACTCCATGAATACTCCCTTACTTTACAATAAAACTCTCAACTGATATGGTTTTGTTGAATTTGTCTTTGAATCACCTTTACAAAAATCTATAAATATATAGGGTGTCCCATTTAAAATTGTGAAGTTGATGTAATTTTTCCGGAAATGCAATGAAATCTAAGTATTCAGAAAGTGGTATCAGTGCGAACCATTAAATCCAACAAATTTCATTTTAGCACTACTAACCGTTTTCGAGATATCACCTGTCTACTATCTTGTAGGACACCCTGTATAATTCATATATTGTTAAAATTCGATTTTTCTTAAATATACCTCTGCAGCTATCCCTTAGTTTTTTATTCAAATGTGTTGAAATGTTAATACAGGAATTTTTCAATAAAATGCACTTTGTTGATATACTTTGATCAATACAGCCGAACCTAGTTCCGACAATATTTTCATGTGTTCAAGTTAAATCAGACGCAATAATGTGTTTCGTATGTCGTCCAATCTGAGAACACTCAGTTTTCGGCAATGACGCACATGCAAAGATCCGTCGATCAAACTATATCATACACGTTGTGCATTTTATTGAAAAATTCCTGAATCAAAATGTATCGCAAAGTGATGGCTTCCACCATCAGAAATGTTAATTGTCATTATTTTTAGATCGGACAATTCACGAAAGTGTGAGATCATCAACCCGCAGATCAAGAGCAACTTGTTCTTTCAATGAATCTAGCGGAGATGATACAATACAAGAGATTGATGATGACTAAGTTGCCGGTCAGTTAGTAATTTATTTATATGTTTCAATATTTAGTTAATTTGCGCATATTCAAGTCTTTAGTTACTAAGTAAACAGTAACTTATTAAGTCTGTGTTATATTTTAGTTATTCTTTTCAGTATTTACTTAATTTGTGTATATTCAAGTCATTACTAAGTAAGCAATAATTTAATAACTGTGTTATATTTGTCAGTATTATTACAACGTTTTTATTTAAATTTAGTTGATTGAAATTAAGTTATTCTATATATATATATATATATATATATATATTTATTCTTTGTTTCTCAGAAAATATATTTATTGTTGTAGAAGTTTGTTATAGTTTCTAAAATCCTCTTAATGTTCCCTTCCAGCTTTATATGAAAATATAAAATTTTTTAGGGAAATTTAGCTTAGCAACCTGTATACTTAGGTGTATTTGGACTGTCTGAAGACTATTTTCACCTGGCGCACACATGAAAAAGGGTGGTTCTGGAATAATCACCTGATATACAGGGTGTTTCAGAGCTCTGGGATCGGTCAATCATGTGCTTATTTGTCAAAATTTTGAAAAATGTTTTATATAAAAGTTGTGCAGAATAGTGAGCTGCACGCCCTAAACATATTTAAATTTATACAGGGTGTCTCATAACAAAGTTACAGACCAAACTTATGTTTTTTTAAATGAAACACCCTGTATATTTTAACATTTTTGGATTCCTCGTTACTTGGAGATTAACATGACCTAGGTTGTGGGGATTGAAACTGTGCCGTTTTTGTGTTATTCAGTTGTTTATACAAAAATTTGAACAAAATTGTTAAAGTGCTTCCCTAAAACTAATAAAGATAATTCATTCTAATTTAGTGGTAAAGTTTAGTTGAACTTTAGTCTTCAAAATTACTATATCATCCAAAACGTAACTCAGCGTATTATACAGGGTGATAGCCATTCGCAAACTGCACAATTTCTTAATTTTTTTAAATGGAACACCCTATATATTTTTTCATAATTTGAAAGTCTATTGAGTAAGCTTTCGTTTCATATTAGGTTTCGTATGTCTGAAGTTGATAGTGACTCGAGTATTTCCGAATTCGTTCGTAAGTTGCATGTTTCGGTTGAGAAGGATCCGTTTATAAGCGTTGTGTTTGCCTACCAAATCGTATTTTATGTTTTTGAGACATGTATTCAAATCTTGTATCCTACCATATTTCAACAAAATCTGGATGCATTATTGCCAATAAGTTATACAAACAATTATGTTTCAATACAGATAGAGAACTATAGTAAAAACTTAATCAATCAACTTAAATAACAAAACAATTTAATAACATAAGTATATAAAATGAAAAATAACAAAACAATTTAACAACATAAGTATATAAAATGAAAAATAACAATTTAAAGAAGTTTACAACATGTTTTCAAAATTTCGACCATTCTGATTTAAACAAATTCTGAGACGTTCAGAAAAAGCATTCCTAATTCGTATTCGCATATCTTCTGCTGTAGTTGGTGGTATACGGAACACCATGTCCTTGACATAGCCCCATAGAAAAAAATCTAATTTCGTGAGGTCCGGCGACCTAGGTGGCCATAGTACAGGTCCGCCGCGACCTATCCACTTATTAGGGTAACGGTCATTCAAAAATTGTCGTACACTGCGAGCAAAATGTGGTGGTGCACCATCCAACTGGATCCACATATCTATTACTACGTTGCGTGGTACGTCAAGTAGGTACTCATCTAAATGATTCCTAAGAAATTCTTCAAACATATCTCCATTCAGGCTGCCTTCAAAGAAGTGTGGTCCTATGACGCGAGTTCCTAGAGTACCACCCCATACATTCAGGCTCCATCGATTTTGATTATTTACGGTCCTTGTGAAATGAGGATTGTGGTCCGAATAATAATGAAGGTTGTGTCTGTTTACCTTGCCATTATTGTGAAATGAAGCCTCATTAGTAAACAACACAAAATCAAAAAAATGTTCATTGTTTACCAGAATATTAAGGGCCCAGTTACAGAATGCAGTTCTAGCGGGAAAATCTGCTTCTCCAAGCTGTTGTTCTAAGTCAGAGATGCACAGACTTATTAAGACTAGGGGCCACTCGGGCAAATCATGAACTGATGGCGGGCCGCCAGAAGTGTAGGTAATTAAAGACAATAAATAATTGATAATAATGTATTAAAATTAAAAAGGAATTTATTAATTTGAAGCGTGGCACTGCATAGTGCTTACAATCTTTTTTATATTTGGCTCAAATTTACTTGTAGCAACACGTAAAACTGCTTCCAAACTTTCATTTGCAAGGCGGTTTCTATTTTTGGTTTTATTATTATTAAGTATTGAAAAAGTTTGTTCACATATATAGGTAGAACCAAATAAGCTGGCACATTTCAGAGCGTTTATGCGCAACTCTTTGTACATATTTTTATCAATGCAGCGGTAAAAGTTCAGCAAGTCTCCTTCGTTGAATTTGTTGCGTAAATCTTCGTCGTTTTGAATGTCGATAATTTCTAACTGCATTGACTCTGGCGCATTTTCAACTGAAATCGTGAAAGGATTGCTGAATATGTCCAACAGAGGTTTCACTTTTTTAAACTCCGAAAATCTGTCTTGAAAAGATTGAATCAAAATATCTAGCTTTTCTACATAACTGAAATTAATCGCAGTTTTGTTGAATTTTTCAGCCATTTTCTTATAATTCGGAAAATGATTGTAATTTCCAGAATTCAATTGCGATCTGAAAAGTGTCAGCTTGCATTGAAAGGATGATACATGAGCGTAGAGCTGGGATATCAGTTGATTTTTGCCTTGAAGCCGTGTGTTCAAGACATTCAAATGATTTGTAATGTCAACTAAAAAAGCCAAATCACACAACCAATCAGGATTTTTAAGTTCCGGGACATCCCTTTGCTTTTCCGCCAGAAATATTCCAATTTCTTCTATTAAATTTAGAAATCGTTCCAGTGTCAATCCACGACTTAGCCACCTTACTTCTGTATAATACAGTAAATCTCCATATTCGCTTTCGATGTCATCAAGGAATTGTTTGAATTGCCTGTGATTGAGTCCTCGTGATTTTATGAAATTTACAGTCGAAACTACCACTTTCATGACATTTTGAAATTCAATTTGTTTAGCACAGAGGGCTTCTTGGTGTATAATGCAGTGAAACTGCATGAGATCTTCAGCCTTTATGTTTTTTTCTTGCAGATGCTTTTTCAGCAAAGTAACTAGCCCGGAATTGACACCAATCATCGAAGGAGCACCGTCAGTCGCAACTCCCGATAATTTTGATAAGTCCAAATCAGTTTTTGAACGCTCATCCAAAAGTACATTGAGTATATCAACTCCTTTGGTTTGACCTTTCAATGAACACATTCCTAATAACTCTTCTACGACTTCAAAATCTTGAGTAACACCTCGTATGAATATTAGAAGTTGAGCTGTGGAACTAATATCAGTGGATTCGTCGAGTGCTAATGAAAAAAATTCAATGATCTTAGTTTTTTCAGTTAATTGTTCCGCAATATTACCTGACAAAGACATAATTCGTCTTTGGATGGTCATACGATTCAGTTGAATTTTCTCAAACTTTTTTGCTGCTTCTGGACACATTTTCTTAGCGGCAATTTCTATGCATTCTTTTACAAAATCCCCATCATTGAAGGGGCGACTTCGCTTTGCTATCATTCGAGAAATTTCATAACTAACTTCTGTAGCTGTTTCTGAATCTTCAATGGGTTTTCTAAACATAGCTTGCTGACCCGTAAGCTCCCGTTTTAAAGACAACATTTTTTGCTTTCTTAATTCGCCTGTAAACTTGGTAAAAGAAGGATGCTGCGTTTCATAGTGCCTTTTTACATTATATTCCTTTGCAATTGCAACAGAATTCTTGCAAATTAAACAAACGACTTTGTTATGCGACCATACAAAAAAGTATTTCTCAGTCCAAATTTCTTGAAATTGCCGATTTTCATCTTTAACCTTACGTTTTTTACTAGGTCCTGGCTTGTCCATGTTGCGTTCTAATCCTGGCTAGGATTAACACAGCACCTAAAAACAATTACAGTACCTACTTAAATTACCCATCCTTTTTAAATTATCAAAAATAATTGATTAAATAGGTAGGGAAACACTTATTAATAATAGAGTTTTACTTACGATTTCACAACACAATTATACACGGCACTTGACGGTTAACACTGCAACAGGAAATCTACGTTGAATGTGGATCAAAATATATGACACCGGCTAGTGGAGTACAACTATTGCCTTCCAAAACCTCTATTAAACTCACAGAACACTAATACACCTAGCGGCGATTAAACGTGGCTTTTATACCGCGCGTATAGAGTCGAAAACTGTCTGGAGAAATCTCGAAACCGACTCTGGAAGCTTCGAGTCGTGTACTATCTACGCGAGCGATCGTCATCGCGCCGCCGGCCGCCGCGCTTCTTCAAGCAAACGAATTTAACCGAGATCAGCACGAACATTACCGTCCGCTGTTACCGACGACGCACGTACGGCGCACCGTAATAGCGCGCGCGCGAGATTCAAATTACTTTTCGAACATATTTTTTTTGGTTTTATTCTGGAATAGAATTCAATATTTTTAGAATGTACGAGAGTATTATTTTTGCTGTCGGCGGGCCACCGGTATTCGACCGGCGGGCCGCATGCGGCCCGCGGGCCGCGGTCTGTGCATCCATGTTCTAAGTGGATGTGGTAAGGGTGAAATTTGTGTTTCTTCAAAATTCTTCAAAATGCGCTGAGGGCCGACTAATATCCAACTGATTATTTAATTCGGATAAACTTAATTTAGGGTTTTCAACTATCGATGCCAATACCAGGAATTCGCTATCTTCGTTAATTACAGGTTTGCTTTGCACAGGTTTTGAATAATTAATGTTACCTGTAGTCTCAAATCGCTCTTGCACTCTTCTAAATGCTCCTTGTCGTGGACACCGCCTCTCGGGATACCGCTGTCTCGTGAAGCCAAAAGACAATTTTTGTGACATTTGCCAAGAATGAAAATCATGTCAACCAATTCTTCTTGTGAGAAATTCATAATTATAAACTAAGATCACAACTTAAATGGTTCGATCTATTTTTTTGAGACTAATATAATAATTACTGTCACCTGTATTTTTTTGTTTGTTTATTTGAAATGATTGGTAACTAGATTTTAAAACTAATAATAAAAAAACATGCAAATTACCAATGAATTTTGAAATATTAGAGTAACCATCAACTTCAGATATACGAAACCTTATATGAAACGAAAGCTTACTCAATGGACTTTTAAATTATGAAAAAATATATAGGGTGTTCCATTTAAAAAAATTAAGAAATTGTGCAGTTTGCGAATAACTATCACCCTGTATAATACGCTGAGTTATGTTTTGGATGATATAGTAATTTTGAAGACTAAAGTTCAACTAAACTTTACCACTAAATTAGAATGAATTATCTTTATTAGTTTCAGGGCAGTACTTTAACAATTTTGTTCAAATTTTCGTATAAACAACAGAATAACACAAAAACGGCTCGGTTTCAATCGCCGAAACCTAAGTCATTTTAATCTCCAAGTAACGAGGAATCCAAAAATGCTAAAATATACAGGGTGTTCCATTTAAAACAACATAAGTTTGGACTTTAACTTTGTTATGAGACACCTTGTATAAATTTAAATATTTTTAGGGCATGCAGATCACTATTCTGCACAACTTTTATATAAAACATTTTTCAAAATTTTGACAAATAAGCACGTGATTGACTGTTCCCAGAGCTCTGAAACACCCTGTATATTAAATTTTGTCGTTCTTAATGGACGCATTTTAAGCGAAAACTATGCATTTTGGGAAAAATGACTTCTATTAAAAGTTGTTGAGCGAAAAATTTTCAATAGATACGGGTCATTGGATTTTCCTATAATTTCCCGTTTTTTTTCTTCCTGTGACAAATATATTCACAATTGACTTCTTACATTATTCAAAAATGTTTGTCACTTAAAAAAAGTAATTTGGAAATTGACCCAACTTTATATACAAGGTGCTGTAAAAATGGCGGATTAACTCCATGGTATGTTGTCGAGAATTACTTCGAGAGTATAGAAAAAATAATGAAAAAAATCGGTATTGTATTTTTTCAAAGATGTGAAGACTTTAGTGTAAATTATTTCATTGGTTAAAATCTGTAAAACATTAATTATTTACACTCCAGCTCATCAAATAAATGTTTCAGAGATACATACTTTCATGCTTGTCAATATAATTTACAATTGGTATTTTCAAATGCGATAATTTAAATGTTAAATAATTGATTTTCGCATTCAAATAAATCTAATGATGCCAGGTTTTTTTGAATGGGAAAATCAATTATTTAACATTCAAATTATCTCATTTGAAAATACCAATTGTAGATAATATTAACAAGCATGAAAGTATGTATCTCTGAAAAATTTATTTGATGAGCTGGAGTGTAAATAATTAATGTTATGTAGGCTTTAAGCAATGAAATAATTTACACTAAAGTCTTCATCTCTATGAAAAAATACAATCCCGATTTTTTTTTATTATTTTTTCCATAGTCTCGAAGTAATCCTCGACAATGTACCATTGAGTTAATCTGCCATTTTTACAGCACCCAGTATATAAATTGAATAAAAAATATATACAGGGTTGGGCATATGTGTCGGAACACCTAATTTCTGGCTAATTGTTTTCTTATTACTTTAAAAAGAAATGTGTATAGTTTTATTAATTCTATTCAGTGACGTATTTTGATTTCTTACAGCTTCCTTATTTTTGAGATATGACGTCATCGGAAGTCACCCAATATATTTTTACATTTTCGAATAGATACTTTTCCAACAATTGCAATCATGGTGTAGCTTGGTAGGTGTGTGACCTGTGGTTTTTTAAAAATTAAATAAAATATTTCTACATCCAACTGGCTTTTTACACTGTTTTCAGATAAAACAATTTCGTATTTTTACGTTTTCTGTAACTGACAGATAGTATCCATATGAAATATGAACATTGCTGTTCAATTTTGGGTGAACTAACTGAATGAAAAAATTACGTTGTTAATGATGGTTAGTTTAGGAGATTGGTAGAGATCTCCACAAGATGCATGCAAAATTTTTAATGCAACAGAAATTCTAATATTTATAAATCAAAATTTTCAAGGCTTGAACAAAATTTTTACGAAATTTAAGAATTTCATTTTTTATTATTTTATTTATTATTTAAAAAAAAACACAAGTTGCACACCCACCAAAGCCTATCTCATTGTAATTGTTGAAAAGGTGTCTAAATATACAGGGTGATCCATTAAAAAAAACTGCCTATGACGTCATATCTCGAAAAATAGGGTAGCTGTAGAAAATCAAAATACGTCACTAAATAGAATAAATAAAACCATAAACATTTCTTTTTAAAGTAATAAGAAAACAACAGACAGAAATCAGGTGTTCCGACACATGCCCAACCCTGTATAATAAACAGTAACTGCTGATGATGATGGTGGATGGTCAAAGAAAGATCACCCGGCGACAGCTGTAGTATTTATTCCACCACTCGTAAATTTTTAAAGGACGTCCCACATTCCTTTAAAAAATATGAAAAGAATGCCCCACAATGTAAAAAAAGAGAAAACGAATATATTGTCTTGCGACCCCCATCGGAAAGCCGTGCATGATATAGAAAATTCAAAAGATCAATGTTGTTACAGAATTTGTTACTTTATAACTTTGATTTAAAATTAATATCTCCGCTAAATTTATAATCTTTAATAAAAAAATGATAAAATGCATATACGGTCCCGATTTTGAGCGCTCTGGCTGGTAATGCACACATTAGTGGAAAAGTCGAAAGACATATCGATCGGAAATTTTCCGCTCTAATTTTGATCCCTTATAATTCTTCGAGAAAATGCATAGTTTTGGCTGAGAATCCAAAAAATTAACAGAAGGTCACATTCTGCAAGTGCATTATTACTATTCTACTACGGTCAAAATGCCCGAACTTTATACTTATAACCAAAATGTAAAAATTCAGCAATAAGTTGCACGGCAAATGATAGAATATTTAAATCTTAATCGAATGATTGGATAAAACAGCGGTGGCTGTAATTTTCAAATGAAAATTTAACGGTATCCCTTGTCGGTATGCAGTTCGGTGTAAAACTTAATATTGCGATTTAAAGGATTTTAGAATGCACCAAGCAGACAAAAAGTGCAATAAATACACCGTGCCCATTAATAAAAGCCATATTTAATTTAAAATTACTGTAAACTGCTTTAAATTCCTAATTAAGTATTACAGTAAACTTTATTACCGACAGTCCGTGTGGAAATTTTTGTTAAGTGCAGGAAAACCGCCTAGTTTCGTCAGCTATATCGTACATCATTTGATTCAGAATTAAATATTTTATCATTATAACTGAAATTCTACATTTTGGTTATAGGCCTTAAATTTTGGGTGTTAGCGCTTTTTGCAGTTGAGTTATCGTCCGCTAGGTGGTGCAACAATAGTAATAATATGCATGTAATAGTTTAATAAAAGACGTTTTAACTTTGTTTGTATAATACATTGGTTGTGTTATACAAACAATTGTATGACGAGTTGTGAGCTTTTAAACATTCAGTTAAATCAAGTTCGTAATTACCGCTCTGCCAGCGCCACCTATCGGATGATAATAAAACTACTAATTGATCCGATCAATATAACTTAAATAAATTGTGGTAAAAAACATAGTAAGTGTTTTATAATAAATTACCACGTAGTAACGGTCGCAACCATCACCATGAATAACTTTTAAACTTTATTCGTGTAAAACGTTATAAAAACATGAATAATGAAGTAGAAGTTCTCTACATAAATATTACGTGTTAGTTCAGCTACCGTCCAATAGGTGGCGCCGGCGCGGCGTTAATTACTAACAATATTTAATTGAAAGTTTAAAAGCTCACAACTTGTCTGATTATAATTTTCCGATTAACACTTTTAAACTTTATTTGTGTAACACGTTCGTTATAAAAACATGTATAATGAAGTACAAGCTTTCTACATAACAAACATCACGCAGTAGTTCAGTTATCGTTCCATAGGTGGCCTGGCGCGGCGGTAAATACGAACTTTATTTAATTGAATGTTTAAAAGCTCACAACACGTCGTACTATGATTTACCACGATTAAAACGTTAAAATGCTTACAAACCTGTTTTATTACCTGTTTAAAAAATAATTCAATAAATACAAAATATTTGGAAAATAGCATTCACGGCTTCACAACTAGGGCTGTGCAAAATAATCGATTAATCGATAAATAATCGATTAATCGACAGTTCGATTAATTCTAAAAAATAATCGATCATTTGATTAATCGATTAATCGATAATTTGATTGATCGATTAATCGATAATTTGATTGATCGATTAATCGATAATTTGATTAATCGATAAATCGATTAATCGATAATTTGATTAATCGATTAATCGATTATTTGATTAATCGATTAATCGATCATTTGATTATTTAATTATTTGATTATTTTAATAACCGCCCAATCTGTTATATTAACATTAAGCCATCATATCCACTTTATTCATTACATTTATTAAATTGGCAAGCTGTAAATATGTGGGTATAAATACTAATGGAAGCGTATTACAAGTTTTCGAGTTTCATCCGAGAAAAAAACGTCCGTTTATAAAGAAACCCATGATTCGGCCGCCGCCGCCGTAGACTTTAATGTTGCTTAATCGACAAAAAAGTAATAAGAACCATGTGTGAAATGTACACTTTGGTACAAAGCTATAAATCATGTGAATATAAATAAATACACCGGTGTTTATACTTTCTGCGAAGAAAAGTCTGCACCAGCAATGCATATCAATGAAAAACAATTGTAGTCTATCGGTTAAATCTCATTTTTATGATGCGAGCTTATATTAACATACTGTGACAATTATTTATAATAATTTATTAATATGAATTAATATCTCCATGTGCGTGTTTCTAAATATTGTCTATTTTTATTGGAATAAAGATTATTATTATCAAAATTACAGAATTTTGACGCCAGTGTCCAGAGAATAATAAATTGATTCATTATTGTTAATGATTATTTTAATAATCTATCAATAGATTATTTATTTTTTAGATCCTTTGAATAATAAATGTATTTGAATTATCGGACTAAACGAACTTATAATAAGAAAAACAAAGAAAATTGGGAACATTATAAATATTTACATAAGACTAATATGTACTAATTAGATCGTTGGCCTTTGATTTTGGCAATATTTTCAAAGGCGGGATCATCCGATAAAAGAGATATTTATAGACACTGATCGGATAGTTAAATAGTTATTAGTTAAAGAATTTCTTATTTTTAATTCTGGAATACTCGTCAGAAAATGAGGATTCCGCCAAATAAATCGAGCCAAAGCAAGACATTTGTCAAGATTGGGTATTTTTCTTAAGTGTATTTCCTAAAACAATTTTTGTAATTCAAATACAAATAAATTTGAAGTTTGATTATTTCCATTTCAATCAATTCTGATTTGCATCAACTATTGTAGAGATTTGACTTGCAATTCCTTCTATGTTGATATGTTATTGAAACACATTTGAAAAAGATAGTGCAATATTTTCAATCTTACCAAAATATTCAAATTTTCTATTGAATTTTTCTCTCCTCAGCAACTTTAATTTCAAGAATTTTGCTTGGGCTAAAGCAAATCATTGTTTGTTTGTCTGGATATATTTTTCAATGCTTGGGAAATGCTTGAATTTTGTATCCCTTAAATTCGCTTTCAACAGTATCATAAGTTGCTGATGAATATGAACAATATGAACATTGCTGAGTATACGCAGAAGTCCAAATTTTAACTTCTGTCAAAGCCAAGACTATTTTAAACTGATTCCAAATCAATAATCAAAAAGCATTGCGACATTATTATATTACGTCTGTTACATTAATTTAAAATTGTGCGATAGTCTTCCGAATATCCCGCGTGCTGGATAATTTTTTGCTCGTGCATTTTTACCATTGTAATCGGTTCTTGTCTTCGTCTCGTGCCTCGTGATTATGAACGCAAAGCACTCGCAAAAAATGATGCGTAATATTTGAAGCACTACGGATGTTATATGTGATAATGTCCTAATTCAGTCGAATTGATTACAGCTTCCAATTTACATTAATTAGATTGAAAAACAGTATTCACGAGGCTGTGTAAAACTTTGATGTTTTGATTATTACTCGAGAAATATTCAATTAATCGATTAATTGATAATTTGATTTTTCATTAATCGATTAATCGATAATTTCGATTATCGATTAATCGATCAATTCGATTAATCGATATAATCGATAATTAAAAATAATCAAAAATCGATTATTCATTTCCATAATCGAACACCCCTATTCACAACAACCCCGGAGCGGTAACGAGCACGGAAATCAAAAGTTAAACATGTTAACATGTGTATTAACTAACACAATTTCTTCAAATAGTCAATATTCCCAGTTAGCACACTTGGATCAGTAACATACCTGAACAAGCTTAAACTGAGAACAAGTGAAATATTGCAAAATGATGTAACATCTACATCAGTGATTCCCAAAGTGGGCGCCACCGCCCCCTGGTGGGCGCTGCAGCGATTCAGGGGGGCGCTGATGGCCACAGGTGCATTTGGGGGCCGATGAATAACTGTAAGGGGGTGGTGATAGTATAAAAGAATGAAGAGAAGATTTAGTGGAACGTGGGTTCAGTGCGGTAATCAATTTATTAATCTTGGTGATTTAAGATTACTGCTGACGAATTACTAAATTGGTAGCATCACAGGTTTCTCATTCGAATATTTAACCTTTTTTTGTATAACATCCTATTCTGGCTTCAATAAGTAGTTTCATAATTTCAAAGATAAATGTTTCTAATTTACACCCTTCTTTACTATATTTTACGAAAAATGTAGAAACATTAATGCATATATATATTTCCTATTAATTGCTATTAAAATTTAAAAACATCATTTCCAGGGGGCGCTAAGTAATATTTTTTCTGGAAAGGGGGCGGTAGGACAAAAAAGTTTGGAAACCACTGATCTACATGAATGTTCGTAAATTCCGTTGTATTTTAAATATGTAATTTATCTACATAGTCGACACATACTGTTATATAACTGTATGTAAAATGTATGTAGTCTTCATTATGTTACAGATACATACATATTTTACAGATATATTATATTAGAGATTTTATGTAATTTAATTGTGTATACATAATATAGGATGTGTATAAATTGGCGGATAATCTACGGTGACGATATTCTTAAAAAAATTCTAAGCAGCTTATCTTTATTCTAAAATGTTGTACCATGCTTCGTGAGCCATCACGTGGTCTTCAAAGTTTGAACATCTAGTCGTTAACAGTTATTTAACCAACAAGTGTGTTAATGATAGCGATTAATGATCGAGACATTTTCAATTGTCAATTAACACACGAGTTGGTTACAAGATTTTTCCGTTGATCGTAACTTGGATCAAAATTAGAAATTAGATTAGAGAAAATCCAAACAAAACAAACAAATAAACTTGTTATTAAGCCCTGTTGCGACTTTACCTGGTTCGTCACAACCCCGACCTTCCGCATTTACATATTATTGCCAGGGTCCGTTCCAAGTAACGGCCCTTAATGTATTTTTATTGCATGCACTATTTATTTCTTATGTTCGTTCCGAGTAAGTATCAGTGACGGTTCGCGGGTTTTTTCTGGTGCGGCCGAGGAACAAGAGGTGCGGTCACGCAGCCAGCCGTCTCTCCAACTGACCCTACCGATCTGTATTACCACCTCTTGTTCCTCGGCCGTACCACAAAAAAACCCGCGAACCGTCACTGGTAAGTACCCTTAATTTAGTTTTTATTGCATTTACGGTGTTTGCCCAAAAGTGCGCTAAGTGAATTAGATACTATAAACGGCTTACCGGGCAATTGTTCGAAAATGTGCGTAAATTGGACCAGGGGCCATAAACAGCTTGGCAGCGGCGGCTCGTGGATGTTCGGCGGTGAGGCAACGGAAGAAAATTTGACCGAAAAAGCAACGAAATATTTGCTTCCTCTATTAGAGTAAGCAGCGCAGCACGAGCGGCATCTTTGTCTTTGCCTCACCTACGGAAATCCACGAGCCGCCGCTGCAGCTTGGTAATTCCAACATCTGCGTGACAGACCCGTGAAGCTGAAAGATGCGCTTGGAGAAAATTGGCATCAAGGCAAGGTGGTGGTAATTTTCGGTTTATCAATAACCAATCATACAGATTTACATTACCACCACTCAGCCTTAAACTCCAGCTCCAGCCACTTAGAGGAACGTCCAGAACTTCGTCCACACTTTTTTTTTTAAATTTTTAAATTTTAATTCGTTAATTCGTGAAGATCTATGCAATCTTAGCAGGTGGGGTGATATAAATCATTTACACCTTAATCTTAATAAATGCTACTATAGTCAGTTTTCCAGAAGCCAGTTTGCTCTGTACCATTATTTAATTAACGTGCATACATTATCTTCTGTAGATTACATTCGTGATCTTGGTGTAATTTTTGATGCGCGTCTGACGTTTTCCAGACATAGAGGTGATATTTGCGGCAAAGCTTTACAAACCCTGGGTTTTATTATTAGGTTTGGTAGAGACTTTTCATGTGATATTATGAAGCTATTATTTTGTTCATTGGTTAGGACGCAATTAGAGTACGCATCTTCTGTTTGGTCTCCTTATTATTCTAATTTGATTGACCACATTGGAAGAGTACAAAATAGATTTTTAAAATATATTTCGTATCGAGTGTATGTACAAGAATATAGTCGTTCGCATATGCCAACCTACCTCAATTTAAAAACACTGCTTGAACAACGGATAACGCTTGATCTGTGGTTTATTTACAAAATTTCAAATGGAATGATTAACTGTGGGGAATGACTTGTGAGGCTCAGTTTTATCAAAATTTGACGCGTAGTAGAACGTTGTTTCGTGAAAACTTTGGTCGGTGTAATTACGGAAGAAATGGGCCATTTAGTAGGATGATAAGCAGGGCCGATCCTGTACCCTTGGCCGCCGGCGTGCAAATGTCGAGTTGGCCGCTCCGTCAAGTGCATATCTTGGGGGTTGCGTGTTTACTATTTTAGTAATAAGACACCAAAAAGTAACTTATTATCAAGAATATGTATAATTTCAATTACATATATTTTTTGCATTGAATTTTTTTTTAAATATTGTTTCTAACTAAATTTGTGCAACGCTACGACAATAGATCGCCCTAATGGTGTATCTATCTATAATGAATACTTGGGGTTACAACTCCATAGTGAAAACCCGTTTCTCTGTCAGCGTCTATATTGACCTGATGAGATTAAATAAGATTGAAACTGGTGCACGATTGTCGCACGGGGAAACAAAATTTCAATGTTTATCAATGATATTGTTATAATTGTCGCTAGTTTATGGTTTCTTATTATCTGTGGATTTCTCCACTCAGTCAAGGAAATTGTCCAATGTTAAGATAATAGATGGTGCCCTGATGGTGTATCTAGCTATTACGGTTTTAAATTTTAATTATTTACATTCAAGTTGACACAATGCCACCGGAACATGTTAATGGTAAAGCCACTTATAAAATACACCCTCTCCCCCATAATTTTTTTTTAAGAAAGATAGAACGATTTATCTTCCTAGACCAAAATAACTGGCGAAAAAGTGTTTTAAGAGTTAATTAAATATTCTTGCTAAGCTTGAAACTGCAGGTTCTTCTTGGCTCTATATAACGAGCCGCCCCTGTCCTCAGTACTAAACTTATTGATAATTGAATAGTTTTGTGGCTGATAATTGTTGATAAATTCATTATATTTAAGGATGGGTGATATTTCACGTACCTGTGATTGATAATTGAATAGTTTTGTGGCTGAGAATTGTTGATAAATTCATTATATTTAAGGATGGGTGATATTTCACGTACCTGTGATTTTTCCCTGATAGTAAAAAATCACAAGTCGTTACTGAATTTCAAACTGTGACTGCTAATTAAACAGTGATTGCTACTTCAAACGTGATTGCTCCGTAAAATTGTAATTGATACCCAACCTGTGATTGTTAGTGAAAATCCTAATTTTTTGACATTTTTCTCCAATTTTATAGAAAATTTTCTTAACCATTTTTCGAAGCCCGCAAATTTTGGCACATTTTGGTTTTCAAATAATCGAGATCACCTTACACGTTTGGGTATTATAAACCTTTAAAAAATTACTTAATATGCGTTTCTAAACTTCTGGATTCAGAAACCTTGTTTTAGGACATTTTTTACAGTTTCTTAACAATTTTTTGAGGATATTTTAGTTTTCAATCAATGGAGATCATCCAACGCGTTTATAAATCTCGAAAATATCACCGGCAAAAACTATCTAATAACAAAAAATGCAAAAATCGTTTATATTTTTCTTGAATTGTCAAAGTGCAATCTTCAAAAATTGACAAACACCTTTTGTGACAAACACAAAAATGTAGCAAACAAATGTCTCGATTTTGACGTTTCAATGATCAAAAGAAATTCTCTAAAACGAGAAAAAAGGGTTAAAGAACAAGATTTGCAGTGTTTAAGATGTTTGGTCGCTATACGTTTTAAAAAACCAAACATTGAGGATTCGATTTTTAAAACGTATTTTCTAATCTTTTCTTTTTTGAGAAATATTTTAAATCGTTTAGGCACTATTCTGTTTATGAATGATCAAAATCAAGATTTTATTATCTTTTGATTAATTTATTAATTGGTGAAAAACTAGGTGCGTGGGCAACAAGATATGGCCCACTCACCACGTAAAATAGCACCCACCCACCATCCACTCTACCAACTTTATTCTAACCTAAAATTCTGTACGGTTTAAGAAATTTGAAGAAATGAAAATTTAAAAATAATGCGGAACGTATTTTGTAAATCTAAAACGCTTTATTAATTACTTTATACTCCATTTTTCTCTGCTCTCATGTTCAAATTATTGTTTTCATGAACTGAAAAAATAAAAATAAAAACAAATGCTGAACTTACCAAACGTACTCCAAATTAATTTAACTTTAATATTCGGTGCGAACAACTAGACATTCCTTTATTATAATTTTTGAAATAATACCTCGAAACCAGCACTATAACAATTTTCAAATTACAAATTTCACAAACTAAAAAAAAATACAACAATTCTCTCAAAACCCAAAATATACTGGACGATTCGACGTTAATTATTTCATTTAAAAATAATTCCTCGAGAACCGAGCAAATTTTTCAGAGGCAAAACACAAATTAAAAAAAAAACGATTATCAAGTATTGGAATTGAAACTTTACAAAATGACTAAAAATACATTCCACTTTACATTTCCGCAAGTCTAGAAATGCTTATTCACTAATTTTGAAATAATCACAGTTTCAAAAGGTGTTACGATGTTTTCTAACCGTGATCACTGTTTAAAATCACTGATATTAAAAAGTAGCAATCACAGGTAGCAACGTGATTCAAAAGTAGCAGTTGTGCCCATCTCTAATTATATTTAAAAGTGTTATCGTGTATTAAATTATTTCTATACATAATCATTTGTGTAATTTCGATTATATTTCACCGTCGACAATAACCGAGGTCCGATTTGGACCTACATTAGTCTCACATCAGCACACTACGATCGTCGTTGATGGAGAAACAGAATTCGACTATGCCCTTACAAACCAATCAAGTAACCGCTAGGATGGAAAAACAATTAGGGCGACATCTATCGTCGGAAATGTTACAACGTTTTGAAATTATAATATAAAGGCGATAGATGTTGCCCTAATTGTTTTTCTATCCTGACGGTTACTTGATTGGTTTATAATTGGTGCATTTAAAAAAATTTAAATAAATATTTATATGCAGGTAGTGCCATGGCTCCTTATAACGAGCCTCCCCTGCACGCAGTGCAGTATTTCTACTTTGACTTATCTTTAGATTTTTCAATTTTATTTAAATGATCTGACAATAAGGGGTCAAATTTAGCTAGCATTTCTGCTGCCCTTTGAAAAAACGTTATTTCTCTTATAGAGATTGGAACTACTTCGTCTAAAAGCAAGACATTGACTTGTTTAAAAGTGCACAATAGCAATCATTCTTTTTACAATAGCCTTCCATCGTTTTTTTTTCGAATTCAAATTGTTGTTGCTCTTTGTCTATGATTTCTATTTATTTAAACGGATTTTTAACTCCCACCATTTTTGGAGACACTTAATATACTTTGCACTGTTCTCATGTTTTACAAATTTGTCGGCACAATGGCGTAAGTATTTAAAACCCGTAGTTATAATTTTAATATTTCTTTTTTCAAATAATTTACATAGGAAACAAAATACGCAGCTTTGTCGTACGTTTCGCGGGCTTCGCCGGTTTCGCCGCCCCTCTAATCGCCGCCCACGTGCCATGCACGCTTTAGCCCTCCGGTAGGATCGGCCCTGATGATGAGATAATCCTTGTAATAGGGTCAAGGCAGCTCACAATAATTTCATTTTTTTTTTATGTTTGATTTCTATATTTAAAATTTTCTTTTAAGTCAGTATTTACATAAATAGTTCATTTTCGTCCTTGTAATTCTTTCCTTTATCCTCACCTCGGGATATAGCGGTGTTGATTACATCTAGGGCTAACGGTGTTAAGGGATGTATGTTTTATGTTTTCTATTTGGCATATCGCTTAATTCGTTTAAGAAATCATTTTATTCAATTAATTTATCTATATTTTCTTAATTTTGGCACTTACTTTATTTTGAGTATGCTTTTTCGCACTGTTTGTTTTTATGTATATTTTTATTGTAAAAGGTGTACCGTATAAATAAACAAATGATCTTTATTCTGTGTTACATTGTTATTGACAATAATATGTACAAATAGCTTTCTTTTTTATTTTAAAAGGCTATCGTAGTACTATTAATAACATACAAATAACTATTGTATCATCCAATATCCCGTTTGGCATTAGCCAGAGAAGCAGTTGTTTCAATAAGTCTTTGTAAGTCTTATTTTACAAAAAAATTCATATACTCGTATTCATCTTTATTTAATCTATATTTTACTGATAAAGCGGTATGGCATAGACATTATTATTTAAATGCAAATTTTGTTCCATTACATAACTGCTTATGTGAATATATAATATCTGGGACATTCATAACTAATATAAACAAAATGACATATATTTAACCTTGAAGAACTGTATCTGTCGTGAAAAAGTCCTATAACATTATTTTTTTAAGTTATAACATCCTAATACAGATCATATAGCTATTATTACAACTAGGGAAATATTATTATTTTTTTAAGTTATAACATCCTAATACAGATCATATAGCTATTATTACAACTAGGGAAATATGAATAGTATGAATAGTATATTTCCCGAGGTTGGATGTATAGACAACCAAGGGAAATGTATTTATATTTCCCGTGTTGTAATCAATAGTTTTTTCTGATTGAAAGAATATTGTTCTGTAAATGGGAAAATATTGGATTGTAAATTTTTGAATTTATTGGTTTGGTAACGTTGCTAAGGGCCTTGTTTATAAATATCATGGTTGACTTGTTTTGGTATTTGCGTTGTTTCATAAATTGGTGAAATGTCAAACTATGTGTTAACGCAAGCGACGAAAGACCGTGAATGTTTGGTTCCCGTAAAATCCAAAGCTGTAATATCCATAAAGGATATCTTCCTAAGAAATCGGAAGTGTTGTCCCGAGTGCAATTAAAATAATTCTTGCGAGAAGCTCCTAATGACAATTGTTTGATGTCTATATTTATGACATATCGTAACTAAGGCAATATCACTCAATATTGTTCCAATCAGAAAAAAAAAGATTTATCGGGTTTTGCTCGGAATAGTGAATTTACATACAAAAACTATTGACTATTGCCTAACATGGACAGAGAATAAAATAAGATCGGTGCTCAACTCATTTTCTTCCAATCATCGATTGGTTACAACTCTGATAAATAGTATTTAAAATTAACACTTTATGAAACAAATCCATTGAAATAAAACTTTTGTTAATAAAATAATAAAACAATAGTATAAAACCGAACAAGAGTTTTAGTTTTTTACCAACAATTGTGAATAGTATTGTACAGGTCGTTTGTAATAGCTGTTGTATAAGTTGACTAACAATACTCCCGTAGGGAGGATAGTCCTTTTGTAAGTTCTGTCCTCGAAAAGTGTTCTCCTTTTCAATATTTGAAGTCCAATCTGTAACTCCTTTATCCAAAGCATTGCCAGGCATTAAAATATACGATAATTTCTTCTTTGAAGAAATTAGAAGGCTGAATGTATAATTAAAATCTGAAAAATATAGAATGGGAAAATCGACACTCTAGCTGCAGGACTTAGAAATTCAATATGAAGGATATTTCAAATACATTGTTAGAAGATACCTTTTTTGTTCAATTTATTTGTGTCCGACTTTTTATTGTAAAAAGTTGGTCTTAGTAAATAACAGCACACGTGATTTTTTCTTACTTTAGATAACAGGATTGTTTGTTATGAGCACTATCGATCAAAATGATAGAAACAATTTTCGGAACAGCGTAATAGAAGACCTTGCGAACAATAACATTTTTCATTGTCATATGCATCATTAATGAGGTAACACGAGTTACGCTGGCATTGGTATTACAATTTCTATCACCAATAAAAATATATAACCTTACATTTCATCATTTTTAATTTTAATATTATGTAAAGTTATGAGAAATTAATTATCTATATTCGTTAACACAAATTCAAAAACTTATAAAAGAGCATGCGGGAATGTATTTCTTACACATTCTATTCATGTTGCTCATTGTATGGTTTGCGTTGTTAGCAATAGCTTCATCTCATCACAATGGAGTTTTTCGTTTGATTCCTCAGGGAAAATTGTTGGGAAAGTCCGGCCTCGATAGAAAAGGAAACGTTTACCACAGCTTCTTGTCCATTCCATTTGCAAAACCACCAGTGGGCGACCTAAGATTCGCTGTAAGTATACGTTTTAAAAACTTATTTATTTATTTAATTATACAATCTTATGCTAATGTTAAGCATGTGTTAAGTTAGTTATAAGTCCTTTCGCCGATACCCGAATACAGTATATTTCACTTATAATCGCGCCGATTTAGCAAGTCCGTTGAGGTAATAAACGAAAGCTGGTAGGTCCTACCCCCAAACCGAGTTCATTGGTATTCAGATATATTGCATGCAATAATATTTACAACTCGGCCTGTCACCCATTGGTGTTGCTTGCTGCAACGTCCGCTTCGATATTTGAATGAGTGGCTCTCAAAAGGTTTTTAAAAGTACCATCGACTAATTCCGCGTGTTTATTTAACCAAGAATGTTAAATAATGTTGTAATTATCCCAAAATGTATTGTCGTGAATGAAAACGTTATTTCAAATGATTCAAAATGGGTTGAAAATAAAAGCAAAATTAAAATGTTACGCAATTTATGTACAACAAAAGCAAAATAAAACAGCGGCTAATTACAAAAACAAAATAATAAAATGTTAGTTTTAAATTACTTACAAATAAAAAAAACAATACAATAATATTTACAAAATGTAAACAAAAATTATACTTAATTCCTAATATTCACTAGCACAGTCAGTATCTGACTCTGTCAAATCCGAGGACGAATCATCACTATTTAATGATATTACTAGTGGTAATACGTCGTCCATTACACACTGTTTTACAAAGTCATCATTAATAATTTTATTTGTGCTTTGGATGCAGCTGCTCCAAATTTGCGGAGTAACTTGGTCGAGGGATGCTTTCCAACAATGCTGAACGTCATTATCATTTCCTGAGGTTGCTATTATAATTTTATCATAATGATTTTTTGCAATCCCCCACACCTTCTCAATAGCATTGTACTGACAATGATATGGCGGTAATCGTAAAATTGAATGTCCATATCTTTTAGCCAGAATGTCGACTGCATACGTTGGAACACGGGGTTTATTTATTTTAAGTATCGGTAACAGCTCACTTTTCGTCATATATGGCTCGAAATGTATGTTGCGTTCCCTAAGCCACTCAATAATATCATTTTTTTTTTGACGCACTTGTCGGACACCTGTTTAATTGTCTTGAATGGTACGAGGCGTTATCCATCACGATGATGGAAGGTTCCTCCAAACTTTTTAGAAGTGACTCTTCAAACCACTCTTCGAACAATGTGGAATTCATTGATTTGTGGTAGTCACTGGATGAATTGCTTGAAGGAAATACCAAGCAACAGTTAGGAATAAACCCCTGTGAGTTCCCTGCATTAAAAATAATGAATCGTTTTCCTAGTGATAATGGATTCACATATTTATTGGCAGCCTGAATACTTCCATCACTCCAGGTCTTCTTCACGGTTCCACTTCCTTTCGCAAATATCCACGTTTCGTCCAAAAAGACAACATTGCTGGGATATGGATTATATGTAAATGATCTTAAGAAGTACATCCTTTTTGAAATAATATGTGCTTGTTCGCATAAAATATGTCTATTATTATGTTTTTTAAATCTAAATCCCATTAAGTGAAGCAACGATTTCAACGAAGTTCTTCCAATTTCGCATAATTCCTTTCGTATGATTTCATCAAGAATTCCATCAACCGTCACAAACTTTTTCTGAGTATACATTTCGTACACGATTTTTTTGATTTCTCCTTTTACCGCATCAGGCATATTTTCCACTTTAGGTGCTGATCTATTCCTCCTTTTAATTGTGAGGCATTCACCACTTTTGCGTTGTGCACAAACTCTTTGAACTGTCTTTGTTGAAACTTGCATTGCACTCGCGGTTCTTTCATATACTTCATTTATCGACGTCAGTGGTCCACCATTTTCACGTTCAGCACAAAAATAGTCTAACACATTTAATAATATCATCCACCCTTCTTCGCTCAAAACTTTTCTCGATGCCATTGTTATATCACTTCAACATAAAAACTGAGACTGAATCTGTAATCTTTACGAATCATATTTAAATATCCACAATGTTCAATTAGGACTGTAATTAAAAAGTCATAAATGTATTGAAAATGTTCAAATTGTTTTGAATTTACTTAACTAATTGCCTTAATTTTAACGATGCCCATGCAGAAAGCAGTAATCACTTTTAAAACAAATTGGATTGTGATAACATTACATTTGTCAACCTTTAAAAGTCATTAATATGTACTTAACAGATCGGATTCATCGTCCACATTTTCTGTGTTCACAGTAAAGTTAATGATTCCAAACGATTGCTATAAAAACGTTGTTTAATGTCTTATATATATATATCTAAAACAATTCAATCACAAACAAAATAATGTTTGTATTGCTTTGAATGGGTATTTTATTGGGAACCACTGGCATTCACGACCGTGCGACGGGTCCGCCCTGTGTTTGGGGGCGGCCTTCCCTTTTACGACCACAACGGACTTGGTAATTCGGCGCGCCTTTACCTTATATCTATAAGGCCGATGATACGGTTCCGCAAGTTGCGGAACTCTAGTATTTTATACTACAGTTCCGCAAGCTTTGCATATGCACATTAGCCGGCTAATCGAACTTGCTTTATTAACGTTTACCCACAAATTGAAAAATAGGTTCTGTCCTTTTATTGAAAACCATTTTAAATTACCGCATCGTTTCGGCATCGCTCACTGTTAGCCCGCAAAACTATCTCTTATAAAACTACTAGCCGGTCCAGGGGGGAGACCTTAACTTAACCCTAACCTAACAATGATAAGTACTTGGCGTTTACAACAGCTAACTGATGACGAATGACGATCCGAAAATATCACTTTTAACCCTTAAATGCACGATTTTTTGTTTACAGTTTCTATTTATGAGACATTACTAAAGAAAGAGTGTATATTAAGGGCAAAATAAGAAAAAAAATCACATCTTTGTGAAAATATTTTTTTTACATTATCATATGTTGCCAAATGGCTACAGTGCGCATTCTGTTACTGCGTAACTTAATTAGTAGTTATTTCACGAGGAAATTCTTCAAACAGTCCGGCTCCACATTTTTCGCATTTTTTCGTTGTACGAATTCTAATGAACAGCGATAATCAGTATTTTG
Source organism: Ocypus olens (assembly GCA_910593695.2). Classification (NCBI taxonomy): domain Eukaryota; kingdom Metazoa; phylum Arthropoda; class Insecta; order Coleoptera; family Staphylinidae; genus Ocypus; species Ocypus olens. Next base: position 26,461,016 of record OU343050.1, on the reverse strand, counting down.
ATAATCACACTATGAGCACATGTGCATAGACACCAATCGAAGCGCATTATTTGCGGTTAAAAAATCTTCGAGGTATTAATGGCGTGCACCGTTTACAAATACTTGTGAGCGGTTTGTTAGCTTTTGGCTAAAATGCGTAAAAAACATCCAAACGTTCCTGCAGTGAATGTGGAGCCAGAAAATAAATGTGTTGCCAAATGGCAACACGATGCATTTAAGGGTTAATATATAAATTCCATTTTTTATTCTAAAATACAAAATCTTTTATCAAAATATTATTAACTAAATAAATTAGAAATAACGTTCCGTATTGTAGAAGCATTAAATAAATTTAATTAAGACGAAATATAGCCTGAATATGGGAATATTCAATCTGTTCGTGACTGCAAAATTAAGTCTTTCTAAGATTTAAAAAAATTATAAAATATTATTAATTATCATCACGGTTTTATAAATATCTTGTAAATACCTACATAAGTAGTCATTTATTACACGAACATATCAAATTTCATCTGTAATGTTAAAACAAGTGACCAATCCGGTACTCGAACCCATACCATCACGGTCCAAAGGCAGGTCCTCTACCCACTTTACCACCATGGCCCTCAGTAGTCATTTAATCATGTTAAAGAGCGCATGTTAAAGAGCGCATAACTTGCGGAACTGTAGTATAGAATACTAGACTTCAGTATCCACTACCTATCTATAAACACATTTTTAGGATCCAGTCAAACCCGAGTCATGGACTGGTGTACGAAACGCAACTGTTGGACACCCAATATGTCCCCAAATAATTCAAAAACAACACATTGGAGCAGAAGACTGTCTATATCTTGATATACACTCACCAGCGGTAATTTAACGAAACAATAATTTTAATCGATTGCCAAAATATTACTTTCCAGAGCAAACGTTTAAAACCCGTAATTGTGTTCATCCACGGCGGATCTTTTATAGAAGGCTCTGGGCAAGATTATGGCCCTGAATTCCTTATGCCAGAATCCGTCGTATTAGTGACCATCAATTACCGCTTGGGTCTGTTTGGATTTTTGAACTCGGACGATATGTCTTTGGGAATTCCCGGCAACGCCGGAATTAAAGATCAAGTCATGGCTTTACGATGGATCAAGAAGAACATACGGTATTTTGGAGGGAATCCCAAAAATGTAATGATCGTTGGACAAAGTGCGGGCGCGGGAAGTGTTCATCAAATTATGTTATCACCGATTACAAAAGGACTCTGCCACAGAGTTGTTGCCATGAGTGGGAATGGCGAGCAACCATGGGCGTCCGGTTTGCGTAATACTTTAGTACCAATTGGCAAACGTAAAGGCGTACAATCTAAGGATCCTAGAAAGATTCTAAATGAACTAAGAAAACTATCTACGCACGAAATGTTGGCAGCTCAAGAGAATTACTTATTGGTATGTATTTATATTATACTGTACAAAACAATGTCTCTCAACCTATTTTGATCAAATGCCTACTTTTACAGATGCGCTTTTTAGTTTTTAACTTCTTAAAATGAAATATTGTTTCCCTGTCAGTTCACTTACGGGCCGGTTTCGACCTTTCACGTCTCATCAGCGCGATGGGGAAACGGATGTTACTATTGGAATATAAATATTCCAAACACTGTTGAAGGTAGAAACGTGTCAGAATCTATTGCGTAATTGTTGTACTGATGATTCGGATTACGATAAGTACGACAATTAGGCAATAGATTCCGCTACTATGGTGTTCTTAAAATTACTTGATAATCCTTAAAATAAAGTAGGTTAGGTGTTAGTAATACATGAACAAAGACCATGGGGGCGTTGAGAAACCATTTTTTATGTACGCGTTTTTTAGGGACTTCCAATATATGAACCAACTGAACATAGTCCGAGTGTAGAACCGAACTGGCATGGCGCATTCCTCACTTCACGGCCCATAGATGTAATTAATAGCGGAGAATATTCAAAAGTTCCTTTAATGATGGGTTACACAAATATGGAAGGAGCGGCAATAGAAATTATGGATAGACTAGCTTTTGGAAATCCTAGAATTATTACAGATTTTAAGCGTATGATTCCTCACAATATCAACAAAACAGGACTTGATTTAAATGCAATAGGTCTGGATGTTAAGAATTTATATTTTGAAGAAAATGAAGTACCAAATGCAGGGAATTTGGAAAAAAGTGCTAATTTGTTTGGTGGAATTTATTTTCTTTCGGGACTACCCTTAGTTTTGCAGGCGCATTTGCGGCAACAGAAGGCGCCTGTGTATTTGTACAAATTTACTGCTGATACTGAGTTGAATTATGTCAAGAATCTTACTCCTGAAACTACGCATTATAAAGGTAACCTCTACAAATAAAGTATAACATTAATATTACACACCAGAGCTTCTTATATTCAGGCGGTTGTTATGGAGACAAAAGTTTACGAATCCCCACTGTTAGAGTTGTACGAAGCACTCAAGGCGTGTTGTACCGTGACTACTTAAAATCAATTGAGATATTGTTGTCGTATTCACTCCCGTTCTCCGAAAAAATGTATCCCCACCCGTCTCGAGTGCTCGGTAATACTATACACACTATAACTATTAACTTCATTATTATTCATATTAATGCTAAACAGAATTCAGCTCAAAAGAGTGTTTCACGTAAACTTTCTTAAATCAGGAACTATTTGTTTTATAATTTTTAATTACAAAATACTTTATTTATATTTTAGGGGCCCTTCATATTGATGATTTAAGTTATTTGTTTACCACCATACATACGCCTACCATACTTCCGAACAGTAACGAAGACATTGCTATCGATAATATGGTCAAGTTATTTGCCAATTTTGCAAAATTTGGGAATCCCAGCAATAATTGGTTGCCGATCACTGAGGAAACATACAACTATATGGATATCGGAATTCATTCAACACCTGGTGTTAATCCAGACCGTGAACAGTTCGCGTTTTGGGACGAGTTTTACAAAAAATATTTGTAATATTATATCTGTTTATAAAATGTTGTGAACTGAATCAATAAAGATATTTTTGGATGTTATAATTATTCATCTGATATGTTCATGAATAAGAAAAAAATGTATCCTGAACTTGGGACGACCTCGAGTGACCTCTACGAGTCTATGAGTGTGGGATAGTGAAATAGTTGGAGATAATGTAAAACATTGTTGCCAACACACTCCTTATCAGTTTAATTATTATGCAGGGTGTTTCTATAAATAAGGTGTGACAGTGACGGTTCGCGGTTTTTTTTATGCTGCCGAGATAGCAGAGGCGACAATACAGATAGGTAGGGTCGGTTGCAGAGACGGCTGGCTGCGTGACCGCACCTATCTATATTACCACCTCTACCACCTCTACTACCTCGGCCCTACCAAAAAACAACCGCGAGCCGTCACCTAGGTGTGGGTAGTGGTACAAGAGCGCGCGAGATAAGATTTTAAATACTTCAAATCATAAGACGTCCAATCACCTTTGATGTGCTGCGATTAAGTATTTTCCTAAACCCAGGGCCGCGCCGAAGTATGTTGCCTCAGGGGTGCGACGCAAAAATTGCTGCCCCCTTTCAATGTGAAGAGGGGGGTAGAGAAAATAAACACCATTGATCGGGGCGTCTCAAAATTATTTAGAAAGAAAGAATTTCGATATAAACCACAAAATGGTGATGTGGCGATCATGTTACTTTCTCTGACTTGATGGTATCATAGTCATTTATATTTACGCTTTCATAGTTTATTTTCAATTTAAATCATATTTTAAATGTACATAGAGCGTTTTGTAGACTCGGATGAAACTGACGTTTCAAACGTCAAAATTATGAGAGATGACAATTACTCACTTCAAATTCTAAAGCCCGTTTTAGACGACGTTATTTTCTATTAACAAATTCGGAATCATTTACATGATTACAGTGGCAAAAAAATTGTCTGAACAAAAAGGAATTCTTTCTTCTCCGAATCCCAAACCAGACTCTTGATGAAATCGTCATAAAAAAGCTATCGAATTTTAAAAATCTCAGGAAATAAGTCGTGAAAGAGATTAGTTCTGTGCAACTTGAAAGAAGCCTATGTTTAATTAAAAAAAAAATGAATGCACACTTAAAAGTACACTTTTCGAAGTTTACTGCACTGAGCCGGAAGTATTGCATATTAGCTGGTGCAAGTGGAACTCATGCTGTTGTAACAACAACAAAACGTTAATCACACAGATGATTTGTTTCATGTGGGCTAACAATATTAAGAATGTTAATACCGATTTTTTTTTTGTCTTCAAGATTGTAGAACGGAAGCTCAAGCACTTTAAAGTCGTTTCGAGAAAGCGAAGACGATTCGCTGCACTTTAAAGTACCGTTTATTTACTCCAGGACAAACCGGAAGATCGAAGTAAAAATCGTTAGCTACTAAGTCGATGATTACAAATGTGTGAAAAAATAAAAATAAACACACTTGTTTCATTAATTTATGTGTTACGCATTTTCTTTTTCTACCTATCGTCCCCGTAAGCGTACTCTGCGTCGTACGCGACATGTCAATCCGCGGCGCCGCGCTATCATACTCTTTTAAATATATTTTTTTTAAATACAGAGCCGGTTGGAGTTCCATCTTCAAATTTTCACTGTTTCTTCGGAATTTTTTTAAATTTTAAGTTGGTGAGTTGATGATGAAAAATGCTATTGAATTTTATAAACAAATTAATAATAGTTTATTAATATTAAACGCAAATTTTAAATATACTATATATACTATATACTATACTAAATATACTAGAATGACTCAATATCTTCAAAATCGACCTGTTGATTTTTTTTGTACGACTTATGGATTCGACGATACAGTTGTTTGAATGATCACACGACCGACGTTTTTCGCAATTTCTTGCAATTTACAACCGTGCATATCTTCTTTAAAAAAAATTTCAATTTTTTTTCGCGAAACATGACTTCCATTATTTCATGTGCGGAATGCGTCTGCAAAATAAAAAAAAATCGGAATCATTAGTTATTATTTTTACCGTCCGGTTTGACATGGAATAAGCGCTATTTTCCTTCACGTTGTATAATAACAAGTATAAACTTCTCGATTTCAGTTTTCCAAGCCGTATTAAAACATATTAAAAGATAAGTATATTTTGTTTACCTAAAATATGAAATTTACAATTTGATGATATGTGATCTTTACCCTACATTTTTTTTTAAATCGTCAACCTTTTTATGCTATACCAACTCATTGCCATTTGAAAACATTATGCAAGGCCAACAAAATAATTTATTTCTAATTGTTGTACCTGTTAGCCAACTACATTTGTCAAACCATGCACTTTTGAATGATCGATGTTTTTGAATTAATAATAAACTAAGATCAGGGCAAGGTCTTTTCATACTTTTTATATAAACTTTATCATCGTACGACAACCGGCTAATTGCATTTACAAAATTCTCACAGTAAGAGTCACAGTGCTATTTCCGTCATCCATTATAATATAGCAATTAATACTATTAACTAATGAATATAAATAAGATAACCTTTGATAACTAACGTTGATCAGAGTGAAATTAATAGATTACTTAAGAAGGCTGCACAACAACTCGGAACGGTAACGAGAACGGGAACCAAAAATTAAATTAAATGGTTTGCATGTCGACATACATAACTAATAACTAATAAATAACCGTTCCCCTTCTCGTTGCCGTTCCTGGGTTGTTGTGAAGCTGTCTTAAGAGTGATGACTGAAAATATTGCTCAAATTCATGATTTTTTTCTCTGTTGGGGAATGTAGTAAATAAATGGGGTTTGTTGCAATAAATGAAGTACATATTGAAGTTTATTTTGTAATTTTTTTATTGAAAAATATTAAGATCTCCGTGGTATAATTTGCATTTCTCATAATAGGCAGCTCAAACAGGAGGTAGCGTCACGGTTGTAACTGCAGCTAAGGTAGTTATTATCGAAAACATGAAAACTGAGAGATGTAATTTTAATTCTTGAATCTTGGAGGCGTTCACTTCGTGGTACATTTGCAATTTCGATATAAAGAAAACACTTAACTTTTTTATACCACTTTTATGTTACTTTACGTGACTAGTTTCAATTACACGGTAATCATTATCAAACTGAGTACTTAAAATACGAAATACAAAGGTATATATACTAAAACTATAATGCTTCAAAAAGAGGGGTGTACATCAGGTCAATCTGGTCGTTGAGGATGGAAATTCCCGGATTAATTTTTGCCTTGTGAATTTCAAGGGCTTCCAGTAGGAAACTTGAAACTAGTCACGTAAAGTAACATAAAAGTGGTATAAAAAAGTTAAGTGTTTTCTTTATATCGAGATGTAATTTTAGTTTATAGTAGGGATTTGCAAAAAAAAAATGTGAAATTATAGGTATTTAAAAAAAATGATCATTTTGGACCCCTCTATTTCGGCCGAAAAAATACTAAATATGAATATAAAAACAATCGGCTAAGATGAACTGAAGAAAATTTAATTAGCTTCAAGGCAGACTGATATTCATTGAAATCGAATGAAAATTTTAGCGTGGGCGAAGACAACCATGCCGGAAAACATATTTCGAGAAAAACGCGTTTGAAGTTTGAGTATGTATCATACAAAAAAGGGACAAAGCTTGAAGATTACGGGATACCATCGATGCCTGGTCCATAGTAGCTGTCGCCCCGACTAGTGAATGGCCGTGTTCTGTTACTTTGACTTGGCAATAGCTCATTTTCGTCATCCAAGACCTTTTCGTCGCTGAACGTGCGTCCGCCGGAGTCTCTATTGTCGCAGAATCGGTGCATTACTTTTTTTTTTATTTGTAAAGTGTTTGCCACATGCATTAATGCAGTATAGCATCCAGTAAATATGCCAAACTTGAAGCAATATTTACAATTTGAGTTTGGCTGGATGTTACTTTTGGAGCAAATGAGAGAGCATTGAAACTCTCGCCGGACCGTGTCGTGCATACTCGCTGACAGAATCGTTGCTTTTTCGAGTTCGAACATAATATTTTGGGAAATAATACTTGAATATATATATACACGATTTTTTTCGACAATCACCCTGTTGTTTCCCTTTAACACAGCTGACAATGGCGAGTGCTGCGACTGTTCTCTCTCTATCACGCGGGTGATTTCCGATCAATGAGAAGCCTTTGCGGCCTCCAATATCGAAATAAATTTGCACATTACAACGAATGGGATACACCTATGTAAAATGTATGGAGGCATATTAAGTTGCATAAATTCCGATTGCGCTGGTTTACATTTGCCTCAAGTCCGGCCTGGGTGGGTGCGCTAATTCTAATTATTCTAAATCAGGAACATTCCGTTAATACAACAATTTGTAATTACTGTAAAATTATTAATTATCAATTTAACTCCAACGCTGAACAAGGGCGTTTCCAACGAACTAGTCCAGGGGGGTAATTAAAAAAAAGATAAATAAACTGGTGCTTCCGCTCTCATACACCTGTTCCATGAAATCTCCCTATCCTTTTCCAACGTTTTAAAGCGTTGGAAAAATTTACCGGTTATATTATTTGTTTGGAATATGGAATATCGGTAATTTTTAACAATAAAAATTGTTTAGCCCCCTTTGAAACCGCCACTGATGCTGAAGAAATTTAGTGAATAAATTTATATTTTTATAATATAGAAAATTAATGTGAGGCAATGCCTCACCTGCCTCCCCTGACGAGCCGCCACTGTTAAAAAGTTATATTGTTTTTTTCTACACTTTTTGGAATACTAAATGACCAATGTGGATGACCAATTTTAACTGGCAATCAGTGTTAGAATAATATAAATTTTCACTAATAACCTGAAGGTGCAGACAGATATCAAACTTAATACTGTTACAAGCTTTCTTTAAAATTACGTTTTCTATTTTGAAGTAATCATTATTGTCAAATATAATAATATGTGCTATTAATATTTTTAAATTTCAAATTTAATCTAACAAAATTAAACAATTTTTTTTTGTATTTTAATCTATTTATTTTAATTTAATGGTCCTTAGTGTCTTTCGGTCATGATAAAAATACAAAAATCCATTTTCTGTACCATAAAATCGGAAGAAATGGCCTTTTGTAAATTAGTTTGGAATTGGATTTATTGTTTATTATTATTAAAAATAAACAAACTTAAGGTAACATTTGTTTTGAAAAATACATCAATATTCAAGAGAGTTTTTTTTTCAGACATAAATGACGCATTGAAGAAAAAATCTAGAATAATACAAACCGCAGAGAATAAATTCTAAAAAATGGTGATGTGGCCATCATGTTACTTTCTCCGATGGTATCATCATTTATATTTACACTTTCATGGTTTATTTTCTATTTAAATCATAATTTAAATGTACATCGATCGATCGAAACGTCAAAATTATGAAAGATCGAAAAATTATACTTCAAATTCAAAAACTCAGTTTACTCAAAAACTAAAGGGATTTTGAAAAAACTTATTCTTTATAAGTTGTTCATTTTAACATTATCTACAATTATTATTAACATACATTTGCTGTAACTATTATCGTTTTATAATTGTAAACCAAAAATTAAAAAAATAATAATAATTTTTTTTCTCGAATAAAAAAGATTTTATCAAAAATGTTTTCAAGCAAAAGATGTTCATTTCTTTGTTGTCTTCAAAGTTTGTTAAAATGTTTTTGTGATATTTTTCATATTTAAGAAAGTATTGGCAAAAAATGGTGATGTGGCCATCATGTTACTTTCTCCGACTTGATGGTATTATTTATATTTACGCTTTCATGGTTTATTTTCAATTTAAATCATATTTTAAATGTACATCGATCGTTGTGTAAACTCGGATGAAACTGACGTTTAAAACGTCAAAATTATGAAAGATGGAAAAATTATACTTCAAATTCAAAAACTCAGTTTACTCAAAAACTAAAGGGATTTCAAAAAAACATTATTCTTTATAAGTTGTTCATTTTAGCATTCTCTACAATTATTATTAACATAAATTTGCTGTAACTATTATCGTTTTATAATTATAAACCAAAAATTAAAAAATTATATTTTTTTTTCTCGAATAAAAATGATTTTATGAAAAATATTTTCAAGCAAAAGATGTTCACTTCTTTGTTGTATTCAATGTTTGTTTAAATGTTTTGGTGATATTTTTCATATTTAAGAAAATATTGGCAAAAAACAAAAACCAGTTAAAGTAAACGCCCACTTCCGGTGTACGAAATTTTACCAAAAGCTTTTCAGTTCTTCAGATTATCAAATAAGACGGATGTTCAAAGTTTCATATCAATTGCTCTATTAGTTTTTGAGATACAGCGCGCACAGACAGACACACACACAGCCACACACCACACACACACACACACTCACACCATTTTTTTCCAGAAATTGTTGAAATGGCATCTAGGGACCCCAAAACGGATATTTCCGTAAAAAAAATTTTGAAAAAAAAATGATCACAATACTTTCTCGTACTTCGTAACGGAGAAAGTAAAAAACGTATTCAAATAACAAAATTACAGTTTTGTTGTCTTTAATCCGCAAATTTTCAGACCAGTTACAAATTTTTGAAAATTTGTTTTTACATTTCTGACGCATCGGTGGAAAAAACTGTAAACAATATGGACCATGGAGAATACATTAAAAAAAATATATATTCAATTATTAAAATATAACTCTTTTAAAACCACTTTTTTTTGAAAATTACGCCATGATTCAAGATAATTGTGAATTTTTTAAAATTACGCCATGATTCAAGATAATTGTGAATTTTTGAAAATTTCATTTTTCAAACAAAAATGGTGCATTGAAGAAAAAATCGAAAAAAATATAAACGGCAGAGAATAGATTCTAAAAAAATTGTATTAAAATAATAAAATATCACTTTTGTTTTTTTTAAATCCGAGAATTTTCAAACCAGTTACATATTAAAAAAAAAAGTTTTTTACATTTCTGAAGCATCGATGAAAAAAAATGGAAAGAAATATCTGCTTTCCTCATTATTATCAGTTTGTATTAGTGTCCGTGTTTCAGTGTATTCTGTGTAATTTTCGTTTTGTTTTGTTCAATTACAATGGATTTTACTAATTACTCATAATCTGTTTTAACCTGCATATACAAGTTAATTTATGAGCACACCAACTTGTGTTTTTAAAAAAGGATTTATTTCGGACGTGTGAGCGATACCAGAGCAAATTCTAGACTGACTAATAAAATGAATAACAATCCTCACATGAAATATAAAACTTAAGGTAAATCTACGCTAGAGATTACAAAGTAGCTAATGCAGCATGCAGATACATTAGCGCTCACTTAATTATGGTTACACAATTATTGTTAATTAAACGTAAATCTATGCTGTATAATTTACATCTGTAAATATGCAACAAATGTGCATTATTAATTTTAAATATGCAAGCGATAAATTGAAATATGTCATAAGTTATACATAAGTTTATATACATTTTTAATAAAAAAATTCAGTCACATACTTTTATTAATGTTAATAATAAGCAATTAAAAATACCAAACTTGTTGAAGGCAATTAGTCTTATTAGTAAGGCAATACTTGACAAATTATTTTTGAAAACAACTACTTCCCTGGCTAATACCACACGAATATTGAATTATACAAACATCGCAAATTACATTTTGAAAAAAATTAGATTTCTTGTAAAAAGAAAACCGACAAAAACATATGAACGCATAAATTGTTTAACTCATGATGAATTGGCAATTAATTTTATAAAATTTGGCTGGTATTTCCCCCCAATGAGTTGGTTCATGCTCGAAATCCAAAGTTGCATATGTTGCAATGCGTATCTTTTTACAACCAGACCGCGCTGCATCGACTGTTTTAATTTTCCAAATGCTCCCCAGGTCATTAACATTCCTAATTCACGTAGAAATTTCCTTGATTTATGCTTTTCCATTGTCCCAAATATGAAGGTATACCTAGCACATGATTCCTCCTGTTATTCGCCATTATGCCTATAAAATTTATTGTCGGGGGTTCTTCAGGGTTCGCATTGTGGACCAATATTATTCACATTATTTATTAATGAAACATAATTCTGAAATTTTGCTATATGCAGTTCATTTTTAATTATATAAGATTCTTCGTGATAGCGACGCAATCTAAGCAGACCTGGTAAATTCGAACGAGCGATGCAAGATACATCGTCTAATTGGCTAATGTTACGCGATGTCTTCCACTAGAAATAAATACCCAATTAACTACTCCTCCGGCTTCAGCAAAGTAGAGATAATGAGGGATTTGAGAGTTAAGTTTGACACGAAACTCTCCTTCAATGCGCATATCGCACCCCCAGAAGAATATGCATCTATTGTTTGGTCACCGTTTTCAACTTTTACTATTTAACAAGTTCAGAAAAGAAATCTCAGATGCATGGAATTCAAAGATAGACGACTGTATGTTCCGGGTAAATACTCTGGAATATTACAAACATTAAATTTACAAACGTTACAAACTCGCAGAGTGAAAATGGATGCATGCGTTTAACGTCGATTCCTGAAAGGTTCTCCCGACTCATCGATTCGATTGCAGCAGTTTTCACTAGGGGTGTGGAGTCGGAGTCGGAGTCAGGAGAGGTGGAATCGGTGAATATTTGGGGTCGGAGTCGGAGCCGGAGTCTGGAGGCTGCAAATTTGAGGGGTCGGAGTCGGAGTCGGAGCAAAAAGAAATTCAGGAATCGGAGCCGGAGTCGGAGTCGCTACAATTTTGTCACAACTCCACAGCGCTGATTACAAGTTATATTATTCTATTACGTATTCAATTGTCGAACTGCTCACACAACTTGTATTAGCGAAAATAAAAATATTCAGAAATTCGACGATGCAAATATTCGACAGAGAACGGTGCTTCCCCTTGTTTTTTTTATATGATACGCAAAATGAATGTTGATTGTTATTCTAATACGACGTTGATAACGTCGGAGTCGGAGCCGGAGTCGGAGCCGGAGTCGGAGCCAGAGTCGGAGTCGTAGCCGGAGTCGGAGTTGGAGTCGGAGTCGGAATAAAAAAAATGAGGAACCGGAGCCGGAGTCGGAGTCGGAGTCGAAACAAAAAAAAAATGGAGTCGGAGCCGGAGTCGGATTCGCTACATTTTTGTTACTCCACACCCCTGGTTCTCACTACATGCCCCAAGCAGAAGAACACGTTCAAACCAGAAAATCTACCTAAATGACACTGTCTTCCTATAGCATAGTCGAGAACAGTTTTCAATTATTTTTCTTCACTAAACTCCACTCTGCTTGATATGAATTCGTGCACTTAGAGGTATCTTTTCACGAGCAATGAATGTTTCTTTTTTTATTTCATGAACATAAATAAACGTAAATAAAAAACGTATTTCAGTTGACTACATTGTATTAATAGATATACATATTACAAATATTTTCTGTAAAACTCTTCCCAAAACACGAAGAGTTCATGGTCTGGATTAACACCAGGCGTCGAATGAATTCCGATATCCATATAGTTGTATGTTTCCTTAGTGATGGGCAACCAATTATTACTGGGATTCCCAGATTTTGCAAAGTTGGTAAATAGCTTCACCATATTATTAATAGCAATGTCTTCATTACTGTTCGGAAGTATGGCCGGCGTATGTATGGTGGTAAACAAATAACTTAAATCCTCGATATGTAGGGCTCCTTCGAAATTGAAAACATAAGAAAGATAAGTTATTTATGGAACACTCTTAAATTATAAATTTTATTTTAAAAGCATTGTTGTAAGAATTATGAAGTAGTTAGTAGAAGTGTGTAGTGTCGTAGAGGAGGCTAAAAGAGATGTTAACGCGTCCATGCAAAAACCTCTTAGGTTGCGCTATCGTAGCCTCGTCTCATTTCTCAGTCACCATTGGTAAGCGTTATTAATTTTTAGTATACTTGACATGTTAAATGAAGAATTTAAATTTGATTTCTAGATTTTACCTTTATAATGCGAAGTTTCAGGAGTGAGCTTCTTGACATAATTCAACTCGGTATCAGCAGTAAATTTGTACAAATATATAGGTGCCTTCTGTTGCCGTAGATGCGCTTGCAAAATCATAGGCAGTGCTGAAAGAAAATAAAGGCCAGTAAACAAGTTAGCGGTCTTTTCCAAATTCCCCGCATTTGGTACTTCATTTTCTCCAAAATATAAATTCTTAATGTGTAGACCTATTGCATCCAAATCAAGCCCTGTCTTGTTGATATTGTGTGGAATCAAATCTTTAAAATTTGTAATAATTTTAGGAACTCCGGAAGCTAGCCTTTCCAGGACTTCTATTACCGCTCCTTCCATATCCGTGTAACCAATCATTAAAGGAACTTTAGAATATTTTCCACTGTTAATTACATCTATGGGCCGTGAAGTAAGAAATGCACCAAGGCAGTTTGGCTCTACACTTGGACTATGTTCACTTGGTTTATATGTTGGAACTCCCTAAAAATTAAAGGTGAAAGATGGTATGTACAGTATAGAACAATTACATACTAATATGTAATTTTCCTGGGCTGCCAATATTTCATTTGTAGATAGTTTCCTTAGTTTTCGTAGAATGTCTCTAGGGTTCTTAGATTGTATGCCTTTACGTTCCCCTATTGTTACTAAAGTATTACGCATACCAGACGCCCACGATTGTTCAGCATTTCCACTCATAGCAACAACTCTGTGGAAGAGTCCTTTTGCAAGCGGTGATAACATAATTAGATGAACACTTGCTGCTCCGGCACTTTCTCCAATTATCGTCACATTTTTTGGATTTCCTCCAAAATACCGTATGTTCTTCTTGATCCATCGCAAAGCCATGACTTGATCTTTCATTCCGGCGTTGCCGGGAATTCCCAAACACGTATCGTCCGAGTTCAGAAATCCGAACAGACCTAAGCGGTAATTGATGGTCACCAATACGACGGATTCTGGCATAAGGAATTCAGGGCCATAATCCTGTCCAGTGCCTTCTATAAAAACTCCGCCGTGGATGAACACGATTACTGGTTTTAGATGTTTGTCCTGTGAAGTAATATTTTGTTAATCGATTAAAGTTATTGTTTCGTTAAATTACCGCCGGAGTGTGTACGTCAAGATACAGACAATCTTCCGCTCCGGTGTGTTTCTTTTGAATTATCTGGGGACATACTGGGTGGCCAATGGTTGCGTTTCGTACACCAGTCCATGATTCTGGTCTAACTGGATCCTAAAACGTGGTGTGCTCTTAATTTATTTGTAGACAAGGTAAGTAATTTAAAAATCAAAATATTATTAGCGAAATAAAATACTTTTGACGTGAATAGGTATACATTTGCTCTTGTACTGGAGGAATAACAACAAAATTGGTGATAAGGAGTAGCGTGTTAGTGGCGCTGCTAAAATAGAAGCAGCATGTGAACGCTCGATACGAATTCAATGCAATTTCCGCTTTCGCCATGAGAAGCGCTACTTTTTGTGGCTGCCACTAGCGGCAGAGTCAGCTGCTCGAACCGTCGGAAGTGCTGCTATTTAGTGGCGGTGGCTGCGTGTGAACACTCCCATATGCGTACAGCCTTTGCCAACGGAAGCGCTGCTTAGCCCTAATTAAATTTATGGTACGAATTGTGTATATAATGTGTTGTCTACGGCAACACTGTAATGGCAGTTTTGTGGAAATATCTGTGTAAAGAAGCGCTTCTAACGGACGTTAGAAGCGCCACTGACGGACGTTAGTAGCGCAATTAACGCTGAACGGTGGCGCGTTCGCAGCGCTGCTAACGTCCGTCGGTGGCGCTAAAAGTGGCCCGTGTGAACGGGCCCTAAACCTGGATAACACACGTTTTGATACCAAACACCACATATGCACCGCTCAAACCTAATATATTACCATCTATCGCCTCGCGTGGCACCACACACAGTCACGCGGTATAACGTACGTGCCCGCGTGTGTTACGTAAGAGGGCTGTATACAGGGTGTCAATTTGAAAACTTTCAATGCGAATATCTGTGAAAATAAAAGAGTTAGAAAAACTCAATTTTGTACAAATGTTATACAGGTAGGAGGAACTAGAACCACCATATTTTGGTTATGGGGTGAGTGACCCCTTGGGTCCCATTCACCCTAACCCCAAAATTTTAAATGGCATCACCCCTTTTATGATTCCTTAAATCAAACGTTTTTTTGAGTAGTATTCACCAGCACAAGAATTTTTTTAAAATTTAATACAGGGCCGAACAAAAAAGTATAATTAAAATAAAATAAATCCTGTTTCTATGAATTGCTATTTTATTTAATTTGATTCTTATAATTCATTCCATTTTGGGTTACAAAAAAGGATAATAAAATGTTTTACTCCAAATACTCGAAGTAGTGGGTCAGGTTTCAACAAATAACAATCACCTATTTCAGTCAGGTGTCTAAATCGCAATTCTTTAAGCCATACTGTAAACCATAAAAAACCGGATAAAAAAAGTAAATTAAATAGTGAATTCGTCTGAAATTATTTCACTTCGATCGTTTTTGAATTTGACATACAATCTAACACACCTGACTGCAATAGGTGATTGTTATTTGTTGAAACCTGACCCACTGGTTCGAGTATTTGGAGAAAAAAAATGTATTATCTTTTTTTGTAGTCCAAAACGGAATGCATTATAAGAATCTAAATAAAACAGCAATTCATAGAATCAGAGTTTATTTTATTTTAATTATACTTTTTGTTCGGCCCTGTATTAAATTTTAAAAACATTCTTGTACTGGTGAATACTACTCGAAAAAACATTTAATTTAAGGGATCACAAAAGGGGTGATGCCATTTAAAATTTTGGGGTTAGGGTGAATGGGGCCCAAGGGGTCACTCACCCCATAACCAAAATATAGTGGTTCTAGTTCCCCCTACCTGTATAACATTTGTACTAAATTGCGCTTTTCTAACTCCTTTATTTTCAGAGATATTCGCATTGAAAGTTTTCAAATTGACACCCTGTATATAGTTAAGTTAGTTTTGGATAGAATAAGTTTAGATTAATTTCGATTCAAAGTGCGACCGGTAGTACCCTCTAGTAGAGGGTAACCGAACAAACTTTACCCCTACTACCCTCGGTTTTGGAAAACATCCCCGCAAGTGAGTACGGAGAAGACATCCAAAAAAGACAATAGACAGTGGTCCTCCCTAGTGGACAGTCGACTAGTTTAATCGCGCCCTTTCGCAGTTTTTTTTGTACTCCGTGGTACTACCGTGTTTTATTTTAATTTAAATTCAACAAACAGTTCTGCTCTTGTTTGTTGTATTTTTTTGTTTGTCGTTTTTTGTTTGTTTATTGTTCTTGTTAGTTAATTTGTTATTTTGTTATTTGCCGTTTATTAACTCAGTAAAAAAATCATTCATATAATTCATTCTTTTTTTTTACCGCTTCTCCTTTATTTTTGTTCAATTTTCAATTATTAATATCATATGTGAACCAGACCCGCGCCGTCGAACGGAGGTAAGTCCACTGTTTATTATTATTATTATTATTGTGTAGTCGTTTTGGTTTTAAACAACCGTATTTTTTTTTTTTGGGAATATCTAAGTATCCAGTATTTCTCGCCACTTTAGTTCATATTACTCCCCCATTTTTGTGTTTAATTATAATTTTTTCCAGTAGTGTGTTATTGTTTATTTTGTATATTTTCTCGCATAATTTTTTTTTGTGTCGCATATGCTCTGCGCGATAGGTGTATGCAACCACTGTGTCAATTCAAGTGTTAAGTTAGGCTAGCGATTTCTTTTTGTGTTGTTTAATGTCTGTTTTTTTACTAAATAATTAGCTGCTGATTTAGATTTTTTTTCTCTCCTTTTTTAATACTATTTTTTTATCCACTCAGCCGTCTTGTATATGTATATATATCGTTAATTAGTTGGGTTATTCTCTTTTAATTTAATTTAGTTAATTAGGTAAGGGTTAAATAATTGTTATAAGTGTTTTTTTAAATTCCATTTTCGGTGAGATCGCGTTAACCGCTAGTATTAATTATAGTCCAATATTAAGTGAATTTGATATTGTAAATTTGCATTAACTTTTTTTTTCTCGACGGGGCCGTTTTGATGAGAGATTTTCAATTATTGTAAAAACAATAAAGTGGCACAATCTAATCGGCTAATGGACAGGTGTTAGAATGTGACATACCTCAATCTAACCACCCTCTCTGATCAGCGTTCGATTTCCGCTTAGTCGAAATTTAATTTAATTTGTTTTTTTGCTAATCCAATTTCGCTATTAATTTATTTTTCTATATTTTTTTTATAATTGAATCGAGTTTTGTTTTGTTCTGGACGATAATTCGCGTTTTGTTATAATTGCTTTTTTTTATCAGTCAATTGTCAATTTTGGTTGTATTGTGTTGTATAATTTTTTTTAAGTTGAGTAAAAACCCGACGGGGTGAGAGTTCATTAGTGTTTTACGCAATTAGTAAATCGACAGATCAAATTCTACTAACAAAATGTCAACAAGCAGCTACGACTTATATTCATTTGCTCAACAAGCACCAGACCGGCCAAAATCGGCCGGACCGGTCATGTAAGTTCATGATTTCCCCGACTCCCTGCAGGAAGACAACGTGCCCTCACAATCGCGTAATGAAGACCGATCGTCGACAACATCGAAGACGAAATGGCGGAAACACAACGCGAATACGACGAGCACATGAGACACCAAGAGGAAAAAGAGGCCCACCTCCGTGTTATTCGCAAAGAGAAATGCCTTAGGGAGAAGAAAGTCATCGGACTTCTACCAACGACCAGCTCCTCCGTGAACTCCAAGAGGACAGGAGCAGAGACCGCCAGGAATTCCAGCTCGAGTGAGAAGAATTCCTTCGCTGTGACCAAAGCCGCGATCGGCAGGTAAGGGAGGTGTTGAAGATAATGGAGGACCTTCAACGTGAGCGCGACGAATCTCGTCGGCGTGAGCGGGAACGTGAGACACCGTCCCCCTCCAAGGCAGCACGCAACGATGGACCAAGTAAGGTCGCCTGAGCCCCGCGAAGAATACCATCCGCAGGAATGGAACGACAGGTCCTACTCCCCGAGGGAAGAGCCTCACCAGGTAGCTACGCGGACTAATCGGCAGTTGCTTGACTGCTTAGGGAAGTGAAGAGGGCTGACACCGACATCCAGCCCAATTTCACTGGCCGAGACCTGAGACAGTTTATAAACCGAGCAAGAGTTTGTGAGCCTCCATCTAAGCGACGAGGCGAAGAATAGGCCGGCTCTTGCACGGATGGATGCCGCTGCCAGGGAAAAATATGGGGGCTATTTTGCAGAGGACGTGCCATGGGGCCAAGCCAGACACCTGCTTATCAACTCTGTCGATTTGGAGTGTCTGGCCCACGACTAGGTGGTAGAGTAGGTATCGAAACAGCAGGGTACCACACCTCCCGGAATCTTTGCTATGAGGAACCAACGATTATATATTAAACACGGTACCGCATGCACCGAGGAGTTCAAGACCAAGACGATGTGGCGCCTCGTTTCTGCAGAACTTCTTTCGGCCAACCACCGTGACAGACTTCGTGGAGAAAGCTGCCTAGCTGTCAGCCGCCGCAGTGTAGCCAATGCCTACGGCCGCAGCAGACCCGGCCATGAAAACCATCGCCAGAAACAGCAGGCAACCAGCGGTCAATGCTTAACGACCGCTACAACGTCGCTCCTCGCCGCCTCCATGGAGTCACCTTGCAATAACTATCAGGCCACCAACAGCCAGCTGCACGCCGGGAACCGCCCTCAGTCCCCGCGTCCACAGCCATGTAGAGACCGCCCAGATGAGCGAAACGCAACATACGATTGAGATACTGGTAACCGCCCCAACCACGGGCAGAACTCCGCTCCTCCGCTCCGCAGCGAGGCCAGACACCGCCTCTAGGATCAACACAAGCACAGATGGAACCTCCGATGTGCCAGGTGTGCCGGCAGGGTCGCCACTGGAATCACCACTACCCAAACAAACCGGAAAACTGCCAACAGCGGCAGAACCGTGGTTAAACTGCACCGCTACATCTGCCGCCACTTAACCGCCAATCACCCGCCCACGGATCACTCTTTTCCAGTCTGCTGATGTATAAACATGCCCATGAAAAACAGTGTCGTACCTAGTGCCATGCCTTACGAACGCTTTTAACCCCCCCCCCCCCCCTCAAACACCCGTTAGTGTCGTGCTCCGCGATATAGACCGCATTGAATCCGGTATGTTTAATGTCTGAAACTGGCAATGTTGCCGCTATTTGTTGACATAACAGGAATCGCCCATTTGCGCTTCTAGCTCGGATCCGCCTGCTTCAATGAATATATCTTGGAGATGCCCGACCTCCATTATGAGGCCATCCTTGGAATAGGATTCTTACTTAAGCACGATGCAGTGGTGGACTGCTAACGACGCTGCATTTATCTTGGGACTGGACTACGCCAGACCATCTACAGGGTCCAGGAATGTCCTTCTCACGATGCTCCTGCCGCTCCTTTACTAGATCACGGGTTCGTCGGCGAGTATAAACAAGCGTTTGAAGAACTCGCGCAGCGATTCAGCCAGACCTTCCAGCTGAAGGCCAGTTTGACCATGCCCGCGGCCTACTGAACACTATATACAGCTGACGTCGTCAAACACAATCAGAATCCGACCCTATTGTGTGAATGCGAGAGAGAAACAGGAAATCGATTGGCAGGTCACCGACCTTTTGACACAGGTTATCATAGAGCCCTCCATCAGTCCATACACGGGGAAAGTCGCTTTTGCATCGATTACCGGAAGGTCAATGAGGTGACGGTATCGGAGCCAACCCCAATGCGGGTCATATAAGAGGCATTGAGAGATCTGGGAGAGGCCCGCATCTTTTCGACTCTGGATCTAAAGAGCGGGTACTGGCAGATTCCTATGCAGAACACCGCCCCCAGTACTCCAGATGGTGGCCACTATCAGTTTCGGGTGATGCCGTTCGGGCTCAAGAACACGCCGGCCACGTTCCAGAGACTGATGTCGCAGGAAGTCCTCTCGGGCATGTTGCACGACTTCGCTGTGGTGTACCTGGATGACATCATCGTATTTTCCAGGACACCACAGGAGCACATTCGGCACCTAGCGCTCGTGTTCGAGAGGCTCGATCAGTTCGGCCTGCGCCTAGGGATTAAAAAGTGCGCGTTCGCCAAGGCATCACTGGTGTACCTCGGCCATATGGTAGACGTAGACGCAGACCAGACCAGGCCACTCCACAAACATCTAGAGCAGATCCGGCGCCACCCAATGCTGACGGCAGCTCCGCAAGTTCCTGGACCTTTGCAACTGGGTGCGGCATGAGCTGACCGCGACAACAAGACTGCTCCGCTGGACCCTGGCTGCGACAGCAGCGATCAGCTAGCTTCAGGAAATAACTCTGCAGCCGCTACATTTGCATCGCCCTTTACCGGACCTCCCATTTACCGTCCAGACCGATGCCTCTCAGCTTGGAATAATAGTCGTGCTTTTCCAAATGACCGGAGATGGAGAGAGACGCATAATATTGTTTGACTCCGCAAAGTTAAGCGAGACAGAGAGGCGATATCATATAAACTAGCAGGAGTGCTTGGCACTCGTTTGGGCCGTAAACCGGTACCATCCTTTGCTCGAAGATAGACACTTCCGAGTCATCACCGACTCTAAAGCGCTGACTTGGGTAGCAAAATTTAAAGATCAGATGTCCAAGCTGATGAAGTGGGCGTTGCAGCAGCAAAGTTTCGATTTCGACATCGAGCATTGTCCTGGGAAAGACAACCAATTCCCCGATTTGCTGAGCGGGGAACCTGAGGAACGATCTGTCGGGGAGATCCCGGAACTGGATCAGATTCTCCCGCCAGCTCTTAATAATATCGCCCTTCCAGTCACGAGTCAAGAAGCTGACGCCCGCTTCTCTTAGCTCAGGGCAAGCAAAGAAACATCTTAGTGGTAACCGATCTCTTCACTAGATGGGTAGAAGCATTTGCAGTCGGCCAAGCTCGTACTAGCACTATTCTACAGCTCATGGAGAAGCAAGTGTTTCAGAGATTCGGTTACCATGGGGTGATTATTAGCGATAATGACTCCCAATTATGATCCAGACAATAAAAGAGCCAGTATTAGGAGTGGGACATAGCCGACTTTAATACGCTAGTATACCACCTCCGGGTCAACCCAACTGAGAGCAGGAACCAGGGGCATGCAGGGATAACCCTATCCCCGGTGAGTGACACATTCCCTTAGGCCAACCCGCGCCAGCCGCGGGACACGAAGATAGAGAGGAACCCCTGGAAACCATCCGTGAATGCAAAAGGCGATACGTCGGTCGGTATGACCAGCAGACCGATACGAGGTTTACAGAAGGTGGTTATTCGGAACCATCCTCAGAGTGATGCCCAAAACCCCGCCGGATTCGCGCGTACATGGTTAGGTCCATGCGTCATCCGGGATCAACTTTCTAGTGGCGTATACCAAGTTGACCGCGGCGGAATAACCGTACGGGTACACGCTAATGATATCCGTCCAGCCGCACGCCACATCGTTCCTCCTCGCCCTCAAAGGCACCGCTATGGCTCACATTCACCTCCAGAACATATTGATATGGATGAGCCAGACGACGCCGATGACGCTGACCGTACCTGGCCCCTCCCGCATCAGTACGTGATCTACGTCACACCATCTTAGGTATCCGTTCATCTTCGGAATAAGGCTCCACCGTCAGTTCGGTGTGACAAATCGGCGAATGTACAGTGCTTTGTGCTGCGAAATAGACGCTTTCGAACCGCCGGGCCTTGTGACCCCTGACAGTTTTAAATGCACAAACGATAGACACTCTCCAACCGCCGGGCATTGTGACCCCGGACAATATTAAGTGCCCCCCATATAAAAATAGACACTCTACAACCGCCGGGCTTCGTGACCCCGGGCAGTATTAAGTGCCCGCAACGTGAATAGACGCTTTCAAACCGACGGGCCTTGTGACCTCGTATAGTGATATAAGTAAATATATCATGTAAATAGACATATGTTCGTGTAAATAGTTTTGAATTTCACTCCACGGAAGGAGAGTATTACCTAGTAAGCGCCGCTTTCACTGGAAGACGACCAAGAGATCTTCCTGGCTGGAAATTCTTGGCAAAGATCTCAAACTCACAAGCGTAGAGATGACGATACGGCCATCCAGCCCGACTGACCATGGGCAGTTCAGATAGCCAAACTCATTGTGGCGCCCAATACGTTTTGTACTCGGAATCGGGATGTCAGCCAATCCTTGACGGTAGCAAATGTTTCCTACCAAAGTCACTCTTCTAGAAGCAACGAACAGGTCGCTTCTGACGAAGACTTTGCCGCTCTGGCCTCCAAAGATGCAGCCATCCTGCAACAGAGAGGAAATCGAGATCCGGTGCGGGACGACCGCATCTCGAATCTCCCCGCACCACAGCGCTGAAAGGATCTCGCCAACCAGCCAGTACCCCAGCAACCAGTTCTGGCTAGTCAAGCCAGGTGGGACAATTACTCCGACGACCCAGGAACCCGGAGGATAGCCATAGCTGACCTGCAGCTGGGCACATGAGGGCCACGTCCGGACTTTGAGGATACCCAGCAGTATCCTGCAGCTGATCTGGAGCAATGCTCTGGTCTCCGAGTGTGGAATCACGCTGCAGCAGAGCATCAGCAACGCAAAGGGTTTTCTTACTTGAACCCGGATCCGGTGTGGGACGTCCGAATCCCCTTACACCACAGAATCGGAAGGATCCACGCACGCTTCATTCTCATCAATGTATGTAGTTGATTTATATATACTATCTCTAAGGGCAATGTATGTCGTTGTGTATATTCCGCGAATCTAGATGGAATTCGAACTTCACTCATTTTCACGGGGAACGTCGTAACAACGCTTATTCACTAATTATTTAAAACCGCGCGCTATTTTCATTAGAACTTTTTTTTTATTACTTTATATTTCATTTATTCATAAACATTTTTTTAATTAAAACTGAGTTACGTTCGTAATGCATACATTGACACAGCGCGACTAAGCATGTTAAAATAGGATGCATGTTAGTCATAAGCTGCGTAAAGTTAGATCACCATCGCCAACACATTACCGACACATCCCCTCATACGTACACGTCGCGATTATCATACAGCTGCAGTCAATTTAGCTTTCTCTTTTTTTTTTGGTCATAAACCATAGTTCGAAAATACTGGTGCCCTCGAACAGGAACGTGACATGAATAATAGGACTAAGCAATAGTCTCCGGGAAGTGCACAAAAATAGAAACGACATTTTTTATTATCTTAATTTTTCTTACGTATGTCCTTGTCCGTCTTCAATTTCACGCCAAGACGTGACATCATGATTAACCCCTTGGCCGGGAATAACGTGTGTTGCTCGTGATGAGTTAAATGTGCCTTGCCAGGCAATCACGTGATAAAGTCGCGCTCGCGATAGTTAGGCGTTTCGGTAGACGGCCGCTTCCAAATATTTTCGAAGCAGTAACCAGCATTAAGAAGAAATCATCCCACGTTCGCCGTTTTACTTTTGAATGGTCTTTATGAGCACCACCTAGCTTGATTAATTTCCCGGTCAAGGGGTTAAGACGCAAGGGCATGCTAAATTGGTAACAAAGGCACTTCCTGAAAACTAGCTTGTCCTTCACGAGTTTCGGTGAGGGTTGCTAAAGGACCAATAAACCGAGCGGTGCATATTGTTACGGCCGAACCCAAATCCATGACATTCCAGGTTTATCAAACACGCACTCGCGAATAGTGTGAGCACGCACTCGCAAATCACGTAAACCTGGATGCCATGATCATACCCGTGCCGTAACAAACGTTTTGATACCAAACATCACATATGCACCGCTGAAATCTAACATATCACCATCCATCGCCTCGCATGGCACCACACACAGTCACACGGTATAACGTTCGTGCCCGCGTGTGTTTCGTATGAGGGTTGTATATAGTTAAGTTAGTTTTGGATAGAATAAGTTTAGATTAATTTTGTTTCAAAGTGCGACGGGTAGTACCCTCTAGTAGAGGGTAACCGAACAATCTTGATCCCTCGATTTTGGAAAACACCCCCGCAAGTGAGTACGGCGAAGACATCCAAAAAAGACAATAGACAGTGTTCCTCGCTAGTGGATAGTCAACTAGTTTAATCGCGCCCTTTCGCATTTTTTTTTGTACTCCGTGGTACTACCGTGTTTGATTTTAATTTAAATTCAACAAACAGTTCTTTTCTTCGTTGTTCTTGTTTGTTGTATTTTTTTGTTTGTCGTTTTGTTTTGTTTATTGTTCTTGTTAGTTAGTTTGTTACTTTGTTTACCATCTTTACTTTACTATCTCAGTAAAAAATCATATAATTCATTCTTTTTATCGTGTGTTTCCAACTGTTATTATTTTTTTTCTTTTCATATGAGCTAGCTGATAGTTGCGTCGAGGGTTACCTGGTCAAACTGTTTTATTTGTTTTAATTCGTTGATTCAATACACCATCTATTCATTTTTTTTTTGTGAAACAGTTTACCACCCGGTGCACCTTCCCCGTAACAAACCGTGTATTCTACACAAGTAAGAGTATTTATAATTAAATGGTTTTACTCGGGTACTATTTAAGAAGTGTACATGATTTGTGTGTTGAATTTCCGGAGAAGGCAATACCCATCAATGGTACTATTCAATGAGTATTAAAAATAATGTAATGATACTATAAAATAATAAATCCATTGCTTTAGTTTTATTTTTAAAATATTCCAAAAATGCTAAAAGCAGTCGAAGATAAAGCTTTGTTTGTAACTCGTCCACAATAGCACTTTATGGACTCGCCTCCATTATAATAAAACGTCTCGTTCAGTAAAGTGCTATATTATGGACTTGTTACATAAATAGGGGTAAAAAAGTCAATAGTAAAACATTTCAAATTTAGGCAGTAAAGTAGTAATTATTAAAATATGTACTTACAGCAAATCGTAGATCGCCCACTGGTGATTTTGCAAAAGGAATGGATAAAAAACTGTAGTAAACGTTTCCTTTTCTATCAAGTTCGGACTTTCCCAATAATTTCCCCTGAGGAATCGAGCGGAAAAGTCCATCGTGATGAGATGAAGCAAATGCTAACAACGCAAACCACACAATGACCAACATTCCTGAAACGTGTAGCAAATGCATTGCCACATGCTCTGTTATATATCTCTAAAAATGCGTTATCTAATATATTACTTTTTCATAACTTTACATAAAATT
Source organism: Ocypus olens (assembly GCA_910593695.2). Taxonomy (NCBI): domain Eukaryota; kingdom Metazoa; phylum Arthropoda; class Insecta; order Coleoptera; family Staphylinidae; genus Ocypus; species Ocypus olens. The sequence goes on along the minus strand of OU343050.1, from coordinate 26,435,788 downwards.
ATCATAAAAAATAACTTAATTTCAAATCTCAGGTTATAAACATATACAATTTTTATCAGCAAAATAATAAAATTATTTACAGGAAGTCATCAAAACAACTGGCCGTTGCACGCCATATCTGAAGCTTAATAAAAAAAATCATGCCGACAAACAAATTAGAATATTTTATAAAAAAAATCATACTTTGAATCGCCATAGCAGCTGAACGAAGACTCTAAGTCGAACGGGGTTGGCAAAACTGAGCATCTTGCATGCAAGTAATCGGTTTCAATTAAAACTGACGATTTGAATACTTCGACGAAAAACATGAAAAACTTTTTACTTTTGCTCAAAAATTGTATTTGAAATGATTTCCTGCAGAGAAGCCACCCTTTCGTTTCGGATTATGTACACATCACTGTATAGATTTTATTGTCTTATCAGAACATTTACTTGGGCAAGAACAAATGTAAAAAATGGTGATGAGGCCATCATGTTACTTTCTCCGATTTGATGGTCTAATAGTTATTTATATTTATACTTTTATGGTTTATTTTCAATTTATATCATCTTTTAATTTTAAATTTAATTTTAAAAACCCCTCACTGAGTGCGGTATTACCGGTAGGCTATAGCTCGCCGGGTTTCAAGAATGTCCGCTATGAACACTAGTATCGTTGATAGTCTCTTTTATCTCCCTTCAATATCCAAGGAATGGTTCAGCGATTTCTCACTGGGCGCTGAAGCGTATAAGCAGATCTCTGATCCTTTTTTAGTTTATTGGGAGCAATAAAATATGAAATTGACGGAGTACCTGCTAACTGACTCGGTGACATATTACAAATATTTATTTTTCGTTCAATCGACAACTGATCTAAATTAATTAATGTCTCCGTTATTTTTTGATGAAAAATTATGAAAATTTCTAACACCGTACATTATACCTGTAACATATAGGTCCGGTGGTGGGTGGGTTTTCTTCAATTTACAAACACTCTTACAGGTTCACTTGCCTTTAATGTGTACTCATCGAGCGCTAATGGCATACTGTTCATGCCTGCGCGGAAACAATTTATTGGCTGATTGCTCACGCAAAAACATAGCATTCGAACCAATTTTAGGCGCGCAGATTTATTATTTTCCGAACACTACATTCCTCTCGGCTTAATTTCGAATAACCTAATTAATAACAATGTACATAAATAAGGGCGCTTAAAATTTTACTTGTAGCCTTTCCGGCGGCTGACGACGGCGTTGGGGACGCTGCGGCGTACAGCAACCTTCCCCAGGCTCGATATCAGCGGATATGGATTCAGCAAAATCCGTAACGGAATTTTTAGAAATTTCCTCGACATTGTCTTCTGGTTGTACCTTTGCTGTATCCACCTCCGCTTCCTCAACATCACTATTATTACTGTTATTCCCCCTACGTTCACTCATCTCCCCGACCTCGCACGAATCACTCACATTAGGCCCGCGAACGTTTTTGTCCACATCTTCACTCTCGTCACTTTCATTTAAAATCATTTGATTTATGTGGCGTTTCCACAATAAATCACTATTTACGATTTTGACATGAAAAATAACTCTTCCTAATTTTCTCTCAATTACCCCATTCACCCATCTTGGTTTTATATTCCGATAATCCCGGACCAATACCTTTTGTCCCACCTGGAAATTCACTTTCCGCTGCCCCTTAAAATTTCGACTATTACGGACCTGTACCTTTTTTAAATTATCCTTAATTTCGTTTAGAGTTTTATTTTTACGGTAATTACCTTCATTCGGTTTCAAAAAATCTAGTCTGGTTCGTAATGGTCGACCATACATGATTCGGGCTGGTGTTTCTCCCGTGGAACAATGTTCGGTATTTCGGTATGTTAACAAAAATCTATTTATAGACCATTGAAAATTACTAACAATTTTATTTGTAGAATCTTTAGATTCTTTTAGTAAAAATTGTTTTATTGATGTTACACTATTTTCGGAAAATCCGTTTGATGGAGCATGATGTGGTGGGGAAGTTAAAAATTTTATTTTATTCATTTCCAAAAAATTTCTAAACTCCTGTGAAGTGAATTGCGTACCATTATCGGACACCAAAAGTTTCGGAATCCCAAATCGGGCAAAGGTTTCCCGTAATTTATTAATGGTATTTTTTGTGGTTATATTATGCATTAAAAAAACCTCCATCCACTTTGAAAATGCATCAGTAATGACTAATATGTGCTTCCCTTGAAAAGGGCCTAAAAAATCCATATGGATTCTTTCCCAAACATTATTTGCGATCGGCCAGCTTTGTAAGGGTACCTTTTCCGGTACTGTACGGAATTCCTGACAAATTTCACAATTTTTGCACATTTTTTCAATATCTGCGTTTAACGACGGCCACCATACATGTGAACGAGCGAGCGACTTTGACTTAACGATTCCTTGGTGGGTATTGTGCAACTCTTTTAGTATACTACTACGAAAGGTTTCTGGAATGACGATGCGATATCCCCATAACAAAACTTGATTTTCGATTGTAAGTTCATTTCTATGAGTAAAATAAGCTTTTAATTCGGGTTCCGGCCTTTGTGGCCAACCCTCCATCAAGAACCTTTTTACTTTCGTGATCGCCCTATCTTTAAGAGATTCTATTTTGATTTGTTCAAAATCGATTGTCATATTAGCATCATTTAAATACTTGATATAATTTATATTATTGATGTCCTCCTGGTCCTCCGTACTGCCGATTGGCATACGCGATAGAAAATCGGCACAATTTTTACTCGATTTCACGTATTTTATTTTAAAATTAAATCCGCTCAGAAATAACGCATACCTTTGTAACCTATTTGCGGCTAATGCTGGAATGCCACGTTTTGATCCAAAAATTGCGACTAAGGGCTGGTGATCGGTATGTAAATTAAATTCGCGGCCATATACGAATTGATAAAATTTCTTTACCCCATACACAATCGCCAGTGCCTCCTTTTCTATTTGAGAATAATTTTTCTCCGCGTCTGTCAACGTCCGTGATGAAAATGCAATCGGTTTCTCGAACCCTAACTTCGAGACTTGCGATAATATAGCCCCGACTCCAAAATTCGATGCGTCCACTGTCAAATTCAGTGGAAGATCGGGGTTATAGTGCGCTAATACGTTATCTGACATTAAAATTTGTTTAATTCTAATAAAAGATGTTTGACAACTTTTTGTCCAGCACCACGCTTCCCCTTTTTTAATTAATTGATATAGTGGATGTAGTATATCCGGCATTTTCGGTACAAATCTATGATAATAATTTATTGTTCCTAAGAATGATCGTAATTGTGCGACGTTTTGAGGCGGAGGCATATTTTTTATTGCCTCCGTTCGCTCCGGAGATTTGTGCAACCCCCCTTTATCTATAATAAATCCTAAGTATGCCAAGGAGTCTTGAAAGAATGAACATTTGTCCGTTTTAATTGTTAACCCCCATTCTTCCAAAATATTTAACACCGCATGCAATCTATTCATATGCTCCTCCCTAGTTGGAGCAGTAATTAAAATATCGTCCAAAAATACACAAATCCCTTCAAAATGACCTAATAACCTATCCATTATGCGTTGGAACTGCGCCGGGGCGCAATTTATCCCAAATGGCAGTCGGTTGTAGACGAATGTCCCGAGATGCGTCGAAATGGCTGTTAATTTACGGGAATCGTCATCCAACATAACCTGCTGATACGCATGTCTTAAGTCTATTTTTGAAAATTGTTGACCTCCCTGTAATTTTGCAAATAAGTCATCAATTCGAGGTAAGGGATAACGGTCAATATCTATGTGAGGGTTTAACGTGACCTTGTAATCACCACAGATTCTGACTGTGTTATCACTCTTTATCAGGGGTACAATCGGGGTGCCCCATTCCGCATATTTAACGGGTGAGATAATGCCTTCATCGGTTAACCTACAAAGTTCATCTTCTACTTTTTTTTTTCATTGCGTATGGCAATGCCCTGGGCTTGTGAAATTTCGCATCTGCATTTTCTTTTAATTTTATTTTTAATTTTATTTTCTTTAAAGTACCTAATTGATTAGAAAAGGCCTTTGGAAATTTTTTTTTCAACTCCCGAATCATATTATCGCTTCCTTCCATAAAATTTATTTCCCTAAACCCTAAATTAAATTCTTCCAGGAAATCGCGTCCTAACAAAGGTGGGCCACCCCCCTTGATAACATAAATATTTAATGATTTTGTCACGTAATAACGTGACAATAATACGTTATTTTAACCGCGGCCTTCCCCATCGGTAAAATCTTTCCACCCGTATAATTAACCAAATTCATTTTAGTTTCCGACAATGGTACATTTTTAAATAACTTATCCCATAATTTTTTTGAAACTACGCTAGCTGCCGCACCTGAATCAAGCTCCATTTGACAAGGTTGATCGTTTATTAACACATTAACCAAAATTGGATTGCCGTTATCAGCATTTAACGAAAACAACGAGTATTCATTTTGATGATTATTTTGACGGTCAATAAAATTGATTTTTTTATTCTTACACACCTTGCTCAAATGTCCGCGCTTATTGCAATCATTACAAGTGTACTCACGATACCGACATTGTGACGCCGTGTGATTACTTCTTCCGCAGCGATAGCACTCTCCCCTGGACGGTCCGCTTCCGCTGGTCCCGGCCTGTGGCGTCTGCCGCTGCACGATGCTGCTGTTGCGCTTCCCCTTCACCGCTCTCCCTTGTGATATGGATGATGTGCCGGGGCCCCGCCGCGATCGCTCCAGCCGATGCAGTGATGCCTCCCTGGGCTCGGTTTTGATCCTCGGAATCTCTTTTTGCTGCTCGAGGATGCCGAACTTGGATGCCGCGGACTCGATGGATTGGGCAACATCCAGGGCCCGTGACCATGTCAGCGTTTCGTCCTCCAGGAATAACTTGTCCCGTACTCTTCCACTCATCATCCCAATTACGAATTTATCTCGAAGGGCGGTTTCCAGATAGTTACCAAATTTACAATCGGTAGCTAGCAATTTAATTCTGGCTGACCATTCCATTACGGTCTCTTCGTTTATCTTTTGAGCCGAATAAAATTTCAATCTCTCCGCGAAAATTGCTTTCTTCTGCGTATAAAATCCATCCAGAATCTCAATAATTCGCGTCAGTGTTAAATTTTCGGGTAAATCCGGAATCGCAAGGTTTTCGAGTAGCTTAAACGCATCTTGAGTTAGTGCATTTAGCATAATCGCTCTCTTGATTTCCTCGTCTGCAATCCCGTTAGCGATGAAAAACTGATTAATTCGTCCTTTAAATATCTTCCAGTCATGGAATTTTGGGTCGAATTCCACTTGAACTCCAACGATGCTCTTCGCCGCCATTTTCTTGATTCCTCGTGCTCGCCGTGGACAATGAAACAAAGCGAAAATTCTCCGCTTCTCCCTGAATTACTTAAGAATTCTTGCTCGTTGCGTCGATACGTCCTTGACCTCGTCGCCAATGTAACATATAGGTCCGGTGGTGGGTGGGTTTTCTTCAATTTACAAACACTTTTACAGGTTCACTTGCCTTTAATGTGTACTCATCGAGCGCTAATGGCATACTGTTCATGCCTGCGCGGAAACAATTTATTGGCTGATTGCTCACGCAAAAACATAGCATTCGAACCAATTTTAGGCGCGCAGATTTATTATTTTCCGAACACTACAATACCATCTTCAACAATTATGGTAAAAATCAACTTGGTATTTACATTACTTTTCGAAAATAAAGCCGGGCCCACACGATGCTACGAACGTTTGCCTCAAATGTTTACTTCCAAGTGATGAGTCAAATGTTGGACGAACGTCTTGACACATGCGCTCCCACACGATAGAAAAACGTTGGATCCAAATGCAGTTGGTTCCAACGTTTGTCTGAAGGAGGTTCACCCCCTTATTAGTTCTCAGAGTCACCGCTAGGGTGACAGTACATATAGTAGAGGTTATTATTCATTTATGTTATGATAGTTACTTAATTGTTTTTACTTTTTTTAATCATTTAATTAAGTATTAAACCCTAAAGTTCAGTTAATTTTATATTTATTTTTTATAATTATCATGATTTACTAATTAATAAAATATTATTGCCAGTGGCTGAACTAGTACCTACCTACTGCAATTTAAAGCACGTAAAATAAATATTTAAAAGACCGTTACTTATGATACACGGTTGTCATTCGTACAAATGTTTGTGCATGTCGTGTGGGAATGTATCCAATGCCACCAAGTATGAAAACCCTTTGAAGAAGACTAAAAGACCGACAGCCGGGCGAACACCTTCCAACACGAACGTTTGACGCTGGAAGCTGGCCACTCGTAGTTCGTGGATCTCCCCAACCATCCAGCGTCCAACGTTGGAAGATGTTCGTAGCATCGTGTGGGCCCGGCTTTACACTATAAACCTAACTTTGTTGTCAATGGAAAGTTTCAGTTTTCAAAGATTCGTACATTTATTGTACATTCCCAAATAACATATAGTAAATGGAAGAATTTTGAGTAATTATAAATCACTCAAAATTATTTTTTTGTACTACCAATTATACTATACACTTACCGTTAAAATCAAGCAATGACGAGTTTATACATCGAACGCTGGATAAATGGTCCTATTAAAATTTTTACGAAAAACGAAGAAGGATTATATATTTATTTGATAAAAAAATAACAATCAATTTCTGAAAAGGTTATTGTTATAACTAAAGTCCGGATTGATATTTTTTTACATGTTTTATTTGCTCTTTCGTATGGACCTGGCGAAATGTATTTGTACGTTTCTCTCAGAAATGAATCAAAGCACCAAGTTTAATTTCGCATATAACTTAATATTTCAAGTTGCATTCCTTCCGAGTGAAAAAAGATGTAAAAACAACTGCAACATACTTGAAACTTTTCAAATTTACTCAAAATACAATTATCTTAATAATCCTCAAAAAAAACTCAAAAAACCCCATCACTGGTTTTCAAGATTTTTAAATTTCAGTTCATCCAAGTGACAAAAATATATAAAAATAAGTGCACCACTCTTGAAACTTACAAAATTTAGTTAAAATACATTAATCATAATAATCCTCTAAAAAACCCAAAATACCCCATCACAGGTTTTCAAGATGACCGACCGAGAACAGCGCTTAAGATTTTTTTTAATTGCATTCCTTCCGAGTGAAAAAAAAATAAAAACAACTGAAACAAACTTGAAACTTTTCAAATTTACTCAAAATACATTAATCTTAATAATCCTCTAAGAAACTCAATAAACCCATCACTGATTTTCAAGATTTTAAATTTCACTTGATCCAAGTAAAAAAAAATATAAAAACAAGTGCAATACTCTTGAAACTTTACTTAAAAAATACATTAATCATAATAATCCTCTAAAAAACCCAAAATACCCCATCACAGGTTTTCAAAATAACCGACCGAGAACAGCGCTTAAGATTTTTTAATTCGCACTTCTTTCGAATGAAAAAAAATTATAAAAATAACTGCAACACACTTAAAAATTTTCAAATTTACTCAAAATGCATTAATCTTAATAATCCTCAAAAAACTCAAATTGCCCCATCACTGGTTTTCAAGATAACAGACCTAGAACAGCGCTTAAGATTTTTATTAACTTGCATTCCTTCCGAGTGAAAAACAATATATAAAAACAACTGAAACATACTTGAAACTTTTCAAATTTACTCAAAATACATTATTCTTAATAATCCTCTAAGAAACTCAAAATAGACCATCACTGGTTTTCAAGATAACCGACCGAGAACAGCGCTTAAGATTTTTTAATTCGCACTTCTTTCGAGTGAAACAAAATAATAAAAAAACCTGCAACATACTTGAAATTTTTCAAAATTAATTAATCGTAATAATCCTCAAAAAAACTCAAAATGCCCCATCACTGGTTTTCAAGATAACCAACCGAGAACACCGCTTAAGATTTTTTTTAAGTTGCTGTTCTCCGAGTGAAAAAGATATTACAAAAACAACTGCAACTCACTTGAAATTTTCAAAATTTACTCAAAATATATTAATCTTAATAATCCTCCAAAAAACTTAAAATACCCCATCACTGGGTTTCAAGACAACCGACCGATAACAGCGCTTGATTTTTTTTAAGTTTCTCTTCTTCTGAGTAAAAAAAAATAATAAAAACAAATGCAATACACTTAAAACTTTGCAAATTAAATCAAAATACATTAATTTTAATATTCTTCTAAAAACTCAAAATAGCCCTTTACTGGTTTTCAAGATAACCGACCGAGAACAGCGCTTAATATTTTTTAATTCGCACTTCTTTCAAATGTTTTTTTTAATAAAAACAATTGCAACACACTTGAAATTTTTCAAATTTACTCAAAATGCATTAATCTTAATAATCCTCAAAAAAAAAACTCAAAATGCCCCATCAATGGTTTTCAGGATAACCGACCGAGAACAGCGCTCAAGATTTTTATTAAATTTCACTTTTTCTGAGTGAAAAAGAAGATATAAAAACAACTGCAACACACTTGAAATTTTCGAAATTTACTCAAAATACATTAATCTTAATAAACCTCAAAAAAAAAACTCTAAACACGCCATTACTGGTTTTCAAGATAACAGCACAACACACTATTCTGGAAGAATTTTTCAAATATGCTATTTTGTTTAAGAGTTATCTTCTGAAATAAACGCAATGCGATTTTTACTTCTCATGAAACTTTCGACATCGTTTTAACGTTTAAAATGACGAATCAGTGTTTCTAGAATCAATAAAAAAATCTAGCTTCCTTCGAAATTAGACGTAGTGCCATGGCTCCTTGGCTCCTGGTTGATACTGTATTTTGTTATAGTATTTTATACTACGGATCCGCTGGTTTGCGCATGCGCATTAGTCGGCTATCGGACAGATTCGTGAACTTACTGCCTTTAAATAACAAGTAATAATAAGGACCCCAGTGCTCTAGTGGGTAGGAGACCTGTATTAGAGCGTGTTGATGCGGGTTCGAGTATCGTCCGGGCAATAACTTTTTTTTAACATTATAAATAAAATTTACTATTTTTGTGAATGAATATAACCACACCTTGAATGGGCATAAATTCGAATCAAAGAAAAGTAGTATTACATATCCTTCAGAAGATGGTGTATTCAAAAACAGAAAGTGATTAAAAAAAAAAAATACTATCAGTCATTAATAGATTTGAATTTTCCCTTGGTTACCAAATATTTTGAAAAAAATTGGCATAGTTGTCGACATGAATGGGTTAAGTGCTTTACATGTCGATTTCCTACTTTTGATGTTTACACTAACAATCATTTAGAGTCATTTAATTAGAAAATTAAACTTGCGTCCTCTAAATTCAGCAATTTTGCCAACAAATTAATTACTGCGATGAAATTGAATTCAACGGAACAGATTCAATAATTAACAAGACTACAGATGATAAAGGAAACATTAAGATTGTTAGTGAAATTAAATGTAAACTTAATCATAATATAGAAACAACATATTATAAAATAAATAAACCAAAAATTGATAATGTTGAAATATTACCAACTACCAGGGGCGGCTCCTCGTTGTATAGAGCCAAGGAGCCATGGCACTAGCTGTAGTTTCAAGCTCATCAAGAATATTTTTTTTCGCCAGTTACTTTGGTCTAGGAAGATAAATCGTTCTATAATGTGATCCAAGTAGAGATACTTTTTTCAATAGCCTTTTTTTGACAGATCACGTGTGAGTCGTGTCATGCTGTCATGTTATTTTTGTTTAGTATTGTTTGGCATTTCATAATGGAAAGACTTACGCCTGAACAACGTTTACAAATCGTTCAACTTTATTACGAAAATTCACGTTCTGTGAGGAATGTGTTTCGTGCGCTTCGCTCAACTTATGGTCAACATAATCGGCCTACTGAGCGTACTATTCACAACACCATCACCCATTTTGAGACCCAGCATTCATTATTGGATAATATTCGACCGAATAGACCACGTCCAGCACGCTGTGAAGAAAATATAGCGGCCGTAGCTTCGTGTACACTCGAAGACCGTGGAGAGTCGATTCGGCGCCGTTCGCAGCAACTCGAACTGACGTATGGAACGACTTGGCGCATTTTACGTCGAGATCTTAAATTGAAAGCGTACAAAATACAGCTTGTGCAACAACTGCAGCCGCTGGACCTTCCCAAGCGACATCGCTTCGCTCTATGGGCTCTTGAAAAGTTCCAAGAAGATCCACCGTTTTCGAGGCAAATTTTGTTTAGCGATGAGGCCCATTTCTGGCTCAATGGGTATGTTAACAAACAAAATTGCCGCATTTGGGACGAAGAGCAACCTGAAAAAATTCAAGAACTGCCACTTCATCCAGAAAAAACAACGGTTTGGTGTGGTTTGTGGGCCGGTGGAATCATTGGTCCATATTTCTTTAAAAATTATACCGGTGCGAACGTAACAGTCAATGGCGACCGTTATCGTGCCATGATAACCGACTATTTGATGCCTGAAATTGAAGCTCGTGATCTCGGCGATATTTGGTTTCAGCAAGACGGCGCCACTTCCCACACATCGCATCAATCAATGGATTTATTGAGAGAACATTTCGGTGAGCACATAATTTCACGTTTTGGGCCGGTCGATTGGCCACCAAGATCGTGTGATATCACACCGTTAGACTTTTTCCTCTGGGGATATGTAAAGTCTAAAGTTTATGCGGACAAACCCGCTTCGATTCAGACCTTGGAGGAAAACATCACGCGTGTCATTCGTCAGTTACCAGTCGAAATGCTCGAACGAGTCATCGAAAATTGGACTCAACGGATGGACCATCTGCGACGTAGCAACGGCCAACATTTGATAGACATAATCTTCAAAAAATAAATGCCAAAGAATGTTCTTTCAAATGATAATAAACATTGTCCATTAAATTTAAATTTTCTGTGTTTTTTTCTTTAAAAAAGTAGGGAACCTCGAAATGGATCACCCATTATAAGTTGGTCTACCATCAACATGTTCCACGAGTAGCCACTGTTCATGGTGACTTGCCAACTTTTTTACAATTTTCTTATTTTAACGCCAATCGATTTAGCTCGTTCTTCTGATTAAAAGAAAGGTATTACAAAAAGGTCTACGATAATTATTAAAAAAGTTGATTTTTCGATTTTTTCAATTTTCGAGTTTTGTTTGCTGACGCGTTACGGACTTCAAATAGACATTTGTGGTTAGGTAAGTACATTTTCTGAAGCGTCTAGAAGAAATATTTTCAGTGACGTATGGAAACCCCGAATCGAACCAGTGGTTTCTTCAGGAAATCATTTTAAATGCAATTTTTAGGCAAAAGTATGAAGGGAGGACCCTTGGGTAGTTTTTAAAGCTTTCGTCAAAAATTCAAAATTGTCAATTTTAGTTAAATCCGACTGATTTGCACCCAAGGAGCATAGATTTGAAAATGGATTCTTCGTTTAGCCGCTACGGCCGTTCAATATCTGAAAAACTTTTCTCCAAATTTTCCATAATGTTCATGGTGACTGGCCAACTTTTTTGCAGTTTTTTCTAGATGAATTTTTTTAACGCCAATCGATTTAGCTTGTTCTGCTGATGAAAAAGGTAGTACATGAAGGTCTACAATGATTACTAAAAAAAGTTGATTTTTTCGATTTTTTCCATTTAAAACCATAGAAGAAAGCCTCAACCCAAAACTGAGGAGCAAGAACTTGACGAATTAAGGGGGCATATAGGTTTTTCGTTTTAAAAAAACTTTTTTCTTTTTTTCGTTTTCATTTTTTGACAGTTTGAACCTTTAAAAATGTTTGCCTAAAACCGTTTTGTGAAATTCGAATAAATAAAGATGTTACAACGCGTTTTGTCAAGCAGCGCACAGGCGTGCGTCTCCCCTTTCTGAAGCGGTGCGCAGGTAGAAGAGTCGGATGCTTATACAACGGTTTCTTTTGTCCTATTTACCATATAACTTACTTATGAGATTGAAATACAAAAAAATCGCAAAGGCATTGAAGGTAGAAATAAGCTGATAGCGACAGTTTTAACAATATGATCGGGAGGATAGCACCGAACATAATAAACAGCAGCACTGAAGTCGTTCAAATCGCGATTTATATTACTCTATTTGCTTGTCAACGGAGGACATCTTTATTGCAAATAATAAAGACTATGGGAGTGACGATTGGACAAAACGCGGCACAATTCGCAGAAAACAACGACTCTTAGCGGCATACACTAGCGGGAATTTGAGCATAACATTCGTCTCCGAAGGCCCGTATAAAGCTAAGCGCTCACTTATCGGAATCGGACGGACGACACAGATCTGCCAAAATTGCTTAACATAATTGTAAACGAGACATCGCACATTTATCGGTACGGTATGGAACGGATAAATGTGCGTCCTCCTTGCTAAAAACCAACAATTGGACGAAAATCTCGATCTGGAGAGCTCCTTGTATTCCTCCAGGAATTGACGATGTCGTGAAGTTGAATAAATTCAGTTTCACAATAGAGTAAAAGTGTTCTAAAAACTTTAAACGCGTTTTTCTCAAAGCAGTATTTTTCAAGTCGGTTACAATGATAACTTGAAGACGGATTAACCGATCTGCCTATTCTTTTTTAATTGATAGCTTATACAATTCCCTTGTCGTTGACGGATCCGATTCTGAAAATTTCAATTCCTTTTCATTTTTTTTTTAATGAAGAAAAGTGATTTTTTTTAACGAAAATCGACACTCCAACTTTAAAGGTTCACCATTTTGTTGAAAATTCGAATTTAATAAATCGGATCCGTCAACGACAAGGAAATACACTCTCCTTTAAGATGCCGTTTAAATTTTGCGTTTCAGATTAATGTGCAAAGAGAAATCATTGTAACCGCGAAATCAAGCATATCTTGCAGGGCTGACTTCACAAGGCTGAAAGAGGAGGATTTTATAACTTAATCTTTCTAATAAAATGTGAATACGAAGCACAAAAGGTATGCTTTATAATGCAAAAAGTTTATTTTTTATAATTTGTCACTTCGCTCTGAAAAAAATCATTAAAAATGCTTCTTTTTCGGGGCTCCAAACGTATATGCCCCCTTAAAAATTTGTGCTGCTGTAAAATACATAATTGTAAACGAGACATCGCACATGTTCGTGTAATCCACAAAACTTTGTTTCAGAGTTGGCTGTGTGACAAATGAGGTACGTCAAATATTATTACATCATGAGACTAGATTAGTTCAACTGAATTAGATTTAAAAAATGAATTAATCTCAGACATGACTGCTATGATTCTCTCTCTCGGGCATGGCCAACTCAGAAACAAAATTCTGTGGCTCACACCTTAGAATTTGTACCAGTCTTCCAGAAAGATTGCTGAACAGGTTAATTTACACTATACTACCGTATTAAGGATTTTGAAGCAGAATGGTTATCGTTCCTATAAAGTGTCAAAAACTCAAGTAATCTATCCCGTCGATTAAATAAGGCAAATGCAATTATGTGAAGACGTAATGGAGAAATTAAATAATAACCCGAATTTTCTGACGAACGTTCTTTTTACGAACGAATCAACTTTTCCAATAAATGGACGACGCAATTGCTCATTGCTGGTCGTGACATAACCCATGCAGTCATTATCATTGGGTACCAAAATATTGAATTGCCACTGTAGACACATTTAATAACCTGTATTTCTTAAGCAACTCATGTATTCATTGTAACAAAAATAAATTTGACAAATAAATACACTGACAGCGCACTTATTTAAACAAAATTATCAAGGCACATAGTGTAAACGCATGACTGTTGTGCATGCCCTATGTTCCTAGTCCGCGCCACCAATCTGTATGTAGGTATGACAGTATTTAACTAGGTGTAATTAGTATTAATTATTTACGTTGTAATACTACAATTAAATTCGTTACGTGAAAACAATTGACTAAAGAATGTATATTTCGAGACGCAATTGCCACGGCAAGGCACGAGCATTCCCCTGAACCTAAAACTATCGCCCCGTATGGAACAGCGGGAAAGACCCCGCGTCGAATTATTCAATTGCCATTTATTTTCGATATAGATCAATAGATGTCTTTTTATGACGTAATAAAAAATCATAGTGAATTATCAAATTATGTGAATGAGATCGATGAGGAGATTCCTAGATTTGCCGCCCCCTTGCAAGTGCCGCCCGTGTACGGTGCACACCCTGCAGGCCCGCAAGCGGCGGGCCTGCACAGAACTAAACGAAAGATTTTTTTTGTTGTTGTTGTGAGGAGAGGAGATCTTCATAGACACCCCTATAGTGGGGTAGTGTTGGATTCGCCGGGATCGCGCCTACCAACTAAAACCTCTCCTCATATGCTTGGTGCCAGGGCAAGTCTGACCGGAGGCCTGTTCTAGCGTGTCGAGATGTTTGATCTCAGAGAAGCGAGTAGCTACCTGCGCACAGTGCGGCATGCTTATGGGAATACGGGACAAAAATCATAACTCTAATATTTAAAGTTTTATTTATTGGTGACTGTTATGAAATGTTAAATGACACATTACGACAGATAAACACAATGAAAAATTTACAAATAGTAACTTATTAAAATTATAAATATGGGATGATTAAAAATGAGTATAGTAATTCCAATGTAATTAAAAAACGATTTCTATGGATTTAATTCAAATTTATTTATAACTACATACAAACTTACGTTACTACGAACTAATATAATAATCTTCACTTTCTCTTTCAGAATCACTTAAAGTAAGAAAATCATTGTTAGCTTCGCCTTCTTCTGCCAATTCATTAGTAATTAAATATGCTAACATTTCTTCGTCAGGTTTATTCTGTTTTCTACCAGAAGTTTTTCGAAAACTTGCAATGTAGGGATCCGATGATAATGTTAAAACATTAAATAAATCTTTATTACTATCGCACCGACAAGTTTTTCGCGTATGCGGCAATCTAAATCTTCGAATTAATTTATGGGTGGCTTCCAAAGCTTCTTCTGAAAGTTGACCAATGTGAAATAATTTGAGACCCATGTAACAATAATTTATGAAGAATACTGGGCATGTAATACCATCCGTATAATTCTAAATACATGTCTTTTGCTTTTTAAGTAGCATCTTAAAACTATTTACTTTAACAGGTAGTCTGCAGGAGATAATTCTTAAAATGAGATGAAGCTTTTCGATTAATTCTATATTAATATTCGTAATTTCAGATGACAATTAACTATTTTGGAAAAACCTTCTTGCCATATTGCCATCATTTGAAGAGCCTAATCCAGGTTTTGGTTTGTCCACTATTAGCCCAAGTTTTTCTTTGAATATTCTTTGGATATCTTTTTTTCTTTCTGCAAATTGTGACTGTTTATCTTTTCCCCTAACCTGCCAAGTTCTAAATGGTAACCTATACGATATTTGAAGAAGACATTGGAATGTTCGAATCCAGCTATGTAAAGTGGACAAACCAAAACGATAGTGCTCTTGAACTTTCTTCAATACCGACAGTGTTAATTTCTGTCGGTTTTGCACCACATATACAGGGTGTTTCAGAGCTCTGGGAACGGTCAATCACGTGGTTATTTTTCAAAATTTCGAAAAATGTTTAATACAAAAGTTGTGTATAATAGTGATCTGCACGCCCTAAAAATATTTAAATTTATACAGGGTGTCTCATAACAAAGTTACAGACCAAACTTATGTTTTTTTAAATAGAACACCCTATATTTTTTGTCATTTTTGAATTATATGGAGTAAATAAAGGTGAGTTACTTCAATACTCCCTATACCTATTGTTTTCCGTTTTCGAAATATTTGAAGATTTGTTGAAATGCATGGTCTGGGTGAAATTTTATTTTTGCCCCAGTGATTGACGTTGAACGATTAAAATCATTTTAATTATTTGGTTGAAGGTTCGAACTATAGAGCCAACCATGATTTTATACAAAAAATGATACAGGGTGATAAAAAAAATGCGGTAGAAAAACCCAACTTATAAAGTTGAATAACTTCGTTTTTTCAAATGGCACATCCTGTATTTAGTAATGTATTCTCAAGTAGAATCCAATTATCTTTCAGATTATAATAATTATTCCTGATATGATAATCGCCAAATACAAGAAAACTATTGAGATTAGGAACAGGAAACCCTTATACAATCTGAAAGATAATTGGATTCTACTTAAGAATACGTTGCTAAATACAGGGTGTGCCATTTGAAAAAACGAAGTTATTCAACTTTATAAGTTGGGTTTTTCTACCGCATTTTTTTTATCACCCTGAATAATTTTTTGTATGAAATCATGGTTGGCTCTATAGTTCGAACCTTCAACCAAATAATAGAAATGATTTTAATCGTTCAACGTCAATCACTGCGGCAAAAATAAAATTTCACCTAGACCATGCATTTTAACAAATCTTCAAATATTTCGAAAACGGCAAACAATAGGTATTTGCTCCATATAATTCAAAAATGACAAAAAATACAGGGTGTTCTATTTAAAAAAACATAAGTTTGGTCGGTAACTTTGTTATGAGACACCCTGTATAAATTTAAATATTTTTAGGGCGTGCAGCTCACTATTATACACAACTTTTGTATTAAACATTTTTCGAAATTTTGAAAAATAACCACGTGATTGACCGTTCCCAGAGCTCTGAAATACCCTGTATAACATTTAAAAGCTGCATTGGTTTCCGAAAGAACATTGCATACACTTCCATCTAACATGGTAATTCAAACTTGTTATCTATGGCATTTCCATTATTTTCAATTTTAAGGTTTTCTAGGTTTCCGATTTGACTATTTATTTGGGGCGGGTAAGCCCAAAATCATTCGCCTGATTCTAAACAAATTAATTTTATGGGCAAAAAAGCAACAAAAAATATGGACTCGTCTGTATTTTCAACACTTGAAAATCTTTGCTTGTAAATACTATGTCCAGAGCTTCCATCGAATCCCCACTTGCGAATCAATTTTGCTTTAACTGACTTTAAATTTAATGTTTTGTTTATACTTTCCACCGTTTTATTTAAAATGACTTGAAGAGGTACCAACGCAGATAACTCAGAAACAATTAAATTTTCTAGTAAATATCGTTTCTTGGTCTGTCTTAAAACTTGCAAGCTAGGGACACAGCCCTCATTAACTACATTTATAGTCGACCGCAATATAATATATCTGTTTTCAGATAAATCTAAATCAAAATACAATGCGAAAGCTTCAATGGGTTGCAAAGTTTTTGATTTCATAAGGAATTTCGTACTGCTGCCTACGCGCTGCGAATGTTAATTATTCTGCGGAGACGGTTCCAACTAAGTCCTGCACACGACGAACTTTAGTCTTCCTAGAACATTCGCTGAAAACCTTTTGTGGTCTACCTCTAGAAGTACTGGCTTGGTTATCTTCAACAGCAGGTGAAATTAATTGTTGTAAACCTTCGGGTAATTCAACTGTTGAATGCATATACCATGCCTTTTTAAAAATAAAGCTCGGTTTCTGCTGCAACTTGTCCACAATTTTTACATTTTTAGGCATCGAAAACGACAAAATTTTTGTAAGCCATCGCAAATTGTATCTTTGCAGTCGCGTAGACTAAAATTTCTTATAATAAAAGAAAAAACTTAATCTTCCTTCTTTTCTTTACTGCTAGCAAGCCAAACCTCGAAAACGTCCAAATTTGACAAGACCGCAATGATATCTAAAAAAAATTATAACTCTGTAAATCGCAAATTATCGCCGGTTTTTTTTGCTTATCGTTAAAAGCATAGCCAAGGCGACATTTTAAGGCTAAAATCATCGAAGCGTTTTTTTACGTATATTTTGAAATCAAAGTCAAAGTATAAATTTCGATTTGAATTTAGCAATCACTTTAAGGCCCTATTTTTCTCTACTTACGGTTAATATGATCAAATGTGTAATTAAAATAGATAATATATACCTTGAGGAAGACGATCCATGACAAATAAAATATATAGAATTGATTTTCAATTATTTAACAAGGCACTCTATTTTGCGTAGACACACTAAAATTTTCCGATACTACCGAAGTGATCACTCTAATGGTGCAAATATAAACGAAGGAATTTGCTTATACCTTTGTTAATGAGTTTACCTGATGGAATATTTATTTTTGTCTACAGGTTGACGCACAGTGCGGCGGTCCGAACCCAGCCACCCTCGTGGACAGTGAGGGCAGTGGGGGGACAGGGGGTGTAACGCTATGGTGTCGAAACAATTAATTTAAATTAATGAGAGTTTGAGAAATTCTAAGTTTTACCTTAGGATGCCTCTAGGGGTGAGGTGTTCGGCTTCACTACACCTGGACGGCCTGCCGGGTCGTTATCCAGCCTCTCGAAGAATTTATTGGAGAGCTCTTCGATATGATCCAGGACACTGGGCGTTTTTGTGTCTCTGTGCAGCTGTGAGTTGTGCATGTATAGGGGTGCTCGTAGCACCTACCTCAGCATAACGTTTTGCCGGGTTGGAATCCTATTGAGCGTGGTTGGAGAACAGTAACCGAAGGCTGGTGATGCGTAGAGCATCTGAGGTCTCATGATCAGTTTGTAAAGGTTAACCCGGTTCTTGGTGGATAACCTGGACTTATGGTTTATTATTGGAAACAGGTCGTGCAGTGTAGCTTTCGCTTTGTCGATGGCGGTCTTAATGTGCTTAGACTAGTTTAGTTGCTGGTCAAGAGTTCACCCCGGGTACCGGGCGTGATCTTTGAGGGCTATCGGGGACTCACCGAATGTAAATTTCAAGGGAGGGATCGGGGATTTGGGGCGTTGGCACCGTGTGAAGTGCACGGCCATGCTCTTGTTCGGGTTGATTGCGATGCGCCACTTATCGGTCCTCGAAGGAATCGATAGCTGATTGGAACGTGTTCTCCATGTAATCGCGAAGGTTGATTTTTGTGGCTTTTCGGATGCGACCTTGGTACAGGAGAGCCGTATCGTCTGCGTATTAGGCAACCATGCGGGGGGAGAAATCCGCCATGTCGCTCACATAGATGTTGTATAGTGTCGAGGAGAGGCATGACCCCTGAGGAACCCTGGCTTCGGCGTTTCTCACTGTGGAGGTAGCAGTATTTACTTTACAGCTGTACCCTCGCTGGCTCATGAAGGAGTAGATTAGTCGTACTAAGTACTCAGGGTACTCGAGGAGGATCATTTTGTAGATTCGACCTTCTGGCCAGACCTTGTCAAAAGCCTTGGCGATGTCAAAGAAGACCGCAGCCGTATCCTTGTTATGGGCAAAACCATTGGTGATGAACTTTTTGGAAGCCGAACTGATGGTCCGGGACGATCTTGTTGTCCTCCGTGAAATCGCGGAGGCGTTTGAGAATTATTTTCTCGACGAGTTTACACAGTGTGCTGAGAAGACTGATGGGTCTATAGTTCTCCGGAAACGTAGGAGACTTCCCTTGCTCAGGATGCTGGTTATGTTAGCCAGCCTCCAGGAGGTCGGAACGTATCCTAACCTCATAGACGCGTTCGCGATGTTTAGGAAGGCGACTCTACCTTTTCTGCCGAGTTTACGGACCATGGCGTTGCTGATACCGTCAGGGCCCGGGGCCTTTTCTAGCTGGAGACCTTTTATGAGGTCGTCGACTTCGGTTTTGGTGGCGGGGACTATGGTCCACTGGCCATTGTCTGCCGTTAGATATGAACTAACTGTGGATGTTATTTCATCCTCGAAGTCAAAATCCTCGCTAGGGATAAGGGTGAATTGACGTTCGAGGAAGTCGTCGAATGCTTCAGCCTTCTCAGCATCCGAGTGTGCGAGACCTCTCTCACCGTGGATAGCGGCCCGACCTGGTGGTTTGCGTCTTAGAGCTTTGGTCAAGCACCAGAAGGTATTGGAGCAGGAATTGACCTCATCGATTTTACGTTCCCAGCTCTGGTTACGTAGGACGCGGAGGTTTTCTTTGACCCGAGCTGCAAGGGAGTAGGCCTCCATTCTGTGCTCGGGTAGGTGCGTATTGTGCCACCTCCGACGGGCCGCCTTGCTCTTGCGGATCATTTCGAGAACTTTCGGCGAGATATTGAGAGGCTCGGGACTTGTCGAGATTCTCGTGGTCGAGGATTCATCAGCGGCTGTGAGGACAGCAGTAGTGAGGCGGCATCTAGGTCCGCTATTGTCTTAATGCTTGGAAGAGGAGAGAGGAGTTTGTCAGCCTTTTGCCTGAAAAGCTTCCAATCCGTATTCCTGATATAATGGTTGTTGACACCCAACGCGACATGCATTATTACTGGGTTGTGGTCGGAATCTAATTCATTCTCGACACAAATATCATACTCTGCGTTGACGTTACTTAGCAGCGCAATATCAAGAATATCGGGCCGGAAGCCATTGCGATCGAAGTATGTGGGGCTATCTGGAGCTGCTGCAATTATCTCGTGAGGCGAGTTTGTGATGTAGGCTTCGAGGACTCTACCGCGTCTGTTGGTAACTTTGCTCTTCCAAGCAGCGCTTTTGCTGTTAAGATCTCCTGCCAAGATGGTGGGCATGACATTGTTGAAGATGATGTCGAGATCTGCATCGAGAAGCGGCTTACTGGGGGATTGGTGTGGCAGTGGACTCAAGGTTGGTCAGGCCGTCTATGGGCAGATGTGAGTGGTCGAGTCCCCTTTTGATGTAGATAGCGGTGCCACGCCCAGTAACATTTCTAGTGAGGAGAGGTATCTGATACCCATTGATCTTTGGAACTTGACTTGCACTGAAAAGAGTCTTGCTTACAAGCACAACATGAACCTTGTGCTGGTGAACGAAGTGCTCCAATTCGAGTATCTTGTCACGTAACCCGTTCAGAGTCAGAGTTTTGGGTGTACGACATTTTGGGATTTTGGGGATTCTCGGGAATGCGACTTATGCTACGTGGAAGAACCTAGCGAAGGATGCTACGAAGAGGTCGCGCTCTTCCTGGTTGGAGCAGTAATCAGAAGTTCGCGTAGCGCGGTGGCTAGGTTCGGATTCCTGTTTAAGGGGAGACGACTCATATCGTATAGCGGCACGGTGGTGTTTTGTGCGGGTGGCTGAGGGGCGAGTGCCTGAAGGGTGGGAGCCGCCCTCTGAGTTTGAGGTGTCGGGATCTGGGTGGCACCCGCGTACGAGGTGCCAGGAACTCTGGTGGATTGCCTCAGTGGTGCGGGAGCGAGAGCGGGCCCAGTGGGAGGTCTTTACCTCTGGAGCCTGGTGAAGGTTGGGCAGCTTCGGAAGCTGGCCACGTGAGGGCCATCACAGTTGGAGTATCTAGGCTCTGTGTCGCTCGCGGCAGAGCACTCTGCGGAGGAGTGGTTGCCAGCGCATTTGACGCAGACAAACTCGTTGACATCGGTGACATTGATTGCCCCCGGATTTGTGTTTGGACTCTACTTTGATAGAGAGTCCAGCGACACTGCGTATTTGGAAGATTTTCTTCCCATCATCGTTCTTGGTGACTTGAACGTACACCAAGGGGATTGGGCCCTGACGATTTGTCATCCAGGTGACCGAAATCACCGGGATGTCCCTCTCTTTGAGAGAGTCTTCGACCTCCTGTGTGGAGATCTCGATGGGGACGGTGCGGAGCACCACCTTGAGGCTTTTATCCTCGTCGGTCGGGGATGCGACCTGCATCGTTATTCCATCCTTGCATGGCGTCGAACGGAGGATATTAATTTTAAGCGCAACAGTGAGGTGCTGGTATAGCGCTACCCAGCGAGATATTGTGCGTAGCACGATCGGAGGGGGACCTTCGTAGCCAGGATGGGCAGGGGCATTGTTGTTTGCCCTGTTGGCCGAGGTCGATTGTTCCGCACCGTCGATCGTCGGAGTCAAGCCCCGCCGACTCGGATCGGCATTTGGATGGGTGGCCGGATTGTTCCCTGCTTCGCTTGAGGAATCAGCTGCAGGGGGACCACCGGAGTTGGTGGGTGCTTTTTTTGGCCGGGTTGGCGGTCGTATCGGAGGCTGCATGACTTTTCGGGGCGAGAACGCTGTGGTTCTGAAAACTTAAATTGTTTTTCGCGCGCAATTTTTGCGGCGTGTTCTTTTGCAGAGGCGATGTCTGCCTCTCTTTGCGCCCTGCGCTGTCTTCGAATAGCGCCTTTGCTAGGTACTTCTTTGAATTCGTCTTCGTCGATGGCCGAGGTGGCCTGCTCTATTTCCTTCTCGCATTCTTGCGAGGGGATGGACATGTTGGTGTCGGTGGAGAACATCGCGTTTGGGAACATAAGTTCCGAAAGTTGAAGTTGAAGCTGTTGATTGCGATTCATTAGCTCGAAATTCTGAGCTAAGACAGCATCTAATTGGGTTTGTAGTTTGTCCAGCTTCTCGAGGGCTCGACTGAGCTGGGTGTTCGTCGCCATGTTGGCGTCCACATGGAGTGGTTTCTGACGCTGAGAGGGTCGTAGATCGAGTTGATCTCCATGTCCTCCTTGTCCTCGGACGGGAGGCTTGGTATGTTTGTGGGGACTTCAACACCGGCCATCATGGGCGCGGTGCGGAAGGTGGATGGGGGAAAGGTAGGCCCGAGTTTACTGCCCCCGGGCCTGCTCGCCGTTTAACGGTACCACGTGTGTCTATGAAGGCACCTGGCCGATATCCCCTGATCTCCCCAGCAATCCCCTTAGGTTAGAGGAGATTTCCGGGCAGATGGCAAAGCAGAGGAAAAGCTGTTATAGCGAGCGTGCTAACGCCTCAGGTCACGTGCAGGTACCCCTACACTAGTCAAGAGACGTATCTAGTTCCGCTCTCCGCGGCCAGAGCAGTTAAAACTCGCCCTAGCTACGGAGACGTTCGCCTCACTGAAAAATATACAAAAGTATATAAACAGAAAGGGTGATGCGAATTAGACCTGGTAAGCCGGGGTGGGCCAGGAAAAACTCGTTCGAAGCTAATGCGGATAGTTCTGACAACTCGCGCCGTGAAAACGGCGGTTTATGGGTCCGTTCGGCAAACGAAGACCTCGATTAGAAAAGCACGCGAACTGGGTCGAATCTGGGTACAATCATCGTTTCATATTCGAGATCCAGCAGTCAAGCCGTCCAGTCGCATCAGCAGCTTCCAGCTCCGATCCTCTCCGCGCGCTTTTCTACAACGAGGTCTCCGTTTGCCGAACGGACCCATAAACGCCGTTTTCACGGCGCGAGCTCCGAGTTTCAGAACCATCCGCGTTCGGATTCTTCACCCGCGTTAACTTCGAACTTCGATCAAATTTTTCCTGGCCCAAATTCGCTTCACCCTTACCTGCCGCACGTCTAGTCGTGTTCGGTGACAGGGGGAGTTATTAATAAACTCTTACTGCCCGCAATTCGGCGACAACCTGCCCAGTGCTAAGGTGCCTTCCTAACGTATTTAACTTTTGTTTATATACCTTTGTATATTTTTCAGTGAGGCGAACGTCTCCGTAGCTAGGGCGAGTTTTAACTGCTCTGGCCGCGGAGGGCGGAACGAGATACGACTCTTGACTCGTGTAGGGGTACCTGCACGTGACTTGAGGCGTTAGCACGCTCGCAAGAACAGCTTGACTCCTGCTTTGCCATCTGCCCGGACATCCCCTATAACTAAAGGGGATTACTGGGAAGATCAGGGGATATCGGCCAGGTGCCTTCTTAGGTACGCGTGGTACCGTTCAACGGCGGGCAGGCTCGGGGGCAGTAAACTCGGGCCTTCCCTTCCCCCATTCCAATTCTGCATCGCGCCCATCATGGCCGGTGTAGAATCTCCCACGCCCTTACTGAGCCTCCCGTCTGATGACGAGGAGGACATGGAGGCCAACTCCATCACCGACGCCCTCAGCGTGAGAAGCGACTCGTTCACCTCCCATGTGGACGAAAAAATGGCGACGCACGCCCAGCTTGCTCGAGCCCTACAGCAGCTGGAGAAACTGCAGAAGAAATTGGATGCAGTCCTTGAAAATAACATCAGACTGACGAATCAAAACTTCCAGCTTCAACAGCAACTCTCCCAGCTTTACCCGAACACGATATTCACTACCAACATCGACATGCCGATCCCCTCCCAAAAAAGCGAGTTGGAAATTGAGCAGGCCACCTCGGCCATCGACGAAGACGAGTACGTGAAAGTACCGAGCAAGGGCGCCATTCGAAGACAGCGAAGGGCGCAAAGAGAGGCAGACATCGCCTCCGCAAAAGAGTACGCCGCAAAAATTGCGCGCGAAAAACAGTCGAAGCTCTCAGAACCTCAGCGTTCTCGCCCCGAAAAGCGACACGCTGCCCCCGACACGACCGCCAGTCCGGCTAAAAAGCTACCACCAACTCCGGTGATTCCCCTGCAGCAAATTCCTCTAGCGCAGCAGGTCACCCAATCAAATACCGACTCGAGTCGGCGGTGCTTTACTCCGACGATCGACGGTGCGGAGCAGTCAACCTCAGCTAACAGGGCTAACAACAATGCTCTTGCCCATCTCGGCTATAAAAAGCCCCCTCCGATCGTGCTACGAACAAAATACTCGCTGGGTAGCGCTCTACCAGCACCTTACTAAAAATAAATATCATCCGCTCCACGCCATGCAAGGACGGAATAACGGAATACGTACCAATTAGACGAGGATAAGAGCCTCAAGGTGGTGCTCCGCACCGTCCCAATCGAGATCTCCACACAGGAGGTCGAAGACTTGTTGCGAGAAAAAGACATCCCAGTGATCTCGGTCAACAGGATGACCAACCATCAGGGCCCAATCCCCTTGATGTAAGTTCAGGTCACCAAGAACGACGATGGGAAGAAAATCTTCCAAATACGCAGTGTCGCTGGACTCTCTATCAAAGTAGAGTCCAAACACAAATCCGGGGGCAATCAATGCCACCGATGTCAACGAGTCGGCCACTGTCAGGCCCTCTGCCGCGCCGCATTTGTCTGCGTCAAATGCGCCAGAAACCATCCCTCCGCAGAATGCCTGCCGCGAGCGATTCGGAGCCTACATGCTCCAATTGCGATAGCCCTCATGTGGCCAGCTACCGAAGCTGCCCAGCCTTCACCAGGCTCCAGAGGCAAAGACCTCCCACTGGGCCCCCCCACTACTGAGGCAAGCCACCAGAGTTCCGGGCATCTCGTACGCGAGTGTGACCCAGAGCCCAACACCTCTAACTCAGAGGGCGACTCCCGCCCCTCAGGCATCCGCCCCTCAGGCTCCCGCCCCTCAGGCTCCCTCCCCCCCAGCCACCGGCACAAATGATGAATTCTCGACCACGAGAATCTCGACAAGTCCCGAGCCTCTCAATATCTCGCCGGAAGTTCTCGAAATTATCCGTAAGAGCAAAGCGGCCAGCCGGAGGTGGCATAACACGCACCTACCCGAGCACAGGATGGAGGCCTACTTCCTTGCAGCTTGGGTAAAAGAAAACCTCCGCGTTCTACGTAACCAGAGCTGGGAACGTAAAATCGATGAGGTCAATTCCTGCTCCAAAATCTTCTGGGGCGTGACCAAAGCTCTGAGACGCAAACCACCAGGCCGGGCCGCCATCCAGGGCGAGAGAGGACTCGCATACACAGATGCTGATAAGGCTGAAGCATTCGCCGACTCACCCCAAATATCAATTCATGTTAAACCCTAGCGAGGATTCTGACTTCGAGGATGAAATAACATCCGCTGTTAGTTCATATCTAACAGCAGATAATGGCCAGTGGACCATAGTCCCCACCACTAAAACCGAAGTCGACGACCTCATAAAAAGTCTCCAAGAATGCCCCGGGCCCTGACGGTATCAGCAACGCCATGGTCCGTAAACTCGGCAGAAAAGGTAGAGTCGCTATCTTAAACATCGCGAACGCGTCTATGAGGTTAGGATACTTTCCGACCTCCTGGAGGCTGGCTAACATAACCAGCATCCTGAAGCAAGGGGAGTCTCCTACCTTTCCGGAGAACTATAGACCCATCAGTCTTCTCAGCACACTGGGTAAACTCATCGAGAAAATAATACTCAAACGCCTCCGCGGCTTCTCGGAGGACAATAAGATCATCCCGGACTATCAGTTTGGCTTCCGAAAAGGTCTCTCCACCACTCACCAGCTGGTGAGAGTCACAGAGTACATTACCAATGGTTTTGCCTATAACAAGGACACGGCTGCGGTCTTCTTTGACGCCGCCAAGGCTTTTGACAAGGTCTGGCCAGAAGGTCTAATCCACAAAATGATCCGACTCGAGTACGCTGATTACTTAGTGCGACTAATCCACTCCTTTATGTCCCAGCGACGGTACAGCTGTAAAGTAAATACTGCTCTCTCCACTGTGAGAAAGGCCGAAGCCGGGGTTCCTCAGGGGTCATGCAACATCTATGTGAGCGACATGCCGGATTTCTCCCCCTGCATGGTCGCCCAATACGCAGACGATACGGCTCTCCTGTACCAAGGTCGCATCCGAAAACATGACAAATACTTCAAAATCAGTAGAGGAAAACAGCCGATTCGGGGCCAGGAAGTGATCCCGGAAGTGATCCCGGAAAACCGGAAGTCAAAATGGCAACGCTGTACGCGCAAAATGGCCGCCAATTTAGTGGTGGGAAATTCAAATCTGGGGGATTTTAGGGTGAAAAATTCAAATCTTGGGGATTTCTGGGTGAAAAAATTCAAATCTGGGGGATTTCGGTGTGGAAAAATTCAAATCTGGGGGATTTCGGGGTGGAAAAATTCAAATCTGGGGGATTTTTAACTCAAAATGTTCACCAACTGTCAAAATCTGGGGGATTTTAGTGGCGGGATATTCGAAATCCGGGGGAATAAAATGGCAACAGCGGAGCTTGGAAGTTCTACAGTGTTGCCGAAAAGGCATCCGGTTTCCGGGAATTCCATCCGGTTTTACCCTGGAATGGCAACGCTGTCGAGCTTTAAGTTCAAGTTCGTGGCGGGAAATTCAAATCCAAAGTTCAGCGCCAGCTAAAGTTCTAAAGCGGGAAATTCAAAAAATTTAATTGCGGGGAATAAAATGGCAACAGCGGAGCTTGGAAGTTCTACAGTGTTGCCGAAAAGGCATCCGGTTTCCGAGAATTCCATCCGGTTTCACCCTGGAATGGCAACGCTGTCGAGCTTCAAGTTCAAGTTTGTGGCGGGAAATTCAAATCCAAAGTTCAGCGCCAGCTAAAGTTCTAAAGCGGGAAATTCAAAAAATTTAATTGCGGGATATAAAATGGCAACAGCGGAGCTTGGAAGTTCTACAGTGTTGCCGAAAAGGCATCCGGTTTCCGAGAATTCCATCCGGTTTCACCCTGGAATGGCAACGCTGTCGAGCTTCAAGTTCAAGTTCGTGGCGGGAAATTCAAATCCAAAGTTCAGCGCCAGCCAAAGTTCTAAAGCGGGAAATTCAAAAAATTTAATTGCGGGGAATAAAATGACAACAGCGGAGCTTGGAAGTTCTACAGTGTTGCCGAAAAAGCATCCGGTTTCCGAGAATTCCATCCGGTTTCACCCTGGAATGGCAACGCTGTCGAGCTTTAAGTTCAAGTTCGTGGCGGGAAATTCAAATCCAAAGTTCAGCGCCAGCCAAAGTTCTAAAGCGGGAAATTAAAAAAGGTGGGGTCAACTTAAAGTTTTACAAAAGTGCCAACTGTTCACCAAAGTTTATTACCAACCTAATAGCTGGATTTATATGTGGGTAATTTAAAATATGTGAATATATCCGTAACGACTCGTCGGATTTAGTGTAGATATCTACTTTGTACGTTTTGAAATCTGATTCGGCAATCTGAATGGTTGAAAGTGCTAGTTATTTCATCATCCTCGAATATAACGAGCAGTTATTATAAAGTCATCTTTATTGTAACGCGATGCATGATCTTAGAAGTGTGATTAATAACCGCAGGTTTTTGCGTAAAAGTGGAAGTATTGTTTCGATGAAAATTCTCAAATTAGAAAAGACAATCGAAAAACTGCGGAGAGACCTTGAATTGCGAAAAATTATAAACAACGAGTTGGTGAGACGTTTCGAAAAATTGACAATTTGTGTAAAAAGTGCTCAAGGTTGCAGTAACTTGTGATAACAGACCAGATGTTGTGCTCAAGTTTCATCGCCGACGGACCGAAACAGCAAGCATCAGCAAAATATAAAATTCACCGCATAATTTCATTTAAACAGGCTGATTGGCTTAAAAAATACATTGATTTGAATACCAGTATGCGACAATTGGCAACTAACGATTTCGAAAAAGATTTTTTTAAATTAATGAACAATAGCGTTTTCGGCAAAACAAATGGAAAACGTGGATAAGCGTGTAGATGTGAAATTGGTGAACCATTGGGAAGATATCGGGAACAGGCGCGGTGCTGAGAGTTTAATAGCTAAACTCAATTTTAATTGTTGCTCCATATTTACGGAAAATAGTCAGACGTTCAACATGGAAAGAATAATTATATTATTTATAGTAATCATCATTATTTGTATTACACTCTAGCTGTGAAACTTATGATTTTTTAATTCATTTCACCTGATTTATTTATCTGTACTGCTAATATTATGGGTAATATTTAAATAAAAACACTATGTTATAATTGAAAAAAGTATTTTATTTCCTTTACATATTTTCCTTTACATATTTTCCTTTACATATTTTAATAATTTTTGCACGTTAACAATACTGCAAACACTTAGCCTATTCCTATGCAATCGACAGCAATACATTGATTTTTTAAAATTAGGACATTGATTATCAAGCTCTAAATTAATAACATTATCAAAAAATTTAGACAGGTAAGTACATTTTTGACTGCCTTTCACGTATACAGTATCTGCAGGTAATTTTTTTAATATAGCCGGTAATTCACTTAAGTCACCTTCGCCACTACCATACGGAATTCCGTGGTAATTGTTTTCCAACCATCGCACTTGTTTCTGGGAGGTTGAACTAAGATTGTGAAATGGGGTCGGCGGTTTGAATACGTGGTAAAGTAGATTTATTCCATCATACGTAGCAGCAAGTTCTTTCGGAGTAAAGTCGGGAGCGTTGAATCCTTGGATGTCGATGAATAATGCCCTAGGAGGTGGGGGCGGAATGTGTTTCAAGAGAACTGGAGCTAATATTTTTTCCATATCATGAACCCTCTTCATGAACCGCTGCCTATCGTTTGCTTCCTGCACCCAGTTTGCTGTATTATCATCTTCTTCCAACACATACATGAAAGTGACGGGCACTAAATCGAAGCACACTTTTTCAACCATCTTAAATTATTTTTCTAACTATCCCGGATAACGGTGTATACTCGACAATTGAATGGCTCAGAATGAGACAATAAGCGCGAGTATTGTCATCATATGGATAAGATTCCGAGTTCAGGTAAATTCTTATGTTTCTTATATTGCTGTTATCAAACATTGAAGCATCAGCATTAGCGACTCTCTTTTTATTTTCTTGGAAAGCGATAATTATGTATCGGGGCTTCTCCAAACTGCTTGAGGTTTTTACGGCCCATATATCATCTCTAGATTTTTTCATGGTTGGTAGTTCATGCAATTCCCATTTTCGAAATGGAATTAATATATTTGGATCGCTTTTAATTTGCTCAAACATTTCCAATTTCAATTCATCATTCAGTTGAATGTGTGGTACCCGCCATTCAATTTTATTGAGTTTAAATTTAATTTGGGCAACAACCGCATCATTATCATCACATTTGAAACAATTCACGTCACTGGAGGATCGCAACAAAACCAATTCCTGTTTTACATTGATTATTACCTTTTGATAATCCTCAGCAAATCCCATTAAACACTTTAACGGTATTTGTGCATAAAATTTCTTGTTTGGAAAAAATGTTTTTATGTGACCAGTCTTAGCCCATCCAGAAATACCGAGTACTTTCATGTCTTCTGAATCATCATATGAAACATATCCCTTTAGAGTACTGGTAATTCCCAAGTCCCTGGTTCGATCGACTTCAATACCGTTTAGTTCATATCTAATTTCCTCAAACAGGAAAGCGAACGCGTTTGTAACTAATTCAAATTTTTTACCCTCAGATAAATTGTATTCAACTTCCCCGCTCAAGTAAATGTAACTGTCTGCTGGACAGGTATAAATATCTTGATTTTGTATTGTTATCCTTATCTCATCGCTGTTTCCAAAGTTTGTAGCTCTAGGTTGATATGTGTGATACTGATATTTGACAATTCTCTCGTCGTAGTGGACTTTATCGAATACACCAATTTTATCCATTATATTTAATTTTATAACCGAGAGAAGTTAATTTAGCAAGACTGATACGTGTCACTTCTTTGGGCGATGAACTCGAAGTGATGGTCTTTAGGTGTGCACCCCCCTTTTTATCAAAAACAATACCCATCACAACGTCTTTAATTCGAGTCTAACCAAAATGTGTTCTCCTCTAAAATTTACAAACTCGCCTTCTTGGTCAACAATTCTCAGCGTTATATTATCAATCCGATCTCGAGTGTTTACAGGTAAATATAAAATATTTTTCGGCTCTATATTTATAGCAAAACCTGGATCAACAGATGGACTAAACTCAAATAAGGTGTGTGACAAGTTACTGTAGTAATAAGCACCGCTAGTAATATTGCACTCGATTCTTATACTATTAACTTTAATTATTTGCACGGGTAAATCAGATGTATGCAGTGCCCCCGCTTTTAGAATTTTATTTCCAGAAAATCCTAATCATTTTCCAATAGTGCCTTTATGCGATGAAAAATCAATATCGTATTTACTTTTAATTTCACTTTTTAGCGTATTATTATTGGGTTTAAGTGACAACACTATATCAGCTTCCGTTTGTGCCGCTTCACTTATCAACAGCTGACGTTGTAAATATGATTCAATGTCATTAATTTCGTACGATCCCGTTGGAATTGAGATTATTTGATTTTTCCCATAAATAAATGTATTGTTCCGGTCCTCTTCAATATTCGGAATTGAATTATATGTATGCAATCCTATTAATCCTAAACAATACTGACGACTCGGATCAAGTTCAATCGGTGGATAATAGTTTACAGAGAGCACACTACTTACACCTTGTATGGTAAAGGTCCGAGACATGACTGAGACATCCTTACTATATCATCTTTATTTATACAAAAATTCTAAGCACAAATGTCCACAGTTGTAAGAACCAAAGTTTTGATATTGATCATGATTATATTTTATATGACAATTATTAAAATATTTAATCACTTCTAATGGTGGTGATAAATTTCCGAAACTATCAAAGTAGCGAACAGTATCTCCAGCCTTTTTATAAGCCACCCAATGCGTTCCTAATCCATCCTTGGAATCCATATTAATAATACCTGCTTCTCTATAATGAGGTTTTGATGGTAGCGCATCACGCATAAACACTCCTCTAAAATGTTTAACGTTTCTAGCCCCATTTAGCAAATCGACATCGGTTAGGGCGCGGTTGGGTAGCGATTTCATTAGTTTTTTGACTTGTGTTGTTGTTTGAAAAAGAGGCCCATACCTTTACGATATGGTTTTAAAAATAATCCTTTCCCCGATTTACCGAGAGCAATGGCTTCCATCGTTTTATTGTGCCTTTCAGCTTCCGCAAGTTGTGATCGTGCATCTTTAGCACTATTCACAGCTTTGGCAATACCAGCAGCACCCCCGGCCAAGGTCCCGAGGGCGCTCAATCCGGCAAAAATTGGAATTAGTGGTAGAATTCCGCCCTGTTTTGGAATGGGGATAATTCTCGGAGCACTGTTTTTCTTACCACCAACCTCTCGTATAGCAATCTTTGCTGCAGATAATGCAATCTTACTACTCTCTTTAACACCGCCAGGCTTGTCAATTTTTCAAATTTTCAAATCAGGTAGCTGTTATTCCAAGACAGGTAGCTGTTATTGCAAAACAGGTAGCAGTTATTCCAAATCAGGTAGCTGTTATTCCAAGACAGGTAGCTGTTATTGCAAAACAGGTAGCAGTTATTCCAAATCAGGTAGCTGTTATTCCAAGACAGGTAGCTGTTATTGCAAAACAGGTAGCAGTTATTCCAAATCAGGTAGCTGTTATTCCAAGACAGGTAGCAATAATTAAAAACAGGTCTGCATCTTTGCACAGCTGTATTAGCACTACCACAAACTCTGATTAATTCAGTATTATATACTGGTCAAGACCTTTCCGATATCTGCCTTACTACGAGTCTTTATCAATAGTAATGAAACCGAATTTTTCTTTCCAGCATTCTACACATAAAGACTTAAATGTCTCAAAGGTCATATCACTGCTCACGTGATCAGCGTGCACATGCTTCAAGTTGAGATCATCTTGTTTAAATAATATTATAAAATTAGCATTATCTCGTATTAAATGTTTAGGAATTCTAGTATAAGTCTGACAAAGATAGAAGGAATCTATATTATTATGTCTACCCATACTGAAATATTCTCGGACTTTGTCTTGCTTGTCACAAGCGACATCATCGAATATGAAAACTGAATGCTCTTTCGCCTCCTCAGGACTTATAATTTCAGCGTTCTCTCTATATGGAAAATATTCAATTTCAGGCATAGCATCTATCGTTTTTTGCAAAAATATGTATTTCGGTTGATATAGTGACTTGGAGTAAATGTAAACGTTTTCAAACCTTAAACCGTTTTCATTGAACAGGAGCGATAGCATTACATTTGATTTACCGCAATTTGATGGTCCGCAAATAAGTGCTCTAATTGAATTAGGTAGTAGATCGCCATGTCTCAGGATTTTATTCTTAAATCCCTCGCCCACCCACTTATCTAAATTTGATACTGGTAGTGATGGTTTCTGTTTGACAACCCTCATTGCACTAACACCAGTGACTGCAGCTGAGGGTATATATAGCCCACCAATTCCAAGCAACTTTCAAATGATGACTTGCAGCGGTAGAGGTATCATCAACTCATTAATCAATAAGCTCCCGTTCGAAGCACACATACCCGGCTATCAGTATTGCGGTCCGGGGACCAAGTTAGAAAAGCGGTTAAAAAGAGGCGACCCCGGCATTAATCCCCTGGACGCCGCCAGTAGACAGCACGACATTGCTTACTCTACACACAAGGACTTAAGCGAGAGACATAAAGCTGATAAGGTGTTGGAGGAGGCTGCTTTGACTAGGGTAAAAGCAAAGGACGCTAAATTCGGGGAAAAAGCAGCAGCGTGGACGGTTACGAACGTGATGAAAGCTAAGAGAAAAACGGGCATGGGTATCAAAAAAACCCCTTTAAGGAGTGGAGTAGTTATGAAGGCTCGAAAAGCTATTAAGCGATTTAAACGAAAAATTGACAAGCCTGGCGGTGTTAAAGAGAGTAGTAAGATTGCATTATCTGCAGCAAAGATTGCTATACGAGAGGTTGGTGGTAAGAAAAACAGTGCTCCGAGAATTATCCCCATTCCAAAACAGGGCGGAATTCTACCACTAATTCCAATTTTTGCCGGATTGAGCGCCCTCGGGACCTTGGCCGGGGGTGCTGCTGGTATTGCCAAAGCTGTGAATAGTGCTAAAGATGCACGATCACAACTTGCGGAAGCTGAAAGGCACAATAAAACGATGGAAGCCATTGCTCTCGGTAAATCGGGGAAAGGATTATTTTTAAAACCATATCGTAAAGGTATGGGCCTCTTTTTCAAACAACAACACAAGTCAAAAAACTAATGAAATCGCTACCCAACCGCGCCCTAACCGATGTCGATTTGCTAAATGGGGCTAGAAACGTTAAACATTTTAGAGGAGTGTTTATGCGTGATGCGCTACCATCAAAACCTCATTATAGAGAAGCAGGTATTATTAATATGGATTCCAAGGATGGATTAGGAACGCATTGGGTGGCTTATAAAAAGGCTGGAGATACTGTTCGCTACTTTGATAGTTTCGGAAATTTATCACCACCATTAGAAGTGATTAAATATTTTAATAATTGTCATATAAAATATAATCATGATCAATATCAAAACTTTGGTTCTTACAACTGTGGACATTTGTGCTTAGAATTTTTGTATAAATAAAGATGATATAGTAAGGATGTCTCAGTCATGTCTCGGACCTTTACCATACAAGGTGTAAGTAGTGTGCTCTCTGTAAACTATTATCCACCGATTGAACTTGATCCGAGTCGTCAGTATTGTTTAGGATTAATAGGATTGCATACATATAATTCAATTCCGAATATTGAAGAGGACCGGAACAATACATTTATTTATGGGAAAAATCAAATAATCTCAATTCCAACGGGATCGTACGAAATTAATGACATTGAATCATATTTACAACGTCAGCTGTTGATAAGTGAAGCGGCACAAACGGAAGCTGATATAGTGTTGTCACTTAAACCCAATAATAATACGCTAAAAAGTGAAATTAAAAGTAAATACGATATTGATTTTTCATCGCATAAAGGCACTATTGGAAAATGATTAGGATTTTCTGGAAATAAAATTCTAAAAGCGGGGGCACTGCATACATCTGATTTACCCGTGCAAATAATTAAAGTTAATAGTATAAGAATCGAGTGCAATATTACTAGCGGTGCTTATTACTACAGTAACTTGTCACACACCTTATTTGAGTTTAGTCCATCTGTTGATCCAGGTTTTGCTATAAATATAGAGCCGAAAAATATTTTATATTTACCTGTAAACACTCGAGATCGGATTGATAATATAACGCTGAGAATTGTTGACCAAGAAGGCGAGTTTGTAAATTTTAGAGGAGAACACATTTTGGTTAGACTCGAATTAAAGACGTTGTGATGGGTATTGTTTTTGATAAAAAGGGGGGTGCACACCTAAAGACCATCACTTCGAGTTCATCGCCCAAAGAAGTGACACGTATCAGTCTTGCTAAATTAACTTCTCTCGGTTATAAAATTAAATATAATGGATAAAATTGGTGTATTCGATAAAGTCCACTACGACGAGAGAATTGTCAAATATCAGTATCA
Organism: Ocypus olens; assembly: GCA_910593695.2. Classification (NCBI taxonomy): domain Eukaryota; kingdom Metazoa; phylum Arthropoda; class Insecta; order Coleoptera; family Staphylinidae; genus Ocypus; species Ocypus olens. The sequence continues at coordinate 26,400,963 of OU343050.1, read as the reverse complement.
CACATATCAACCTAGAGCTACAAACTTTGGAAACAGCGATGAGATAAGGATAACAATACAAAATCAAGATATTTATACCTGTCCAGCAGACAGTTACATTTACTTGAGCGGGGAAGTTGAATACAATTTATCTGAGGGTAAAAAATTTGAATTAGTTACAAACGCGTTCGCTTTCCTGTTTGAGGAAATTAGATATGAACGCCACCTCCTTTACATGTATGTGAAGGGGCGTCAGGTTCAGTGGAGTTTCGATTGCAGCCGTGGGTGTTGTGCGCATTGCGCCCGTCATGGCCAGGCACGCCAATCGTTGTAGATGGTTTAGCTTCTTCCTGGTTACCGATTGGTCTGTTCTCGGCCACCAGGTTATCGCTCCGTAAGTCAGAGCTGGTCTGACAATTGCAGTGTAGAGCCACCGGGCCACCTTTGGTTTGAAGCCCCAGGTTGGTCCTAGCGCGCCCCTACACTGCCAGAAGATGACACAGGCTTTTTTCAGCTTGTGTTCTAGGTGGTTCTTCCAGTTAAGCTTGGCGTCCAGTATAATACCGAGGTATTTCGCTTCGTCTGCCAAGCATAGCTGGTTGTTGAAAAGTTTGGGAAGTCTACCTGTGTTGATCTTCCTTTTTCTTGTGAATAGTACTAACTCTGTCTTCTTGGGGTTAACCGAGAGAGACGTTTTTTCGCACCAATCCTCTATGATTTTGAGAGCGTTCTGCATAAGGCTAGACAGAATGCTCTCGTGTTTTCCAATAAGTAGGATTACCACGTCATCTGCGTAACCCACAGCATGGTATCCTGCGTTGTTCAGTTGCCGTAGTAGGCCGTCCGCAACGACGTTCCACAGAAGCGGGGATAGCACCCCACCCTGTGGACATCCTTTTGTGGCAGCTACTGTTTGGCTTTCTTTACCTATTGAGGCAGTTACAGTTCTATTCCTTAGCATGGCCCCGACCCATCCAATGATGGTTGTGGGGACCGTGTGTTTGTTTAGACCCTGTTCTATGTTGGCGTAGGAGACTTTGTCAAAAGCCCCCTCGATATCTATGAAGGCTCCTAGGGCTGACTGTTTGTTAGCCAGCGATCCTTCAATCCTGCATACCACATGATGAAGGGCCGACTCAGTCGATTTGCCTGGCCTGTAGGCATGTTGGCTTGGGTGCAGTTTGCTGTTCAAGCAGCACTGCTCCCTGATGTAGTTGTCGCACAGCCTTTCTAGGGTTTTCAGAAGAAAAGACGTGAGGCTGATTGGTCTGAACGATTTGACTGCCGTGTAGTCAGTTTTGCCTGATTTGGGAATAAAAATCACTCTGGCTTCCCTCCATAGTCTCGGTACGTACTGCATTGCAATACATGCCCGAAACAGTCTGCACAGTAGCGGCAGTAAGTGCTCCAAGCCCCACTGTAGTAGGGCAGGATACACACCGTCCGGTCCTGGCGATTTGAAAGGGGAGAATGATCTTATTGCCCATTCTATTTTGCTTTCTGTGACGATTTCCATGCTCATGTTCCAGTCCTCCGCTGTGGGGAGATATTCTGGGTCATTTTGATGGTTTGCATCAGAACCGCTTTTGGAGTCAGGGAAGTGTGACTTCAGAAGCAGACTTAGGGATTCTCGGAGGTCAGCAGTATAGGTGCCGTCCTCCTTTTTGAAAATGCCTGGCTGTGCACTACGGCACCCAGATAGTATTTTCCTGGTGCGGGCTGTTTCCGATACGGAGTTGATGCCCTCACAGAAGTTATGCCATGAGGCCCTTTGGTTTCTCCTGAGGGTCATTTTGAAGTCCCTCTGGGTTCTCTTGAATGTGGCCCAGTCCTCCTCAAGTCGGGAGTTCTTGGCTTTGTTAAAGGCTTTGCGAGAGTCTGACCTTTTTTGGTCGAGCTCTGGGCACCACCAGGGAGGTTTGGCAGATGTGCCTGCCTTCTTGGCGGGGCAGGCCTCGTGGAAAGAGTCTATAAGGCTGGTCTGTAATTTCAGAGACAGTCTCTCAACCGCCTCGCTGTTTACAGGGTCCTGCCTGAAGACGTCCTCTTCTAGATGTTTGGATAGGCAGTTGTTGAACAGTTCCGTATCCGTTCTTCTTGGGTTTCGAACCAGGATTCGTTCCACGGTCGTAACTCCTATACTGAAGCAGATCCATCTATGATCCGAGAATGACACGTCTTGGTGGACGCGCCAGTTCTCTATCTGCTTTGCTGTGTTCGCATTTGCGAGGGTTATGTCTATGACCTCTTGTCTAGTGGGGGTCACGAAGGTGGGTTCGCGACCCCTGTTCACTATCTCTAGGGTCGTAGTTGAGAGGTACTCTAGAAGAGATTCTCCTCTGTGGTTGGTGTCGCTGCTGCCCCACACTATGTGGTGGGCATTGGCGTCACACCCTATTATCAGATCTAATTTTCCGTCCTCACAGTGTTTAATGAGTGCCGCCATCTCCTTTGTGGGAGGAGGGGCCTCACTGTCGTACGGAAGGTAAGCAGATGCCAGGATCAGGGTCCTGCCCTCAGCACCCTCCACACTGACCACTGCAAGGTCCGGTGAGCTTAGTTGTGGTAGGAACACGCACTGCACATTCTTAGGAGTGTAGATACATGTTCTTGCTAGAGTGTAATACAAATAATGATGATTACTATAAATAATATAATTATTCTTTCCATGTTGAACGTCTGACTATTTTCCGTAAATATGGAGCAACAATTAAAATTGAGTTTAGCTATTAAACTCTCAGCACCGCGCCTGTTCCCGATATCTTCCCAATGGTTCACCAATTTCACATCTACACGCTTATCCACGTTTTCCATTTGTTTTGCCAAAAACGCTATTGTTCATTAATTTAAAAAAATCTTTTTCGAAATCGTTAGTTGCCAATTGTCGCATACTGGTATTCAAATCAATGTATTTTTTAAGCCAATCAGCCTGTTTAAATGAAATTATGCGGTGAATTTTATATTTTGCTGATGCTTGCTGTTTCGGTCCGTCGGCGATGAAACTTGAGCACAACATCTGGTCTGTTATCACCAGATAACTTACTGCAACCTTGAGCACTTTTTACACAAATTGTCAATTTTTCGAAACGTCTCACCAACTCGTTGTTTATAATTTTTCGCAATTCAAGGTCTCTCCGCAGTTTTTCGATTGTCTTTTCTAATTTGAGAATTTTCATCGAAACAATACTTCCACTTTTACGCAAAAACCTGCGGTTATTAATCACACTTCTAAGATCATGCATCGCGTTACAATAAAGATGACTTTATAATAACTGCTCGTTATATTCGAGGATGATGAAATAACTAGCACTTTCAACCATTCAGATTGCCGAATCAGATTTCAAAACGTACAAAGTAGATATCTACACCAAATCCGACGAGTCGTTACGGATATATTCACATATTTTAAATTACCCACATATAAATCCAGCTATTAGGTTGGTAATAAACTTTGGTGAACAGTTGGCACTTTTGTAAAACTTTAAGTTGACCCCACCTTTTTTAATTTCCCGCTTTAGAACTTTGGCTGGCGCTGAACTTTGGATTTGAATTTCCCGCCACGAACTTGAACTTGAAGCTCGACAGCGTTGCCATTCCAGGGTGAAACCGGATGGAATTCTCGGAAACCGGATGCCTTTTCGGCAACACTGTAGAACTTCCAAGCTCCGCTGTTGCCATTTTATTCCCCCGGATTTCCAATATCCCGCCACTAAAATCCCCCAGATTTTGACAGTTGGTGAATATTTTGAGTTAAAAATCCCCCAGATTTGAATTTTTCCACCCCGAAATCCCCCAGATTTGAATTTTTTCACCCAGAAATCCGCAAGATTTGAATTTTTTCACCCTAAAATCCCCCAGATTTGAATTTCCTGCCACTAAATTGGCGGCCATTTTGCGCGTACAGCGTTGCCATTTTGACTTCCGGTTTTCCGGGATCACTTCCGGGATCACTTCCTGGCCCCGAATCGGCTATTTTCCTCTACTAAAATCAACCTTCGCAATTACATGGAGAACACGCTCCAATCATCTATCGATTCCTTCGAGGAATGGGCCGACAAGTGGCGCATCGCGATTAACCCGAATAAGAGGGTGGCCGTGCACTTCACACGGCGTCAACGCCCCAAATCCCCGATCCCTCCCTTGAAATTTACAATCGGAGAGTCCCCGATAGCCCTCAAAGATCAGGCCCGGTACCTGGAGTGCACTCTTGACCAGGAACTAAACTGGTCTAAGGACATTAAGACCGCCATCGACAAAGCGAAAGCTACACTCCACGACCTGTTCCCAATAATAAATCATAAGTCCAGGTTATCCACTAAACACCGGGTTAACCTTTATAAGCTAATCATGAGACCTCAAATGCTTTACGCATCACCAGCCTTCGGTTACCTGTTCTCCAACCACGCTCAACAGGATCCAAATCCGGCAAAACGTTATGCTAAGGCAGGTGCTACGTGCACCCCTATACATGCGCAACTCACAGCTGAACAGAGACACCAAAACGCCCAGTCTCCTGGATCATAACAAAGAGCTCTCCAGTCAATTCTTCGAAAGGCTGGACAACGACCCACCATCGGAAATTTTATTCCCACGATATGACAGGCCGTCCAGGTGTGCAGTCGCCGAACACCTCACCTCCAGAGATATCCTAAGGTAAACTTAGAAACACCAAAATTCTCATGAATTAAATTAATTGTTTCGCCACCTTAGCGTTAGACCACCTGTCCCCCCACTGCCCTCATAGTTCACGAGGATGGTTGGGTTTGGACCGCCGGTAGCTACTCGCTTCCCAGAGACCAAACATCTCTACATGCTAGAATAGGCCTCCGGTCAGACTAGCCCTAGCACTGAGCATATGAGGAGAGGTTTTAGTTGGTAGGCGCGATCCCGGCGAATCCAACACTACCCTACAACAGGGGTGTCTTTTGAAGATCTCCTCTCCTCACATCAAAAAAAAAGAAAAAAAGAATCTGGACGTCTCGACTGCTGGACTCAGAATAGAACTACACGGGAGCGCGAACAGAGTACTCGTTTACTAGAGTTGTTCACCACGATCGTAGCGCCACCATCGGTATGTTTCCTGGCCAATATTTTTCGTAGAATTCCGAGCTCAGTGATATACATATATGAATATCGCCAAAATAAAGAATCATTTTTAATTCCTTATAAAACGTGAGGTTGCGTTGAATAACGTGTCTGTAATTGCGTATTTTATAATGTTGTGTACTTCATGCGTTTCTTAGCACGTACTTAAAATTTAAGCCGTCGCCGTCTAGCGGCTTAAAGTTAAGGAATCCTTAACCTCCAAATTGCAACTTAAAGTAACGGTGCAAACGAAATCGACATTTTTAAGAATTCCTTAGTATTTAAGGATTCCTTAACTTACGGTGCAACTGGGCATTACCAGCGTTTTTCGGTTTTCATATGCCTCCAGTTAGAAATTGAATTCTTCCATAGGTTCTTCAGTTGGTTATAATGTGTTCATTAGGTTATAACTGCAGCATACTTCAATCTTCTGCACATAAGATGTGTGGTAATAATTAAACAAAACTTGCTGCTTAACTAAATCGTGTAAAAATGTCACCGTAACATGCCCTTACCTTTCTAAAAGTTGATCATGTATAGATTATATTTACTAACTAAATGGTACTAAATGAGTATGTTAATGAATCACTTCTTCTTTTAATTGCATACTTACTAAGTTCGGGCGATAGAGGTTAAATAAACACAATTAAATTATTTAATATTTATTTCTTTTATAAATAACTAAAGCACTTAAATTTTTTCATGGCATTATCACCGGTATTTTCTTAAATAATTTGACTATTATCATTATCCCCACTGGTTCTACTGAATGTATTATCTTGACCATCTTGATAATAATAATCGTTAGAATCGTTACGAACTTGAAATATTTTGCCGTCGCCGGTTATAGCTGAAGAAACAGCACTGAAAGGAATACTAGCTGAAGGCGTTGTCGATGGAGTGTCCTCTGCGTCAATATCAGATTCCCCTCTGCAAGAACCCACGTCCTTCAAGATAGATTGCTTGACCGGTACCGTGATCAAGTCTTTCAGTATATCTTGAATATCATCCAATACTCTTCTCCTTTCTTCACTTTGAGACACTCTCAGCTGTTCATAATCTAAAACAAATGATTAGAATTGTCTAATACAGTCGGTAGCGTAATAGATAGATTTTTGCTAGGTAGGAGATTTATAACAAGATACATCTTTTATCCAAAATCGTGTGTAATAAGCGAAGTACTGTTGTCATTTGAGAGAAGTAATGTTATTCAATACCCACTAGTAAGACAATAACTCCGACTCACGGAATAATTACGTCATTCGTAAGATTTTTGAAATATTTCAAGTTGACCCAAGTACGTCAAAATTTGATAAACTTTATTTCAATATTTAACGCAATTAGAGACGATTTTGGATAATAGTTATTTGTTTAACAAGGCAATAAAGTGACAGATTTGCGGACGCGGCTGGAGTTTCACCGACGAGCGAGCTTGCGAGCGAGGCTGTGAATCCAGCCAAGTCAGGAAATCTGCTTTATTGCCGAGTTAAACACATAATTTTTTCGCGGATTGTTCAGGAGAAATGATTAATAACATGCAATGCAATAATTTTCAATATATTTAATTCTATCAACATATCGCAGGTAGCTTTGTAAAAATTTCGTAGGTACCTAAGCAAAACAAAAATTGACATTTATAATAGATATTGTGGTGTCCGCATTTTGACGGTGTGTGTGGTGGAATCATTTATAATCATAATGATCATGATTTCATAAGTGATATGCAATGAATATTTAAAACGGACGAACCGTATAATCATTTCGAGTAAAACTCTTCAATACATTTCATTACTGATATGGTTGATGGTAGAAGCCATTACTTTGTGATACATTTTGACTCAGGAATTCAGGAACTTCTCAATGAAATGCACTTTGTTGGTATCACACACATTTCTTTACGATTATAAATATTAAAGTCATTATGTTCATATTATTATTGTTCAATGATTAAATTGAAATAAAACTTACATAATACGTAACCTGCAAATCCTTTTCGATCATTTTTCCGATTGCTGCTCGGGTTCAATTACATGGGAAAGTTAGGTAAACACACGGTGCTCGGAGAAAACTTACGCGGGGTTGTTAATACTTCTAAGAAGCCGTTATTGGGCTTCTTTCACAGGCAACATCTGAAGGAAAGTCTCTCGTTCTACTGTGCCAGGAAATAAGTGCACCGGTCGACGACGTTTAAACGTCAAATGCCGGGCCGCTAGGAACCGGTCACGACAAACAAATTTCGCAACCGTTCGGCGACTCGATTTTTGTGCGTGGATAAGTTAGGGACTCGCATGGAGGTAGGGGAAATCACACACGGTGTTATTCAAACTTCGGGGAACCTGTTTTTGGACTTACGGGTACGGGAAATTCGAAGGCAACTCTCAATTAAGCGAAAAATACATTGTAATGTCAAATAAATTTCCGGGCGGCTTCTATTGGTCGACGCGGTGTCACATCTGATTGGCGAAATAACGTGACGTAGTCTCACTTGATTGGCTCATTACTTTTACAGTCTAGGCATAAATAAGCATTTTTAAAGCCTAGTCCGCAAAAGTGATATTTCACGGCCTAAAAGCAGTCCGAAAATTCTTACATTTCAGATCAATCCGCGAAAAAATATATTATACTCATGTGGAATTATACATTAGTCCCTTAAGAAAATTACCCGTTCTCTCCTCGAGCTCACGGGTAAACTGTTTCTTTTGGGATTAATTATGTACATTCTACACTCGTATAATAAATAACTATTCTTTTATTAAAGAAAAGACATCTGGGTTAGTTTAAGCTCCAATACTATTCAGCCACAAGCAATGTTATCTAATTAATTAGTTAACAATTTGTAATAAATAGGACAACCACAACATCCTCGGACCCGAACTGAACATTTTTGTAAACCATATCTAACAGCGTGGGGTGAAACAGCGCCTGTACCAAAAGCAGATGCCAATCATAGCGCGCATTGAGATATCTACGGAATATATTTCTTTTCACACAGAAATTGGGGCGAAGTTATTAAACTGCAATGTTTCTTTCAGATGTTTATGAACGAGAACATTACAATTCGAGACATCTTAACCGGTGGAGATCACTCAGATATTGCTAAGAACGGCCCACAGAGTGCGCCATATTCGACCGCATTGGGCTTTTCGTTATAAAGACTAACTATAGACTCGATGTTACGGTGACTGGTGCGCCGCACGTGTCTGCGAGCTTTATTAATTAAAACTTTATTTATTAAGGCCAACTAATAACAGGAACAGATGTTCCATTGATTCCAAGCATCCAGACGAGGAGACCAGAGGAAACTTCTCTGTAACGTGACCACTTGTCTAACAATAAGATAAGAAACATGCCCCGGCGTCAGAATGTTTACATTATGGTGTTGTCATGTATACAAACGATTAAGCGCCCAATGTTGATTGCATTTTAATACCGGGTTCATATTCAGGAATTAAAAGAATATTTGATGCTACTTGCCCATTCGTTAATTTTTCATATACAAGGTGTCTAAAAAAGACACCACCAAAATAATATGGTGTATTCCTGAGACAAAAAAAGAGCAAATTAACTAAATTTATCTATATGAAAAATTACATACCTTCCAAGATACAGCAAGTCAAAGTTTAAGATTTTTAAAATATTTTAATCTATATCTCGAAAATGGCAGATGAGAATGATTTGTTTATTTTTTTCTGACAACTAAATTAGGTGTACTACATTGTTTAAAAATTTCAAGAAATTTCTTCAAGTACAAAGGTGCTCCAGAGGACATGCTGTTTACATTATTACATAGAACTTTTTTGTTCTTCATATTTTTTGCGATTTAATATTTTTTTCAAAGCAACTCATCACTTTTAAAGAATTTATAACTCTTAAAGTTTTTTTGTTTACGCCTTATTTTTAACAAAAAAAAATAAAAAAGAACTTATTGTTCATTGTTTCATTGCGCTCGTCCTGCAAGAAAAGTCTTAAAAATAACTATAATCCAAAAACTGCTTTTATTTTAACATATTAAATTATTTAACAAATTACAAAAAATTCAAAATGACCCTCATAAAAAAAATCACAGTACACATTGTATGCGCGTGCGCGCGTCGCGTCGATGCGCTTCAGCCACCGGCGATACTTCGGTCACCCCCACTCAAAGTGTTAACCAGTTTTACTTAAATTGAAAGTTTTAATCGTACTGACACGTTTTCAACGAATTGACACCCGCCTACTTAGATTATTTTATTTTTTAACACGAAATTTTCCAAAAACAATAAGTTCTTTTTTATTTTTTTTTGTTAAAAATAAGGCATAAACAAAAAAACTTTAAGAGTTATAAATTCCTTAAAAGTGACGAGTTGCATTGAAAAAAATATTGAATCGTAAAAAATGTGAAGAACAAAAAAGTTGTATGTAATAATGTAAACAGCATGTCCTCTGGAGCACCTTTGTGCTTGAAGAAATTTCTTGAAATTTTTAAACAATGTAGTACACCTAATGTAGTTGTCAGAAAAAAATAAACAAATCATTCTCATTTGCCATTTTCGAGATATAGATTAAAACATTTTAAAAATCTAAAACTTTGACTTGCTGTATCTTGGAAAGTATGTAGTTTTTCATATAGATAAATTTAGTTAATTTGCTTGTTTTTTGTCTCAGGAATACACCATATCATTTTGGTGGTGTCTTTTTTAGACACCTTGTATTTTCTAATGTATTTATTTTAATGATTATTAAATAGGTTATGCTTTTGAATTTCCTGATTGAATTTTAACTTTCTCCGAGTGGTTTTCTGTTTTGATGTTATTTATATTTTTGAATAATTAAATAAAAAGTCGGTGCCAAAAAATGACAGCCTTTTGCAAATAAGATTATTTTATAAACAGTTTGTTTTAATAAACAATTAAAATTAACAATCGTTGTAAAAAATATGAAAACGAACAATTTGCAAAAATATTTTTTTTCCAAAAATCCATTTTATCTGAAATATTTTTTCAATGTTTGTGTGTCAATGGCTTTTTCGATTTAAATTTTACATGAGACATATTTAGAATAGTAATTTAATTAATTCTTCCTTCTGTTGTATTAAATGTTACTAATATAAATATAGTAGAAGCCGGTTAAACCTCCAGTTATAATTGACCATTTTTCTGCAGTTGGAGAATTTTGAGTGGCTAAATTTGTAAGATATAGAAAAGCAATTAATCCAGTTCTATATCTAAACAAAAATTTGTCGATTTGAGAAAAGACTTAAAAACAATTGAAAATGATCGACAGTTGGACGTTTTTTCAAAAGTATGCAGAGGAGGAAATAATGTCATCCCCGGGAGCTTTAGTTGTTTAAAAAACTAGCGATGGCTATTACTTTTTTCTCCTACATAAGCTTTTTTGATTTTATATCTTATATTAAATATTTTATATTGTATATTTTATATGAACTCTACTGTCCGTGATAATTTTTGTTATTAATATATACTTTTCTTAAATTATTTAAAAATTAATTGTTACTGCAAGCCAAATTGAGTTAATCGGTACGAAAAACTTTTAATTCAGTCAAAGTACGACGGAGTTACAACCTCCCGCCCGTAGGAAAGTTCTATCCTCCAAATAGGGTACAGCGCGACGGAACATATATGGCGCCCCGTAACGCAGTCAACATAAATGTTTTGCCTCATTTAAATTTTGGAATGAAATGGTACTGCAGGTGAGGAGCCCAATGTTAACGACTGCAGCGACCAGCCAGCCTGGACGCCAGTTCGTTGCACTACTAAACCAAAAATCCACAAAAATCGACACCGAATGGGTAGCGAACAAAACTATCATATACTTCGGAAACAACCAGTGATAAAAAGCCCTCCCACTTCTACAGTCTTCATCCGATTGACTTGAGACACAAATTAATATAATCAGATAAATTCTATCTATAGTGTGACAAAATGTGAACAATATCCAACGTACTGCTTTTTTACCACTGCGAGAGACGCAAAACTTACAACATTATTGCAATTAAAAACAGGTTCATTCAGCCGTTTACATGAACCAATTTTACTCAAATTTTGTCAAGATATGTAATAATATTGTTATTTTAACAGGGCAAAATTTCATTATTTTTCGTCCTAAATTAAGGCCGATGTAGAGCAATAATCTATTTTCTTTGTTATTAAATATTAAAAAAAATGACTGTCAAAATGGGATTTGCCTGTAAATAGAAGTCATATTACACCAAACTTTTTTTTACTTGAATAACGGTTTAAATCACATTAATACATCTCTAAAAAAGCATGGGTACCCTGCCCTTAAGTAGTTCGTTGATATGTCAATTAAGGTAAACCTAAACATTTGGATCTGCTAAGTGTTTTAAACTGATTGCATGAATACAACTTGCTATTTAATACTAGCCTCAAAATAGATCAAAACACCAATATATGGGGTTATCATAAAGTAAGGGGTATACTTTAAATGCTTGTATAATTAATAGTTATTTAACCAACAAGTGTGTTAATGATGGCGATTAATGATCGAGACATTTTCACGCACGAGCGCTTGCGCGAGTGCGTTAATTGTTGAGATCATCGCCAATTAACACACGAATTGGTTACAAGATTTTTCCGTTGATCGTAACTTAGATCAACATTAGAAATTAGATTAGAGGAAATCCAAACAAAACAAACAAATAAACTTGCTATTAAGCCCTTTGCAGCAATATCGGCAAAACATGCGAATAGCGCAGATTCCGAATGACATTTTACCTGTTACTCCTCGCACCAGGAAATAAATTCTACGTAAGTTTTTTCGTAAAAATGTGTACTCTTTTCCAGAAGCAAATTTAATGTTGCATTATTTGCAATGTCTAGTACTTTTGGCGGTGTTCATTTAAACTCGACACTATCCATAGTAGCAGACATTCACTCGATACACGCGTTTTATAAATTTGACGTTTCACACTTTGACATTATTGTATAACAAAATCGAAGGCGGTTCGCCGCTAATTTGTTTCTAGCGCAGAAAATTGATATAGTTTTGCATTTACATGTGAAACAAATTATAGATCGTTTTCTCGCTATTATCAGTTACATTTCCCGTAATTATGAGTCATTAGCCACTCATGAATTAGCTATTTAATGCTTAACTAGAAATCGTTCTTTTTTTTTAGGAAATATGATTGATAGGAATTCGAGTTGATAGGGAATTGGTTTAGCCAGCTAGGGCATTCAGTCACAACCAATGTATAATATTTATTAATTCATTTAGGTGAAATGAGGACAAAGACTAAATATATCCAGGGACCCGCACGGCCATTTTTCGTGTTAAAAAAGTAAAAAAAGTGACCGCCCAGGGACCCGAACCCGCACCAGCGGGGTCTAGAGGCCGGACCTCTACCCACTAGACCACCGCCGCCCTAGAAATCGTTTATTAATGAAAATCGTTTATTAATGAAAATCGTTTATTAATGAAAATCGTTTATTAATGAAAAATCGTTCATTAATAGGGGTCATTAATGAATGATTTTTGATACATTTGGGTACATTAAAGTTAGCCGTTAATCAACGAGCAACGGAAAAAAAATTAAGCTAGCAGCAAAAAGTAAATGAAATCTAGTTGCATCAATAATTGGATTTTACTGTATATGTGGAAAACAAAAGAGTTGACAACCATTAATACAAGTGTTAAATGAAATCATCGTAATTTTCAGAATTTTTCAAAATAAAACTCACGTGAAAGTAAATTTAAACGATTAAAAAGAATAATATGGATTTTCGGCAAGAATTGGTTTAGTAAAATGTTATTATCAATGGTGTAGATATTACACTGCTCGGTTAGGAAGATTTCGTACGAAATGATTTGAGAGCAAGGCCATGTCCAGTAAAATGTACCGTAATTTGATTAGCAAATTTAAAAGCACAGGGTCTGTGGAATTTTTTTAAGGAATGGTGTTTAGAACACTACAAACAATGCTAGAAGAATTTAAACCAATAATTACAGATAAAATTGATGCAATTCAACCAGAAATGTAAAATACAATTTGAATTAACAGTTATTAATTTTACTACAAAATGGTGGTTATATCGAATATTTGCATTAACCAGCAGTGGGCATAAGAAATCCCATTATTTAAACAATTACATTTCTTTTATTTTTTGTGATTAGCTTAATTTGTTAAAAAGATATAGTAAGTTGAAATAGGTCCCTTACTTTATGATAACCTTGTACATCTAGATGTCAATCAGACGTTTATCGATCCGGATAAATCTGATCTGGCAGTAGAACAGTGAACCAGACAGTTATTGACCATGACATAACACTCGGACTAGCTACGCTCGCCCTCTAACGGCCGTACTAATAGTCGCGGATTGAGGATTAAATCTCAAATCAGGTTAGAATGCATCCAATAGTCGATATAATCCTGGATTAATATGAAAATAATCCTCCTTCAAATAATCTTCCGGCAGCCACGATTAAGCCCAGTTTATTTGCAATCTGTCAATTTATTTATGTCACCAGAACAGCTGGTTTAATATAATCATCTATATTATTAACTTTATAATATTTATTTGATACAAACATACAATGGATGAAGCCGCATTTCGGGATGAACATCCATTAACTAGAGTTGCTAAGAGAATCTTTTCCATCTCCGTGTAATGTTTATTTCTGTCTATTTTAACTATTAGGTTAGGTTACTACTCATTACGAATATAGCACCAACACACATTTAGTAAAATTGTAATGTCACTAAAAATATTACCAAATCCTGGTTTCATTCTCGAATTCGCCGATCGTGACTATTGGATACGATTATAAATATGGACTAATCCAGGATTCTACAATCCGTGAATAATCCGAAGATTGAACATTGTCTATTAGTACGGCCGTAAGGGCTAAACGTGTACATTTAAGGATTGTCTGGTTACGTTGGGTTTTCTTCAGTTCAGTTTGTAATAACCGTCACTTGAGTGTGTTATTACCCTGTTTGTAATTCTGATGACTAACACTGCTCCAATGAAGAGTAATAGTCTCAAACCGGTCTGCAGTTTGTCGCTGACGGGGAACGCCAATTTAATAATAATTGCTGCACTATACCGTGAGATAAAAAAGTCGAAAATAGTTGGCAGCCCTTAAAACATAAACTAATAGAAGTACATTGGCGTCACTAAGAATGGGAATTTTGGAATGAAAAACCCTACAATTTAAATAAAACAGCTAGATTAGGAAACGTAAATATATTATTAATAGTGATGATCAGTTCTAAAAATAATTGCTAGTGTTTAAAATAGACAAAATCGGCAGATAAAAACAAGTAACCTTAAAACATCTTAAGATGTCAAAATATCAAAATGTACACTGCACTGCATTGGAGAATTCCAGACAGCCAATATAATTTTACTTGATAGGGATTTACAGAAAATGTGCTGCCAACTATTTTCGACTTTCTGATCCCACTGTATACTATACATAGTAACACTCGAAATCATCATGACTCCCTATTCCTTGAAAAATCAATAAAATATTTTTTTTAATTACTTACCGATGCTGTATTCGACTTCGGAACTATCAGCAGTGATACCTTCAACTTTAGAAGTCCCGGGTTTTTCCCTTTTTAGTGTTTGAACTGTGTTGTAAATCTCGGAATGAGCGGTACTCAAAAACTTCTGCTGCTTCTGTTTGTTTCTCTGCCTGACGATCTTCTTCTCCACTTCGGGTATTACAAAGTGGTGCACCAAGTTAGCAATGTACTCTTCTTTGTGAGCTATGTCGTCTCTGAAAAGTTTAGGGATAGGAAAAAAACTAAAAGAATAATACGCATTACATGTTCTCCTTGGTTAACTCATTTTCTGCATCGACTTTTTTCGCTAAATTCATGACGTATTTGTGTGCTTCCTCTTCCGATGCAAACTTCATGCCTTCAGTGATGATGTTTTCAAGGTAAAGATCTACAGTGTCTTGGTGTACTTTAATCACCTAAATATTCAGAATGATTTCTTTAAATAATACTTACCTATACTATATTACTTAAGGTGTTAATGCTACAGTTTTGAGGAATTTGAAGAATTTTCTAATTGATACAATTTAAGATACTGGTAGTTTCAAACCTGTTTGAAAATTTCATCGTGTTCTTTGCGCCTCCTCAGCTCCTTTTGTCTCCTACCAGCTTCAGCAGCTTCGCGCTTCATCCTCTCCCTTTCGACCATCAGTGCCATGGCGTGGATCTTTCTCTCTTTATGCAACCGAATTAGTTCTTTGTTGAGGAAATCCAGAAGCGTTCCAGCTACATACCCTCCTAATTTCTTCAAATGAGTCTCCAACATTTTCACCTTAAAAAATAGTATTTATATGCAGTATAATAATTCCGTTTCTACGTTCTCGGCAAGTTGCCTTTATATTTATTCATACAAACCTGGTTTCGTGGTTCTGGTATTTTAATTAACTGAGCCCAGTAAATAATTAGAAATGAAGAAACAATTTTTAAGGATAGTAATACCAAATAAATTATCTGATTTTTTTTAAATTCTCAACTATTTTCGCTTTATAGGGAATTTTATTTTACCAATACGTAAATATTATAGTATATTACATAACTAGAGTTGTATGAGCGCGTAATTGCGTTACAACTCGTGTTATATACTTTATCTTCGACCTTACAATCATTCGCTTAAACTATAGACAAATTGAAACCAGCGGCGGCTCGTGGATTTCCGTAGGTGAGGCAAAGACAAAGATGCCGCTCGTGCTGCACTACTTACTCTAATAGAGGAAGCAAGTATTCCGTTGCTTTTTCGGTCAAATTTTCTTCCGTAGCCTCACCGCCGAACATCAACGAGCCGCCGCTGATTGAAACTGAATCTTGTTAGGGTGACGTTTCAATTTGTATTCAATTGCCCGGTAATGGCAATGTAGAACGACAAACGAATTACCGTTCGAACAATTTTCCGTCGAATAATATATTATCCAATTGTTAAGGAAGCACTGATAAGGCATGGCGAGGAGTTTATTGTGTCGGTTAGGCCCACTTGCACCATTGTAATTAAGCTATGCTTAAAGTGTTCTTAAACTTTAAGCAACATTTAAGTGAGTATTTTGCTTGCACCATACTTTAAGCACAGCTTAAGCAAGACTTTAAGGTCCGTTTGCACCATCGTGGCTTAAATCCACACTTAATTAAGGCAAGATTAAATTTAAGTGTAGCTCCAATTTTTACTTCATTGCACCAACTCATTTTAAGCGTAACTTTGTAAGGAGGTCCCTAAAATATATTACACTTGGCAACAACGCATAATTTTAGTAATTTTTCTATTTTATACAATATGTTGGTATTTCTACACGATAGTGCCCGACATACGTAAGTACTAAACAGACAACTAACCTCGAAATAGCATAAATTGAACTACGAAAACATGGAAAATAAGGAAAACATGCCCAATTGCTCAAAAAGAGCTAGAACAGCGAATTACAGTCCTCACGAAAAAAAAATGTGTTACTCAATATAAAAGGCAGTAAGTTTAAACACATCATTGAAAACAAAAAAAACTGATATTCTTTAATCGCTTCTTCATTTTCTGGAAATTTAATAAATCTTGGAATTAGTGAAGCAATTACTCGAGACACTCTTTGTACTATCCGGCATACAGTAGATGTATGAACACCAATCAGAAATCAGCAATACTTAGAAGGTAGTTTCCAGTTGCATAAAAACGAAGTGCTATCAACAACTGATTAATCGGCGAAACACTACTGTTTCTAAAAATAATAACAATGTAATACCAATATATATTTCATTGTATGTATAATTACCTATCTAAAGGAAACTCTAGTTGTGCCTCAATTAGGAGCAAAACTTCCAAAGCAGTTGCTTTTCTCATTCGAATTTTTTTTTTAAAAGGCAGGATCATCAAAACTATGAAAATAATCAGCTGTTTCATAAATTTGTCGCGGTAAACCAACATCCATGATTTCCACGATTTCGACATCAGACATCATCATCAATAATATCATTTTCAATTATTAAAAACTCCATTACATTTTACAAAAATTGCACTGAAATTGTCATATGATTTACATTTTTAGGTTAAGTTTTCACTAAGCCCGCAAAATTGATCGCTTTAATTTAAGCAATCCTTAACTCCTTAAGGTACATTAAACGACCTGGTGCAATGAAATAAGCCACACTTATGATTTAAAGTACAGCTTAGGATTTAAGTTACGTTGGTGCAAACGGGCCTAAATAAGTCGTCGTAATAGACCGCTTAAAATTTAAGTCTGCATACATAACCTTCAATTCGTTCCGTCAGTGGTCCCTTGTGACAGATATTTATGCACAATAAATTATTTTTAATAACAAGAGTCCTATGCTTAAGATGGTACTTGAAGAATTAAACTTTGGAGTGGATGATACTTTTGAAGACGATTTAGACCTCATGGACATTAATAATTTCGGTTATCCCAGGTAACTAGTTTGGAACAGAGCTGATCATCATCACGATTTGGACGAATTGTCGTTCTTTCGGTGTTTTCTTGTCCGCAAATAAACTTTGTTAAAATTACTTGGACTAACTCAAAATACTAATAATGACATAACCTCTCTTTTTTTTACGCACCGAGATTTCTTTACGCGCATATTTGCCTTCAAAAATATTTAATTAAGCATTGAATTATTAATAATTATGGCGCGTTTTACTATTTCCCTGTTCGTACAGCAACGCTATTCGCATTGAAATACTCGCACGGACTTTATGTCAAAATCAGCTGAGAAAAGGACATGAAAAGACAACTATGTCGCCAACGTTAAAAAGTGAAAATCGCAAGATTTTGCGATGTTGCAACACTTTGAGCTTGCTTACTAAAGCAATTGTATTAATTCCTATGGTGCATGACACTTCCCTTTAAGCATGACTTTACAAAGTTAGAAAAAATGGTGCACGTAGGCCTTAGTTTCATAACCAATATTTTGTAATCTGACGTTTAAATGTCACTGTCACTTTTGATATTTAAAGACGAACAGACGAATGATGGGGACTCAGCGGACATTAATTTTAAGTGGCTATACCTCATTTAATAACCAGGCGGACTAAATCAAATTATAGCCGCGAAAATACGTTATTGTGATTGGCCAAACTGGCGCCGTTTTTACACAGGACCGAATTGATTAAAACAGTAATGGCCGTTGTTATGATCAGCTGATCTCTCGCCGGTCCTTGTGTCCCACCGTTTCGCCTCAGTTTTTGTGTGTTTAGCCAGTTATTTCTTCCGTTGATAGTGTAAGAATCGATTCCTCTCATCCCGCAATTTTCTTCTAAATAGTTATTTTATTTTTAACTATGGATATATACCCGGCACAAGTTGGGTGTCACTTTCGCGCCCCAAGAAATGGAAATGGTTGGATTTTGGAGCATTAACGCTCTAGGAAAAACAATCAAAAATTATCTTATATAAAACAATACAAGCGCCTTTAAAACCTACTGCCGTCGTTAGGACCGCGCCAAGCGGGGGTCTTAGGGGTGCCCAGCACCCGGGCGGCAGGTGTTGCCGGCGGCAGGCCTTAAAGGTAAGCGCCCACTGACCCGCGTTGAACGAGCCGCACGCGTCGCACGAATCGCATTTTTACTTTCTCCGTTACGAAGTACGAGAAAGTATTGTGATCGTGATTTTTTTTTCAAAACATGTTTTTACGGAAATATCCGTTTTGGGGTCCCTAGACGCCATTTCAACAATTTCTAAAAAAAAATAATTGTGTCTGTATGTGTGTGTGTGTGTGTCTGTGTGTGTGTGTGTGTGTGTGTGTGTGTCTGTCTGTGCGCGCTGTATCTCAAAAACTAATAGAGCAATAGATATGAAACTTTGAACATCAGTCTTATTTGATAATCTGAAGAACTGAAAAGCTTTTGGTAAAATTTCGTAAACCGGAAGTGGGCGTTTACCTTAACTGTTTTTTGTTTTTTGTCAATATTTTCTTAAATATGAAAAATATCACAAAAACATTTAAACAAACTTTGAAGACAACAAAGAAATGAAAATCTTTTGCTTAAAAATTTTTTTCATAAAATCATTTTTATTCGAGAAAAAAATTAATTATTTTTTTTTAATTTTTGGTTTATAATTATTAAACGATAATAGTTACAGCAAATTTGTATTAATAACAATTGTAGAGAATACTAAAATGAACTACTTATAAAGAATAAGTTTTTTTCGAAATCCCTTAGTTTTTGAGCAAACTGAGTTTTTGAATTTGAAGTATAATTTATCCATCTTTCATGATTTTGACGTTTTAAACGTCAGTTTCATCCGAGTTTACACAACGCTCGATGTACATTTAAAATATGATTTCAATTGAAAATAAACCACGAAAGCGTAAATAAAAATGATACCATTAAGTCGGAGAAAGTAACATGATGGCCACATCACCATTTTTTTTTCATAGATGCGCTCATTCACCGGTATCGTACTACACGATTTTTACTATCAGGTTCATCATTGCGATCTGGGCGTCTGTCAGAAGTAGTTTATTCTTTTAACTTTTAAAGTTGTCCTAATCAAATTTGTGGATTTCTGAAAGATTTTCCAATTTTGGGCAATATGAATGACAGTGAGAAAGAATTAATAATTGCCAGTTGCTTGTTAGCAGAAGAGAAGGAAACTATAAAAAAAAAAGTGTGGGTACACAATATTTGCAAGAAATGACCAGGGTTTGGTGAATTTAACACATTATTTCCTGAATTTCGTCGTATATCATCAGTCCGCATCGCAAGCGCCGAAGGAAATATTCTTTTCAAGAACGCTGGCCGCATCTACGCCAGTGCGAATCATGCGACTCGAGGCAGTGAGCGCACTGTCGTTTAAAACAATGCGCAGGATAATTTCTTGCGATTCGTACGATGCGTGCGGCTCGTTCGACGCGGATCAGTGGGCGCTTACCTTTAGAGGTCATTAGCCCGAAGCATCGATGCTGAGAGCTCTCTTAGTTTGGCGCCCACCGAATATTATTTGTTTTTACAATTTGCAAACAATTTATTTAAAATTGGCGCTCGTAAAAAAGAATCAATCCTAAAATATTTTCATGAACGTATCTCTTTGGTAATATCAGTGGCTGTTTCAAAGGGGGGGTAATCGGGTAATTACCCCCCTAAGAATTTTTCGCTTATCAATTTTTATTGTTAAAAATTAATTTTTCCAACGCTTTAAAACGTTGGAAAAGGATAGGGAGATTTCGTGGAACAGGTGTATGAGAGAGGAATCACCAGTTTATTTATCTTTTTTTATAATTTAGAAACGTGCCGATCAATGGTGGTATTCATTTTCTCTACCCCCTCTTCACATTGAAAGGTGGTGGCAAACCTTGGCGCGGCCCTGGCCGTCGTACATAAAATTGTCGATTAATTAGGTAAGTGTGGCGCAAGTTATTGCAATATGGAATCAAATCATAAACATACATTAAATTTAGGATTGGCTAAAAGTACGGAGTTTCACACAATTAGGGCGTGTACGGAGATTGGGGCAGTAACAAGTCCAAAACGTCTTGAAGGACGTCCAGTGACCGAAGATATCTACAATGAAAGCAGCAAAAATTCTGTGTGAGGAAAATTTTTCTTTAAAAATGAAATCTCTACATTGAATTAAATTTTAATTGAATTAAAGAATAGAGATGACCTGCCAAAGACGTCCCGTTAAAATTATATACATTAATGAAATAGATTTATTTTAAGTAAGTTATTGTACGTTTTTAAATGGTAAATTTAATTAATTTAATAAGATTCTATTTTATGACAATCTCATATTTATATTTCAAACCTTTTACAGAATTACATGTTTTTTTTTAATATACCTAATACTTCAATCCATTTTATATTAAATAAATATACAGGGTCTTCATTTCAAAAGGGGCCACCTTGAATAACTTTGGATCTGAAGTAGTTACGGTTTTAAGAAAAAATACGTCAATTTTGTTTTCGAGGGGGAACTTAAAAAAAACACCGATTTTAGAATTTTATCTTTCACCCCCTCACTCCCACCCCACCTTTATAATTTCAAATGGCACCCCCGATTGTGCGATACCTCATTTTAAAGGGCATAAAAAATACTATCCAGCAAAGCAAAAATAATTGAAATCGGTTCATTTGTTTTAGAGAGAGAGAGAGAGAGAGAGTATTCATATCAAAATAAGCCACCCTGAATAACTTTGGTTCTGAAGTAGTCATGGTTACAGGAAAAACTATATCAATTTTGTTTTTGAGGTGGAACTTGAAAACACTGTTTTTAGAATTTTATCTTTTACCCTTTCACCCCCAGCCACCCCATATTTATGATTTCAAATGCCACCCCCTATTGTGCGATACCTTATTTTAAAGAGCTTAAAAAATACTATCCAGAAATGCAAAAATAATTGGAATCAGTTCATTTGTTTTAGAGAGAGAGGGTATTCATTTCAAAATACGCCACCCTGAATAACTCTGGTTCTGAAGTAGTCACGGTTTCAAAAAAAACGTCCATTTTGTTTTTGAAGGGGAACTTGAAAAACACTGTTCTTAGAATTCTATCTTTGACCCCCTCACCCCCAGCCATCCCAACTTTAAAATCTCAAATGGCACTCCCTATTGTGCGATACCTCATTTTAAAGGCCATACAAAATATTATCCATCCAGCAAATGAAAAATATTTGTAATCAGTTCATTTGTTTTAGAGAGAGAGGGTCTTTGTTTCAAAACAAGCCACCCTAAAAACTTTGGATCTGAAGTAGTTACGGTTTTAAGAAAAAATACGTCAATTTTATTTTAGATGGGGGAACTTGAAAAACATTGTTTCTAAATTTTTTCTTTCACCCCCAGCCACACAATCTTTGGTATGGCATATTTTGAAATGAATATCTCTGAAACAAATGAACTGATTTAAATTAATTTTTATTTGCTGGACAGTATTTTGTATGCCCTTTAAAATGAGGTGTCGCACAAAAGGGGATGTCATTTGAAATTATAAATATGGGGGGCTGGGGGTGAGGGGGTGAAAGATAAAATTCTAAAAACGGTGTTTTTTAAGTTCCCCCTCGAAAACAAAATTGACGTATTTTTTCTTAAAACCGTAACTACTTCAGATTCAAAATTATTCCTTTTGAGATGAAGACGCTGTATGTAACTTGAGTTATTTTCAGTGTGCCCCTAAATTTTTAAGAGGGTCTCATTACTTATTTTAATTATTATTTTAATATCATATACTAAATCATTGACTATATAATCAAGAAAGTTTGCCTACAATTAATTTATATGTTGATAAAATTGTTGAATGAATGTTATGGATAAACGAATTTGAAATAATTTTATTTTTACTGCCAAAACATGTCTGGTTACTTTTCTGGTGACTTTTTATAGTGTAAATGTGACTTTCGCGTTTAGTCCGCCTGGTTATTAAATGAGGTATAATAAGAATATAATATAGCGATGTGCATATGTCGTAATAATACATGTTACAAATTTATGTACAGGGTAGGCGAAATTCGATGTTTGTATAGGGGATCTCGATAAATATTATATATATAGAGAAAAACTCAATGGTGGAAACCAAATCTAATTATCATCTTTTGTTTTCGAGTTATAGCCAAAAAATCATTTTTTTCCATTTTTGATATATTGAAATATCTCAGTTGTGTATCATTTGACAATAATTAAAGTTATATTTTGTGCAGGCACTTTTTTGAAGAAAATAAAATAAGCTTAACAGAATTCTTATATCTTCATTAATATGAAATTTATAACATAAAGTTTTGTTTTTTTTAAACGTAACCTATAGTTGGTTTGGGCCTATTTTATTAGCTTACTTTTTTCTCTTTTTAACGATATATAGAATGTAGGGGTTGTATCTGCAATTTCATTAATAGTATATTGTACAACAAGCATATAATGATGGCTATTAATCACGAGAACGATGTTTGCGGAACGAGCCGTAGGCGAGTGGAGCAAATCGTTTGAGTGGCCATTATATGTGAGTTTTACACTATACTTTGTTCACGAAAATTAAAATCAAAACTAAAATCAAAATCAAAATAATAATAAAAACAAAAAGAAAATAAAAATCAAAATTAAAATCGAAATTAAAGTTGTAATTACAATTACAATTAAAAAAAAATTAAAACCAGTATTAAACAGGAGAAACAAAATATTATCATAAATCGCGTTTTATGAATTAAAGCGCGAATTAGCGTGTTTAATAACCATATTAAACACTCAAATGCGTGTTTAAGGAAATTGAGTGTTAAATGTAACCCATTAATGCTGTCCATACAATTAAATAATGCGCACATTATAACATTTTCGTGAACAAAATATATTAAAAATTATTATTTTTGAAACATCAAATATATTTTCTCATTTTTATCTTAGTCGGCTTGTGTTATTTACAGACACATTAATGTTTTTTTTATTAAACAAACCAATTTTCTTTCAAGATCAACATGATATGATACTGAAAATGCAGAAAAATCAGCTATAGGCGTAATTAGAGCAGAGCCAGCTATGTTTACTCGTAAAATTGAGAGGAATCTGAGATTTCAATTTTGATAAACATAAAGGAGAATATTTGTTGAATTTGGTTCTCGTTTATCACGTGGTGAAACATTTTTAATATTACTGGTTACAATCGAAACTAGTCGGAATAAAAAGTATAAAATTTGTGAAACCTACCAAGTGCCTAATTTCAACAACCAGTAATAAAGGAGAATGTTAAAAAAAAAAACAGTTTTTTGCCTAACGCCGCAACGGGAAAAACCTATTTAATATGTATCCGTAATGCCTATAGATGATGAAAACACAGGTTAGACCGGGGAAAACTTTTGAGCAGTGACGGTTCGCAGGGATTTTTCTGGTACGGCCGAGGAACAAGAGGTGGTAATACAGATAGGTGCGGTCACGCAGCCAGCCGTCTCTGCAACTGACCCTACCTATCTGTATTACCACCTCTTGTTCCTCGGCCGTACCAGAAAAAACCTCACTGCTTTTGAGGTTCTATCAAAGATCAAAAATTCAGGATGGATTATATCGATTTTCTCTGAAACTATCAATGATAAAAGTTGAACCGTTTGGAGGGAAACACACGGTAGTTACATAGTGACCTTGGTTTGACCTAGTGACATCTACGTAAGGTCGGGTGCAATTCAAAGTGCGCGCTGTATCTCAAAAACTAATCCAGGAAACAACATGAAAGTAAGACATAAGTCTTATTTGATGATCCCAAGAAAAGAAAAGCTTTTAGTAAAGTTTCGTACACCGAAATTGCATGTTTACCTTAACCGTTTTTTGTTTCTTCACGATAATTTTGTAAATATGAAAAGTATTACAAAAATATTTCAACAAATATCAAAGAAAACAAAGAAATTCACATCTTTTGTTTGAAAATAAATTAACTTGTGACAACCTATTGCAGATTTATTAAAAACAAATATTAAAAACGAACAATAGCCTGAATATATGAATATTCGACCTGTTCGTGGCTCTGCAACATTGTCTTACTAACAAGGGGAGGATCAGATGTGTGACTCACCGATTTGATCCATCTTTGGCACTCGTGACTGGGAGTGTAACAGGTGCAAGTAATAGGGCGCACTATTTTTTTATAAATCCATGTGTATTTAAATATCTTAATTTTAGAATCAATTATATATTAATTTTATTTTTAGGGGTAAAAGGATTCTTAAACAAATTAAACAGGAGATTGAAATAATTGTATTTCCAGACTATTTTTTTATAAATCCTTGTTCGATATTATTTCCTATATGCTATTGTGCTTTTCGGGCGATGAAGGACTGCACGAACTAGGATAATTAATTTAGAACAAAATACTGGAAATAAAAATATTGATTTTTCAATCTCCTGTTTAATTTGTTCAATAATCCTTCTCCTAAAAGTAAAATTAATATAATTTATTCTAAGATCAACATTTTTAAATACTCAAGGATTTATAAAAAAAAACTACAGTAAACTATCAAGAACTTGGCCAAAAGGATTTAAACTTTTACAAACCAGAACTTTAACTAATACGCCACGAGGTTAATTAACGTAAATAGTACATAAACACAGAAAATAAAAAAAAAACCTTTTTTTCTCGAAAACGGCTTAATAGTGCGCCCTATTACTTGCACCTGTTACACTCCCACCAGTGGTGTATTGGAGGGGGAACGTGGAGGAATGACGTTCCGGCACCTTTTTTCAGAAACGGAACGCGTTTGTGTTTGTTAATATTTAGTATAGTAAGAATAAAAAAAAATGAAAAAGCTTACAAGGAAAACAATAGTTTGCTTAAAATAAGATGATCTCCGGAAAACTTTCAGCAAGCTGCTTGTGGAAAGTCAGACTATTTTTTTGCTCTCACTATGCGTTCCCTTACTTCTTTGCTCTCGCCATGTGTTCCTTTACTTCTTATTTTACCAATACACCACTGACTCTCACTCGTGACCTACACGTGTGCCAAACATGGATCAAATCGGTGAGTCACACATCTGATCCTCGCCTTGAAAGACTATAAACAAATAACCTATTGAAACAACTACTTCTGTTTTTTTTCATTTTAATAAACATTTACAGTTTAAAGTTTCACATTTCATTTTAGAATAATTTTCAAGTTAGCCTATATGTAGAAATAAACGATCTTAAATCAATGTCATTATCTAGTAGTACTAGTAATAACATGCAAATTTCTTTTGTATCATTCAATATCCGGCGTGGCACTAGCCAGGGAAGTAGTTGTTTCAATAAGTTATTTGTTTGTAGTCTTAGTAACGAACAAGTCGAATATTCATATATTTTTCGTCTTTATTATTTAAACCTTCTAATAGTTTTTCTTACTTACATTCTGCGTACACTTGACGGCATTCTGATGTTTCATCTTTATTATCTCCGTTGTTTTGGCCTTTCTGGAAGCGTTTCCCTGGATGAAACCGTGATTGCTCCTCAGCTCGTTGATCAGCTCTCGGCATCGTTCTCTTCCCTGGAAAATCTGGAAAACGGCACTCCAAGTAACTTATGTACGTGAATAAATGAATATCCTTACAGAGTATTGCGAGGCTCTGCCCCGCATTATCTTCTGCAGAAACACGGCGGCTTGATACAGTTCCTCGTAGTCTTCATCGTCGCTTTCAATTATCGGCGTGGGGTCTTCCACCTTCTCGTGCTCGATTTTCACACGGAGACTTGGATATTTCTTTACATCAGTACTCAAACCTAATAGAAAAAAATGATGTAATAGAAAAAAATGATGTAATAGAAAAGACAAATGCAAGAAGAAGAGTATAAGCTAAAGACGTATTTAATTGAAGCGACCGAAGCAAATTTGATCAGAATAAATTAATTAAAACTGTCTTTGGATTTGACAGTATTAGTATCAATTCCATATTATTGTATTAGGGACATACTAATTACCACACACATTTAAGTTCTTCATGCAACAACTTCAGGACGGGAGTGGTCCACTTCGTTTCCCTTATGCAGAGTCTCGTGCCTGGAAGCTTAACATTTTTAAGGTCCGTGGCGCTGCTCAACCAGGTAGGCATCGTTTCAAACATTTCGACTCCGTAGTACTGCGACTTGTACTTTCTTATGGGTTTCTGGAGGATTTCATGGCCGTACTTCGGATTATTCCCGTGCCTGATGAGCGGCACGTACAGTTCCGATTTGTAATCGGTATGCTCAGTGAAGACGTCCACGGGGCCGTATTTGGAGAGTATGCCTTTGTAGTTAAATTCCAATCTGCGTTTCTCTGGAAACGAAACATTGGAAATATAGAAAAGGTTTGTATATACGACAAATGCAAACAAACCTACCAAGGAGGAGAATAGAAAACGATATAAAATAATTGTCTCTATAGTCTATAGAGATATAGCTACAGAAAGGTTGGCCAGTTATTTTAGGAGAGTCTGAAACATATTTTTAAAAGTCGTCTATGATTGAGGGAAAAATTGTGAAAACGGATTTTTAAATTATGAACTCCTGGTCATTTTATTATGTACATGTATTCCAGCCTCTCCCTCATTTGCATTTGAATACATTGTTATTCCAACACCAACATTATAATTGTAACATATTTGTACAGGAAAGTGAATTATATTATTATTATTGATTTACAAGTTTATTTAAAATAATGGTCCAAGATCTTTTAATCAAATTACCTCGCGTACACTCCTTATGCAACTTATCCAATTTCTCCTTCTTCTCTTTAAGTTTCAAATCAGTAAAGAGGCGCATCTTCTTCTCCGTCCTACATTTCGTCAGGGTCTGTATCTCGTTCAGCATTTTTTCAAGTAGCTCCATACGTAAGTCCTGAATATGCTCAATTTCCTATATAAAATTAATTCAATACAAATAACGAATTTTTTTATAACATTATCAACCTATACAGTGTGTATCAGCCAAATGGAATAAATTCGATAATAAATCAATGGAGGCGTGTTCGAAAAAACGCTCGGATACATCGATTAGTATTTTTAGTTGCGCATTTTTTCCAACAAAAACTTTTTATACAGGGTGTCTCATGTAACAGAGGCCAATAGTAACTTTCTTATTTTAAATACAACACCCTGTATATTATTACATTTTTGGATTGTCCTGAAAATTCTAGACATATTTCATGTACCATGTCCTATACCTATCTTCCACTGTTCAGGAAACAAACAAACACATTTTTTTTTTCAGAATTGTTGAAATGGCATCTAGGGACCCTAAAACGGATATTTCCGTAAAAAAAAATTTTTTCACGATCACAATAGTTTCTCGTTCTTCGTAACGGAGAAAGTAAAAATGAATATCATTTGATTACAGAAATTGGCTACAATACACTCAAAAACTAATAAGTATAAAAACAGTTAAAGGTAGGTATAGAACATGGTACATGAAATATGTCTAGAATTTTCTGAACAATCCAAAAATTGAATAAAATATAGGGTGTTAATACATTTAATACTCAATTTCTTAAACACGTATTTGTGTGTTTAATACGGTTATTAAACACGCACATGCATTTGCGTGTTTAATATAGTTGTTAAACACGCTAATTCGCGCATTAATTCACAGAACGCGATTTATAATAATATTTTGTTTACCCTGTTTAATACTGATTTTAATTTTTTTCAATTGTAATTGTAATTGTAATTACAACTTTAATTTCGATATTAATTTTTTATTTTTTTTATTTTGATTTTAATTTTGATTTTAATTTTCGTGAACAAAGTATAGTGTACAACTCGCATATAATGGCTGGGTTGCTGGGTTGCCATAGGATGCATAGGTGACTATAAACATTTGAATCCCAAATATTACAAGCCATTTTTTAGAATATTTTCTGATCTTTTTTAAGTATTATATTTCCCGTAGCGGAAAAAAAATAATAAGCAACACGGAACGAAATGACAATTAACATTTTCGGCAGACCTCCCTCGGCTCGTATTCGCCTACCTCAAATGTAAATACGTCCTTACGTTCTTTGTTGCTATTACCAACACTAGTGTTGTTATATGTATCTTAACGCAACTCGTTGCTATGGAGATATTAGTAAACAAACATGATTTCTCTTTTTGACGGTTTTCATTAAACATTTATTAAATTAGAAAAATAAAAATAGGATAAAATAAACAGGGTTACTTAACATACTTTTACATTACTCGAGAATTTAAAAACTTTTCTCTCGTAATGTAAAACCCTTCATAACGTTACGTGTATCGTAAATTACTATTTCGTATATTTATTAGTGCTACTAAAATATAGGTCTTTTGTGCAGTTATACCAGGTCACTGTATAACTGCACAAATTGATTGAGACTTTTTTATAAAGTTAGCAATAATTTTGGAATAACACTTTAGGTTATTTTTTGTGTATTGGTGTAGACATAAAAATAAAGGAGATATAATAAATGTTACTTTGGCAATTAATAATTTATAAATTGTGCACACAATTTCATCTCAGAAGGTTTACGCAAGGCGTTCATGACCATGGCATATTTTCTAACCGGCAGCACAATGGATGTTCAGAAATATTAGATCCAGTGCGCATATGTCTTACGTCAGAGTGCTGCCAATTTATGTGATGCCAACTTCATGAAAAAAGTCTTAATCAATTACAGTCACTCGGTACAATAATAATAACTTACCTTTTCTCTGAAAATCCACTCATCTCTAGCCAACTCCTCGATAGAACTCCTGCGATTCTTTAAGGATTTGGCATCATGTACTGGGGGCAAGGCCTTTTCCCACTTATTCTTCATTCTAGCACGTTCGATCAGAGTAATTTCATGCATTCCGGCCGGCAATCCACTGCCTAGAATTTTAAATTTAGCCTTAATATTGATCTATTTAAGGTCAAACCCGCACACGTTTTTCTTGATCACATTTTTTTCTTTTAATGTTCATTAAACAAACCTTTATTACTGCCTTTGCTGAGACAATGATCGATGGTTGTCTTTACTATCGTATAAGTCGCATATGCGTTGATAACAACATTCATTCTTTCAAATACACAGGGCAGCTAAATATTCTATGATCTAGTAGGCAATTACTGACAATATTATAAACTTGTAGCTATTAATATGTCTTTACTATACCAAAATTACTTGTTATGCAAGCAGCTTTTACTTCGTTATACATGTTTAACAATCAAATACTTTTTACTATGTATAACACTCATTTGTTTGTTGACTAAATTTCCGGCAATTTAACGTGCCATTACCAAAACGAATGTAAATTAAACTATAAAATAAAAAGGCTGTCCTAATACACAGGGCCGTGCGAAGAGAAAACTGCGCCCGGGGCGAAAGTAAAATTGGCGCCCTTCTATCCCAAAAAAAAAAAAAAAATGTTGCGGAAAGTGTTACTTATATTGCTGCAAAAAAAAAAACAATTATTCTAATTCTAAAATTGTCTAGAGCTTCGGAGATTCTATCGATTCCTTGACTTGTATGATTTAAAAAAAATAGGCTACGGAAATCTGGAAAATATGAAGTCAGATTGACGATCAGCCGACCTGACCGCGCGTAGCTTGGAATAGCCAACCGGGCAATCAGTTCGGACAAAAAATGTCACAGCATCTGGATTATAGGTATGTCTTGTCGACGGAGTGTTAATTAACGATATTTTCACAAAAGAACATTTCTAAGAATATTATATAACATTTTAGTATGTGACAAGGGAGCCATTAGAAATAATTTAGTTTTATTTATTTATTCCCCTTTAGTATGTAATCAAGAAATTTAAGGTAAAATAAGAAGAAATTTTAGATATGCTGACGTGTGATAAATAATAAAAATACATTAATTAACACTTTTATGAATTTTCCGTCATTCCGATGTAATAGCGATTTTGGCGCCCCTAATTTTGGCGCCCGGGGCGCCCCCTTCGCCCCCCCCCTTCGCACGGCCCTGCTAATACACACCGATGCTCTTTGTAAATAATCTCTTGTTTCTGTTGTGTTTAATTTACTTTAGTTTTGATAATGGCAAGTTGAGTTGCCAAAATCAAAAACTGTAGCCAATGAATAAATGTGAGTTATACGAAGTATGTTTGATTGTTAATTATAATAAAAATACTCATTACTTTTAGAATTGAAGCCAGTTCTAGTTTTCTAACTGTAACGTACCCCATTTCAAGAAGTCTAGCTTCAGTAGTTCAGGATCGCCTTTGATGACCGTGTAGTCAGGTTGCCATGGAGAAGTCTGAGCCGAGGACTCCCGGTAATTGGTTTGAACTTTCGTACGTTTGAATCCTTTCTTGACCTTCAAGTTTTCCTGCTGCCGTTTTTCTACGTCCATTGCGTAGAAACAGGTCAATTCTAGTTTAGGTACTTGCGGTGTTACAGTCACTGCACTGAAATATTTGACTGATTTATTAAATATAAAGAACACTTTAAACCATACAGTTTCTTGTGTTTACTAGCTTACATACTTAATGTGTTGATTGATTGGATTTGTTTTAATCGATATATCGAAAAATCGTTTTGATTCAACTTTAAACCGATTTTGTTCTCATGATGTTCGCAACTTAACCAAAATGATTAGAAACGTATTTGCTTGTAATTTCAAAAAGTGGAAATAACAATAATACGGATTCATTTTACACGAATATTTGTTTTCGTATTATTGTTTCATCTGCTGAGTCTAGTCAGCTGTTTATAAAGTTTTCATACGTAATACTATTTGAGAATGGGAACCCCCACGCAGAATGCACTGAATAAATTTAATAAAAAAAACAAAGGGAATCTCGTATGATTTTTACGATAACACGAAGAATAGTGATTTGTTTAACAAGGCTATAAAGTGGCAGAATTACTGACGTGGCTGGAGTCGAGTCAGCAAATTTGCTTTATTGCCGTGTTAAACATATTTTGTTCGGTACCTCGCCAGAAAGTGAGTCCGTATCCAAAGCTACCAGTGAGTGAAAGTTCCTCTTTCGCTTATTTTACTTTCGCTCACCGCTTTTCGCTCACATAATGATCCGTCATTGTATACATTTTTCGGTTCTTTCTGATAACGTAATTTTGACTTTTTTGGCAACATTTGATACCTTGGGGCATTTACGACTTCCAGGACATCATCAGGAACATAAAATTCTTCATCATCCATTTTCACAACTTCCAAATCCGCTTTATTGACATTACTGAACTTTGTTTATTTTGTTTTTGTTTTCTCATGGCAACAAATCTCTGAACATGTGAATTGTTTTTATTTAAAATTTTGAATACAAGTTACAGACTTTCTGGGGAGGTATCGAACAAAACCAAATACAGCACTCGAGAGTAAGGCAGCTTTCGTTCACTTGAACTCGTCACGCAAGCTTTGCCTTCCTCACTCTTACTGTAAATAACTATTTTCGTGGATTGTTTAGAATAAATCAACACTAATTTGTAATGGGACGGTTTTCAATATTTTTAATTCTAACAAAAAATTTCATAGTTACCCATGTAAAACAAAATTTGACATATATTATAGATATTGTGGTGTCCGCATATTACCGGTGTCCATGGTGCAATCATTTATAATCTTAGATAATGTTACTGATGCCTGAGATTAGAGAAGCGGCAATGAATATAGAATTCTACTTAATATGAGTAACAACATGTAATGAATATTTAAATCTGACGGGCCGTAAACTCTCATCTGATTGATGAAATATAATTTCGTAGGCCGTGAAGTCTCATCTGATTGGCGCATTACTTTAAAAAGCCTAGTGATTAACAGACATTTTAAAAGCCTTATCCGTCAAAATTACGCCACTGAGGAAATGATGGTAGTCGAAATAGAAGCAAGAGTCAAAAAAAGAAGAAACAATGAAGAGTTCAAACTGAAAAACACAGAAATATATAAACAGAATATATAATAGACACTGGTATATGACAGCGGATGAAAGAATTTTGAAACATTGCGAGAAAAGAAAGAGACAAAGACAACAAAATTAGAGTCGTGTGATGGAATAATTAGGTTCTAGTTATTAAAGTGTGTTGTAATGAGTCCGACTTGTGTAAGAATGTGTGCTGACTCCGGATTGTAATGCAATGGCAATTAATGGGGTCAGATAGGGAATAGGTGAATGATTGATATTAAGTTTAGTTAGTCTTAAGTAGAGAGCCGACAAAGACTCATGTAATCTGCCAATGAATAAAAAGAGTAAAATGAGTAAGCGTTTCCGTGAAGTCCCCGAACAGCCCCGGTAAGAACATCACAGTCGGCTACAAAAATATATTTTAAATAGAAGGGAATATACTTGGTATCACAAAAAAAACGAACAAACGGTAAAAGGACAAAGTAAGGGATTCAAATGAAAGTAATACAATAAATAGGAACAAAGACGAAAAAGACAAGGACACAGTGCTGAACTTAACAAGTGTTTTTGTTAACAATTCAGCTGAAAACACTAGAGAAGTTTAATACTGTGTGTCCTTGACAAAATATGTTCTAGCTATTTCACTTTAATAATACCATTAATAGTATAAAGTTTTCAAATTTTTTTATGAATAATTTTCAGCTCTACTAAATAGTAGACAGCTATACTCATAACGTGTATCAATTTAATTTTTCTAATTTGGACTTATTGTTATATCAAAAACAGTTAAACAATGAGTTTTATTATTTTACAGTTTTTGCTTATTATTAAACTATTTTTGATAAAATTTTAGTTGTCGCAATTGGCAGTACTTAGAACGTGACAGGTGTCGATGTCAAAATGTAAAATTGCCGTTAACGATAATTCATTGGGTAATTGGAACGCTTCATAATATAAATTTAATATATTATGACTTTGTTTGTAACTCAAAAGAAACGGCGAATGTGCAATGTATGTTTTATTCGCGGCGAAAAAGAATCGCTCCTGTCGGTGTTTTTATTCGGTGTGGATTTTTAATTGGCGTCAATCGATGCCTTATATAAGAAACGAGAAAAAAATGTAAATATAACTATTTTCTATAAACATTTGAACAAGAACGTAGCTTATTATAAGCATAAATTGGTTTCAAATTACTTGGAAATAGTTTATCGCATTCTTAGCAATTTCCCTCGTTTCTGCAATATACGTGTGAAATATTCGATTTGTATTATGTTTAAAGAACACTTCTGTGTAATAAAATTAAGCACAAGTCTTATGAGTATTTTTTACAATATTATAGTTGTATAATTCGGGTCTGCAACATTTTCAATAAATAATAAAACACTTTAACTTGAAAATAACAAGCCAAAACCAAGACTAAGACTAAAAACCATCCTCCATTTTAGTTATAATTCGAATTTTTGAATTGTTGTCTAAATGACGCGGCATTTTGACATTAAGGAAGTTGAGAAATTTACATATTTTTGTAACCAGGAAGTCCGCTTTAAACCATAACATATTTTGTGTGCTTAATTTTATTGCACAGACGTTTACACTATTGAAATCGCCGGAGAAATACTTATGTTAAATATTAAATTAAACAAACAAAAAAATGTCAGTGCTACCACATATTGTAAATAAAATTCACTATGTTTAAGTGAATATATCCTTTCCTAAATCCAAAGTAGAAAAAATAGTACTACCTCTGTTCCATAATAAGTGAGCCATTATCGATTTTTATTTTTTCCATAATATGTGAGTCATTACCGTTATATATTTTTTCTATAATGATTGAGCCATTACCGATGTTTATTTTTTACAAAATAAGTGAGCCGTTTTCGTTTCTACGTACTATATATACCGTGTGTCTGGAATAAGGGGCGAACATAGGAATTTAACATGTAAAATTAAATGTGTGTAATCATTAGCTCCCCTATTTAATTTAGAGAAAAATCGTGAAGGAATATTTTTTAGAGAATTAAAAATTGTAAATGTATCATTCATTTAATTTACGTTTGTACCAGAGTACACCTCAAAAGTAATAAAAATAAGTTGAACAATGTAGCATTTAATAAAAACTCCGCCATGAATTTAACAAGTTTCAGTAAAAACTGAATAATAGCCATTGGTTTTTGGTTGATTAAATTTGGTCTTCTCATCGTTTGAAACTTCCGGCATTAGAAGACTTTCGCTTAAAAAATGGAACGTTAATAGTTGCTTTTGAAAAATTAAACTGTCAAATATCTTGGCGTCCATGGCACATGTGATTAAGAATTTGGTGTATATTCAGAATATCAAAATAGAAATTAAAAAGTAACTAAGTGTCAATAAGTTTGAAAGAAAACTCAAATGACTCACTTATTATGGAACAGAGGTAGTATATTATACTTGTTTAATAAGAGTCGTTCTTTGGAGCACTCGTGCCACAATGTAGGTTATTATATTAAACTTGTATAATAGTGTACTATTAACAAATGAAAGCGAAAGCTAGCAAGCGGTTGCAAAACACGAATAGATAACACATATGTTTTATAACTTTTTTTACTCTAAGATACAGATATTGATAATTAACATTTAACAATGTTGAAGCCCAATTTACATGAATAAATTTTAGAAAAAAGACACACTGATTCTTTATAATCTAGTGCGTGTCTTTTCGTCCTATTTGTTTTGGCCACAATTGTACATACAATTTAACGATATTAAACCAAGGGTATTTCAATGGTAGTACTATTAACACTATGCATTTTTTCATTCAATACCTGGCATAGCATGAACCACGAAAGTAGCTGTTTCTATAAGATTTTTTTTGTTTTGTTTTTTTGAATTTTACTGAAGTTACAAACTGGTTGAAGTTTCATATATTCAGACTACATTCCCCTTTATTGAATTTATTCAATGTTTCTTCAATAAGTAAGGGCTTTCCATTCTACTTTATTCCTCATTTAAATCACTTACTGCCCTAGTAGCACAGTATATGTCGGAAATATTTTCTAAATATTGATTTTACATTTTTATGTTTCGGAAATATTAAAAGGCTAAAATAAATATTTTTCTACGTCCGTTATAAAATGTACAGTTTTTTTCATTAATTCGGGTTCATAAAGTATGTGATTCCTGAACCTTACAAACAGCGTGAAAAAAAGTACCATAACGGTTCATTTTTTCACTCTTTTGCGTGAAAAAAAGTGCCGTAGCGGTTCATTTTTTAACGCTACTGTAAAATTGTTTACGCAAAGTGTGTCATGAACGCTTCGCAACACGCCGTGAGTTCCGCCGATAAATGTTAAACATTCATTTCCGATCAAGAAAACTTGATGATTATTATTTTCTTCATTTAAAAAAAAGTATTATTACTTATAAAGATTGATTAAGAATTTATCAAATTTATTTAAAGTTACGGACGTAGAAAAAAATTTGTATGAAACTCGAGAGTAAAGCAACTTTTTTTCACTTGTAGGAATTGCCGCACTCGCCTTCGGCTCGTGTGGCAATCTTTCCTACTCGTGAAAAAAAGTACTACTTTACTCACTTGTTGCATAAATAACTATTATATATGTCTATAGAAATGTTGAAATAAAATTATTTCATAAACATGTTCTATATATTTCAATCCATATATTTAGTATGTAACATTTTATAAATATATCCAAAGAAATATTTGGATGATAAAAAAAGGCAACACTGTACTGTCAATTCTCTCATCGTTTGAAACGTTTTACACGCAGACTAGTGGTAGTGTCTATTTCGTTATACAGGGTGGGGCAACACATACGACGCGGTCATTTTCTTATATATATTTTCTTAATAATAATCCTTGATGTGAAAATCGCCGAATACAAGAAAACTGTTGAGATTAGGTACAGGGAACCCTAATATAATCTGAAAGATAATTGTATTCTACGCGAGAATACGTTACTAAATACAGGGTGTGCCATTTGAAAAAACGAAGTTATTTAACTTTATAAATTAGGATTTTGCACCCCATATTTTTTATCACCCTGTATATTTTTTTATAAA
This sequence comes from Ocypus olens, assembly GCA_910593695.2. NCBI lineage: Eukaryota > Metazoa > Arthropoda > Insecta > Coleoptera > Staphylinidae > Ocypus > Ocypus olens. The sequence goes on along the minus strand of OU343050.1, from coordinate 26,364,587 downwards.
AATCATGACTGGCGCTGTAGTTCAAAACTTCAATCAAATAATAGAAATAATTGTAATGGTTCAACGTCAATCACTGGGGCAAATATAAAATTTCACCCGTACCATGCATTTCAACAAATCTGTTAATATTTCGAAAACGGTAAACGATAGGTAAAGGGAGTATTAAAGTAACTCACCTTTATTTGTTTCTTAGATTTCAAAATTGATAAAAAATACAGGGTGTTCCATTAAAAAAAAACATAACTTTGAAGTGGATCTTTTTAATGGGTCGCCCTGTATAACTGGTAATAATTTTAAATTGTGCACGCAACGATCCTACGTCCATCCATTTGAAAAGAATCGCTCGAAGTTACATGGTTTTCCATAAAATGACCGCGTCGTAAGCGTTGCCGCACGCCGTATATTCCTGTCTATTCTCTCAACCAGTGTATAATTTATTTGCAAGCTTCAAAATGTTATATTGTAGAGTTGTACCAAGCGTGTACTCGAGACGTGTTGTGCAGTGACCGTCTTAAAATCAGTTGGCTCCGGAAATTTGTTGTCGCGTTCTCTGAATACACACTTTACCCCGATACATCTCGAGTGCTCGGTAATACTGTACATGCATTTGGGATCTGCACCACAACCTTATATATCATGATATTTCCTCAACATTTTTTTACAAATATTGCAAAATATATACATTATACTAATATTGCTAAAACGACCCAAAAATCTAGATATCTTCATTTTTTTAAAATTATAGCATCGCAGGCATAGCAGCCTACCTATTAAACCCTAATATCTCAGTAACGAAGCAAAAACAAATCTTAAAATACTCATCTAATAGCCATATTTTCAACAGTCATATCACGAGTGCCTATGATTTTGCCGGCAATTATTAGCGGCAGGATCACGATAGCTTGTTGCAACGAAAATCGGCATGACTGCGAAGCAGGAGTGCCGATTTTCTAGAAGCAACAAGCAAGAGTGATCCAAACGCTAATAATTGCCTAGGAAAAATCAGTCACGAGTTAGATTCGAGAAGACAATTGGCCGAACAGAAAGTTCACACTTCATAATTTGAAAAGTTAAATTTAGTGACACCAAGTGTCAGACGTGTGTTAATCTGCGCCACAATATTTGTAGTAAAAATGAGCCTAACAAGATTTTGAGAAATGCCTATGAATACTATTACTGATGAAAGCACTAACACTTCACCCAAAAATACAAACAGATCGAATTCAGGAGCAAACTGCTTAAAAGTCCGGCAATACGTTTTATATGTTATAGAAAAGGTACTAACGCGTTGCTAGGCAATACCAACATGAGAGATTATCTGATTAGATACCACCCAGGGTGAATTGCCATGCATAACATACAGCGTGGTCTGTTACGCATCGTAATTAGAATTTTATTGGCTCATGTCATCAACTTTATTCGATTTCATTGGTTAGTAAGTAAATGAGGGCAATTGTCTGTGGAATTCGCATACACTTTGTTTATTTATTATACTTATGGAAATATTTATGTCGATCTATTCCAACGAGTAAGCTTCTAGTGGCATGTCCTCCGACTTCATGGATCTTGTCTATAAACTCGGGTGCAGAACCACTTCTTCGGATCACATACTGTTTGCGTGGATAATTTCTAAGATCCGAAAACATGGCCGAAAAGATGGGACAGACCGCCTGTAAAAAATACCACTAATATTTTGTCCAAGTATCAAAAATTAACTTACATATTGTGCCATTGCCATCTTCGAGCTATACGCTTGCTTGTAGAAATCCTTGGGTCCAGAGACAATGTAACTTGGATCTACAAACAATGAAAAATGGTATTATAGCCAAAGTAAGGATGTTTCGTTGATGTGTTATTGATTGAATAATACATTCATCTAAATTATATACTTTCTTTTTACCGAAAGTGGCAAATAGCTAGCGAGTGAGAAGTTTGGCGCAGCGTAGGAGCGGGTTTTTGAAAGCCCGGCCCGGCCCCGCCCGATGGTACAAATTAAAATACATTAAATGCTGGGTTTATACGACATTTAACGTTTAAGGATTAATGTTTAAGCAAAGTAGAACTAACGTATTAGTGCTTATACGTTCATACGAAGTTTTAAGGATTTTAACGTTTAACGTTTATGTTTAAGGGTACTTCTCCCTTAAAATCCTTAAACATAAATCGATGTGCGCATAGTTTTAGCGCAACGAATGTTTGGCACGCGGTGAATTGTAGGAGATTATGTTCACGGCTTGTGTTTGTAAACAACCAAAGATTAAAAATAGACAGTTTTGATGACTTTGTGGCATCTATCAATATTGAAGTATTCAATCAGTGTACATAAATTGTGGTCAATTAATCGTTTCCACAAAGACAGCTGATAAGTACAATGATGCCAGATTTATATATTCATTCCAAATCATTTGTTAAAACATGTGATTTAAGTAATTTGACGGAATTGTTTGCGATAAAAATGAAGAATTGAATATTGCAAACAATAATTTTATTGTTTTTTATATTTATTAGAAGAATTAGTTGCAAAACAGTATTTTCCTAAAATTTGTGATAAAAGATCTGGCAACATCGACGCGCAAGCGCATTATTTGAAATTCTTAATTCTTAATTTTCGTGTGAACGGCATCTTTCCCTTAAACGTTAATCATTAAACCTTAAATGTTAAACGTCGTATAAACCCACCAGCATTCATGCTAATAAAAGGAACCCATTTTTTTTTCCAAACTATAATAAAATTTAATTTATCCAAGCCCGGCCCAGCCCGTCCTCGTCTAAATTATCCATCGCCATGACCGGCCCGGCCTATGCAGACCTCTGGCATAGCCGAGTGATACGAGCAATGTGATGTAGCACTTTAGCCCGAGTTATGAACATAATTTTTCCTCCAGCATTAAGAAAATTACAAACGCAACAACTTAATGCAAACATCTTACTATCAAAATTAGATAGTTCGTATGCACGCTAGATAAATGCAACCTCTTAAGATAAATAATATCGCACCGGATATGGGATTTTGTATGCGCGCTTAAAGAGTAAAAATTAATGGTATTATATTGCTTATACAGGGTGTCCCACCGAGATTGTACATTAAAAGTATATGGACTTGTAATTAATGTATTGTAATGAGATTTTCAGCCTTTACGTAATTGAGCGTGCCCTTTTCTATGAAAATATTTTCAAAATTATTCGACTTCTGGTTATACCGGGAGTCAACACCAACTTCCTTATTTTAAACAAATTGGAAACAACCTTACTTGTTGCAGAAAGCATTAAATAAATTCAATAAAACGAAATATAGCCTGAATATATAAATATTCAACCTGTTCGTAACTCTGCAAGCAAAATTAAGTCTTACTAAGACGTGGCTAGTGCCACGCCGGATATTGAATAATACAAAAGAAATTTGCATATTATTACTAGTACTACTAGCGAAATAACATTGGTTTAAGATCCAACTCAGGTATAAAACTCGTTCAAACCTTCCATAATTTCCTCAGTCGTTTACGACTTCTTCACGTTCACGATCACCTTCACGTAAGTGTATTTTATTATTTAACATTCAATTTAAATGCGAAGTTGCACTGATGAGAGATAAATCTCGAAACGCGTCTGCAGATGGCTTTTTACTTAATTTTTACATATTTTAGGGTTCAGTTTTGTAGTTTAAAATTAAATTTAGTTTAATTTTCAAGTTAGTCCTGTGGGCAGAAATAAACGATCTTAAATCAATGTCATTATCTAGTAGTACTAGTAATAACATGCAAATTTCTTTTGTATCATTCAATATCCGGCGTGGCACTAGCCAGGGAAGTAGTTGTTTCAATAAGTTATTTGTTTATAGTCTTAGTAAGACTTAATTTTGCTTGCAGAGTTACAAACAGGTTGAATATTTATATATTCGTTATTATATTCGTTTGATTGAATTTATTCCTTATTTTAAGTGGAATGCTATATTTTTATTGCAAATTTATATTACACATAAAATTCTGTGAAAACATCATTAAATAATATAACCTCAAAATTTAAGTGTTTTCAAAATATTTGACATTTAAAAATAATGTGTGCTTTTTCATAATTCACTTTAAAAATACATATCTCCGAACAATACAAAATTGAAGGGATGGAATGTTGGCCATTCATTTGTTAAAGTGCAAGCGATTAATCTAAATTATCAGATAGATTATATGCATTATTGTGAAATGCTCCTATTAAAGCTTCAGGATATCTTTCAGATAACCCCATAGAAAAAAATCCGGTGATGTTAGATCAGGAGACCTAGGAGGCCAATTAATAGGACCACCTCTGCCGATCCACCGAGCATTATAATCACGGTCTAATACTTTCCGTGCAACAATTGAATAATGCGCTGGGAACCGTCATGCTGAAACCACATACTTTGGCGAACATCTGAAGCAACATCCTCAAGTAGTATTGGTACTTCTTGTTCCAAAAAATGTCGATATTTAATTCCATTTAAAGTACCGTCAATAAAATATGGACCAAAGAGTTTGTTCCCTATGATTCCACACTAAACATTTACGGACCAAAGACGTTGATGCTTAATTTGCGTAACCAGTGGGGATTTTCTACACTCTAGTAATGCATGTTATGCCAATTAATACTACCATGATTTGTGAATGTGGACTCATCTGAAAATTGTACATTGACGAAGAAATTTAGGTTAGTTTCTATTTGTTGAAGTGCACATTCACAAAATACTACTCTATTAAGAAAATCATCTCCAATAAGTTCTTGGTGCAATGAAATATGATACGGATGATACTTATTACGGTGCAAAATGTTAACAATTCCGGAATCGCGTTGTAATTATTTGTGGATTTTGCTGAACAGCTGCTAGCACAGCTATTTCATTGCAAACTCCTGTGACAGTGTTTGCCCGTTTTCTTTGTTTGGGTTGTACACTACCATCCGATAAAAATGTTCTAACAATATTGTAAAAAAAGACCGCGATCGAACATTATCCGGAAAACGCTCAGCGTATAAGACAACAGCCTCGTCAATATTTCTCCTACATTCGTCATAAATCAGAATCATTTCAATTTTTTCTTCTACGTTTGCACGAGGAATTGTTTTCTAGAAATGAAATTAAATGAATTCTGCAGAAAATAAATACCATCCAAATCTTTTTTTGCCAGAGATGCGAATGTGTGTCGTTTTATTATGAGTTTTAGCGCTTGAGACATGTTGAACTCATATGCAATTTTCCCCTTAAACTTCGGTTAACTGACGATGAATGTCAATAGGTGAAATCCGTTTTGCACTTAAAAAACGTATCACAGCGCGAATTTCGCATCTGGCGATAACAGCGATAGGGAACTCCATCTTCGAAGGCTGCTAGGTCGGCATTGAGCGAGGTAGCGTGACGGAAGAGTTGGGAATCGAGAGAGGGATATTTGACAGTGTAAGACAGTGTTTTACATTTCTTCCAGCACGTCGCATTATTTCTCAGCAGCATAGGGAACCATATTTTACGAATCCCCATTTCTCAGGAAACCCTCATTTTTCAACGATTTTTGCCAGTTTTGAAATTTGTCGATTCTGTCAGTCACGAATACAAAAAAAAATCAGATAAAACTCTCTTATTTTTTTCCGGAGTATTCAAATCCGTACAAAAAGTGGGGGTTCCTATTTAACTTTTGGATTTCTCACCCCCTACCCCCTAGGGGGTTGAGGGTAGTGGGTCGAGTTTCCCTCCGAGGCGAACAAATTTTAATTATAATTTTTTTTATTCGATGTGTAGTTTCTGAGATATTTCAATGTCTTCACTTAAATTTAACACTCTGTATACTACTAATTGTTTTTTATTTAATTATTTAAATTTAATATCCTTATATTTATGTGAAATATTTAAATAAGCAACTTTGTTTTCTATTACATTCCGATTGTTTTTCTATTGTATAGAAAATTGACGTATTTTTACAAACATGGTAATATTTTGGAAACGAAAGAAGATAGGCGTCAGAATATGTAAAAATATACAGGGTGTTCCATTTAAAAAAATCGAGATTTAATGCTTTAAAGTTGACTAAATGTGGTATGAAATTTTGAACACTCTTAATTTTATTTTTCCAAAAATAAATCACCACTGAGTACCTTCCGGTATTGGCTTTTTATGGCCAACATACATCTTTTAATTTTGTATTATTCGGAATTATGTATTTTTAAAGTGAATTATAAAAAAGCACATTCTTTTTAAATGTCAAATATTTCGAAAACGTTTAAATTTTGAGGTTATGTTACTTAATGATTTTTCCCACAGAAAAGGCCGTCGAGAGCTCCCCAGACAATCAGACGAAATACAAACATTCAGACTTAAACATGCAGTTCATCATTCGTCACAACACCAAGTCGCCATAGTCGCCGCTTCCGCCGCCGCCGCCACTGCAGTCGCCGCAGCTGTCATCGCGGCCGCTGCCATTGCCGACGGTCATCCATCCGACTTGCCCGGCATCCCAGTGCTGCGCGAACATTAAGTGTTGGTGACTATTTAGTCTTGTGTGACTTTTATTTTGTGCCATGACATTATTTTATTAACTTTTTTTATGTGTATATATTCTTGAACATTGAAAATTTTATGCTATTGTAAATTTTGGCCGTATGTAAATAATAGCGATTGTTATCGAGTAACCATGAGCCGACCCCATGAGCTAGCTGGAGGTCATCGAGGGCGGGTTTCCACCACCGCTCGGTGACCCCCCCCCGTGACAAGTGTCGCCCAACTCGAGGCCGAGTCTACGCCCACGACCCGAGGACGCCGGCTACAAAGACAAGGAGATGCAGAGATCGACTTCGACGAAGCGATCACCTCCATGAAGCAGAGGTTTGAAGAGCAGATGCGCCACCTCCTAGTTAAGAGTGAAATTCTGTTGATCCGGGCGGAATGAGACGAAATTCGACGCCAGCGCGACGAAATTCGCCGCACATCTGAACGTCTTCGTCTCGACTTACCAGAGCGGACCTCACCACCGAAGACGCCAGCACAATTGCAGGTCTGCATCGCCTCCACTGGGGTACTGTATGAGCCGAAATTCGAGAAAGCGACCCCCCTCGCCACGGACCGTCCAGTTGTTGGCGCAGCAACAACCACCATCGTGCCGCCGCCTCTCGAGAGTATAGCACCAGCCGTCATCACTACAGCCATCATCACCGCAATCGTCACTGTACCGCCACCGACACCGCCTGTAGCAGCCGAGTCTCCACTGAAGGAGGAATCGCCGGGGCCGTGCAGCCACGTGGCCACATCACCGAAGACGCCGCAGCCAAAGAGGGCCGCACCGGCGCGGTCCGACCTAACGTCATTGCCAGCAGACGACGCCTGAAGAAGCGCCGCCCACTGGTTCAGCCTGACGTCCCATGGCAGCCTGTCCGCCCACGACGCCATGATGTCCATGATGTTCAGACGCCACCACAGACGCCGTGTCTGCCTAAGACGTCGCAGCTACTTCGAACGCCTCAAGCAGCGTCCCTCTCGCCTACGCAAGGCAACGCGATACGACCGCAACTTACATCATGACCACAACCACGATTATGGACCCGCGAGTGGTGACGCGAGTGACCGTTACCGCGACCGCGACCTATGACAATTTAGACTTGTTAGTGCCCCGCGAGAAGACGCAATAGTTTAAGTGCTCTCATGGACGCTCCAGTGCGCCATGAACAATATCTGACGACTCGAAATATCCACCTCCGCCTGACAACACGCTGGCACCACCAAGGTACGTGTCGTGACGCCGCCCCCGACCAGCTGAGTGTACACGTGGAAAACCGTTCCAAAATACGAAGGCGTCGGATCCAGCACCGCCCATAACACCAGCCTAGAAATTCACCTACAACCACCCGCCTGCATGCGGGAACACATGCAGTGGCGCCCAGCAATCCGATTAACAAGATCAAACCAGAACACCTCCAGCTCCAGCCGCACCGTGCTCCGCCCCGGCGTCCGATGCACCAGCCGCCCAAGGACTGGAGAGACAGACCGCACGTTTATGCCGTGCCAGTGCACACCAGGGTACCAGCTCATCCCCGGCCGGACCAGACATGACTGCTCCTGGGATGCGGCCACCCCAGGCATCCAGTGATGCCGAGATCCGGTGTGAGATGTCCGAATCTCCTCACACCTCACCCTCGGAAGGATCTTCAAGGACCAGTGTGCCCGCCAGCATCCTAGGACCCAGGCATCCAGCGATGCCGAGATCCGGTGTCGAGATGACCGAATTCCCTCGCACCACAACCGCGTAAGGATCTCCTCAAGAACCAGTGTCCTGACCAGCGTCAAGTCAAGAGCAGCCAGTGCCCAACTGCAGTTCTCAGTGGATCTTGGATCCGATGTGGGAAGACCGAATCCCCTCACACCTCAACCTCGGAAGGATCCAGCTTCGTGATGACACACCCACGACAACGACTCTAACTGGCACCTATCATATGTACATACTTTTCTACGCACTTCAAAATACTCTCGTTTTCCGGGGCCGTTTATTATCGGCTCTTAGTTTATCTACGCGTCTTAACAAATGCGTAATTATCTTGATTTGCATTTTATGAGCTAACCATTGCTCCTTTTCAATATTAACATAAATTCCGCATTATTGAAATTTCCAAACGAGATAATTTTCGAAGAAGTACAACTGCCAGTAACTATACAATGAAGATGAGCCTCTACCCGCTGTGCGCCGATTTACCGAGGGCATCGTTAAGACCGTTTTCGCAAAACAATTAGTGAAAATGTGCAGCTGCCAGTGCGAACACAATGTTGATACTCTTGTGCGACTTTTATTTTGTGCCGTGACCTTGTTTTATTAACTTTTTCTCATGTGTATATATTCTTGAACATTGAACATTTTATGCTATTATAAATTTTGGCCATATGTAAATAGCGATTGTTATCGCGCCAATAAGACTATCTCTGCCTCCACCCCATCCTTGTGTTCTTATGCTGTTTCATAGCGACACCGACCCCATAAGCTAGCTGGAGGTCATCGAGGGCGGGTTTCCACCACCGCGCGGCGACCCCCCCCCCCCCCCGTGACATACTTTTAATGTACCATCTCGGTGGGACATTCTGTATATGGAATTTCTGATAGAGTAATGATATTGTCGCTCCGGGGGTCGCAGCGCGGGGTGAAAACCGCCCCCGATGACCTCCAGCTAGCTCATGAAGTTGGCGTCGCTATGAACACAGCACAAGAAACACAAAGGATAGGGGTGGAGGCAGAGAAATTCATATAGGCGCGATAACAATCGCTAATATTCACACACGGATTATTACAATGACATAAAATGTTCAATGTTCAAAAAAAAACGGCCAAGGGCGTTTCGAGCAAACTAGTCTAGGGATGAAGGTAATTAAAAAAAAGATAAATATTAATTTTTTTTATGAAATATTTGCGGAAAATTAAAAATTACTCCTAGCAACACTGCTACCGCGACTCTCCCATCTCCAGTGTAGGAGATAGAATCGAAACGAATTGGGGCTTTCGCACATCTGTTCCGTGAAATCACCCAATCCTTTTCCAACGTTTTAAAGCGTTGGAAAAATTTACCGGTTATATTATTTGTTTGGAATATGGAATATCGGTAATAATTCCTAGGGGTGTAATTACCATTCTAAGCTTGGTCGATCTATATTCAGGAAGGGTAGCTGTTATTCTAAATCAGGGTATGTTAAGGGTACCATTTTTCGACAGTTCGCAGCCATTTTGAGTTGAAATCCCTCCAGATTTGAATTTCCCGTCAATAAATTATTCCAGATTTTCCTTTTGCGCGTACACTTCCAGTTTTCAAGGCCAGTTCCGGTAATCAAGTTCAGCGCGACTTTATGTTTTTAGGGTCACTTCCGCGATTACTTTTGAGATACCCCCGAAATCGCTAATAGCCTCTAATTATCAGAGGGTAACTCTACTCAATTCAGAATAAGTCATGAGTAAGTTTTCAAGGCTCTACTATAGTCTATTAATATCAGCAAGAGGCAGCACTTCACATTTAATTTGCTGAAAGTAATTGAACATTTAATAGTAAACTAGCGATTGCCCGTGAAAAATCACGTCAAAGATTTAATAAAGTATTTTTTGCAACACCATATCCTTAAGTTGTCATTATTTGATAGTTTTCAGCCTCTAAAATATATCATTTTTTCATAGTGCAAAATAACTATGCAATAAAAAAATAACTATGAAATAAAAAAGTAACTATATATAAATCTTACGAGATTTGGAGGGCAACAACTCGAAACTCGCCGCTTCCGCCGCTTCTCTTAACTCCGGTGGAGTTCCGCACATTTCTTCATCGCTACTAATCAAGTTTTCACTCATTGAACTGAACTGAACTGAACAAATTAAATTAGAAATAGTTTGACACAGAGACAAGTTTGACATAAAAAGCCGACTATGGCGTGTATATTGTTTCCGTGCCAACATAGATTTTGACGTTCCTACACACTCGATTAAATCTAAATTTATAATCGCAGCGTTCGCTAGCGACATTTCAAGGCCCGAGATAGAGAAATTCAACTTAAGAATATGGTGTTGCAAAAAATTATGTATACAACTGGTGACTAAACAGTGCTTTATTTTACTCGTGAGCTTTAGAGTACTCGCTATCGCTCGTACTCTAAATGGCTCACGCGTAAAATAAAGCACTTGTTTAGCCACACGTTCTATAAAATACTATTATATTGAAATACTGAGATATTTATTTTATTTAACGTCTAAAATTGCCCGGAAATATGCGATAATAATATGGGACGACTACTAACTACACAAACGAATGACCTTCCGAACATTTTTCAGTCGAATAATATACAGAGTCTGTCAGAAAAATGTATATTCTCTGTCAGACTATCGGGGTATAGTGTCAATTGATATAGTATGATCTTTCGCCTAACAGATACCCTTTATTCATCATCACGAGAATGTGAAAAAAAAATGGCTGGAGCACGCTTGGCGTTCGAGAAGCGAAAATGCATTTTAAAGTGGTTTACTAGGTTTGGTAATGCCGTTGAAGATGCAACGATTTGTGATAAAGGAAGATCGGGAAGGCCGCGTACAGCTACAAGTCCAGCTTCGTCGGCTCTCTAGTTGGAAAGGTTTGTTATTTCTCCACAGAAGTCTGTTAGGCAATGTACATATGAAGTGAAGATTAGCAATACAGGTCTAAGCCGAAATCTGAAAGTTGCAAAGTGGAAAGTTTACAGCAGCATGTCCAGCGATCTTCATTGAAAAATTAACCGCTCTTCGTTCCTTTAGGTATCTGATAGCCAATTGCAAATATTTTGAACATCAGTAACCATGTGCTTAGCTTAAGACAATACTACATGTGCGATCAGTATTTAAATGTAAAACATACACATAATAAATAGTTTTCGTTGGTTAAAGTGTGTACACATTTTTTTGGCGGACTCTGTATTGTCAACACACATTGATTGAACAACTTCACGGACACCCATCGTTTTACTCGTTTTGAAGTGCTAATCTGCTAATGTGCCATTGCGAAGAAAGCTGGGATACCGAAGGCATGACGAGGAGTTTATTGTGTCGGTTAGTGTCATAACCAATATTTTGTAATTTGACACTTACTGTCACTTTGATATTTAGATGAACAGGCAAATGAAGGGGGACTGAGCTGACTAATTAATTTGCTAATAAGAATATAATATCGCTTAACACATCGACACATGCAACGAATACTTTCGTAACTCAAAAAATCGCCATTTTGGGTTAATATATAGAAGAGGCATAGTTAAGGAATAACTTTTCGGTGGAAAAGTATAGTATCTTACAAGAAAGTCGTTAGGCTACCAGTGAGACAAGTTTGAAGTGTAGTAATTCCCACTGAGAAATATTTTTCGTCGAAAACTATATTATTTTGACTTACTATAGTAGCTCTTGGCAGATTCTGCTCCGAAAACAATCGTATATCGACTTACTATAGTTTTTGCTTGCGCGTGCGCTGGAAGAGTCGACTTACTATAGATTGCGCTGAGCTATTTAAAGTTATGTTCATATCAGTTGTTTACACGTGGTGACGTTTATGGTGTGTTTAAAATTGACATAAAATGAGTGAAAGAACTAAATTAATTTGAAAACTATCTATAGAGACTAGTGAATGTAATGGTAGGACAAAACCAGGCTGTTCCAGTTGGAATAGCTGTTTAAAACCAAGTAAGTAATCTTAATTACTATGACCACACGTCAAGCATTAATAATGTTGTGGTTGGAATTAAGTATTGTTTTTAAACTGGAATGATTATGAATGTTTTATTCTTTTTTTTGGTAGAATAAACTGTCTATTTTAAATTTAACACATTTTTTGTGTTAATTTTATTGTTAAATGAGTAGGTATCACAAATTATTACAGTACGAAATGAACTGACATTTAGTTTTATATTTTTATTGTAAAGCCAACGGCAATACATTTTCTGAAGCGTTATCCTCTTCTTCAAGCAATAACAGTATCGTAAGTGATCTAGTCCTGACTAAAAATACTAAAATTCATCTCATGCACATTCCGAAGGTGTTGAAACAGGTTAAGAAGATGAGGAGAATGTGGTACGAAACAATAACTTAGAAGAACTTGACGAAATTTTAAATTTATCTGATTTTTCTGATCTTGATTCTGATTATGTGGTGGAAAATGAACAGGCTAAAATTCCTAACAGAATCGAAAATGTAATGAAAAGGCGTAAAATGTCTATAAAGAAAAAATGGTGATGTGGCCATCATGTTACTTTCTCCGACTTGATGGTATCATTTATATTTACGCATTCATGGTTTATTTTCAATTTAAATCATATTTTAAATGTACATCGAGCGTTGTGTAAACTCGGATAAAACTGACGTTTAAAACGTCAAAACTATGAAAGACTAAAAAATTATACTTCAAATTCAAAAACTTAGTTTACTCAAAAACTAAAGGGATTTCGAAAAAAACTTATTCTTTATAAGTTGTTCATTTTAGCATTCTCTACAATTATTATTAACATAAATTTGCTGTAACTATTATCGTTTCATAATTATAAACCAAAAATTTAAAAAAAATAATAAATTTTTTTCTCGAATAAAAATGATTTTATGAAAAATGTTTTCAAGCAAAAGATGTTCATTTTTTTGTTGTCTTCAATGTTTGTTTAAATGTTTTCAATGTTTGTTTAACTTTTTTTTCCCAAAACGGATATTTTCGCAAAATTAAAAAAAAAAAATCACAATACTTTCTCGTACTTCGTAACGGAGAAGGTAAAAACGATGTAGAAAGCGTGTGAAGCATGTGGCTGAATGGATTGATATTAAAGCAAAAAAGTACACAATTTAGGACAAGAACATATAAATCGAAAAGGAAAACTAATCTCTGCCTGGAAAATGAGAGACCCGTGTTCAAAAAAATGTAGAAATAAATGTCGCTCAAAAGTTAAGGAAGAAAATAGAAAGCAAATATTTGACACTAGACAATGTGAGTATATAGCGAAATTCGTTAGATCCTAAGATAAAAAGGTGGGCAAGATTGGTGAATCACGGAGAAATTATTGTAGAAAATATTTTTTATTTATCGACAATAACGAAATAAAAGTTTGTAAGACAATGTTTCTCAACATTCATGGAATATCAGAGCAGTGGGTAACAACAGCTTTAAATAAAATTAGAAATACTGGATTTATCGAGAACGACAAAAAAGGAAAACATAATAATAGGCCGCACAATATTGATGAACAAATTATAAATAGTGCGAAAGAACACATAAAATTTAGTTAATTGGTGTGTTCTCAATGACTTAGATCTTAATATAAATTAAATCAGTGTAAACACATACGTTTTTCTAGAAATAACACTAATTTAGAATCCTCGTACTTATTAAACGATTCTAACTTGGAGAGTGTGAATTGTATTAAAGACCTAGGAGTTCTTTTTGACTCTAAATTAAAATTTGACAAACATATTGACATCATTTAGGGCAATGAATATTCTTGGTTTTGTGTTTAGAAATAGTTACATGTTTAGTGTATCAACTATAAAATTGTTGTATTGTTCTTTAGTGCGTTCACAGGTGGAATATGCGAGTATAATATGGTCACCATATTATATTACGTATATTACAAAACTCGAAAGAGTGCAAAATAAATTTTTAAAATTCATCTCTTATAAACTAGGGATTGCCTCAATAAATTTTAATGTAAACACTACGCTGAACAATTTAAACCTTAGTTCGTTACAGTCTAGGAGAATCGAACTTGATGTCTCTTTTTTTCACAAATTAATATCGGGTAATATCCAATGTTTTCAATTACTGAGTATGTTAAATTTTAACACAAACTCCTATTCAAGGAAATGTAGGAATAATATGTTGTTTCATGTTGGAATTTCTAGGAATAATTATTCATATCATGGTCCATTTAATCGAATTATGAGATCTATAAATGCCTACAATCAAATTAACCACTTTGATATTTTTGGGAGCGAACTTGGCAATTTTAAGCGTAAGTTAAAACATATTGTTTGATTTGAAATTTATTGGAATAGGTACATGTTATTTATAGTTTTCTTTAGGTTATAGCTTATACGCAGTTATGTTTACAAATATTATAGTTTAGTAATAGTATTACGTTGCGCAAGTATATACGTGCTGTTGTGTCATTATGACAATTTTATTTGTAATTTATCTGTAAACAGGTGTTTCCGTATAATAAATATTATTATTATTATCATTAAAAAAATATTTCCTTGAGTTCCTTGTCACTACACTAGAAAGAACTCAACCAAAATGTATTTAGAAGGACTCAATATTTCTAAAATGCATCGACTTTACCTAGAAAATTTAAAAGAAGAATCACTAATCACGTATCTACCATACGACAGTATAGGGAAACTTTCAATACCGAACTTAATATCGCCTTTTTTAAAGCAAAGAAGGACCAATGCGATAGTTGTGTAGCCTATGGAATGGCAGATGAAGCAGACAAACGTGCAATGGAACTAAAACACAAAGAACATCTCAGCAATAAAGAAGCTGCCAGAAGCTTGAAAGATGCTGACAAGGTTGTTGCAATACAAGATAAAACAATATGAACAGCTTGCTTCGATTTGCAGAAGGTTTTTTTTTAACACCCCAGTCGGACGTCAGTACTTTTTTACTACAAGAGCAAATTGGCTACATATAAACAACTAAAGCCATTGCTACGTATGGAATGAGGTTATTGTAAAAAAGGGACCAAAAGAAATAGGAAGCTGTCTGTTTGATTTTATCAAAAAAAAAAAAAAAACAGAAAGAGAAGGGAATCAAGAAAGTGGTTCTTTACTCCGATAATTGCGGTGGCCAAAATAGAAACCGGTTTGTTTTTGGCATGTTTCACGAACTCTTAACATAGAAATTACCCACCGGTTTCTATAAAAAGGCCACACCCAGAATGAAGGCGATAGTGTGCACAATGTTTACTCCTGATCAATGGGTGATGTTAATTCGCATGGCTAAAGTAACTGGAAACCCGTGTGCTGTCAAAGAAATGTACCAGAATAATTTTTATGATTTCAAGAAACTTGGGGGAACACTGAATTGGAATAATGATGTAAATGGAGAAAAATTCAAAATTAGCAAGGCGAGAGGGGTGCATTTTTCGCTAGAAGCACCCAACGAAATGAAATTCAAATATAATTTCAATGAAAACATGAAAATGTTAAGCTTCAGAAAAAGATGTAGAGTTCAAAATTATAACAACGATGATGACGCAGCTTTACCTATGCTATATTC
Source organism: Ocypus olens (assembly GCA_910593695.2). Taxonomy (NCBI): domain Eukaryota; kingdom Metazoa; phylum Arthropoda; class Insecta; order Coleoptera; family Staphylinidae; genus Ocypus; species Ocypus olens. The sequence goes on along the minus strand of OU343050.1, from coordinate 26,348,840 downwards.
AGGACTACTTCCCAAAGATGCGAAGAAATTAAAAGGTTTACTGGAACTTTGTAAACATAACTATATTCCAAACCGATATTATTTCTCTCTCTGCTAGAAGAATTAATGCGTGTAAAAACAAAGGGAAAGAACAAAGTGACAATGAAGAATACGAATGTTTTGAGACCGATTACAAATATATTTGCGTCATGGAATCCTACGTGAACATATTCTTTCATACTATATTTTTTTATTTGAGTTGAGAAACAAATTTATGTACTTTTTCAGAAATAAACGTATAAAATCTAAAGCAACTTTACTTTTTGTCATAAAAAGTTGGGCGAAAACTAAAGTAACACATAAAAGAAAGGAAATTTACACGTTTTTAACTTATGTATGTATCTGATTGCTATTACTTCTCATCTAACCATACTATGATTAACGATTCATTCAAAATTGTCTAATGTTTTAAAATAATTGCTAGCAACTAGACCACACAAATTTTGAAGTGGGTTTACCTCAGATGTAATCGAAATGGGTTGCTTACGATTGGTGAACACAATTCGTAATTTATCAATTACAAAGTGGGAGTAGGTAATAATATTTTACAGTAGTCCATTAGGATAGCCTTTACGGCCGCACTCAGACAGTTTGTGTACGTTACGAAAATGTCGAGGTGACATTTAAAAAATAAATGTTTATAATGTGTTATTGAATTTTTGAATAAATTCTTTTGGATATCTATTTCTAGTAATATATTCACATTCACAAAATGTGGCGAAAAAAGTAAAATTGTTTGATTTGGATATACATCTACACATAGTGACCGGCGGTTTGGCGGCAGCGTCGGAAACGGCGCACGGTGGGGTATTTGAATGATTTAGGCGGCCAAAATATTTTTTGATGTTTATTATGTTCCTAACCCATCATCTAACTAGTTCATCACATTTTTAGTGATAGTTTATAATTATGTTGCTCCAAATTGTAAGAAAAAAAATTATTTGCAAAATATTTATTAACATAAAAAATATAATTGAATAAGCCAGTTAGACGATGAACCTTCCTCGTCAGAGGACAACTTAAAGTCACTTCCTGTTTCCTTATCGTCATCTTCATCATCATCATTCAGACACATCTGAACCTCGTACTACATGAGTTTCTGAATAAAGCAGCATTTCAATTGTTTCTTTTGTGAAAGGGGTTGTCTTTTTTTTGTCGGTGGTGGTCTCATGCCCGTAAGCAACGGGTCTAAACTTAACAGTAATATGTTAAGCACGTCTCGGTTACAAGATTTTCTTGAAAACATTCTCGATAAGTCCCGATCAAATTAACGAAAGTGCTTATTATGAGCTTCTGCAGCCTCTTCTGATAATTGATCGATTTGAACTAAAGCGTGGGGCCATGCATCAATACTTTGTGGACAGTTAGTGTCATTGGGTGCCATAAGTATAGTTTGACATGCATCCCTGCAGATTAGTAATAAACGTTCAAAAAAGCGGATCCTGGCGTGTAGAATTGACAATCCGAATTTCAGTGTGTCCGGCTTGACATCTTTCCTTTTTAATAGATCATTCAAAACTTTTGATGTAAGATCACAAATGTAACACCGCATGGTGTAATTGTTATGTGTCGCTGCGTAACATACTTTACCATCGACCATGGTGGGCTTCATTTTATGTTTAACAGACAAAGCTTTGTTTCCCAATGTAACTTCTGAGGCATGTAAAGCGTTTGTTTCATTACTTATGTAAATAATTTCTTCGTTGGTGATGTCAGTTGCGTCCTTAACAAATCTTATTCGGGTGGGTTTGCAATAACATGGAAATTATGGAGTGGGGTTTTGTTAATTTACGTTGTTATTTCCGCTACAAATAAGCTGTATTGGCACACATGAAGGGTCCAATGCAAGAACCAGCCAAGTCCATTTTTGGGCAAAAATTAGTTGGAGATTGATTGTTGCACAGTTTCAAATGCTCTATCATCCCATCCAAGAACCGGGTCTTTAAGTTATGCACTACGCATTACAGCAGTGATTAATAGATGGCCTACTTTTTCATACTGTGCAATAACAAGCCAAGTCCTGGACTTAACCTGTTCTTGCACTCAAAAGTTGGTTTGCAAACGTTTGGCAGTACGCTTATTCTGTAAACATTATTACTGTGCTTTTACAAGTTGTGTGTACCTAACTTTGTCAAAAAACAATTACGGTTCCCACTATGTCATCTAGTTCAGAAGAATAGTATATTCTGTAACAAGGTTAGAATGGAAATTCGATGCGAGTGGAATATTTCGAGCGCGAGCCGTGAGGCGAGCGCGAGGAACCACGAGCATCAGAATTTCCATTCTTACCGAGTATCAGACTATACTTTCTCCTCGACCAGATAAAATAGACTAATCAAATAATGAACACAAAGAACTTACATTTTATTATCACGTTTGGGGTTATGTTTATGGTATTTTGACAATTGTGATATCCAAGGCTAATTGTTTTATTCGAAACGATGTGAGAATATTCATTCTATCCCTTGTTATGGAATGAATTACATGCAAAACTCATAAGCGCGCAGTGTTTTGTTCCATAACAAGAGTGAGAATGTGTTCGTTCTATAATCAAAATTGATTTCAGAATGCTTAAATTCTATGGTGGTCGTGGAGAAAATGTATTTCAGTCTAGTGGCGATGAGTTTTTACCAGAAAATTATAAACATAACCTCAATACTGAAACTCAAGAAGATGATTTGTCCGAGGAAGGTTTTGCGGAGTTTGGAGGATTCAAAGCATTCTGTACATTTGGAAGAAGCTGGCACTTCTGCTGGTTCAACAAAACTGGTACAACCAGGCAAAAAGCGCCTCATACGTAAGTCATCCTGGAAAAGAAACATTCGCAAGCAAAAGCGAACCAGGGGCGAAAGTTATATAAATACGGCTGGAAAACAGTAAAATGCAGTGCTTTGATAAAATTGGTGCGATAGGCTGTGCTAAAATTTTCAGAGATTTTTATGCCATATCAACAAAAGGCATTCAGGTTGCTCATTTGTATGGCCTTCTTCATAGTAAACCTGTAGAACGAAAAAGTCCTCGTTCAGGAGAAAAGTATGGCAAACATTTTTCGTATATTTATCAGGTAAATAATTTATTACTTTTGCTTCTTGTTCTGTTTAATAAAGTTTAACAATAAATTGTTACACTTTAGACAGGGAACTCCTCCGGAAGACAAAAGAAGCAAACACAATAATAGACCAAACGAACTGCCTGAACATATTGAAGAAAGGATTCGCCAACTCATTTTCAGTTTTCTAAAATATAAGTCACTTTATAGCGGGAAGGATAATATGCACCATTATTATCTTTCCCCTCAATTAAATATTGCAAACATGCATTAACTATATATTGAGAAACATGAACCAGAGCAGTATAAACTGCATCTTCAAAACAAACCATGCAATCCCGTGGTAAAATACTTCAGAAAATTTTTCAATCAAATGCTGCTGAGTCTGACGAAGAACTACGAACACTACAATGCGATAAAAGTCTGCATGTAACAAAAGCAGATACATTTTATGCTGATATAAAAGATAAGACAGCATTATCAAAACGAGATCACAATATTGAAGTTATATCTTTTGATTTTCCTAACCTGCCGTTACCAGTATCACCGAGTGGGGACGTGTTCTATAAAATTCAGCTATGGATATACAATTTTTGTATTCATGTTGGGAGTACAGGGCAAAGCTTTTTTTATGTTTATGACGAAACGTTAGGAGGCAAAGGACGAAATGAGGTAGCAAGTATCTTACTGCATTTTATTAACACACACTTGGCATCAAATATCACTGATTTGTACATTTCCTCCTCAGTTTTTCTACACTCTAGTTGAAAGTAAAAGATTACGAATGATAAAGCACAGGTACCGTGAACCGGGGCATAGCTTTCTGCCCTGCGACCGCAGCTTTGGGCACATTGAAATCCAAAAAAGGAAATATGATAACATTTATCTTCCCCGGGATTATGTCAATATTATCAAGATATCCAGCAAGAAGTTTCATGTAGTTCAAACCACGCAAGATATGTTTTACAACTTCTACGAACACTTCAAAAAGTTCTTTGTTAAAAATCCTTCAAGAAAAAATACTAAGTTTACGATATCGAAATACAGAATAATGTGTTACGAACAACAAGAAACTATAACAGTACTACAATGCAGTGAAAGTGTATCATTTCCAGTATTTCAAGATTTTACTATCCTGGAGAGGAGGGTTTCGGAGCCACTAACATTATCAAGTAGCGACGAAAAGGTATACACAGGGAAACGACCATTAAAAAAGAAGAAATTTGAACATGTTATGAATTTAGGCCATAACTATGTACCAAAGGCTGATATGTGGTTCTATGATGACATCGAGAGGTACCACAGAGCTTTTCAATCGGAGGAGCATCAATCGTGTGTCTGAATGCAGCGGTGACGACTGAACCACAAAACTAAAATATTTTCTAACTTTGTATATCCATGCTAATTTTATGCTGTTCTGACAAATTAAATGTTCTTGGAGATTTCCATTTTGTGTGACTTTTTAAATTTTTGTTATTAAAAAACTGTGCAAGAACAGGTTAAGTCCATCAGTCTTTTTTAAATATCTCTAAAACTATAAATTCAAAATTAACTAAAATTGATATATACGTTATGTGTGGCTGTGTCTATAACTTGCTATATTCAAAGTTATTTATTAATTGTTATACAAAGTTTTAAACGTTCTTTTCATTGCCTGTAAATTTTATAACAGTGGACTTGGCTGTTTCTTGCATTGGACCCTTCAAATGAACTTTGGTTTTCGGTTTTTCTTCTTTTGAACCTGTTGCTTGGTTAATTAAATGTTTTGACTATAGGAATTGTGACTGTTTCTTCCAACCAATCTTCATTTTTCTTGACAAACATTTCTTCCATTTTGTGGGCTGCCATCCATCGACGTTTTATTTCAGACTTAAATCGTAAAGTTTTTTTCCTTGATCTCATTTATTTGATCTTCTGTGTAGTCATCATACCCAATCCAATTTTTCATTTATATTAGATAAATTTTGCCGCTGCATCAGATTAAATTACTCCCTTCAAATTGAAATTCGATGACCTTATAACAAAAAGGAAGCAAAATATGAAAAACAAAAAATAACTGTAATAAATACAACTGGATGTTTGGGTATCTGCTATTCTAAAAACCACGCGATTCCGCGGCTAATTTTAGTAAGGTAGTAAACTAGAAAGACGAAGCTTCATGATAAGGAGAAAAAAGTGCCGGGAAACCTCGGGAAGTATAACTAATTACCTTTGAAATAAAGACTATAATTTTGATTCTATTAAAATCCGTATATAATTGCTAAAATAAACTTTATCTCAATGAGAATATAACTGACTTGAAATAATACAACTCAAATCTGGAACGCTAATTCGCTGGCACTGAAAATACAACTCAAATCTGGGACGCTGATTGGCTGGCACTGAAAATACAACTGATCCTTAAAAATACAACTCGAATGTAGGACGTTGATTAGCTAGCGCTAATACAAACTAGATAGTGACAGTGGCTGTTAAATGGCGCATTCATTACATGAATTTGTACATTTCCGCTACGTTTATAAAAACGACGTTTTTGAAACCGCCTGCGCTACAGTTATAAAAGAAGGGAAAAATTACGTTCCGAACATACAAAACCAAAACAAATTTTATATGTAATTCGTTATATTCTCTAACTGAACATAACGCGTGGGGAGATTAAAACCATTGCAATTTTATTTTGAAATACACTCGTTATAATCTTAGAGAGATTATAACTCGTGATTTCATTGAAAAAAAATTGCAATGGTATAATCTCCCCACTTGTTATATTATAACTGAAAATATCCGAAAAGTATACAAAATTACCCGCCTTGTTACAACCCATTATAATTCACTTCAAATTAAACTCGAAAACAACACCAATTTGCAAAGAACACCGTGGGAAGATACGTGCGCGCAAAATGACGATCAAGTTCAGACTGAGCATGTAGGGCCGATGTTACGAGTGGGGAGGAGAAAATTTTAGTGTTTGTTCGCTTATTAGTAATATTTGCGCGGATACCTTTTTTATTTCCCTGCTTCCATTTTTACAAAATAGACTTTTGGCCGCTCAAATCATTCAAATACCCCACCGTGCGGCGACGGCGGAAATAGCGGCGGCGGTTATGGCGACGTCGGCAGCTGCGGCTCGGCGTGGCGGCAACGTGGGCATCAGAACTGTTCGGATTCAACTGATGGAGTCGAATTTAAATTGAGTGCTCCATGGGCTTTATAGGGTCCATGCCCTTCTCTGCTCCGGGTTGCTGGTGGTAGGGTGCGATGGGAGCATCGAGGTCGGCAAATTATAATTCTGGGAACAATTTGGGTCGAAACGATTTTGGCACGTAGGCTAGTAGCGGGAGGTGGATCGACCGTTTTTGGGTTTTCCTGGTAGCTGTACGTTTCTACTAATTATTCAGTGAATTGGCCCTACGTGAAAACGTGAGAATTTTGAAGTGCGTACAAAAGTATGTATATATGATGACTGCCAGTTGAAGTCGTCATCACGAGGTTGAGGTGTGAGAAGATTCGGTCTTCCCACATCGGATCCAAGTTTCACTGGGAACTGCTGTTGAGCGTCTTGGGGAGGCAGCACTGGTTGCTCTCAGCGCTGGTCAGGACACTGGTTCTTGTGGATATCCTTCCGCAGTTGTAGTGTGAGGGGATTCGGACATCTCGACACCGGATCTCTGGATGCCTGGGTTTAGGATGCTGGCCGGGACACTGGTCCTTGGAGATCCTCCCGAGGCTAAGATGTGAGGAGATTCCGACATCTCACACATGATCTCGGCATTACTGGATGCCCGGAGTGGCCGCAGGGAGTAGTCACGTCTGGTCCGGCCGGAAATGAGCTGTCATCCTGGTGCACTGGCACGGCGGGTACAAAGACGAGCGATTTGTGTCTCCAGTCCTTGGGGCGGTTGGTGAATCGGGCGCCGGCGGAGTACGTGGCAGCGTTTAGGTGTGTATCCTGGGCTGGTGTTGTTGACGGTTCTGGTTCCGACGCCTTGGTAATTGGGAACCTTTTCCATGTGTACACAGCCGGTCGGAGGCGGCATCACGACACGTTCCTGGGTGGTGCCTGCGTGTCATCAGGCGGACGTGGATTGGTTGGGTTGTTGGGGCACTTAACACTAAACTATTTGCGTCTTTTCGCGGGGCACTAATCATTAAGTCTGATCGGTCGCTGTAACGGTCACTCGCGTCAAAATTCGCGGGTGCGTAATCATGGTCACTATGGTGGAAGTCGCGGTCGTGTCGGGTTACCTAGCATAGGCGAGGGGGGCGCCGCTTGCGGCGTCTGAAGCAGCTAAGGCTTCTTCGGCAGACACGGCGTCTATGGTAGCATCTGCAAATGATATCAGGAGGACGGCGCCTGTAAATGCTGCGGCATCTTGAAACGGTGCGGCGCCTTGGAGCGACAGGCTGCAGAAGCTGGACCGGAGGGCGTCTTGGCAAGGACGTCGGGTAGAGTTGGGGGCTTATGCATGTCGTTGTAGGCTTGGCTATACGGCCCCGGTACGGCTCTCTTTACGGTCCGAGGGGCTGCTGGTGGGCAGCTTGAGAACAACGGTTTGCAGCCGTTGTTTCTGCGGTCTCTGGGCGGTCACGTGATTGCACGGCCCCGGTGCTTCCTCCTTCGGCGGAGGCTGGTCGGTGTCGGCGCAGTGGCGAGGGTGATGATAGCAATTGCAACGGCAGGATGGTCCACGAACAAAGGTGTTACTTCTTCGTAGTAAACCTCGTTAAGTACATCATCAGTGGCGGTGCAAACTGCTATTGATGAGGAATGGACGAGCGGCATCATCATTGTTGCGAATAGCAGCGAGCCAGCTCCACTGAAACGATGGTAAACATGGCTCAGGTAACCACGCAATGGTCCCCACGCAATGGTCCACGGCTAAGGGAATCAAGTCCTCTAATCACGACCTCGTCAACCAAGCTGGTGGTGGCTGTATTTACCGCAAGGGCTCGCGGCAGGGCGCTGGTGCACGATTCGGGTAGTGGTGTGACCTGGGTGGCTATGGTTGACTTGGAAAACACCGATGTTTCAGTAGACACTGAGATCGTCTCCTCGTACACGATATTTGCAGCTGCAATTGTAGAGGCAGTGTACACCCGCAACTGTGGTAGTGCTGGTTGTGGCGTCGGAATATTCCGCGGCGTCGTGCTCTGGGGGAACCACCGTCGTAGGAGATCCTCTGCGTGCTTCCATGGAGTGGCTGGAGTGTCCGCGACTATCACAAAGCACTGCTTTGTTTCCCCGATCATGTGGTGCGCCATGGCGAGTTTGTTCCCAGTACTTTACCGGAATGGGGCTAGTGGCAAAGACGCGGTTAATTCTTGTTGCAATATTCCACGTTGTATCCATGGAATCGCGGGAAGTCGGTTGAAATATCATCGGCATGAGTGGAGATGAGGGCGTTGAAGTGCTCGCTGCATCCATTATCGTCTTGGGGTTTTGTTGGCATTGGCCTTATCACCGGTGCATGGGATCCGTATTGGTTGAATAGAGCGAAGAGGTGATTGCCGTCCCTGAAGTCCGGCTCCTTCCAGTGAGGTTGACGCGGTGTGCGAAGGCTGCTACGCCCATCGTCGCTGGTGTCGGTGGTGTTGTTGCGATTCCTGGTGGACTCCCTCATTGGAGTTGTGCGGTCTGGATAAGAAATCTTGTTCCGGCCCCGTATACGGCGTCGTAGCCATCGTACAAGGACAGGTATTAGTCCTGACTGCTGTTTCGGTTCCGCCTTCTGCTGTTGCACATAAACTAACCGCCGATAATAACGTTGTTGTCTTTTCGCAAACTGGGGTGTAACATGAGTACGAAGGTCCATTTTTGAACAGTCACGTTGATGAATTCCCAAAAAAACTTTGGGGCTGTAGGTGACGAACAAAGTGAACGCCCCACCAGGACCTGATGATCATGGAAGAGCTCTACCAAGGGCGATGCAGCAGGAATATAATGGCGGACGCTGCTGGAGTATAAAACGAGATTGCCCTGAGCAATTGCATAAACGCAATAGCTAATAGAACATAGCTGAACTGTAAGGGATTAACCTTCATTCTGGGCTCATAATGTGACTATATTTTGACTTTCATATGAGATTTATGACTTGTTATGCATGTAATATGTATACAAAACATGCAAATTTCGAAAAATGTTCATTGTTGAATTGCATAAAAATGGTGGCTTGGGGAGAAAAAATAACGTCATATTTCGATACAGCACATCCAAATTAGTTTAGAACAAGTTCTTTTATCAATGCAACAAAATTTTTATTGCCCAGTCTAATTCATAGGACAATTGGAACCCTCTAATGCGTTACATATGTTCGATAATGCATATTGGGGAGCCACCTGTACCACTAAGGTTAAAAAAATGAGGCGCAATATTCTATTTTTACCGGCGCAGAAAACATAAGAACTCTGTGACAATCAAACAGGCGGACGCATGAATTCACCAAGCGCTCGGCGACGACGTTTCGCAGAAACTTAATCTGGCGAAAAGTTTGTAATTTATTATATTATTACTTTGTTTGCAAAACGAATGGCACAGAAGAAATAGCGAGGGTACAATGTATGTTTTATTCGCGGCGAAAAAGAACAGCTTCTGTAGGTGTTTTTATTCGGTGACGATTTGGCGTCCATCGATGACTTACACGAGCAGTGAGAAACAAATGTAAACGTGAACTTAGGTTTCCATAAACATTGAAGTAAGTACGTAGCATACTATAAGCTTAAATTGTTTTTAACCTACTTGAAAATAGTTTATTAAGCGCACCCTGCGCAACTTATTTCTGAAGGTGTGCAAGTAATATTCGAGATTGTTTATGTTTTAAAATAAACTATTGAAATCGCCGTAGAAATACTTATGTCAAATTTAAATTCGTTCGAAACAAAAAATTGTTTCTTCGGCGCTGCCACATGTTGCAGATAAAACTCACTACGTTTAGGTATATATTTTATTTTAGAAATAAATCCATTGTGGGGCACTCGTGCTACAATATATCCTCTTCTTAAACTTATATAATAATGTACTATTATACAACACATTCATATCACGTTGTTCAACTGATCGGTTTGTTAATTGATCACGTAGTTAACGGTGCTTTGTGCAACCGGCATATATTGTATCATTTATTATTCGTCGTGGTATTAGCAAGGATTTTTACAGTTGTATTAAGAATCGTAGATTAAAGAAGACGAGAAACATCGTACTTCCCATTTTAAACTTTGTTGTTTTTGTTAAATGCAACGTTTGCCTTTCTCCATTGCACGGCAGAGTTTTGATGTTACAGTGGCAGTATTATAAAACGATTGATGTTATCTTTGGTCTTCACTTTGCTTGCAAATGGAAACATATCAGCACTAGATATTTATCTTTTACAATTTAAATGATTGCAACTTGTGATATATACTCATTTTACTATTTGTAATTCTTTTGAATAATCACCTTACCACACTTAAAATACAATTATAGGACCAAAGGGAATGTTATATATATGCATTAACAAATTCTGCATATAGGCATACAGTCTGTTCGGGGAATTTTTGGCATGGGTGTAGTGGATCAAGGATAAACTTTCTTAGCTTAATTATCAAAGAGGTAACCAAGAACTACTAGTAAAAAGGGACTCACCGTACAGGTAATCATTGGGCCGGACGGAAGTCGACATGATTGTAAATTTATTTATTCAGAAAGTAAGTCACAAAAGAAACTGAACCGAGCTGACAGTCGGAAGCGAGTGATCTGTCAAAGAAACCGTTGCTAATGGTTCGCTTGATCAATGGAAATGCGGTATCGATTCACCTCACGTCCCAAAAGTTGTAGAAAAATTTACACACACACACCAAGGGCGAGATTATATTTACATTGGCTATCTAAGGGACTTTGTACAAATTGCAGTAAAAATTCTACACGGCTAACCCAACATAAATTTAACCTCGTTACATACTCGGTCATTACACTAATGAATCCACATAGTTTACTGATTGACTGAAAAAAATACTTCGAGATTGAAAAATATGCAAAAGTTAACAATTGCATTAAATTACACCACAATAAGGTTAGGTTAGGTCTTTTTGCAATTGCATAGTCCTCCACGTCATTTTGAAAGGGCAACAATAGCAATTGCATCAAATAGACGAGAATAATTTTCCTCTTCGTTTCAGCTACATATTTGCTCTCGGTGTAATAAATTACTTATTTATTGAAAATATTAAAATGAAAAATGTAGCTGTTTTGAAATATGGCTGCAACGATTAAAAATCTGTCAAATTTGACAGTTAAGCGATTTGAATCGCGCGTTACTTTACGTGAATTCAATTTATTTAAAGGAAAAAAATGGTTTTTATTACATACAGTATATTCCTAACAATATTAAGATCGAGGATATGGTTTTACTATAAAAGCAAGAGGTTCAAGACTTCTCGAAACAATTAAAAAATAGCGGAATTTTAATAACGTAAACATAAACAACAGCAGAGGTGAGTAATTTCTTGAATCGCTGTTACTTAAGAGTGAGTTTCTTTCAAGTAAATTCACACAAAAGTAGTACTAGCATATTAAAACACCATCACTTTATGTAACACTTGAATTTATTTCAAGTATAAAAAGTAGTAGCAGTGAAGGCATTTTGTTCAACTGCCTTGTGATCACGATATCCTTCGGTTGTGTAAATTTGTGTGTGTAATTAAGCTTGTTCCTTAAGCCGGGCCCACACGATGCTACGAACACCTTCCAACGTTGGACGCTGGATAGTTGGGCGCATCATGTGGGAGATCCACGAACTACGAGTGGCCAGCTTCCAGCGTCCAACGTTCGTGTTGGAAGGTGTTCGGCCGGCTGTCGGTCATTGGTTGGCATACTTGGTGGCATTGGATACATTCCCACACGACATGCACAAGCATTTGTACGAATGACAACCGTGTATCATAAGTAACAGTCTTTTTAATATTTATTTTACGTGCTTATAAATAATATTTTATTAATTAGTAAATCATGACAATTATAAAAAATAAAAATAAAATTAACTGAACTTAAGGATTTAATACTTAATTAAATGATTAAAAAAAGTAAAAACAATTAAGTAACTATCATAACATAAATGAATAATAACCTCTACTATATGTACTGTCACCCTAACAGTAACTCTGAGAACTAATAAGGGGGTGAACCTCCTTCAGACAAACGTTGGAATCAACTGCATTTGGATCGAACGTTTGTCTATCGTGTGGTAGCGCATGTGTCAAGACGTTCGTCCAACATTTGACTCATCACTTGGAAGCAAACCTTTGAGGCAAACGTTCGTAGCATCGTGTGGGCCCGGCTTTAAGAGCAGACGTTCCCAATCTGTGATACGCGTACCGGTACCGGTACGTGAATTGTGTATGCTACCAATACGCGATAAGTGATTTAAATAATAATATAAACTACGTTTAAGCGAAACAAGCGATCAAGATGAAGGTCATTACTTTGGAGTTTACAAAAAATACCTACGGGTATACTCCATCTACTCATAGATTAGACTTTTTTGACATCTTCAGTGACAAACATTAAAAAATGAAAAGTACCAACACGACTATGAGAAAAATGTAATTTTGCAGCAAGTTAGGTTGGTACCGGTATACTTTCAACATATTCATACGCGACGTCGCCAATACACACATTATTAACAGTTTGTTATTGTTCTAAATGATGTGACGAACCAACTACACACCTACGCGGTAATATTCTTGAGTGCGATTTTCGTAATAAATCAAGTTTCTACTTTTTGTGGCGAGAGTTGTTCGGCAACCTAGTGGGATTTGTACCACTCAAGATGTCAAAAAAATCTAATCTGAGTAGACGGAGTATACGCCACAATATTGTCTATTACAGACCGGTACAAGATTTAAATAGATTGGGAATCTCTGCTTCTAAGTAATGCTATCCTCTAAGCATTACTTAGAAGCATCATAAATTGGCATATGGTGGAAACAATTCATATTTGTTAGCGAAAATAAAGCACTAAAATATCAAGAAATCGGTTTGTCAGTGTTAATTTTATTTTAAAGGTTACAAATGGAAATAATCTTAGAGTAATAAAGACGAAAAATAGCCTGAATATATGAATATTTAGGCTATTTTTCGACTTTATTACATTTATTTGATGCATCTGCAACAGATGAGGTTGTCTCAAAATTATTTATAATCTTAGGGGATATCGATTATTTAGGATTCAAAAATATGTTCTTCAATCATTGCCAAAGTTTCACCAGGAAAAGTCTTCATGTAGTACCTCATATGTTCAACCATTTCCCAAACTTGAGTATGGTTTTATATTACCAATGTGTAAAATTTTCAAATAAGTTATGAATGTCACTGGAAAAACTAACACTGCCATGTTAATTTTATAACATTTACTTAGTTTATTTATTGTTTTCGTCATGAAATATGAAAATGCCTCTACCAGTCAAACATCTAAGTTTAGACACGAACCAAAGTTGCTTGATTTTTGAAATCGTTGGTCCGGCGCTGCAGGTGAATACTACTCCATCCATATATATTTTTCCACAATCAAAACCTTTCCATTTCAATAAATTGAATTCATCTTAGATCAAAGCTGTTTTTAAGTTCGTATCTTAGAGCAGTTACATTTTTCAAAAATAAAAGTTGCGGATTTATAACCTTATTTAGAATATTATTAATAGAACAATTCAAGAAAAATATTTGAGCGAAATGTTAAAATTTAAAACAAGTATAAGGAAAATTAAAAAAAATATGATGTCCATGTATACAGATGATTATTATTTTTATAAGGGTTGTTTGAAGGGATTGTAGGTTAGGGAAAGTGATCTCATAATTTATTGTAACAGTAAATTAATTTATAAAGTACATCAGTACATTTTTGCTAATAAAATCGACCGCTCGGGAAGGGGCTCGAACTAACACCGCCCGTATTATAGGTGGTATTGCTAGAAGCCACAGTGCCAGCGCCGAAAACAGGGAGACTTGATTCAAACTATGAATTTAATTTTTGAATGTGTTGTATATACATTTCTTGACATAATTTCTTCGATTTTTCTTAAGCATATTTTAAATTTCAACTTTCCGCTCGAATATAAAAATATTTTCGCACTTTTCCTTCATTTAGTTAAAAGCAACTCTAAATGTCAGGTACAAATGTGGACCAAAGCGCTTCGAAGAGCTAAGCTGATATTGCCGATGAAATTCTCGTTAAACAATAAACTATGATGATTCTACATAATTAGTTAACAAATTTATGAAAAATGGAGATTGGAAGTGATCTTGTAAACATTAGCCTCACTATTTCTGCAAATCACTCCAACCGGTAAACCTATACATCCTCAACAGCCCCTACCACTTTATACAATACTTACAAATTTTTGAACATAGCAACGACAAATCGCACTTGATTTTGTCTACAGCGCAGAAGAAGGGACGTCAGTTTCTACAGTCAGGTATTACGGCTATCTCATAAAAAAAAAACACGATTCTTAAATAGCCACCAACAAACAAAACGAAACCTGCGCAAAACGTATCATACAAATATTCCTGAAATGACGTGCTTCAACTTATACGCATTTCATGTATTGCAGCTTTACACCATAAAAAAAAAAACATTATTTTCTATGCTACGGTAACATCTTAAAGACAAATTGAATGTCACTTTTACAACCTTAAAAAACAATCCCCATGCATGACAAACTTCACTCAAAACCCGATTACTGTACTGCACTTGCACAATTAGAAAAACAGGTCAAATTTTCCATCATAAATACTGCTAAAAACGATTTTTTAACATGAGGAGTTTAATTTTAATACCACCAAAAACTCAATGACAGATTGATACAATTAAAAAAAAAGTACAAAGACATTTTCTTCTTGTCTACAATGAAGAATAGAATAATATTCGACTTATTTTTGTAGAAGACGAATAGTATCATATTTTTTATTTTATAATACGAACTTTAAAATAAAACACTGTTCGAATTTAAAATCTGTTTATTGTGTAACAAATGATTCGGAGTGTATTACACAACAATCATTTGAACATGCAGATAAGTAATCGGTATCTTAACGAAATGCTGAGCAGTGACGGCTCGCGGGTTGTTTTTTAGTACGGCCGAGGTAGAAGGGGTGATAATACTGACAGGTGTGGTCGCGTAGCCAGCCGTCTCTCTAACTGACCCTACCTATTAGTCCGGGAGATAGTGTCACTTTTAATCAAGTCATTTTATGCACGCTAGATTTTATACCATTGGTAGTTCCTATATTGTTCATGAGGTATCCGACCGTCAGACCCTCTGCTAGCGGTGAGTAGAGTTGTGGTAGGCTGCAGAACTTGTCAAGAAAAGTTTTCCGATTAGTTATTTTATGCATGCTGAAAATTGTTAAGGTAAATATTTACTAACTATAATTCATAAAAAAAAGTCGTCAGACCCTTGTCTGGGGGTGGAATGTCCGTCAGTTACGCGGTAAACTGTGAAAATGAAGTAATAGTATGCAGGTTGGAATTCATTCAGGTGACGGTTTGTGGTTCACATAACATGAAAATTATCGTCAGCTGTCACCAGAATGGTGGAAAGACCATCACTTGGGCTTCCGAAGTGAAGCGCAGCATTGAGCGTGCGGCCTCTTTTGCGGTCCAGCTGATGGACTTTCCACCACTCTGATGCCGACTGACGTTATATAAACTGCAAACTATTACCTGAATAAATTTCCGGCTGCATGCAATGACTTTGATGAAATTTATTGTATTGTAAATAGCAGAACAAATCTAGACACCCGACATAAAATGTAATAAATGAAAAAATTGACGATAACCCATTATTTCCAATTTCAGTAATACAATTAATGTTAAGTACAGGCCGGCAAACATAAGTTCGACAGACAAGCAGAGAGGAAGTGAAAATCAAACGAAAGAGAGGCATACTGCAGGCCGAGTACAGTCTCTGTGATAAGCAAGTAACATTTCATTCCCATTTATAAATGATAAGTCAAGTATCTTCGATGAATCTCATCAAAATCATTATATGCAGCCTGAAATTTATTTAGGTGATAGTTTGTAGTTTATATGACATGACAATAATCGTCAGTCGGCATCAGAGTGGTGGAAAGTCCATCAGCTAGACAGTAAAAGATGCCGCGCGTTCAATGCTACGCTTCACTTCAGAGGCCCAACTGACGGTCTTTCCACTATTCTGGTGACGTCTGACGGTTATTTTCATGTTATGTGAACCACAAACCGTCACCTGAATGAATTCCGACCTGCATACTATGACTTCATTTTCACAGTTTACCGCGTAACTGACGGACATTCCACCCCCAGACAAGGGTCTGACGACTTTTATTAATATTTACCTCAACAATTTTCAGCGTGCATAAAATAACTAATCTAAAAACTTTTCTTGACAAGTTGTGCAGCTTGCGACAACTCTACCCACCGCTAGCGAAGGGTTTGGCGGTCGGATACCTCATGAACAATATAGGAACTACCAATGGTATAAAATCCAGCGTGCATAAAATGACTTGATTTAAGGTGACACTACCTCCCGGACTGTATCTGTATTGCCACTGCTACCTCGACCGTACCAAAAAAAAACGCGAACCGTCACTGATACTGAGACTTTTGTGTTTTTTATTCTCTACTAAATTTATTATTACGTTGAAACCCTCCTTAATGTTCAATAAATTGGATTGTAGGATATTGTCCACTGGCCACTTTACTTTCAATCAAACTCCCAACATCAACGAATTAGAAAGAAATACCATTAAACAAACTCATGTTTGTAGGTTATGTTAACGGGCGGTGGGAGAGCTCTATGTCACAACCGAACCACTAAATAAGGGATGTTACCAGTTCGGAATAATTAAAACATGGTAATAAAAGCAGATTTTGTTTGCTTTGAAAATTAATTAATTTGAAAAATCTGTGGGCTTTGATTAGCTGGTTGGATTGTACGATACGGACCCCCACCACCCTACCGATTAAATTTTACTTAAGCTACAAACAGTAAAAACCCTGTTTTATATAAATATTTAAACTCCCCACATCTCCAACGATATAGAAAGAAACGCCATTAAATAAACCAAGTTTTGTAGGTTATGGTCACAATTGTACAAAGAGCGGTGGGTAGACTCTATCCTACAATCCAACCAGTTAACTAAATAAGGGATATAATTAAAGATTAAATGTAGATTATGTTTGTTCTGTAAATGAATTTGAAAATGTTCCCGCCATCCTTCGGATTAACTTTTAATCAAGCTTCAGACCTTATATTGATATTTAAACTACCAACATCTTCAACGAATTGAACAGAAATACCATTGAAACAAACTCATTTTGAAGGTTATGTTAAAGATAATATTAGTGGCGGTGGGTGGGTTTTCCTTATACTGCCACATATTCAGCTAAACTAAACAAGGGATGATACGAGTGCAAGGAAATAATAAAAAAGGTAAATCAATGTAGATTTTGTTTGTTCTGTACATGAATTTGTTTGCGAATCCTCTGCATTTTGATTTGCTAGTTGGATTGTAAGATAGGGCCCGCCCACCACTCTTCTGATTAACTTTTACTTAAGTTAGAGACCCTTTTTCATATCAATATTTAAACTCCCAACATCTTCAACCAATTATCAAAAAATTAAATAAGTAAATTAATTTAACTTTTGTAGGTTTTGAGATAGTTCACTCGAAGGGCGGTGGATAGGCCCTATCCTGCAATATAACCAGTTAAACATACGCCGGGATTTCTACGGATACGTTTTTAATCTTGTTAATCTTGGTAAGAAAATCGTCAGTATTTTTTTCTTTGTACGTAGATTTTCACCCGTGATAATCTTATTTAAGTCCCAATATTTAAACGTTGAATGCGGTATAATTTTGTCTTAGAAAACTATATAATTTCGCTCTTGAATAGCATTGAAACTCCTTTGTAGTAAACAGCTTCATGAGTATTTTTCGTTGATAAATGGGAAAGATTTTCTTTTGATAGGTGAATACTATATCGTGCTTTCGATAATTCACCGAACATAGGGAAGTTAGGAGACGCGGTCGGAGTGTATAAGAGTGGGGGTGTCGAGGCTAACGTCGCCCTTCGTCGTTTAGCGTTCAAAAATCACAATACTCGATATAGAGCTATTCAGCAGATATGGCGGTCGGGGTGTCTTGTCGTCCGAGTCAAGTAGTCTCTGTTGCAATTTTCCACCATAGGCTAAATCGCGCGCGCCTATGAAATAACCGGTAAGTAAGAGACGCCGTAAACTATTTCTTTCTCCTTCCACCGCTCGGTCTAAGACCGAGCTACGCAGGCCGCGTGTGTGTTTTCTAGATACGGCCGACGAAATCGTACGTCTTGGGAATATCCGCTCGGTTATCAGGTAGTAGAAAAGGATACCAATATTATTTGAATGTTCCGAACTTAGTTCGTAAACCGCCCTTATTCGTGAATAGGTCTATAGTAGTACCTCGTTCGCAGAAACTAAAAAGTAAAAATATATTCGTAATAATACTCTTTATGTTATAAAAATATAAACTGCAATTCAACAGGTTCTCAAAAGGAAGTAAGAAGTAAACATTATATTCTCAAAACGTAAAAAATATTATTTATATTATTCGAGCAGCCGAGCCGCAGTGAGGCATTTCGTTTGCGTCTCCTGCGTTCCCTATATGCGGTGAATTATTGAAAGCACGGTATACGAAATGTAGATTAAAAAAATTCCGAGAGAATTTTTCGATATTTTAGATGTAAGAAAATATTTTTATTACTTAACTTTTTAGAGCAATGATTTCTGGATGACAGTAAACAATCGTGTTTTATTAAAAAGGATCTAATGAAGTTTCAGCCTCAACAATTCAATATTTAAAGATATTTATTGTAATTTGAAATTAAACAACTTTCGATGTTTTATACCACTATTGATTGAATAATACACAAAAACAAATGTTTAATCTATATTGTAAACGATATTAACACAACTGTAGTTTCGACCTTTGCAGGTCATTATCAAATGTGATATGAAATACATTAGACCAGTGTTTGCCAAAGTGAACTCCTGGGGGTTTGTAAGAATCACTTACGCAAATTGAAAAACGTCACAAGGGTACAGGTACCGCCGATAAATTCAGTAGAAAATTTGAAAAAAAATCAGGGGGTCTGCGGCACGTTTAATAAAAAGTAAAATAATTGTGATTCATTCTAATTGTCAGTTAAAAATATTATATTATATTATATTATATTATATATCAACGGAGTGAAAATGCGTGATTTTTCCTGAGGTTGTATCCTAGGGGCTTTAACCATCGGGAAAAATAGTATTCTCTCGGGAGACTTAGACAGTATATTTCTGTTATCATGAGTCATAGGATTTTACATGCTAAAAATTATACCTTGAATTAATGTATATTTTATTATCAAATTTTGAAGGAAATTTTAGTTAGTAATAAATCAATTATTTTTCTAGATGATGCGCTGTATTATGATAACTTAAACATGTTTTATTCCATTAAAAAATGAAATTATTTAATAAATAAGTGAGCAAAAATAATCAAAGTACCTTGAATTTACGAAATGTCAGATTAATTAGTGAGGCAAGCAATCAAACGAATTTATACTAGAAAATGTCTGTTTATACGGTTGAAGAACGTTTGGAATTTGTAACGGCAATTATAAGAGGTTTGTCCAGCAGGAAAATGGTTGTATTTTTCTACGTCAGGGAATTTTTATTTTAGGGAAATAGTTGACAACTTTTCTGCAGCGTATCTCGATCGTCCGAGCAAAAGCACTTTTTAATGGAATAAAACATGTTTAACTGATTCTAATGAAGCGCATCATGTAGAAAAATAATTGATTTATTTATTACTAACTAAAATTTGTTCCAAAATTATACAGGGTGTAGTGGAACAAAACGGAACATAGGATTTTCAATATTAATTTCTTTATATTGGAATATTATCTTCCCTGATTATTTTAGAGAAAACTTGTAAATACATTTTTTGTAGAGTGAAAATTTCTACATGCAGTCGTGCTGTTATTTTTTTTACATTAATAAAAACCCGAAAAAATAATAAAATAAAAATGACCATATTTACGAAAATAATGGTTGCCATGAAATTTAAAAAAAATGGTGCGTAGTTGATCTGTTTGGTTTTTATAATTGAAAATAGAAATAATAGCATGAATCCATGCAGAACATTTAATGGCAAACATATTCCGCACTTCACGAAAACTGCTACCACTTCACAATTTACACTTTTTCTTGAATACAATACGCTCTTAATGAAAAAACTTGTAAACAGTTATGAAGTATTTAATTAATTTGACAGAAGTCAACAGATCAAGTGCATCATTTTTTTTAAATTTCATGTAATCATAATTTTTGTGAAAATAATTTTTATTTTATTATTTTTTCGGGTTTTTATGAATGCAAAAAAATAAACAACAGCACGACTGCATGCAGAAATTTTTACTCTACAAAAATGTATGTACATGTTTCCTCTAAAATGATCAGGGAAGATAATATTCCAATATAAAGAAATTAACATTGAAAATCCTATGTTCCGTTTTGTTCCATTACACCCTGTATGATAAAATATACAATAACACAAGGTATAATTTTTTGCATGTAAAATCCTATGCCCACGATAAAAAAAAATATACTGTATACTAGTTTTTTTTTTCACAAAAGAGTTATTTTAAGAGTAAAGCGTTCGTTTTTAAAACCTAACTTACAAATGTTGTCCTCCATGATAGTTAAAATAAATAATGGAAACTCGTAGGCATATTTTATTTTTTTCACAAATGGGAGAGAAATCCGGGTTCTCGGCTGTCGAAATCGTGACAGAAATAACATTTCTCGCAATAACCATTTCTCTCCTTTCGCTTTCGCCCTTGGGATACAAGGAACTTCAGGAAAATCCCGCATTTCTCCCCTTTGATATATAATTTATTATTCAGGCTGAAAGACCTCTGGTCAATTGCTTGTTGAGGCTATTTGTAAAAATGTCTCAATAAATGTATTGTCTCCCTCTCTCTCTGCTATTCCGTCACTATTTAGACAGCTAAAAACTGGATTTTTTTCCCGTTTGTGAAGAAATAATTATAAATAAATTGGTAGTGATCATTACATTTTGAGTAAAATAAAAGTATAGTTAAGTTCATAAAATATATCACCTTTCCAAACATCAAAGTTATATCAAAGTTAAATTTGTAAGTTTGTGTATTTCACTTAGGGGTTTATGGACAGGTTTTTGCTGTAGGAAAAGGGGTGCTTGGGAATAATAAGGTTGAAAAAAAAAGCATTAGACTAAAGATGTATAGTTAACATAAGCGACATCAAATGATTGTTTAAAGTTATGAAAGTTTCATAAGAAACTATAGTTATCCCAGTATCGTCAATAATACAGATTAAACATTCTGTTTGTGTGTTATTCAATAGATCGTGCCACAAACCGATGAAAGTCGTTTCATTCCAGATTACTTAAAAATTGGCTACAATCTTTTTTGGCATCTTTGGTGACCATTAAAATCAAATCCTCATCTTGTTTTTCATTCTTTACTACATCCCTTCCCCTAGCTGAATTTCTTCCGACTATACTTTATTAAATACACCATCGCCCAGCTTGTTGAGGTATTCCGACCAGCCGCTTGATTCGTCTGGATTCAGGAATTTGGCACAGCGTTCCCCTGGGTACCTGATCGTGCACACGCACTCGATGCGCAACCTGTACACGGTCATTTGGCCCAGACTCAGCTGAGCGATTTGATTGAAATACGGGAAGTTGGGCTTGATATGCTCCTTTATATTCAGCGTTGGCTGGTCCATGTGAACTCCTCTTTCTTCCAGGCATTCCTTCTTAAAAGCCTCCTCCAGCGTGGCTCGCTCAGAATTCATGAATTCCGCTGGAGAATGAAAGATCGTGTTGCTTCATGTCGGGAATAATAGAAATTATTGCCGCTTACTTACCTTTTGTATTCAATGCATTTTTAATTTTATTAGCAATGCACTGGTAGTCTTTTTCGACTAGAAGTCGTGGCCCGTTTTTGGGAGGTGTCCAGTATGTCAAGAAAACTAGGTCAATGGAATTTTTACTTGTGTCCAGCGATTTTAGAAGCACACCTGAAAATAAAACTTTCTCTTAGTTAGTTTTAAAGGGTGCCTCAACATAAACTTAAAAAAAACATGTAAACTTATCCATTTATTAACATCAGAACAAAGTAGAGACTTTAATAGTAGATTATATATCAAGGGAGAGAAGTGCATGATTTTCCTGATATGCCAAGTTGTAGCCAGAGGGCGAAGCTCAAAAAATACAACGCATAGAGGGAAAAGTACCATTCTATTCCGAGGTAGATATACAATTTTTTTACAAACGGGATATTTTAAGAATAAAACAATTGTTTTTAAAATATAACCTTGAAAAAAAAATGTCAGCCATGACAGTTAAAATAAATACTGGAAAGTCATAGAAATATGGGAGAGGTATGTTATTTCTGTCACGATTTCGACAGCTGAAAACTCGAGTTTCTCTTTCGTTTGTGACTAAAATCAAATTATACGATTTGTGAAAAACAATATACACTATACAGTATGTTTTTTTTATCGTGGGCCATGGGATTTTACATGCTAAAAATTATACCTCATTTTATATGATAAAATATACATTAATTTTATCATATAATATTGAAGCAAATTTTAGTTAGTAATATGATGCACTTCATTAGAATAATTTAAAGATCCCAAATCTTCCCAAAATTTAGGTTTTCTCTCGGGGAGAATTAAAGAAAAAAGTGTAAATCTGCAACGAGAAACCTTCGAGAAATTGTTCAGAGTTAAAAGGGCGTTTCTTTTGCGACACAATAGATACACAGTGAATACTAAGAACGAATATTTAAACTCTTCGGGGACCGATCACATACCGGGTGACCCAGGGATCTGTAGAAGCCCCATAACTTATTTGCTATTTGAGATATCGACTACTAGTTTTCCTGAACTGGCACCGACACTTATTCTACATATTTTAAAAATATGTATGTTTTTGTACAGGGTGTCCCAATAAACATAACAGACCAAAGTTATGTTTTTTTTTTAATGGAACACCCTATATTTTATACTTTATTTTCAAACCTCTTGAGAAGCTGATAAAAATAGTATAAGATAGTATGGGTCTATTATGGACGATTGGTTAGTTATGGGCAAATTTGTCGCAAAAACAAGGACACATTAAAAAAGTTGCAGAAGCGGTCCTAGCAATCAGGGCCGATCCTAGACCCTTGGCCGCCAGCGTGCAAATGATGAGTTGGGCGCCCCCTCACGCGCAGTAAAAAAATTCTTGAGGCGGGGTGATTTTATTTTTCAATTCGAAAAATTTAAAAATCCTCTAATATTTTTGTAAGGTTTTAAAGCAGAATATATGATGTCAGAGCATATACACATATTTCAAATTTAAAATATGTTTGGTTTGAATTGAAAGAAAAACTGACTAAAGAATCTGCAAGTAATACGGGACTACCAGATGCATTTTTGTTTTGTAAAATTCTGGATACATTGCAGAGGAACATTTTTCTATTAAATCCATCTCGATGGTAACGGCAAAAACTAATAAAACGGTTGATAGCTTAATCAATCAACTTTGTTCGTATAAAAGGGCCTTACGGATGAAGGGAGCTGGATCCACCAAGTAGGAAGCTTTCACCTGCAATCATCAAAGAAGTTATCACAGCAAGGAAGTTCAGTCGATGCGAAAAAAAAGAAAAAAACAATTGATATGCGCCAAGCAGGGGTGTTAGGGGTGCCCAGCACCCTGGCGGCAGCTCTTGAGGGGCGGCAGGCCTTAAGAGGCGCCGGTCATAAGCCCGAAACATCGATGCTGAGAGCCCTCTTAACTTGGCGCCCACCAAATGTTATTGTTTTTTTTACAATTTGCAAACAATTTGCTCGTAAAAAAAATACTTTTTTTTTCGTAACACGCACGTTCGTGAAAAATGAGATAATTGTTTATTCTTTGCGTACGGATGCAAGGGGGCGGCAATTTTTGCCTCGCACCCCGGCGGCAACATACCTTAGCAGGGCTCTGGATATGTAAACATTCCTCAAGCACTTTGGGCCGAGTGATACGAACAGGTAGCTGCATCCTTTACAGGACAGGGCCTTTAAAACATTGGTTTAAATTGCTGCATTCATGTATATTGATATTGAAGGAGCAAAGGACAAAAATGGATCCGACGGCCATTACAGTGAAGAGGGCAACAAGCTCTACACATCCAAGGAAGTCATTTTCGAAGAAAAATTGGTGGAAAAAGAGGTTATTATACCCCCAGGAAGCAACGAATCTAAAGAGATGAAACCTACTGACCTGAACGACAGCAAATCCCGAATTGAAGAAGGCGAAGAAATGTAATTCTGGAAACCCGATGACAGTGACAGTGGTTGGAACAATCTCAGAAATGCCGGAAGCCAATAAAGGAGTAACTACGCGGGAACTACGCAACCGAGTGGATCTTACCTCCACAGAAATTCCAGGACTACGTGATACTCACTTCGACGACCATCGAGGACCCAAACACCTACAACGACACCACATCGATCGGCAAATTTAAGGACAGATTGGTGATCAAAGCTTTTTCGCAAAGAAGAGGAGTAGATAGATTATGATCAAACCTTCAGTTCAGTAGCAAAACATCGACTATTCGAACGCTACTCAGTGTTGATCTAAATTATAAAACAATACTTCTTGCGATTATTTGGATGCAAATTCATCAATTACATTTGAAATATCTAATGTTTCACCGATCTCATTTTCAATAGAAATTATGACTAAATTAGCAAATCGCTCTTGTGTTACAGTTGACCTTAAATAATTTTTATTTTATCCTATAATGTTAACAGGCCAATAACTCCTTAGCAGCGAGTTACGTTAAGGGTACATTCTACTACTACATTTAGATTTTTTTTTGCATAAAATGAATGATTTTGAAGAAAATGAGGGTCTTCTGTATGGACCGGGCATTGCAGATTAAAGGTGAGTTGTTAAACAAATGCATCTTATTGCATTAAAAACTGTCCTTTAAACTTTAAATGAGTTTTTCTCGAAACAGCATTTTTCATTCATTGTCTCTTCTAACTCAAAAAATATTTGACCAAATACTTTGAAAGTTTGCATACATGTGCAGAATTTCATCCTCTACAGAGTAGACTAGCATCAAGTAAATATATTAATAATTACATTTTTGGTGCACAATAATATAACAAAAAAAAACGCCTAAAATTCAAACTTTTATTTCAAACGTCCGCTATTTTGTTAATTTCTTATGAAAAATGTTGTGACTCTGTAGAAAATACATTTTTTTATAATAATCACCTTTAAATTTATGTTTTAGAGATATACAAATACCTGCAGGAGGGACAAGCGAGGGGCGTGTCAACCGTGCAGCGGTCACTATGGCCATTTGTTTGCGCAATAATAATAATATTTTTACTCGAAAAAATTCTAAATTGTATACAAAAGATCAATAAACATGTTTGAAAAAACCGGTATAAAAATATTGTTTTGTACTTTTTAAACAAATTAATAAAAAAGTTCTATTTTTAATCTTACAAGGTAGAATGTACCCTTAAGGTACCTTTAACAACACTAGTGTTGTTATATGTATCTTAACGCAACTCGTTGCTATGGAGACATTGGCATACAGACATTATTTCGTTTTTTGGCGATAAATGATTTAAAATTGCTAATGGTTTTAATTGGGAATGATTAGGAAATATGATTAATTAATTTCTCACTTAACCCGTGGTGAAACATAATTATATATTTGATTAATTAAAACACTTGGTTTTGTTTCACTGATTTTATTTTTCCCTCCGACTAGTTTCGACCTTAGGTCATTCTCAAGGAGATATGTACAAAATTAACATCGACTGGTATTTATACAGGAATTGAAAAATCAGGTAATAAGGGCCGTCGAAATGAGGGAGTTCCAGATATCTTCGACGTTATTAAGCGTGGTTTTTCCACGTTTGATTGCTTTGTTAATTTCGAGGCCCTCTCGCAAATTCAAATCCCGTCCCTTATTACCTGAATACAAAATTCGGAAATTATTGTCACTAAAATTAGGAAATAGTTCTCTAAAAGATAACAATTCTTTTAGGAGTTCCATTCCATCTAAAACTTTGGTCAATTTTCCTTTTTCGGTTACCCGCAATTTAATATCTAAATCCATACAATATTTTCTTAGATATTCGGACTCTGCAGAATGAAATAGTAGCAAAAATTTAAACAAGGAGTAGCAATTTACTAACAGTTAAGAACGTTCAAATCATCAAATTAATAGCGATGTTCAAAATTTCAAAATAAAAGTTAATTCTAAATTTTTCTCTAGGATCCAAAAAACTTTCATCGCATGATTAATAATTGAACAACCGCGGTTTCTTTTACACGAACTTCGGATGCTTTGCGATACTTCCTCCGCTGCTTTGGCAAAATCATTACCTGGTTAGAAGTAGGATACACTTCAGGCAGGGGTCAAGGCGACCGGCCGCTGTTTCGGGGCGCTCGGACTAAATTTCAATTCAATCTCGGACACCGCGGATTGGTGGTCCGCGGCGCTGTTCTACGTTCCGCGGACCGGTTTCGCCGCCCCCTAACTTCCGCCCGCGTGCCGTGCACGCTCTAGCCCCCCGGTAGGATCGCCCCTGCTAGCAATGCTAGCGTCGTTTTATATACACTAAAGAATTTTCCACATCATGCATTTTTTTCAAATGGAACACCCTATATATCATGCCACCAATGCATGGAATTTTTAATAAGCATTCCAATGATGTACAATTTGTATAATGAAATATTAAGGATTCTTAAGATTTATCCATAAAAACATTTTTCTTTTGTCACCTCCTGCTCATTTTTGGATTTTCAGCCAAAACTATGCATTTTCTGAAAAAATAATAAGAGACCAAAGTTGTAGAGCGGAAAATTTTCGATCGATATAGGTCTTTCGACTTTTCCAATAATGCGTGCATTGCCCGCCAGAGTGCGTAAAATCGTGACCGTATATCCATTTTAGCGTTTTTCTCAAATTTTTTGTTAATTAATTGCACTATACTTTATTTTCCACGTCCTCTAGCAGAAAAACGGGTAATTATAGAATTATTTAAATGACCTACATCGATTGAAAATATTCCGCTCTACAACTCTTAAAAGATGCAATTTTTGCCCAAAATGCATAGTTTTCACTAAAACTGCAAAAAACCATTGAAAAACGCAAAAATTGATATATACATTTTAAATTTGCATTTTTAGGGAAAACTGCATTTTTGGCAAAAATTGCTTCTATTAAGAGTTGTAGAGCGGAACATTTTCAATCGATATGGGCCATTTTAATTTCCTTATAATTTCCCGTTTTCCCGCTAGAGGGTGCGGAGAATAAAGTATAGTGCAATTTATTAATAAAAAATTTGAAAAGAAAACCCTAAAATGCATATACGGTCACGATTTTGCGCGCTCTGGCGGGCAATGCACGCATTATCTTAAAACTTGAAAGTTCGGAAATTTTTCGCTCTACAACTTTGGTCTCTTATAACGAAACAAAAATGTTTTTATTGATAAATCTCAAGAATCCTTACTATTTTGTCATACAAACTGTATATCATTGGAAAGCTTATTAAAAATGCCATAGATTCGTGGCAACTTATATAGGGTGTTCCATTTGAAAAAAAAATAGTTATCCATTGTTTTGCGTATGGTGACACCCTATATAGCACTATGAATAAACGAGAACCAAAGCCGATGTGTATTATTCTTTATGTGGGAAATTTTCTAGTGTATAAATAATGATGCTATCTTTGCTAGGAACGCTTCTGCAATGTTTTCAATGAGTACATGTTTTTATCACAAATTTGCCCATAACTAACTAACCGTCCATAATAGACCCATACTATCTCATACTAGTTTTATCAGCTTCTCAAGAGAGTTGAAAATAAGGTATAAAATATAGGGTGTTCCATTTAAAAAAAACATAACTTTGTTCTGTTAGGTATATTGGGACACCCTGTACAAAAACATACTTATTTTTAAAATATGTAGAATAAGTGTGGGTACCAGTTCAAGAAAACTAGAAGTTGATATCTCAAATATCAAATAAGTTATGGGGCTTTTACAGATCCCTGGGTCACCCGGTATGTATGTACACCTTTACCTCATAAATTCTAAACGAATAGCATCTTAACGCAATCTCATCTTAAGGGCGAAAAACTGCCGTAAGTGTGCATTTTCATGTCTCTGTTGGCGGTTTGGTATGACTGGTGAGATATCAATTGTAGGATTTCAAAATTTCAAAATTAATTTTTCCCTGAAGAGGTTAACTTAAAAAATTAAAAAGTTAGAGTAAATATTCACGGTGGCTTCAACATGAGTAATTGTTAAGCACAAATTTCCATACATACCTACGGAGCTAATCCTAGCAATTCCAGATACATTCTGCTCCGCACTCCTCTTGCCCCTCCACAACCCGTTCTTCCTCTCCTCGATCTCCTTCTCACTCTCCAGCGTCCACAAATTCTCTGAAGCGTTCAACGCCTTCTTCCTCTCCTCTTCCAGCACCCTGCGCACCTCCTCGTTCTCCTTCATCTTATCCAGGTGCGACTTCAAATCCCGCTGCTCGAACCGCGACTTCCTCAGCTGGCGTTCCCGATTCTTAAA
The DNA here is from genome assembly GCA_910593695.2 of Ocypus olens. NCBI lineage: Eukaryota > Metazoa > Arthropoda > Insecta > Coleoptera > Staphylinidae > Ocypus > Ocypus olens. The sequence continues at coordinate 26,320,074 of OU343050.1, read as the reverse complement.
GTAAGTATCCTTCAAAATTTCCGTCGGCACATTATCTAGATCATTCAACAGCCTACTCTTAGACTGACGTACGTTTTTGTAATCGTAGATCCCGACCTTCCCGTCCGCCAGGTTTTTCTTCAGCGTTTTTTGCTCACGATCGCCCCTCGGATCGCGATTCGACGACGGGCTGTTGCTGTCTGGTAGGATTAGTTGTTTGTTTTCTGTATACACGGTCGAGGGTTCGTCTAGGTAGGAGTTGTAGTCTATGTCATCGGGCGGGTAGTTCTTGGGGTAGCCGGATTGCCAGGTGTCTTGGGATTGGTCGTAGTCTACTGGGTCGAACTTTGGTTGTTCCTAAAATGAAATAAAAAAATAATTTGGAAATATGAATAACTAATAATATTTGTAAGCAAGTAGTTTGATACAAATTGGCTCTAATTTTAAATACGATGAACGGTTCTTAGAGGAGGCTAAGAGAGGAAGAGAGAGATGTTATTGCGTAATAAAAACCGCGTGGGATGCACTACAGGAATCATTGATCCACAGTTTTCTTTCGTAAAATTTCGCGAGCCGCCACTGTTTTCAATTCTATATTATTTATTCGTAGGTATTTGCAAATACAAACAAGGTCAAGTCGAAACTATAGTGAGTGAGTTTTAATGAAAAGTACAAAACCAACAGAGTTATTTCTTTCTAAATAATTGTATAATTTTATCACAAAGTCAAAGCCTTTACAACTACTTATACAATAATGGTAAAAAAACTTTGGTCGGATTACGGATCCCTTCAAATTATAACTAACTAAGTGTCGAGAAGAATTTTGAGAAAGATATTTGGACCGGTATGGGATGAGAACAACACCTGGGGAATTCGGTTGAACTATGAGATAAATGATTTAACAAAAGAAGCTGATTAAGTAAGGTTCATCTACGCGCAGAGGTTGCGATGGTTCGGCCATATAATGAGAATGAAGACAAGATGGGGACGAAAGAAATGCCAGTGGTTGTCGGCGCAAACAAGATCGAGAACGGGATCGAGGGACGATGTAATGGGGGACTTACGAGCCATGAACACGACGGAATGAAGAAGACGTGTGGAGGGTAGAGAAGAATAGAGGCGTGCAGCAAAGCAGGCTAAGACTCATCTGGAGTTGTAGTGGAAGAAGAAAAACTTCGATTATTGTGGATTTTAATTGGTTGCGATAAAATATCAATTATTTCATCAATGTTCAAAGATTTTATTGCTGAAGAAATGCAAGTTACCTTACATATAATTTTAACATGACTTACTTCAGTATATGGCAACTCTTCATTCTCGATAAGAAATTTACGTTTATGGATTAAGATCAATTAAGGAGACTTGATATGTATGCAACTATTGTGTATATACAAAACAATAAATTATTTCAGATAAAAGTTTTTTATTCTGTGAGTAAATATGGATAGCCACCTAGCAACCATCCCGATGAATATATTTGTATAAATTAATATTTGTACTTACAACGTTATTCACCACCTTCGGCCTGTCTAGTTTGCTGTAATCCTTAATTAGACCATGGTTGTTGTCTTTGTGTCGAAATGGAGACCCATCTTTATACTTGATTGGTGTAGAATCTTCGTTTATTCTGAAATTTTCTTCAGACTCTAAACTAGGCGTTTGCATGTCGGTTTTTATTTGCACGCCAGGATGACTGCGAAGATATTCTGCCGCTTCTTCCACGGGAGTTTTGGTGTTGTTGAACTCTAGTTGCGTTCTGTTATCTAATCAGAAGAAAGATGGATAGAAGCGCGATTGCTATAACCGAACGTGATTATTCGAAACTGAATAGTAGTGGCGGTTCGTGAACTTTCGTAGAGGAGGCTAAGAGAGGTTAATGTTTCTCCATAAAAACAACTCGGACTTTGAGTGTTTCGCAGCCTCCTCTGCCGGACATTCAAGGGCCGCTCCTGGCGTACATGGTGTTGTTTCACACTTTGTCTAGAGGTGTAGCAATTCTTGGAAGAAGCGGAGTTACTTTATTCAAAATGACTATTTATTGATATAATTAAATACAAAATACAATCAATGGCAAAGCAGCGGCTCGTGTACTGTTTCAGGTGTGGTAAAGAGAAAAATGCTAAGGCGTAAGGCGTCTCTATGACATGCTGCACTACAAGTACTGAATAATGTTTTTATTGTATCCTATACTGTTATCATGTCAATAACTCCTTAGCAACAAGTAACGTTAAGGTACCTTTAACAACACTAGTGTTGTTAAGAAATTCTTAACAACATTAGTGTTGTTATATTATCGTAACGCGACTCGTTGCTATGGAGGTATTGGTAAACAAACATGACTTCGCTTTTTGACGGTTTTCATTAAACATTTTTCAAATTAAAAAAAATAGAGATAGTATAAAATAAACCGTGCTACAACACACGTAATGTTATTTGTTTTTACATTACTCGAGAATTTCAAAGCACTCGCTCCTACGTCGCTCGTGTTTTCAAACTTTTCTCTCGTAATGTAAAAACCTTCATAACATTACTTGTATCGTAAATTACTATTTTTTTATTAATTTGATTTGATTATCATTTAATACGTGGTAAAATTTTTTGTAAATTCGGTTTTGAAGGCACTTTTGTTTCACAATTTTTACTTTTTATTCCGACTACAATTCTTACATCATTTTTTAGATACTGTTTCCAGCTGTATCCATTTTTAGAAAATGATGCAAAATCGAAAATAGTTGGAATAAAAGGTACAAATTGTGAAACAATCAAGTATTTTGAACATTTTTGCCGTAGTCTTACCTTCGAATTTTCACGAGCCGCCACTATTGAAGCGTGTAACTTGAGACGCGTTACAGATAGGGAAATGTACGAATAATTAATTACCCGAGCTATAAATTTCCAATCCTGGAGGTTGTTCAAACTGATTCAATGCATTCAGCTTTGCAACTTTCGTCGTGTTGAACCTGAGCTTGCACAAATCCGAATTGCTCTGTTGCTTCAGTGTACTTCCCGGAAGAAATTCGTAAATGTCCTGGCGACCTTCAAAATCTTTACAATCTGCTGTCCAGAATAAAAAGAAGTCAAAACCGTGACCTTCCATGCTCAGAGTCAGTCCAGCCATTTGTGATCCGACGCTGTCCACGATCGGCTTATCGTAGATAACATTTCCAGTTTTTCCATCAATTATAAAAGCCTGAAAGAGTATTACAGTAGAAAAATCTGCTCCAATTACGTAGTATACAATATTTTCCCGTATTTTATACTAAGAAAGTAAGAAACAGCAAGTAGTAAATAATTTTAACAATTTTTCAGTTAAATTAAAGGACCCCGCACAAATCCTATGGAAATTGAATTTCGGTCAAATGACTTGAAATTTTCAGAAGAGTTTCTTCAAGTCATGCCGAGAAAAAGTCCTAATGGGCACAAAGTTCCTAGATGCTTTGGAGTCGAGATGTAAGCGATGGAAAGTTGAAAAACGCGTTTTTTATGTCTCAGACACCTATAATTGGTTTTGCGGAATTTGAACATTTTTACTAAAAAAAACGTATAACTCAATAAATACTAACGTATTTTCTATAAAAAAACTATTTTTTAAGTCATTTCATACCTAATAATATTAAAATCTTACAAAAAATAGGCTTTTAAAAACGTTTATTTTTTGGAAACATTAAATATTGTTCCCCCAACAGAACACCTACAGACCGGTTTCGACCTTTCAAGTCTCATCAGTGTAGTTAGTTGCTGATGGGGAAACGGAGATTACTATTGAAATATAAGTATTCCAAACACCGTTAAAGGTAGAAACGCCAAAGTGGCGGAATCTATTGCCTGAATGCTGTATTGAACCAAATCCGGGTGGCTTTAACACCGACAAGATATGGACATTGGCAGCGGTGGCAAATATAACAATATTAATGTGAACATTAAATATTGTTTCCCCAACAGAACACCTACAGACCGGTTTCGACCTTTCATGTCTCATCAGTATAGTTAGTTGCTGATGGGATCTTGGTTCAGTACAGCATTCAGGCAATAGATTCTGCCACTTTGGCGTTTCTACGTTTATTTTTTTCTTTTCTTTGACATTATTGCACATTTTAATATTTTAAATGAATGTTTATAAAAAAATTAAAACATGAAAAAACGTAAAAAATGTCCGTATGTTTCTTTTTTTAAGTACTAAATATTAGGTATTATAAATATTATAACTATAATACTGAATATTATAACTATTACAATTATAGGTGTCTGAGACATAAAAAAACGCGTTTTTCGACTTTCCATCGCTTACATCTTGGCTCCAAAGCATCTAGGAACTTTGTGCCCATTAGGACTTTTTCTTGGCATGACTTGAAGAAGCTCTTCTAAAAATTTCAAGTCATTTGACTGAAATTCAATTTCCATAAGATTTGTGCGAGGTCCTTGAGCTAAAAATAGAAAATCTTGATGGCATGTGTCCCTTTTATCGGGTTTTAGCAAGTTGTATGATTAATTTGGATTCTGAAGATATACTTCTAATTATGTTTGTATGAATTTTTATTTCATTCATAAAACCGTCAGATTTAAAAAATAAAAGGCTTGTAGCAGTCAAGATATTAAAAAAAATATCAAACTATAGAACATGGCAAGTAATTAAAGTTTAAAGAGGGTTATAAAAAAATTTGGTTTCATAATTACACCAGGAATTAGGCCTCAATTTTACAGTTTAATTTTTTCAAAGTTCTCAATGTCAAGTTGTTTTAAGTAAATGACAGCTGAAATACTTATGAGAATTAAACATATCAAATTGTGTCTAATTCCTGCAACTTACTTGGCTGTAGTAATATATGGGAAATTCTGGTCCTGTTTGGTATTTTACGAAGAAATCCGTAACATTGTCGTCGTTAAAATATCCAGGCGTCGGTATACTCAATGTTTCTGAATTGTTTACCGTGACGTTCCAGAGTTGCTGGAAATTGCTTCCATCAATTGCGACAACAGTTGAATTGAACATTGCAGCCACAATGTCTAACTGTTGGTCGCCTGTTATATCTACGAGGATGGCCGGTGATAAGACACCTTTAAATGTGTCAGCATAGAGAGTCTGAAAACTCTGCAAACAAATATTGAATTTCCAAAATTATTTTGGCGAATACCTTGAATATAAGTTGGAATATTGATGTTGTATAAACTTTATTAAAAGTGTATACAGGGTGATCCATCTCAGACGTAACAAGCAACTTTGTTGAGTTACGCGGCATTTTTGAAAAAATCGCCGAGACTTTTGTTTCGAGGGGGACATCTTTTTATGATATTTCCATCTTCATAACCTTAACCCCCCAGCCACCCCTAACTTCAGTCCCCAATTTTAAATTGCGAAACTGGGTCGAGTGATAGCTCTTTTGATTCTAAATACAACGGTGTCATTTGTTTTCGTTTTCATTGATTCCTGAGGGAACAGCAACACTTCTAAATTGCAATTTTATTTGTTTAACACCACAAAAAGGGCAACAATCCACTAAGGAACGTAAAATTGATGCGTGATTAATTAACATAAAAGAACAAGACAGAACAAACAAATAATAACAATATACTCAAAACATGAATAACTACCGAAGAAAATGTTCAGAATTGCTTCCATTGTTTCCACACAAAAATAAAGATTCTGTTCAAAACGTCGTCTTACATGTCTCAAAAGGCATTCATTCAATATTTTCCGCGCAAAACGTCTAGCGATTCTGGTGGTGTATGTACAGGGTGGGCAAAATTCAACGGGGGATCTCGATAACTATAATAGAGAAAAACGGATGGCGCATCCTCGATCTCTTTTTTCGAGAAAAACTCAATGGTGAAAACTAAATTTATTTATCTTTTTTTGTTTTCGAGATATAGCCAAAAAGTCACTTTGGTTCAATTTCGAAATATTGAAATATCTCAGTTGTTTATCATTTGACAATATTGAAAGTTATATATTGTTCAGACACTTTTTTTAAAAGAATAAAATAAGCATTATTCTGATATCTTCATTAATATGAGAGTTATAACAAAAAGTTTTTTTTTTTAAGAATAAAATAAGCATTATTCTGATATCTTCATTAATATGAGAGTTATAACATAGTTGTGTTTTCTTTTAAATATAGCATACAGTTGGCGTTGGCCTATTTTATTGGGTTATTTTTTCTCTTTTCAGCGATATCGTATAGCATGTGGGGGTTATATTTATAATTTCATTCAAATCTGGTAAAAATTATTGTTTTTCAATTATTAAATTTATTTTCTCACGTTCATCCTAGTTGGCTTGTATTTATGAGGTAATATTAAATATTTTATTTATTATAATGCTTTATTAAAAAAAAAATTACAATAAATCAACAATAAATTAAACTGCTAATTTTCTCGATAAATGTGCCCATTACTCAAAATGCAAAGGTTATTTATAACACTTTTGGATGCATTATGAATATGAATATTAGAAATGTAATTTATACATACACTCAATGCAATTTTCTCTTACATTATTAAAATTGTCATTTCTCATTTTATACAATTTGTCTTTTATAAGTTCACAAAAAAGAAATCTAGCGGCGTCAAATCGAGTGATCGTGGTGGCCACTTTACAGGTCAATTTGTTCCAGTTATTCCCAGAATTAATATTTAATAGGTTTGACACAATTCTTGCATTATGGGCTGGTGCACCATCTTGTTGAAAGAACATAGTTCTTCGTTAATGGTTACGGTGATGGTAATAGTAATGTATCCAAAAAGTTTTGAATAACGTGTTGGTTTAAAATTTAGAGCTAATGTATGCTTCTTGCGTTCAATTAATACAACGGTAAAAAGAGTTGGAATTGAAGATTTTGTAAACGTTGTTTTCGAATAGTATAAGGCCTAAATTTATATTTTACAAAATTGAAATCCCAGATTCCACTCAATTTCACGCGTTGAAATAGCTGGCTCAGCTCTAATTATGCTTATTGCTGATTTTTTGCGTTTTCACTACCATATTATGTTGACATTGAAAAAAAATTGTTTCGTTTAATAAACACAAGCCGACTAAGATGAAGGTGAGAAAATATATTTGATGTTTCAAGAATACTTTGTTTTAATACTTTTTAATGCATTTTAATGAAATTGCAGAAACAACCCTCACATGCTATATATCGTTAAAAGGAGAAAAACAAACCTAATAAAATAGGCCTGTGTGTGAAATGTGGAGGAGGAGTAGAAAAAAATGGAGCAACGATGTGATCTCCAAGAATACCAGCCCAAACATTCAACTTTTGTGGATATTGCGTATGTACTTCATTAGAAATGTTTTCCGGCGATTTACAGACGTATTAAAAGAAAAAGTACATTCGTCAGAAAAACAAACATTAAAAAGATAATTCTGATGTTTCCACTTTTTCTTCGAGAGTGTACATGATTTTCGGCAAGAGACAAACGTCAAAATTCACATGTCAAAACAAATTTTAGAATCACGTATATGGGATGTGGTTGAGATAAATGGACAAAGTTTGTTACTTCTAATACCATTTTGAAGTGTTGCCGTTCCCTCAGGAATCAATGAAAACGAAAACAAATGACACCGTTGTATTCAGAATCAAAAGAGCTTTTTAACGATGTATCACTCGACCCATTTTCCCTATTTAAAATCGCGGGATGAAGTTAAGGGTGGCTAGGGGATTAAAGTTATGAAAGTGGAAATGTCATCAAAAGTTGTCCCCCTTGAAACAAAAATCGACCTGTCTCGGCGATTTTTTGAAAAAAAAGTCGCTTGTTACCTCCGAGATGGACCACCCTGTATATGCATATGTACAGTAAAATAAGATAAACTGGGCAGAAATACCAATAGTCAATAGCCCAGACAAACACTTTTTGAAAATTATATTTATATTATTGTTTATGGACGAGGCTTCTACTTCCTTATACATGTTATAAATATAATAAAACACTTTTACTTTGTTGGTATAACACAAATTTTATTTTATTGTTGACTATAGTTTCGGCAACTCAAGTTGCCATTAACAAAACATAACTTACTTTACTTACTTTATGTTTTGTTAATGGCAAAAGTTGAGTTGCCGAAACTATAGTCAACAATAAAATAAAATTTGTGTTATACCAACAAAGTAAAAGTGTTTTATTATATTTACAACATGTATAAGGAAGTAGAAGCCTCGTCCATAAACAATAATATAAATATAATTTTCAAAAAGTGTTTGTCTGGGCTATTGACTATTGGTATTTCTGCCCAGTTTATCTTATTTTACTGTACATATGCATATACAGGGTGGTCCATCTCGGAGGTAACAAGCGACATTAATTCGACTACCATAAGAATTTGAGGACTAATAAATAAGTACCTTCCTGCAAAATTCAGTTTGGAGATAAGTTTGTCGCAAAATATTATCAATTTCCAAGCGTAGCCTAATACCATTAAAATAATCTTCAATAAGAAAATAATAGATTAAAAGAAAAGTGGTACCCAGAAGAAAAACTCGAAGGAGTTAGAGACAGAGTATGAAACATTTGAGTATTTGAAAGAAAATACGAGAGTAACTAGAAAATATATCTATCTAGGCATGATTGAAACAATTGATAAGACAAATAGTGACAAGTATTTCAAAGTTGCGTGAATTTTTACTTTCTCCGTTACGAAGTACGAGAAAGTATTGTGATCGTGATTTTTTTTTCAAAAATTTTTTTTACGGAAATATCCGTTTTGGGGTCCCTAGATGCCATTTCAACAATTTCTGGATTTTTTTTTTGTGTCTGTGTGTGTGTGTGTGTCTGTGTGTGTGTGCGTGTGTGTGTGTGTGTGTGTGTGTGTGTGTGTGTGTGTGTCTGTCTGTGCGCGCTGTATCTGAAAAAGTAATAGAGCAATTAATATGAAACTTTGAACATAAGTCTTATTTGATAATCCGAAGAACTGAAAAGCTTTTGGTAAAATTTCGTACACCGGAAGTGGGCGTTTACCTTAACCGTTTTTTGTTTTTCTTCAATATTTTTTTAAATTTGAAAAATAACACAAAAACATTTAAACAAATATAGAAGACAACAAAGAAATGAACATCTTTTGCTTAAAAATATTTTTCATAAAATCATTTTTAATCGAGAAAAACATTTATTATTATTTTTTTATTTTTAGTTTATAATTATGAAACGATAATAGTTAGAGCAAATTCATGTTAATAATAATTGTAGAGAATGCTGAAATGAACAACTTATAAAAAATAAGTTTTTTTTTTAATCGCTTTAGTTTTTGAGTAAACTGAGTTTTTAAATTTGCAGTATAATTTTTCCATTTTTCATAATTTTGACGTTTTAAACGTCAGTTTCATCCGATTCTACAAAACGCTGTATGTACATTTAAAACATGATTTGAATTAAAAATAAACCAAAAGAGCCCATTTTTTATTCGAATCCGCCAGTTATTTTTTATTTGGTGAAGTGTTTTGTGTCTAAAAATGAGCCTTTTGAAATTGGAGCATCGAAGTGTAATAAAATTCCTTACAAAATCCCAATCCCAAAACAATCCGCGAACGAATGATTTTAGTGTATGGAATGGTCATATTTCACAATTTAATTTTGTTTGGGGACGTGAATCTGTAGAGGATGATCTCAGATGTGGAAGACCTGAAGAAGCGACAAATGTTGAAATGTGCAGAAAAGTGGAAGCCAGTCTAAAAGCCGCCACCATTGCTACAGCATTGGAAATATCTGAGTCTAGAGTTTTGACAATATTGCACGTCTTAATTGCCTTAATACGGATAGTGTCTGGGGATGAGAACTGGGATCCTGAGACAAAATTAGTGTATATCCAATGAGTACATAAGGGTTCTCCTCCCCCAAAGAAAGCTCGCATGCAATCTTCAGCTGGAAAATTCATGTCAGCCAGGTATTCTTCTGATTGAATATTTACCCAAAGGCTCTACAATAAGTTCAGAATCTAACGGTAACACCTTAAAAAAGCTACATGACTATTACCAAACAACGCCATAGATTAATGCAGGGTGGTGTGTAACTTCTTCATAACAATGCGACCGCTTATAAAGCAGCCAAAACCAACCCATTCTGCAAGAATATCTCTTTACTGACCTAGACCATCCACTTTATAGTCGGGATCTAGCACCGTACTTCTACCTATTCAGAAATCTGAAAAGGAACCTCAGAGGGCATCGCTTTGGAACAGACGAGCAGTTAAAAGAGGTCGCCAAGGATTATTTTGAGATTCAAGAAGATTTTTTTTTATACTGGGATAACTTATTGCAGGACAAATGGCGCAAGTGTGTTGAAGTAGGGGAAAAAATCGTATCTCTTTGTTTCATAGATAGGCAGATAAACTTTATAGTTCGTATGATTCAACGGCAGAAATAAGTGATAATTCAGATCCTTACTATACGACCCGATAGCTGGAAAATTCAGAAAATTTAAGATGAATTTGTATGAAGCAAGATAACTTCAAACAGAGAAATGAATTGTGTCATGTTCTGACCCAAGGGCAGCCAATGTCACCATTCACATGATCTTTCAAAATTTCGAGTGAACAACGATGTTTGGGCTATTGCATCATCTTGTTGTAACCACACCATTCCTCCTTAATGTTAATCGAAAACATCCCCTAATTTAGGCCGGCGAAAGCGAACGTGTCAGCCACCCAATATCACCCAATATCAAGAATACAGTATGCCCTAAAAACTTATCTCTTATAATTCCGAATGAATGACGTGATTTGTGGGCTTTTGCACCATCTTGTCGAAACCACACATTTTTATTTTCCTGTCTATCGTAAACACCATCCAACTTAGGCCGGAGAAAGCTAGTATTGCAGAATAGCGTTACAAGTAAGACCGTTACATGAACGGACCAAAACTCAAAAACGACATACCTGTTGCATACATGTTGACTGTACCTGAAAGGTGGAAATGTGCAAGAAATCTGCGGGGAACTCTCTTAAATTTTTCGAGACAAAGTAGAAAAATACGGATTTCCCAATCTCTTTTACTTAGTTCTCGAGCAATCACAATGTTGGAAGGGTGCCTTTTGAGGTCTCGGTGTAGAATTCACCAAATGCTTCGATCGGATAACTGTAAAGCAGCCACGTGTTTCGGTGCAGCGGGCACATATTTCGATTAATCGGCCAGTTAATTCAAACTTGTGAAGAAGAATGTCTGAAGTTTGATACTCAATTGTGAATTATTTTTTTAAATCAGGAACATAATCACGTCGAGAAAGTGCGAAACCCCCAACCACGTGATTCTGTTCCTGATAAAAAAAATACAATTCACAAATGGGTGTCAAACTTTAAATTGCCATTTTGAATGAACGTTGAAAATAAAAGCACGGTGATCTCCCGGTCAAGCCATGGTGTAAATGTGAAAACAGCACGAACACGGCTGCCTAACGATATACTCCCCACTGCTGTACCACCACCTCACCCCTAGATACGTTTTTCCTAAATCAGGAAGTTATTTTTGCCGCATCCTGTATTTACCACGCGGACGAATATTCTAAAATAGTAATAACGCTTTAATTAATAGAAAATTCTTAAGTTTCACTTACTGCGTTTCCTGAAATAAACTGGCTTAGAGGAATCACAGTTAAATTTCCAGGAGCACTGGGACTGCCTGTCCCAATTAGGATTAAAAACTGTTCATCTTTTTGCGGAAGCAGCTGAGGAATGTAGTAAGTTTCTGACTGATTGGGCGTCGACACTCGTTGGATTTCTTTGCCAGTTTTTCCGGAAATTAACATGACATGACCGGATCGTTCTCTACCTGGAAAAATAATTTCATATAATACTGCGGAGGTAATAACATCAGCGTGATTTTAAGAAAATTTCATTTTGATGGAGATAAAATAAATCGCAACGATTATAAAATTCAAATTCTAATACATAATACTTTCTAATAAAGTTATGGAATTTGCCAGATTGATTTAAAAAAATATAATATGAGTGGTAAAGTTATTGGAAGGAGGAATAGAGAAGCTAGAATGAATTAAAAAATACAAGCAGTTATAAATGCAATATTATATAATACCGGGTGACCGTAATTCATTGAGAATTTTCTTATGAAGTTGGCATCAAAGAAAGACCAAGACACACGGGCACAGTTTCGTAGGATTAACAAAGACATTATCTAAAAGTGAGGTTAGTTTCATAATAACAGAACTTTATTGAGATTGAATTGTGTGCATAATTAACCCGCCAATGGTGACCCTACTGGTCTGTGAGACCGGGTGTGTCGAATAACTTTATTCTCCGTTATTATTTTTTGTTGCAATTTCGGGTAGCTGCCGCATTGCAGAGCTTAAATTGATCAAATATCTTTGTTTTGTAGTCAAAGAGCATACATTAAAAAACTATTAATAACACGTTTCAAAAAATCTTCAGTTGAAAACCCCGGTGCGTGAGACCGGCGTCGCCATTAAATTTGCGTCACCAATAGCGGGTTAATAATTGAATAATTATCAGTAAAACTTATTAGATCTTCTTTATTTTTATACCTAGCTACACCTATGAATAAAAAATAAAGTATTTTTGCAAAACCACAAAAAGCCTTAATCAATTACAGTAGCATTTGTGATTTTAGTTTATACTCTATCTCTTCTAATAAACGAGATCCCTATGGTGAGCCTCAAATTCGAAATACCCTGTATATCTTGGTTAGAGGCAACTAATTTAATGGCTAATATAAATATGTATTCCAATAGATAATTACTACCATCAAGATACCTTTTTGTGAAGTGTGTGCAGCCACGACATCATCAACTCCATCCCCATCCTGATCTGGAATAAAATTCACTGTGTAGATATCCATCAGCAGATTAGCGTCCTTCCCGAAATCCTCGAATTCCCACAACACTTCTCCATCTTTCGAATTGAGAGCCACAAAAATCTAAAAATAATTCCATGATCACAAAATTCACAACACACGCTCGAAACTACCGACCCCTCCCTTTCCCGTGGCTATGCAATCAAAAACTCCATCCCCGTTCAGATCCGCAGAGCAAAATATGGTGAAAATGGTGTGCTCTAGGTGTTTCTTCCAAACAACGCTTCCTGTTGTACCATTCAAAGCTAGAACACCGCCACTGCATGGTGCAGCCACGCCCATGAATATTGGACAGAAGATGTCGGGATGTAACACACTATTATCACCTGAATTAATTATATTTTTAATTATATAATTATATAAATATGTCAAATTTTAATTAGGTGACTTCCATAAATGATGTCGCTGGTTTAGGGGGCTTCAGCGGAATTATGACGGCCTATTTTTCTAAAACTAAATTCTAAGGTGCATGGTGTACCTTGCGACATCGGCGTGGGGGTTAATATTTAACGAAAAACCGTTGATATTTATGGATGCCGCCTTATTTGTATATACAAAAATGTGGCCTTTTTAAAGTTAAGTCGTTCTTTGTAGTAGGGCTTACAATGCTTGGTCAATGCTTGTGGTTATTTTTGTATTTTAAAAATTGGTTATTTTTATTGATTTATTTGTAATGATGCTACAATCGTTACTATAGTAACGATTGTATAGTATATATTTACTATAATTGTTCTTTGTAGTATGGCTTACAATGCTTGGTCAATGCTATGGTTAATTTTTATATTTTAAAAATTGGTTATTTTTATTGATTCATTTGTAATGATGCTGCAATCGTTACTATAGATGGTAGTTTATTTTATAATAAAACTATGTAATATAAAAACATAGATATACCGAATAACAGCTGAAAAAACCAAAGAACTCTGAATAATAAACACATAAACAGCTAAAAAGCATTGTACTTTTGCTACGAGAACAGTTTTAATCCGTTATAAGAACATTACAAATTATTAAAGACCAATCGGCTTTCAGCCTTTTAAATCCTTATGTCGTGTATATTCGTTCAAACTCACCAGTTCCAAACCCGAATATCACATCCAAATTCCCATCAGAATCGATATCCACCGTTCGTATCGACGATTCTGAGGTCAATTTTGGCAAACTGACCGTCCAAACGTCGGTCACCTTAAGGTCACTACAAGGCAGCAGTCTTTCCGATGTGTTTCCGACGGGCGCAGGCGCTATCCAGCTTTTAATTTTATTGATGGGCACGGGGAACATAGACACTATTATAACCACGAGTACTGTGAAACCTGTGATGTTTGCAGAATTATTCGAGCGAATTTTTGGCGGTGGGTCGGAACTTACCAGCCAGCGCCAAAAAGGCGGCGAGGAAATAGCAGAAGGGTTTGCAAGGGAACCGGCACAGGTGTCTGGTCTTGAATCGGATGTCCGAGTCGGATTTGTTGAGTTTTCTTCTCGGGGCCATCAAGGGACGTTTAACACCTATGTCTTCGGCAAACTGTAAATAATGGAATCAAATTTGAAGAAAATGTTCTTCCCTTCAAGTAGTAAAAAATATAATTATTCGGGGATTGAATTTGAAATGTAGAATTTTAGTGACTGCTGGTAGGCCGTGAATTATCAGTTTTATGGATTAAAGGCAGTAAAAGTAATGAGCCAATCAGATGAGACTTCGCGGTCTACGTAATGTTATTTCACCAATCAGATGAGATGCCGCGTCGACCAATAGAAGCTGCCCGGACGTTTCAATTTTCGCTTAATTGAGAGTTGCCTTCGAATTTCTCGTATCAAAAAGGCCAGAAACAAATGCTTCTATGCAGTGCTTGATTTATAAACTTTTAGGTACCGGAACGGATGACTCATATATTGACATAATTAGTAGAAGAACACAAAATTATATTTATCTTTCTAAGATGTTCAAAGCTTTTCTGTTTATACATTTTGCATTCATCTAAAAATCGAATCAAAGAAATAAAGCGTCTGTTGGCACAAAAGATGTATCGGAACGATTAAAATTAAATAACTTTTTAATGTTATGAGGTTTTCTTTAACTTAATACATATTATACTGTTATTACAAAAATAACATGAATAAGTAAATATAAATTCTATTTATTGATAATTTTTTGCATTTTATGACAATATATTTTTGTATACGGAAAATTAAACTAAGACCGAAGTCACAACTATTGAAACATGTTTGTCATATCTTACTGAAAAATTAGCCACAAACATGCAAATTTTTTTTTCTGATTAACACTTTTCCTAAATTAACAACATAAATTGCGGGCATGAGTGAAAATTTAATCAATCGCTTTTCAATGGTACTAGAAGCTATTACATGTGGCGCTGCAAATAAATTTGATGTATATGCTTGATACAGCAGTAGTACATTATTATACAAGTTTAATAAGAGGGTGTGGCACAAGTGCGATTGGAATGCAATGTAACGAGTGCTCCACAATGTCTCTTATTAAACAAGTATAATATAATATTTTTTTCTACTTTGGTTTTAGTTAAGGATTTATTTCTAAAATAAAATATATACTTAAACGTAGTGAGTTTTATCTGCAACATGTGATTTCAGTAGTTAGTTTTCAAACATATTAAATCTAGAATATTACTTACACACCTCCAGATAAGGGTTGCTAAGTTGCTAAGGGTGCGATAAACAAGCTATTTCCAAGTAAGTTGTAACCAATTTAAGCTTATAGAATAATGCAACGTACTTGCCTAAATGAATATGGAAATTTAAGGCCATGTTTACATTTGTTTCTCGTTTCTCGTGTAAGGCAACTATCGACGCTAATTAAATAAATTCGTTTTGCAAACAAAGCGATAATATAATCAATTACAACCTTCTCTCTGTGTATGTTGTGTTGCCTAAAATATCGCCGAGCGCGGAATGAATTCATGCGTCCGGCCATTCTGTCACCGAGTTCCTGCGTTTTCCACGCGGATAAAAAGTGAACAATATTACGCCTCAGTTTTATTTAACCTTAGTGGTACTGGTGGCGAACTCCCCAATATGCATTATCGAACATTTTCAGTATGTAGCGCATTGGTGGGTTCCAATTATCCTGTGAATTAACAGCAATTTTACATTTTGATGTCGACACGTCACGTTTACGTACTGCCAGTCGCGACAACTAAAATTTTACCACAAATAGTTTAATAATGAGCAAAAACTGTAAAATAAAAAATCTCATAGGAAATAGCTATTTGAGTATTAACTGCACAAAGTATGTATTTGTCGATTGAGATAGACAATCTATCTAAATCGACACACACCTTGCGCACGAAATTACACACAATATTTTTTACCTACGACAACTTGGATATATGCTCATTACATGCTTGTTAATGATTAGTATATGTAGTGCATTGCTCACGCATTTCATTCTCGCATTGATTATCTGTGCTAGAATATATTCCAACACTGAACTGTCACGCGTGAAGCCTAACCTTCAATGTGTCAAAATGACGGAGTAGATTTAAAGATGTTTGCTTCGCCGCTTCTACATACATGGGGCCGTTAGTTGTAGTACCTCGGCAAATTTGTTGTTTTCGATGTTTGTTTTCATACTATTTATGTATACTTTTAAACACTAAGAATGTATAAACTCGAGAAATGATATGAACCATAAATAATGTTGCGGCTGGCGGCTTGTTTTTTGACTGACATTTGTTTCCGCGGTAACGTTAAGCAGGTGCCCTCTGATAAAATTTATCGCGTACGAATTGTCCTCTCCCGGTTTTTAATTATCTTAAGGGGAATCTCCATACCCACGGTTTCGAATGAAAAGTAATACCGGCACATCTCGGACACTATAGGTCATATTAAAAAAAGAAAAATTGCAATGAATTCAGAAAATTCAGGAGCTTACCGATAGTTTAGTACTTTTTGTAATTTGTTAAATTTCAAAAATACCTAAATAATTACGCATATTTTTGGGCGATACAGGAGCCGCGCTACGTGATTTATGTGACAGGCTCGCTCCGTTCGTATGAATCAAGTGCCCTTGCCCTCTCGGCTTTCATAAACAAACACAGCTAGATAATTCAGTAAATGTATTTCAAATAGTTCCGAGCAGTTCTATTCTATAACATTATTTTCATTTCAGTTGACAGAGAGGTATTTGTGCGAAAACACTTTCGGGCGAAATAAATTGTGTAAAAATTCCACAAATAATTTCATCGAACTCTTCAGAACAATTTGGAACACATTAGAAATATGGACCACCGCTTCCGTGAAGTCTTTTTTGCAATTTGATTTCAAAAGTACCTAAATAATGAGGCATATTTCTGGGCGATACAGGAGCCGCGCTACGTGATTTATGTGACTGGCTCAGTCTATTCGTGTGAGTCAGGTGCCCTTGCCCTCTCGGCTTTTATAAACAACAGTTAGATAATTTAGCAATGTAATCGTATTATTTATATTATAGCCCAGTGAAATTATACCATAAAAAGGTGATCGAGTGAAATAAATCCCGGAAATTTGATATTTTTCGGCAAAGTTGTTCGTTGGTGTCTGCTGTAGTACAACATACTAAAAGTTCCTGAAATACCGATTGACAGCATCTAAATTTGGCACAATCTGCAAAAGGCGACTAAAAACAAAATGTGCTCCTCTAGTATCAAATCTACTTTATAAGGAGCCATTTTCAAATGAAGCCACGGTCTACGGACAAATAAATGAAAAAATGGTGATGTGGCCATCATGTTACTTTCTCCGACTTGATGGTATCATAGCCATTTATATTTACGTTTTCATGGATTATTTTCAATTGAAATCATATTTTAAATCTATATCGAGCGTTGTGTAAACTCGGATGTAACTGACGTTAAAACTTCAAAATTATGAAAGATGGAAAAATTATACTTCGAATTAAAAAACTCAGTTTGCTCAAAAACTAAAAAAAAACTTATTCTTTATAAGTTGTTCATTTTAGCATTCTCTACAATTATTATTAACATAAATTTGCTGTAACTATTATCATTTTATAATTATAAACCAAAAATAAAATTTTTTTTTTTTTTCTCGAATAAAAATGATTTTATGAAAAATGTTTTAAAGGAAAAGATGTTCATTTCTTTGTTGTCTTCAATGTTTGTTTAATTGTTTTTGTGATATTTTTAATACTTAAGAAAATATTGACAAAAAACAAAAAACAGTTAAGGTAAACACCCACTTCCGGTGTACGAAATTTTACCAAAAGCTTTTCAGTTCTTCAGAATATCAAATAAGACGTATGGTCAAAGTATCATATCAATTGTTTAATTATTTTTTGAGATACAGCGCGCACAGCAGACACACACACACACACATGACACAAAAAAAATATCCAGAAATTGTTGAAATGGCATCTAGGGGCCCCAAAACGGATATTTCCGTAAAAAAAATTTGAAAAAAATCATGTCACAATACTTTCTCATACTTCGTAACGGAGAAAGTAAAAAATGCCTTACGAAAGTACGACATGACAAAAACTTCGGTGACACCGTGCGGCTTTTTTGTGGATGAGACGTATGGTTTTTTTTGGTAGCATCTCCAGATGGGTTGATAGAAAATGGTCGCGGAATTATCGAGGTAAAGTACCCAAAATCGATAGAAAAAATAACAACAGCAAAAGCAGCAATCGAAAAAAAAATTCTTTTTGGATACGGATTTGAAATTAAAACGTACTCACAATTATTACTATCAAATCCAGGGCCAGATGCATATTGCAAAAGTCGACTTTTCTCATTTTGTCATATGGACGAAACAAGACCTGTCGATTGAGAGAGTTGCCAGAGACGACGACAATTTTTGGGAAACAAAATGATTGAAAAATTAATATATTTTTATAAAAATATTTTATTAAAAGAAATCATTGATCCACGGACATGTAGTAATATGCCTATCAGGGAGCACTAAAAAACCTACGACAGAAGTCGCCTCCAAGGAAGCAACTACACCAAGATCGCCGATCCACCGAAGCTGCTGATCCGCTGATGTGAAGTCACCCTCCGGTAATTTATCCGAGTTCTTGCCGTGCATACCGGTGCTTGCCCTTCCGAACTTTGTCTGAACTATAGTGACGCATCTGTGATTTCTCTTGTGACTCTTCCGTATTTATTTTTCTTGTGACCTTTTTAGTGTAAATGTTTTCCGATTGAACATGTTATTATGTCATTTGTGTCCAGTATATTGAACTTTGTGTAAATAACAGCGAAAAGGATTTCGCGCCAATCTGACTTTATCTGCCTCTCAACCCTCTCTCCTTTTGCGTATTGATAACATAAATATCGAATTCCATTGCATTGTACTAAATGAACACGCCTTTTTTTAGCATTTTCAAAATTCAGTCACTAAATGAAAATATTGGCACACGTAACATTGACGTTTACTGAAACGGTAATTTTTTTATGACTCAAATAATGCAACAAACCCACTATTATTATTGTAAAGGTTAAAAATGAGATATGAACATCATGTTATTTTCTGATAAATATTTTCAAACAAAAGATTTCTTTTATTGTCTTTAATATTTGTTTACATGTTTTTGTAATATTTTGCATATTCACAAAAAAACGAAAAAAAAAGAAAGGTTAGGTAAACACCCACTTCCGGTGTACGAATTTTTACCAAAAGGTTGTAATTGTCAAGTAAAGCACGTGTTCGATGTTGCTTGTTGTTGTAATTTTTGAAATAATTTCACGATCACAATACTTTCCCGTACCTCGTAACGGAGAAAATACAAATTATAATTTTGTCGGAAATAAAATTTCGCCACGAAAATATTTCTTGAAAGTCGATCAGATCAGTATGTGTTCCCGACTGTCGGCTCAGAAACTCGAGTATCGAATTTCTTGTTATGTTTGTTTGTATTATGTAGATAATTTCGAGTCCACGTGGACTGGAAAGATGCATGTCGCGGCGTCAATCGCCAATCGGAGACGACGGAGTGCGATAAATTACAAGTTGAAAAATTACAACGACGTTTCATTTATCTATCCTCTTTCTTTGCACATAAAAATGTATTCGGATCGTTTCACGTTTGTGTTTATTTGACTAAGGCAAGAAGTATGTTAACGCCCGTTTCACGTTGAATACAAACCCAAGCGGGAGTTTAGCCTACACTTTGTTTCATTATTTTCTTATAAATACTAATTTTTAGGAAAAAAATCTTAAACTACCGGGAATTTCCTGACTGCACTAAACACGTTTCTGTTTTTTGTTTTCCTCTAGAAACCACAGTTGTCGAGAAAAAACTGTAAAACTTTTACATTATAAGTCCCATATAAAGCGGTGCCATCTACTGAGCCAGAAACACACCAAAGAGGTCTACCGATTCCCCTTAACTATCACAATGAAGCTCAACAAAGTTGTCGTAGGTAAACCATAGTGTACAACTCGCATGGAATGACTATGTCTCGCTCTTATGAATTGCAAACTTCATACTCGCGAGAAATGTGTCATTCCATGCTCCTTATACAATATACTATTCTGTGACCGTTTTGAAAGAAAAACCCAAACACACCTGATAAATATATAAAACTAATATACATAAATATCAACCATATTCCATTATTTCGCTTGGTCACGAGGTGGCGAACGTTGGACGCACTCGTATCTAGGGGGAGGGTAAATAGAAACAAAACTGACAAAACTGACGTTATGATAGTAAACGTCAGTTGATTGTGCGACATTGATAAAATTGTTATTTCAACAAATAATTATGAGTGAAACAGTGTAAATAGCAACGCCCGTGATTTTATAAGTATACCGTGCGATGTTGCACATGTTGTGAGCTCTATTTCGCTAAGTTTGTTATCGGAAAAATCGAATATAAAGTAAGAAAAGCAGTATGAAAAATTCCGGGGGATTGGAACAAGTAACAAAAAGTTGGTAAGTACACAGCAAATACCTACATTCAGCGGCGCATACAGCCACGGGCAACTGGGGATTTTCCCGGTGGGCCGGTAAATTTCGGGCCGAAAGGGCCCATCACTGCAAATACAGCGTACATGCGTTTGGGATCTGCACCAACCCCACGATTTGTGATAACGCAAATCCACAAAATGCAGCCTCCGCACCCAATGTGCCGTACAAATTTAGTTCTGTTTTGTCCTTGTGAATATTGTAAAGCTCTTTTGCATAATGATAAATGTTTTACATTTTGTATAATAGTTAATTGTTAAACACAATTTTTTCGTGGATTGTTCAGGAGAAATTAGTAATAACTTGCAATGCGATAATTTTCAATGTATTTAATTCTATCAATATATCGCAGGTAGCTTTGTAAAAATTTCGTAGGTACCCAGTAAAACAAAAATTGACATTTATAATAGATATTGTGGTGTCCGTATTTTACGTAACCTCCAAATCCTTTTCGATAATTTTTCCGATTGCTGCTCGGGTTCAATTACGTGGGAAGTTAGGAAAAAACTTACGCCGGGCTGTTAATACTTCGCAGAAGCCGTTATTGGGCTTCTTTCACAGGCAACATCTGAAGGAAAGGCTCTCGTTCTACTGTGCCAGGAAATAAGTGCGCCGGTCGATGACGTTTAAACGTCAAATGCCGAGCCACTAGGAGCCGGTCACGGTAAAAATTTCGCCACCGTTCGGCGACTCGATTTTTGTACGTGTATAAGTTAGGCACTCGCATGGAGGTCAGGGAAATCAGACGCGAAGGCAACTCTCAATTAAGCGAAAAATACATTGTAATGTCAAACAAATTTCCGGGCGGCTTTTATTGGCCGACGCGGTGTCTTATCTGATTGGCGAAATAACATGATATAGTCTCACCTAATTGGCTCATTACTTTTACAGCCTAGGCATAAATAAGCATTTTTTAAAACCTAGTCCGCAAAAGTGATATTTCACGGCCTAAAATCAGTCCGAAAAATCTTACATTTCATATCAATCCACGAAAATAGTTATTTGTTTAACAAGGCAATAAAGTGACAGATTTACGGACGCGGCTGGATTTTTACCGCCGAGCGAGCTTGCGAGCGAGGCTGTGAATCCAGCCAATTCAATGATTAAATTGAAATAAAACCTACATAATAAGTAACCTCCAAATCCTTTTCGATCATTTTTCCGATTGCTGCTCGGGTTCAATTACGTGGGAAAGTTAGGTAAACACACGGTACTCGGAGAAAACTTAAGCGGGGTTGTTAATACTTCGCAGAAGCCGTAATTGGGCTTCTTTCACAGGCAACATCTGAAGGAAAGTCTCTCGTTCTACTGTGCCAGGAAATAAGTGCGCCGGTCGACGACGTTTAACCGTCAAATGCCGGGCCACTAGGAGCCGGTCGCGGCAAGCAAATTTCGCCACCGTTCGGCGACTCGATTTTTGTGCGTGGATAAGTTAGGGACTCGCATGAAGGTCAGGGAAATCACACGCGGTGTTATTAAATCTTCGGGGAACCTGTTTTTGGCCTTTTTGGTACGAAAAATTTGAAGGCAACTCTCATTTAAGCTAAAAATACATTGTAATGTCAAACAAATATGAGGGCGGCATCTATTGGTCGACGCGGTGTCTCATCTGAGTGGCGAAATAACATGATGTAGCCTCACCTGATTGGCTCATTACTTTTACAGCCTAGGCACAAATAAGCATTTTTAAAGCCTAGTCCGCAAAAGTGATATTTCACGGCCTAAAAGCAGTCCGAAAAATCTTACATTTCATATCAATCCGCGAAAAAATAGATTATTTGAACACATATACAAAATTAATTTAACAAATATTTTCCTGTTACCCAAACCTGTGAAAACAATCTCATTGCTTTGAAAGAAATTTAAGGTCTAGCCGATCATATTTGTCATGAAAAATTCAAATTTTTAACCACTCACATTCGCAGTTGATCCGTGTGTGATAACAAGTGATTCAATTTTTCACTTTCTCCATTACGAAAAAGTATTGTGATCCTGAAAAAATTTTCAAATTTTTTTTTTTACGGAAATATCCGTTTTGTGGTCCCTAGATGCCATTTTAACAATTTCTGAAAAAAAATTGTTTGTGTCTGTGTCTGTATGTCTGTGCGCGCCGTTTCTCAAAAAATAATAGAGCAATTAATATGAAACTTTAAACATAAGTCTTATTTGATAATCCGAAGAACTGAAAAACACTTTTGGTAAAATTTCGTACACCGCAAGTGGGCATTTACCTTAACAGTTTTTTGTTCTTCTCCAATATTTTTTTAAATATGAAAAATATCACAAAAACATTTAAACAAATATAGAAGACAACAAAAAAATGAACATCTTTTGTTTGAAAATATTTTTCATAAAATCATTTTTACCCGAGAATTTTTTTTTTTTCATTTTTAGTTTATAATTATGAAACGATAATAGTTACAGCAAATTTATGTTAATAATAATTCTAGAGAATGCCAAAATGAACAACTTATGAAGAATAAGTTTTTTATCGAAATCGCTTTAGTTTTTGAGTAAACTGAATTTTTGAATTTGAAGTATAATTTTTCCATCTTTCATAATTTTGACGTTTTAAACCTCAGTTTCATCCGAGTCTATAAAACGCTCGATGTACATTTCAAATATGATTTAAATTTAAAATAAACCATGAAATCGTAAATATAAATGATACCATTAAGTCGGATAAAGTAACATGATGACCACATCACCATTTTTGTATATGAACGTATATAGATATATCCAGTGATGGGATTCAATTTGCTCAATAAACGGTTCCCAGAGATGCGTGAAGTTAGCGGGTAGTTTCAATTTTTTTTTTCTTTTTTCGTTTGTCCTTCAGGAATTTTCTTTTTATTAGTTTTTCGCTTGTACATTTTGTAACAAAGAAGCTCACACAAACATTCGTAAGGGACAATGAAGCACAAACGAGGCACTTAAGAAAAAAATCGAAACTTCACCCGCCAATTTCATGCACCTGCTTTGTTATTTTTCTAAAAAAAACAAAATTTTCACAAAATTCAAATTAGTATATTTATTTCAATTATATATTAAGGTATGTAATTATTTTAAATATTGCCAAATCGCCTTCAGGTTTTCAATTACTTCTGCTTCCGTTTTTGCTTTTACACGGAGATCGTCCGAACTGTGGTTCTTCTTAACCATTTTTTCACTAAGCGTACTCGATATTTCATTAAAAAAAACATTCAAATTAATAACCATAATATTACTTATATTTAAAACGATAGGTCTGTTTCGTTTTTCTGCACATATATTTCTTATAAAGCGTCTTTCAGCTTCTACTGAACTGACGGCTATCGAGTTCAAAATATTTTTGCCTTCTGAATACGTTTGGGAATATTACATTTATCTGTATTTCTTAAGAAATTTTCAAGTAAATCTCGTAGTCGTTGATGTTTATTTCATAATTAAAAATTACAAAATTGTAAAAGTTGATCTTCTGGTGCTTTCCATGGAACTATAATATCTTCGATGTTGCAATAATTAGGCTCCAGATATTTGATGAATAATAGACGATTTGAGTTTAGAATTTTGTAGCTGCCTGCTGCTAATGAAGTTTCATTAACCACAAATTTAGATTTCCAATTATGTTTTCCAAAAGCTTTTCACGCGGCAAACAAACGAAGCGGGCATTTTCAATAAACTCTATATTTTTTTAATTTATTTGGATTTATAGTTTCTTCCAATTTTTGTTCATACAATCCTTTTCCTTCCTTCAGCATTTCAAAATCTTAGATTGTTCGAATTATCTAATTTTCAGCTTTTAACAAATTGATATTTTGTTGTTGTAATGCACGTTGCCTTATCTTTAAGTTTTTTTTATTTTCCATCCGTTTTTGCGTACCCGAAAACTTTGCGTCCGATTTGAAAAACTGGTGCAATGATAGAGGACTGCGGTTGTTCATCGCAAACTACAAGCCACCCATCTTCCAATTTTCACGATTTCGTGTCCAAGATTCTTTGATATATTAAGAAGTTCCTCCTGATTTTTACTTGATTAATGAAAAATCTCAGAAATCTACGAAAGATTTGTAGTGATTTACTTGCTTAACGTCTTTAATTGAATCGCCCAAAAAAGTTGAAGACGAGGATTAAGGCCAGAGGTTTCCAAACTACCACCCTCGGACCAGACCCGGCCCGCGAAGGTTTTTGAAGTCTGTTTCAAATGGATTTTTTCGCGGATTGATATGAAATGTAAGATTTTTCGGACTGATTTTAGGCCGTGAAATATCAATTTTGCGGACTATGCTTTAAAAATGCTTATTTATGCCTAGGCTGTAAAAGTATTGAGCCAATCAGGTGAGACTTCACGGCCAATCAGATGAGACGCCGCGTCGACCGATAGAAGACGTCCGAAAATTTGTTTGACATTACAATGTATTTTTCGCTTAATTGAGAGTTGCCTTCGAATTTCCCGTGCCAAAAAGCCCAAAAATAGATTTCCCGAAGTTTTATTAACACAGCGTGTGATTTCCCCGACCTCCATGCGAGTCCCTTACTTATCCACGCACAAAAATCGAGTCGCCGAACGGTGGCGAAATTTGTTTGCCGTGACCGACTCCTAGTGGCCCGGCATTTGACGTTTAAACGCCGTCGATCGGCGCACTTATTTTCTGACACAATAAAACGAGAGACTTTCTTTCGAAGGTTGCCTGTGCAAG
The DNA here is from genome assembly GCA_910593695.2 of Ocypus olens. Taxonomy (NCBI): domain Eukaryota; kingdom Metazoa; phylum Arthropoda; class Insecta; order Coleoptera; family Staphylinidae; genus Ocypus; species Ocypus olens. The sequence continues at coordinate 26,294,657 of OU343050.1, read as the reverse complement.
AAGCCCAATAACGGCTTCTGCGAAGTATTAACAACCCCGCGTAAGTTTTCTCCGAAACCGACGAGAAGTTAACCATAAAAATTCCAGCCATAGATTTCCCGGCGCATCCACCATTTATGTGCGATTTTTAATTTTTATTTGTGTAGTGTCTTTCTGTGGGTGTATTTATCAACTATAAACTGTCAAAAGGCCATGAAAATTAAAACGAAAAAACAAAAAATTATCTGACAGTCATTAATTCATGGGTGGCGTTTAAAAAAAATCGTAACTCAAAAAGGGCATTGCAAAAAAAAAAATTATTTTCGCAATGCCTTTCTGCAAGTACAGTTAACAATTACAAATCGTCAAAAAACCGTGATAAATATTATTTATATTTTTTATTTAACATTAACAGAAAATCGTGGATGGCCCATAAAACAAAAAGGGCATTGCAAAAAAATTATTTTATTTTCGCAATGCCTTTCTGCAAGTACAGTAAACAATTACAAATCGTCAAAAAACCGTGATGAATATTATTTATATTTTTTATTTAACATTAACAGAAAATCGTGGATGGCTCATAAAACAAAAAGGGCATTGCAAAAAAAAATATTTTATTTTCGCAATGCCTTTCTGCAAGTACAGTAAACAATTACAAATCGTCAAAAAACCGTGATGAATATTATTTATATTTTTTATTTAACATTAACAGAAAATCGTGGATGGCCCATAAAACAAAAAGGGCATTGCAAAAAAAAATATTTTATTTTCGCAATGCCTTTCTGCAAGTACAGTAAACAATTACAAATCGTCAAAAAACCGTGATGAATATTATTTATATTTTTTATTTAACATTAACAGAAAATCGTGGATGGCCCATAAAACAAAAAGGGCATTGCAAAAAAAAATATTTTATTTTCGCAATGCCTTTCTGCAAGTACAGTTAACAATTACAAATCGTCAAAAAACCGTGATGAATATTATTTATATTTTTTATTTAACATTAACAGAAAATCGTGGATGGCCCATAAAACAAAAAGGGCATTGCAAAAAAAATTATTTTATTTTCGCAATGCCTTTCTGCAAGTACAGTTAACAATTACAAATCGTCAAAAAACCGTGATGAATATTATTTATATTTTTTATTTAACATTAACAGAAAATCGTGGATGGCCCATAAAACAAAAAGGGCATTGCAAAACAAAAAAAATTATTTTATTTTCGCAATGCCTTTCTGCAAGTACAGTTAACAATTACAAATCGTCAAAAAACCGTGATGAATATTATTTATATTTTTTATTTAACATTAACAGAAAATCGTGGATGGCCCATAAAACAAAAAGGGCATTGCAAAAAAAAATATTTTATTTTCGCAATGCCTTTCTGCAAGTACAGTAAACAATTACAAATCGTCAAAAAACCGTGATGAATATTATTTATATTTTTTATTTAACATTAACAGAAAATCGTGGATGGCCCATAAAACAAAAAGGGCATTGCAAAAAAAAATATTTTATTTTCGCAATGCCTTTCTGCAAGTACAGTTAACAATTACAAATCGTCAAAAAACCGTGATGAATATTATTTATATTTTTTATTTAACATTAACAGAAAATCGTGGATGGCCCATAAAACAAAAAGGGCATTGCAAAAAAAATTATTTTATTTTCGCAATGCCTTTCTGCAAGTACAGTTAACAATTACAAATCGTCAAAAAACCGTGATGAATATTATTTATATTTTTTATTTAACATTAACAGAAAATCGTGGATGGCCCATAAAACAAAAAGGGCATTGCAAAACAAAAAAAATTATTTTATTTTCGCAATGCCTTTCTGCAAGTACAGTTAACAATTACAAATCGTCAAAAAACCGTGATGAATATTATTTATATTTTTTATTTAACATTAACAGAAAATCGTGGATGGCCCATAAAACAAAAAGGGCATTGCAAAAAAAAATATTTTATTTTCGCAATGATTTTCTGCAAGTACAGTAAACAATTACAAATCGTCAAAAAACCGTGATGAATATTATTTATATTTTTTATTTAACATTAACAGAAAATCGTGGATGGCCCATAAAACAAAAAGGGCATTGCAAAAAAAAATATTTTATTTTCGCAATGCCTTTCTGCAAGTACAGTTAACAATTACAAATCGTCAAAAAACCGTGATGAATATTATTTATATTTTTTATTTAACATTAACAGAAAATCGTGGATGGCCCATAAAACAAAAAGTTTTTTACATATTAATCTATTTTACTGTTGGAAAAAATATTGTTTTTTTTTATATTGACTATTTGTATATAATTTTTCTTTTTTTATTGCGACTGTATTTATTATTCAATTACTATTTTCAAATTATTTACTTGAAAATAAATATTGGATAATTTAAAATATTGTCGTAATAAAGAAACATGAAATGTTAAAAAATGCACAGTTTATTTGAATTATTTGTAAATCCCGCCAGGCACGCGCTCCCAAGATTAGTTGGTGAAACTCTCTTCAGAGGCGCTGAACGCAGTCTCGACCAGTATATGGGAGTGGACCTTCTATAGATATATCTTTTCTATGGCTCCTAGAAATTATGGAGTCGGGGTCGTCTTGTCGACACTTTTGGAAAAAATGGAGTCGCAGTCCATCCCCACCATCCTAAATTTCGAAACGAAGATAGTAGGGCCGGCCACCCAGCGACCAATGACGATGATGTATAGGTCCAGGTATAAAGCCCAACCGAGTCGCAGGCCGACAAGATGGGTGCGTGACGTTTTGTCGACACTCTTTTGGCTCATGTGTTAGATAATAAAGAATATTATTATTACTATTAAACATTATATAATTAATACCTTTGGTCATATAACGGACACCTATATTTCTAAATACACTTCTTAACGGCGGCCGTCGCCCTAGAAAAGTAAACCGCCCCCCCGCCCTAGGACCCACGCTACGCCAGTTATTCACTAATTACCTGAATTAATGAATGTGTCGAATTAATTTAATCATCATTTTAAATAATAACAGCAACAGTGTATGTACAACGAAAGTGTATTGTGCAATATAAAGAAGGTTTCAGTCCATTCATGAATTCCATAAATGGCTACCAGGCAATCTAAAATAACATCTCGGAATACCCGAGCCACGATTGGTGGGCGAAGCACGACACTTTGGATCAGCACCCCCCTTCCGTCGATAAGGGGTAAGCAGGTAGTGCCATCCACGATTTTCTGTTAATGTTAAATAAAAAATATAAATAATATTCATCACGGTTTTTTGACGATTTGTAATTGTTAACTGTGCTTGCAGAAAGGCATTGCGAAAATAAAATATTTTTTTTTGCAATGCCCTTTTTGTTTTATGGGCCATCCACGATTTTCTGTTATGTTAAATAAAAAATATAAATAATATTCATCACGGTTTTTTGACGATTTGTAATTGTTAACTGTACTTGCAGAAAGGCATTGCGAAAATAAAATAATTTTTTTTGCAATGCCCTTTTTGTTTTATGGGCCATCCACGATTTTCTGTTAATGTTAAATAAAAAATATAAATAATATTCATCACGGTTTTTTGACGATTTGTAATTGTTTACTGTACTTGCAGAAAGGCATTGCGAAAATAAAATATTTTTTTTGCAATGCCCTTTTTGTTTTATGGGCCATCCACGATTTTCTGTTAATGTTAAATAAAAAATATAAATAATATTCATCACGGTTTTTTGATGATTTGTAATTGTTTACTGTACTTGCAGAAAGGCATTGCGAAAATAAAATAATTTTTTTTGTTTTCAATGCCCTTTTTGTTTTATGGGCCATCCACGATTTTCTGTTAATGTTAAATAAAAAATATAAATAATATTCATCACGGTTTTTTGACGATTTGTAATTGTTAACTGTACTTGCAGAAAGGCATTGCGAAAATAAAATATTTTTTTTTGCAATGCCCTTTTTGTTTTATGGGCCATCCACGATTTTCTGTTAATGTTAAATAAAAAATATAAATAATATTCATCACGGTTTTTTGACGATTTGTAATTGTTAACTGTACTTGCAGAAAGGCATTGCGAAAATAAAATAATTTTTTTTGTTTTGCAATGCCCTTTTTGTTTTATGGGCCATCCACGATTTTCTGTTAATGTTAAATAAAAAATATAAATAATATTCATCACGGTTTTTTGACGATTTGTAATTGTTAACTGTACTTGCAGAAAGGCATTGCGAAAATAAAATATTTTTTTTTGCAATGCCCTTTTTGAGTTACGATTTTTTTAAACGCCACCCATGAATTAATGACTGTCAGATAATTTTTTGTTTTTTCGTTTTAATTTTCATGGCCTTTTGACAGTTTATAGTTGATAAATACACGCACAGAAAGACACTACACAAATAAAAATTAAAAATCGCACCGAAATGGTGGATGCGCCGGGAAATCTATGGCCGGAATTTTTATGGCTAACTTCTCGTCGGTTTCTCCGAAAACCGTGTGTTTGCCTAACTTCCCCACGTAATTAAACCCGCGCAGCAATCGGAAAAATGATCGAACAGGATTTGGAGGTTACGTATTCTGTAAGTTTTATTTCAATTTAATCATTGAACAATAATAATATGAACATAATGACTTTAATATTTTTAATCGTAAAGAAATGTGTGTGATATCAAGAAAGTGCATTTTATTGAAAAGTTCCTGAATTCCTGAATCAAAATGTATCACAAAGTAATGGCTTCCTCCATACCAACTGCATCAACCATATCAGTAAAGAAATGTATTAAAGAGTTATACCCAAAATAATTATACGGTCCGTCCAATTTAAATATTAATTGCATGTCACTTATGAAATCATGATCATTATGATTATAAATGATTATACCACACACACCGTCAAAATGCGGACACCACAATGTCTATTATAAATGTCAATTTTTGTTTTACTTGGGTACCACGAAATTTTTACAAAGCCACCTGCGATATATTGATAGAATTAATTATATTGAAACTTATTGCATTGCAAGTTATTATTGATTTCTCTTGAACAATCCGCGAAAAAATTATATGTTTAACACGGCAATAAAGCAGATTCCCTGACTTTGCTGTATTCACAACCTCGCTCGCAAGCTCCCTCGGCGGTGAAACTCCAGCCGCGTTCGTAAATCAATCAAATCTTGTTAATCAAATAACTATTTTCGGCTTATATTTTAGATTTTTGGCCTGTATTTTCGATTTTTTAGGTCTGAAATTCCCTTCATTTTCGTCTAAATTTTCGCCTTTTTGGCCCGTGTTTTTAATTTTTAGGTTCGAATTTTTGGGCTAAATTATTAATTTTTGAAATTTTAAATTTTTAACACTGAATTACTGATTTTTATGTGGGAATTTTTTTGCCGGCATTTTTGAGATTTTTGAACTAAGGTTCTGATTTTTTGTCCTTCATTTTTGACTTTTTTTAACCTAAAATGTTGTTTCTTATCGCCGGATTTTTGATTATCGAGTTTCTGATGCGCAACTTATTTTGAACTGTTAATTTTGGGCGGAAAATGGTAAATTATTTTTCTTATGCTTGAATTTTCAATTTTTTTGTCCGCATTTTTTGTTTTTTAGACCAGAATTTTTGATTTTTGGGCCTATATTTTAGATGTTTGGTTGTATAGTCGTTTACTTTGTTCTTTTTTTTTTGTCTATTTTGGCCGGCCAAAATTTTCAGAGATTTCAATTTTCTTTGACCTATATTTTAGTTTTTTGCCTAGTTTATTCATTTAAATGAGCGAATTTTTGATTACTTTAGATCTTTAACCAGAATTATTAATAAATTAACTTCTTGCAGATTTATTGAATAAATGTAGTTAATGTAAATGAGTCACGAACAGGCTGAAAATTCAAATATTAAGGCTATTTTTCGTCTTTATTACATTTATGAATTATTGATTTTTATGAGCAAATTTTTGATTTTTTTGAGGATAACTTCGAGTTTTTGAGTCCAAGTTTTTGAGTTTTTGGCCTGTATTTTCAAAAGTTTTTAAATTCATTTCAAGTTATTTAATTTGATATTTTTTGTTTTAATTCAAATGTAGTTTTTTTAAGACAAAAAATAATGTACTTATTTATCTAGAAAATATGGTCTGCAGGATTTATGTTTAAGGTATTACTTAGCTCTCAAATATTTATCGGAATGTTTGATTAGACTTTTGATTTTTGCAGTCAGTTTAGTGTACCGGGGTGCTTAAATTAATATTTAATATTTCTTGGTATAACTTTTCAATGTGTTTTTTGCCGATTTTTACTTTCTACGTACGGAGTTCTAGAAAGTATTGTAATCGTGATTTTTTCGGCTTAAAAATTTAAACGGAAATATCTGCTTTGAGGTCCTCCGAGTCGATTCCGACCAGTTTTGAATAATGCCTGTATCTGTCTGTTGGTGTGTCTGTATTTCAAAAACTACTAAATATTTTCAAATAAAACTTTCAACATAAGCTTCATTTGACAATCCAAAGAACTGAAAAGCATTTAGCAAAATTTTAGACACCTGAAGTGGGTAAGCCATAATCGTTTTTGTTTTCTTCGGATATTTATTTAAATATAAAACAATATTACAAATACTTTGAAACAAATATTGAAGATAACAAAGTAATGAATGTTTACTATATAAAAAAATATGCACACTAGACAAAAAAGTGTGTTCTATGTATTTTAACTGCAATAGTACATATGAAATATCATTTAAATTAAAAATACATAAATTTGTAATAAATATTATACCATCAAAAAGATGGCACGATCTATACAGGGTGTCTCGTTATGAGTGTGCCGAACGAAAACAGGAAGTGGATAATGTTATTCCGAACAAAAAAAGTTCAAATAAACATATGTCCGATTTCTTATCGTTGTCGAAATAAATAATCTTAAAGGTTTTTTGATCGATATAAAATCATTAAAAATGTATTAGATTTCCATGAATTTTGAGCAATTTTAGATGATTTGCCACAACGGCTTAGGATATGGTTTCAACACGATGGAGCACCACCTCCGTATGCAAGAAATAACAGAAATTGGCTAAACATTACATTTTCCGATAGATGTCTATCCAAAAAAATATTTATATCGATAACGGTAGAAATTGGACACATGTTTATTTAAACTTTTCTATTCAGAATAACAATATCCACTTCCTATTTACGTTTGGCACACTCAAAACGTGACACCCTGTATATGTGAACAAAAATTTCAAGATGAAGTATCTGAATCTAAATACAGGGAAAATTGATCGAATTTTATCATTTGCAATTATTGCTTATAATTGGTGTTTCAGATTTAAATCCCAACTTAAAAAACATCTTCAGGAAAAAAACACAGTTCTATCATTCCCATAATAATTTTCTAATTATGTATAATTTTGACAGATTTGTTTAGTATTAATGTGTTTGTAGTTTACTGTAAAAATAAAATTCAATGCTGCTTTAGACATAATGAGATATTTTTTAATTCACCTGCCACCCAACAATTGGATTTAAATCCCAATCGCCCTGGCGGCAAAAAGTTTGGACACCCCTGATTTATACACAATGACATTTGGAAAATAATTTAAAATTCTAGCACAGACTCCAGACTTTCTACCAAGCATTACACATCGCAGCAGACAGAAAGCTATGAAATGTTTCTTTAAGTATTTATTGTCAAATCAGACATTACTTAAACAAGTCATCCAATCGTTGATTTTGATTCGGCATTTTACTTCTCTAATTTAACGAATTCAACTTAAATGAATGGATACATTTCAGAATCTCCCACCTTGAAAACTGCCATTACGGGTTTCATTGACACTGAAGAAACTTCATCAATAATAATACAAATTTTGAGGTTTTTTTCAATGATTTTGGAAAATATTCCCTTCTGAATCTCTTTCGAGATAAAATTTTCATGGCAGTTTTACGCGAATGTAATCTAATGCCCATTTTTGATTTGCCATTCAATTTCTTCTTCAATATCTGAAAATTGACGGCTCCGCTTCATTAAACTATAAACTGTGATAAATACTTTGTAGGTCGACTGAAGATGTCTCAATTAAAGTATCAATGAAGTTGGGTATCGGATTTAATTTTAAAACATCCTGATTTTCTTCGCAAATTTTGTGATATTTTTTTTCTTAAAGACGATTGATATTTTTGAACTTTCTGCAGTTTCCACTTGATACTTTTTCCATTCTTTGGAAATACGCACTTGTTTTCCATGTAGATTTGTACAGAACAGGACAGGACATATGTCACAACCCAATTTATTGTTAATAATATTTAATCCATCATATTTTTCTTTGAAATATTTCACTTGTTCCAGACTACAACAGGCGACAAGATTTTGTTCGTTTTCAGTTTCTCTAATTTTTCGGGCTCTGATTCTGTTTCAGGCTCTAATTAATAATAATAATAAACGTTTATTGTACTTACTAAATACATAATAAATAATAAATACAATGGCCATCGACCGGAGTCTTTCAGCCATGGCTCTAATTATTTTTCGGGATCTGCATTTTTTTCTGATAACTCAGTTCCTTTTGATTTTTTTGAAAAATAATGCAGTAAATCTAGTTGTCTCTTCAACTTTTAGATTACAATTAAGGGAACCTAAAGAATAAATATTAATGCACAATGCCGATTATCCCTGGTAACTGGGAGTCAAGGTCATGATGGAAGAGCCAACTAAACACGAAAAAAAGCGGGCTTTTATTAAAGATCCAGTTACATAATCCAGTCGCATAATCTGAGACGTCAAAACTTGTTGTGCCAAAACTGTTGTGGCTTGAATTGGGAAAAAATTTCCAGCATATAATGTGTTAAGAAACTGAAAAATCCAGAGGATTGATTGACTATACTAGGTGACAATAAAAATGTTAAATTTTCAAAATCATTTCCTGTAATCAAAGTATTTTAACAAGCGATTCGCCGAACTTAAATTTTCTTAATAAATGGTTCGATTCATAAATGAATCCCATCACTGGATATATCTTTAAAAATACTTTGAATATCAATATGAAATTTTAAGTGAGTGAGACATTCATATAAAATCGAAACATCTTTGGTATATATTTTGTACAGCACTACTTCCAAAAACACTGTGTACTTCATTTCCTGTAAAAAGGCAATAGAGATATTCCTGTTGACAATAATCAAGATTCAATACTTGCATTGGAGTGAACGAAATTCGCAGTTAACAATTCAATTTCAAAAAAATTAATTAATTAATCACTTGGAGAATTTGACTAAGAATACAACAAAACAATAAAAAAAGTGGCCATCACGTAACATTCTTCAGTTTGGTGGTATAAAATAATTTTGTATGATATTTTGTATCGTTTCATGGTAATAGACCAAAACAGTGAACAATTTTACATTTTTAATTTCTTCTCAAAAATCAAAGAGTTTATGAAATGCATTTGTTAACAAAATATGTGAGGTTCCTTGTCACCTTTATCGTTTATATAAAGATTTTTGTAATATACAGGGCAGTGGCGGCTCGTCAGGGGAGGCAGGTGAGGCACTGCCTCACCATTAATTTTCAGGCACTGCCTCACCATTAATTTTCTATTTTATAAAAATATAAATCTATTCAATAAATTTCTTCCGTGTTGGCTTTAATATTGATAATTAATTATACAGTAATTATAAATGGATGTATTAACGGAAAATTCCCGATTTTTAATGATCAGAATTAGCGCGCCCATCCAGGCCGAACTTGCGGCAGAAATGAACCAGAGTGGTAGGAATTTATGCAACTTAATATGCCTCCACACAGTTTACCCATATCACATTCGAAGTAATGTGCAGATTTATTTCGATATCGGAGGCGAGCCTCACAGGCTTCTCATTGGTCGGAAATCACCCGCGTGATAGAGAGAGAGAACCTCGCGGCACTCGCAATTGTCAGCTGTGTTAGTAATCTATTCATTTCACTCCGCCGTCCGTTGATCAGCGTTAGTTATTAAAGGTAATCTTATTGATATTTATTAGTAAATAGTATTTATTCCTATATTATAATGGATGACGGAAATAGCACTCTTACAGTGAGAAATTGTAAAGACATCGTAAATTTCTTGCTTGATAATCCATTTAGCCGGTTGTCGTACGATGATAAAGTTTATGTAAAAGGTATCAAAAGGCCTTGCCCTGATCTTAGTTTATTATTGATTCAAAAACATCGATCATTTAAAAGTGCATGGTTTGACAAATGTAGTTGGTTGACAGGTACAATGATTAGAAATAAATTATTTTGTTGGCCTTGCATATTGTTTTCAAATAGCAATGAGTCGGTATGGCATAAAACAGGTTATGACGATTTAAAAAATTTAGCGCGTTCTATTGATAAGCATTCCAAAAGTAGAGATCATATATCATCAAATTGTAAATTTCACATTTTAGGTAAACAAAATATAGTTAATGTTTTAAGTACGGCTCGACAAATTGAAATCGAAACGTACAATAACAACGTGAAGGAAAATAGGGGGATTTTAAAAAGATTAATCGATGTGACAATATTTTTGTGCAGTCAGGAATTGTCATTTAGGGGGCATGACGAATCAGAAACCTCAAATAATAAGGGGAATTTTCGAGAATTAGTTTTGTTAATGAGTAAAACGGATGGGATTAAAAAAAAAAAATTAGATGATGCTTCAATTTTTTCGGGGCTTTCAAAAACAATTCAAAATGAGTTAATTGATTCAATCAGTTACACACTGAAGAATCAAATAGAAAGTGAAATTTTAAATTCCAATTTTTTTTCATGGCAAGTGGACGAAACTACTGATATCACTTGTATTTCTCAATTATCAGTTATATTTAGATACGTCATCCAGGGAACACTTGTTGAAAGGTTTATGGGATTTTATGATGTAAATTCTCAACGAACGTCAGAAGATTTATTCACCTTGTTAACAGAAACATTTGGAAAATTTAATATCAAAGAAAAATTAATTGCTCAAACTTATGATGGTGCTGCTGTTATGGCTGGTTATTTGAATGGTTTACAAACCAAAGTAAAATCAGTAGCTCCACAAGCAATTTTTACTCATTGCCATGCTCACGTTCTAAATTTAGTGCTAAGTAAATCGTGCAACTCAATAAAAAAAGTACGAATATTTTTTTCAAATCTAACAGGATTTTCTGCTTTCTTTTCAAAATCAACAAAACGGACCGCAGTATTGGATGAAATTTGTAATGCAAGAATACCATCTAATGCACAAACACGTTGGAATTTTACATCTCGGGTTATTTTTACAATTCATGAAAATAAAAATAAATTAATTGAAGTATTCAATTTTATAATTAATTCAGACAAATTTGATAATATATCTATCAGAGAGGCATACGGCTTAAAATCATTGTTAGAAGACAACCATTTCTGTTTCTTATTAGATTCCTTCAAACTTATTTTTGAACAAACAAGTGTTGTATTTTTAATTCTTCAACACAAACTAACTGACATCACGTATGCAAGAGGGCGTTTAACTTCACTTATTTTAAAATTAAAGGAATTTAGAACCAATGAAACATATTTTAATCATATATACGAAAAACATTTTTCTGACATAGAAAATCCTCCGAAAAAGCGAAAGCGCTCTGATGATGCAGATGATACGGGATTACAATATAAACAGATATTTTACGAAATTTTAGATACAGTGGTAGGACAAATCGAAACAAGATTTTTTGATCTAAGTAAATTAAAATTCTTTGATTTAATTTCTGTTAGTAAGTTTGAACTGTATTCAAAAACGTTTCCATTGCAGTTGTTTGAAGAATTAATTAAGCAATATCCATTTTTTGACAAAATACAATTACGAAATGAACTGTGGGTTCTATATTCAGATAAGCTTCTTGGTGAGTCTAAAATGCCAATGGATATGTTAGAATATATAAAGAATAATGACTTGCAAGTATGTATGCCTGAATTGTACAAACTAATTTCTTTAATAGTAACCATACCGGTAACATCTGCATCTGTGGAAAGAAGTTTTTCCGTATTAAAACGAATAAAAACATGCACAAGAAATCAAATAGGCCAAAATAGGTTGTCAAATATGTCACTCATTGCTATTGAAAAGGAATTTGTGAAAACACTTTGTAAAAATGAACATTTTTACGATCAAATTATAGATTATTTTGCTGACTATATCCCGCCAAACGTAGCATGCCGAAATTCAAATGAATTAGAACCAATCAGATTCTATATAACTTCTATTTTCAGGAAACATATCATGTAGAGTTCGAATGCGGCTTTGTGATTATTATTAGTTCTCTACTCGCATTATGTTTCGGCACTTGATTGGTTTCAAGAAAAACAATGTTCAATGTCAAACGTCAGTTTGCGGGTAGAACGCTATTAAAATTAGTGAAAACTCCGCATTGGAAGTGTTTCTCTTGAAGTAATTCAAGAAAAAGGGAAAGAGGCCCAACCACAAAGTTTGGGCGGAGTCACTAACATGACCTGTACTCGGGAAGTCATTTCTACAATATTGGAAAACGGGGCACATAACGTGCGAAACGCGAACGGTACGTACTGTAAAGAAAATGTAAACTCCATATGGAATACCAGTGCTAAGTTAGTGCAAGAGAAGTACGTTTCTGATTTTTAAATTTTGTTTGATCCATTTAAAAATGTAATTTTCAAACCGGCACGACACGCCCGCGATGACAGTAAATGTCATTCTATTTTGTTGTAATATTTTTGTTGGGATATAGTCTGATAAATTGCTCTCGTGCATTGTAAATTATCGCAAGTTTGCACTCTTTCGACAAACTCAGTCGCATTGTTTTAGGCAACAGCCCCTCGCCCTTCCGGGCTCGGGACAGTTGCCAAACAATACGACTTCGTTTGTCGAAATCGCACAAACTTGTTACCGATAATTTCCAATGCACTTGTGCAATTACTGTTGAAAATAAGAACAGAAGAATACCATTAATATATAAAAACCATTAAATTTTTTGATTACATTTTTCTTGAAACACTTTTGTGCAATCTCTTTAAATAAATAGGATCCGTTTTCTTTAATATTCAATATACACATTTCTAGTTTTGTTTAAGAATTTATTTATTTTCAAATGAATAGTTTTATGTTGTATTTTATATTTAATATTTATTAGAGTATTTTTAAGTTTGTTGTCCCATTTATTTCCATAACACATTCCATTATTTATTATAAACCTACGTAGAGTTTTATTTTTGTTATAGAATTTAAATATTTATTTATTTTTATTTAATAGTTCAACCTTATTATTTCCTTTCCAATTTTCCCATCCCGGCAAGAAAATCTTCACACCTTCTCGTGGTTCTTGCTGAACAATAGAATATCTTAAAGATATACCGGGTGACCCAGGGTTCCGTAAAAACCCCATAACTTATTTGCTATTTAAGATACCGACTTCTATTTTTCATAAACTAGTACCCACACCTATTCTATATATTTTAAAAATATGTATGTTTTTGTACAGGGTGTCTCAGTATAAGTAACAGATCAAAGTTATGTTTTTTTAAATGGAACACCCCATATTTTATACTTTATTTTTAATCCTCTTAAGAAGCTGATAAAAATAGTATAAGATAGTATGGACGGTATTACAGACTAAGATTATGGACGGTTGGTTAGTTATGGGCAAATTTGTGGCAAAAACATGTTCACATTGAAAACATTGCAGAAGCGTTCCTAGCAAAGATTGCTTCATTTTTTATACACTAGAAAATTTTCCAAATCAAGAAGAATAATGCACATCGGCTTTAGTCCTTTTTTGTTCATACTGCTATACAGGGTGTCAACATACGCAAAATAATGGATAACTATTTTTTTCAAATGGAACACCCTATATATCAACCTTCTGTTGATTTTTGGATTTTCAGCCTAAACTATGCATTTTCTGAAAGAATAATAAGAGACCAAAGTTGTAGAGCGGAATTTTTCCAGAAAATGCATAGTTTTGGCTGAAAATCCATAAATCATCAGAAGGTAATAAAAGAAATATGTTTTTATTGATAAATCTCAAGAATCCTTAATATTTTGTTATGCAAACTGTATATCATTGGAAAGCTTATCAAAAATGCCATAGATTGGTGGCAACGTGGTGGTGTTTTATTTGAAAAAATAGTTATCCGTTGTTTTGCGTATGTTGACACCCTGTATAGCAGTATTAACAAAAAAGGACTAAAGCCGATGTGTATTATTCTTCATGATGTGGAAAATGTTCTAATGTATAAAAAATGAAGCAATCTTTGCTAGGAATGCTTCTGCAATATTTTCAATGTGTACATGTTTTTGCCACAAATTTGCCCATAACTAACTAACCGTCCATAATAGACCCATAGTATCTTATACTATTTTTATCAGCTTCTTAAGAGGATTAAAAATTAAGTATAAAATATGGGGTGTTCCATTTAAAAAAAAAACATAACTTTGATCTGTTACTTATACTAGGACACCCTGTACAAAAACATACATATTTTTAAAATATGTAGAATAAGTGTGGGTACCAGTTTATGAAAAATAGAAGTCGATATCTCAAATAGCAAATAAGTTATGGGGCTTTTACAGAACCCTGGGTCACCCGGTATATACACAGATGTTTTATTGGCCGAGTGAAGTGTCGACAATATTAAATCTGTGCCTCACCAAACCAAAAGTTGACGAGCCGCCACTGATACAGGGTGTTTCAGATTATTTTTTGGAAACGAAACGCTGTTTTAGTTTCCGAAAATAATCTGAAAAACTAAACTAATCAAAAGGAAAAAAAAGTTTCTATAAACATGTATCTTTAAATGCTTCCTGAAGAAAATGTCGCATGGTAAAGTTTTAAAACTGAAAGTCAAACTAACAGAATGTATAGTATTATCTTATTATTATCAGTAGAGTTAGCAAATTAATTATCAATTATTGTAGAAAATGCCAAAATGAACAATTTATTAAGAATCAAGTTTCTTCAACTACTAGTTTTTGAAAACCATCTTAAATAGAAAAATGTCACCAAAAACCCTATTATCATTAAATCTGAGAAAGTAACGAAAAACAAAAGGATTTAACCATCTGTAATATTACTATCGTCCTGCAAAATATTTTTTACGAATTCAGTTTTCATCAGCTGCGGTGTCCGAGTGGTTAAGGAGATGGACTTGAAATCCATTGGGCTCTGCCCGCACAGGTTCGAATCCTGTCCGCAGCGTTTCATTTTGTTGTTTACGTTAACCCATTAACTGGCACGGCCCTCAAATGACTACCAAAAATATATGTGTGACTTATATTTCTTAACGAATTTTTAGTACTCATTTAAAAAAAAACTTTAAAAATATTTGTTATTTAAAGTATTAAAGAAGTACCCATCAAACTGAAGTAGAAATATCTTCTTTTTACTTTCGTCTTACGAAGTACGAGAAAGTATTGTGATCGTGAATTTTCTTTCCAAATTTTTTTTACGGAAATATCCGTTTTGGGGTCCCTAGATTCCATTTCAACAATTTCTGGAAAACAAAAATTTGTGTCTGTGTGTGTGTGTGTCTGCTGTGCGCGCTGTATCTCAAAAACTAATAGAGCCATTGATATGAAACTTTGAACATCCGTCTTATTTGATAATCTGAAGAACTGAAAAGCTTTTGGTGAAATGTCGTACACCGGAAGTGGGCGTTTACCTTAACTGTTTTTTGTTCTTTGCCAATATTTTCTTAAATATGAAAAATATCACAAAAACATTTAAACAAACATTGAAGACAACAAAGAAATGAACATCTTTTGCTTGAAAATATTTTTCATAAAATCATTTTTATTCGAGAAAAAAAAATATATTTTTTTTAATTTTTGGTTTATAATTATGAAACGATAATAGTTACAGCAAATTTATGTTAGTAATAATTGTAGAGAATGCTAAAATGAACCACTTATAAAGAATACGTTTTTTACGAGATCCCTTTAGTTTTTGAGTAAACTGCGTTTTTGGATTTAAGGTATAATTTTTCCATCTTTCATAATTTTGACGTTTTAAAAGTCATTGAAAATAAACCATGAAAACGTAAATATAAATGGCTATGATACCATCAAGTCGGAGAAAGTAACATGATGGCCACATCACCATTTTTTAAGTTTCTTAGAACTAATTCCTTGTTGTTTAGACAGTTGATTTTTAAACTCCCTCAACAATAAGGAACTAGTCTATCGGTTTTTATTAAAGTACAGCTTTTAATTGTTGAAATATTCCTCTGTATATCATTAGGTATTATACGATATTTGATGCCTTGAATCTACGTAATTATATCGGGTGTGTACAAATTGGCGGATAATCTACACGTGGCGATGTTCTTCCTAAAATTCTGAATAGAAAACGTCGATGAAAAAATGTTCTACCATACCTCATAGGCCATCAGGAGCCATTTAAAGAAATGTACATTTGGCAACATAATAGCATTCACGAGCTGCCCTGTTTAGCAATAATCTCATGGTTCAGAGTAGAAGGTAATAGATAGATAGAGCGGGGTTTATTTACAGATGCAAGGTAAAACAGATTATGAGGAAACAGTAAAATCCATTGTAATTGAACAAAACAAAACGAAAATAACACAAAAACGCAAATACACTGAAACGCGGGCACTAATACAAACTGATAATAATGAGAAAAGCAGAATTGGCACGAACATGGAACTAGCAAGTTTGAATGAATTATTTGTGTCAAAGTGACATAAGCGGGTGTCACGTTGCCGAACGTATTTTTTATAAAAATAAGCTAATCAAGAAGTGTTAAAAATACAAGTTTGAGATAGAAACACAGCACACACTGACAAATAATTTTCAAACTAGTCATAGTATCGAAATTGCAGGGTTTTCTGTAAATTAATAACGAATAATAACGCATATTTAACGATTGGATGTTCAAACTTTGACGACCTCGTGAAGACCCAGGAAACATGGTACAACATTTTAGAATTAAGATAAGCTGCTTAGAATTTTTGAAAGAATATCGTCACGTGCAGATTATCCGCCAATTTATACACACCCGATATATATTTGCCACGTGCCCTCACTGATCACATGATAGCGTAAGCGGTTAAAAATTTTAATTTTTGCAAAATGGAGCAAAAAATCTCAGCTGGACCTTAATTTTCTTTCAAAGTAATGAGGCTATCTTTCTTCCCAAGCAATCCTCACCTTTTCGGCAGCTTTCGCTAACAAAGAAAATTTCTGTTAAATTAATTTTCCTTTTTGTTTAAAAAAATCTATAAGTAAAATTATATTTATTTATTTCAATAACTATAACCTATTTTTACCTTTCTAAGAAAACTATGAGTTTAGTTTTAACCATGTATTATAATGGTTACAGACATTATAAATAAAACACTTTCTTTGTTAATATCACACGATTTATTAATAGCGACTCGAACGATTTGCTCCACTCGCCCACGGCTCGTTCCGCAAACATCGTTCTCGTGATTAATAGCCATCATTATATGCAAGTTGTACACTATACTTTATTCACGAAAATTAAAATCAAGATCAAAATTTAATTTCAAATAAAAAAAAAACAAAAACAAAATCAAAATTAAAATTGAAATTAGAGTTGTAATTACAATTACAATTGAAAAAAAAATCAGTATTAAACAGGGCAAACAAAATATTATCATAAATCGCGTTCTCTGAATTAAAGCGCGAATTAGCGTGTTTAATAACCATATTAAACACGCAAATGCATGTGCGTGGTTAATAAGCGTATTAAACGCGCAAAATGTTTTAGAAATTGAGTGTTAACAACACTTTCGTGAACAAAAGTTATTATAATATTAGCATTTTTGATTACCGTAATATTTGTTTAAAAAGTTTGTTTAAAATAATTATTTTAATAACTAGCACTTAAAAAATAGTATATTGTACAACGAGCATATAATGATAGCTATTAATTACGAGAATGTTTGCGGAGCGAGCCGTAGGCGAGTGGAGCAAATCGTTCGAGTGATTAATATCCATTATATGTGAGTTGAACACTATATTTTGTTCACGAAAATTCAATATATAACACAACATTTATTATAAATATATTTATCAAAATGAATGTTGACAATTATATATTCACTTCTCTACTTATTGAAGCTTTCATAGCAGATGCTAATTCTGCAGCTTCTCTTACCTTCGGTGGAGTTAGTGCTAATGAAGTAGATGGCAAATTGTCCATTTTTCCACATAAAATTACTGAACACGCGTCTGTTTTAATGGTCTGTCTTGTTTTATAATAATTTGACAGATAAACGATAACAGATTGTGGTATCTGTAATAGGGTCCGTAACCGATCTTATCATAAATCGCGTTTTGTGAATCAATCAATTAAGGGGAGGGTACCCATAAAATTGGCATACAAATAAATTGAATATATTCATGTAAATACAAAATATTTTTCATAGTTTTTTATTATAATGTATTATTTAAAAATAAGTGAATATTTTCAGCTTTTAATTTTTGTTAATTTGTTATTATTAACAAAGTTTGCATCATTTCACTAGGGACCAATAGACTGAAGAATGAATTTAGTCAGGAAGTTTAAATTTGTTATATAACCGACCAATACATGTATCCTTCTATTGAAACAGTTTGAAGGTAATACTTTGACGCATTAAGAAACTGTGGTTAAATAAAGTGACGATTGAATACAAAAATAGTGTTTTTTGTGTCTGCTGTCGTTATTTATGCTCGGAAAACGATAATATTTTTTCAACCGATAGACACGAACACAATAGATATCTATGCAAAATGAAAAAAAAATCTGTTGGCAAATTTGAGAGCGAATTGGAGCCGAAGTTACAAAAGTTTATTTGGGCGCTCGGTTCAAGTTTGCGTGACCGTTCATGTGAAAGCGTGGTCGGACACATTCGGCATATATCGAACGGCTAACGAGTTTCGCACAGCGAAAATCTCGCACAAGTCACAAGGCCACTGCCGGAATCAACTTGGTTGCGAAGAGGGGCGTGGGGCAAAGACACGGGTATGCAGGGGAAAATTCCACGCACGTATGAATCACGGAATAACGCATGTATTTTATAAAGAAACTAAATAAACCTGCCGCATGCTAGTAGCGCGTTTGAGTCGGACGAACATGTAAATATTTTGAGCCGGAACATGATTACCTTCCCCCCGTTTTCGAGAATGCTGAATACGATGGCGGTGTTAGAATTTCTCTTTGGGGTTGCGCACCCCCTCAAAACGGCCAAACACCACCCCCAAAAGGGGTAAAACGCGCTTGACCTGATTACCCTGCAGAAAAAAACACTTTTCCCCGTTTTCGAGGATGCTGAGCACGGTGGTGGTGTTGGATATCGCGTACGACCCCTACCAACCCCTCCAGCGGCCAAAACTCGCCCCCGAAAGGGGTGAATTTTTATTTTTTTAAATATCCCTGGCAAATATAATATCCCCCCGTTTTCGAGGATGCTGAGCACGGTGGTGGTGTCGGATACCGCGTCCGACCCTTACTAACCCCCCGCACCGGCCAATACTCGCTCCCCGAAAGCGGCGAATTTTTATTTTTTTTAAATATCACAGGCAAATATATATCCCCCCCGTTTTTGAGGATGTTGGGAATAGAAATAATAATCGTATTTCTCTTCCTGGTTGTAATGGACACATTCGGCACAGATCGAGCGGCTACGTAGTAGCTACAGCGAGGATCTCGCATAAGCCACACGGTAACTGCTGAAATTATCAAGGTTGGGCAGGGAGACGTGGGGCGAAGCTGCGAGGTTGCAGGGGAAATTTCCACACGCAGGAGAGTGAATTTTATTACAAAACGATAACAACTTGCCGCATGTCCTCTCACGGAACGTCACGCAATTTATTTTACTCTTTGATTTTTCTGTTCTCCGTAATTCGAGTTCTAGATCTGTTACGTTTATATATTTTTGTTTTATATTATTGCTTTCAATTTATTTTTAATTACGTTAGTTCGTAAATACATTTTTGTTTAAAAATAGCAGACCTAAGAAACGGATAAACGTGGTAAATCTAGGAATCGCTTAATACTGAGGGATCGGGTATTGCAACAATTAAACAGTGGGAATGTTAATGTTTCCGAAGAAGCCCATCTGTAATATTTAACAAGTAAGTGATTGTATTATTGTGGACATATTGAAGACAGTGAAAATATGAACATTGAAAAGGGAAAAGCGGATAGGTTAATTGGATTACCAATTTTGCTGAACGATACATGTCAGTAGTTGCCAAATTCACCGGAGGTAAAAGAACAAATGTAATTCAGAGGGGTACGTACGAGGGTAGGTGTTATGGTGCAGGTTTAGCCTACAATGCAGGACCACAATTTCACAAACATTCTGAGGAAAATAAATCATATTTAAATAACTATTGCTTGAAAAAAACAAAATTAAAATATAATGTAAAGAAATATATAACAAAAAGGTATGCACAATATGACGATGCTTATTGTGGTCCCAAAGCAGCACAACCAGGTATGGATCAAGATAAATTTAATATAATTAAAGAATTATTTTTGAAATCCATCAATAACGTTGACATGGTTAGTATTCAGAATGAAACAGTTGGACAGAGAGAAAACATTAATTGGTTTAGATGGCAGAGAGACAGAATTACAGCATCGGTATTTGGTAAAAAGTGGAGATCAGACACCCCCACAGATAATGTATTAAAAGAAGTATTTTTTAAAAACTGTGCTTTACAAAGTCTCCCTTATATGGGCTTGATAATAAAAAAAAAGCAATAGAACTATTCGAACAATAAATGAATTTCAAGGTAAAAGAATGTGGACTGTTTATTAAAAATACCCATGAGTTTTAGGTGCAAGTCCAGATGGAGTAATTGATAGCAATATCATTGTTGAAGTGAAGTGTTTATTTTCAATTAGAAACAGAAAAATTAAGGAAGCTATTACTGAAAAAAAAAACATTGGTTTAGCCATTGACGATTAGGAAATATTTATTTAAGAAGTAATTATGCATATATGCACCAAATTCAAGGGCAATTAATAATTTGCCAAAAAACTACTTGTTATTTGATTATCTATACTGACATAGATTTGGAAATTATAAAGATTAGCAGACGAAATATTTTGTGAGATAATATTGGAAAAATTAATATATTTTTGGGATAGACATTACGTTTCAGAGCTAATGGATTATAGAATTCAGAGGGGAATGAAAACAAGAAAATGTATGTCATTTTCATGTTTTTTAATTCAATTTCTACAAAACAGAGTTTATTATTGAAACCAAATTGACAATTGTACCGTATCCGATCATAAATTTTCATTTCCTGAAATCATAAAAGATGCTGTCTATGATCGCTTAGAATGGATTGTAATTTCATAAATTTTTTTTCCGTAGTTTTGATAACTAAAAAATATTACAAAACTGTTTTAATAAAAATTGAAGGTATTTAACTAAAATATAAATATTTGTAAAATTTCAACTCAATGTTTAATTTATCTGCAACAAGTAAATGGCTTTTTCCCATTTTGATTATAAATATTTACAAGGGCACCGGCACTCATTGAAAAGTGTATTTCAATATAGGTGTGTGTTATAGAGGGATTTCTATGTTTTTTTTAAATCTTGATTATTTGCACCCCGTGTTGTTTTATCGTAAAATTATAAGGGTGGTTTCTTGTAAAGATCAAAAAAACTCGATCTAATTAACCCATTTTAAATATTATTTTATTATACATACGAGTTATGATTTTAAAATCAGTTAATACAATCATTATCAAAATTTCGATAAAACTTCTATAATCAATTTGATCGGCCGAAGGGGCCCGGTGAACTAGGGGGCGGGTGGGGCAATCGCCCCCCCCCCTGCCCCCCTATACGCTACGCCACTGGAATAACTGTAAGGGGGCAGTGATAATATAGAAGAAAGAAGAGAAGATTTAGTGAAACGTGGGTTCAGTGCGGTAACCAATTTATTAACAAACAAAAAAAAACAATTGCAAATAGTCAATCTTGGTGATCCTATTAATTGCTTTTAAAATTAAAAAAAAAATCCAGGGGGCGCTAAGTAATATTTTTTCTGGAAAGGGGGCGTAGGACAAAAAAGTTTGGGATTCACTGCTATAGATGCTATAATAAACATTTATCAAAATTTAACTTATTATTTTATTAAAATATTTATCTAATTTAATGTTATTGTAACTGTTGTCTTATTTGTGTAATGTATATATTTCACTCAAATATAAGATATATAATATCGCATTTCCGGGCGATTTCCATGATTGGTATTTCGGAGATAAAAAGCAATGCGAATTTCTTTCGCACGGATTTGGCTCATTAACATATGACGTCAGTTGAAAAGTACATCACGGCATCTTTCAATGCATGATTCATGCGTCACTGGAGGCGCGTGAGGGGAACAACATATCGGCAGTAATTATATAAATGGCCCAACGGAACTATCGAAGACCTTCGAATGGATATCGTATGGATCTTAGAAATTACATATGAAAATGTTATTTTACATTGTGGGGATCGTATTGTTTAGAAGCGAAAACCTTTAAAACCGAACAGACCCGAAATATTACCCGAGAAAGTAAGGCATGTGTGTTGCCTATAATCACACTAATTTGATTTAATCCCCCTCTGGGCGACAGTCTTACGTACTTCTGAGGGCTACCCTACCGTTAAGGCGATTGCCTCCGTTTTCGTCCGGGCCAATTTATAATTTTATGGCAAAAGTGTCTACAGGCAGATAAAAGTGTCGGTCGTCATGTAGTACACATTATTTGGACCTAGAAATCAAGACAAAGTATGTCTTTATCTATCCCGTAAAAGAAACATGTATCTATACAAATAAATTGGATAAAGACGAAAGTAGCCTGAATCTATGAATATTCAACCTGTTCGTAACTCTGCAAAATTAAGTCTTATTAGGACTACTAACAAATAACTTATTGAAACAACTACTTTAAAAAATACAAATACAAAATAAATAACATTGGTTTAAGTTAGTTTATTTCTGTCCACCGGACTAACTTGAAAATTAAACTAAATTGAATTTAAAAACTTTAAACTATAAAAGTGATATAAAATATTTATGTAAAAATTAAGTAAATAGCCATCTGCAGACGCGTTTTGAGATTTATCTCTCATCAGTGCAGCTTCGGATTTGAATTCAATGTTACAATTTTTTTATGTATCTATACCTTTCTATATGAGCCCAATCAATTAATGTAGACATTTGTGCGGGCCATCGATGATTCATTTTTGCATAACTGAAGCAATACAAACTCACAAGTAGTTACATATTTGTTACAATGTAATTCATACGGCCTGCATTTTTGCTGATGTTATGTTTACTTTCTAAATCTCATAGTTCGCATTTATTTTCATATAAATACTTATTCATTGCGTATTATTATTAGAACCGTAGAGAACCGTACAGAACTGTAAATAATCGTAGAGATTACCGTAGAGCGAGAGTTCGCGAGTAAAAACCAGTTTTAATCATTTAAATTGTAATTAGTGATTTATAAATAAAGTTAAAAATAAATAAAAATTGTTTTTAAAAACTTTACGTTCCGATATCAATCATTTCAATATTTTTTACTCAATTTTAAGTAATTCAAATAAAACGAATAACTTTGTTGGTATCACTTTATTAGCTTGGAGTAGTTACTATAGTTTCGACAATTTCAGCTTGTCATTTTCAAACTATGAATATTTACATTACGATTGTACATTTATATATTTTTACAGAGCATTGAACAGGGGGGGGGGGAGAATATTAGGTCGGTCTGGTCGTCGATGAGTGGGATGTCTGGATTACGCTTAACCTTGAAAACTTCGATGGACTCGAGTAAATCCATTTTTAATCCCTTCTCGGTAAAATGGATCACCTCGAGTACATATTTTTCAAAGGAATGTTCATTTTCCCTAATATGATTCGCTAACGTTGATTTATTATTAATATTTGTATATGCGCTGATGTCTTCTTTTAGACGGGTGTTGAAATTGCGTCCCGACTGACCAATATATTCTCCTTGACAACTTGCACATTTTAACTTATATATACCAGATTTGGACATTTTATTAATGGGCGTTTTATTATTAAAGATAATATTACTTATTTTACTTGGGGACTTTAAAGCAACGCTAATATTGTGTTTTTCTAAAATGGATTTAATTTTATGCGTAATTTTACCGAAAAATGTTAATGTTCTAAAGTTAGAGTTTGGTGTTTTATTTAAAGCATATAAGTATTTTTGTATCGAGTTAAGCTCTTGTTTCTGAATTAATTTATTTATTGAATTATGTGAATAACCATTATTAATTGCCAGAGATTGTATGATTTTGATTTCGTTGTTATATGATTGGTTAGAAAGTGGAATAGTTTTAGCTCTATAGATCATAGTTTCAAATGCGGCTAATTTGTGTTTGAAAGTGTGTCTTTAATTATTAGGAATTAATGTGTCTGTGAATGTAGGTTTCCTCTATATAAATACAAGAAAACGAAATGTAGCCTGAATATATGAATATTCAACCTGTTCGTTAATCTGCAAGCAAAAAATTGCAAATTTCTTTTGTATCAATCAATATCCGGCGTGGCACTAGCCAGAGAAGTAGTTGTTTCAATAAGTTATTTGTTTATAGTCTTAGTAAGACTTAATTTTTTGCTTGCAGATTAAAGAACAGGTTGAATATTCATATATTCAGGCTACATTTCGTTTTCTTGTATTTATCTAATGCTTTCTGCAACAAGTAAAGTTTTTTCTAATTTGTTTCCTGTATATGTCAAATTTAAATGTATTGTTTGTGCTTCTAGTTATGGAGAGGTCTAAGAATTTAATATTTTGATTGTCTTCTTTTTCAAGTGTGAATTTAATATTGGGGTGTAAATTGTTTATTTCATGAAGAAATTGTTGTAGTTGTCTATCTGTTCCTTTGAAACATGCAAGTATGTCGTCCACATACAATTCTGGTACAGATATGTGGACGTGAGATTTCCTGAATACTGTATGCGCATTCCCATTCATGTAGTCATATTCTAACGCTAAATGCAAGTTTTCGATTGAATCACAATTATCCAAAGAAGTTGGTGCCAATTACATTATTATGTACTTTACTAAGGATTCCTTGCTTTAAAAACACTCGCTCGTTCCTCGCTCGCGTTTTTAAACGCCAGTTCGTGCAATAAATAATCACTTTTTACACTTGTACCTTAAATAACTATTAATGTCAAGTAAACGAGAAAATCGAAAAAGTTGACTTCAAATTTTTTTCTTCCGTTAACTTGAAAAAGGATATCGTACCACAAAATAATATTGCAAATAAACTTATAATCTTTAATTTGTTTTGCTAATCCTCTAGCTTTGTTTTTGGTATCGGCATCTCGGTTGGTATCCTCTGTTATTATCACCAACGTATCATAGACGGGTCCTATTGCATACCGCAGAGGTTTTAGGGCATCTATTCTGCTTGCCCAGCGTGTGGTACTTAAAAGCTTCAAAGTACTTTGCATCAAATGCTCCTTCAGTTCAGCCATCAAAAGACTCCACCTTTTTGGGGAGCCGGAAAATAAAACATACAGTTCTTGAACTATTGAAAAAAATTCCAATAACTTCTCCAGAACAAGCAGCAGCATCATTCACGACCAAAGTCAGAGTGGCGTGCACATGGCACGAAGGATGCTCTTAGATTCATTGCTAAAATTCTATTTTGTACCCCTTTCTGCACTCCTTTCAGGTTCGAACCATTATCATAACCTTGCCCTCTAATATTCGAAAGATCGAGCCCTAATTCGTTGAGTTTTTTAATGATCAAGTGAGTGAGCCCTTGACCGGTAGTTTCAGTTGCCTCAAAAAACTCGATGAAATATTCTTTTATTTCATATTTTTGGTTGGTTTCATTCAAAACCACACATCTTAAAATAAGTGTTCGCGGTGGTTCAAGTCCGGTGTGTAGTCAACAATTATTGAAATGTATTTATGACAATTTTGGCCTGAACTTCATTGCCAAGCAATGCTATCAATTCATCTTGAATTGTATTACTCAAATAAGTTGGAGACCAGTTTTTAAATTGCAATTTATTTTGTTCATCCTTCTGATCGCAAATCTTTGGGGTGAATTATTAAAAAAAAAGCCAGGAATGTCTTGTAAATTTCCAAAAAATACACGTACTTGCTTATTTATCGAAGCAGCTTTAGACATAATCAAATTTAACCGGTGGGCATAATAGTGTACATAGTAAGCAAAGGGATACCTTTTTAAATTAATGCTTGAACGCCTGCACACTGGTCTGGAAGCCAAAAGAAGTTATATAAAAATGGATCCAAAATCGGTTTGAACATGCTTTTAGACATGGTTTTTATTGATAGAAAAAACAAAAGCACAAAATCGTACCTGATCCCTTTCAGTATTTATTCAATTGGACATATTTTGTAATTTCATGAAAAGCGAATTCAATTATTTTTTTGAATCTTATTAAATAATATAAACATTGTTAAATCGTTTTTGATTGAGAAAGTTGTCCATTATTCGGCCGAATCATTTTCTCCACAGGTGACGTCCAATAAAATGATAGCGATTTCATTGCCCAACAGGTGACGTCCAATCAAATGATAGTGGTTTCATTGCCCAACAGTTTAGTTGTTACTATGGTTACGATTTGTTTTTTGTCAGCGAACTGCCGCAATTTATAAATAGAAAAATTATTCGTTATAATTTAATACAAACAGAAAAATCTTTAGGTAATTATTTAATATGATGCGAAAAAGTATAGTATTACAATCGTGAACAAGTTGGCCATTGCCACTCGGGTGAATTGCTAATTTCACCCTCGTGGCAATGGCCAACTTTCTCACTAGTTTAATATTATACTATTGACCAATAATAAGTTAAAAAATAGTAATCTACTTCTACTATAAAAGTCATCTGATCAGATTACTTTTATAGTAGGGTAAAATTTAAAGAAAAAATTTAAAATAAAACTTTAGTTTAGTAATTATTTAGTAATTAGTAATTACGAATAATTCAAGAATAGAAGAGGAAATTTCATATACAAAGTTCATTTGTTTCATGAGAAAAAAATTGAGTCAAGTAATCTAAATAAATATGGAAAAAACCAAAAATTGGAAATACATCATTGAAAAAACAAACGGTTACTCTCTTCCGTTTAATAATTAAAAATTTTCAAAAAAATATGTATATGTAAAAAAAAAACAACTTTTATTGGCATAATAACTCTATATACAAAATACAAATACTATTCTTCCCCGTCTCTCCTTTCCCTTCACCTCCTGTCCTCCTTCTCGCGTCCCACTTTCTCTAGTGTCTTTACCCCAGCCCCATCCTCCCTCATCCATTCCGTCACCCTTCTGTTTCCTTTCACTCCCACCCATTCCCCATTCACCCCCTCACATTCTTCCGCCAGGTGTCTCCACTTATCCTTCCCCCATTCACATAATATACATCTCATATAATCCTCCCCCATCAATTTCTTACTCCCCCGCTCTCCAGACCCACACCTAGCCCTCGCCATTATCATCCTTTCCTCCCTGCTCCACCCACCCTCACTCATGTATCTTGGCACCCTCCCATACACTTGCCACCTTCCAAACATATCATTATACTCGCTTTTATCTATCCGTCCCTGCCTCTCCTGTGCTTCCACTTCCTTCATCTTCTCTTTCATCCATGCCGCCACTTTCACACCTCTACCAAACCATTCTTGCACCTTCAACTCAGCCAGTCCTCCCCTTGAAATACATTCTCTTTCTCTCTTCTCTCCACCTCCCCCTTTCTACATTCATACACGTCTCCCACACCGTTCTCACCACTCTCTCTTCTCCCAACCCATATAGCTTCATTTCATACTTCACCATTCTCTCTACCGCCTCACACGCCAATCTCTCCCTGTTAGTCTCCTGCAACAGAATGTATCCCGGCGTCGACTTTTCTAGTCCCAACATTCGCTTCAGGAACCATAACTGTTCCCTCTCTATACATTCATACGCTCTCGTCCCCCACGCTTCCACACCATACATTAATACCGGCCTTACACACGCATCCCACACCTTGCATGTCACTCTAACATCATTCTCCATCCACTTCCCCCACTTTTCCCATGCCATCCCCCATGCTCTCCTCGCCTTTCCCTGAATCCATCTCATATGTTCTTCGTACCCGCCGGTCCCTTTAAAAATAAATCCCAAATACCAAATTTTTCACCCTTTCAATCACCTTCCCCTTCCATTCTAGCTCTTTCACTCTCCCTTTATTCCTGAACCTCATCCATTTCGTTTTCTAAACATTCACACATAGTCCTCTCTTGTCCATATATCTCTCCACCCTTTTAAAATGCCTTTTATTCCCTCCCAATCTCTCGCCATCAACACTATATCATCCGCATACGCCAACATCCATACCTTCTCATTTCGAATCACCACCCCCCCTTCCTGTCCCTTCCTCATCACCTCTTCTAGCTCACTAATGTATATATTGAACAATACCGGGCTCAAAGGGCACCCCTGTCTCAAACCCTTCCACGTCCTAAACCTCTCCGATATCTCCTCTCCCACCTTTGCTTCCACCCACGTTTCCTTATACACGTCCCTTACCCAACTTATTACTCCGTCACTCAAACATTCTACCAAATACTCCCTCGGTACTGAATCATACGCCGCTTTCAAATCAACAAATACCGCAAACACACTCTCTTTCTCTTCCATCACTCTCTCTGTCATCCTCGCTAAGGTAAAGACCTGGTCCCTCGTACCCCTCCCCCTCCTAAATCCCCCGTGCGATTCTGGTAGCATCCTCTTATCTTCTACCTCTAATTCTAATCTGTTCTTCACCATAATCATCATTATCTTGTATCCCGTATTCATTATTGTCATCCCTCTGTAGTTCTCCGCTTTTTTCATATCCTTTCCATTATGCACCTGATACATCCTGCCGATTCTCCATGATTCCGGGATATTCTCCTGTCCACCCCACATTCGGTTTACTATCTCTCTGTATTTCTTCTTCCCCCCTTCCCCTATCTCTTTCCACATTTCTGCTTTTAACCCATCCCTTCCAGCCGCCTTTCCTCCTTTCACCTCCTTGAATATGTATATGTATAAAGTTTGTATACCATGTGATTTTTTGACCGCGCAACATAGGAAATATGATTGGAGAACTGATTCTTTCAATTCGTATAAGTATTGCAAATAAATTGTCACCGAAGTAAACATCAAATAAACAAACTAGATTCTACTTCTACGTACAATCAATCAAAGAAGCAAAGGTAACACGATTATTTTAAATAAATTTAATTATGTTTACGGAGGTCACTTACTTCTCTTATGCCTCTTTCCACTGGACCGATTTCTCTGAAATTTTGTACACATGTTCTTACCTACAAAATAAGCATTTATGGCTTAAAAAAATGGAATTAAAAAATATTAATTGGATTCAGAATTATGACATGAAAAAAAGCATGAATATTTTTCGAGTTTTTTTATTTCAAACAAATCCGCCACTCAACGTATGAAAATAATCTCAGCCATACTGGTGGGTATCGATACCACCATTAAAACAAAACAAAAATCGTGCTGATAGCTTTTATAGTTTTGAAAAAAACTGTACCTAAACTTAAAAAAGTAGATTTTTCAGGAGAGTCAAAAAACTTAAAAATAGTCCCTCACATTGCTTACAAATTTCGATCACTTTTATTAATCGGTAAACGTAAAATACATTTTTTACGCAGAATTGAGTGTCGAATCAGAATCGACGATAAAAAAACTATAGTTTTGTTTAATTTTCATCACATCGCAGAAAATAGTAGTTCTCTGGGTATCTTATACCTTTTTTAATATAAATAACATACCCAGAGTACCACTATTTCCTGTGATGTGCATATAATATACGTGTATTGTTGCGCATATTGTAAAATATCGGATAATTATATAATATTGTGCAAAATGTGTTACAATTAAAGAACAAGTTAGCTGGCGTTAGTACAAGTGGTGTATTGCGCGTAAATTTGAAGGTTAGAAGAAAAAACAAAATCCAATTTATATTTCCATGACTTACACAATTAAGCATATATAATTTAAGACTCGGTATTAAAGTATTGAAACTAATTTTACAGTTTTTAACTAAAACTTTTCTCACAATCACACACAAAAGTAAAGACGTCATGCCAAATGAAACCAGATAAAACAAGAATGGGTCAGAGGGCATTATGGGAAATTGAAGGTGCAGGCATGTATATTTTCATATATAAAAGTATCGTAGTATTGTAATATATTATGTATACACAATTAAATTACATAAAATCTATAATATAATATATCTGTAAAATATGTATGTATCTGTAACATGATGAAGACTACATACATTTTACATACAGTTATATGTATAACAGTATGTGTCGACTATGTAGATAAATCACGTATTCAAAATATAATGGAATTTAAGAACAAGAATGTAGATGTTACATCATTTTGCAATATTTGACTTGTTCTCAGTTTGAGCTTGCTCAGATATGTTACCGACCCAAGTGTGCTAACTGGGTTGTCATTTTGTTTTAAGCTGTAATTTGTGAATTGTTTTTATGAAATATCATAAAAGGCATTAATCTGGACAGATTTCATAATTTGTAAGCTAATTTGATAAGATGATTTTATTATACAAATCGCTGAATGCTTCTGTTTACTGATATCCAAGTTTTGAGTGTTTGATCTTTGTTTTCAGTTGTGCTATATCAAGGTATATTAAATGTGGGATCCTCTGGATTTAGTATATTTAAAATTTTCAAACGCACCCATGTTTTAATAAAGATCATCGTCCAACGTTTTTAAGTTATACTCTTGAAAAGTAAAATACAAAAATTGCCTAATATTGCTTTTT
Source organism: Ocypus olens (assembly GCA_910593695.2). Lineage (NCBI taxonomy): Eukaryota > Metazoa > Arthropoda > Insecta > Coleoptera > Staphylinidae > Ocypus > Ocypus olens. The sequence goes on along the minus strand of OU343050.1, from coordinate 26,263,834 downwards.
GTGCTGGTTTTCAGTTTTAAGCGAAGCCAATCAGGTTAACCCTTTGCACTTAAGCGGCGCCGCTACGGCGCCCAGGCGATTTGACGCGTCCACTCGAGCGGCGCTGTTACGGCGCCCGGGAGGTATGATGCATCCTAACCCCACCTAACCCAACCCAACCTAACCTAACCCAATGATTTTATCTCGTCTCGGGCCAACCAGAACTCGTCTCGAGTTGCTGGTTCGCCTGAGTGCAAAGGGTTAATACATTCTTACAAGATTTTTATTGCAATAACAATAACAAATTTCTTTAAATTAAAAAAAAAACGATGTTATGAAATTTGTTACGTATTGTGCAATTTCCAAAAAGTAAATTCGCTGTATTGGTGGCCTAGGAAATGTGTCAATTAGTCGCTTTATATCAATTTCAAAAGAAAATTTCTAAATCCGTTATTTACCAGTGGTTATCTTACATAAAACACAACTTTCCTAACTCTTGGCGCTCCGTTCCCATCTAATACAGTAACATAACATAGAAATACCTCTCAGCAACACGTCATTGTTTATATGCAATGTTACACAGAAGTTACAATAAGATCTCAAACTTATACCAAGGCCAGCTAACTTGGCCTTACAGCGAAATAACATTGGTTTAAGATCGCTAGTAGTACTAGTAATAACATGCAAATTTCTTTTGTATCATTCAATATCCGGCGTGGCACTAGGCAGGGAAGTAGTTGTTTCAATAAGTTATTTGTTTATAGTCTTAGTAAGACTTAATTTTGCTTGTATAGTTACGAACAGGTTGAATATTCACATATTCAGGCTACATTTCGTTTTATTGAATTTATTTAATGCTTTCTGCAACAAGTAAGGTAGTTTCTAATTTGTTTAATATATTTTAAATACTACGTTACATTTATATATGAAAAGATACATGCCTGCGCCTTCAATTTCCCATTATACCCTCTGCCCCATTCTTGTTTTATCTATCATTTGGCATGTGTTGGAGTTGAGCCATGACGTCTTTAGGTTTGTGTAATTGTGAGAAAAGTTATAGTTAAAAACTGTGAAATTAGTTTTAATACCCTAATACCGGGTCTTAAATTATAAAGGGTTTTTCAATAGGGACAGAACAATTTTGTTTTATAATACGGAACATAACTTACAAACGTTTTTTATGACCTGTCAAAGTCAAAGCATCAGTCAAGGCTTACATTTTTATCATGGTGAAGTTCACGAATGAGCAACGTTTGGAAATCGTTAAAACTTACTACCGAAATTCTGAGTCAGGAGTCGCAACTTTAAGAGCTCTTACTCCAATTTTCGGTCGCAATAATTGTCTCACTAGACAAGCTGTGCTTGCGATGGTGAATAAATTTGAATCAACATATTCACTATTGAATGTTCCTGTGCCAGTGAGACAATGTACCGGTCGAAGTACTGAAAATATTGCAGCCGTAAGAGCTCAGTTCAAAATAAACCAAACAAGTCGATTCCACGCCGTTCACAACAATTAGGAATTTCTCAGGCCACATTATGGCAAATTTTGCGTAAAGATCATTTAAAGCACCGAAACTTATCAGATTTTGTTCTTCAAAAGTTTGGAGAAAATCCTGAATTTCATCGAAAAATTATCTTTAGCGATGAAGCTCATTTTTGGCTGAATGGTTTTGTGAATATGCAGAATATCCATTATTGGACAGCAACAAACCCACATGTGGTTTATGAGATTACATTGCATCCTCAAAAAGTTAACAAATGGTGTTGATTTCATGCCAGAGGTGTGATGGGCCCGTATTTTTTCATCGATGAAAATAACCGCCATGTTATGGTCAATTGAGTTCGCTATCTTGGCATGTTTGAAGACTCTTTTGGGCCAGAAATGGATGGACTTGACGTCAGCGATATGTGGTTCCAACAAGATGGTGCCACAAGCCACACAGTTGGTCAAACAATTGATTTATGAAAGGAAAATTTGGTAATCGTTTAATCTTGAGAAATGGTCCAGTCGAATGGCCACCTCGCTCATGCGATTTGTAACTTCTGTGTAACATTACATATAAACAATGACATGTTGCTGAGAGGTATGTGTTATGTTACTGTGTTAACTGGGGTGTGTCAACACGGTTTATTTTATCCTATTTTTATTTTTTTAATCTAAAAAACTGTTTAATGACAACCCTCAAAAAGCGAAATCATGTTTGTTTGCCAATATCTCCATAGCAACGAGTTGCATTAAGATACATATAACAACACTAGTGTTGTTAAGAATTTCTTCTATGTTAAAGGTACCTTAACTCGTTGATAAGGAGTTGTTGGCATGATAACATTATAAGATAAAATAAATGAATTGAACAACGGTATTATTTAGGATTTGATATTTAATTGATTTGTTGATTCGCTAGTACTGACAAAAGGTTTTTAAATTATTATTGTTTATGTGATTTAAACTACCGTTTTAAGGATGTCATAGCACAAGCCGCCTCCCAGCTACTGCCTCGGTACATGTGGCCATAAACATTAAGCAAAGTCTGAACCCTCGTCCAGGAGTATGATTTATTAAGATTAATGAGATGAGATTTTTACATAAAATGAAATATATATTCATAAATCTGTGATTTCAAATAAAAGTCTTTGGAGCCTATAAAGTAAATTATACACTTTCCTGGCTGATATAATTCTTTCAAGACCTATATTTAAATCACAAATTTACAAATATGTATTTCGATTTAAATTATATGATTATAATTATGAAAATCTTAAATAAATTTAAGGCGCTTTTAAAATGCCGAACACCTGACTGACACCAGAGAAAAGAAATATAAAAAATAATAATTTCATGTGATAAAATATTGAATAGTGAAGAAAAACTCTAAACCATACTATAAATAAAATATTTGTAAAAGGGTTGGAGGACTTAGTCGATAACCCTTTCTAACATATGTATGTATGTATGTTGAAATAAAATTCATATTGAATAGTTTATGAGGAATCAAAATCCTTCTATATTGACAATATGAAAAGTAACTTTTTACCTACATAAAATTAAAACATACCTTTCAAATATTTTGAAAATACACAGATTTTCAAGTTAACTGTGGATTTTTTCACAGATTGGCAACACTGCATCTATCAAAACATTCTGTATGTATGTATAATATGTCAATCATGCACGATTTTCAGTTTGGTTGGAAATTTTATGTATAAATGTGTATTAGTATAGTATTTCTAGTGTAAATACACTTACATCCTGTAATATTTACACTAACCTTTCATAAACAAATAAAATCATATAATGATACAAGATTAACTAAAATATAAATTAATTGTTACCATTAATAAATTCTTATAATTGGTTATTTTGACATCTAAAATTGATCAAAGCATATTCTAAATATAGTATACCTAGGTTATGTAAACTGCATGATTTGATTACACAATGTTCTCTTAATGCTAATACATCCAGAGTCTAAAAATAACTTCACACCGAATTAGATATGCCAATAATTCATAAAGTACCTGTAACATTCATGTGCAGACCTTACCTTGTATCCATTTTTTCCATCACGAATGAAAACCTCGTCCTCTACATCACTCAAATCGTCATCATCCAGTGAAATGCTCTCACGAATCTCACCCCCCAAAGTCATCCCGGGATATGTAGCCATTGCGATAAAAGTCCTCTCTACACTAACCTCTCCACATGCAAAGAATAAATGTGCGAGTTTTTGTAATTCATGAATAAGTTATATAAAATAGATCACTCTGTGTGGTGCAGTAACAAAAACAGTTGTGACACTGGGTAAACATATGTTGCACAGAGAGAGGGAGCTTCTGCACATGCCCGGGTTTATTGATTTTTCGTTGGGTGCAGGTACTCAGACAGGGCATGAGTGTAACAGTTGGTTTTTATTAAAAAATATCCATTTACATTATCGTACACTTATCAGCAGGAAGTGCTACAAGATAAAATATGCTGTAATTGTATGATTATATCTTAACGGTTAGTTTTTAATGGTGGGCTTATGGTAAAAAAGTATTGGTCTTCTTTAATCCTTACAAAGTGAGTTGTTTGCGGTTGGTCCTTCGGGAAATTATGACATACTGCAAAACAATAAATCCTTAATATATATTTATGGGGGTTGTAATGAAATTTAAAAAAGTAAAAAATAGTTGGCAGCCCTTAAAACAACTAGATATAGAATCTTAAATGTATTATTGATAGTGATGATTTACCACATAATAATAGGTGCAATAACAGAAAATCAGTGGGGTAGTATGACATTGTTATGTTTGCATTGTAATAAAGTTAAGTTTGATAACAGAAAAACAGTAATTAGGCAAGCAGCTTTTACAATTATAAAAACATGATAGTTATGACATTATGAAACTGACATAAAGTTTTAATTTTTACAAGAGTAATAAACCAAACTATTCAATTATCAAAAAACTATTTTCGTACCTGTTACTACTCTCGGTTAATAACCAGACGACAACAAATGTTATTGTCTCATTAAATTACTAGGTAACAGTTTTAAAAATAACTGCTAATGTTTAAAATAGACAATATTGGCAGATAAAACTTTTTAAATATTTTAAAAATTATTATGGATATAGGACTACAAGTTTCATTTGCAATCGAATGGCAAAATATTGTTTTTAATAGCTTAGCTCAGGAATGGGCAAACTTTTTCAGGGGTGGGTTGAATTGAAAGGATGAAAATTTTTGTCAGCCCAAATTAAAATGTTTACAAAAATCTCATATGTTAGCGATAATTCAATATATGGGCTTTAGTGTATTATGTTTATTAAAGTTTAAATAGTAATAATCACAGTTTCAGTAAATTGACAATGCCTGGATTGACAATCTTGGAAATTATGTGAATAGTTTGTTTATTTTAAATTTATCTAATTTGACTTGAGTTTGAGAATTACAAGGTCAAATTCTGTCAAATAGTAATTCAAAAAATGTTATAAAATTGCCTTAAATAAAAAAACATATTTAATTTATCAAAAGTGATTTTTATCGCAGGCTGTCATTCATTTAAAAGAATCATCTTTGATTGGGAACAGCAAAGGGACTAATGTCCAATGTCAGATATTTTGATAGAAAGTCAAACACGTGTATTATACCTTAGATAACCATTTTTATACAATTTAGCTTGGAACAATTAATTCAGATTTTAATACGATTAAAATATTACCAGGTAAAAAATTGATTATAATTTTATATACTCGGCAGACACTGCTTTTGTTTTTTAAACCAACCTTGATGACAATATCATACTTTACCTAATTCAAAATTAAAACAGAAAAAGAGCCATTTTGAGTATACTAATATATACCAGACACAGTCAATGTGGTCAATGGAATATATCGCCTGACATAGCTCATTTGGTCAGAACTTTGAACTAGACATGCAGAGGTAACTGGTTCAATTTCAGCCCTCAGACTAACATTTTTCCATAATACAGTAGAATCCCGATTAACAGAGTTTCGATTATCTGAGGTGGACTAAATGAAATACAAACCTTTCTATGAGACTAGCACGCATTGATGAAGTGATGTTCGAGGGCACAGATTCACTCAATTTAAAGATTGACTCGATAACTGTCAACTCGGTTGATGTTGTGTCCATGCCTGTGAATGCACACCAATCGTTTACGACCATTCCAGCCGAAACGACTTCGCTGCCTCTGTTAACCGTGCCCGCCTGAAATCAAATGAAAACATTAAATAGACACTCAATTCTGTACTGCCATTTTATTAGCCCTTTCAAGATGCGTATGTTTTGGAAAAAAGTCGCTTTAGGTCAGGTTAAACATGCTGTACAATCAGTGTGGCAATTTTCTGAATTTGCAAGCAAAATTAGCTAATTATCATTACTTATTAAATACAAATAATTACTATTCAATATCTGTTTATAACGTTCTTTAATTTAACCTAATTATTGCATTAACCCGCCATTGGTGATGCAAATTTAATGGTGATGCCGGTCTCATGCACCGGGGTTTTCATCTGAAGATTTTTCTAAACGTGTCACTAAAAGTTCATGTTTTTTTTTAAATTTATGCTCTTTAACAATAAAACAAAGATGTTTAATCAATGTAAGCTCTGCAATACGGCAGCTACTCAAAATTGCAACAAAAAACAATAACAGAGAATAAAGTTATTCGACACACCCGGTCTCACAGACCAGTAGAGTCACTATTGGCGGGTTAAGTAATCATTTGCATTTACCACTAGCGGAACTTGGAGAAGAGACGACAATTCCTCTTGGTCCTGAATGCTGGTATTTGGGTGAACCAACCCTCCTTGGTTGCTCAAAACACAATATGAACCCACTAAAACATTGCTGGCCACTGTTTGCCGAAATACTTCCACCTTCAATACATCTGATATAATTTCCTCAGTTTCCTGAAACAGATTTATAATTAATTATGCCTCAAGAACAGTTTTTCCTAACCATAATGCCCTAATTGTCCGTTGGTAATCATTAGTCTCAAATTAGTTTTCACAGAAAACGTGATGAGAATATACAATAATAATAATAATAGTACATATAAATTAAACATTTTCTTTGTTAACATAGTGACTATAGTTTCCATTAACATCACTCTAGGATTTTGGAAAACTCGTTTTTTTTCAATATTTTAGGGTCTTATAAATAATATCCAGTTGATCCTATAGTGCAAAAATTCCAGGGTTCCTCAGGAGCCCACCAAAGTGCGCGGATGCTGTAAGAATTTAAGTGCTCATAAAACTTTAAAGCGGAACAACTTTCAGATCCAGATCCAGATCCAGATCGTTGCATGGATCAATTTCAAATTTTGACAGTAGCTTCACAATTATATTCTCAATAGAAGTACGTAGACGTTTTTTTATTTAATGTAAACTTCTTTTCTTATATACAATTTACAGCTTATTTTTTGAAATTTTTTCAAACGTGCACCATTTCTATTAGGTGTACAACTTTGCTTCCGCTGTTTTTTTCTAAATTCGAGGCTTTATTGAAAAACTGGTTATATACATTTACGATTCAAAGTATTGTCCTCCGCTGGCCACTACTTTCTCCCATCTTTCGGGCAGCATACGAATCCCGCGTTTAAAAAAACTGGTCATTTTTTGAGACGATCCACGCATTAATCCAATGTTTCAATTCTTCATAAGAACGGAAGTGCTGGTCAGCCAGGCCGTGGGTCATCGATCGAAACAAGTAATAGTCAGGGGGAGCAATATCTGGAGAATATGGCGGGTGGGATAAGACTTCCCATTTCAACGTTTCCAAGTATGTTTTGACGGAATTTGCAACATAGGGTCGAGCATTGTCATGCCGCAAAATCACTTTATCGTGTCTCTCGTTGTATTGTGGCCGTTTATCTTTTAGTGCTCGGCTCAAACGCATCAATTGTTTTCGATACAGATCACTTGTGATTTTTGAATCGGGTTTAGTAGCTCATAATACAGTATGCCGAGCTAGTCCCACCAAATATAGAGCATGATCTTGGAGCCGTGAATATTCGGTTTGGCCGTCGACGTGGAAGCATGGCCAGGAAGTGCCCATGATTTCCTGCGCTTGGGATTATCGTAATGAACCCATATTTTATCCCTAGTCACAATACGATGCAGAAATCCCATCTGTCTTTGCCTTGCAAGCAGCTGTTCACAAGCAAACAAACGCAGTTCAACATCTCCCGGCTTCAATTCGTACGGCACCCAATAACCTTGTTTCTGAATCATTCTCATAACTTTCAGGCATTCTGAAATGGCTTGTTGAGTCACTCCTAATGATCTTGCCAATTCTCGTTGCGTTTGACATGAGTTTTGATCAAGTAACGCTTCCAATTGTGCATCTTTAAAAACCTTTTTTCTTTCACCGCAATGCCGGTTTTCGACGTCAAAATCGCCGTTCTTGAAGCGTTGAAACCACTCTCGGCACGTTCTTTCATTAATAGCGGCCTCACCGTAGGTATTTGAGAGCATTTTATTTCTTCATATTAAAGCAGAAAAGTAAAACCTCCCGCAAGTGACGAGAAATTTGGCTCATAAGCTGACATTTTTAATCGAGAATAACTTTATGATGCAGACACAAATTAACTAATATTTCAATGGAGTTATGTTCACAAATGCCTACGCTTATTGTATGACATCTATGATCTATTTATTTTACTGCTACAGCCATAACGGCAGAAGCTAAGTTGTACACCTGATACAAAATTTTATTTAGAAAAAAATTCCTACGTACTTCCATAGCCAATAGTATATAAATGATTAAAAAAATATATTTTTTTATTCCACGTTTTATACTCCGTCCTCCCATATAGAAGTTTAAAAAAACGACGATTTCAAAAATTGGCTCTGATGGCGCAAGTATCGCCAAGCAGGCTAGAAATTGTTACAGCAAATCGTAAATCATTCAACACCAAGCGATAATCAGTGAGGGAGCGTTTATGGAAACAAACAAAACGTAAGTATGTGGATATTCGCTTCCTTTCAGTTTTTGTCTCAAAGAAAAAACACACATCGCATGAAATATTCGAAATAATGAGTTCCGAAATAAAAATCAAAGATATCTGAAAGTGACAGTTAATAAAATTAGTCAGGTATTGTCAACAAACATATAGAAGAGAATGTGAGTTGTACACCTCCTGTGATACGGGGAGTAGGCAGATCGTAGAACAGCTACTTCTGGAGAAATCGAAGAATTTATATTTGAAGGCATCTTTCAAAGAATGGTGCAATGGTAAGAATACAAAACATACCCTTAGCATACTTTTAAGAATATGGGCACGAAAAGAAAACCTTTACTTTATGGGTACATTATTCAATGCTAAACTCAACTATTTCTCTGAAACAGAATAATGATATTTTAAATTACCAATCTAACATAAATTATGAATATCTATTTGCAAGGAATCATCATACAAGTTATATTTATTACAAGTACATTTCTTGATTGTCTGTATTAAATGTTGAATGTCGTCTTGTTAGTTTTGTTGAGAAAGTATTCTATCAAAATAATTTTTTCTAATTCAAAATTTTAATGTAGTTCCAAGAAACCATTAACTGGTTTTGTTTATTCATTAGGCATTCCAAAAAAACAACTTCAATTAACTATTATTATTATTATTATACTGTATAATAACCATTTGTGCTGTTTGTAATAAAAATATTATTTTAATCACACTTCTTATTACTCCTTCCTATATTTGATTTTATTCAAGTACTCTGACATTTGGAAACCCACTAGCTCTGCAACCCGTTATACCCGCACCCACTTTTGCAATACCAGCGCCACCTCATGTAGCTATTGACGAATTAAAAACGCGGTATGTTTCATACAGAGAGTCCCGATCTATTTTACTTTATCTATGGTATTAGTATCTTTGTTCACGAAAATGTTATAATGTGCGCATTATTTAATTGTATGGGCACATTTGGGGGTACATTTAACACTCAATTTCATTAAACATGCATTTGCGATATGATATTATTTTGTTTACCCTGTTTAATACTGATTTTAACTTTGATTTTATAGCTATTATTACAACTAGGGAAATATGAATAGTATATTTCCCGAGGTTGGCTAGTTACATCCCGAGGGCGAAGCCCGAGTGATGTATAGACAACCAAGGGAAATGTATTCATATTTCCTGTGTTGTAATCAATAGTTTTTTCTGATTGAAAGAATATTGTTCTGTAAATGGGAAAATATTGGATTGTAAATGTTTGAATTTATCGGATCGGTAACGTTGCTAAGGGCCTTGTTTGTAAATATCATCGTTTACTTGTTTGGATTTTAGCGTTGTTTCATAAATTGGTGAAATGTCAAACTATGTGTTAACGCAAGCGAAGAAAGACCGTGAATGTTTGGTTCCGGTAAAATCCAAAGCTGCTTACACCAAAGTGTACAAAGATTTTAAAGATTGGAGGGAACAAAAATTTAGTGAATGGTGTCAGCGTCGTATTTTGAAGATTTGGTATGTTGCTTCGATTTTGTTATTAGAGAAATATGAGCGCTTCATATTTCCCTAGGGAAATATAAGTGCGTTATGAAGTATCGTAACTAAGGCAATATCACTCAATATTGTTTCAATCCGAAAAAAAAAAATTCCATTGAAATTATGACTAATTTTAATTTTGATTTTGATGACGCTGTGAACGATGATTGCGATCTGCACTGGTTTAGATCTCGTTCACTGATTCTGATGCAGGTGATAATAAAATAATGGTGCACTTTATCAAAATATATTAACCGTAATTAAATAATTACACTTGTAAATACATAAATTTACAGAAACCGGTCGTGAAATACAAGTGTTCAACTGTTTTTTGTAAACAAACATAAATGTATCCCCCTTATGTTCAATTGTTGTTTGTTGATTTTGTCAAGGTGAACCTTGATATGGTGCGAGCCGTCTGACTTGACGCGGATGTGCTTGCCCATGATTTCGATCGGAGAGCAGGTAGCGGATGTAAATAACACAAAATAGATTTTAACTTTGACTTTGATTTCGACTTAGATTTTTGTGAACAAAGTACAGTGTACAACTCGCATATAATGGCTATTAATCATTATATGCTCGTTGTACAATATACTATTTTCATATTAATATCATTAATTATATTCAAGGTTAACCAATTACTGGACCTCCGCTTGTTTTCCCCATCGGAATACTTACTCTGTCTAAATCTGGATGAACAAGAGCAACATAATCATTGCAAGCGATGACGTTTCCAAGTGCCGAAAGCCTCTCCTCTATTCTTTGCACCTTCACCTTCTCGGGCAGTGCATTTCTGATGTGTTGCAATTCTGTGTCGAACGTCGAACTCGGAACCAACAAACCATGAGAATTACCGATACACATGCGTCCGACAATTCTACAGCCAGCTAGTGAGGTGTGCACAACTGGAATCGTTTCTGATAATTCACCCTCAAATGTACTGAAAAGAACACAAATACATTGATTATTACTGGATATTTTAAAAATATTATGATGGAAAACATAATTTCCTCATTAAACAAATTAAACATGCTTTGAAACCAACAAACAAAACAAACACCTATGGTTTTTGAAATGCAGTTGAACATTGAAGCTACATTTGTGTAATATAATTACAATTTATTTAGAGCAAATTCTCAAATAAAAGTAGTTAAACTGAATAAAATAATCGTACAGTTCTAAATTTTGCAAGGGATGTTGATCTTGTTGGTGCATTATTAATACCTTTGCCTTTACTACAGCTTTCAATTTTCTTGGCATTAATTGCATTAGTGTTTCGGTATAAGCCACTGTATGTTTTGGCGATTCCTTGCTCCTAATGTATTTCCTAATACTAAATATTTTTCAATTGTAATGGAGATTCATTGAGTCTTCCATCATTTATCAAATTTCATAATAAAAATGGCGACTAAACACTACAAATTGTATAAACAATTTGCACAAATACTCAAAATGGACACTGAATATTTATAATCTTGAAATTTTTGATTGCATCCTTTCAATTTCAATAATTGACACTAAGCACCAACAATCTTACAAACATTAATAGCACTGAATCAATACTGTGTAATTTAAACAAATTAATGATAATTTATAGCTATCCACATTCTCTTTTACCTGTAGAAATTTTCCGAACCACCGATTCCCACCAGACAATAAGCATTTGTCAGTTTGGAAAACACTCCTACCTCGTTGTTATTCTCGAATTGTACGCGAAAAGCCATTTTTAACACTAATTAACGCTTTGTAGAGGTTTAATGTGGATTTCACAACTGACACACGCTCAATGAGGTTGGGAACATAACCACAAATCATATATACCTTTCACAGGAACGACATGAAGTTGTCGTGGGTGTAGAAATTTCGCAAGTATATGCAATCGATAAGTGGGAAAATAGTAATTTTATAATAATATTTACAGGAATTTTAAATGTATTTTTTAAAAAATTGAGCTGAAAAAGATTAATTTAGTCATTGGCGTTAAATGTTAAGGGTCCCCTGTAATTGCCGACATGCAAGAATGGAGTGCAGATGTCGCCACTAGTAAAATGTAGCTCCAATACACTTATCTTAATAAAATCAGGGTTACCGCCAGCTGCGGTTGGTTTCCACCACAATCTCATCACCCACACATACGCACACTCTCACACATATACTGCGAGTTGGTAGAAATGAACAGCGGGAACATCAAATGTACACATCTGAATAGATTGATTTCTTCATGCGTTCCGGTCCGCCTGAGTGCAAATATAAGATAAAAAAATATTTCGAGTAAACGTATTAAATGAAAATGTTTATAGTTGAAGAACCATATGTCCGATTGCATGCTATTTAAATAATATATACAGATATAAGATACAATAAGTACATGACCGTTGTTACCAGAAAATCCATAATAGATTATAAGTTAGAACAGATTCCTCCCCCTCTGTTAAGTCGCTTATTTTATAAATTAGCGCATTAGTATTTAGTAATAGTAATGAGGAGAAAAGGCAATAAAATACAAAATGCATAACACCACAGTGATCTCCATCCCATTTTGTGAATTTGAAATTGATTTGTGTTGGTTATATAGAATTATGGAATATAAAACTAGGGAAGTAAATGAAATAATGTTTTTCCTACAATTTTTGAATTGGAGAGAAGTTTCTTCACGAGAGTCGCACAATTGCTATATACTTTATTTCATTGGGCAAAAGGCAAGAATTATAAAGTAGATATAGTACTCCCTCTATAATCTGGCACTTCACTTCTCCAACATTTTAATGGCTCGTCATTAGTGATTTCTAGAAATCCGGTATTTTTCGTAATCCGGCAGTGTTCAGATCGGATATCTGCTGGATTACCGAGAGACTAGTGAACTTACAACCACGGGTGTCTCATCTAAAGGGATCGCACTTAAATTTGACAAGACCTGTATTTGTAATTTAAAAAAATTTCATTTCTGATTATTATTTTTGATCTATTTCCAACTCATATTGTTTCAATAAAAACATAGTATATTAGTAGCAATTCAGTATGGGCTCTGTAAACCACTCTGTTTGATATCTATGATCATGCATGATCAGTAGCCTGTTTGATCAGTGCATAAATGGCGCTTAATTCCTTAATTATCTTATTACCCTTTTCTTTACTGCTTAACTGATTTATTATTTCTAATGTGTTTTGTTATGTATCTTATCTAAATAATTTATTTTGAAGTATAAGTTTGTATTAAATCAATAAAGAACAGATTTTAACTGTGAAAAAAAAAAAACAATAGTCTATTGGTAAAACATTGTAACAGGAATAATAACTGAAATCAATAATAGAAAAGTTGTAACAGGTCCCTGGTGTCACCTATTTCTATCGTCACCAACTATCCTAGTTTTCAATACAATACAATAAGGGCAAATACATACATAAGCACAATATGAGAACAATAAGTAAATGAATAATACAATATCACACTTATATTGTACCGAATGTCTGGGATACAATCAGTATTTTAAGGTTATGTTGATTAGGGAGGTCAATAAAACTATTATTGGACCAATTTTAGAACACTGAAGCAATACACATGGTTATTATAATTCGCATTATTGGGACTGAGTATGAAAGAAAGCACTACAGTATTATTTATAAAAGTTTTAGGTCACTTCACATAGTAGGTTAAATATTAGTCGGCCACTGTGCAGAAAAATAGAAAAGTTATCATGGATAAGTAATTCAACTAAGAAAAAGAGGGTGCAATATCAACAATAAAATAATAAAATAAGTTTTTAATCCTTTATTTTTAATGATAATGTGAATAAAATGACAGCCAACATTAAAAATTAAACTAATTTTACAATATCAGTATTGTAATAGTAGTTATTAATGCGCCAACACTCTAATAAGTTGTAGACGACTGGCGCCATCTTACCCAAAACAGCTGAATTTTTTTAACTTAGAGCTACTTATTTCTGCTTGCACTTTCGATGGTTAAATTCAAATTTTTCTAGGTTATGTCTCATTTATTAAAATTTCTCTTTTGCATACCCCGTTTTTTTATTAATTCTTTTTCATCATATCCAAATACTCAGGTCAATTAAATGTTATTTTTATGATTTTTATATGAAGCGTTTTTCTTGAAATTGTGATTATTTATTGAATTAGCAAAAAAAACTGTAGTCACAGAAAAAATGGGCAACGTATAAAACTAGATAATAAATTGATAAACTAATATTAGCAAAGATTTATATTTTTTATTTCGTATTAAATGAGTTGATTATGTTTGAAATTTGTAAAAAATTAGGCAACCCATCTTTCACAAAAGGGGGACCTTAATACCACGTGTGTCATAGGCAACTAAATACACACTTACATAATGTGGGGAATTTTTATTGCGCAACTTATTGAAATATTTTAATAGTAATAAAATAATAACATTGGTTGTAATGTATACACATATGTTTTACAGTTATTTTGCCATTTTATTTACTATGTTGGCTTTTTTCATCAATTTTTATTCAAAATTGTTGGTTCATATGTCTAAACCTCAGGGTCGTCTTCAGAAAGGGGACACTTGGGGCTCCAAAGCTATTACTGCCCAGGACTTGAAAAACCCTGAGTGGGACCCCTATTGCGGACGGCAGAAAACTCCTTCACCCTATAGTCCATTTAATAACCAGGCGCACTAAAGGCGAACGTCACATTTACACTATAAAACGTTAGGAGAAATGTTTTGGATTTCAATTATTAAAAACTAGCAGTCCATATTTATATACTCAAAGGCTCTATATATTCGTAATAGGTCGCTTACGATTGGTGAAAACAGTTCGTAATTTATCAATTACAAAGTGGGAGTAGGAAAATTAATCCTCACCTATTATAAATGAATTTAGCCAAAACCTCTCATTGTCACTTTACATTAATTGATAATGCTAACTCACGACTAACTGACTTAAGTAAAACTCATAACTACATTTAAAGACTGACTTAATAACTGAGAATTTAGGACTCTAGTAATTGACTCAAGAATGATAATTCACTAACTTCTAAAAATCTACATGTTACTGTCCATGAAACCTCTGTGTTCCCACCACTTGCTTTTGGGATTTTCTTGTGCCATTCTTGCAAGACAAAGGGAACCCAGAGTTTAATTCGAAATCACTTTTATCTGGTTCAACATTTGCTCCTTTCCCGTTTTTATTTAATTTAGGCGTTTAATTAATTGACTATTTACAGGTGTTGGCTATGAATTGACACTTTAGTTACTACAGGTAGATCGGAAAAACGTTTAAATACACGTTCTTTGATAGTGCACTAAATACATAATGCACTGGTACAATGTAAATACAATGACTATATCCCGCAAAACGTAACATGCTGAAATGCGAATGAATTAGAACGAATCAAATTCTATATAACTCATGTTTTCAGGAAACATATCATGTAGCGTTCGAATGCGGCTTTGTGATTGGTTCTGTGCTCGCATTATGTTCCAGCACATGATTGGTTTAAATAAAATAAATGTTAAACGTCAAACGTCAGTTTGCGAATAGAAAGCAATTACAATTAGTGAAAACTCCGCCTTGGAAGTGTTTCTCTTGAAGTAATTCAAGAGAAATTGAAAGAGGCCCAACCAAAAAGTTTGAGCGGAGTCACTAACACGACCTGCACTCGGGAAGACATTTCTACAATATTGGAAAACAGGGCACTTAAAGTGCGAAACGCGAACGGTACGTACTGTAAAGAAAATGTAAAGACCATATGGAATGCTAGTGCTAAGTTAGTGCAAGAGAAGTACGTTTCTGATTTTCAAATTTTGTTTGATCCGTTTAAAAATATAATATTCAATCCGGCACGACACGCCCGCGATGCCAATCAATGTCATTCAATTTTGTTGTAATATTTTTGTTGGGATATAGTCCGATAAATTGCTTTCGTGCATTGTAAATTATCGCAAGTTTCCACTCTTTCGACAAACTTAGTCGCATTGCTTTAGGCAACAGCCCCTCGCTCGACTTACGTTGTCGAAACTTGTTACCGAGAATACAACTGATATGTTCATAAAATTCACACAACCGATTAGAGAACGCGAAAGTACACAACGTGACGTTGCGTAAGCCAATAGTTTTGTGTCAATTCTCGATGGTATTGCACCGTACAATCCCACCCCGTGGTTTTTTTATTGTGGTCCGTTTTTATGATAATTCAATTTTTAGATACGTTTACACCTATACTCTGTCGGGCGTTCTTTAAACGCCCTGTTCCATCGCGAGTTCCTAACACAGAACTAACTAACCTAACCTAACCTAACCCAAACTCACTAGCCGTCCAAAGAGTTGGGAACCCTAACCTAAACATAAATAACTCTCATTTGCAACTGCTAATGTTGGTTTCTAATTATAAAATCATAATAGTAACATCAAATTTATATAGTTGCAGATAATACCGAAATGAACAATTTATAAAGAATGGTGATTTATTGGCTCCATTTTCAAGATTTGGTTGCATTGCACTATACATAAAAGATTGACAAATCAGGTTTGAAAACAGAAAACGACAAACCAACTTTCACGGTTGGCAATACAGGGCGCATCCGTATATCTGTATTTGCCGCTGTCAACTTTTCAATTAGATTGCGAAGAAAAAATGTAGTTCGCGCGAACTTGCACCTCGTGTATAATTTTAACAGTATGCCCTTCGTGTGCTAAATTATCTATAATATGAATAACTTTCGTAGAGTAACATGAGTGGCTACGGAAGAAATAAAAATTTGATTTTTCGGCTTGAAACACGTTTCCGCACAAAACGTTTTGTAATAATACCTTAATAACACGTATAGAGCCCCTAAAAAAAAAATCCGAAATCGGGAGTTGGACCGTAAAGTGCAATCACTCCCAAACTTGTTATATTACCTGTGACACAATAACAATCCATTATCTCTTTTCTGAAAAGCTGCTGCAACTCGATGGAATTTTATGATAATGAACGAAATTTGTTTAGGCGGGCGTGAGATAATGCTAATGGTTTTTACACTGTTGATTAATTACACATATACCTTTTAAATTCGTTACATATTTGCATACATCCAATTAATACATCCAATAAAACGAAATGTAGCCTGAATATATGAATATTCAACCTGTTCGTAACTCTGCAAGCAAAATTAAGTCTTACTAAGACTATAAACAAATAACTTATGGAAACAACTACTTCCCTGGCTAGTGCCACGCCGGATATTGAATGGCACTAGCCAGGGAAGTAGTTGTTTCAATAAGTTATTTGTTTATAGTCTTAGTAAGACTTAATTTTGCTTGCATAGTTACGAACAGGTTGAATATTCATATATTCAGGTTACATTTCATTTTATTGAATTTATTTAATGCTTTCTGCAACAAGTAAGGTTGTTTCTAATTTGTTTATTCTTAATACTCTTTGTAAGGATTTCCTCAACAATATGTATGTTAGGTTGCCTATGTCACAACGCTATACATTTTAATATATTACAATTGAATCGGAGAGTGGAATAACCATATAACTCCAAAATCTTAGTTTTGAGGAAAACGATAAAATCTGTTTAGTAGGAAAAGTTTACACGTGACAACAATTTGATATATAAGAGGATGACGTACTCTATAAGAATGTGAACAAACATTTATCATTACTGTATTACGAACACCTGGATATTAAAAAAAATGTGTTGTGGAGTTATACTGTTTTTCCACTCAATTTCCGTTAAATGTAAAAAAAAACACAAAACTGCTGTTATTAATATCTTTTTTTGCTATATTTACATATTACTGTATTGATTGTTATCTTTAATTCTCCTACTCTTCGTTACTTGTCTCGCAAGACGTAATATGGTAATAAAACTCTAAGGTTTCGCCACTCATGTACTGCATCACTTTTTTTAATATCATTAATCTCTTTCACATTGATTGGTAATGGAACCTTGTAGGCTGGCACATTTGGCAATGTTGGGTTCATGTGGGGCTTCAGCAGTTTAAATATTTAAACTGCTGAATATGTGCCACATATGTGTTCGTCATAAGTCCTCCAATATAACAACTAGTTGAAATATAACCTGGCGTGGAGCTGTCGTAAATAAACTGATTGCACGTAGAAATGGTAAAGGTAGTATTAATACGTCCTTGGCCAACAGACTTACAGGTCTTTTTATAATACAATAAAGGGAAATATTGATAAATTTTACGGAATCGTTTAGTACCAACAAGGCATAAAATAAAACTCAAAACTGTGTGGTTGCGGTTTTGCCCTGGGCAACCATCTTGAAAAATATGAAGTTCTTGTATCTCCGGAAGAATTTTTTCTATGGAGTCATAGAGGAAACAACAAATTTCATTTGGACCTTTCAGAGCTTATCCTTCATGGTATGTGTAGAAGTACCCAGTATTATTTTTCAAGTCATGAATTTCGAATCCGTGCAGCGACTGTTGTCCGGGGAAAACATTTCTTGCACAGGTATCATGGCAAGGGACATATTTTGAATGTAATCAAAAACAATTCCACTAACATTGTTACGTTCTTGGCATAAAGCTGTTTTATAGTTTGGCATAAAATTTATTAGCTCTTCTTTTGTGGACAAGCAATTCAGCAGCAGTAACTCGTTTTGCATTCGCATTTCTTAGCTTTGTACCGAGTTATTCGCACTGACCGCATACATCTACCCGAGGCCTGCCAAACCCAAGTACAAAATTTTCCATGAAAAACTTTAAATAATACTCGTATTTTACTTTTCTTTTCTAGTTCTGTGTATTTATTGGTGAACATCTCATACATAATCTTTACATTCAAAGTTGCGTCAAGGTACTGCACTTGTTTGGTACTGTAGTGGGAAGTCTTAACCGGAAATGACACTAAGTGACTTCTTACTTTGGCAATAATTTTAGACGGTAAAAGATGTGGTCTATTGTTATGTCTACCGTGTAAATCCTGGAGTTTGTCCAGAAAGCAGAAATTTATTAAGCCGCTGAAGTCGTTGTGGGGACCGACGCTAGACAACCATATATACGCATACACACCACCTAGCGACCACGAGCAAACGCGAGACCAGAGAACAAGCCGACGCACCACCCCGGCAATTGATGGGCGCGCCGCCAGCAAGGGCTAACGTACCACCCGCCGACGAGAGTATTCCTAGGGCAAAGACGCGACGACCCTTCATAACACGCTGTGGGCGAAACTGAGGCAAGCTCTCCTCCGACAAACCGTCCGGAGGTACCACAGCTAGGACACTCGCATTAGCTAGTACAGTAATTCAGAAAGCGTCGAGCTTTCATCTAAATCAAAACGCCAAATGCGACGATTAAGAAAAGTCCCAGCAGATTTATCACCGATCTCGACACCCAAGAGGAGGATTCGGTCAGACCCGCTGTCAACGCCGCCGACGCAGACGACAGACTACCAGCAACGAACGACGCCCCGGGCCCTCTTCAGACCGGACCAGGACCACTCGACTCCAGTTCCAGTGTCACCACTGCCTCCGACGCCCAGAAGGAAACGGGCAGCTAAACCATATCCTCGCCTACATCGCATCGCATCGACGGCGACACTCCACGCCGGACTGAATCCTTGGAGGGTTCGCCTCGACGACCCCAGAATATATTCAGTGCGGAGACAATATTGCCGCTCACAAGAGGGAAGACCCTCACCCTGTATTAAATGTAAATACACTTCTAAATTGAAATACAACGACTTAAAGACCACCTCTATTTGATCACCAAATAAACCAAACACAAGCAGAGGCAAGCTCTCCTCCGACAAACCGTCCGGAGGTACCACAGCTAGGACACTCGCATTAGCTAGTACAGTAATTCAGAAAGCGTCGAGCTTTCAACTAAATCTAAAACGCCGAGTGCGACGATTAAGAAAAGTCCCAGCACCTTTATCACCGATCTCAACGTCCAAGAGGAGGATTCGGTCAGACCCGCTGACAACGCCGCCGAGGCAGACGACAGACTACCAGCAACGAACGACGCCCCGGGCCCTCATCAGACCGGACCAGGACCACTCGACTTCAGTCCCAGTGTCACCACTGCCTCCGACGCCCAGAAGGAAACGGACAGCTAAACCATATCCTTGCCTACATCGCACCGCATCGACCGCGACACTCTACGCCGGACTGAATCCTTGGACGAATCCTTCGCCTCGACGACCCCAGAAGACATTCAGTGCGGAGACAATATCGCCGCTCACAAGAGGGAAGACACCCTCACCTTGTATTAAATGTATATACACTTGTAAATAAATTGATCACCAAATAAACCGAACACAAACAACCCCAAAGTCGTGAATTTGTTATTGAATGCACATTCAAAAAAGCCACTTTACAAACCAACTGTCGCTCTGAACCTTTTTTTATGAATTATGAAAATGTTGTGGTTCTGTCTTTTTGTTTTGGTTCTTGTTTTGGACGACTTCTAGCTATTTTCCGACTTTCCATTAGACCAAGCAAATATGTGTCTTGCTCGTTCTTAGATTCTCGTTCATAAAGTCAAGATTCATTATTTTTCTGTCTGGCTAAGATTAGACATGCATTTCTTCTTGCATCTGAACAACAAAGAAAAAGAAAACGATGATTTACTACTTAATAAACAATAAAGTAAAAACTTACGTGCAATCTTGTTTTTGAATTCAGCAGACGCCCTTAAGGCGAGCCTACTTTCTAGCAGTTTTTTCCAAGCTTCTGGATACTTTTTACGCTCGGAAGAAGTTTCGTGCCCATTTTCGGTACCACTATTACCACTATTACTAGATATTTAAACTTATAATACTCTATACACACTTGTGAGAACAACACGTGTAAGTACATAACCTGCACCCTAGCTCTCTAGCGGGAGTCTGGCGCACAGGAACAAATCATATTCGGTGGAAAAATAATATAACTCCCGGATTTGTACCGTTCTTTCCCTCAACATTAGGGTAGGCGACCTCGTACACGCTCACAAAATGTATTAGTTATACTGTTTTTCAGGTCATCGCATTAGGCTTCGTTTACATAGGATTTTTGCGATCTCAGTAAAAAAACGTCATTTTGGAGTTATACTGTTTTTCCATTCACCGATTTAATTATATCTTTGACTATTTCGGGTGTGTATAAATTGGCGGAATATCTGTACGTGTCGACATTCTATATAAAATTCTAAATGGAAAATGCCGGTGCAAAAATGTTGTATCATGCCTCATATGCCATCTGGGGTGCTATTTTTGAATCGTTCGACACGGTGTCGCATGCGAGATATCGGCAAATGTCGATCACTTTTCACAAATCGGTATTATTGAACGCGTGACACCATGTCGCATGCGAGATATTTCGATCGACACTTCTCTACTGCCCTAAAGTAGTCGACACGGTTATGTCGAATGGTTATCCTAACCTAAAACAAGGACAGTGGACAGTTTATCACTGCATTATAAAATTTATACACATGCAATAATATAACCATTTTTCATTTTTGTTAATAGTCAGTGGTTAGTTATCAGTAAGTTACGTAACACTCGTGCATTATATTGTATATCACTGTTTGCAATGATGAATATACTTTTCATGAATGCAGTGTGTTATTGCTAAATTACTGTTATGGGAGAAGGAAAACGTTTTTCTTAATTAGCTGTTACTGATTATTAGTTGATAAACTCTGCTTGATATTGTAATGTCCTATCTATCCTTAAAATTAACTTTCAAATCACAATCTTAAACCATTTAACCAAATAAAAGTTTATATAATGTCATCAATATCTTGTTATTTACATATAATTGTGTATTTGAAATTGTTGAGTTCACCAACAACCACTATTCACAAGTAAATTCATTGGAAAATTTTCCTTTCCTCAAATCCGGCTTTCCTTCCATAAAGGTAAAGTTAAACCTATTTATGATCCGTAGCTGGTTGTAAATATTTGTGCGAACCCACCATTCAATCCATACCGAAAGTTATTTACATAATTCCCTTTTAAATCTGTTAAATAGTTAGGTATCTGCTCTAATTACATAACAGATTACATGCAGGTAGATTTAAATCTACAGTAAATAAGTATATAAATGTTGCCCCGATGTGCTGGATCGCATATTGCTTTGTGTTACCTGTGCGAAATATTAAACTATTTTAAAAATGGTGTTCGATGAAAGATGCAGGGAGTTAATTAAAAATGTGATATATTTTATGAAGAAAGAGAAGGAATCGCTACAACCACTTGTCCCTTTAACATCATATGTTAAGCGTGCCGCAATGGCTCTCAAACTGCACGAATCAACGATCCGAAACATAATTTTCGAAACAAAGGAGGCGAAAATATCCCCTGTATGTAAAAGGATAAGAACAAAACCAAAAATTGATATACCAATTCAACAAATAAATGAAATACGAAAGGAAATTTAGAATATGCACAAATTAAATGAACCAGTGACCATTACTTTATTATTGAAACGTTTGGAAGATCGCTGTTTATATGATGGGGCCAGAGAAAGTTTACGAAAACTGGTGTTATCCATGATGAACTGTAATAAATAATATCACTTATTTCATAATTAAATTTCATACTTAAATAAAATGCCCCTTTCGTTAAACCCAAATTCAATTGTTTTATTTTTACTAACAAACTGTAATACACAACACTATTATTTAACCTGTTTCACAGTATTTTGTTTGACTTATTTAATAACAGTTTAGATAGGTAAACCTTCGTGATATATTTTAATCTTTTGTTTATTATCAATGACCCCGATGACGAAATAAAAGTCCCGAGTAGCGGGAAACCATAAAGTGGTCGAGCAACCGAGCGTCCAACCCCCAATTGTATACAAGGTATTTTTTTTATCGTGGGCCATAGGATTTTACATGCTAAAAATTATACCTTGTGTTATTATATATTTTATCATAAAATTTTTAAGGAAATTTTAGTTAGTAATAAATCAATTATTTTTCTACATGATTTCTTAGTCAGAATAATTTAAACATGTTTTATTCCATTAAAAAATGAAATTATTTAAAATAAATAACTGCGCAAAAATAATCAAAGTACCTTGAATTTCTGAAATGTCAGATTGATTAGTAAATTAATTTCATTTTTTAATGGAATAAAACATGTTTAAGTTAATCTGATTAAGCACATCATGTGGAAAAGTAATTGATTTATTACTAACTAAAATTTGCTTTAAAATTATATGTTAAAATATACATTAACACAAGGTATAATTTTTAACATGTAAAATCCTATGGCCCACGATAAAAGAAAACGTACTGTATATAAAATATAAACTGCAAATCTCGTCGTTTTCTATCTTTTTCAGCCTGTGACCCCTGTATTTAATAACTAAGAGGGAACGATTTTAATTATATGCTGTCAAGCGACGATGACACTTTTACAAGAGTTTCACAAAATTATCTTGGTTTTACTATATTAAACATGTCCTCTGTTTACTAGATATATAATTTTTTGGATTCTGCCATTGTTTACCCACAACTCGAATCTTATTTTGCAAAGAAGCAGAGTTGATGATGTTTACCGTTTATACGCTCCAAATTCGCCAACCGAATGGTGTGGAGTGGTGAAGCATTTTAAGTCCCCAAAGAGAGCCGTCTGTTTGGCATCGAAATGTACATTTTTTGCCCACAATTTCCCCAGTTTAACAATAAAAGCGAACAGTCAAAAGGGCCCAATAAACCCTGGTAAACCTGAGTTTTATAGATGCAATATCCATAAAAACAGCATAGGATGCCTTTTTTTCAAATGAGCAGACGCATCCCTATCAGAAATTATATAAATTCTGAACAAATACAAAAATTATTGATATTTATTTTTTATATAATATATTTTCATTTTCTAAAGTACCCAACATGATAAAAGTTTATATTGGCATCAATGAAATTGCTTTGTTGCCAAACGACCCACACGACATGCTCGTGAGTCTTCAAGCGTAAATCTCGATGGGTGTTCAAAAATACCGTTTTAGTGTCGCGCACGACATTTGTAATCGACTCTTCTCGCATGCGACACATGTCGACTACTTTTCAATAATAGCACCCCAGGAGCCATTTAAAAGAAATGTACATTTGGTAACATAGCATTCACGGACTGCCCTGTTTTTTATTAATCTCATGATTAATTATGTGGGTTGGCTCAGAGTAGAAGAGTAATAATGGTAGAGCGGTGTTTATTTACAGACGCAGGTGCAAAGTCTGGTGTGTCGTAGTTGAGTATCCTGCCTCACAATAGAGAAGCGAAGTTCAATTTGTTCTATGTGATCAGAAAGCAGCGAAGTTGATGCAGGGAGTTGTAATTCGGATGTCGTGTCCACACAAGGGAGCATTGAAGTCGAATATCTTGGTCAAACGTCCACACAAGGAAACAGCTAATTGCCGGGTACAGACGGAGGGATTCTCTTTCATTGCACTTACAATTAGAACTTGCTCTTCAAGTTGCACGGCTCTGCCGTAGCCGAGCACCAGTTCGCATTTTACGGGACAAACATTCCTGTTTCACGAAGTCGTTGATGTAGCACTCGATAAACATTTGTAGAAGGATGCCTTCAATTTTGAAAACGAACTCGATACTGCAGTTTTGCCATATGTCATATGTGCATTTCCGTTACAGAAACCGTACATCAATGTACATGTCGGCGTTCTCATTAAACGTAAATCTATTATGATTGAACAAAACAAATAGAAAATAACACAGAAACACAAAAACATTGAAACGAGGAAATTAATACAAACTGAAAATAACGACGAAAGCAGAATTCGTTACTGTGTCAAAATTTGACAGCGACATAAGCTGGGGTCGACGTTGCCGGGTGTACTTTTTATGAAAATGAGCGAATTAAGAAATGTTGAAAATACACGTTTCAGGAAGAAACATAGCACGCGCTGACAAGTAATGTTCAAACTCGTCATACTAGCGAAATTGTGGGGTGTTCTGTAAATTAATATCGAATATAACTCATATTAAATGTCTGGATGTTCAAACTTTGAGGACCTCGTGAAGGCGCAGGAAGCATGGTACAAGATTTTAGAATTAAGGAGAATATCGCCACGTGTAGATTATCAGCCAATTTATACACACCTGATATAAATGAGTATCTTTCCTTAAAAGGTGATGGCACATTGGTGGAGGGTTCAGTCTATTCATTTTCGGTTTTTGAAAACAAATAATGTTTCAATTTTGTATATAGGTAATTATCATGTTTTCCAACGAACAATTCCTTTCCTCATGTAATTGAAAAATTTAGTGGCAGTTGCTCAACACCAATACTCTGGTAAGCTTTGATTTAAGTAAACAAGGAACATCATACTTTCACTTAGTTGAAATAGGGTACCATCTTCACCATTCACGGGTATTTAAATTCGTATATAATTGGTATTGATAATAAATAATTATTTTTTATTTCCTCAATTCGGTTCTAGGTAATCTGCAAATTTAGGCACGAGGTCTCCAAATTTCTGTATTATATTTCAGGAGAGCATATTTAAGGAAATTTTATTCAATTTCGAGACGGTAGCAATTGGATTTAGATTTTTTAAGCAAAAAGATATGCGTAACTTGTAAAAGCAACTCTACTCTTTTTAAATGGGATTATCTCAAAAACAAGGATAGGGGGTTTCCATATTTGTGTTTAATATGGTGAATATGTTTTGGGTTTTGTTTGTAATCGATAGGATTGTTTTTCGATTATTTAGGCAACCGAGAAAAACCGAAATTCAGAAATTAACTATTCGCTTCAAATGGGATTATCTAGAAAGCTGGACAAGGGATATTTCCAATTTTTCAAAAGTTTATGCTTTCCGTAAATTTATAAGATTTTGAATCAAAAGATTACTTACTGACCTACATATCCTCTGAAACAAAAATGTAAAGAAGTTGTCTTACGTGAATAAATAAATTGATTGATTGATTCATAGCTATTGTTTTTCAAATTTTTAAGCAACCGAGAAAAGCTCTACCGTTAAAATAGATTTATTATAAAATGTAGATAAGGGGTGTTCCAGATTTATATATAATACTAGATGTATTTGGCCACGCGTTGCTATGGCTCAGCCTGGTTAAATAGAAAAGAAATAGAAGAGAAAGCGCATGTTATAAATAAAATAGTAGTTATATAGAAACAAGCGCGTTTTTTTTCAAACCAATCGGTCAAGAACTTTTGGAGATTTAAAATTTAGAACAAACGAAGATATACGTGTTTATTTATATAGATAGTGGAGATCGGCACGTGGAGACACGTCAGTGGCGGTTTGTGAATTTTGCAGAGGAAGCTAAAGATGTAATTCTTGTGAAGCATCAGACACGCACACGGAATAACAGAAGCGGCACGACTTGTAGATAATTTGGAATACATAAGCGCCATCTAAAAGCAGCCACTAGAACTGACACTAAACACAACCGTTTCGTAACTGAATATTATACAACTTCGACAACTATGATTCTTTGAGAATATTCATGTGATCAAAACTAGTTAGAAAAGTTGTATAGTATTTAGTTAATATAAAAATTTGATTACCAATATTTATATTATTGTTAATTATGTTTCATCTAGTGATGGATGCAATGCCAAATTTAGATCATGTATTACCTTGAAAAAGGCACACACGTGTAAATTAAGAGATCTAGGCAACCCAACAAGCATAGATACCACAGAATTTCTTATAACAAAATAATTATATTCTGTACAGTCACACAACAAATGATTGTTTGTTTTGTTGTCGTTTTCCGGACTTTTCGTGTTTAACATTCGATGCTTTATACACCAAGGGGAATATGAGAAGAAGCGGCGCATACGGTATTCAGATAAATTGGAATGGAAAAGCTTCGTCTAGTGTTTCTAACAAATATAATTTATATTCTGGCGCCATCTAAATAAAGCCACCAATGAATGGGCCGAATTTTCACGAGCCACCTCCAACACACATTTATTTATTCAAGCCCCTCTTCAATGTCGGTACATTAAAAATTTGATGGCCCGCAAAACTTCTAGCTGGAACAAATCCAAACAAATTCCCAATGTCATCATTTCGTAAAAGTAATAGAAGATTTTACTCAATATATAGTTCTAAGTTAGAATGTGGGCGGGTACGTCGTTTAAATAGTTTTTTAAAGTACAATCAAAAAGTTAATATACAAGACAATAACCTTGAAAACAAATTTTATTTCTTTGAATGGGTTACCCATTAGCACTATTGCCAAAAAACGCAGTTCAAAAAGTAGCGAACTGATAGATACATAATTACTTTTGCTGCAGAATGTAATTCTCTTAAAGATTATAATTTTCAATTATAAGGTTCGAAAAGTAATTTTTATTTTTTTTTGTGAAAATGAAAGACGATTTTCTTATAGTGTATAAATATTTTATTGAATTATACAGTACATTTTTTTTATCGTGGGCCATATGATTTTACATGCTAAAAATTATACTTTGTGGTAATGTATATTTTAATCATAAAATTTTGAAGGAAATTTTAGTTAGGAATAAATTAGTTATTTTTCTACATGACGCGCTGCATTAGAATAACTTAAACAGATTCATTCCATTAAACAATGAAATTATTTAATAGAAATAACTGAGCAAAAATAATCAAAGTACCTTGAATTTACGAAATGTCAGATTGATTAGTGAGGCAAGTAATCAAACGAATATATACTAGAAATTGTCAGTTTACACTGTTGAAGAACGGGTGGAATTTGTAACGACAATTATAAGTGGTTTGTCCAGCAGGGTAATAGTTGTATTTTTCTTCAAGAAGTCAGGAAATTTTTATTTTAGGGAAATATTTGACAACTTTTCTACAGCGTATCCCGATCGTCCGGTTCTGAGCAAATGCACTTTTTTATGGAATAAAACATGTTTAAATTATTCTAATTAAGCGCATCATGCAGAAAAATAATTCATTTATATTACTAACTAAAATTTGTTTCAAAATTATATGATAAAATATACATTAATACAAGGTATAATTTTTAACATGTAAAATCCTATGGCCCACGATAAAAAAAAACATACGGTATATTCGCCATTTTAGCTCAATATTTTTCCATTTCTCTGGTAGAAGCATGATTCCACGCTAGTAAAACTTCTGATCTTATTGTGACTGACGTCTTAATTTGAAGTAAATGTTTTGCCGTCTAAAAATGTTTTTTGAGATCGGAGAAAATAATAATCCGAAGGTGACAGATCTGGAGAATTAGATGGGTATGGTACTGCATCCAATCTAAGCTGTTGAAGGTTTTGGTGAGTTACCAAACTTGTATGAGGTCTCGTATTACTTTGGTGGAATACTATTCAGTTTTTATTGATCAATTTTGGCCCTCTCTGAGTGAATCAAATTTTTCCAGTTGATCGTGGTATTGTCCGGAAGAAACGAAAAAAAATATTCTGTTGAAATCCGCATTAATGCTTTGTCGAACTTGTAAAGTCGTATCTATTGTACTTATCGGGCCAAAGAGGTGTTTCAAAATAGTCAACATTGTAAAAACTCATTATACTTCAACATCCAAATCAAGATATTCACGATCTGCCAATGCCTATAACGGGTGTTTCAAATTGCACTTTTTTTTAAGAATAAATAAAACACATCCATTCATTTTCAAAAACTTTGTATTTGTAATTGAAGTATTAGTTATGACATTTACATACGAAAAACAATATCTGCCAAATGGCTTCCTCTTGCAGCTTCGCAGATTCCCACTCTTGTTAAAATTTTCAATGACATATTGACATAATTGAGGCTCTATCTCAGCAATGACACAAATCATTTCATCCTTAAGTTCAGGAATCGACTGTATATTCTTATAAGCCTGGTATTTCACGTAACCCCTAAAAAAATAATCCAAAGGTGATAAATCACATGATCTTGCTAGCCAATTAACATCATCATTTCTGCTGATAATACGTCCAAGAAATTTGGTACGCAATAAAGTTATTGTTTTATTAGCATAATGAGGTGTAGCTCCATCCTGTTGAAACCAAATGTCCTATACATCAATATTCATTATTTCAGGCCACAAAAATTCGGTTATCAGGCGACGATATCGATCACCATTGACAGTTACAGCTTCACCAGCAGCATTTTGAAAGAAGTAAGGTCCAATTACACCACCTGACCACAATGCACACCAAACAGTGACTCATTTAGGATGCATAGGTTTCTCATGAATAATTAGAAGATTTTCCTCACCCCAGATACGGCAATTTTGTTTATTAACATAGCCACCAAGTTCAAAATGTGCCTCATCGGAAAACATGATGCTTTGAGAAAAATCAGCTGGTTGTTCATTGATGAAATTGACAAAGAGAGATTGTGTTTGCTGTTTGTGGATCTGAAAGCGGCGTATGATTCGGTGGATAGAACCTTAATGATTGAAAGTTTGAGCAGGTTGTGGAATGGGTAAGGGAAGTATATAAGGAAACGTGATGTAAAGTGAGAGTGGGAGAGCATATGTCGGGCTGTTTGCAGGTGGGATGTGGGGTGAGGCAGGGGTGTCCATTAAGCCCACTGCTATTCAACCTATATGTCGTAGACATACAGAAGGTGTTGGAACTGGGGCAGTCAGGAGGAATAGTGGTGGGTGGAAAGGAGGTGTGGAGTCATCATGCTGATGATTTGGTAGTGATGTCGAAAACAGTGAAGGAAATGAGAGAAATGAAGGTGAGATTGGAAAGGTACTTTGGAAAAAGAAGATTGACTGTGAATGTGAGAAAGACGAAATGGATGATTTGTAAAAATGTAGGAAGGAGAGGAAAGGAGGAAGAATTGAGATGGCTGGGAGAACAGATTGAGCGAGTGAGTGAGTTTAAATATCTTGGGTATATATTCAGTGAAACAGGGACGAAAGCGCGTCATGTGGAATTTGTGTGCAAGAAAGCGAGAGTGGCTATGGAGCGTATGCGGGGTGGGGTATAAGGGACGGGATGCTGGGTAAGAATGTAAGTATGCAAATGGTATGGTGGGATGCTTGTGTGAGGGCAATAATATTGTATGCATCAGAGGTGTGGGGAGTGAGTGGGCAGGAAAATATCGAGAAAGTGCAGATGCAATACCTGAAGAGGATATTAGGGTTGGAGAGGACCACGCCAAATTATATGGTTCTGCAGAAGAGTCAGCGATTGTCGGTAGAGTGGGAAGCGGCCAGAAGGGTGGTAAAATTTGAGAGGAGGATATGGGGCTTAGGGGATGAAAGAGTAGTGAAAGAGGTATGGAAGGTGTGTTACAGAGAATGGATTAGGAAAGGTGAAGGAAGAAGATGGATGCATGAGAGGAATAAGTTGTATGTCAGGGCGGGGTGGTCAGCGACGGTTTTCGAAGAAAAGGTATCGAAGGGGAGCGGATCGAGAAGGAGGTGGCGGAAAGGTTACTGTCGGTGGAGTTGCAAGAGAGGCAAAGCAAAATTAACAACAGTAGATATAACCCGAAGTTCCAAAGTCTGCAGGTGTTCGCTGGCCCGCCTCGGCATTTTAAAATTTTGAAGCCTGACGAAGTGCGTTTGTTGGCGAGGTTCAGGTGCGGGAACGAGGAGAAGGGAAGGAAGGTGTGGATGGGAGAGAAATACACAAGGTGTGGGTTTTGCGGGGAAGAAAGATATGAATGGGAGCACTGGATGAATGGATGCGAAGAAGTGAGGGAGGCGATAAGGATGAGAGTGAAAGAAAGAAGCAGGAATGTGTGTCTGTGTGAAAGTGGCAGTGGGATAGAGGTGTGTAAGTCATTGGTGAGATTGAGGACAGAGAAGTGTAGCTAACTGGAGGTCGAGAGGACTGTGATAAGAGATGAGGGGCGGGTAGGTAAGGGAGATGTGTGTACATGTATATGTAGACATATGGAGGTTACGTTTAGAAGTTTTGAGTTTTTTTTGAGTTGTTATACGAGGTTATGCCAAATAAAGGTTTTTTTTTCATTGATGAAATTGACAAACGAACGACGTTTAAATGATCCAATGGCATTAGTTCCTGTGTTATTTGAACATTATATGCCTTCAGAGCTAAATCCTTGTGTAAAATCCACTATGTTGTGGATACACTAAGTCCAACTTGTTGTGAACGTCGTCTAATGGATACTTCAGGGTCTTAAAGCAATACTTTCACGAACAACCAATAGTTCTTTCAGATGGATGATATGTAAACCATACAATTCACGTAATTTTCTAAAAACACTTTTCACAGAACGCTAATTTTCATAAAATAATTCAACAATTTGAACGAGTTGTTGTCTCATGTACGAATCCATTTTTATAAATGTCATACATCACACTTCTTAAATATCAAAATAAACAGACGAATTCAGTGCGCCATCAATATTTGATTTATTCTTAAAAAAAAACCGCGCAATCTGAAACGCCCTTTAGAAGCAGATATATCGAGAGATCACGTAGGAAAAAATAGTTAGCAGCATCTTTGTAAAACCCCTATAATAATTCAAATCATATTAGATTGGCTACATAGAATTATCTAGTACAGCGAATGTATGTGAATGAATGTGTACTTTGTTCATTTTTACGTTTTGAGGTTACTTGTTTTGATAATAGTTTTGTGTGTTTTAACAGCCGATTTTGTCTATTTTAAAAATCAACAGTCTTTTCAGAACTAATCATCACTATTTTTGCTCTCATGTTAAATTTCAGAATTTCCATCCAAAAATTCCTGTTTTGTTACGCCGCTGTACTTTTGTTAGTTATCTTAGTTTTCAAGCGCTACCTACTACTTTCTACTTTTCTTTATCTCATTTTGTATTGATACATCAGATTTTGTCCAACTTTTGTTTCCACGACACACTATGCAGACATTGACATATGGTATGGTTAACACCAATGATAACTTTTCTGATTCGAATAATCCAGTATCAGATAGTTTATGAACTTACGTAGATCAAGTACGCTTATAAAGGACGCAAGTCTTCCGCGACTGTTTTTTTTTCGTAGCCTCCTCTGCCGAGCTTCTGCTCCAAGTTGCTTCTGCTTATGTGCAATAGTATTTTTTATTTAAATACATGCTATGGATTTACACAATAATCCTCTGCATTATTCCATTAATAGTTTTTTTCTTTAAATCCTTAACCTTTCTAAACCAAATAATGTTTAATTCATAATTGCAAATAATTTGGGATATCTTGAATTTGATTTAATTTCAATATCTTTTGGAACGATACCTATATAAAGTAAAAAATATGTCAACTTATTAAATAACAATTATATATTTTCAATATTCATTTTACAAAAGTTGTATTTTTGTCTTTTTTGTTTTCATTCATTTATATAATTATTACCTACTGATGATATTCAAAGAAACAAGTATGTGCATATTTGATTGACTCATCATCACCTTGAGCAATTTATAGAAATTATTCTACGACTAACGGGCATGATATGTATCATTTATTTTATTATTTACAATCATCATGATCAGTATGTACAACAGTTTTATCCACACCTTCCACTCAGGCCATATACAAAAGGGTCCAAATAACAAAAAGAAAAACAAAAACAAGTCGAGATTACGCTTAAATACATTATCAATACTGTACATTTGAAAAAGTGGTCTAAATCCCTTCTATATAATAAATAATAAAAATATATTCTCTAATGGTAATAGGAAGAATTCTTCTTGTCGGGCTGTTCGAGGACATCAGCGATTTATAAAATTGAATATTATAAAACACACTAGGTAAAAGATCACAGAAGTTTTGTTTGAATTGGGCGCCGTGCTCAGGGCGCTGGCGTGGCAACTCATGTCCTCGGGCGGAAGCTGGACTATCGGTATCCTCACACCGGTGGTGGTATCGGTGCACGTGGCCTCTTTCACCAGGTCGTTCATCCTCATTGAGGTCTCCACAGGGGCGTTGTGGGACTGGAGGCTTTCTCTCATCCAGCGGCGCAACCAGTGGCCCAGCCATGCCAGGTGGCAACCACATCTGAACGGATTCTCTGATATCGTCAAACCACCTGTAACAATGGTACATATTGGTTGTAGTAATTTTTTTGACATGTTAAAGTTATTTACAGAAAAATCAGGAAAGTTAATTGTTGCAATTCATCCGAGTGGCAATGGTCAACTTGTTCACGAGTTTAATACTATACTTTTTCGCATCATATTAAATAATTACCTAAAGATTTTTCTATTTGTATTAAAATAATGAATAATTTTTCTGTTTGGAAATTGCGGCAGTTCGCCGACAAAAAACGAACCGTAACCATAGTAACAACTAAACTGTTGGGCAATGAAACCGCTATCACTTGATTGGACGTCACCTGTTGGGCAATGAAATCGCTATCATGTGATTGGATGTCACCTGTTGGGCAATGAAACCGCTATCATTTGATTGGATGTCACCTGTGTAGAAAATAATTCGGCCGAATAATGGACAACTTTCTCAATTAAAAACGATTTAACAACGTTTATATTATTTAATAAGATGCAAAAAAATGTAAATCACCGCGTACGGTGTTTTTACCTAAAGCGCTGATGTTTTTATTAGATAATTGGGTTGCGCATCGTGGTACTTGACTGGCCTATTAACGAATGCAAGTCGGGGAAGTCCCTTAGCTCTTAAAATAAACAAAATAATCAAAAATATTTGTGTATTTATCTGTATTCCACACATACTCGATGCAATCGGTTTAGTCAGGCATAACTTTTTGTTGATTAGTGATTACGTTGTGATTATTAGTGAGTTCTTAAGATTATGAGCGATAAAAAGAGAGTTTACCACAGTGGCGCTGTTAAAAGGAAAATTAAACAGAAAAAAGATGATATTTCTAAAAAATTGCCAAAAATTTCATCCTTTTTTCAATGGTCGAGTAGTGTGACATTAGAATTGGTAAGTACTAAGTACCTACAAATCTTATATTATTTTTTAAATTTAAAAATTAAAAAAAAAGACCGAGAGTCTCTTTGAAATATTTTTTAAAGTCTAAAAAAAAATTCCGCCACGCTCCCGCTCGGCAGCCAAAAAATTCTCCGAGATTGCGTTTTTTCATCGTTTAAAAATTCGCCACGGTTCCGGAGGGGTGTTTTAAAAATTTTGAAAAAACTACAGCTCAAGGATCGATCGACCCCCTACCTATTTTAAAAGTTTCAATTCTTCGATTTGAATAGAAAAAAGAACGTCGTCGATGGAAGCAAAACGAACCCAGGGACCGGGCCAAATGACGGCTCTGGAAGGGTAGGGGGTGTTTTAAAAATTTTGAAAAAAAATATGATATATTATTTAAATTTAAATTTGGTGTAAATTATAAGAACCGATAGGTTATTGTGAAATAATATCAAGCAATGCGAATGATTGAGTTAAAACAAATAAAAAATATAATATTTTTTTATCTTACGATACTTTTTGACAATAAATATTTTCTGTCATAGATTCACTTGAAGTATCGGAACATTCTGAACCAAGTGTATCTAATTTTCCAAGAACAACAGAACTTGAAGAATCCAATACATTTGTATCTTCTAATGCTGAAAATGTAAATCTTGGTAAGTAATAAAAATGATTTTTAGGTTGACTCATAGATAAGTTCGACAAGCGATTAACCACTAAATGGCAAAAATGTGACAATATTGGGCAAATTGGATAATTTCGCATTGATTTATATATAGTTGTTCACTGTGTTCGTTCAATATTTTGATTTTCCTTATATATTGTGACATTATCACGTCGAGTGATTAGCTGCTCGATATTAGGAAAAAATATACTATATTAAATTAAATTGGATTTGTACTTTGTAGATCCATCTGAAGTAGAAGGTCTATCAGAGCCTGCAGAAATAGAAGAAGTTCAAAACCAATGTGAAGAATATAATTCCTCCGATAGGGGAAATTTTGGGAACAGCCTAACAGAAACAGAAAAAAACATCACTTTCAAATTGGGGCCATTTCAACCTCAAGGGTCGTTTCCAAGGGATCCGGAAACAAAGCGAAGTTTCTCAAGATTTCATTATTCATACACAAATAAGGCTGGTATTAAAATTATAAGGCCATGGTTATGTTATTCCAATATTTTAAACAAAGCATATTGCCACTTTTGTTGGTTTTTAGCAGATCATCAAAGTAAATCGTATTCTTCCGCATCGGTTAATGGTGTTTCTGTTAGAAGTAATTTTACACAAAATATTTTTGATCATGAAAAATCACAGCTGCATATTAACTCGGCTCTAACTTACAACAATTGGTATCAGAAAAATACAATTGATATTTATTTTGAAAGTGATATCAATAACAAAATTGCTTTTTGGCGAAATGTACTGCATCGTTTAATTAATGTTATAAAAACTTTAGCGTCGTGCAATTTACCTTTACGATTCTAAATCTGGTATTTTTTTGTCAATTTTACACTTGCTTTCTAATTACGATCCTGTCTTAAAAGAACTTCTTTTAAAGCCAAAGGGTGACACATTATTTAAGTCCAACGATCCAAAATGAGATTATCAATTTGCTTGGAACCACTGTTAAAAAAAAAATTGTTTTATAAATTAAAAAAGCTCCCTTTTTGTCGATTATTATGGATACATCACAAGATCTCTCAAAAATTGACCAACTTTCAGTAGTTTTTAGATATATTTCGATTACAGAAAATAATAATGTACCTAAACAAATCAAAATCTGCGAGTCCTTTTTTGGGTTTAGTTCTGTAGCTGATTGTACTGCAGTAGGCTTGAATCGGAAATTTTAAATACAATCAACGAATATAACATTGATTTGTCTAAATGTAGAGGGCAGGGGTATGATGGTGCCAGGGTAATGTCAGGGGTATATAGAGGGGTACAAGCCCTCATAAAAAAACATGCATCAAATGCTGATGCATCAAATGCTGAGTGCAGCACACTCATTAAATTTAATTTTAAATGATGCTGCTAAACACATTTCCGAAGTGTCACAATTTTTTGAGAATTTGAAAATTATATATACTTTTTTTGGTAACAGCATAAAACGCTGAGCAATGTTAAGTAAAGATTCATCCCAAAAATATGAAATTACTCTTAAAAGAGTATGCCCTACTAGATAGTCTTCAAGAAATGACGCCTTATTCGCAATAAGGAAGAATTATCTAGTAGTAATCAAAGCGTTGTATCAATTAAATTTAATTTCAACAAAGAACGACGAACGTGACGAATATCAAAATATCATAAATATATTACAAAGTTACGATTTTATAGTGTTTGTCACTTTTTTTCCCAGCTGTTTGAAACCATAAACCCTGTATCTAAAACCCTACAGCACGAAAGTTATGATTTGCAAAAAGCCAGTATTTTATTAAATAATCTTCTGGACAGACTCATAGAAATAAGAGCTCAAATTCATTCAAATGTTTCTTAAAGCAGTCCTCTGATTTAGCAAAGGAATGGGATATAAAACCCCTTCTTAAAAATAAACGACGAAGGATAAAGAAGCGATTTTTTGATGAGTTATCAGAGGATGAGAGAATTTCTGATCCAGAATCGTATTTTAGAGTCACTATACAGGGTGTCCTAAATAGAGTAGGATTGCATGGGTATCTTTCTTATTCTTAAAGCTAGAGATCTGGTTAAATGGGCAATGCGTGTAAAAATCAAATATGGCGGCCATTTGAAATAAGAAAGTTGGTATTAATATCTCGGAAACCGCCATTTTGAATTTTATTTTGACTTTATTTCTATGTTTGCCTAATTAAACCAAGTAACTTTTATTTAAAACTTTTTTTCGCATCTTTGATAATTATTGAGATATTTAAGTTTTTTGAAAATCGCGATTTTCAGTTTTTTTTAAATATTTTCTAAACTGCTCGGAATTTTGAAAATTTCTCAACATAATCTGAATCAGCATAGAAAACTGCACAACATTGCCCATTTAACCAGATCTCTAGCTTTAAGAATAAGAAAGATACCCATGCAATCCTACTCTATTTAGGACACCCTGTATATTATTGCTTTGTTAATATATTGATTTCTCAAACAAAAAACGATTTCAGAGCTTCTGTGATCTAAATAATTTATTCGAAATTTTACAACCCGATAAACTGCTTTCCTTTTCAAACGAACTAATAAAAAAGGGAGCAGCAAAACTGGCTAGTAAATACCAAAGTGATTTCAAAGATGATGATCTATATGATCAATTAATTGCTTTAAAAAGCTGCTTGAAATCAGAAATTCAAAAAATTAATACCATTAAGGAACTCGCAGAATTGATATTAATAAATTTTAATAGCCTCGCCTCCAGTTTTCCCGAGGTTATAACAGGATGCTTATTATTTTTTACCCTTCCCGTTTCAACCGCAACAGAAAGAAGCTTTACCAAACTAAAACTAAAAAAAAAACTATCTTCGGACTTCTATGGGATAAGAAAAGCTATCTAATTTATCGGTATTATCAATAGAAAAAGAAGAACTTACAAAACTAAAATCTTCTTCTATGGATGATATAAATACGTTTGCCGAAAGAAAAGCAAGAAAAGTACATTTTTAACCATTACAATTTGTTGTTTTTAAATATATTTTGTTTATGCTTCTGTTTTTTTCTTTTTAACGGGCCCCCGAAGAATGTTTGATACAGGCCCCCCACAGGGCTAGCTACGCCACTGGTTGATGATTAATCAATTTCAATTAATGTCATCTGACATGTGGTTGTTTTTGATTAAAAATATGTCAAGGTATTCTGGTGATAACTGTATCGAGTCAGGGAAATCTTACTTTCCTGTCGCAAAATTTTTCAATAGCAATGAAAAAACGGACGATTTTAGAAAAAAAAAATGCTCACCAAATCATAAGCGCATTTAATTTTTCGACAATTGCTTAAGATAATTTTTATTATCTTTTTTATTAACTAAGTTATCATTCTAATAACTAATAAAATGTTTAATTTTTAATCGCTAATTTTGTTTGGATACTATTAATGCACCGGTAATTCGTTACTCTTAATAGCGAAAGTTGCATTTTTATTACTGATGAAATATTGAGCCTTCCAAACCATAGCATATTTGTTACCTACCTGAAATCAAAGTAGTTCCAACATTTTTCCACGTAGTAACGTTCCCGTAAAATATCTCCGGACTCAAATAGGAAAGCATGTTGCTCCTTAAATCAATGTTAAGATAGGAGATTTTGTACATGTTGGAGAACAGTCCCGGCGGGAGCTCCTCGATGTCGGTGCCGGTAATTTTCAGCACTAAATCCGGATTTTTCGAGAACTTCTGGAACGCCTCCCGGTCGACGCTCTTCAAATTCCTGCCGGTGATCTCCAGCTGCCGTATCTTTCTGTTCGAGATGCAGAGCAGCTGGTCGTCCAGGACGACGTCCTCCACATGCATTTTTAATATCCTTAATTGGTTCAAGTTGGCCAGAAGAGTGCAAAGCTGCGCTTTGAAGTTTTCGATTTTCGGCCAGGTCTGCATCGCCAGTGTGTGCAGTATTTTAATTTGCGTCAAAGCTCTGCTCTCGAATTTCTGCAGTTTTCCCAGGCCCTGTATGTTTAGAATTTGTAAGTTTCTCAGCCCCTGGAAATGATCCGCTACCAGCTCCTAAAAAAATAACACACATTTTATAGTCTTTCACTTGTAAATTAATAATGAAAACATACATCGAATTCAACTATTTGTATGCCACCAAATGAGCATATTATTAGACAGAAAAATGCGACAAATGGGAAAAATTCATATTCTTTAAGCAAAACTTTTGTTCAGGCCTATAGTACAATCTCGCAGAGGTGACATTGACTCATCGCTCCATGTTTCCTAAATTAAGTTTTTAGTAAACGTATGTCCATAAAATAATTCGATTCAGTCGAGGCGGGAAATTTAAAAATTCTCGAGCGTGCAAATATTTTCCCGACGAAACTTTGCGAGTGCATTTTTCGGCAATCGGTAAAGACAACTGGAAATTGGTCATTCAATTTAACCTTTTTATTAATGAAATGGATACAATCAATTGTGCTCTTAACTAAATCAAAATCGGAGCTGGTCAAAACCAGATACAAGCACGTGAATTTTGAGGTTAGAATAGATAAAATGAGAACAGACATACGTTGCACTTAGCCGTTGAATTTACATATCGACGTACGTTTCGTATTTTATTTCGTTTTTCTTAAGCATGCGAACGAGTATAGATAT
This sequence comes from Ocypus olens, assembly GCA_910593695.2. Taxonomy (NCBI): domain Eukaryota; kingdom Metazoa; phylum Arthropoda; class Insecta; order Coleoptera; family Staphylinidae; genus Ocypus; species Ocypus olens. The sequence continues at coordinate 26,224,804 of OU343050.1, read as the reverse complement.
TTATCCAAACGCGATGATTAGATCGAAAAACCATGAGTCACTGTCACCTCTGCGCGATTGTACGATATATACACTTAAATCACAAATTTACGAATATATTTTATTTGTAATTATATGAAAAAATGTCAATCACAGCCTACTCTGTAATAAAAGATCGCGAATCTCTCGTAGATGCAATTAAAGCATTTATGTGTGAAGGGGATGGAAATCTACGTTATACAAAATTGAACTAATATAATTCTATACAAGATTTTGTAGTTAATAGCCAATTAGACTGAGCTTAATGAACACAATTAGTACTAAAACTACAAAAGCTGAGAAACACATATAATTTATGTGAGATTTATCGCACCGGCAGAGTTTAAGATTTATACGTCGGCTAAACGTTAAACACAAACCGTCATCATGGACGCTCGAAGTGCGGGGACACATAAAACGAAACATATTTTAAAAGCAAACTGCCGGCTCTATCTTTTATTTGCTTAATGCCCTGCCCAGAGTTTATTTCATTCATCTTGCGAGTTCTTCTCCTTGTTGAAATTGCATGTGCACGGGCGTCGTTTTTCCTGCCGCCATTTCGTGCAGTTTTAACCGAGTACTAATACAGGTTTTTTTCCTGCCGGTCGTGTACTAAGTTTGCCTGCTTGAGATGTAGGAGAAAAAGGAATTGCAGGTAATGCCTTTTTGTCCCTGTCAGTTCATTTATCTCGGAGGAAGTTCAAGAGTCCGACAGTATTTACGATCATCCTGCGGTCATTTTTATTTTTCCTCCCCTTCTCGCACGTCTTCTTTTTCTGATAAGTGATGATAATAATCGAGGCCTCTTAGCAAAAATACGATGCCCGAGGCAGTATTCTGAAGTTGTACACTTCTTAAGTATATACCATTAAAGTTTATTTAAATTATATAGATTTAGTTTATTTGAAATAACTTTTAGTCTTTGCATTTCGTATTATATATACCGAGTGTCTGGGATAAGGGGCGAACATAGGGATTTAACATGTAAAATTAAATATGTGTAATTATTAGCTCCCCTATTTATTTTAGAGAAAAATATTTTTCAGAGAATTAAAAATTGTAAATGTATCATCCATTTAATTTACGTTTGTACTAGAATCTACCTCAGATATAATAAAAATAAGTTTAACCATTTACCATTTAATAAAAACCCTTGCCATGACTTTGACAAATATCATGTTATGGTGAGAATAATTTTGCTAGTTAAATATCTATTCACGCATTGTAATTACTATGAACAACAATCTGAGTTATTCCAATGAAGAGAGCATATTCATTATCAAAACATTTTGCAGTGGCGTCAGTTTACTCAGAGTTCGTGACATTTTCGGTTAAATTTCGGATTAAATAATCGACCAATTCCGTCTATCAACAATTACCAAGTTTATAAAAAGTTTGAAAATACAGCAAATATAGTGGTAGTTGATTCAAAGCGTATTTTAACAAATATTATTTCAACAAATATTATTTTAAAACATTAACATTACATGCAAACGGAACAGAAGAAACAACGATGAATTGGAAGAAACAGTTTTGGGTTTGATAAATGCTGAACCAACAACTAGCATACGATGCATTGCTCGTGAGTGCAACGTGTCTAAATTCTCTGTATAGAAAATTCTGAAGAAGCATGATTATCATTCTTAAAAACATCAATGCCATCAGGAGATAATGTTGATGGATGAAGAAAGGAGGCGTGTATTCTGCGAAATAATGCAGAATCGATCAAATACAGACCGAAACTTTTTGCAGATGAATGCTAGTTCACACTTAACAACGGTCCCAACGTTATTGTTCATAGTAATCAGGGGCGGCTCGTTATATAGAGCCAAAGAGCCATGGCATTACCTGTAGTTTCAAGCTCAGCAAGAATTTTTATTTAATTCTTAAAACCCCTTTTCGCCAATTTTAAATGTTAAACAACGTAACTTTAATAAATAGAGAAAAATCGCAATGCGGTTGTTTCCCAAGGCAACGCCGTGGCGCGTCGTTAACTGTGCTAGCTTCCATCTGGCACGGCATTACATTAGGATATTGCTACCGCGGAGAGGTGCGCGGTTGGAGGGGTACAGGAGAGGTCGCTCACTGAACGTGCATTTGGTGCCAAATAAATTCTGGCTGAGCTCGTACGCGCGACGACGACGTGCACTTGTTGTTCATATTTAGCGCATTACACAATGAATTAGATTGGATCATTACGGTCTTTTTGCTCATGCACTATTGAGAAACTAGCTGGTAGTCTACTGCCTAATTTGATTTTCGAAATAAAGACTATGGTGTTAGCTTCCTGCTCGAGTGCGTCGACTTCAAAACTAGTAAGGACCTAACGAGAAAGTTTATTCGGGAGGTATACTTAAAAAACAACTGGCTGTGCGGATAAAAAAACGCATTTTTTTGTTCTCCGAGTGTATTGTTTAGTGGCGAGGTTACGTGGACGAAGAATGGTGTCACAGATTTAGTGCATGTCTGAAACAAAATATAAACGCTTGATAACTCGAAAGTACACATGAATCATATGAAATTATGAACCTTTACTTTACAACTCAAAATAACCTTGGACTATGAAGATGAATCGTTCCTTACTAGAATATTCTGCATTTTTTATTATTAAGCCTGTATTTTCGATTTTTTTGGATCTAAATTTTTGGTCATTTGGCGTAAAGAATATTATTTTGACTTAAATTTTCGATTTAATTGTTAAACTTTTCGATTTCTTTCTCCGCATTTCTTTTTAGGTCTAAATTTTTGATCATTTGGCCTAAATATTCTTTATTTTGACCTAAATTTTCTATTTAATTGTTACAATTTTCGACTTTTTGGTCCTCATTTTTAACTTTTCGGACTGAATTTTTAATTTTAGTTCCGAATTTTCGATTTCTTAGATATTTTAATTGTTGACGCGAGAAATTTTCGTTGTTTTTAGTCCGCATTAATTATTATTATTATTATTATGTATGATTTCATTTTGTTTGTTAAAATTTTAGATTTTTTTTATTTTTGTCCTATATTTAGATTTTTGAATGCTTTATTGGGCGAATTTTTTTGTACTTTTTGGCTATTATTTCCAAATTTCTGGTCAGAAACTTATTTTTGGGGTCCGAAAGTGGTAAATTATTTTGTTTCTATCTAAATTTTCGATTTTTTTTGTCTGCGTTTTTTATTTTTAGAATAGGATTCTTTGGCCCACATTTTAGATTTTTGTATTTTCGATTTTTTTTTAAATTTATATCCTAAATATTCTTTTTTTTAATAAAAATTTTCGATTTTATTGTCTGCATTTTTATCTTTACGCCCGAGTTCTCGATATTTTGTCCGAATTTTCACCCCTAGTCCATATTGTAGATTTTTATTTGTTTAGCCTATGTTTTGTATTTTCGATTTTTTCGGTTTAAATTTTTGGTTTTTCATCCGAAATTTTCTTTATTTTGACTTAAATTTTCGATTTGTTTCTTGAAATTTTCGATTTGTTTGTCAAAAATTTTAATTTTTTGGTTCACCACTTTGATTTCTAGGTACGAATTTTAGATTTTTTGTCTTAATTTTGTATTTTTTGTCCCTTGTTAGATTTTCTTAACCTGAATTATTGATTTGATTGTGCGATTTTTTGTTTTTAATTTTTTTTTGCTATTATTTTCGAATTTCTCGTCGGAACTTATTTTGCTAAAAAGAGTTATTTTGGGGGCTGAAAATGGTAAATGATTTTTCTTTTGCTTGTATTTTCAAATATTTGGTCTACATTTTAATTTTTAGACCAGGACTTTTGATTTTTTTGTCGATATTTTAAATCAATTTGAGGCAACCTCACTTGTTGCAGAAGCACTAAATAAATTTATATTTTAGATTTATTCAAAATTTTTGATTTTTTTGACCAAAACATTCGATTCGTTTGTTAAAGTTTTGGATTTCTTGGTCTGCATTTTATTTTAATTTTTTTATTTTTAGACCTGAGAATTTAGACAAAACATCAAAAACTCGGACCTAAAGATAAAAAAATGCAGACCAAAAAAATCGAAAAATTCAACAAACAAAACTTGAAAATACCCGAAAAAAAATTCTTGCATATAAATAAATAAATCTTTATTTTGGCCTACATTTTTTATTGGTTTGTTAAAATTTTCGATATTTCAGCATTTTAGATTTTCAGGCCCGACGTTCTGATCAATATTTTCTACATTTTAGATTTTTCATCCCGAATTATTTATTTTTAAGGGTTTTTTTAAAATTAATTTTAGGTTATTTATTTAATTTTATATTTTTTTGTTTTAGTGGTCTTTCATTTAAATATGGGGTTTATTTTTAGATAAAATTAATTTACTTTGATATTTATCTGGAAAATATAGTCTGCGAGATTTATGTTTAAGGAATTATTTCATTTTCAAATATTAGTAGGAATTTTTTATTTTTTGCGTCAAACAATTAAATGTCAAATTTCGGCTTTTCTTCTGATCTAAACTTATTTGCCAAGTACAATACTAGACTTCATTCATTATTCGTTCAAGGCAGCGGTGGCTCGTGGATCTTTGTAGAGGAGGCTACGACAGAAACGACGCTCGTGCTGTACTACTTTCTCTTATAGAGGAAAAAAATATTTCGCTGCTGTTTTGGTCAAATTTTTCTCCTCAGCCTCCTCGCCGAACATCGACGAGCCACCGCTGGTTTAAGGGTTATCCGAGAAAAACAATTGAAAAACAGGGCGAATTTAATTTTTTTATTTTTTCGGTACCAAACCTGAAAATTTTTCGAAATCTAGTCATCCATTCAAGAATTATCCTATAAAAAACAAAATAAGATAATTGAAGTATGGAAACGATGGGAGTCAATTGTAAGCAATACCACTATATAGAGCCAAAGAGCCATGGCACTACCTATGGTTTCAAGCACAGCAAGAATTTTTAATTAATTCTTAAAACACTTACTTTGGTCTAGGAAGATAAATCGTTCTTTGTTTCTTTAAAAAATTGTAGGGGGGTATTGTATAAGTGGCTCTACCATTAACATGTTCCACGAGCCGCCACTGATAGTAATTACAATGCGTGAATTGATATCTGACTAGCAAAATTATTCTCAACAGTAATTGCACAAGTGCATTGGAAATTATCGGTAACAAGTTTGTGCGATTTCGACAAACGAAGTCGTATTGTTTGGCAACAGTCCCGAGCCCGGAAGGGCGAGGGGCTGTTGCCTAAAACAATGCGACTGAGTTTGCCGAAAGAGTGCAAACTTGCGATAATTTACAATGCACGAGAGCAATTTATCAGACTATATCCCAACAAAAATATTACAACAAAATAGAATGACATTTACTGTCATCGCGGGCGTGTCGTGCCGGTTTGAATATTACATTTTTAAATGGATCAAACAAAATTTAAAAATCAGAAACGTACTTCTCTTGCACTAACTTAGCACTGGTATTCCATATGGAGTTTACATTTTCTTTACAGTACGTACCGTTCGCGTTTCGCACGTTATGTGCCCCGTTTTCCAATATTGTAGAAATGACTTCCCGAGTACAGGTCATGTTAGTGACTCCGCCCAAACTTTTTGGTTGGGCCTCTTTCCCTTTTTCTTGAATTACTTCAAGAGAAACACTTCCAATGCGGAGTTTTCACTAATTTTAATAGCGTTCTACCCGCAAACTGACGTTTGACATTGAACATTGTTTTTCTTGAAACCAATCATGTGCCGAAACATAATGCGAGTATAGAACTAATCACAAAGCCGCATTCGAACTCTACATGATATGTTTCCTGAAAATAGAAGTTATATAGAATCTGATTGGTTCTAATTCATTTGAATTTCGGCATGCTACGTTTGGCGGGATATAGTCACCATAACATGACATTTGTCAAAGTCATGGCAAGGGTTTTTATTAAATGGTACATTGTTCAACTTATTTTTATTATTCATGAGGTGGATTCTAGTACAAACGTAAATTAACTAGAGGAGATAGAGAGACGATTAAATGGGAAAATAATTACAGTTTTATAAGCGGGATATAATGACACTTATTAAATTTGATAAAAAGTAAATTGTAACTAAGTATTTGAAAAATGTAAAAAGTGCAGCTTTTCAAATTGATTTTTTTCGATTATTATAAGTGATAGAAAAAACTGCAAAGGGCACAATTTTAGATAATTTTAGACTATATTAGTTTCTGAGATATAACACAACGTTACATTTTTTTAAAGAAAACCATAGTTGGCTATGGCTTCATTGAACACAATTTCTTTCTCTTTTGCCCGATATAGCATCGACATATAGATTCATAAAAATAACGGAATAATTATACATTTTTCATTTTATTTAGAATAAATACTAGTTAGCCATGAAACAATTATAATAATAAAACAATCGCTATTGTTTGAAACAGTTGATTTCATACTTACACTTTTTTCTAATTTGGCATTAGAAAAATATTATAATGAATATTTTTAATAGACCTCACCAAAACACTAAGTAAAGCAGAATAATTCTAAACATGTAATAATATTAAATAATAAAATATATATTTTTGGTTTGTTTTCATCGATCACTTGATGAAACATGATTGAATATTTGTATTATTAAAAATTAATACAGGATAATCACTTGGTTTGTTTTTAATTCCTTTAAATTGACTGTTAGTCGAAACTAGTCGGAATTAAATAAATAATTGAAGTAAAACAATCCAAGTGCTTATTCTTTATTAATTTTTAATAATACAAATAATAAAAGATAATTTTACATATCACAAGAGATGTTCAAAAAGTTCGCCATTAACATTATAGTACATATTACACAGAATCTGTAACTTTCTTGCATTAATTTTCGGTCAATGGATGCCTATGACTTTCGAAATATTTGATTTTTCACATAACCCCATAAGAAAAAGTCTAAAACATACAGATCGGGCGATCTAGGTGGATACGGCATTGGTGCATTTCTTCCCACCTAGCCAACATATATCATGTTAAAACTATCTTAATCTAGCCCTCGATGATAAACTTAAATCATTGAGCATCGTCTTTAAAGATATCTTGAAGAAAATTGGATATTGCTTGGTTAATTTGCTTCCAAAACTTGGGCTATTTTGTTTTATTGGGCTTTCGGCTTTTTGAAGGATTTGCAATCACCCAGAGTCTTCTAGATGTTGGTAAAGGCGGTCAAAATATTCAATAAAATATTGTTCTGCGGCAAGTGTGCCATTTTTTATTAAAATAAATATAACAAACAAACATGCGACACTTTCCTTCGTTAGAAAAAATCATTATAACTTTCAGAAACAGAAACACAATAATACAATGATATAAATGAACGTGTTACAAACAAATGAAACTCTAAATATTGTTCCCCCATCAGAACACCTACAGATTGGTTTCGACCTTTCAGGTCTCATCAGTGTAGTTCACTGACGAGACTTTACATTAATATTGTTATATTTGCCGCTGCTGGCAATGTCCATATCTTGTCGGTGTTAAAGCCACCCAGATTTGGTTCATTACAACATTCAGGCAATAGATTCCGCCACTTTGGCGTTTCTACCTTTAAATGAAATTATTTTTTTTCTTGTCACTGTTTCATGGCTAACCATTATTTCAAAGAAGTATGTCAAGTGCTATATCAGTTTAAAGAGAAAAAAAAGTCGTTCTAATGAAACCTTAGACAATTTTCATACGTCTGAAACAAATATCGACAGAAAAATTTTGATAAAGTTTTATTATTTAGTGTAAAATAATCTTAACATTACCATTTACAGCTTTTTACTTTCTCCGTTACGAAGTACGAGAAAGTATTGTGATCGTGATTTTTTTTCAAAATTTTTTTTTACGGAAATATCCGTTTTGGGGTCCCTAGATGCCATTTCAACAATTTCTGGAATTTTTTTTTGTGTCTGTGTGTGTGTGTGTGTTGTGTGTGTGTGTTTCTGTGTGTGTGTGTGTGTGTGTCTGTCTGTGTGCGCTGTATCTCAAAAACCAATAGAGCAATTGATATGAAACTTTGAACGTACGTCTTATTTGATAATCAGAAGAACTGAAAAGCTTTTGGTAAAATTTCGTACACCGGAAATGGGTGTTTACCTTAACTGTTTTTTGTTTTTTGCCAATATTTTCTTAAATATAAAAAATATCACAAAAACATTTAAACAAACATCGAAGACAACAAAGAAATGAATAGCTTTTGCTTGAAAAGATTTTTCATAAAATCATTGCTTTTCGAGAAAAAAATTTATCATTTTTTTTAAATTTTTGGTTTATAATTATGAAACGATAATAGTTACAGCAATTTTATGTGAATAATAATTGTAGAGAATGCCAAAATGAACAACTTCTAAAGAATAAGTTTTTTTCGAAATCTCGTTAGTTTTCGAGTAAACCTAGTTTTTGAATTTGAAGTATAATTTTTCCAGCTTTCATGATTTTGACGTTTTAAACGTCAGTTTCATACGAGTTTACGCAACGCTCGATGTACATTTAAAATATGATTTCAATTGAAAATAAACCCATGAAAACGTAAATATAAAGTCGGAGAAAGTAACATGATGGCCACATCACCATTTTTATCTTTTATAGGAAGCAAGTATAATCGATTTGACAAAATCGGCACTTTTTTCATGTTTCGAAATATATCATTTTATTCAGCTCGTTAAACTGCACTTCTTTTCCCATTTAAAAAGAAAAAATAATGAATTTTATCAGTGACTTTTTCAAATTAAATTGGATGATTTGATTTAGATTGACCCCCTGCAATTTCTGTTTCATAATTTTATATTACAACAATTTTATAAACAAATTATAACAGGTGTCCAACAATTATTGCAGTCCTGGGTGGCTGTAGAATCAAACATGGATGTTGATTCTTACTTCACACAAACTGATTGAACATGGCATTATTTACTTTAAATCAGAGAGAAAGATTAATCGTAAGATAAAAACCATAGGCCTCCCTGCAGCCATTTGTGTTATGGGATTCTGTATATATTTCTTTTCTTCCCACAGATCTGAAACTGATCCAAACTATGATTTAAGGACCATGGCGAATTGCCCAGATTTCGACCGCTCGCATTATCTAAGGTATAAACAAGATCACCAACCTTGTCTTTGATCCAAAACAATCATCCGATAATACCTTATTCCGACACCAACCAAAATCTCGAGATAAAAATCTTGGAGCTGGTCGACGTTGAAGGTTATATGAATGGGCATTCTGATTGTACGCATGCCTTAAACGGCTTTTCACCTCTTGAAATATGGCGAAAGAGCATTAAGCTCTTGAGCGTACACTTCTGCAGGAGAATCTAGAGTGATGTTATCTAAGTCACTCACGTTCCCATAATAATCGCCATGAAGTGGAACGTAACGACCAAAATTCAAACTAGCCGGAGTAAAACCAGTAAACACTAACCTCAAAAACAGCAGTACGGAGAGCAAAACCGATTCTCTTCGTCCCAAGTTCGGTGATCAATATCATTGACAAAATATCTAATAGTCGAACCAATTGTGCAATTATATCTTTCAACAAAATTGATTGGAGATGGTACTTAGAATTATATCAAATCTTAACATGATAATATTGCCAAAGCCTTTAGCCTTCTTGATTCCATCATCACACATGATAAAACCCTCGTACTAACACTCAGTGCTCCAGTGTTATCCGCCGATTGACCCCAGTTATGGACCCCTTCGGCGTGATAAGGCGTGAGCCACAGAATTTTGTTGCTGAGATGGTCTTGCCAGAGAGAGAGAGAGAGAGAGAGAGAGAGAGGAAAAGAGAGATACATAGCAATCATGAGATTATTTATGTTTTTTAATTCAACTGAACTAATCTAGTCTTTCATGACGTGAATTGCCATTTTAAAAACAAACTGACAAGTCGAGACAATTTGTGACATTAAATAATGGTTTTCATGAACATGGTGGGCATATCCCATCTTATAATTTTTGATTTTCTCCAACTAACCCTTTTTACTTTCTCCGCTACGAAGTACGAGAAAGTATTATGATCGTGTTTTTTTTTTCAAAATTTTTTTTACGGAAATATCTGTTTTGGGGTCCCTAGATGCCATTTCATCAATTTCTGGAAAAAAAAATGGTGATGTGGCGTCATGTTACTTTCTCCGACTTGATGGTATCATTTATATTTACGCTTTCATGGTTTATTTTCAATTGAAATCATATTTGAAATGTACATCGAGCGTTTTGTAGACTCGGATGAAACTGACGTTTAAAACGTCAAAATTATGAAAGATTATACTTCAAATATAAAAACTCATTTTACTCAAAAACTAAAAGGATTCACAAAAAAACTTATTCTTTGTAAGTTGTTCATTTTAGCATTCTCCATTATTATCATATATTTGCTGTAACTATTAACGTTTTATAATTATTAACCAAAAATTTAAAAAATAATATTTTCTTTTTCTCGAATAAAAATGATTTTATGAAAAATGTTTTCAAGCAAAAGATGTTAATTTCTTTGTTGTCTTCACAGTTTGTTTACATGTTTTTTGTGATGTTTTCCATATTTAAGAAAATATTGGCGAAAAACAAAAAACAGTTAAGGTAAACGCCCACTTCCGGTGTACGAAATTTTACCAAAAGCTTTTCAGTTCTTCAGATTATCAAATAAGACGGATGTTCAAAGTTTCATATCAATTGCTCTAATAGTTTTTGAGATACAGCGCGCACAGACAGACACACACACACACCCAGCCACACACACACAGACACAGACACACGCAGACACAATTTTTTTTTTCCCAGAAATTGTTGAAATGGCATCTAGGGAACACAAAACGGATATTTCCGTAAAAAAAATTTTTGAAAAAAAATCACGATCACAATACTTTCTCGTACTTCGTAACGGAGAAAGTAAAAAATAGTGATGTAGCCATCATGTTACTTTCTCCGACTTGATGGTATCATAGCCATTTATAATTACGTTTTCATGGTTTATTTTCAATTGAAACCATATTTTAAATGTACATCGAGCGTTGTGTAAACTCGGATGAAACTGACGTTTAAAACGTCAAAATTATGAAAGATGGTAAAATTATACTTCAAATTCAAAAACTCAGTTTACTCAAAAACTAAAGAGATTAAAAAAAAACTTATTCTTTATAAGTATTTCATTTTAGTTTTCTCTACAATTATTATTAACATAAACTATTATTGTTTTATAATTATAAACCAAACATTAAAAAAATAATAGTAATTTTTTTCTCGAATAAAAATAATTTTATGAAAAATATTTTCAAGCAAAAGATGTTCATTTCTTTGTTGTCTTCAAAGTTTGTTTAAATGTTTTTGTGATATTTTTCATATTTAAGAAAATATTGGCAAAAAACAAAAAACAGTTAAGGTAAACGTAAAAATAAGTTTTTTTCGAAATCCCTTTAGTTTTTGAGAAAACTGAGTTTTTGAATTTAAAGGATAATTTTTCCATCTTTCATAATTTTGACGTTTTAAACGTCAGTTTCATCCGAGTTTACACAACGCTCGAAGTACATTTAAAATATGATTTCAATTGAAAATATATCATGAAAACGTAAATATAAATGGCTATGATACCATCAAGTCGGAGAAAGTAACATGATGGCCACATCGCCATTTTTTTCGTAGATATTAGTTCCCATAGCCTGAAAGCTAAATGTCCTAATTTTTAATATGCGACATTCGTAATTTATCTCACAACTAGCTCTAAATCAAAGTCTTGACTTACACGATACCGTTATCCGCCCGCTGACCCCAGTTAGTGATCCATGCCTTGTCGTGGCACTAGGGCTCAAGTAAGTACAACAATTATGCAACTGTTTAATCGATCCTCGGGCACAAGATTTACTAATACCTGTGTCTCTCTGTTACAGAACCCAACACCCTACCTGAGCTACGCCGGTACCAATTTAGCGTCTAACGTGTTGGGCCGTGATGTTTAGTTTAACGCGACGTCACCAACCACGTGTGAGAGAGAAAACCTCCCAAGGTTAAGTCTGCAATTTGGTGAGGTATGGCTAGAGGACAGCTTAGAAACAGAAATCGTGTCCGAGCGACGAATCGCAGGCGCGATAGAACACGATGTGCGAAGGGAACGTGCAGCTTGAGGTGTTCACGCGCTTAGTTGTGAACTTATACAATCCGAAAAACCCAGCAAAAGGCTGGCACTGTAGAACGATAAAAGACGTTCTTGCAAATCTCGGTGCCTAGATCGGCCTTAAAGACGTACATCTCTGTATTAAAATTCACTCCGTTGCTGCATGGGACGTAGCGAATAACCCGTTAATGATTACCGTGCAAGAACTAGTTGATGGGACCGCTTGCACATCATACGTAGATGCGCTATACACTGTCGAGGCCTTCCCAGTCAAAAACAGTTTCGCTCATATGTTTTTTTCGACTCCCTTCCTTCAGTCGTATGCAATGTAAAACGTCTGACGAAGGTATTATGGTCATTCTCCGGTATTACACTGCCGTCGTTCGTGACGCGAGAACGATCTGTTTACACTTTAAACTTATCTGTAGAGTTATCACGCCGTTGCCATTAGCGCATAACTACCCGGGTCCTGTTCATCAAATAACAGCAAGTTGCAGTAACACACCCTCCTCGCTATTTGATGATCTGGACTCCCCGTCCTCCCTCTAATTCCGCTGTTCTAGTCAAAGAACAGGGAGCCATGCTCCAGTGCTATATGTGATTTTGTGGCGTAAACATTGGACTTTGCCTTATCTGAACGTTATCCTCCGATTTACCCCAGTTAGTGACTCCTCCGGCGTGGTACCGCTATTCGTCAGTTGACTCCAGTTCGTGACCCAGGGGGCTCAAGTAAGTAAAAAAATTGTGAAACTGTTAAATCGATCCTCGATTAGGTGCGTTGCCTTGAGCACCTTGCCAGAGACAGCTGTATCTGGTCCATAAAGTAGTAGTGTTGTACTTAGTTGCCGAAGTCGGTTGTTTACTAATACCTGTGTCTCTCTGTTAACTCAAGTGACACCCCTACTTGAGCTATTAGCACACATTCGTATCTGAGGCTTTAACATAAGTTCACTAGAAATTTCGAAATTGCTAGTAAGGAAGCTTGACGAATAGGTTTTAACAATGTAAATTGATTGAACCTGTTACATTGTAATACAATATTGCGAGACCTTGGCACGGCTCTTAATCGTTCTGGGACACTACCCAGCCACGTGGATTTTTATGGAACAGTGCTAACTGTCTCGTGAATATAACACAGGAACGCTCACCACAGTGCCAGTGTTATAGTGGCTGCCGAAAACATCATCTCTTCACCCGGTCTTGGAACCCTCTGGCGGATACCGTTATCCGCCGGTTGGCTCTAGTGTTCAATGCCTTACGTTGTCGTGGTACTGGAGCCCAGGTAGGAAGCGCAATGTCCAAAACTGATTAATCGACCCACTGAGTACTAATCGACTAGTTGCGGTTGTTAATCGGTGCACCCTTGCCCCAACCCTCTGACCACTCAGTGGTCCAGAAAGTCCGACATACGCTCCTTACTTGCTAACGAGGTCACGGGGCCACCTTACACGTGCTAGTCATTAATATCTGGTTTGTTCGCAGAGTCGTACCATCTCCCATTTGCTACCCTGCTGAGCTACGCCGGTAACAAACCGACCAGTAACAAATAAGTAAATTCTTTAGAAGATCGTGGAAGTGGCCCAATAATATCAAAGGCTATAAGTTGAAATGGAAAAGAAATTTGGTTTGGTTTTCCCATATAACCAGAATGACCAGTACACCACAAATTTTACAGAATCTAGTCCCGAACGCGATGGAGGGTATTGTAAACTCCTAGGTGTCCCAATGTCGGAACGTCTTGAACATCATGTCTCATGTCGCTCTTTCGTGCATGTTCTAAAACACATAATTCGGCATGTGCTCTTGATAAAGCATTCGGCACAATGTTCAAAGGTCATTTACGATGCTTGATGTACATATCGTACTGTTGAATTTTGACAGGCCATTTAGATAACCTACCAATTGGATCCTTAAGCCTCTGCAGCCACAATAACAAATGATGATCTGTAAGTAACTTAAAACGAACGCCTTCCAAATAAGACTTAAATTTTTCCAAGCCAAATAACACTGCCAGAAATTCATGTTCTGTAATGGTATATTTCTTCTGAGGATCTGTTAATGTACCACTGGCGTAAAAGAGTGGAATATTTTGACCAGATTCATTCTGCTGTGCCAAAACACAACATAGTCCAACATCAGACGCATCTGACTGAATGCTGAAAGGTTTATTGAAATTAGGATTGGCAAGAATAGGAGCATATATCAAAGCTTGTTTAATCGGATGGAACACAGTGTCTGTCTCTGGAGACCTAATTATCGATTGGGGTTTCTTTTTTACCATTGATAAGAGAATCGAGAAATTTGGCATAAAACGTCGATATCATGAACTCATTCCAATATACCGTTCTACCTGAGTTATAGCTACTGGTTGAGGGTACTTCACTGTGGCCAAAACCTTTTCTGGATCCATTCCTAGTCCTAAACAAACCACCACGAAACCCAAATAATTCAAGGATGGGCGGCAAATTGTCAACATTAATGTTTGATTCCACTGCCAGTAAGTACTACAATAATTGTTGAACACCCGTTAGTATTGAATCTGCAAATTACTAGTATCCTAATCTCAAACTAAGGTCGACTGCCTTTGAAAACATTTTCTTTCAATCTCACACTCATCAAAATAAAACTAAAGAAATCTTACCTTAATAGGATTATTCGAAAGATCCAAACTCTTCAACAACGGCAAATGAATCCACAGATGCGACGGAATCTGCATCACGTGATTAAAACTCAGATCTAGATGCTTCAGCTTGAACAAATCCTGCACGGTGTTCCTATTGATGATTTCGATGTTGTTATGCGACAAATTCAGATACAAAAGATTGGGCAACGGTAGCGAGGGCGTCGCAGTAATCCCCGAATTGGCCAGATTTAATTCCTTGAGGCTTTGCGCGTAATGGAAGAGTTCTTTAAAATTAGCACGGATTTGATTCGAACTCAAATCTAATTTTTGCAGGAGGCCCAACGACGTGAAGACGTTATCAGGAAGGATGGTTAATTTATTATTACTTAAATCAAGTGATTGCAGGTAGGGGATATCGGGAAAGGTGGTGCTGTCGATGTGCTCGATGTTGTTGCAGCGGATGGACAAGTGCCGGAGGGTCATTCCGACCTCCGATAAACTTAAGCTGGGGATCACCGCGAAGGAGTTGAAGTTAAGATCGAGCATTTCTAAAATCGTGTTGCTGAAAATGTCTTTGGGAAGGTAGTTAATGCTGTTGCTGCTAAGGTTCAGGATTCTTAGTTTTGGCATATTGGAGAATTGGTTGATGTGCAGCTGGGAAATTAAATTTTTAGAAAGATCGAGCGTTTGCAGGTTCTGCATCCCGAAAAACGCCCTCCTGTGAATATTAACGATGTTGTTTTGCTGCAAACTCAGCTCCTCGAGAGACGTCAGGTGCATGAACGTGTTCTGTTCCAACACCGACACCATGTTATAGTCGAGATACAGCTTCCTTAATAATGAAATATTTTCCAAACACTTAGGAACCGAGGCAAAGTTGTTGAATTTAAAATCGAGTATTTCAATATTCAGGATTTTATTATCAGCATCGCAGCTGGAAATTTGATTCCTGCTTAAATTCAAATGCAGTGGGTTTGAAATGTTCGCGAACATTTTGAACGTGAATGCGGTGATCAGGTTATTCTGTAAATCGAGCTTGTTTAAATTGGGCAAATTGGAAAACGCGTTGGCGCTAATCCGCGAAATCAAGTTATCAGCGAGAATTAGTTTCTGCAAATTGGGTAAATCGCCGAAACTATTTTTTTGTATCATTTTAATCCTGTTGGTGGCCAGGAGGACGGTTTCCAGGCTCGAGAGCGAGCCGAACGTGTTCGTGTAAACCGAGGTTATTTCGTTATTCGAGAAACGCGCGTCCTTTAATTTCGAATGGATTTTTGATTTGAACAGATTTACAGGAATCGAGTTCAGCTTGTTTGACTCGAGATTTATATATTTTAACTCGGGAAGGTAATCGAGTGCGTTTTCGGGCAACGCGTAGAAGTTGTTATTATCAATTGACAACCACTGGAGGTTGCCGATCGGTTTGAAGATTTCATACGGGAGCACGTCGATGTCGATACCGAAGGACATCTCGAGACTCTCCAGATTTTCTAATCCTTCGAACGCATCGGGGTCGATGTACCGTAGCGGGTTAAAGCTTAAACTCAACTCCTTTAGCTGTTTAAGTTCACTGAAAGTCTGCGGCCTTAAACTGGTCACGTGATTATTTCCCAAAATTAAGCTCCTAATGTTATAACCCCAGCCTGCAAAATCGTCCTCGTTGATGTCGTAAATTTCGTTGTATGCGATGTTAAAATGCGAGATCTTGCTGCAATTCTGCAAGGCGTCGATCGGTATCTTGTTTAAATGATTCCCGCTAAAACTCACGGCCCGTAAGGTACCGCAAAATCCCTCAAAAACAGCGTCTGGTATTTCACTCAAAGCATTCGAAGACAGATACAGGTACTTCAGTCCCGTCAAGTGACTTAGCGCATGGGGGACGTGCACGAAATTGTTATGATCAAAATCCAAATACTCCAACGAGGTTTCGATCCCAGCAAACGCTTTCCTCTCCACACCCTCCAATTGATTATGCGAGAAAATTATCCTTCCGCAGGCTAAACCATTAAAACTATCCTCGGTTACCATCTTAACATCATTAAACGCTAAATTTAAGTCCCTTATAAAAACAGAATTATTAAACGGCATCCGTGGCAAACTCTTTAGATAATTCTCTCCCAAATCGATCTTCTCGAGCCATAACTTTCTGGGGAACGTGTGCTCGGGAAAGGTCCTTATGTGGTTCCCCCGTAAGTACAACCATTGCAGGTGTGGTGAGCCCGAGATGATTTCCAAAGGGAAGGTTTCAATCAGGTTGTGGGACAGGCTGACGGTTTGCAGGCTACTGGGGAGTGAGTGTTTGTGGACTTTCGCTAGCCTGTTGCCGTCCATGTTGAGCCAGATTAGGGATTTGAACTGGCGCAGTCCGTGGTGAGATTTCGAAGGGTGGTCGCCGAGACCTTCTTGCGGGATTTCCGTGATGTCGTTCTCGCCCAGGAAGAGGTTGGCCATTGTGCTCTTCATGTGCGACCAGTCTCCCAATATCGATTGGACTTGATTTCTGGAAAGAAAAATTATTAATTACATTGGGAATGATTAAATTGCAGGATATGTTGCGATTATATAGGGAATAATTAAATTGCACGATGTTGAGATCTCAAATATAACCAAAATTTTATCATCAATAATATGCCATTCGGAGACACTGAATACTGTTAACATGTTTTTTGTTTATTTAAAAGGAATTCGGGTTGAGAAGCCTGCAGAAATTTATTCAAGGGTGAAAAGCACTGTAATTTACATATGTTAATAAAGAAAATACTTTTCAAATATTATTTTATATTCTTGACACCGAACAACGCGTTTGACAGTTAATTGATTTCAAAATTGGCATCACAGGAAATGTTCTATTTTACCATTTTCTAAAAAAACTATACAAATATATTTCTGGTAGATTACGACATTTTTTCTTTAAAAACGGAACAATTTCGTAAAACCAGGTCGTTATCCCAAGTAAAATTTTTGGCCCAAGATAATGGCGATTATCATTTTCTATAAGACCATTCTGGTCTAACTCTGGCGCGGGGCACTTACCCCCTTAAACAGAGAGCTAGTTTTAAAAAAATATAATTATTTTGTCGATTAAAAAAAATATAAAAACAAATGCCAACATCATAAAATTTTCAAAATTTACTCAAAATTAATTCTAGATCATGATTGTGCTAAAACTTGGAAACGGCCCATTCCTAATTTTTGAGATAGAAGTACGTAAAGTTAAAACAGAAAACGTAATTATTTCGGTGATTAAAGCAAAATATAAAAACACGTACCTACCATCGGCTTGAAACTTTCCAAATTCATTCAACATTCATTTTTAGATATAATTTTGTAAAAATTTGCAAACGCCCAGTCTCGATTTTTTAATTTTGAACAGAGCGCAAGTTTTTTAAAAATTGCAATCTTTTCGTTGACCCGTGAATATTAAAAAAATCAGTTGCCATCGGCTTCAAATTTTCCAAATTTAATAATAAATCATTCTGGATCATAACGGCAAAAAGTTGTAAATACTCACTCCCAACTAATTAATATAATCTCACTTCAATCGAGCGCAAAGTTCTAAAAAATTGTAATCTTTTCGTCCACTGGAGA
The DNA here is from genome assembly GCA_910593695.2 of Ocypus olens. NCBI lineage: Eukaryota > Metazoa > Arthropoda > Insecta > Coleoptera > Staphylinidae > Ocypus > Ocypus olens. The sequence goes on along the minus strand of OU343050.1, from coordinate 26,206,509 downwards.
ACAATATAAAAACAATTGCAATCGGATTGAACCTTTCCTAATTCACTAAAAAATATTTACTAAAATTAAATGGTATTTTCTCCAAATTTTGTATTAATAATATTATTTAACGCTTACATCTACTATTTTTGTTTATTGTAATGTATTTTATGTGGTAAAAGAAGGTAGAGATTTGAACTCTGCCCTGGTCATATTATTTCATACACTTATTAATTATTCCGTTATTAACGTCATCTACTGATACACGTGACCTCACTTGTTACGTCATACTCCTGTTTTTCCAATCGAACAATTAAAAATAGAAATACTCGGTCAACATCTCCATTAAAATTTATTTAGTCGTTCAAGTATGAAAAAAGCATGGGTAAAAAGTGCACCTGTTCTGTTTGTAGATTTTGGTAATCGCTAAAATTATAACTCATTTATTACGGCCCGTACACACCACCGAATCGGTCGTTTTACCGATTCGGTTATTTTGCCGTCTTCTATAGTGGCGCATATATTTCAATATGCGTGTTCACACGATACTGCTGTCGACCGTATACGGTATCGTGTGAACACGCATATTGAAATGGTATATGCGCCACTATAGAAGACGGCAAAATAACCGAATCGGTAAAACGACCGATTCAGTGCCGTGTGAACGGGCCGTTACTGTATTAGGAATAATAGCACAGTATAGCTCTAAGCAGTAGTTGCACTCCGAGGCGGCACTTTATCCAGATATTTCTGCAGGTTCATACAATCATTTTCGTTGCGCATGTTACCACGCATTGTTTACCCTGCTCAATTTATTCTGTTATAAATTAGTAATGTCTTGAGTGAGCCATTTATATTGACTGGTTTTGCATAGCAAATTATTTTAATAGATAAATCCAGTTGAAAAATTGTGCAGAAAATAGAATCTAGGGTTTTTAACCGATAAATTGTAAAACTGCCGTGCGATTAGCTATTCAACTTTGGCCTTATGTATGCCTAACGTAATTTCATAGGTTATAAATATCGAATTTTGCTTAAAATTGTATTTGTTGTTTCATTATTAATGATAAGGGTATTTTCTGATATTATAAAAGTAAGTACCTATTTTATTTATTGATTTGAATGTTTAATCGCATATAGAAACACTTACGTATGAGGACCAAAAACAGGGTTATGTTTATAATTCACATGTGGTTGTTAAATGTTTGGGTTTAAATGGCTGCGCAGTAACATGCGCAAAGTAAATCTGAAAACTCTAATTTGCTTGAGTGAGACTACTGCATAGGAACTATACTGTGATAATAGAGTCTGATCAATGGATCTTTGCGTCAACGTCATAGATTGCCGAACCTAGGTCCGACAAGATTTTTATGTAATTACTCTGTCGTCCACGGCGAAGATGCACGGCACTCGGTAAAACCATGCATTGAACAAAGACAAAACCTTGATCCATAAGTTATTTCGCCATTCGTAACTGCAGCGGCGGCGCTATAAGCAGTATTTTCTGTTTTGTGTTCGTTCTTGCATATTTGTTCGATTTTACAACCTGTACAGTACATTTTTAGTCGCAATGTAAACACGTCGTGACAAACATTTCTTCGTGATATATAAAAAACAGTTCATTTTAGAACTTTCATAACAATCAGCGGAATCGCTTCGCCTAACCTCAAATTGCCAGGCGAAAGTCTAAATTCTCAGGTGCGGAATCTCGTGATCAATCTTATGGTCTATTTTACAGGAGAAAAGGAAAACGACGGTCCTTTAATTTCGCTGAATGCTGTTCGAGAGGTCATTTCTTTCTTTATTGTCTAATTACGTGATTATTAATATTACATCGTTTCATAGAGAGTTGCTGATACTTTATAAATAAGTTTACGGACTATCTATAGTATTGAAATTGCAAGTAAGAGAAATCAGTTGCTTTCTACCCCTGGTATTTTAATGGTTTACGTCGCAGGCTCTAAGCATAGATAAACGATTAATTAAGATTACCAACTCAAGCAATAGAATTGGGGAAAAGTGTTAGTACCAAATTTAGCGCCACCTACTATTTGATCGTGGATTTTATTGGTTGAGATAAAATGGCTATAATTTAAAATAAAAATTTTATAACACTATATTTTGTAGAAGTTGGAAATTTTATTTTCATTTTCATGGCTATAGTTTCGGCAGATTCGTAATTTTCATTCACTATTTCTTCGAAAGTAATGGTATTTTATTTGAACAACAATTCCATTTTATGAGTGACAGTAATGTACTTACAATAAGTTGATATGAGAATTTATTTAAATTAAAAAAAAAACTACTTTTACTAATTAAATAATACAATCACTAAATTCAACGGAATCAATGTCGTCTTTAATTAAACGCAAAACTGCACAGAATAGTAGAACGAACGAAACACGTGTACTGAATAATTATGTTGTTATGTTTACAAAACAAAGCCAATATGCAAACCTTAAAATGCAGGCGTGGTATTTAAGCAAACTGTTAAAAAAACTGAAGACAGCGCCGCCATACGTTTGATCGTTGTACTGAGATAGGGCACCACCCACCCCCTGCTCTAAGACTAATTTCAGTTTGTTATTTAATTGTCCGATGTGCAATTTGTTTCGACTACGCCACTGGTGGAATCCCTAGCGTTGACAACTGTGAGTAATGACGTGCACGCAAAGATCCATTGATCCAAGTATCATATATTAAGAAGAAATTATCAGCTTAAGAATTAGCAACAACCACGAACGTAACAGCTATTTGCAACACATTTGTAAATGCACACGCCGAACTAGAAATAGATGTTTCCAACATTGTTTCTGTAACGACTGATACTCATAGTATGACCGAAGAGGAAACTAGTTTTGCCAAGAAAATGGGATTAGCACATGCAGACAAAGCATGTACTTAAATACAAACATTAAACAAAAATAGCGGCCAATATTATAAGCCATAAGACTTCGGTGGATGGCCTTTTACTACTACTACTACTAAAAATAATTAAAAAAGAATGGTGACGTGGCCATCATGTTACTTTCTCCGACTTGATGGTATCATAAAGATTTATATTTACGTTTTCATGGTTTATTTTTAATTGAAATCATATTTTAAATGTACATCGAGCGTTGTGTAAACTCTGATGAAATTGACGTTTAAAACGTCAAAATTATGAAAGATGGAAAAATTATTCTGCAAATTCAAAAACTCAATATACTCAAAAACTAAAGGGATTTCGAAAAAAACTTATTCTTTATAAGTTGTTTGTTTTAGCATTCTCTACAATTATTTGCTGTAACTATTATCGTTTCATAATTATAAACCAAAAATAGAAAAAAAAAAATCTCGAATAAAAATGATTTTATGAAAAATGTTTTCAAGCAAAAGATGTTCATTTCTTTGTTGTCTTCAAAGTTTGTTTAAATATTGTTGTGATATTTTTCATATTTAAGAAAATATTGGCAAAAAACAAAAAACAGTTAAGGTAAACGCCCACTCCGGTACACGAAATTTTACCAAAAGCTTTTCAGTTCTTCAGATTATCAAATAAGACGGATGTTCAAAGTTTCACATCAATTGCTCGATTAGTTTTGGAGATATATCGCGCACAGACAGACACACACACACACAGACATATTTTTTTCCCAGAAATTGTTGAAATAGCATCGAGGAACCCCAAAATGAATATTTCCGTAAAAAAAAAATTTGAAAAAAAAATCACGATCATAATACTTTCTCGTACGTACGGAGAAAGTAAAAAGTCACTGGAAGATGGTATGATCGTTGTTACAAAATTGGTTGAGTTTACATCTAAACTCTTTAGATAAACGAAAATTTTCAGAATAATGAACCCAGGTATAATGATTTACTTATGTCCAACAACGTTTGGGGAAAGTCATGGAAAAGTTCTTCAAAGATTACGACTATAAGAAAATTATTGAAAAATATAATTTATTAATGAGCGTCCAATGGCTCTCCAATTTTTTTGCCGGGTGGTGCTTACATTTAAATGATCTAATGTTAATATGCAAGGTGTTAACAAGGCAGTTAATGGTATTGATTTAATCAAAGCATTCGAAGCTAAATTACAAATGTTCAATTGTGACGTTATTTCCAGCATACAAATATTTTCCAAATATAAAAAAAGCATCACAGAGCTAGAATCTCATGGAAAACTAGATCAAGTTAAATTGACAAAAGATTTTTCTGCAGCTATTTGATAATATACAAATTTTTGTGACGTTATTTCCAGCATACAATTATTTTCCAAATATAAAAAAAAAATAACATTACATTTATCTCATGAAAAACTAGATGAAGTTAAATTGACAAAAGATTTTTTTGCAGTTATTCGATAATATACAAATTTTTGTGACGTTATTTCCAGCATACAAATATTTTCCAAATATAAAAAAAAATAACATTACATTCATCTCATAAAAAACTAGATCAAGTTAAATTAAGAAAAGATTTTTCTGCAGTTATTCGATAATGTACAAATTTTTGTGACGATATTTCCAGCATACAAATATTTTCCAAAAATAAAAAAAAATCGTCACAGAGCTAGAATCTCATGAAAAACTAGATCAAGTTAAATTGATACAATATTTTTCTGCAGTTATTCAATAATATACGAATTTTCTTTAAGACAGATTCAAATTGATTTTATATCTAGACATAACCTCTGCGGATAAACTTAGTTTGGAGATTTTCGAGTGGCTGAATTAGGAAGATATAGTAATGCAATTCATCGATTTTGAAACCAGTTCTATTCGTAAAGAAATATTTTACGATTTGAGAAATGACTTGGAAAGTTTTCGATTGTTGGTCATTATTCTACCGCGACAAAAGTAAAAAAAAAATGTTACTCGCAAAAGTCGAAATAAATGTTGGAAATTTCTTTCTACAACACTTCTTCAATCATAATAATAGTTAAAAGTCACCTGTCGCAGATACACTTGCTGTGAAAAGCGACAATGGCCATACTCACCTTGCCTGAATACTTAAGCGTTGGAATGACGTATATATTCAAATGCAGAAAACAGTTAGTAAAAGTTCATATAAACAATTGCGATTTTTTGTGTGCAATAAGTACATGATAACGATTGTCCTCTAAGTGATAAGTATTTTTTTAGTTGTTTTTATTTGTCATTATAATTTTTTGATTCATCGTTAATTTTATTCTAAATTTGGATATATTTTATGACGTACAAAAAAAAATTCACATAATTCTCAGCAAGCGTTATTATGTACTTATTGCACACAAAAAATCTCAATTGTTTATATGCACATTTACTAACTGTTTTCTTCATTTGAATATGTACAGTAGAAAGTTTCCAACATTAATTTCGTCTTTTGCGGCTATCAATGATTTTACTTTTGTCGCACTAGAATAGTCATCCGTCCCACTGTGCGACGGCTATTTAATCAATTTTCTGTTCTACATATGTTTGTGAGTCATTATTTTCGGAAATCTAATATATAAAATTTTCGTGTCACAGTGTTTGTAACAAAACTCCTCCGAGACGGTTTGACCGATTCTTATGAAACTTTGTGTGTATATTAAGTAGGTCTGAGAATAGGATGTAAACTATTTTTCGTACCCCTAAGTGATAAAGGTGGTCCACCGCAAATTTTAATTTTTATTTTTTGGACAATTTGTTTTTATTTTTATTTTTATGATTCGGCATTAAAAAATACATATAACCCTAAATTTTCACCTATCTACCACCAACCCCTATTTTTTAATAGCGATTTTAGTACTTTAATAGTTTTCTCTTGGCGATCGACAGCTAGATCAGTCATTCCGGCCAGGCATCTACCAGTGTCACTTCTCACCCCTTAAACAGCACTCACTTACGTTTAGAGCTTAAACCGTTTTCGGCGATTATCGTCAACAGTTTATTTGCTTAATTTTAATGGGCCACACACGGACGATGGCGCAGCGCAGCGGCGCCGTCGTCCGTCACCAGTTATCTGCCTTAATATATATGGACCAAGCACGGACGACGGCGCAGCGCAGCGGAGCCGTCGTTTGCCATCAGTAATAAGGTACGTATTGACGACGGCGCAGCGCAGCGGAGCCGTCGTTCGTTACCAGTTACCTTGCTTAATTTTTAAGGGCTGCGCATGGACGACGACGCAGCGCAGTAGTTACTTTACTCAATTCATGATTATGGTATCGATTTTATTACGTTGGCAGAAAATAAAACGAAGAATGTTGTGTATTATAGAGCATTACAATAATAAACGCTATGTTTTTGAATATATTTTTTTAAATTAATTATACCAATTCGAATTCATAGTTAAGACAGGACAACGTCTGACGGGTCAGCTAGTTAATTTTGTAAAATACAATATTAGAAATTGGATAACTAATGAAGCTAGTTGGCGTGTTTTACTATCCATCTTTAGGTCTCGAAAAACGATTCCGGTAACTTTTGGAAAAGGTTTTGTCTGCCTGTGTGGCTGTGTGACTCAGAGAGATGTATCTCGAAAACACATGCATTGAAATGAAACTTTGAACATAAACCTTATTTAACAATTCGAAGAACTGAAAAGTTTTTGGAAAAATTCTGAAAACCTGAAGTCAGGTTTACCTTAACCGTTATTTTGAAAAAAAAAACAATTAAAAATGAACCTGATGTAAAATACTTTTTATCCAATTTACAATAGCAAAAACATCGATTTTTATAACGACAAGTCTTAATGACTTATGTTTGTAAGTTCGTCATCATTGAACTAGGGTATTCTGCCAAAACCGATTATTGTAATATATGTATATAATTTAAATTAAATAAATAAATGGACACTGAAAAACAAATACGACAACAGGGGCCCGAGCGAATATATCTCGGTCAGAAAAATGTTCCGTCCTGGCGGGGAATCAAACCCAAATGAGTTAGGATCCAGTAGGCAGACGCTCGTGATGTATCCACTCGCTCGGCAACCTATGGCACGCGAAATGATTTTTAATGGCACGCCTCGAAAGTGACAATTAAATCGAAATCGTAATATTCATTAAAAAAAAACCTCAAATGTGCCATGATTTTTTATTTTTACAAATTTAAGTTGGTAACACATATTGAGGTTATGTTACTTGCGGCGTGTTCCAATCGATAAATTAATTTGCTGTGATAAACGAAGTACAGAAGGCGTAGGTTCACCTTCCAAAATTCCTTGGGCCGTGTTAATAGCATCCTAAGTACGTTTGACTGGTCTACCACTTCCTGGTTTACGGAGAATACTACCCGTTTCATGAAATAATACAACAGATTTTTAAATTCATCATAAATAATGAGAACGTTAGGAAATTCTTCCTGAAACTCTGCCATAGGTGCGTCGAATGAATACACCCAATTTCCGTCCACTTTAGTCCCATTTCGGAAATAACTTTCAAGTAGAAACGTTTTTGGTGGTTGCTGTAAACCATTGTGACCACGGAATAATTGTTCCTGACTTTTAGAACGATGTGACGTTTTGTATGCGAATTCCTAACATGTGTGCCAATTTAAATTTAAAAAAATAAAAAATCATGGCACACTTGAGGTTTTTTTTAATGAACATACGATATAACTTAAGAAAATTCCGAAATGTGCATAAAATTAAAAACTTCAAACTATGAACCAAATATTGATGTTTAAGATTCCAGAATTGAACACCAATAGAGCCATGTTTAAACGTTGTCATTTTTACTTTCTCCGTTATGAACTACGAGAAAGTATTGTGATCGTAAAAATTTTTTCCAATTTTTTTTTTTGCCGAAATATCCGTTTTGGGGTTCCTAGACTCCATTTCAACAATTTCTGCAATTTTTTTTGTGTCTCTGTGTATGTGTGTGTGTGTGTCTGTGCACGCTGTATCTCAAATACTAATAGAACAATTAACATGAAACTATGAACATAAGCTTTAATTGACAATTCTAAGAACTGAAAAGCTTTTGGTAAAATTAATAATTGTAAAACAACTTATAAAGAATAAGTTTTTTTCGAAATCTCTTTGGTTTCTGCGTAAACTGACTATTAAACTCAATTCAGGTGCCACACTTTTAGGTTATGTCGCAGACGAGCGATATAAATTCAAAATGCGCATGCTCGCATACTAGATCTAGGATGGAAATAGAGCGTGTCCTATTTTCATCCAATTTATTGTTCAAGATTTGATTTCTTGTATTACACGATACGAGACAATGGCATACAATTTATTTCAATATGCATTCCTGTTCTAATGTATACGAGTCTGCTTATGCGCGCTGTATCTCAAAAACTACCACATCAATTAACATCAAACTTTGATCATAAGCCTCGTTTGATAATCCAGAGAACTCAAAAGCTTTTGGTAAAATTTCGTACACCGAAAGTGGGTGTTTACCTTAACCGTTTTTTGTTTTTCTCCGATATTTTTTTAAATATGAAAAATACTATAAAAGCACTTTAACAAAACTTAAAGACAACAAAGAAATTAACATCTTTTGTTTGAAAATATTTTCCGTAAAATGCCTGGTTTTTGAAAAATTATAGGTATTAAATGGTTATTATTTTTTTTGTCATTTTTGGTTTATAATTATTAAACGATAATAGTTACAGCAAATTTATTTTAATAATAATTGCAGAAAATACCAAAATGAACAATTTATAGGGAATAAGTATTTTCCGAAATCTTTTTGGTTTTTAAGTAAACTGACTAATAGAATTTGAAGTATAATTTGCCATTTTCATCTTTCACAAACTTGACGTTTTAAACGTCAGTTTCATCCGATTCTACAAAACGCTGTATGTACATTTAAAACATGATTTGAATTGAAAATAAACCATGAAAGTGTAAACCTAAATAACTATACCATTACATCGGAGAAATTAACATGACGGCCACATCACCATTTTTTATGTTGTTTTTATATGGTCTTTATTATTATATGGTTACGCTAGAAGACAAATTTGAATGACCAAAAATGCACTTTGGCCAGAAATTGCTCTGGGAATTCCAAATTTATTGTGACAGTTGCTTGAAATTTTGACAGATTAATTATGAATAATGCGTCTTTCTATCTGCATTAAAAGAAATTATCCGAACTTTACAGTAAGAAAAATGGCTGCGCTAGAAAACAAATTTGAATGGCCAAAAATGCACTTTGGCCAGAAATTGCTCTGTGAATTCAACATTTATTTTGGCAGATGCTTAAAATTTTGATAAATTATATATAGATAGTATGTCTTTATATAAATATATTATAAAAGTGTCTTAATATTCAATAGATTTTCTGGCTCTATTTTAGTGGCACGCTTAGTACTCGCTACTTTGAATTACCTGTTTTGTGGCACGCCAATGCATTTGGGTAGCCCACACCAAGCTCCCGTCGATGGCAATCAAATTTTCACAACTTTATGTTCTGTTCACATGAAATTATCCCAAAATTTTGGAATGAAGTATTTAAAGTTTTAATAAAAATGTAATTTGGCATGCAGTATGAATAATTCTAGAAAGTAAGTCGGTGGCAATTGTTATTATATTTTTGCTGAAGCCACGAAAATGATTACAAACTTCCTCCGCATTGACAAAAATTGTTTTAAAATCTATTGAAGTGAAGGCCATATGGGTATAACTTTTCCAAAAGAAAGAAAGTTGTTGAGAAATGAATAATTTTTGAGATGAAAAATTTGTAAGATTTTTGTGCGAAATAACCTCTTTTTACTTCATGCGTCCATTATATTTGCATAATTTTCATTGGTATTTTAATTTGAAACATGATGTTAGGGGATTTATCTATATGTAAATGCAAACAAAATATCCCCCCTCGGGCTATGAACGAACCGCGTTCGAACTAATTACGTCCGAATCAATCAAATCGTTCTCATTTTGGTATTAATTGCGGAACGTGCGATCCGCCAAAAACACAAAGTGGAGAGCACGTCCACCGCAATTCCCTTATAATCGCCGGCAATCCATTACTTTTTCACCACCTGCCCTAATCCCCCCAAATCGGACCTGCACTTGGGGTCGGGAAACACACACAATAACATCCTCTCCTCACCTCGCCTCCGACCACAATTCAAAACTTTAACTTAATAGAGGTTTAATATGAATTCGTAATGGTTATCGATTCAGCCGTCGGCGCCCTTTCTTGAATAATTGAACGCAGAAATGAATACCGCAACGTCCCCTCGTGTAAGCCCTTTATAAATAACCGATCGCGCCCCTATGTATAACACAATTGGAAAAGTGGTAATGTTGCAATGAAGATGGATCCCTTAACATGTTTAAATGTTAACACGGTACGCTTCATACGAAGCGGTACATGAACGAATGGATAGAAATAACAAAGAAAATAATAATGAAGCTTTTACAGCTCCCAAAGGTGTATAGTAATTGTAATTAAAATTACGATACGAGTGCTATAATAGCCGCGGTGATATACATTCTCTTATTTTCGTATTTTTACGTTATTTATATTACTATCAATAATAAAAAAACAGGTTCCGTGAAAAATATTTGAATTTATTCACAATTCCATTGGCGATTGTTCGATGCTAGTGAAAAGTAAGCGAAAGACATGTTATTATTTTGTAAATATGTGTGTATATGAATTTCTGGATGTAGGAAATAGAATTTCAGGACTGACAGAGAAGAGGTCTTTTCCAGGGGAAATAAGTATGCAGTAAATCAACACGATAGAAAATATATTTCGGAACGCAGGTTCTTCCTCAATTTTAATAACGCCGAAATATGTTTTCGATGAACGACGCACGAAATGCTCGCTTTTATAAATAAACCCTAAAGAATCAAAACGAAATACATTTACAGTCCTACCCTTCCTCCTCCGTATTCCTGCAAACGAAATGTTTTTATATATTTAAATGTAAATTCGTGGCGTAAACATTATCACAAACAAAAATATATATATATATATATATCCTTACATAAATAATCGATTTTCACACTTGTATAGTTATCGCATTTTAAACTAATGAACGTTTGGATTATTACAATTATTATGAATTGAAATTGAAAATTGAATTATTTAAAAATGTATCACGAAAATAAGTTATTTATTTTAAATTAATCAAATTAATATGGATCAAAACTATTTTTTTTGTTATCGGTAGTAATATACCTAGATCGAGGTTGATTATCAAAAAATAGTTTTTTGAGTACCTTGTTACCTAGTAATTTAACGAGACAATAACATTTGTTGTCTGGTTATTAACTGAGAGCTTCAGCTCGAGGTTAATAACCAGTTGAGAACAAATGTTATGTCGAGATGAATTACTAAAAGGTAAAAGGTACGAAAAAATGTGTTTTTGATAATTCATCCAAGCTCGCGGTATATTTGTGTAGATATTTTATCGAATGAAATAATAATAAGGATCAGGAAAAGTTATGGTTTATTACAAGCTGAATAGTTTGGTTTGCTACAAGAATAATTGTAAAAATTAAAACTTAATGACAGTGATGTAACGTCATGAACATCATGTTTTTATAACCTTAAAAGCTACTCACCTAATTACCGTTTTTCTGTTATCGATTATGACAATGCAAAACATTGTTGTAATGTCAAGCTACCCCATTAATTATCGATTTTCTGTTATCGCATCTATTATTATATGGTAAATTATCAACAGTAATATAACGAGTGCCTATGATTTTTCCGGCAATTATTAGCGGCAGGATCACGATTTTCTAGAAGCAACAAGCAAGAGTGATCCAGACGCTAATAATTGCCTAGGAAAAATCAGTCACGAGTTAGATTCGGGAAGACAATTGGCCGAATAAAAAGTTCACACTTCATAATTTGAAAAGTTAAATTTAGTGACACCAAGTGTCAGACGTGTATTAATTTGCGGCACAATAATTGTAATAAAAATGAGCTTACCAAGATTTTGAGAAATGCCTATGAATACTATTACTTATGAAAGCACTAACACTTCACCCGAAAATACAAACAGATCGAATTCAGGAGCAAACTGCTTAAAAGTCCGGCAATAATTGACGTTTTATACGTTACAGAAAATTAACCAACGCGTTGCTAGGCAATACCAACATGAGAGATTATCTGATTAGATACCACCCAGGGTTAATTGCCATGCATAACATAGAGCGTGGTCTGTTACGCATCGTAATTAGAATTTTATTGGATCATCTCATCAACGTTATTCGATTTTATTGGTTAATAAGTAAATGAGGGCAATTGTCACTTTAATTCATTTCTATTTTTTTGTTATCGGTAGTAATATACCTACATCGAGGTAATTATAAAAAAAACGTTTTTTTAGTACCTTGTTACCTAGTAATTTAACGAGACATTGACATTAACTGGTTATTAACCGAGAGCTGACGCTCTCGGTTAATAACCAGTTGACAACAAATGCTATGTCGAGATGAATTACTAAAAGGTAACAGGTACGAAAAAAATGTTTTTTGATAATTCATCCAAGCTTGCGGTATATTTGGGTAGATAATTTGCCAAATGAAATGATCACAAGGAACAGGAAAAGTTATGGTTTATTACAAGTTGAATAGTTTGGTTTGCTACAATAGTAATTGTAAAAATTAATACTTAATGTCAGTGTCATAATGTCATAAACAACATGTTTTTATAATTTTAAAAGCTACTCACCTAATTACCGTTTTTCTGTCATCGATTATGACAATGCAAAACATTGTTGTAATGTCAAGCTACCCCATTAATTATCGATTTTCCGTTATCGCATCTATTATTATGTGGTAAATTATCACTTTAATTAATTTCTATTTTTTTGATTCCAAATAAAGTTTTAAATAATTTGATGGATCAATGGTACAATGAATGTTGATTCGATTCTAATGTGAATTTCAGCGGGCCCGAGTTTTGGTAGCCATAGTCGGGTAACTAAACAAAGGCCGAACTACGCTAATTGGTTTATTTAATTATAATGGTGTAAATCGAATGGGTCCCGTGAAATTTTATGAAATTATTGCGTTCGGACCCAACTTTTAATTGCCGACGTGTTGCCGTTATTTGCACAATTCTCTCTTGCTCGTTTCGAAACGGAATAAAATCAACACTGGTAATGATTATTTAAAAGTTTAGTTATAAATACGTGTGATGAAATTGTCAAAAGACTAAGTTTACAATTTTATTTATTATTAATTGAATTTATTAATTTTTCCACGTACAAAAATGAGCAATTAAGGAATCAAGATAGTGTAGTAGAAATAGTAATATAAATTATGATTGGTACATTAGTAATACTTAATAGTTATTATCAATGTATTAGCAACAATTAACACTAATATACAATAATAATAATAACTGTTAATTCTTCCAAGATATAAAGCAGAAATATTAAACTTTATCATTAAAGTAACATATTTTTTAGCTCAAGAGCCTCTAAGATTCAAAATTTAAAAAGTTATTTTTAAAAATGAAGACGGTGAATTTTCATGACTTTTTGTTCTAGTGAAGCATTTCATCCGTAAAAGACGGATGTGAAGTCAGCAATAGATTTCAGCAATCAATTTTAAAATAATGTATTTCCTCAAAAATTACTTGAAACAATTTATAAAACCTCAAATGGGAATTAAAGCACTATCATATTAATTTTTAACCCCATAATTATTTAGCATACATCTAATAACTTGTAATATTTCAACCTACAAAATATAAGCATATTTATAGATTCTAAATTAACCATACTAACTAATAAACAAATAAAATTTGTATCACCCCATACCGAACACTATGAAAATAATTATTTCCACCCTCAAGCATCGAATACCCTCCATAATATTTGCAACATTTTTTAAAGTTTGCACATTGTCCTAAAAAATACAAGCACATTAGTAGATTTTACATTCATCGTACTAATTAATAAACAAATAAAATTCGTATCACCGCACCCTAAACACTACGAAAATAATTAATTTACGCCCTCGTGCTACTAATACGTCCAAGAAATTGCAAATTTTTTAAAGTTCGCCCATTGCCATAAAAATATTAGCACATGAATAGATTCTACATTAAACGTACAACTGTTAAACAAATAAAATTCATATCACCGCACGCCGAAAGCTACGAATATAATAAATTTACACCCTCGAGCAACGTATACGCGTTATAAATTGCATTTTTTTTTTCATTTTCATATTGTTCAGGGTGCGGTGATACGAATTTAATTTATTTATTAGTTAGTGTGGTTAATGTAAAATCGAGGGTGGAAATGAATTATTTTCATAGTATTCAGGTGCACATCTACTAATGTGCTTATTTATTATGGCGAACTTTGAAAAAATTAATTCCCATTTGAGGTTTTTTAATTCTTTGTAGTTTGTTCGGTGGTTGGGGTAGGAGAACTCTGGATTCGATGTAAAATATAAGATTTATTTACACACACATAAATATACCTATATATACAAGTAACACACAAGAAAATGAAAGGGTAGTTGTAAACAAAACGTTGCACGGGCACTGTATTCAGTGCTAAGAGAAGAGGTCGAGACTGTATTCAGTGCAAGACACTGACGTTCTTGTCTGGCGCGGGGTTTAAATCCGTCTTTGGGGGAGATCGGTAATGACCGTCTTGGGTACCGGGAGGGGTATGTGCGTGCGGCATGACCTGGCGGTGAACGCGGTGCGAGGGAGCAGGCATTCGAGCACGCGTTGGCTTCTGTTTCTTTCTTCAAGTTTGTCTTCGCAACGGGCCATCTTGGGACATTACATCCTCCCCCTATGGTTCAGGCGTGAAGTGCTGGATCATAACTGGTCCTTCCTTGGTCGCCCTCGTTTCCTCCTAGGGCGGATTGGTTCTGGAAGGGCTGCTTCCGGATCATCAGTTTGGTCTCCCTGGTATAGCGTAAGGGCTGAGGCATGGAATATGCCTAAGGAGAGCTCTGGTTGCTCTAGAGATCCTATCTCGAAGCTAGTTGGAGAGATGACCCGGATGATCCGGTGTGGTCCATCTCGACGTGGGGCGAGCTTTCAAGAGTATTGCTTCTGGGCATTGCTAATACGTGGTAGGTAGCTACCCAGACTAGGTCAGCTAGCTGGTACTGAGAGCAGGGTCGGCGATGCTGGTCGGCGTATTTCTTCCGGGTCTCGGCGGTGTAGGTGAGGGTTTCTTTAACCTCATCCAGAGTTTGTAATAACCTGTGTAGATAGGGCGTGATTTCTTCTACGAAGTTCTCTGCATCAATGACCTGTCGTTGATCTCTGTTGATGTCGTCTGGGCTTCTGAGTTCCCGCCCAAAGGTTAGGTAGGCAGGTGAGTATCCGGTGCTGGAGACGAGCGCCGTGTTCATCGAGAAACGAATGGAAGGCAGTTTCTCTGCCCAACAGATGTGGTCTCGGCCCATGAGGATTCCTAGCTGGGTTTTCAGGTCCGGATTCCTTCGTTCAACGGGATTCGCTTCAGGATGGTACGCAGGAGTGTATTGGTGTCGTATACCGAAGACGTAGGTGACATGTTGCAGGACGGCATCAATGAACTGCGGTCCGTTGTCACTTACAAACTTTCTGGGAAATCCGTAACGGAGGAAGATCTCGTTGATGAGAACTTTTGCACAGCATTCTGCTGTGGCTTTGACAAGGGCGAAGAGCTCGATCCATTTGGTAGTTAGATCTTCTACAATGAGGATGGTCGTCTCACCGTCTCGGGATGCTGGAAGTGGTCCAAACAAATCGAAAGCAATCGTCCCAAAACGCTGCTTGGGAGGGGTAGTTTGCAGCAGTCCTGCTGGCTTGGTA
The DNA here is from genome assembly GCA_910593695.2 of Ocypus olens. Taxonomy (NCBI): domain Eukaryota; kingdom Metazoa; phylum Arthropoda; class Insecta; order Coleoptera; family Staphylinidae; genus Ocypus; species Ocypus olens. The sequence continues at coordinate 26,190,821 of OU343050.1, read as the reverse complement.
TTCGAGGGCTTGTAGCGCTACATCCTTCCTCATTCCCTTCCAATAGTAACGTTTCCTGATCCGGTGAAGGGTTCTTTCCATACCGTAGTGGCCTGCTTCTGGTACATCGTGGAAGACGTAGAGTATCCTTGGTACTTCCTCCTTCGCTACAACTTGCTGGGCTTCTTCGGAGTGGTCTTCCGGATCATAGCGGTGGAGGACTCCTTGGAAGAGGACGTATCCTTTGTTACTCCAGTAATGGGTATCCTCGGTTCCAGTTGGGTCTTCTAGGCTTCGGATGATGGGGAATAGTTTTTCATCCGCTTCCTGTGTTTTTCTGTTGATCTTTCCTGACGGGTGCCGAGCTGTACCTCGACGTGGGAGATTGTTGTCGGAATATCCTCGGTGATCGGTCTAGATAGGGCGTCAGCAATGTGGTTAAATTTTCCAGGTACGTAGTCGATGGTGAGGTTGTAGGGTTGTAGAAGGAGTGCCCAACGAGCGAGACGACCAGTCGGTGATTTCAGGCTCATGAGCCATTTCAGAGCCTGGTGGTCGGTGCTGACTGTGATCGGATATCCCTCAATTTACCCTCGGAACTTGGCGAGAGCCCAAACGATGGCAAGGGCTTCGCGTTCGGTTGTCGAGTAATTCCTCTCGGCTTGATTGAGGAGCCTACTGGCGTATTTGACGGGGTGTTCCTCGTCTTTCTCCCCCTGGACGAGAACCGGCTGCTGTCTGCTGGCTGGAGGACGGGTGCTTCACATAATAGTTCCCTCAGACGGGTGAAGGCTGTTTCTTCCTCGTTAGCCCATTTCCACGGGGCCTTTTTCTTGATGAGGTCCGTGAGGGGTCGTGCCACATCTGCGAAGTTGGACATGAACCTCCTATACCATGACCATGCTTGTATAAAGGAGAGGACTTCCTTCCGGTCCCTAGGGGCCTGTCTCTCTCTGATTGCTTGTGTCTTTGCGGGGTCGGTACGGATTCCTTTCGGGGTAATGAGGTATCCATGGTATCGGACCTGGGTACAGCAGAACTGCGTCTTCTCGCGATTGATCGTCAGCTGATACTCCGGTAGGTGAGTCATGACTGCGAAGATCCTGGAGATGCTGCTCATACGTGGCTGATAAAAGGATGAGGTCATCCAGGTATACGAGCAGCTGGACTCCAGGTAGTTCACGTACAAAACGATCCATCAGACGTTGGAACGTGGCCGGGGCGTTTCGTAGGCGAACGGCATCCTTTGTAAACAGTAAGATCCAAAGGGTGTCACGAAGCCGGTTTTCGGCTGATCCTCCAGGGCCACAGGGATTTGCCAGTACCCATTCCTCAGGCCAATCGTGGAGATTCAAGAGGGTATGGTGATTGCGTGGAGGAGGTTGTGGAGGTGATTGCGTTTAATTTTCGGAAGTCGATACATATTTGTACTCCGCCATCCTTTTTGGGGACCAGGACGATTGGTGCGGCCAAGGGGTAGGGTTCGGTCATGAGCGTCTCGGGTACGAGAGTGAGGTGTGGCCGCCAAAGCTTAACACGTTGCCTGCCACGTTAATTTTCTGCATTTTGGCCAAAAAACACAATTCGATCTAATATCATAATATTGTAATAAACTGCAATTATAGTAAATAGTAATCGCCGAAAAAGACAAAATATGTGCTTTTTTTAAATATTGCAAGGAAATGAATTGATAACTCGGTGTCGGCTTCCTGCATCGGAATGCAGATTAGGAGTTACACTGCCGAGGATAAAGTTTATTAAAAGTAATGAAAATAAACAATTTCAATGTGATATGCTAAGTAATGAAAATGATCTAGTTTACTTTCATATGATTTTGTTGAAACAAAAGAAAGTTTAAGGACTTCAGTAGCTAGTATTCCCTCCTCTGGCAGTGATAACAGCTTGCAAACGACGAGGCATGCTCTGGATCAGATTTTGGATCATATTCTGCGGAAGATTGTCCCATTCCTGCACCAATATGTCGCGAAGTTCTCTAGAATTTCTGGGGGCCGGCACATGTCTCCGTAAACGTTTTCCAATCATATCCCTGAAATTTAATTCCGGACTGCGAGCCGGCCAAACAAATCGCGTGATTTGACACTCATCAAGATACTCAGTAACTATCCGTGCAGTGTGGGGCTTTGCATTATGCATAAATGTTGCGTCGTTACCAAGAATAACCATGAACGGTAAAATATGGTCTTCTAGAATCTCTATCAGATACCAGTCTATCAATGTCCCATTCTCGATAAAGACCTTTGACTATATACTAATGGACTGCTATTCCCCCTCCATTTCCCATATGATCAGTTGTCCACGAGCTGGAGCCCGATATAAGTCCCGCCCCGGAGCCGAAAATGGAGCGTAATTTAAAAACCGGAAAACAACAAAAAATATTTCTCGATGTATTCATCAGCAACGTGCAGAATGCAAATGCGAGCATATTTCAGCAACTCGGGTCCACTTTCCTGCCTGTTATTCACCAGCAAACCATCAACCCATAATTTGCGAAGTTCCGGATTTGATGGAAATCTAATACAGAATTTTAGGTTATAAGTCAAAAGTCAACTGACGTTTACATCAGCTGACGAGTATTATAACCGCGTTGGCATATATACGTGGACGTATTGCAGCCTTTCGCATAGCAATATTTTGATACAGTGTGAATATTTGACAATATAAGTGTTTAAATATTCAAAGGTGTGAATAAATTGCAGGGTATCACAAAATGCAATGCGAGCTCATAGAATCATATGTCATAGACACAAAATAACTACCAATTTAATAACATACCGCAACCATTTAGGGTCCCGCCGCGCCACCGTTGCTTGGAGACACTCATGAAGCGGCGCTAGCAGTCCAATAGTATATAGTCAAAGATAAAGACGAACTCCGAGTGAGTGTCAAAAGATATGATGCCTCCCCGTGTCATAACTGATCCTCCACCAAATGGAAGTCGCTCGGCAATACATGCTTGAGCATATCTCTCGCCTTGTCGTCGCCACACTCTACACGTCTATATGAGCCCGTAAGACAAAATCGCGATTCATAGGAAAACAATACGCGACTCTAATCTGCTATTGTTCAAGCCAAGTGTTCTCGCGCAAAATTCAACCTCGCAATCCGGTGTTCACGGGAAAGCGGCGGTCCAGAAGCTCTTGTCCGAGAAGATAACCTAGCAGCATGAAGTCGCCTCCTAACTGTCCACTCACTTATGTCTACATTTCTCACTTTTTGCAGATGATTTCGAAGGGAAACTGCCGTGACCGTTGGATTTCTCAATGCACTAGAAACAAGAAAGCGGTCATCTCTAGCTGCTGTAGTTTTCCCTCGCCCTGAAGCAGGTCTTCGAGTGAGTAGACCAGTCTCTTCGTACCGCCGCCATACTCGATGCACTCTCGAGAGATTTACATCAACGTTTCTCGCAGTTTCGCGCTGACCGCGTCCGTCTTCTAAAGCCGCCACAATTCGTGCCTCAATAACTGGATTTATGCTCATTGCAAAACACTAACAATGACGACAATACACAAATAATTTGTAACAGACAGATGTCATCACGGAATCAAAAACTATGCTTGTTTGTTTCAACAAAAGCGTACGAAAGTAAACATGATCATTTTCATTACTTAGTATATCAAATTGAAATTGTTCATTTTCATTACTTTCAATAAACTTTGAACAACAAAAACCTTTATTTTTTTATTCAAGCAATCAGTTAGTAGACTGTTACAACCGAAAAAACATGTAAAAAACTAAACATAAAAAAAAAATTCAAATTACAGAGTGACTCTAGTTTTATGCTCAGCAATGAATCTCGTAGTTGGCAGATAAAGTGATAAGCACAAATGAAGTATTTGTTAATATTTAGCAGTTGTTAATAGAACACTTGTTTATTATTTTATTTTATCCTATAATGTTAACATGTCAATAACTCCTTAGCCACGAGTAACGTTAAGGTACCTTTAACAACACCTGTGTTGTTAAGAATTTCTTAACGACACTAGTGTTGTTATATGTATCTTAACGCAACTCGTTGCTATGGAGATATTGGCAAACAAACACGATTTTGCTTTTTGACGGTTTTCATTAAACATCCTACCTCCTACCTCCTACGTCGCTCATGCTTTCAAACTTTTCTCTCGTAATGTAAAAACCTTCATAACGTTACTTGTATCGTAAATTACTATCATAATTTCAAATCCCAGCCCATGGAAAATTTGAGCACTATTGCTTATATGGTTTTCCATTGATGCTTACATGCTTATATACCTGGATAAATGGGCACCGAAACAGATTTTTTTTTTGATATAGATGAATGGTTTTCGATTATGAGTTTAAACAAAACCAAAACTCTGTATCCGAAAGAGTGAAAATTTTTATGGGGCTTAAGTGCTTAGAGCCTTTAAAAATAAAATTTTGTGGTAATAATAGGATACAAAACATATATATTAACCGAGACCCGGAATTATCCCTCAATCGCCTATTACATTGCCAGAAGTTATACCGAAAAACCCAAAAAAACTAGATTTGGGTAAACACCCACTTCCGATGTACGAAATTTTATCAAAAGCTTTTTAGTTTTTCGGATTTTCAAATAACAGTTATGTTAAAAGTTCCATGTTATTGCTGTAAAAAGAAAATATTTTTACGATCAAAATACTTTCTCGTACTTCGTAAGCGTTAGTCAATATTAGCCTCTCGGGATTTTAGGTATTTGTCAAAACAAATGTGAAATTTCAAACGCATTTTCTGCAAAAATTCATTTTTGGTCATGGAAATCAGCCTTCTAGAATAGTCATTTTTGCTCTCATTTTGTAAAGTTGTGATTATTTTCCTTATGTAATGATAAAAACTAGTTACTCAAGATCAGTCTGTCAAAACTTAAAGCATCTTTTATAATAAATATGGAATTGTCAGACGAATATCTGCAAAATGTTTAATTTTAATAATAAAATATGTCTTCAAGCACATCCACTTTTGTTGATACAAAGATGAATTTTATATGAGTAATTATTAAAAAAGTGGTCTGTAACAATTTAAAGTATCTATGACAATAAATGCGGAATTCCCCCAGACTAATTTCTACAAAAAGATAAGTTTGGCCATAGAAATGTCATTGTTGCTCGGATAATTTTCTTTGAGTATGGATAAAGACGCGTTGCTTAAGATTAGTCTATCAGAATTTGAAGCATTTGTCGAAATAAAAATTTCTGCAAAAATTCATTTTTGGTCATCAAAATGAGTTTTCTAGCGCAGTAATTTCTGCTTAAACATAGGTTTATTTTTGGTGATTAAAATGTGACTTTTATAGCAGCCATTTTTGTTAATGCATTTTTTTCAATCTTCTTTGGTTGTGATAATAAATGTGATAACCACAGCCCAATCCTGCAAAAAGTTCATTTTTGATCACCAAAATGTGTCTTCTAGCGCCGCCATTTTCGTGAACTAAAAATTCGGATAATAATCTTTATTTAGTGATAAAGTCATAATATTCACGATTAATTTGTCAAAAGCCGAATTTCCAAAGCAATTTCTGCAAAAACTTCTTGGTCATCAAATTATGTTTTTCTATTTTGCGTCTAAAACGGAGTCATTAACGCACTCATATCATTCGTTAATGGCTCGCCGAGTGCTAATAATGTAATTTTTCAAGGTTGGCACCGTTGAAATTCAGACCAGTGTCAACCTGTGCTGAATTTTCGGAGAGATAGTTTTGAGGTTATGTGATGTGTGGAAATCGCAAACTAATTTCAAATTGAATTGTCAATTATCAGTGTTACCAACCATCATACAATTTTCTAAGTATGGGCGATTTTTAAAATTTAGAAATGGAATAGAAGGGGCAAAATAGAAAAAAATACTGCAAAAAAACTCGTTCATAAGGCTGGACGCGTGCCAAAAAATCGCGCTTATTAAACTCGTTCTTTAATATACTATTTATTGCAGCCGCTTATGTTATTTTAAAGTTTGGATAACTGTCTTCATGCAGTGATAAAAACCCTTGTTTTTAGATTAGTTTTACAAAATTTGAAGTATCTGTTACAATTCGTTTGAAATTCTCACACAATTTTGCGAAATGTTAATTTTTGATTATCATCTTCTAGCGCAGCCATTTTCGTAAATGCAAAGTTTGGATAACTTTCCTTGAGTAATGATAAAGACAAGATATTCAAGATTAGTAGTCATAATTTAAATCCTTTGTCGTGGTCAATTCTGAATTACGAAAGCAATTTCTGCAAAAAGTTTAAGTTTGGCCATCAAATTTTGTTTTTCATCGCAACCATTTTTGCTATTGCAATGTTTGGACTAATTATCTTTAGGCACCTGGCTTAAGATTAGTCTGTCAAAATTTGAAGTATCTGTCATAATTCATGTGGAATTTTCAGACCAATTCTGCAAAGTGTTCATTTTTAATCAGTGAAATTAATCTTCTGTCGCAGCGCTGTTTTATTAATGCAAAATTCGAATAATTTATCTTGAGCTGTTATAAAGGATCTATTATAATAAACGTTAAATTCTTAGACCTTTTGACTATATACTTATGGACTGCTAGCGCCAACTTCACGTGTGTCTCCAAGCAACGGTGGCGCGGCGGGACCCTAAATGGTTGCGGTATGTTACTAAATTGGTAACAATTTTGTGTTCTCATTGCATATTGTAATACCCTGCAATTTATTCACACCTTTGAATATATAAACATTTATATTGTCAAATATTCACACTATATCAAAATATTGCTATGCGAAAGGCTGCAATACGTCTACGTGTATATGTCAACGCGGTTATAATACTTGTCAGCTGATGTACACATCAGTTGACTTTTGACTTATAACCTAAAATTCTGTATTAGATTTCCATCAAATCCGGAACTTCGCAAATTATGGGTTGATGCTTTGCTTGTAAAGAACAGGCAGGAAAGTGGACCCGAGTTACCGAAATATGCTCGCATTTGCATTCTCCACGTTGCTGATGAATACATCGAGAAATATTTGTTTTGCTTTCCGTTTCTTAAATTACGCTCCATTTTCGGCTCCGGAGCGGGACTTATATCGGGCTCCAGCTCGTGGACAACTTTTGCAGTCCATTAGTATATAGTCAAAGCTTAGACCACTTACTGCAAAATGTTCATTTTTGGTCAGTAAAATGTGTATTCTAGTCTACCTATTTTTGGCACTAAAAAGTTATGATACCCTTTAAGCTCTTTTCAAGGTTCACGCACTTAATTTTCTTTTTTAAATTCATTACTCGACTTGATATTAGAAATCTCAAGTAGTTTAGAAACAGTGAAGCATTTTTTTATTTTTCCAGTATTATGCTCATTTAATTTTTTCTGTAAAACTTTATAAGGTATGTAAACATTATTATAATCCCTTATAACTACAAAGGCTTTAGTTACACAAACTTGAAATGAATTTAATTATTGTATATTTAAATCTCCACATTGTATATGGTGTCTCTTTACATTTTTTTTTTAATTTAGTTAAATGTTAATCTACTTATAATATCAACTAATTCTCTTACAATTAATTTAATAAATATACTAATTTTAATTGTATTAATGTTCATGCACTTATTCTACTTTTTTAAGGAAGTTATCTACCCACCACAAATAAATCTTATTATTATTATTATTTTATACTATTTTTTTTGCTTCAGAGTTCGGTATCTGAATAAATTTCTTTGATATATTTACAAATCTCTTAAATTTTAATTAATTAAAGAAAAATCAGCTGTTTTATAATTTAAATGCATTTTGGTATAGATTTCAAGGAAGTCTTTTATTCCGTAATAATAATTAATATGTTTTTGAAAGAACGAGACTTGAATGATTGTTGCGGAATTCTATCCATTTTATATTTTTTTGTACTTGTGTTCTAAAATCCGTAAAAGAAAGATCACAAAAACTCATCTAAAATTAGCCAAAATTTCAATAAACAAATTGATTTTAAAAGAACGAAACTTTATGGATAGGGTGAAAATTTTGTGAGATTTTGGTTCCTCCTTCCATATGTTTGCTTCGTCTTCGCTTAATCCTTTGAGGGGCACATTTTTGGGAAGGAGATGAAACGGGTAAACTTTGGCACATACCTGTCAGGATGGAGCAGTAGACATAAAAATACGAATTGGACAAATTCTGACAAGCAATATAATTCACAATCATTGTAAGTTTTTTTTTCTTTTGTTTATTTCTAATTTAAAAAAAAAATTCTACTAATCATGTATTGTTTTGAATTTTTTCGGGCGTTTGTTACGATTTCATGATGTTTTAGCTAGATGGAATTTCTTATAACAGTTGCTCTTCTCATCTATGCACAGGGAAACATTGCAAGTTTTGCAAATAATTTGGTCCGTTTTTCATTTGCCTTTGAACTGCAACATGCACATCGGTGTTTCTCGAGTACCTGGGAGATGAGGTCTCTGAACTGTTCTCACACTGTCAGGCACTTGTAGCACAACATTTCTAGAAGGGAGCTCGGACGAAGGTCTTCCTCTTTTTGGACGATCAGGAAACCCTAATAGGTGATCAACCACCGATAGCCGGAAGTCCTTGAGCCATAAAGTTTTCTGTGGAAAGGACATTTTCTATAAAATAAAAGAATTCGCCAAAGTCACATCTGCGAAGTGCTAAAAAATGCATGGCATTCGTTTTGTCAACGCAGCCCATATGGGCATAATAATCCTTGGCTACAATCGGACAAGAAACTACCTGCAGAATTCCATCTTTCTGCTTTCTTCTGGTTTCTGAGATGATAGAAGCGTCGTGGAAATTGGTTAGAAAATGTACCGGCTTCTTATCGATCCACTTCACCCATTGTATGCCTTTATAAGAAGTCCAGAATTCGCTATCCCCGCGCGACATTTCTTTATCTCTCGTTTGTAGTTGGGGTAAATCTTTCCTATTTTGCCGCACCGTTCCACATGCCAAAATTCCGTCAACTAGCAAACTCGACATCAAGTCCACGGTGGTAAAAAAATTATTAAAATAAATACAATAGTTTTTGTTGACCAAGGTTCGAGTCAGATCTCTTACTACCCTTTCGCATAAGAAAAGTTCTGGCCTTCCCTGGATGTTTCCAGTATACATTTGGAAATCACAAACATAGCCATAATGATCAGCTCTCATCCAAGATTTGAAGCCTCTCGGGACCGGTTTCATGGGTACGTACTGCTTCATGGGGCTTCTGCCCTTGAACTTGTTCATACTCTCATCCATCGCTTGATTTCTAGTTGGATCATAAAATCGCAAATATGTGTCTGAGAGGTTGTCAAGAAAGGGTCTTACTTTGTACAATCTATCGTCCCCAGCTTCATTCTTCTTTGATTCTTTGGAACTATCATTCAGATGTAAACTGGATCGTGAAAACAAAAATCTCCACGCTCATCGTAGAACTAACATAACGGTCATTGAGCTGGACGTTGGAAGATCAATAATCACGATAGGATTGTAACCGTTTAACTCCCATCATTATGTTCCGACCGAGAAATTGTTTGATTTCTTGGGGGGTGATATCTGTGAATTCTTTTTTCTGTTGACAGCAATAGAGATTAGATTGATCTGTAATGGAGTTGATATTGGTTTCAGAAAATAAACATAAAAAAAATCTTCCGGGCTCTTGACATTCTCTGGTAGATTTTCAGGGCCAGTATGTTCGACAAAGGTTTATTGGTAGCACCCCTACGCTTTCCGTCCATCCCAGATAGCCGAATGCTTAGAGGAGTATCGTCATCTGAGTCACTAGCCTCGTCTGACTCTCTCTCTAGAGCACTGAGCCCGATAAATGACTCTTCTGATAAATCAGACTGACAGAGAGACTCCTCGTCTTCGCTATCACTTGGGATTTCATCCTCTTCAAAATCTCGAATCCTCATTTCAAAATACAAAATTTTTCAGATAGAAACTATTTTTACGGAATAACGGAAGATGATCCAACTTGACAGCTCTTTTGGCAATTGGCAGCTGTCAAAAGATATTTTAGGCACTGAAATCGTGAACAGTGACCGCAAAAACCTATAAAATGAGTGGCCGCTTCTATTTCTGTGACACTTGCACCATCTTGACAGTCCGTTGACAACTGTCAACTGTCAACCAATATTTTAGGTACTGAAATCGCGAACAGTGACGAAAACGAAAACCTATAAAATGAGTGGCAGCTTCCATTTCTGTGACCCTTGCACCATCTTGGCAGTCCGATGACAACTGTCAAGTACTATTGCCATATCGAACAATTCACAAGTTGTAGAATGAGCGATACACTCCGAAGTCCCCATCTCAAATCAGGCTCCTCAATAATGCCCCGAATGCTAGTCAGATTAGATTTTAATTACCATTCTCGTTTCTTGACAGTCTATTGGCAGCTGCCAATTGCCAAAATATATATCAGCTTATCGTACGTCAGGACTAGAGCACACCAGAAAATGAAATCAGCGCGTTTTTCGCGAATCTCAAATATTTTGTGAATCTTGACAGCTGTTTTGGCAGTTGACAGCTGTCAAAAGTCATTTTTGACACCGGATTCGTAATCAGCGATCCCAAAAACATATATCTAGGAGTAGAGAATAATAGCCGATTCGGGGACAGGAAGTGATCCCGGAAGTGATCCCGGAAAACCGGAAGTGAAAATGGCAACGCTGTACGCCAAAATGGCTGCCAATTTAGTGGCGGGAAATTCAAATCTGGGGGATTTTAGGGTGAAAAAATTCAAATCTGGGGGATTTTAGGGTGGAAAAATTCAAATCTGGGGGATTTCGGGGTGGAAAAATTCAAATCTGGGGGATTTCGGGGTGGAAAAATTCAAATCTGGGGGATTTTCAACTCAAAATGTTCACCAACTGTCAAAATCTGGGGGATTTTAGTGGCGGGAAATTCAAAATCTGGGGGAATAAAATGGCAACAGCGGAGCTTGGAAGTTCTACAGTGTTGCCGAAAAGGCATCCGGTTTCCGGGAATTCCATCCGGTTTCACCCCGGAATGGCAACGCTGCCGAGCTTTAAGTTCAAGTTCGTGGCGGGGGATTCAAATCCAAAGTTCAGCGCCAGCCAAAGTTCTAAAACTGGGAAATTCAAAAATTTAATTGCGGGAAATTCAAAATCTAGGGGAATAAAATGCCAACAGCAGAGCTTGGAAGTTCTACAGTGTTGCCGAAAAGGCATCCGGTTTCCGAGAATTCCATCCGGTTTCACCCTGGAATGGCAACGCTGTCCAGCTTTAAGTTCAAGTTCGTGGCGGGAAATTTAAATCCAAAGTTCAGCGCCAGCCAAAGTTCTAAAGCGGGAAATTCAAAAGGTGGGGTCGACTTAAAGTTTTACAAAAGTGCCAACTGTTCACCAAAATTTAGTGCCAACCTAATAGCTTTATTTATATGTGAATATATCCGTAACGACTCGTCGGATTTGGTGTAGATATCTACTTTGCACGTTTTGAAATCTGATTCGGCAATCTGATTGGTTGAAAGTGCTAGTTATTTCATCATCCTCGAATATAACGAGCAGTTATTATGAATTCATCTTTATTGTAACGCGATGCATGATCTTAGAAGTGTGATTAATAACCGCAAGTTTTTGCGTAAAAGTGGAAGTATTGTTTCGATGAAAATTCTCAAATTAGAAAAGACAATCGAAAACTGCGGAGAGACCTTGAATTGCGAAAAATTATAAACAACGAGTTGGTGAGACGTTTCGAAAAATTGACAATTTGTGTAAAAAGTGCTCAAGGTTGCAATCGAAATCGGTAACTTGGATAACAGACCAGACGTTGTGCTCAAGTTTCATCGCCGACGGACCGAAACAGCAAGCATCAGCAAAATATCAAATGAACGGGCGTGCCGAATAACGCATGCCTATCTCAAGTTTCATCGCCAGCGGACTGAAACAGCACGCATCAGCAAAATAACAGGATTAAACTTGTTCAATCCTGACTTTGCACATTTTGAAATTGAGCTAGCCCGTAAGAATGAACGGACGTTGTGCTCAAGTTTCATCGCCAGAGGACCAAAATAGCACACATCAGCAAAATATCAAATGAACAGGCGCGACGTAAGGAGTTCAGATTTCGTGGGATAAAACAGGAAATCCTAAATCCATAAGTGAGTTTTGATGACAAGTCCTATAGTGCGCAGAATCTATAAAAGTGTGGGGTGGGGAGGTTACCATAAATTGTAAATCGCTCGAGAGACCGATCATTCGAGTCACCATAGAGCAATCAAGATGTCATCTCCTACAATTGAAAGTGCTCCTGCAATTGAAAGTGCTACGTTCCAGGATCCTCTAGAAAAAGAAATCCGAAACTATGATGCGGCAGTGAAGAGGGAGAGGACTCTTCTGGGGCAATCAACTTATCCCCTCAACAAGTCTGCAACAAAGAACGTGAGCATCGGAATCAGCCCAACAGCTAATTTCACCCCATTTGTGAAAATCTGGGGCGCCCATACATGTGTCTTCTTTACCGAGGAGGAATGGAACCAGTTTTCTGCAATCAACATCACAGAGATGCAGGGGCCCATCACCATCGGCGATCACAAGATCACCAAGAACGAGTATCGAGACAACATGGCGATATGGATCGAGCAGCGCGAATTGAGCGTTGTGGTGTCCGAAGAAACTGTCGGAAATTTATTCGATATGAAAAAAGTGATTAATCATAAGTTGGGCGAGCTGAAAGCTCTAGATTTTTATTCATACTATAATTTAATTTTATCATCATGTTTAAAATTAGATGGAGATTTATATATGAATGTATTAACAATAATATCCTCACATATACACACCCAAAATGCATACTTAATGTTGGAATGTTTGCATATTTATTACAACAAAATCTGTATGGATTTCGAAATTAGGAGAATATTTCAATAAAATATAATTCTTATACGAAATGTTTTTATTACCCCCACCTTTTTGTAATTATATTAAGTGTAATTGTAAATATTAATCAGTATCAATCACACCTTGACAAAGTAAGAATGGAAAACCAAGTAGACGCCGCCATTGAGGCATTTTATGATAAGCTGTTGGTGCTGAATCATGTGAAATATCTTCCGATTTATTACTTAAATCAAGTCGAAGGGATTCAACTTGCAAGAATTTGGGAAGCACTACCGGCTGAATACAAACAGCAAGCAGAAGAGAGACTCCCCTGCTACGAACATCACAACACTGGACCAGATCAGGTAGATGGCCCACCCCCACCTAGGAGGCGCTGTCCGATATGTATATATGGGGCCTCCAATTCAGCGCAATTTAGAGGATAGTAGGAATTTTACTCATCCAATGATGTTGGATGATTTCGAGCAAATTTCTCTCAGCATGTGGATATCATTTTGCGCAATAGCAGCAGTAATATTATTTATTATAATAAGTACAATATGTTTTCTATGTAGAGGTTATAAAAAATAAAAAACAATGTATTACAATACTAGTATTTATTTAAATGTTATACAATATTAGATTTATTTATCCAGCTATTATGGGACTTGTCCAATCCTAACCACTTAACGTAGACCTTGCCACCTTTCCTCCGCAAAACTTTTTCCACCAAATACACGTCCGAATGTTTAGCCTTTTGAAGCTCTTCACCGTAAAATGCTCCAGTAATTGGTGCATCTCGCATATCTTGAAGTAGGTAAGTTGTGGGGTTCGATATTTTAACTTTCATAATTTTAAACAATTCCGTAGACCAGCTTGGTGTATACCCCTTATCGAAAAGCGCTTTTTGTTTACTTATCCTAACCACGTCACCCACGCGAAATTTTACAAGTCCAGCGATTTTAATATGTGAATAAACCGAATTTAATAACTGTTTCTCCTTTTCTTTTGTGACGTCAGAGGGTCGCATTCCTGTCGTACCATGTTTACGATTGTTGTAGTCATCTGTGATCTGATCCAGAATACTTAGCCAGCGGTATTTTCCATTCAGACTAAAGGCGCGATAAAGTTTTTCTTTAATAGTTCGAATTACGCGTTCAGCCATCGAGGCTTTCATAATCGTATACGTAGAATAATGATTAATTTCATGTTTTTTCATTAAAGTCTGGAACTGACCGTTGTAAAATTCTTTTCCTTGGTCAGTTTGCAAATTTTTAGGAGCTCGACCATCCTTCATAAGTATACTCTTAAATGCTGATGTAACATTTATCCCAGATTTATCTTTTAACGGCACAGTCCACAGATACTTTGAAAAACAATCAATCACCACGAGAATAAATTTATGACCTTTATTTTCTCTTGCATAAAGTCCAAACTCGGCCAAATCAGCTTGCCACAAATCATCCAATCCTTTAATAATTGTCCGACGGCGAGGAAATTTTACACGAGCCGGCTTGTGTAGTTCTTTAACTATATCAGCCTTAATTTTACTCATTGAGAACCTCCTCTAGGTTTCGAAACGTTTTTAGCAATGATGTTCAAGTTCAGAACAACATCTTTTAATGTCTTTTCATAAATTTGTAATCTGTCCAAAATTTCCTTATGAGCGACATCATTTTTATTTCTAATTTCTTCAGCCTGCTTTAAAACGTAAGCAATGTTTATTGTAATCAGTTCCTCGAGATGAGTTGCAGCGGTATTAATTTTTTTCTCGTGCTCCTCGCTCACTTGTTTCACCTCATCATGATTTTTGTATACAGAACCCTGTAAATATTTTATGTCATTGAAGGTTTTAAGTAATAATTCTTGCATAGGTTTCGTTTTTGTGTTTATGACTCTTTCTAATGAGTCTTTTACGGTTAAAATTTTCTTATCAACATCAGTAAAAACTTTTTTAAATAGGGCAGCATTTTGTTTCAATATATTTTCAATAACTCCATAATTTTTGTCAACATATTGCTTTGTAGCAACATCTTCAGGTTCTTCAGGCGTTAGCGCACGTTTTAAACGTTTTCTTGCCAGATCAAAATGTCCATCTGGTGTAAATGCAAACCCGGGGCCAGGAGGGCCGCGAGCACCAGCTAAAGATTTGCTAGAATGACGTCCAAACTTGTCAACACTCATTGTAAAAATAAGATGGTAAGTACGTGCTAATAGATTATATTAGCTTCACGTAACTCCTCTTCGATTGAAGCAATTTCATTATCGTGAGAAGTATTTCCTGCACGTCGCGAAGCATGCAGCAACCATAAGCGATCAACCAATTCATTAGGATCATCCCAATATGTGTAACGGTGAGGCTTTTCATCAACGATCATTTTTGAATCGAATCCTTCGCCTTGAGCAGATTTTGCGCGAGTAGCAGGACGGGGAATCGATGAAGGGCGAGGAATCGATGATGTATATTTATCTAGCAAGGGTTTTATGATCGCTCTATATTTGTGAGATGGATTGCCCCTTATCTGTTTTGTGGGATCACAATCGCGGTGTAAAGTATTCGTTCTCTTCAGAATATCGATGTAATTTCTCTCATCTTCAGGCCGGTAAGCTGTAGGATCCTTTCTAAAGAGTAATTCGTATAAACCCACCGTACCGGTATAACGTACATTGGCAATAATTAAATCATTTCCATCTAGATCAATGTCTGTTTTGCCGATTCTAAACTTTGCATTTGCAGGATTGAAAGTTACACCAAAGACATTATCAAAATCATCACCACCAGCGTGTATTAATTCTTCAATATATTGTCTGGGTATAGGTGCAAAGGAATCTAAAAACCTATCTATTTCTTCAGAAGGAGGTTCTGCTGCGGGGGTAATATCTCTAAGTGATGAAGACTCATTTGGATCTCGCTCAAAAACTTCTTCGTCTCCTAAAAATTCCAATCGCCTCGGAATATGCGCCTCCCTAAAATTCCCGCTGGTGGGCAACGTATTAGGCGTAGAGGATTCTAACCGTCTCGGAACTTGCACCTTCTTAAAATTCCCCCTAACGGGCGACGTATTAGGTGTAGAGGCGGGTATTAATTCCGGCTTCATCAATGATAAATTCACCTCTTCTTGAGTTTTTATGATTGATTTTAAAGGCTCCGTGATTGGTTTGTACAATTTTTCTAACCTCTCATCATTTTCATTACGGTTTAATTTCAGAGCTAATACTTTATTCCTAATAGCCTTTTGAATTGATAATATTTTTCTTTTAACATCAGCCATTTCACCGGAGACAGGTAGCAGTTATTCCAAGACAGGTAGCAGTTATTCCAAATCAGGTAGCTGTTATTCCAAGACAGGTAGCTGTTATTCCAAATCAGGTAGCTGTTATTCCAAGACAGGTAGCTGTTATTCCAAGACAGGTAGCTGTTATTCCAAATCAGGTAGCTGTTATTCCAAATCAGGTAGCTGTTATTCCAAATCAGGTAGCTGTTATTCCAAGACAGGTAGCTGTTATTCCAAGACAGGTAGCTGTTATTCCAAATCAGGTAGCTGTTATTAAAAACAGGTCTGTATCTTTGCACAGCTGTTTTAGCACTACCACAAACTCTGATTACTTCAGTATTATATACTGATCAAGACCTTTCCGATATCTACCTTCCTCCGAGTCTTTATGAATAGTAATGAAACCGAATTTTTCTTTCCAGCACTCTACACATAAAGACTTAAATTTCTCAAAGGTCATGTCACTGCTCACGTGATCAGCGTACACATGCTTCAAGTTGAGATCATCTTGTTTAAATAATATTATAAAATTAGCATTATCCCGTATTAAATGTTTAGGAATTCTAGTATAAGTCTGACAAAGATAGAAGGAATCTATATTATTATGTCTACCCATACTGAAATATTCTCGGATTTTGTCTTGTTTGTCACAAGCGACATCATCGAATATGAAAACTGAATGCTCTTTCGCGTCCTCAGGACTTATAATTTCAGCGTTCTCTCTATATGGAAAATATTCAATTTCAGGCATAACATCTATCGTTTTTTGCAAAAATATGTATTTAGGTTGATATAGTGACTTGGAGTAAATGTAAACGTTCTAAAACCTTAAACCGTTTTCATTGAACAGGAGCGATAGCATTACATTTGATTTACCGCAATTTGATGGTCCGCAAATAAGTGCTCTAATTGAATTAGGTAGTAGATCGCCATGTCTCAGGATTTTATTTTTGAATCCCTCGCCCACCCACTTATCTAAATTTGATACTGGTAGTGATGGTTTCTGTTTGACAACCCTCATTGTACTAACACCAGTGACTTCAGCTGAGGGTATATATAGCCCACCAATTCCAAGTAACTTTCAAATGATGACTTACAGCGGTAGAGGTATCATCAACTCATTGATCAATAAGCTCCCGTTCGAAGCACACATACCCGGCTATCAGTATTGTGGCCCGGGGACCAAGTTAGAAAAGCGGCTAAAAAGAGGCGACCCCGGCATTAATCCCCTAGACGCCGCCTGTAGACAGCACGACATTGCTTACTCTACACATAAGGACTTAAGCGAGAGACATAAAGCTGATAAGGTGTTGGAGGAGGCTGCTTGGACTAGGGTAAAAGCAAAGGACGCTAAATTCGGGGAAAAAGCAGCAGCGTGGACAGTTACGAACGTGATGAAAGCTAAGAGAAAAACGGGCATGGGCATCAAAAAAATCCCTTTAAAGAGTGGAGTAGTTATGAAGGCTCGAAAAGCTATTAAGCGATTTAAACGAAAAATCGATAAGCCTGGCGGTGTTAAAGAGGGTAGTAAGATTGCATTATCTGCAGCAAAGATTGCTATTCGAGAGATTGGTGGTAAGAAAAAAATTAGAGCTCCGAGAATTATCCCCATTCCAAAACAGGGCGGAATTCTACCACTAATTCCAATTTTTGCCGGATTGAGCGCCCTCGGAACCTTGGCCGGGGGTGCTGCTGGTATTGCCAAAGCTGTGAATAGTGCTAAAGATGCACGATCAAAACTTGCGGAAGCTGAAAGGCACAATAAAACGATGGAGGCTATTGCTCTTGGTAAACCAGGGAAAGGATTATTTTTAAAACCATATCGTAAAGGTATGGGCCTCTTTCTAAAACAACAACACAAGTCAAAAAACTAATGAAATCGCTACCCAACCGCGCCCTAACCGATGTCGATTTGCTAAATAGGGCTAGAAACGTTAAACATTTTATGTATAAAATTTTGAAAAAAAACATGGCATGCGCAATTATACTGTGCATAAATGGGACGAAAAACGAATCTTCGAAATAATTCTAAAACTACTTACTTAAGGAGTAGAGTTGCATAATACTTTTTGTGGTAAATTTTCCTCCCAATCGTGCCCTCTTAAATAGCTCGTAATTCAGTTTTTTTTTTTTAATGGAATGACCCATTTTCACATAGCACGATTGGGAGGAAAATTTACCACAAAAAGTATTATGCAACTCTACTCCTTAAGTAAGTAGTTTTAGAATTATTTCGAAGATTCGTTTTTCGTCCCATTTATGCACAGTATA